>JASCIT010000006.1:27565872-28809047 GCA_036711955.1 Digitonthophagus gazella | reverse complement strand
GATATCACATTGCTGTAGAGTTGCTTTTCTGTTGTTCCGTGTGCAGACGGCCTAAGCCAACATATCTTTCACGCACCAATCGTAATTTTGAGGCTTGGCGCTAATTATTTTCAAACAAAAATAATTGCTATAGCTTATACCCCAACCCCCGTATATTCAGTTCAGCAAAACGTATCTCATGCGTCATCAATTAATTGTGCTATTCTACACTAGTATTTTCAGTTTTTATCTCTCTCTGTAATATACCATCGGTGCCCAAAAAATCTTAGGACAAGTCTTGTGTTGGATAATGTAAAAAAATAACGGAATTTATATCGATTTGGGTAGAGGTTTCATTACTGTCGGTTTAGATCAGATCAAATCAGACCAGACCAGACGAGATCAGATCAGATCATATCATACACGTCCGTTGTAGTGGCTTCATTTGTATCGTATTTATACAGTAGATAATAATCGACGAATAAACATGATATTATTATTTAGTAAAGTATTCTCAAAAGGTTTAAAATGAATTCATCAGATTCCGAGGAATGGGATGAATAACTAGTGGAAAGTTTACCAGCAAATACAATAAACCGAAAGGTCGTTATTGGATGCATATCGTCGGTGACACAAGAAAAGCTCGTAACTTAATTTAGCGAAATTTTATAGGAGAGGCAATGGAAGGTTAAAAAGTAGAGTTATTTTTTATCTAACGAAGGAATACATAAAGCGAAATAACTAGACAAAAACTTGTTGTGGACTTATGAAAATTATTTCATACATAGTTCTCTACAATTAGCTTAAGATGGTATTAAAATCTTAATTTAAGCTAAACGTGGAGTTACGAGCTTTTCTTGTGTCACCGACGATATATTATACCAATCACACGAAGAAGTGTATTAATCACACGATTAAGAGTAAAACTTCTCTAAAGCTTCAAAATTACACCGAAAAATTTAAAGAGTATTATCGAATGGACATAACAACTTATGATTATATCTTAAAAGCTATTACTGGTGATATAAAAGGGTATTCAAATTTAATCGATACCAAAGTTTTTACTTCTATGTGGATTTTTCTAATGAGGTCGATTAACATTAATTTGTCCATTGTCCGAAAAGTAAACACGGTCCTTGCTTGACAGAGTATCAAACACGTTTGATCCCCGTACCAACCGTCGAAAAGTACAAGTATGTGTCTGGTAAAAACGTGTCTGTCACGATCTGAAAGGACAATTCTAGCCACTTATCTGATCTGATATGATCTGATTTAGTCTGAACCGGCACCAGTGAAGACACAACTTAAGTCAGGCTTTTTGAAGGAAGGTTACAATGTCAGGTTACATTGCCCTATTAATTTTGAAATTTTGACTTATCAACTGACAACTAACTATCAAACCCAAAGTGTGATAGACACACATTTAACCCTTTCGCTACGGCAGTGTGCTCCGTCGGAGTGACACCGCTAAACGAGTCACCATGCCACCTGAGTAGCACTAGCCTATAGACGCGGGATGTTGTCTATAGGCGACGCACGTCTAGAAAGGGTTAAAAAAAATTTCGGTGTCCAAACTAGTGATGTATGAGACATCTTTCGTCAAACGGAATATAAGTAACTGACAAGGAGACCTTACGACTTGCCCGTCACCGATTTTAACGAAAGTGGTACCAATCGATAGATATTGGACTCATAGTACAAATGTATAAAATATTAGAGCGCACTATTCAGCGGTTCGCAAGAAAATTGGTGTTAAAGTTTGCGAATAGCGTATGTCAGTAATAAGCCACGCCCTATAAGGCCGCCCATAGTCGAAGTGAACATAGTCGTGGTTAAACAGTTATATCGCTCTTTGTTTATCTAATCTACTTCCTATATGCGTCGATGTTGCACGCATTATTTTCCTATGTCCTGAAATGAAATTTCCAGATCTGTATGTTACGGCTAATGTGGATACTTGGCTAACGTGTATACTATCCAGCTAGTATGAAAACTATCCAACTCTCTTGCTATTTTAGTAGAATCAGCTGTCTCTATTAAAATAGCATACAACAAACAGTTAGTTTACATACTATCCAGCTAATTTATATACTATTCAGCTAGTTTGTATATTATCCTGCTAGTTTGTAAACTCTTTTTAGAAGCTGGTTAATTTATAAAAAGTATATAAAATAGCTAACATGCATAGATAATTTATGAACTTTTGATACATTTACAATATATTTGAGGTTATGTTCTACCGTTTGTTTTGCATAATAATTTGATAACACATAATAATAATTCACATAATAACGATTTAGGAAATTTACTAAAAGATTTTGGTAAAGACTTAAACACCCAAAACAACGAAGAGAAAGTATCAGAAGGAGCGTTAAACGTCGTTGCAGAGCCTTTACCATTATTAATCGTGGATCCAGCAGACAATAATCATATTCATATTTCAGAAAATGCCATCATTGAAATTTCAGACATTGCTCATTTCGATATTTCACGGCATCTCGAAGAACCCGAAGTTGAAACTGGCACAGACCCCGAAGTTGAAGTTGTTGAAGAACTCGAAGATGAACCCTTTAACGAACCTGAAGATATCATACCAAGTGATACCAAAACTCATGATAGCTTAAAATGTTGTTTATGTCTGGAGTGAACATCCATATGTTCGCTTTGCCAGAAAGCTGAGGATATACAGAATATTAGATTTTAATGTAACAAATTTCAGAAACGACAAGCCGAAAAAATGCTTTACTCATCAAAAAGAAAATTTATTCCTGCTGAAGTTGGTATGACTGTTAGAATTCCTGTTCCGGATGTTGATCAGTCCAGAACAGACCATAAAAACGTTTTGAGGATTATTATGTCTATAGATCAACACGATTTTTATAGATTAGGAACGGTACATGGAATCTTAAAACAGTTATTTAGCAGAAACCAATTTGAAGTTTGTAAACAACAAGTGTTATCTTTAAATGATTTTAAAAAGGATGAAGAAATTACTTTTCGGACTCTAGTGGGTAAGAATTCCATAACGGGAACCACTCAGGGATATGTACGGTGTCAATGTAAGAAGAACTGTGTAAATAAGAAGTGCAAGTGTGTGTCCTCAGGTTATATATGCAATAGTAAATGTCATAGTAGCCTTAGTTGTTGCAATAAATAACATATTTCAAATTTATTAAAAGTTAATAAACTATCCAGGCCCTTTTGTTACTTTACGATACTCTACATATACCTTCTATAAATGAACCAGATTCTAAAAAGAGTTTACAAACTAGCAAGATAGTATATAAACTACCTGGATAGTATGTAAACTAACGGTTTGGTGCATGCTATTTTAATAGAGGCAGCTGATTCTACTAAAATAGCAAGCGAGTTGGATAGTTCTCATACTAGCTGGATAGTATGCAAACTAGTCAAGTATCTACATTAGCCGTAACATATATACGTCCAAGCAGTATGTTATCCATCCATCAGTTTGTCCATAAATTCCATTTAAGCGTAAAGCCGCTATTAATCCGATCGAAATTGGTAAAGTTTTGACAATTAAACCGCCAAAACGGACCAGACGTATTAATGAACTGTACCGGCGTCTGCAAACCCGTTTAGGAACCACGTAGTACTGTTTGTCACAAATTAACTGCCCGGAATTAAATGCACTGCCTTTGCTTGGTTCAAAATTAATTAAATTTGCTCAATTCATCAATACATTCTTCTATACAAAACTACCATAATTGAATATTTAAATATCTCGATTAAAATACTTATAAAAATTCATATCTCAAAAAGTAATTAATTTTAAGATTTGAAATTTTATCAATATTTAGTTTGAAACTTAATCTTTATTTTTACGAAAAATTAAGCATCTAAGATTTTTAGTTTTTTCTACACAAAAAAAAATCCAATCTAACTATATTTTTTATGTTGATATAGATCGAAATTTAATTTTTATTTCTTATTTTATTTTTTTTTCTTTGTAAAAATAATACAGTAAATGCACTGGTGGAATACAAGGGACGTTCGCAAAGTCGCAATTAAGTATCCGAAACGACCCAGAGTACCGCCTTCGATGGTAATAAAAGTATCGTCTTCGCATCGAGCGCTCGCATCCCGAGGGAATCCCCGGGACGAATTAATTACCATTTAAATTGAATTCGAGCCATTGTTTCCGGAGTCGAATCAATGTTTGCCGCACAATTTTAACATTTTGAATCCGACTTAACGAGGACGAACAGACCCGCTTGGATCCGCTCGCCGAGGCTTCTCTTAACAAGTGTAATGAAGGCCACGACGCCCGAAAATCCCTCAAGTGTTCAAAAGGGCTCTTAAGGGGCCCTTATGAGGGCTACGTAGAGATCGAGACGACTTGTACACTTCCGTGTACACACACAAACAACCCCTGTTTGTTGTACATAATATAGATATAAATCCTAAACATACCCTAAAAAAAATACCAATTTAATCATACAAATATAAAAATTAATAAAGATATTTTTCTAGAAATAAAAATTTTAGTTGTCATTTAACACCTACCTTTATAGATGATTATAAACCATTGTGTAAGCGTTGAAACCCCACATCTTCATTTCCATTCGTTTTTCTTCGTACATATTAAAATCCGGAAGTTTTTCCACCTTAAATTGATCAAATAATTGATTAAATAATTCATTAAATAATCGATTAAATAAATATTAACCTCCAAAACTTCAAACACAGCGTCCATTTTTTTGTTTACATCAACATTAAAGAACTGTCAAATAATCTCATGGTAGTTAAATTAATATAGATCGCCAAATTAATAAAATTATTAAAACTCATTTATTTACATTCCCATTATTAATTAAAATAAAATTATATAATAAAATAAAAATAATATTTTATAAGAATAAAAGTAAAAATTAATTAATTAAAATTTAATTAATTAACAAATTAAAAATTTTAAATATAAAATTTGGCAATCCATTTACTTTGACTTTAATTTTAATTTTGTCACCAACACAAAAGTTATCATAGATGTATCAAATGACAATGGATGAGTTGAAAAGTTAAAAAATTGATTTCAACATATTTAAAAATGATTTTTAAACATTTTTTTTATAATTCCTTTTTTAAATTTGTATTTTTTTAAATAAAATAAGTTATAAAAATTATATTAAATTTAATTAAACTATTTAATTAAAAAAAATCTAATTTAGAATTAACTATATTGTTTTAATTATACAGTTTAAAAAAATCGATTTTTGGTTTAACAAATGCGAGACCTTAATTAAACGCCGAAACCATTTTCACTGATTAAAGTGACGAACGCAAACTTCTTTAGAAGCACAAAAGCTACGTCCAAGTTGGCTTTGGACAGTTTGATTTAATAATCTAACTTTTACATTAACGGTAGTTCGCCTTTGATGCTATTAGTAGCAGGTCAAAAGGGATAACAAGGTGGCTTTTGTTGCCTAAGCTTTAATAACGAATTTAATCTCTAATAACTATTGTCTATGAATTTTAAGTATTTATTAAAAAAAATAAATAAAAATTTAAACGTTAAAAATGACTTAAAATTCTTTAAAACTTTTAAATATTCTTAAAATTCATTAAAATTCTTCAATATTCTTAAAATTCATAAAAAATCCTTTAATTTGAGTACAAACACGACCTATCTACGATTTAAAATAAAAAAGTTAGGTGAATTTTTAAATTTTCAAGATGGCGCTTAAAAAGAATTAAAGTTTTTATTAAAAATTCTTAAAGTTTATTAAAAATCCTTTAATTTAATACCAAACACGACTATATTCGGATAAAAAATAAATAAGTTAGGTTAGTTTAAAAAATTCAAGATGGCCGACTTCCGGTTGATCTTAAAACTAAAAATTTCGATCACTTTTATTTTTGATCGTAGATATATCGTGTTTGTACTCAAATTAAAGGAAATTAAATTTTCTATCGATTTTTAATAAAAATTTCGTTCTAAAATTATTTTTGACATATTTTTTGTTAGAGAATTTGGCTTTTTTTGAAATTCTTGAATTTTTTATTACATATTCTTAAAATTCATTAAAAATCATTTAATTTGAGTACAAACATAACCTATCTACGATTTAAAATAACAAAGTTAGGTGAATTTTTAAATTTTCAAGATGGCGGTTAAAAAAAATTAAAGTTTTTATTAAAAATTCTTAAAGTTTATTAAAAATCCTTTAATTTAATACCAAACACGACTATATTCGTGTAAAAAATAAAAAAGTTAGATTAGTTTAAAAAAATTCAAGATGGCCGACTTCCGGTTGATCTTAAAACTAAAAATTTTGATAACTTTTTTATTTTCGATCGTAGATATATCATGCTTGTACTCAAATTAAAGGAAATTAAATTTTCTATCGATTTTTAATAAAAATTTCGTTCTAAAATTATTTTTGGCATATTTTTTATTTAGAGAATTTTGACTTTTTTGAAATTCTTGAATTTTTTATTACATATTCTTAAAATTCATTAAAAATCCTTTAATTTGAGTACAAACACGACCTATCTACGATTTAAAATAAAAAAGTTAAGTAAATTTTTTAATTTTCAAGATGGCGATTTAAAGAAATTAAAGTTTTTATAAAAAATTCTTAGAGCTTATTAAAAATCCTTTAATTTGATACCAAACACGACTATATTCGGATAAGAAATAAAAAAGTTGAGTTAGTTTAAAAAATTCCAAGATGGCCGACTTCCGATTGACATTAAAACTACAAATTTCGGTAAATTTTTTATTTTTGATCGTAGATATATCGTGTTTGTACTCAAATTAAAGGATTTTAAATTTTCTATCGATTTTTAATAAAAATTTCGTTCTAAAGTTATTTTTGACATATTTTTTTTAGAGAATTTTGACTTTTTTTTAAATTTTTGAATATTTTATTACATATTCTTAAAATTCATAAAACATCCTTTAATTTGAGTACAAACACGATCCATCTACGATTTAAAATAACAAAGTTAGGTGAAGTTTTAAATTTTCAAGATGGCGGTTAAAAAAAATTAAAGTTTTTATTAAAAATTCTTAAAGTTTATTCAAAATCCTTTATTTTAATACCAAACACGTCTATATTCGGATAAAAAACAAAAAAGTTAGGTTAGTTTAAAAAAATTCAAGATGGCCGACTTTCGGTTCCCATTAAAATTAAAATCTTCGATAACTTTTTTATTTCTGATCACAGATATATCGTGTTTGTACTCAAATTAAAGGAAATTCAATTTTCTATCGATTTACAATAAAATTTTAAAGATGGCCGACCTTTGGTTTTTTAAAAAACTAAAAATTTCGATAATTTTCGATCTATTAAAGTTAGATAGGTCGTGTTTATACTCAAATTAAAGGAAATTTAATTTTCTATCGATTTATAATAAAATTTAAGAGTTCAGACTAAATTTAAGTTTATAATTTTGTTCCCAAAACATGTAAGTAATGTAAAATGTAATAAACGTTTGAAATAATAAAGAAATAACAAATTTATTCTTTTTTTTTAATTTATTATTATTATATTTGGGGCAAAGTTGGATGTACTGTGACGGTTTGCGGCCGAATTTGGAAGCCCTTCTCTCCTTCGGACACTCCAAGTATTTTGTATTTCCCTAAACTCGCCCAGAAATTGTTTAACAACCCGTCAAAGTAACACTTTTCATTTTAACACATTTGATTTTGATTTTTAAAGCATACGACTAATATTTTTATTTGTTGAAATAACTGGGAGTTATTCGACCGAAAGCGGAAATTAATATAAATGGAAATTAGGACCGAAGTCAGTATTTAAAGCTGTCCGGTCGTTAGCGTTCATGAGTAATCCAAGGGGCGCATGAATATGGACTAACAATAAGTAATATGGAAGTACGACCCGTCATAATGAAGCCAAATGTCTGGATTCACACCCGGAATCATGTGTATGAATAATTTCGTTAGTGGTTTCGTTATTGTATGGCGGGTTGAGGGAATTTAACGCTCAATGACTGTTAAAGGTCAAATTATATTGGAATTGCTAAACATTGTTAAGCATTCTGATAGAACCTTCATCGTCTTTCTCTTTCTCTATCTCTATCCCTTTCTCTCATTCTCTTTCTTTGTCTCTCTCTTTTTTGCACTCTCTTTCTTGCTCTCACTCCTTTTCTTTTTTCTCACTCTCTTTATTTCTATCTTTTCCTCTTCCTATGTCCTTCTATTGAAAGGTGTTAAACGTTATCAGAAGGGAGTTCGACATTTTTTGGGCAATACTGAACGATTTTAGGAAATATTGCAACGATAGCCGGTGATATCAAACAATTTGAAACGATTTCGATTATTTTCTGACGATATTAGAAGATCATTTATGATTCTAAGTCGATTCTAGATAGTTTTAAATAACTTTTAAGCAATATCAGAGGATTAAAAAATTTTTTTGACGATTTTAAAGCAATGCCTGGGGATTTTGAACGATTTTATACAATTTTGAAGCGATGTCAGACGAATATAGAAGATTTTGAAACGACATCAAACGACACTAAACGATTTCAACCGTTTCCAGAAAACAAGAGAAGATTATCTACGATCCTACGTTGATTTTAAATGATTTTAGACGATGTTGAAGCGATGTCAGACGAAATTAGACGATTTTGAAACGACGTCAAACGACACTAAACGATCTAAATCGTTTCCAGAAGATGCTAGAAGATCAATGACGATTCTAAGTCGATTCTAGATAATTTTAGGCGATTTTGAAGCAATGCCAGGGGATTTTAAACGATTTTAGGCGATTTTAAAGCGACGACAGACGACACTAAACAACACCAATCGATTTCAACCGTTTCCAGAAGATATTGGAAGATTATTTACGATTCTAAATCGATTCTAGATAATTTTAGGCGATTTTGAAGCAATGCCATAGGATTTTAAACGATTTTAGACGATTTTAAAGCGATGACAGACGACAGCAAATGACGCTAAACGATTTCAACCGTTTCCAGAAGATATTAGATGATCATCTACGATCCTATGTTGATTTTAAATGATTTTAGACGATGTTGAAGCGATGTCAGACGAATTTAGACGATTTTGAAACGACATCAAACGATACTAAACGACTTAAATCGTTTCCAGAAGATGTTAGAATATCATTGACGATTCTAAGTCGATTCTAAATAATTTTAGGCGATTTGGAAGCAATGCCAGGGGATTTTAAACGATTTTAGACGATTTTGAAGGGACGACAGACGACAGTAAACGACACCAAACGATTTCAACCGTTTCCAGAAGATATTGGAAGATTATTTACGATTCTAAATCAATTCTAGATAATTTTAGGCGATTTGGAAGCAATGCCAGGAGGTTTTAAACGATTTTAGACGATTTTGAAGCGACGACAGACGACACTAAACGACACTAAACGATTTCAACCGTTTCCAGAAGATATTAGAAGATCATCTACGGTTCTATCTTGATTTTAAATTATTTTAGACGATTTTGAAGCGATGTCAGACGAATTTAGACGATTTTGAAACGACATCAAACGATACTAAACGACTTAAATCGTTTCCAGAAGATTTTAGAAGATCATTGACGATTCTAAGTCGATTCTAAATAATTTTAGGCGATTTGGAAGCAATGCCAGGGGATTTTAAACGATTTTAGACGATTTTGAAGCGACGACAGACGACAGTAAACGACACCAAACGATTTCAACCGTTTCCAGAAGATATTAGAAGATTATTTACGACTCTAAACCGATTCTAGATAATTTTAGGCGATTTGGAAGCAATGCCAGGAGATTTTAAACGATTTTAGACGATTTTGAAGCGACGACAGACGACACTAAACGACACTAAACGATTTCAACCGTTTCCAGAAGATATTAGAAGATCATCTACGGTTCTATCTTGATTTTAAATTATTTTAGACGATTTTGAAGCGATGTCAGACGAATTTAGACGATTTTGAAACGACATCAAACGATACTAAACGACTTAAATCGTTTCCAGAAGATTTTAGAAGATCATTGACGATTCTAAGTCGATTCTAAATAATTTTAGGCGATTTGGAAGCAATGCCAGGGGATTTTAAACGATTTTAGACGATTTTGAAGCGACGATAGACGACAGTAAACGACACCAAACGATTTCAACCGTTTCCAGAAGATATTAGAAGATTATTTACGACTCTAAACCGATTCTAGATAATTTTAGGCGATTTTGAAGCAATGCCATAGGATTTTAAACGATTTTAGACGATTTTAAAACGATGACAGACGACAGCAAATTTCGCTAAACGATTTCAACCGTTTCCAGAAGATATTAGATGATCATCTACGATCCTATGTTGATTTTAAATGATTTTAGACGATGTTGAAGCGATGTCAGAGGAATTTAGACGATTTTGAAACGACATCAAACGATACTAAACGACTTAAATCGTTTCCAGAAGATTTTAGAAGATCATTGACGATTCTAAGTCGATTCTAAATAATTTTAGGCGATTTGGAAGCAATGCCAGGGGATTTTAAACGATTTTAGACGATTTTGAAGCGACGACAGACGACAGTAAACGACACCAAACGATTTCAACCGTTTCCAGAAGATATTGGAAGATTATTTACGATTCTAAATCAATTCTAGATAATTTTAGGCGATTTGGAAGCAATGCCAGGAGGTTTTAAACGATTTTAGACGATTTTGAAGCGACGACAGACGACACTAAACGACACTAAACGATTTCAACCGTTTCCAGAAGATATTAGAAGATCATCTACGGTTCTATCTTGATTTTAAATTATTTTAGACGATTTTGAAGCGATGTCAGACGAATTTAGACGATTTTGAAACGACATCAAACGATACTAAACGACTTAAATCGTTTCCAGAAGATTTTAGAAGATCATTGACGATTCTAAGTCGATTCTAAATAATTTTAGGCGATTTGGAAGCAATGCCAGGGGATTTTAAACGATTTTAGACGATTTTGAAGCGACGACAGACGACAGTAAACGACACCAAACGATTTCAACCGTTTCCAGAAGATATTAGAAGATTATTTACGACTCTAAACCGATTCTAGATAATTTTAGGCGATTTGGAAGCAATGCCAGGAGATTTTAAACGATTTTAGACGATTTTGAAGCGACGACAGACGACACTAAACGACACTAAACGATTTCAACCGTTTCCAGAAGATATTAGAAGATCATCTACGGTTCTATCTTGATTTTAAATTATTTTAGACGATTTTGAAGCGATGTCAGACGAATTTAGACGATTTTGAAACGACATCAAACGATACTAAACGACTTAAATCGTTTCCAGAAGATTTTAGAAGATCATTGACGATTCTAAGTCGATTCTAAATAATTTTAGGCGATTTGGAAGCAATGCCAGGGGATTTTAAACGATTTTAGACGATTTTGAAGCGACGATAGACGACAGTAAACGACACCAAACGATTTCAACCGTTTCCAGAAGATATTAGAAGATTATTTACGACTCTAAACCGATTCTAGATAATTTTAGGCGATTTTGAAGCAATGCCATAGGATTTTAAACGATTTTAGACGATTTTAAAACGATGACAGACGACAGCAAATTTCGCTAAACGATTTCAACCGTTTTCAGAAGATATTAGATGATCATCTACGATCCTATGTTGATTTTAAATGATTTTAGACGATGTTGAAGCGATGTCAGAGGAATTTAGACGATTTTGAAACGACATCAAACGATACTAAACGACTTAAATCGTTTCCAGAAGATTTTAGGAGATCATTGACGATTCTAAGTCGATTCTAAATAATTTTAGGCGATTTGGAAGCAATGCCAGGGGATTTTAAACGATTTTAGACGATTTTGAAGCGACGACAGACGACAGTAAACGACACCAAACGATTTCAACCGTTTCCAGAAGATATTGGAAGATTATTTACGATTCTAAATCAATTCTAGATAATTTTAGGCGATTTGGAAGCAATGCCAGGAGATTTTAAACGATTTTAGACGATTTTGAAGCGACGACAGACGACACTAAACGACACTAAACGATTTCAACCGTTTCCAGAAGATATTAGAAGATCATCTACGGTTCTATCTTGATTTTAAATTATTTTAGACGATTTTGAAGCGATGTCAGACGAATATAGACGATTTTGAAACAACATTAAACGATACTAAACGATTTAAATCGTTTCCAGAAGATGTTAGAATATCATTGACGATTCTAAGTCGATTCTAGATAATTTTAGGCGATTTTGAAGCAATGCCAGGGGATTTTAAACGATTTTAGACGATTTTGAAGCGACGACAGATGACAGTAAACGACACTAAACGATTTCAACCGTTTCCAGAAGATATTAGAAGATTATTTACGACTCTAAATCGATTCTAGATAATTTTAGGCGATTTTGAAGCAATGCCAGGGGATTTTAAACGATTTTAGGCGATTTTGAAACGACGACAGATGACAGCAAATGATACTAAACGATTTCAACCGTTTCCAGAAGATATTAGAAGATTATTTACGACTCTAAACCGATTCTAGATAATTTTAGGCGATTTTGAAGCAATGCCAGGGGATTTTAAACGATTTTAGGCGATTTTGAAACGACGACAGATGACAGCAAATGATACTAAACGATTTCAACCGTTTCCAGAAGATATTAGAAGATCATCTACGATACTCTCTTGATCTTAAATGATTTTAGACGATTTTGAAGGTATAGCAGACGATATTGAACGATTTTGAAACGATAGCAAACGATACTAAACGATACCAAACGACAGTAAACGATTTCAACCATTTCCAAAAAATATTAGAAAATCATCTACGATTCTATGTTGTTTCTAAACAACTTTACACGATTTTAGACGATTTTGAAACGACATCAAACGATATTAAATGATTTCAATCGTTTCCAGGCAATATTAGAAGATCATTTATGATTCTAAGTCGATTCTCAAACAGTTCAAAAAAGTATTCTAAATGCTACTCGAAATCAAATACAATCTAAATTGTCGAAAAGCAAATAAATGTTGTACGTTTCTTGATTGCGTTCGTCCGACGAGCACAATCTACTATTCGCTATTACGTAGCAGCAGGTGAAATCGAACTTACATTAGGTGGCGAATTTCATCAAGCTTATGCTGCAGGAAGCTGAGCTCTAGAAAGAGGGGCGCTTCTCGTGTGCAAGGGTTATATCAGATGGCCAGGATCGCTCGAATTTAATACCTTAAGCTCCTTTCGAACATGTCGTCTTCACCTGGACACCGAATTTGTTAAATCCGCTAAGTAAAATATCCGATGTCGTTAAAGTATAAATATAAAATTGGAACGTTACTAAATTAAATTTCCACCAGCAAAGAAAATAACAATAAGATAGAAAAAATAAAATAAGGAAACACAAGTTGAAGTGAGAATTTGCGATTTCAGTGCAGTATTTCAGTTTCGAGGTGCGAAGAAATATCAGAAAACTTGTCAACTGCGGCGCCGCGTAATAAATTGTAGCCACGGACTTCAGCATTTTGTCGATACGTGCCCGGAACGACAATCTAGGCCACCGGAAGCAGAGAGAGACGAACGAGGGCTTTGATTTCTCTCGACATCGGCGCTCTTTATTAAGGTCCGACGGTAGATTTATCCTTTTCGAGCCGACGCGCTCGCATAAAGGGCCTCCGAAAAATTGCCATAATGTAAATAAATAAATAACTTTCGCATCGCGTGCTACATTTGTAATCTCCTTTGCTTCCTTCCGCTATTAGCTCCCCTAACCGTGTCTATAGAAATCTTCACGTTAAAGATGTTCCAAGTGTCACCAGTTTGACGTTGAGTTCAATCAATGTTATTCAACACACATAACTGATGTAAAGAAAAAAAAACATTTTTTCAAAAAATTAGCAAACTTTAAAAAATCACCCAAACTTTATTTATAAAGATAGAAACTTGATTTTTGTTTTAAATGAAAGATAAAAGATTCTATTTTTAATTAAAAAAGATCGTTTTATTTTAAAAGTTACCAAAAAAAAAAAAAAAAATTAAAAAATTCTTGACAAAAAACAATTTCTTTTGGCAGTTTTTATTAAAATTTAATTTTTAAAAATTCATATCTAAAAAACTAATTGTTAAAGATAAGTTTTCTACGATTTTTAGTTTTTCCCTCAGAAGAAAATAATGTAACCAAATAAGAAAGGTGTCTCTAAAAATCCTAGGAGATTGTTAAAGTGTCTTTTTCAATTGTTGTACACTTTCCACAGACTACAAAAGCCATAAAACGTAAGAAATAAGTGGCAAACAGGTCGAGGCTTTTAAAAGTAACGCGGTACATCGTAAAATCGCTCAGTTTAAGACCGCGACTACAAATTTCCCGGCGAAAACTGAAGCTAACACTGTGGCTAAGACCATCCGCACACGGAGCAACCGGAAAGCAACTCAACGGCAATGTGATATCGCTTCCCAGTTGCTTCCAAGGTAATAGAGTGGAGGTCCGTCAACGGAGCAATTTAAAAACAACCTATGGGCGATATAATCGATATGCGCGACCTACGCAATCTTACCAACCTGCACGGAAATCACCAAGATTTTAAGTTGCTCATATCGCCTGTTGACATTGAGGCATTTAATACTAAATACGTGGGTGCCATGGAAAAATATTAAAAATATGACCGAAGGCGACAGTTTTACGCGACAAAGTCATAAAAAATTGGATTTTTCGCCTACATGTCATTTATTAAAATCGCGGGAGAGATTTGAGTGATTTTAAATGGGGTAGCCCTAATTGAAATTAAAATTCTCGATCGTTCGCCTGTCATTTTCGTTAATTTTCGAACGCACTTTTTATCCAAAAAGCCACCGGCTCCGCGACTCTGCTTCCGACTAACCTTCTGAACGGCTTTATAACGCAACGTTATATGCGAATCGGGGCTCCTTTGGACCCGAAACGGCCGATTTAAGCCCTAAACGAAGTCCCCGTTTTCCGCCATTTTCGATTTGGGCCGATAAAACAGTTGGTTCAATTTTCATAAACGTTATTTATTATTCCAACCACGCTAATGCCACATGAAATGTCAAAACGATCGGTTTATTAATAATTATAAAATATTTAATTTATGCAGAGCAAAAATTCAAATAAATTTCACTAAAAACTAATTATATTCTTGAAAATATCACCAAAAATTTAAGTAAATTTGTAAAAAGTCCTCCAAAGCTACTAAAATTTTTAATAATTCCACCAAAAACTTATAAAATTTGTAAAAATTCCACCAAAGCTATCAAAATTTTTAACAATTCCACCAAAAACTTGCTGAATTTTTAAAAAATATACTAAAATTAAGATTAATTTCGTCAAGAATTGATTAGATTCTTAAAAATTTCACAAAAATAAAAAAGTAATAATAAAAATTCCACAAAACTTAGTTAAATTGAATATAATTTCACCAAAAATTATTAAATTTGGAGACAATTCTACCAAAAACTAATTTTTTAAAAATTCCACCCAAAATCAATAAAATTGATAAAAAATGGTAAAACTTACTATATTCGTAAAAATTCCACCAAAGTTACCAACATTTTTAACAATTCCACCAAAAACGTACTAAATTTTTTCAATTTTCCACCAAAGCTACAAAAATGTTGAATAATTTCACCAAAAACTTCCTGATTTTTAAAAAATACCACCAAAAACTTACCAAATTCATAAAAATTCTACTAAAATTACCAATATTTTTAACAGTTCCACCAAAAATGATTAAAGTTAATAAAAATTCCACCAAAGTTATCAACTTTTTTAACAATTCCATCAAAAACATACTGAATTTTATAAAAATTCCACCGAAAATTAATGAAATTGGAAAAATTTCACTAAAAACTTACTAAATTCGTAAAAATTCTATAAAAAAAACACTGAATTTTAAAAAAATTCTATCAAAAATGAATAAAATTCGCAAAAATTCCACCAATGTTATCAAAATTTTTGATAATTCCACTAAAAACATACTGAATTTTTTTAAAATTCCACCAAAAATTAATACAATTTGCAAAAATTCCACCAAAAACTTATTAAATTCATAAGAATTTTACCAAAAACAATGATTTTTTTTTTATTCCACCAGAAATGAATAAAATTCGCAAAAATTCCACCAATGTTATCAAAATTTTTGATAATTCCACCAAAAACATAATGAATTTTTTAAAAATTCCACCAAAAACATACTAAATTCATAAGAATTTTAGCAAAAACACTGAATTTTTTTTTAATTCCACCAGAAATGAATAAAATTCGCAAAAATTCCATCAAAGCTATTAAAATATTTAACAACTACACCCAAAACTTATTGAATTTTTTTTATTCCACCAAAAACTTACAAAATCCTAAAAATTACACCGAAATTGTCAACATTTTTAACAATTCTACCAAAACCTTACCAAATTTTTTAAAAATTCCACCAAAATGTCCAAATTCTTTTAAAATTCCACCAAAAATCAATCAAATTAGAAACAAGTTCATTAAAAATTAACTAAAACCTTGAAAATTCCATCAAAAACTTAGTAAATTCATAAAAATTCCACCAAAGTTACTAAAATTTTTAATAATTCTACCAAAAATAATGAATTTTTTAAAAATTTCACCAAAATGTCCAAATTCTTTTAAAATTCCACCAAAAATCAATCAAATTAGAAACAATTTCATTAAAAATTAACTAAAACCTTGAAAATTCCATCAAAAACTTAGTAAATTCATAAAAATTCCACCAAAGATACTAAAATTTTTAATAATTCTACCAAAAATAATGAATTTTTAAAAATTCCACCAAAATGTCCAAATTCTTTTAAAATTCCACCAAAAATCAATCAAATTAGAAACAATTTCATTAAAAATTAACTAAAACCTTGAAAATTCCATCAAAAACTTAGTAAATTCATAAAAATTCCACCAAAGATACTAAAATTTTTAATAATTCTACCAAAAATAATGAATTTTTAAAAATTTCACCAAAAAACTTACAAAATTTGTAAAAATTCCACCAAAAATTTACCAATTTTTTTTTAATTCCACCAAAAACTTACTAAATTCGTAAAGCTTTCACCAAAGGTACCAAAATGTTGATCAATTCAACCAAAAACAATACATTTTTTTTAAGAAAAATACTAAAAATAAAACTAAACTAGTATTCTTTAAAACAGAAAGAAATGAGTGGGTTCCTCACACAGAACTTATTTCATTTACACTTGAAAGTAGAACGTTTTTATGGAAAGACTCTATACATAAGCTACACAATGTAATTCCTTTGCTTAATGAAAGATTTACCAAAATGGAAATTTGTAGTTCTTTGATCAACAATAAGCCGACGAATAATCAGACAAACAAATAGAAGATTTCCGATTATACGTTTGAACGAATATAGTAGAGCATCGATAAACCAAATCCCAGTTATCCGAACTCTTTGATAATCTGAATTGCCTTTTGTCCCAATTCGGTTAAATGTTTAGCCGAATATTCCTTATTCGGCTAAGGCAGGTACTATTCATTATCTAGCATCATAAAAAAATACTCCAAAAGATCACTAACAAACGCCCTACTTTACTTTTGAGTAATATGTTCACAGAAATACTATTTTTGGAAAGGGTATAAATTAAATACCCAGTATTACACTTGAATGTAAAGTAGGCATACACGGTATATTATTTAATTGCTCAGTAAAAAACTAGCCGCTCAGTATTAGTATAAATATTCAGTACGGAAACTAAATGACCATTAAAAATGTTAAATGCAGAGTCAATATACTAAACGCTCAGTAAAAATCCTAAATGTTCAGTACAAATCTTAACTGTTTAGTGATTATACCAAATAATCAGTAAAAAATCGAAACTACTTTTAAAAAAATAATATGCTCATTTCAAAACTCAACAAAACTTGAACAAATTTAAAAAATCGTACTGAGACTATTTCTGGAAATTCAGAAGAAAAAAATTAAATAGAAATACATTAATCCATCTATTTTATGCTAAACAAATCAAATTTATCGTAGCTGTTTCCAAAAAAATTTTAAAAATTCCCAAAGTCATTGACGATTTTTGCCCGAACCCAAAAAAATTTGAACAAATTTGAAAAATCGTACTGAGCTTATTTAAGAAAATTTTGAAAAGCTTTTTTAAATAGAAATACATTAACATATCTATTTTATGTTAAACAAATCGAATTTACTGTAGCTTTTTCCTAAAAAATTAAAAAAATTCCCAAAGTCATCAATGATTTTTGGCCAAATTCAATATAACCTGAAAATTTTTAAAAAATCGCACTGAGCTTATTTATGAAAATTTTGAAAAGATTTTTGGAATAGGAATACATTAAAGTATCTATTTTATGTTAAACAAATCAAATTTACTATAGCTGTTTCCAAAAAAATAAAAAAAAAATCCCAGAGTCATCGATAATTTTCGCCCGAATTTAGTATAAGTTGAAGAATTTTGAAAAATCGCTCAGAGTTTATTTATGAAAATTTTTAAAAGATTTTTGAGATAGGAATATATTAAAGCATCTATTTTATATAAAACAAATCAAATTAATTATAGCTGTTCCTAAAAAAAACCAGTCATCAACGATTTTTGCCCAAACTAAACATAACTTGAACAAATTTAATAAATCGTACTGAGCTTATTTATAAAAATTTTGAAAAGATTTTTTATGTAGAAATACTGAACTGGTTCGTCACAACCTTCTAGAGCTTCATTCGTACTTTTTTGAAGTTTTGTATATAAGGACTATTTATGCTACTGAATGTAGGAAACAACTTATTATTTTCAATGGAATAATTTTTAATGTGTATTTCAATTGCAAAATATTTATTGTATTTTAATTTCCACTTTGTATGTACTAAACATTTAGCTACCATTTAAGAAAATTTTTAGAAAATGGCTCAATTAGTCTTCAAACGTTGCTAATACTTAAGGCTGTGGTCTCGGGCCCGAAAAAGTTGTTCCAATATTTCGCGTTAACCGTTTGATAAATCAAAAAAAATTTCCAACGAAAGTTGTCTAAAAGTGAAAAATCTAGACATGCAAATAGAGATATCTTACAAATTATTGTTAATAACTGAGATTATTAAGAAAGGTTTTTAAAAGGGCTATTTGCATGATCAGATAAATATTCAAGATATATTTTTTCCATTTACCGTTTTTCGATATTTTAAAAGATAAGCGAGAAATTTTGGAAATTCCCACGGTACAAACTTGAGAATATTTTTCAATTTCGCTAGATAGCTCCGCCCTGATTGACCACGTGGTATGACCGGCGGAGTTGAGTAGGTGCCGTAAGTAAACAAACAAGTTTTTTGTGTAAGTCGATTCTGCTTCGTTGTGCATTTCTGGAGATAAATACTTTGGAGAATTATTCGAGTTTGGAACTCACAGATTTTATTGCTTCTAAAAATTTTAGAATTTTAGTAAACTAAAATGAATGAAAAGTTCATTTCATAATTTCACTAATCTTTTTGTTATATAAGTACCTCGACCTCATGAAAATAAAGTTCGATATTGTAATTTTGAACACTAACTTTTTCTTTACATACACTACATGTAGCAGAGAAAGTATGTACAACTGGGCCAAATTGGTCACTTTTCAAGGGACACTCCTGTTTCTATAAGAAATAGAGGAAAAACAGTATCGGTAACTGATGCTCGATTTTTATAAGAAATCGAATGCTGAAAACCTCGTATTGATATCTTTTATGGTTTCAGAGATATTGGGGATGCTTTTCGAGAAAGTGCATTTTTGAAGTCTTCATAATTTTTTTCCTGTTGGAAAATGTTTAATTTTGTGAAAACATTCTCGTGGCAACTTTTTATGTAGATTTTGACGGTGTAGGTTAGTTTTCTCTGTAAGCAATATTTTAATAGCTACATACATAAAAGTGTTTTTTAATGGAACACTATATTATTACATATTACACGAGAGCCTAGAATTCCCTTTCCAAAAATATGCCTATAAAGTTTGAAAAATGGGATAGATGCGATAATTTGTTTCAGAGAATCTGGTGAAAATGCAGAGGTTGTATTTACATAAACAATATACAGAGAGAAGATAACGTTTAAACTCATTTTTCTCAATGTTAAAAAAATTTAGATTGTTTGAATCCATAATCTGAACCAAAAAGGCTAAGTGATATCGCAAGCAAGGTATCACGTGTGGCACACTTATGGAAAGGCAATTTAAACTCCCTTGGAATATGCAAAAATGTATAGGTGTTCCATTTGAAAAAGAAATATTTGTCTGCATCTATTAGAATATTGCTTACAAAAAAATCTAATTTACACCAACAAATTCTACATAAAAAGTTGTTTCGGGAATTTTTTCACAGAATCAAGCATTATCCAATAGAAAAAAAGTTACGGAGATTTTTAAAAAATGCACTTTTTCGAAAAACACCTGTATTTCCGAAACCGTAATAGGTATCAATTTGCGGTTTTCACCATTCGATTTTATAAGAAATCGAGCAAGACACCAATATTATTTTACCCTATCTCTTATAGAAACAGGGGTGTCCCTTTACAAGTGTCCAATTTGGCCCACCAGTACAGTATAGTCGATTATCCTACCTGTACTACGAACTGCTGTACCATTTTAAAACATTTAATTTTTTGCACAGTATTTATTACATATACTAAAATAACTCAGGATCTTATTAGAATTTAGTAAGAAAGATACATCTAATGTTTCCGTCTTTTTCTACTTTACTAAAAGGAACTGAACCTCGATTCATCTGTTCACTTCTCGACAAAAGATAAATAAACACATGAGTTTCGAATATAAATCCTTTGTCTGTTATCTATAAAGGGCGGAGCGTAGCCCAGAATTAAGGTCCACCTTCTCACTCCCGCGCGTCCGTCTCCTGCGCCCCTGAGAAACTCGATGACCGTAAGACCACAGCCTTAATATTTAGTAGCACTAGCGTAGAGATATACTATAGTATGGACACTCCGTCGGCACCTTTGATGTAGGTGAGGCGATTTTTAAGGCAACATGGCGGAGTTTCAATTTGCACTTCTACAATAGGTCAAGAGATGGCACTACGGGAAATGTCATTTCTAAAATTTACTTTTATCAAGACATCGTTTTTTAAAATGTTATTATCAAGCATCTATGCATATATTATTTTTTATTGACAGCAAAAAATAAATATTTGAAAGGATGTTCGTAAAAGATATCTTACGAACCTTCCTATTATAAATATTTTAATATCCAAATATTATTATTTAGAAGAACTTAGAACTTCATAATGTATTTAATTCTTTAATACTTTTGAGAACCATTAATAACATATGTTATTAGGGGTAAAACCTTATACCTCGAAAGTGATAAAGGGATCATTATAATTTGTGAAACTTAAAATATAAGAAACAATATTTATTAGTGATTACAATATTTCCAACTAAAATACATAAAACAATAAATAATTATGTTTAAAACAAAACAATGCAAAAAATAGTAAAATACATATGAATGAAAATCTAACCTTAAAGTCACCAAAACAAAACACCTACTGTGCTGCCACAAGCGGAGAACTGTGGAAGTGCAAACTCGTGCGTACGTAAAAATTGAACGTCAAAAAAAACGGAGTGTTCATACTATAGTATATCTCTACGCTGGTAGCACTCTCTCCTTGGAAGCTACGAGTTAGCTAACAAACTAATTGCCCCGTGTGCGGATCTCTGTTGCTCATATTACCGATATCAGCAATATCGTCAATATCACGTCGCGATATTATTGCTTTGGTGTTGCCCGTGTGCGGATGGCCTAACAGAATGCGGGACAGTTACACGAGTATAAGTTTAAAATATCGGTTCGAAAATTCCGAAGAGTCGCTGCGGACGCGAAACGGGCGCATTTATTACTCGTCGGGGGGCGAAAGAGGAGCCGCGAACGGGTAGAAACAACCCCTACGTCATATATTCCATCCCCGCCAGATTGTAGGTATATTATTACGTTTGTAGTCGGGCCATTTCGCTGGGGTTTCGTCCGAAAATTAATATTGCCGTTGCACCAACGAAGCAGCACTACATTTTCACACTTCTCTTTGTAAATAATTTACTCGTTCGCGTTAAGAAAATCCTCCAGAGTCAACGTTCAACGTACACCATCATTAAATGGCGTTTTCAAGTAATGAGTGCATTTTCGTCAAGAAGGAAGAAAACAGATATGCACTCGAAGTGGAAAAAATTTCAAGTTGACGGATAAGTTCTTGTGAATCTTGTGATGGATCGCAACCCATTTGTCTAATGTGGAAATCGTTTTACAAATACATCAAAACAACATCGTTATTCTCCTATTATTTACATTGGACCGATTTAATTTATCTCCTAATTATCAGCATTTAATCAACCGCAGCGAAACGGAATTATGGTTTCGGGTCGATATCGGAATTTGCATGTGTTGAATGTCTCTCCCTGGAAGACGGAGGCACTAAATTACGCCGCTTTATAACAATCTCCGAGGACATGATAAACAGGCCAACCATTGGATCGTAATCTACCAAACTCGTAAAACCAAATCGTGTTAAAATGGAAATTTCCGATTGGGAAATCGCTTCACGTAGTGACATTACGAGGCATGTTTAATATTTAATATTTAAGGGAAATCCAGAATTTGAAAAGCAATCACCCTCTCGAGCCATTATACCCGCGAATTTCCAAGTTTCTCTATTTGTTTTCTTCGAGACGTCGAACGAAATTACATTTCGAATCGATGAGGAAATTATTCAACTCGATTTTATAAACATATTTACTTTATTCACAATATTTTCAACACAAAAAAATTTAATAAATACTAATTAAGCTAACTAAAAAAACCAATGAAATATAAAAAGCTCTCTGAAATCTCATTTTACTAAGATAAATGACTAAACCTTTCACAAATTAATCCCACAACCCAAAATTAACAAAACAGTCACCGTGTCTAGCTTTTTGCACCTCTTGAATGTACGCATACGTTAAATTTAGGGGTATAGATCCTCTCTCAAGGGTAGAGAGCTTGTTTGGATTGGTATTACAAGTTGATAAACACTCAGCTAGTAACAAGACCCCCAGGGATTACTCCTATCTAGTCGTACTAAATAAAACGACCTTTTATTTTCCGATCGGAACCCTTCTTCTAAAAACAATTATCGGTCGAGATCAGTTCGAAAGTGCACGGCGCGGTTTCTGACGCGTATTTCGAACACGTCCGAAGTTGTGCAAGTTCCAACACCGGTGATGGATCCGAGGTAGAACTTTGGAGCGTCTATAAACTTATCCGTTACGTGTTCAAAACCGAGCCAAGTGCAGGCTTTTCATTTCCGCGGGTTTCAACTCCTTTAAAAGAAATCCGTATAGAGTTGCCAACCGTACGGCACTCACCGTACATGAATTTTTATCAAAACTCGCCTATAGTTTGTCATTTAAAGATCTCCAATAAAAAATTTCTTTAAAATTCTTAAATATTCTTAAAATTTACTAAAAATGCTTTAATTTGATACCAAACACGACTATATTTAGACAAAAAATAAAAAAGTTAAGTTAATTTTTAAATTTTCAAGATGGCGGCTTAAAAAAAATAAAGTTTTTATTAAAAATTCTTAAAGCTTATTAAAAATCCTTTAATTTGATACGAAACACGACTATATTCGGATAAAATACAAAAAAGTTAGGTTAGTTTAAAAAATTCAAGATGGCTGACTTCCGCTTTTTATTAAAATTAAAAATTTCGATAACTTTTGATCTATTAAAGCCAGATAGGTCGTGTTTGTACTCAAATTAAAGGAAATTTAATTTTCTAACGATTTATAATAAAATTTTAAAGATGGCCGACTTCCGGTTGTCATTAAAATTAAAAATTTCGATAACTTTTTTATTTTTAACCGTAGATATATTGTGTTTTTACTCGAATTAAAGGAAATTTAATTTCCTATCGATTTTTTAGACTTAAATTTTTTATTTTTCAAGTTGTCGCTATTAAGGTATTTAGATATTTATGGTTTTATTAAATATGTAAACTTTGTTTTCGGGACGGAATCCCTCGAAAGGTTAACGTTTACTAATGTAAGAAAGTCGTTTTGCATGTAATAAACCGGGCATTTCGATTTTTCAACCCTAACGCCCCCTATTTAAATATTTATAAAGTACCGCTCAGATCTACCGAGTAGATAATGCACAAGAAAAGTTATAAATTATTTACAGGCACATTTCTGAGTGGAAGAATGGCAATATTTGTCTTAGGAAATTAACCGTGGTTCGGGGAGAAATCGTACCTTCTATTTAACTATAGTTACGTGCTTTCTTAATGGTTTAACGCAAGTTTAACGCAGAAACTTGGCTTCTAGACGCTTTCGACCTCGGCGGAGCGATAAACTCGATATTTAACGAACTATTCGGTCGAAAAAGCGGCCGACGCCTTTTGTAGCGATAAAACGATCGGCGTTATAGCGGGATTATACGGAATCTAAAAGGGAAATAGCTCTGAAGGGAAGGAGGGCCAATAAAACTCTTAGTTTAGGGGCGTTATTTTCTTCTCCGGACGGCGATTATCTACCCTATCACAGAGAGTCGATAAAACAACGTAAAACGCGTAAACTATGTCATCTAGAAATTCTCTCGGAAAATCGGAATTTCCTTAGTAGAACTCCAACTACCGGTGAAATCTATTGTTTAATCTTTAAAAATTCACATCTAAGAAACTAATCGTTTTTGAGACTTGAACTTTAAAAATCTTTAAAAAAATTAGTTTTAAAAATTTTGATTTGATTCTTTTTTTAATGAAACTTAAAAGATTCTAGTTTTAATTAAAAAATACTGTTTTGTTCTAAATGTGGTCAAAAAATTTAAAAAAATTTTCAAAGTTGCAAAAAAATTTTTTAGGTTAAAAAATCAATATTCTTTAAAAATTCATCAAAAATTCATTTTTAAAGATTTTGACTTGAGTTTTTTACAGATGATACCTAAAGCATTCTAATTTTAATTAAAAAAGGCGTTTTATTCTAAGTATTGTCAAAAAAATTAAAAAAAATTTTCAAAGTTGAAAAAAAATTTTTTGGGTTAAAAAATCAATATTTTTTAAAAAATTCATCAAAAATTCATTTTTAAAGATTTTGACTTGATTTTTTTACAGATGATACCTAAAGCATTCTAATTTTAATTAAAAAAGGCGTTTTATTCTAAGTATTGTCAAAAAAATTTAAAAAAATTTTCAAAGTTGAAAAAAATTTTTTAGGTTAAAAAATCAATATTTAAAAAAAAATCATCAAAAATTCATTTTTAAAGATTTTGACTTGATTTTTTTACAGATGATACCTAAAGCATTCTAATTTTAATTAAAAAAGGAGTTTTATTCTAAGTATTGTCAAAAAAATTTAAAAAAATTTTCAAACTTGAAAAAAAATTTTTTAGGTTAAAAAATCAATATTTTTAAAAAAATTCATCAAAAATTCACTTTTAAAGATTTTGACTTGATTTTTTTAAATATGATACCTAAAGCATTCTAATTTTAATTAAAAAAGGCGTTTTATTCTAAGTATTGCCAAAAAAATTAAAAAAATTTTCAAAGTTGAAAAAATTTTTGACGGTTTTACCTAACTTAAAAAGAACGATCAACTTTAAAAATTCGTCAAAAAATCATTTTTAAAGATTTTGATTTGATTTTTTTTCTAAATGAAACCCAAAACATTCTAGTTTTAATTTTAATAAAGCGTTTTGTTACAAATCTTTCAAAGTTGGAAACATTTTTTTGACGGTTTTAACCTAACTTAAAGAGAACGATTAACTTTAAAAATTCGTCAAAAATGCATTTTTAAAGATTTTGACTTGATTTTTTTTCTAAATGAAACCTAAGAGATTCTAGTTTGAATTAAAAAAGACCGTTTTATTTTAAATGTTGTCAAAAAAAAAATCAAAAAAATTTTCAAAATTGGTAAAAAATTTTTTAGGTTAGAAAATCAATAATCTTTCAAAAATTCATCAAAAATTCATTTTTAAAGATTTTGATTTGATTTTTTTTCTAAATTAAACCCAAAACATTCGTTTTAATTTTAAAAAACCGTTTTATTATAAATGTTGTCAACAAAATTTAAAAAAAATTCAAAGTTGGTAAAAAATTTTGGCACTTATAACCTAACTTAAAAAGTTCGATCAACTTTAAAAATTCATCAAAAATTCATTTTTAAAGATTTTGATTTGATTTTTTTTCTATATGAAACTTAAATCATTTTAATTTTAATTAAAAAAGACCGTTTTATTCCAAGTGTTGTCAAAAAAATTTAAAAAATTTTCAAAGTTGGTAAAAAATTTTTTTAGGTTAGAAAATTAACCATTTTTTAAAAAATTCATCAAAAATTCATTTTTTTAAAATTTTGATTTGATTTTTTTTCTAAATGAAACTTCAAACATTCTAGTTTTAATTAAAAAAGACCGTTTTATTCCAAGTGTTGTCGAAAAAATTAAAAAAAATTTCAAAGTTGGTAAAAATTTTTTTAGGTTAGAAAATTAACCATTCTTAAAAAAATTCATCAAAAATTCATTTTTAAAGATTTTGATTTGATTGTCTTTCTAAATGAAACTTAAAACTCTCTTATTTTAATTAAAAAAGACCGTTTTATTCCAAGTGTCAAAAAAACTAAAAACAAATACAAAGTTGGTAAAAAATTTTTTGATTTGATTTTTTTTCATCTTTTTATCATCTTTAAAAATTCATATCTAAGAAACTAATTGTCACCGAGATTTGAAATTTTGTCACAATTTAGATTAAAGTTCAGTCTTGATTTTTACTAAAAATAAATTTTCTACGATTTTAAATTTTTTCGTCAGGGTGGAAAATGTATCATACTGTATATTAAAACTTGTTAATTTTTAAACATTCACGTTTAAGAATCTCAATTAGCCTCTTGTCATCTAAACTTTTAAAACGATCCACCGTCAATTTCAAGATAAAATAAGTCTCCTCAAAACAATATCAAACATCCAGAAAATATGAAGAACTTTCAGTGGGGAACATTCTAGAATCCACCAGTTAATCAAAGTTGAATTTTTAGAGAAAAACTTCTAAGCCAAACAATGTACAGCTATTGTTTTTCTAAATGTAGCAAAGACTTTTGATACAATTTGGATTGAAGGACTAATACACTCCGCATCAAAATTAACCACCACAAAAAAAAATCCCAAAATTCAAAGTTAATTTTCTCTCAAGTCACCAGTCTAATTTAATTTTAGTTTTTTTTTGTAATGTAGACTTTTCTTCAGGAACAACCCAGAGTATAACATTTTTATTTAAACTTTAGTTTAAGACATGTACAGGGTGTGTAAGAAAGACATCGTTTTTTCATCGATCTTTGGAAAACCTGTGGGCCGTTTCAAATGCATCATCTGATAACTATCATAATCAAAAGGTATTCCAGTCTTTTCTTAACCTTTGTTTTTTGAATCATGCGTTTATCTGTTTATGCAAGCAAACAGTGGACCTTTTAAAATTGACTGAGTAATTTATTGAAAGAGTACAGAAACAAATTAAACATGTAAGCCAAGGTTGGCCAAGGAGAAAAACGATTTATTTGAAAAATTACAAAAGAAATTTAACATTTTTAAATCTAAGAAGTTACATCAAGTAACAAAAAAAATTAGTAGCGCTTATTTCCGCCCCTAGACCGTATGACGGCCTCACAGCGACGTCTCATGCTTAAAAATAAACGCCGTATTTCATTTTGATCGATGTTGTCCCAAATTTCTCTTACATATCTCTCAACATCATCAAGAGAAGCAGCGAGCGGTTGCTGATTTCTTAGTTTCTTGCCAATGCTATCCCACACGTGCTCAATGGGATTGAGGTCTGGATTACGAGAAGGCCAGTTTAGGGTCTCTATACCAACTTCGTGCAAGTAATCCTGCACTATCCGAGCAACATGAGTTATAGCATTGTCTTGCATCAACAAGCAATCGTTTCCCATGCACCCAGCAAATGGGACTACATGTTCTGCTAAAATCTCATTGATGTATCATTGACTGTTTAGAGAGGCTCCTCGTAATGATACCAGCTCTGTTCGAGCGGTTAAGGGAATTCCTCCCCAAAACATCACAGAACCTCCACTAAATGAAACCGTAGGATGAATATTGCATTGTGCGTATCGTTCGTTTGCCCGTCTAAGAACTTGTACTCGGCGATCAGACGAGTAAAGGCAATATCTGGTTTCGTCGGTAAACAGAACATGCTCTCAATCTCGAAGCGTCCAATTGACATGATGTCTCGCGAATTCCAACCGGGCTCTGCGATGGCTTTCAGTCAACTTTGGTGCTTTTGCTGGAATCCTAAATTTTAAACCTCGTTCCGCTAAACGACGTCTTACGGAGGAGAAACTTATTTGAATGTTATGAGTTGCATTCACTTGTACCTCAAGATTTCTTGATGTTTGCGACGCCAACCTAAAGCCAAGACACTCCCTACCACCTCTCTGTTGCTCTGTTGACCACCCTGCACTAACTCAGGAAGAGGGGGGGTGAGTTGAAATATAATTTAAGAAAAGGGCGCCACGCAGTTTCCAAAGGACAAGGAGCAACACCAACTGTGAAATTGAGAAGTAGCAGGAATAACACAAAACGACAATCACACACAACAAAAAAAGATAATAAAAAAAAAAACTGTGCAAATAAATCGAAAACAAAATACAAATTTATTGTTGCTACGAAAAACTAAAATAAAGTTGTAATGTCAGCCAATAGCATCAAAAACAAAAATATATAAATATAAGCTGAAGGCAAAAAAAAAATAAAAACAAAATATCCGAAAATTATCGGAAAATAGAAAAACTCGTATCAAGATAAAACAAGAAAAAAAAAAACTATACGTAATATCAAATCTCTAAGGCCTCAAAAATATATCTATCACGTAATCCAAATAAAGCGCAAAAATCAAAATGAACTTTAATATAAAAAAAAAGATACCGAGTATTTTCTTTACACAAAAATAAATTGAATTATAAATATTAAGTGGATTCTTAATTTTTTTTTAATTTAATTAATTAAGAATACTGAAGTTTAATTTGATATTCAAAACGTTGCAAATAAAAAAAAAATGTTAAAAAAAAAGGTCGTAACCTGGATGACGATTTATTTAACTCCAAATGAATCGCTCTTCTGGAGTCGCTCAGTGTCGGCAGATATTCCTCCAGGTGGTTTCTGGGCTGGTGTTACGAGTCCCAGAAGATGGTAGAACGGCGTGGATGACTTGGTCGGAGTTAAAATGGCACCCACGATCCTCTAATTTAATGTGAATTAACTTCTACGTTATTACGATCAAAATTAATATGTAATAAAAAAAAAGCCTAAATGAAAGAAGGAAAACGAAAACTTAGAAAGGAATAAAAATAAAAAAAAAGGAACATTACCTTTAGCGTGCTAAAGGCTCCGCAAAACAACGTGCTTTCCAAAATTCTCAAAGAAGTATCCGGTAAATACCGCCTCGAATTTAATCGGGAACAGCCACAGATTCAAATCCCGTATAAACGGCTCGGGTAAAACCAAAATTCTTCACAAAGAACGCAAAAATATCCCGAAGAATCGTAATGGCATTGAGAAAAAGGATTAGCTTACGCAGTTCTCTTGACGAAAATTCGGCACAGAAACAGACCGATTTCCTGCGAGGATCGCTTATACAGGGTGTTTAAAAAATACGTTCGAATATTTGGCCCACTTATAGATCTCATCAGTACAAACCAAAAAGTCAAAATAAACATAAGTCCAAAAATCAGCCGTTTCCTAATTACAGCCTGTTTTTCAAATTAAAATAATTTACACTCAAATATCAGTATAAATACATTTTAATTATTACAAATTAATGATTCTTAAAGAAGATGTTCAAAATGTCCTCCTTCCATTTGTATACACATTTCACATCTCCGTAAAAGTGAACGCCGCACTCTCTCAAAGAGTCCCGGATTTATACGAACAGTCTGGCAGGCATGTTCAATTCGTTCTCGCAACTCATCTAAATTATTCACAGGACTTGAATAAACTAATGTCTTTAAATACCCCCAAATGCAAAAATCGAGTGGAGTGAGGTCGGGAGATCTAGGGGGCCATGCAATTGGACCTCCTCGCCCTATCCACCTGCCATTGTAATTTTCGTTTAGATAAGAGTTCTGACCAAGACTCCGTAATGCGCAGGAGCTCCATCGTGCATCAACCACATATTAATTCTGTGGTTGAGGGGCACATCTTCTAACAGCAGTGGTAATGTATTCCGCAAAAAGTCAAGGTACAATTGACTAGTCAAACGGTTAGGCAGGAAACAAGGTCCTTTCAGATGGTCTCCTAACACACCAAGCCAAACGTTGATTGCAAATCGGTGTTGATGATTCGATTCAACAACGGCATGCGGATTTTCGTCGGCCCAAACATGGCTATTATGAAAATTAAAAATGCCATTTCTCGTGAAACCAGCTTCGTCTGTAAATTTTAAAATTTTCGTAACAAAATTTGGGTTCTCCGCGACTTTTGTCAACATGCTTCGACAAAACACCAGTCGTGCGGCATAATCAGGCACAGCTAGAGCCTGTACCCTTTGAATATGGTATGGGTGCAATTGCTGCTCCCGTAAAATTCTCCAAATTAGGGAAAAATTAATATTTGTTTCAGTAGAGAGTCTTCTAGTACTAGTACCAGGATTTTCTTCAATTCGTCTTAAAATGTTAAGTTCTGCGTCGGGAGTACAAACTGATCTAGGCCGACCACCATCACCGTTCCTTGATTTAAACGATCCAACTTCGGATAAACGTTGATGTAAATTTGTAAAAAGTTTGTCACACGGAAGTACCCGGTTTGGGAATGCTTCGGTATAAAGGCGACGTGTCTCACAAGCATTTCCATCGGCTTTGCCATACATAAAATGCATGTCTGCCATTTCTGCGCTGGTATAAGGCATATTCGAAAATTTCAACAATGGGTTACAGCAACAACTACTTCAATAAACACTGACAATAACGGACACACAATAATTACAACAAATGTGGCAACTACACTAACAGAAACGAACAAAATTTGTTTTGTTATTTGAATGGATGACTTCATAAATACGCGAATCACTCCTACTGAGTGTAAATTATTTTAATTTGAAAAACAGGCTGTAATTAGGAAACGGCTGATTTTTGGACTTATGTTTATTTTGACTTTTTTGTTTGTACTGATGAGATCTATAAGTGGGCCAAATATTCGAACGTATTTTTTAAACACCCTGTATAGAGGATGCAGAAAAACTAGAATATGACGTTACGCCTTAAACCAACAAGGTCAAAATAAGATTAAAAATGTAAGAAGATATCAATAAAAGGGAATAAAATGTAAATGAAGAACTGTAATAAAAAGGAAAAGAATTAAAATGAAAGATAATTAAGGGGAAATCTCTTAAAGAAGAAAATAACAATAAAAAGGAAACAAAAATGGGAAACTCAAAACACCAAAGCCATCAGACCACCAAATTAGGAATGAATATCCGCCGAGCGCTGTAACAAAGCTAAACAAAAACAATAAATGCAATTAGCTGACACTAGCAAACAAAGAAAAGAAAATGAAAAATTTGGTTTTTCGTCGCAAACAATAAAAAAAAATAAACCGTAACATGTTACAAATCGTTCTTTCAAACCTCGTTATTGAATGAAACGGTCTTGCATAAGTGTGGTTTTCCGAGACCTTTCCTGTTCATGACGTCTGGTGTAATCATTAGTTTCTTCAAAACGACGAACAACTCGCAATTACAGAAGTATGAGATACACCGAGTCTCCTACCAATAGCACGGTAGTTTAACCCTTCTTGGGCCAATGTAGTCGCCATTACACTTTCATCGCGACTTAAATTTCTTGTTTGGCGTTCTATATTTTGTCACAAAAAACTCGAAGCACACAAAATTTGTGATACAACTGACCAAGTTTGATAGTTGCTATGTAACTTATTATAATTTTGTTCCATACCCTACTTTACTGTCAAATTAAATGATATCAAAGAATCATTTTATTTCAGTACTATTTTTCAATAAATTAGTCAGTTAATCTTTAAGAGACCACTGTTTCTTTGAATAAACAGATAAACACAAGAAGTCATCAGATGGTGCATTTGAAACGGCCCACAGGTGTTCCAAAGATCGACGAAAAAAACGATGTCTTTCTTACACACCCTGTACATGTCTTAAACTAAAGTTTAAATAAAAATGTTATACTCTGGGTTGTTCCTGAAGAAAAAGTCTACATTACAAAAAAAACTAAAATTAAATTAGACTAGTGACTTGAGAGAAAATGAACTTTGAATTTTGGGATTTTTTTTGTGGTGCGTTAATTTTGATGCGGAGTGTATTTAAACTTAATAAAATCGGAGTTTGCAACTATCTACTTACCATCCTGCTTTCCTTCCTGGAAATAAAAGATTTTACGGTTAGCATACAATAACTGCTGCTCCTTTAGGATGCAATTTTCAAACAATGTTTATTTGATCTTATATTCTTATTTTTGAACGTAGAATATGTTGGTAGCATATGTCCGTCTAATTTTAAGATAACCTGTATATTTAGATAGACTTTTAAATTTCTATTCTTTGAGTGACTTATGTTGGTATGATAAATTTTTGACAAGAAAATACCTCGGACGTACGTTGTCAGACCGCGTTGTAGAAATTCGTGTCGGAAGGCAACTCGGTTAAAATGAAATGCATTCGCGTGAAATGCAATATCCATATAACTTTACGCCGCAGTAGCCGCCGCCTTCGCTCAATTGTACAAGTTGGGACGAAATATTCAGCATCTGGGAAGCCCTACGCGTCCGTTTCCCACGTTACGTTAACGACATAATGGAATACTGCTCTTCTACCGACTTCCATTTCATATTTACTTCGGGGATGATTTCGCCAAAGACGAATTTCAAACGTTACTTGTCTCGGATTTTTGCAACACGACTTCGAATTTCACCAAAAGAAAGGCTCGGTCCTAAGAATCTAATCTGGAAGAAGTGGCCGAAGGAGGTTATCCCCGGAAAGGATATCACGTGATACGTCCTTCTATCGAATGCAATCGGCGAATTGACGCTAGCTCCTACCTCCTAGCATCTCTCCCCGAACTCTTTGTACTGGAAACTCACTTTAAAGCCCTTATTAAATTCCCCGGTCGCATTCAAGGTTTTCACGTATTAGCTAAGTGGGGATTTTGCAAAAATTGCCCATTAATTTGCCGTACAAAGAATCGTCACGTGACGACGTCAATTTACGTCAGCGCCGTACCGTGTTTTCACGAAATTACAACGACGTACAACCCGTTCTTTGCATGCAAATCCCGGTTTAGTTACATCGAGCCGTTTCCTTAAAACCGTAAAAAAATGGAGAATTAATGAAACAAACCCTAGCCAAGAAAAAAATACCAACATACTTCTTGATACGTTGTTTTATTATATCCTGCATTAAATAATATTAATTTACATTTTTAATATAAAAGGAAATGATTTCGAATATTTTTCCAACCTCTGTTTAGAAAATCGGATTAAATTTATTTTTGGAGATTAAGAAATGATTTATTGAAGAAATAAAGTTGAAGGATGTTATTTCTTATTGTAAAAGTTCAATTTATTCTAATCATTGGTAAAAATTTTAAAAAGAATTGAAAAAATTGAATAAAAATTAACGAACTAACCTCACAATTTTTTAGTAACTTTAAAAAATCGCCTGAACTTTATTTATTAGGAATTGAGAAAAGATTTTAGAAATAAACTAACAATAAGTTTAAAATGTCTAGTTTTAATACAAAAAGACGATTTTTTCTAATTAATATTAAAATAAATAATTTCTAAAGAAGATGAAATTTTTTTATTTAATTGAATAACCTAAAACTTTGATCAACCTTAAAGAAATCCTCTTTACTTTATTTATGGAAATTACGAAAAGATTTTTTTAAATAAATATAAACCAACTACATCTATTTTTAATTAGAAAAGACGGATTTTTCCTAAATAGTATAAAAAAATTAAAAAAAAAATCCTAAAAACGAGGATTTTTTATTTTTTACATAGCCTAAAATTTTGATCTTTAAAAAATCGCCCCGACTTTATTTATAGGAATTAATGAAATGTTTTTGAACTGCGCGTAAATAAAAATGTCTAGTTTTAATTGAAATAAACGGACTTTTACTAATTGTAAATAGTATAAAAAAAAATTCTAAAGACAAACGAAGATATTTCACCTAACCTAAAATGTTGACTATCTTTAAAAAATCGTCCCGACTTTATTTATAAGAATTAATAAAAGATTTGTGAACTAAACGTAAATTAATATGTTTAGTTTTAACTAAAATAGACGGATTTTTCCTAAGTAGTATAAAAAAAATTAAAAAAATTCCTAAAGACAACGAAAATATTTCATATAACCTAAAATTTTGACCATATTTAGAAAACCGACCCGACTTTATTTCTAGGAATTAATCAAATATTTTTGAATTGAATGTAAATTAAAATGTCTACTTTTAACTAAAATGGACGGATTTTTCCTAAGTAGTATAAAAAAAATTGCTAAAAACAACGAAGACTTTTCACTTAACCTAAAATTTTGACGATCTTTAAAAAATCGCCCCGACTTTGTTTATAAGAATTAATAAAAGATTTCTGAAATAGGGTGGATGAGCCAGTAATAGTCCAGTACCCACTAATTGACCAAATATCTTTGAAAAATCGAAAATAAGGTTAACTTTTACCTTCTTATGGCTTTTGGAGACTTGATATAATGGTTGATCCCTTCACTAATTGGGGGTGCGACCTGAATTTTGTCTTTTACGCGATCAGGTGTTTGAGAGCTGATGTAATTCTCAAATACGGTGTTGAAATGCTAAATGTGTTTTTGTAATAAGCAAGGTGAGTGCGCATGTATACTTAAATTTGCAGTTACCCTAAATCCTAGGGAGTAATACGTATTTATTTTGGGTTTGGTGACCGCTAAACACATGGAATTAAGGATTTTCCTATGTATATAATTTATACCTCACATTTCTATAGAAAAAAACGGAGTAGTCAATTAGTGCTGCGGATTATACTTTCAGAGTTCAGTAATTGTTCACCCTGGTCAATTACTAGTATTTCAGTAAACCATGTTGCTTTCTCACTTTTTCGGCAGCAATCAATTAGTTGTTAAATACAGATAGAATCTTGTTTGATAAAAGCTTTGTATTTTAACCGTTTCCAGTATTCGACCACACAAAACAGAGTGGTCAATTATTGGTTGTGAAAGGTGGTTAATAACTAGACTTTCTTTCCTCTTGTCACAATAAGAACAAAAACTGGGATAAATACGATTAGAGCTAAGGGAGATTTTTGCTAAGTTAGATTTCCAGGAAAAAAAGGTTGTACATAAATATGTTTGCTCTGTGACAAACATTATTAACACCAATGAACTGGAGGTGTAAGCATTTTCGCCAATTGCAGGAAATAAGACAACATTTAAAAGAATTGAAAATGATATTATTACAGTCACACAAGATCAGCTTATTTGTAAACTGGAACAACCCCAAATTATTAGGTCGGGTAACAGAATTAAGTACAGATTTTCTAAAGAAATATTGTGAACATTATATTTTCTTCCTATCTTTGTACGATGATAATGAAAATATTGTTGTCATAAAAAATAGGCAACTACTAGCATTTTTTCATTAAGGTTTACTATTTTAGTTTTTGTATTGTTTGAGGTATCGTAATATGAGGTTATTAGAGACACCAAGGGTAAATAGAAATACACATTCAAAACTAACTTAAAAAATCTGTAACACTCAGAAGTTTTCGAACACAGAAAAAAACAAATAGAAGCTGTAATTATTATTATTATTATTATTATTTAATTTCGAATATTTGTTTCTATTTACCCCTGATCTTTCTAATAAATAAAAAGTACTAGATACAAGAAAGAGAACTTTTATTGTTTTTCTTTTATTCTTTTTGTTTTATTTTCCATTTTTTTAAACCTTTTTTTATCACCCGGCAAAACCCTTTTAATTCTACTTAAATATGTTTTTCTTATAACTAAAATGCTAGTAAGGTTTAATTTGAGGTAAAACTGTTAACAAAAGAGTTGTAGATTTTCAATTTCAACAATTTGCTTATCTGGTCAATTATTGATTCGTACACCCTAAATGTAAACCAAAATGTCTAGTTTTAACTAAAATAGACGGATTTTTACTAAGTAGTATAAAAAAAATTTTTTTAATTCCTAAAAACAACGAAGGTTTTTCGCATAACCTAATATTTTGACCATATTTAGAAAATCGTCACCACTTTATTTATCGGAATTAATGAAATATTTAAAATTAATATTAAATTAATTAAAGAGAATTAACTAAATAAAAAGGATTTTAATATAATTTACTTAAAATGGTATTAATAATTTTATTAAACCCGGCTCCTCCGCCGAAAATTTCTACTCACGTAAAATATTAAACCTTATAAATAAATCGTTTGGGAACGAGAAGTAGTCTCCCTTTAGACCTCACTACGTCGTAAAAACGGCATTTGGGCTTGTTCTTCTCTGACCAAGTACCGTAACGCTACAAATTATTCCTGGTACATCGGTATTTCCCCGCGGAATACGCCACAGCATCGGCTTTCCGACCTTTACCGTAGGATCCCGTTCGCTTACAAGATTTTAAGCCAGATTTTAAAGAAACTTAAGGCGTGATTTCACCCCTCGCCAAGTGAATATTGAAACATCGTTTCGAGTACACTCGGAAACATTTCAAATTTACGATCCCTAGTTCTTCCGCCTTAATCAGCAAATAAGGAGGAACAAAAGCGAATCTAAATTGAATTCTCTCGAGAAAAACAGCGCGAACTAAACGCGGACGACGAATTCGTTCACTTATTTATCACGTCGACAAAATGGAAAGAGTAAGAGTGAGAGAAAAGGGAACTAAAAGGAAGAAGAGGATGGTCTTTCCCGCCTAATCGAAACACTGATTGCGAAGTCGAAGGCCCCCTCAACAAAAGCACTTCATTAGTTCTTTGTGAAATTGTAATTCGCGGACAGACGAGGAGAGGCGCCACTACGGACATGGTTTGCATTGCAAATGGTCGCTTCCCGTGCCATCTCGGAAAATCCCGCCATTCGTCATCGGATGGAGGGATTTGTTGCCGAAGGAACTGGCTGGGAACCGTTATTATAACCCGGCGTCACGACAAAACTCCGTTCGGAGATGGTGACACAACCGTGCTTTTGTTAAACATCAAAAATGTCACGTACATACGTCTCTTCAGATAACATTTATATCTTTTTATCGAAATATCACTTTCTCCAACATCAACTGAAACAAAAAAATAAAAAATTTTTACCAAATTAAAAAAGGGTGTGATTTTTCGGTTCAGCAAATTAGGTACTCATAGCGACAAATAAAGTGCTCTTAACGACAAAAAGAAATTTTAACGGTAGTTTGTGTACTTAAGCGGAAAAGCATGTATTCTAGCGGCAAATTATGTATTTGAACGGCAAAATATGTAATTTAGGGACCGAATATGAAAACGGACGACAAAATATACTACAGCGGTAAAATGTGTAAATGGCCGTCATAATATGTATGTACCTCAGCGCTGCCGCGCCGGCGCCGGTCTTGGAAATATGGAAAGTGAGGTTATAGTAGTAATCTATGTATCCCGGTAGGGTTTTGGAGTTCGAATCCTTGTTCGAAGTGAGGCTATAATACAACATAAACAACGTTCTTAAAAGTGAATGCATTTTTACGTAAGCGTAAGTTTTTGATATTAGAAAAGTCGTATGTATGTAGTAATAATAATTAATATACATACCGTGCGTTCAGAAATGATTGTAGATCGTTTGAATTTGGCGCGCTCGTAATTTAGTGATTTTCGACGGTTAATATTGTTACCTGTGAATTACCTACGTCGTATCTTGCATATCAGTGGCGTAGTCGGATTTATTCATGATGTATCCTTTTCAGTATTAAGTGTATATGCACATATACTCATAATTATTGGAGATCGGATATCAATTGCAATGGCATTGGTCAATAAATTCAATAAAATACCTTTGTCTTACGGTTTTTTGACAACTTATGACAGCTTTCAATATTTTCCATGACACGCCTATGAGATATGATTAACATTATTGTATTTATACCAACCTTAAAAAATAATCTATAGCGCGCCAAATTCAAACGATCTACAATCATTTCTGAACGCACGGTATATGTTTACTACTGTCAGAGGAAGTCGTATTTTTGGAAGATTATAAAGAAAACCTTGCAAAAGATGATCACTATACAGGTTCAAGTAAAATAAAGAAAACACGAGGCAAAGGTCGTACATGGTTAAAAAAATGACTTTTAATGATGCTTCCGAGGCTGAACTTTATATAAAAGAAGAAGGTATATGAAAAAAAATCGCCCAAAAGGTGTACATTAGGGGGTGAAAGAGTGGACTATAGATGCTGCCACGGGCAACACAGAAAAAATGAATGCCCGGCTGCTATTTATTTATTATATCACTCTACTGACATGACTGTATCGTTATACTCGACAGAAGAACAACACGTCTACGAGAATCTTGCACTTAGAGGCTTAGATAACAATACCAAAACTATGATTACGGACCTATTTAAAAATGGTATTCAAAAACCTAATGCAAATCTTGCAACGTTTAGAAGACAAAATATACCTGAATCACGAAAATCGCAAATTATAAATTTTTCAAGAGCAAGAAGAAAGGAACTACTTGGAACACCCACAATAACAACTAGTGAAGTACTCAACTGGTGTATTGAAAATCAAAAATCAAAAAGCAAAAGATATTGATGATTTATTTGTATTGGATTACAAAATTGTTTGTGATTCATCTAACATCGAGGATCAAGACATTGAAATAGTTGTATCGATAAAGGGCCTTTTAGAGAATTTAAAAAAATCAAAAATGGTACAAATTGATGCAACATATAAACTAATTTGGCAAGGATATCCCGTTATAATAGCTGGTAGTAGTGATAAAAACAAAGTGTTTCATCCATTCGCAATTATAGTGTGTCAATGTGAGAATGAAAGTGATTTTGCATTTATATTTTCAGCATTAGAAAAATATAACATCAATTGGCAACCTGAATTATTACTAGCTGATGGAAGTGTTGCTATTACAAATGGATTTTTGAAGGTTTTTAACCAACCAATTCGCTTAATGTGTTACTTTCATGTACTACAATCCAAACTCAATTTACACCATGGAGAGAAGTCCGAGTAGGCCCCAGTGGAGTACAGGGGAAGGGAGAACCGGAGTTTTAAGCGGTCCTCGCAAAGGCAAAGGTCTTCCAGCAAGAACGCCGTCGTAGACAGGCCCGCGGCACCTCGCTGTTTTAACTTTTTCGGTCAGACTTTAGGCCCTTTTTCAGGTCTTACAGGAAAAGCTAGAAGTGTTAATTCACCAACCACAATCATTGGTTGTAGTTTTCATCATATTTGACAAAACCCGGTGAAAATTGAAGAAATGAATTGGTCACCGGGACTGTGCGCTTTCCAGGTAAAGCACAAATTTAACGTCGGGTCTTTGTCACCCCGAACACCACGGATATTTGAGAACACCTGCGTGTTTGTTGACTTTATATTTTATTAAAGGTATTAGTGTTAACGAAAATTACTCCAACAATAGAAATGTTGCAGGTGTTTTCCATCAACTCTTCTACTTTCCATCGAGACTTCTACTAATTAAACTCTTACACGTGTTGACAATCTTCTTCTAATTCTATATCCAAACCGTTTTTGTTTTGTGTTACAACAAAATCAACAAACTTTGAAAGAAATTTATTTACTAATCGAGATATTTTTAAACTAATAGGTAGAATCGGGAAAATCAAATTACTAAAAAATGAATTACAAAGATAATATATTTTTATAAACATCAACGCTCAATTATTGGTTTGTGATTTATTGCTACTTACAGTTAAAAGTTAAATTCAAACATTCTTATTTTCATTGCAGCAAATTCATATAATTATTATAGTCACATTACTCTACTACATTATGCAAAATCAGTTTACTATTTGATATAATAATTATTTAAAAACTGTTACTTAAAAATCCTAAAGTTATAGGTTAGCTTTTGATTGTTTAAATGTTAATATACATCAAAATCATTGGAACTTTTCTAATTATTTAAATGCACGATTTCTCTTCAGTGTGTATTTTCTGCGACCTTCTTTTTAAATGAAAATCAATTAAGCAAATTTACAGATTATTCGTAAACATTATATATAATGAAGAAAATTAATAAACTTATCGCTATCTACCAGTATCTTGAAAATTAATTTCCTTATTTCATTACAATAATAAAGGTTTGCCATAAAAACTTATTACTTGTTTATTTTTTCCATATTTAAATATCCATTTCCTAATTAGACATTTATTTCATTATTCTAAAACCACTCTACTTTTTGGCTTCCAATTTTCTAATTTTTAAATCGAAAATTGATAAAGTTATAAATTGATTTAAAGATAAAGTTATTATGACATGACGACATTGTTCATTTCTGATAAAATTAAACGATGAAAGTTCATCAAAACTTGATTTTAAAATAATAAATTTGTAACAATGAAGGCGAATTTGTGACGCCACATCTTAATATGTATAAAATATGATTAAAACTACAACCAATGATTGTGGTTGGTGAATTAACACTTCTCGCTTTTGCTGTAAGACCTCAAAAAGGCCCAAAAGTCTGACCGAAAAAGTTAAAACAGCGAGGTGCCGCGGGTCTGCCTACGACGGCGTTCTCGACGGAAGACCTTTGCGTTTGCGAGGACCGCTTGAAACACCGGTTCTCTCTTCGCAGTACTCTACTCGGGCCTACTCGGTAAAGTTACGGGGAGAAAGCGCGCTCTTGCATCCTTCTCTCCATGGTGTAAATTGAGTTTGGATTATAGTAATTCAAGCCGTAGAAAAAAGATTAAAAGCTGTTACTGAATATGCAAAGGATATAAAAAATGATATTTCTGTGTTACAACTCTGTGATAATATTGACATATTTAACGATGCCTCAAGACTATTCTTAGATAAATGGTACTCATTGAATAAACCAAACATCATCGATTTTTTAAATTATTTTAAGGAGGAGTGGCTAAAAAAGAATAAAAACTAGTTTGAAGGTGCTGGATTAGGATATCCGAGCACAAATAACGGTATAGAAGCTACAAATGCAGTCATTAAAAGTGAGCACACAATTAGAGAACGATTGCCGGTGGGCCAATTTTTAACCAGTTTAGTAAATCTTTTAACTAAGTGGTCTAAAGATCGAAATCCATCATCTCCAAATTATAAGGAATTTTGTTTAGAAGAAACATTTACTTTAAGAGACTGAACTGAAGCATATCAATGGCTTCAATAAACCAAAAAAATAATGCAGGTTGGTAATAAATTTTACACCTGCTCCACAAAATCTAAACATGAAAATATCACTCCTCAATTATTTTCTAAATATATTAATAAGCAATGGAAAACCTACGACGAATTTAAAGAGATATACTTTGGTATTTGGGTTATTATAAAAGAAAACGATAAATTTATGTGCTCTTACCCCGCATTTTTAAAAAATTATAAATGCAAACACTCGCTCGGCATGGAGGTCCGTATAAACAACACGTTAGTTCCCGAAGAAGCAAAAGCTTTACGCTTAGGCCAAAAACGAAAACGAGGAAGACCTTCTAAGGCAAAGAAGGCCCTTACTGTGCAATAACAAATATGTTACTTGTTTATCATTTTTTGTTTTTAAAGTTTATTTCAGTTTTATAATAATAAATATTGCGTTTTTAAATTTGTTGTTATTTATTAACTGTTAGATTTACATTGATTAGATTTACATGTTGACAGAAAAAAATTGCCGCTATGAGTCCCTGAAATGTCGGCCGGAGACGTAATTCTACTAGAAACAAAATTGTCGCTATAAATGTCTAATTTGCCGTGCTGAATACATATTCAGCTGGAAAAAATTTGTCGCTATTAGACCCTAATTTGGCGCCTCGATATATATTCCCCATTAAAAAATATTATTTTCTTTGGTAATAATTAGGAAAAATTTGACCTTTTTAATTGAAAATAGAATCTTTTAAGTTTAATTTAACATAAAAGTCATTTCTTAATTCCTATAAATAAAGTAATTATGATCTTTTAAAGTTGGTTGATTTTTTTAAAAAAGTTAGGTTAATTATACCAATTTTTACCAAATTTAAGAATTTTTTACATTTTTTTAGTAATAATTACAAAAAAAAATGGATTTTAAAAATTAAAAATAAAATCTTTTAAGTTTAATTTGACATAAAAATCGTTTTTTAATACCAGTAAATAAAGACGGGATATTTTTTTAAGGTGAATTAACATTTTTGAAGTTATAACAAAAACCTTTAATGCTTTTGATTTTTTTTTTTAATTTTTTAGTAATAATTTGATCGAATCTAATTATATTAATAAAAATAGATACTTTAAACTATCTTCACTTAAAAAGGACTTTGTAACGACGAAACACATTTCCGAGAAGAGAGTCCGAGCGCGTTCAGACTCGTCCGCCGATAGCCGTCGAAAGGGCGCCAGAACCTTCTAGAAGCCGCCCAACGCTATATAAGCGCTTGGGCGAAAAAGACAAGTTAGTTCGAATCGGTCGGTCATCGTTAGTCGTTAGTCTAAACCCTTCTGGAGAGTGCGCGTTTTTTTGTTCGGACGAATCCATACTTTCTATTATACTTTATTACTTTAATAAAAACGCAATAACTTTTTAATTTTTATAAATAAACTGTGGGTGATTTTTTTTAAACTGACGAAATTTTTTAAAGTAACATTAGACAAAATAAAGAACTAAAATTTCTAAGCTAATAAAATTAGCCGGTATATCTAACTATTTAGTAGAAAGTAACTTTAAAATTACATTTAATGTTACTGACGTATCCCAAAGGCTTTTAACTTATACCAGAGGTAATAGTTTTAAAAGGAACGCCGTCGGCTTCTCTCACAGGAACTCAATTAAGTTACCGAGCTGCATCCTTTGACTACTGTACTTAAACGTTTATCAAAATTCAAATTCGAAAATTCACGAAATAAATTCATTAATTCATTACTTAACATTACTTAAGAACCGACTTGTAAATGGCAAGTTATCTTCGTCTTTTTGGAAATATAACGCTACAAAATCCAAATAAAACTCGGACGTTTGTTTCGCTTCGGCCTTCGTAATATTCAAGCAACTTCCGGAAGGATGAATACATTCCGAGTTTGTATTTAACTTTGGAAGATTCGCTTTTCTATCTCTCGAAATCTCAACAGTAAGCGTTTTTTTATTCATAGGCGTTCGTAAATGTCGAGCGATAATAACCGGGTGTTATTTTTTCGTTTTTGAACGGTATTTCGCGGACGTGGGTTGAATTATGAACGTCGTGTCTGTCATCAGTCGTGCATCAAAAGGGGGACCGCAATCCCCCCGAAAAAACCGACCGAGCGACCCCCCGCGTCCCGTAAAATATCGCGCCGTCATAAATATCTGCGCGCAAAATTGGAATATCATGCAAATTTAGTTCGTTTAATAATAGAAATACTCTCATGTACATATAGGGCTTTTCTCTATGCCTTTTATCACATTGTGTTTCTTAAATTTATGAGACAGTTTTCTTTATGTCTTTTGAAAAAATAAAAAATTAAGATTATAAAAAAATAAATAAATAAAATTATAATGATGAATGAACTAATTGTTTTCAAGATTTGAAATTTTATTATTCAGAGTGATACTTAATCTTTATTTTTATCAAAAATTATCTTTCTATAATTTTTAGTTTTTTTTTTATAAAAAAAGAATTCTGACCTAACTTAAGATGTTGATTAAAAAAAATTACCTTAATTCATACCTTTAAAACAATAATCCACACTTTTTTCTAGCGAGCAAGAAAAATTTTCAACGGTAAGAACGAGGAGCAATTCTTGAAAAATATTCTTTAGAAGAAGAACTACACTTTATAAGATATTCAAAGAGCCACCAAACAACGGATATATTAAGAGAGCACGTAACCTGATAAATTTGTTTGTCTTCCTTATGTTTCAGATGTAACGGAGCAGACTACGAAGCGTTGCAAGAATATGCGACGGTAAGAATCTCACAAATGAGGAGTGGTTTTTGAAAAAGTCTTTCAGAAGAGAGGCAACACTTCAAAGGACAGTCATCGAGTCACCAAAGAACGGAAACACAAAGAAAGCAAAAAACTTGATGGCTTTGCATGCCTTCCTTATGTTTTAAGTGCGAAGAAGTAAATTACAAGGCGCTTCAAGGACATGCGACGGTGAGAATCTGACGAATGAGGAGTTATTTTTGAAAAACATACTTTAGAAGAACGGCAAAACTTCAAAAGATATCCAACGAGCCACCAAACAACGGAAATACAAAAAGAGCAAGAAACCAGATGACCTTTACGAGATATGATGTAATACATAATTATTTTGATTAAAATAAAAACACCTTTAACCTTTGTATGTATTATAATTAATGTGGTGTAATAAATTAAATTATATCAGTCACATCAATTTTGCTTTTTTCTCCGGCATTATTAGCCAGACAGTCTCCTTTCCTTAGTTCCTCATTTGTTTTAATTTGTTACTGTGAACAATGTTGCTAAGCCACAAGTCCGAAACCAGGCTAAAAATCACCGGCGATTCGCCAAAACGGAGAGTAGTGACAGACTGACTATGCATCACAAATTATGTTCCGAGCGTTCGCCGACGACTTCTCCAGAGAGTCGCCGAAATGAACCACAGCGAGTTGCTGGCAATCAACTGTTCATACGGGTGTAAGATTCGACGATGAATACTAAGATTCAATCTCTTGTCGAAGTTGAATCTATCAGTTGATTTGTGATTAATTGTAAGATATTTTTAAGATTGGATTAAGATTAAGATTAACAGAAATTAAGAAAGTTCTCTCGTAATTAACTTGGTTCAAAGGAGGTGGTTTAGATGCGCCATCTTCAAGAGATGACCCCTCTCAGAAAGCTATTACGGATAAGGAGTTTTACGTACAATCATAATGAAATTAGCTAGTTTAAAATGTGCAGCTAGCGTTCCAATGAGTTTTGGGACATTCTCTATAAACGTTAAGCTAAGTTTACACTTGCTAGTTCACGCCTACGATTTGAAGATATGCTAACTATAGCACCATTTCTTCGTTCACGCATGTTTATTATGGAATACTTCTAAAAAGAATTCTGAAAGCAAATCTTCTTTTGATCGAGTACACACACCATAGTTTTTTTTTGTTTCAATTGATCTACCAACTCCTTTATTTTTACCTTGTATCTACCATGGTTATTGGCCAAATAGCCAATCAAGCCAGGTGAAATTACAGTAACCATTGTAAATATCGGATAAATTAGTTTACTCAAAGGTGAATAAACTGGTGCTTAGATGAGTAGTTTTGTCTCGGTTTACTCGAAGGCGGGTGAATTGGCGGGAATTTCGCGAGATTTACGAGTCGGCGTTTACTGGAACTAATATAAAACTCCGGTCGTAAATTCGGTCTCCGTTAATTAACGTGTAGCCGAGACGGTGCGTTTCGACTGCAGTTTTTAATGAAAATCGTCCTCCCGGGCGACACTAAACGTTCTTTATAGCATCTTCCGGACGTTAGACTTGAAGGCGAAATGTGTCGTTTTGAAATTTCTTCAAACGCCCTCTCGAGAGTTTCATCTCACTTTATTCTATTTAATTTTTCAATTCATTATTATAAAGTAAGTATATAAACTTCAAAAAAAATTTTTTGTAACTTTATTATAATAATATCACATTATAAATTATAAATTCAAATTCTATTTCACAATTTAACCTTTTAAATTAAAATAACCACCCTATTTCAAATAATATTAACAAATTCCAATCAACGAAACAAACAAAATTGAAGTAATAATTCGAACAATTTCCGTGATAATTGGCTGGTTGACTATTCGACCGTTCTAAATGTCCACATATCATTAACCCTCTGTTTACATTTAACAACCTGCAGCCTCTAACATTGATTTCCCGAAAATTTATTTGTTGGACCGGCAACACAGATATTACGGTCGTTAACAAACCATCGAACCGTATGTTTTTTCTTTCTTCCGGCGTTTTTATTTAATGACATGAAATTATGTTTATTTTGAAACCATATCGCGTCAGCTATTATTTCCTCATTAAAACACAAAAATATTTTATAAAAATGAGTAATGAGAATTTTTAATGATAAGAAAATTATCTGATCGAATGTAATGAACCAAATTATTTAAGACTACAGTTTGTAAATGCTAATATAAAAAGATTTTTTTATATCCTTTTTTTTAATATTTCACTAGGTTAAAAGAAAATATCGTCGGCTTAATTAGTAAATCACATAAGTCCCAAATCATAGATAGTGTAGGAGAGCAAAAAAACCTCTTATTGCCGAATGAAGTATAGAAGGATGTTGTTGGGTACTGTTGAAGAACAATTATCTTTGAATTGTTATTAATATTAAGGTACATGCGAACTTCTTAGAGTATAGTTTATTGTTTTCTGCAATAAATTACACAAAAATCTCATTTTGAGTAAAAATGGACTTATGTGATTTACTAATTAAGCCGACGATATATGTTTCATCTTTCTTTTATGTCTTGCAACTCTTAAACATTAAACATTAAAAGTCGGCCGCACACCTCCACTTTATAAAGATTCCTGATGACCTTGCCGGTTCAACAATTGACCTTTCCTTGGGAAATTAAGTCAAGGGTTCTCGTTTAGGGATTGTAGCAGCGGTGATAAATTGACTTCCTACGTCTACGGTCATCTAAAACTTGTACTTCTACTGCAACTTAATATAGCAGTTTTCGTCCCGGAAAATTAAATTCCTTACGTTTGTCTCGTTTCGTATGCAAATGAAATGCAAAATATTTCAATTTGAGACATTCACTTATTGTCTAACTTTAGGCTTCTTATGAAATAAGCGAGATTTTATCTATATTTTATTTTATTTTTGTGTAAGTGAGAAATTAAGCGTAGTCGCTTTGCGTGAAATGATTTATCATCTGCCGAGAGCTGTCAGCCAATTAAACTGGAATCTGAAGCAGAATTCCAAGGTAATTGGGTGGAGAATGCGGCGAAGCAATTGGATACTAATTTCTAGTTCAGGTAGATACATATGGTGGTTATGATTGATGGAGAAGATTCCACGCAATGAATTTAATGTTTAATTTAGTGTTTGTTACGCATTCAATCTTTGTACTTAGGAATTTAATCCTTTTTAAAATGATAAAATATTAGATATGTTATAACAAATTCCCCTCAAAAAAAAAACATAACATGCAGAAGAAATAGTCGTACGAACATGAAATTTTGGTGATATGGTGGGCAAATTTGGCTGTTATTATAGGCTATCTCAGAAACTATAAGAGATACAAAAAAAGCAAGTATCTTGTCTAGGCCTCTTTTTTCTAGAAGAACTCAATGGGGCAAACACCAACCAAACTGAATTTTACCCCATTACAACACCACATGTTAAGCCAGAATAATGTTCAAAAGCCAACTCTAAATTTAGTCTTTCTGCTCTAGATCTTTTGACACACTATTAGCTATCAAGTTGCTATAGACAAAACTAATATTTATCACTAAAAACGATTTGATGTCCTTCTTCGACGTGATGCTCACCAAACCACTTGGGTCTGAAAACTGGATGTTCTGGAATTAAAAAAAATCTGATAAATTTGTAGATGTAGCGCTAAACCATAGCAATTAATTCTTCGATAAATCTGTTTGCATGGATACCTGATTTTCCTAAATAATCCTCCAAGTAACCTCCACTGGTATTATTAGTTTTATCAAACATCAATTCATTGATTTGTTTCCCTTTAAAATTAATCGTTTATACGATTTATTATTCATGGGGTTTATTTTACAGTCAACAATTTAGTCATTGCGGCATGAATTATAGCGTTGATTTGTGGTCGATAAAAATGTGGAAACTTAAGAACTGTTGGTAAGTATTATATATTGTATTAAAAAGAGAGAGAAAGAGAAAAACTCACAATCAGTGCGCAGATGTCCTCGTCTTAATCAAGTAAAACCAGTCTGCCACGAATATCCGTACGAGAACCATCGCTCGCCCGATTCTAACAAAGTTTTAATGCAATTACTGTAATACGTTTATTCTAAATTAAAAGATAAGCTAATACAAAGTCTATCTATTCTTAACACAATTTCCCCATCCCGAACGCACTCTAAAAATACCAAAGTAAGAGTCTGTGCACTGTATAAAATAGGTATCTTTGCATTAACATTCTGTCGCGGGCGATTGGAACTTGAACGTGTGTGTCAAGGTTTCGACGACCCACATATTTTAAGCATGTTTAAACACGTACAGTTTTGAAGCGCACTCTAAACGTTTGATCGCCCTTACACATGCAGTGTGCACACGGTTGAGTTGCGGATAGGGTTTTCAATGTGTTAGACAAGTCGTCGAATTGCATACGATTTTAATGAGTTAGATAAAGAGGCACATATCAACTCCAATCGGCCAGATAAGTAAACGTAGTATATATGTTCTGTGTTAACTAATGGAAGCCTTATTGTTATCCTTTTTCCAATTACGTTAAACGCATCCGCAGCTCATCGGTGTTCAGACGGTATATTGTTAACCGGGGTGCTCGGCATGGCGTGATTTCCTTCTTAATTGTGGTTAATTTGAGACAGGTTGTTAATTCCTTCTTATTGAAAAAATAAAATGTTAAAAATTCTGTTAGCTAAATATCTTGGTAATAATAATGGTGAACGATTCACGGTATTGGTCGAAGGAATTTATTACAGAGTTTATTGAAATTTATAAATCATCTGTCTGCTTATGGAAAATAAAGAGCAAATAATACACAAATAAAAACTTAAAAAATTTTCTCTCTCTAATTGTGCATGGTGTTAAATGCACATATGTTGTTAAACACATCATAATTTTCACATTATCCTGTCTCTTTAGTCGATCAATTTCATAAAACTGTATATTATCCTGTTAAGGCGCGGTTACACAGCGCGTTGTTCGCTGAACCTCTCTGGACGAACTAGGAACCACAAGCCGTCTGACATAGCCGGTTCGCACTGTTCCATGGTTCGTGGTGCGCGGTTCGCCGATTCCCATCGAGTGTCGGTAAACTTGGAAAGATCAAAGGATAGCTCGGGCAAGGTTCGTGCTGGTTTGTGTTGGCTCGTGTTGGCTCGACGTCACAGAGGAACTTCGTTGCAGATTTTGTTGGTTAAACAACGTAGGTACATCATTCAATTCCTTCGGGTTAATATGGCGTGGTCCACAGAAAGGACATTTGAATTTATTGAAGACCTCGAACAAGCCCAGGAAATATGGAACCCCAAAGACATGGGCCATCATGACCGCAATATTGTGCATACGACATGGGCTAGATTAAAAAACAAATACGCCGTTTCTATAAAAGAATTAAAAAAAAGACGGAATATTTGCTACTTATAGAAAGTAAGCAAAGAAAGTGGCAGAGTCAAAAAAAGTGGAAGTGGGACGCAAGACATATATGAACCGAACTGGCGGTACTATAAATCGGTTGACAATTTTTGCATACTTCCTCAACACAGTTTGAAACAGTTTGTCAGGAACATTTGAAGAGAAAAGCTATACTTCTGTAGCTATCACATGTCGCTAACAATCTTAGTGTCATAGCCAGTCTTTCTTTGATAGGAATACTCAGTCTCATATTCGTATCTTGCGTTTGAATACGAGGTCCCACTCTTAGTAATAATAACTCAAAGTCAACTGCATTCATCCTACAAAAATTTTCGAAATATCCTGAAGGTTCTTTTAAAAAGTCTGCCAGCATATTTGATCCACTGTACCTGTAAACGGTTATTATGTTTAATTTTTCCTTTTCAAAGTCCTAGCGCTGTACTACAAATTCTTCTCGTAAGTGTACATACAGTTGATGGACATTAAAATATTGGGTCACCTATAAATTTTTAATAGGTGTGTTTGATATACTTGCACTGACAGACCCTACTGTAAGAAGTGTAGTGACATTAGTATAGTTCACCGCAGTTTTCAAAAAACTGAAACTTTTTTCAAAATTGAGATGACGCAGTCACAATAATTTTCTGCCTATCATCCATGATTTCAATTCAGGACTGACAGACTTTCGACAAACCACGCACGAACCATTAGGACGAACCAAATCACGTTAAAAGTCTGACGAACCGCGCATCGTGTTGTCACTACTGGTTCGTTAAAACGCAAGCCATCCCGAACTGGCTTGTAGTTTCGTGGTTCGACGAACCACGCGCCGTGTAACCGCGCCTTTAGAATGTCGGACACGCCACGAGCCACTCAAGGCACGCAAGTAAGAACAACATACTTTTTCATTTACAAGAACGTATTTACTCTCTTCAAGCCAACAACACGTGCAAGCCTCTGCGATTAGAATGTCTTCATTTTTGTTCCGAAATGATTGGAACGGGATGGTTTTGCCGCCTCCTAAAATCAAGCGACTAACGCTTCATGTTCTACACGCGCGTGAGAGAATGTTAGTGTAAAGGTATCTAATATTATAATCAAAGACCCGGATCAGGGTGAAAAAGGGTTGCTAATCAATGAGATGATCGGTTTCGATGTTTTCAAGTCATATGAATAAAACTACCTCTGCAGATTTACCTGAAATCAGTTTTGCAGCAAAAACGTTAGAGGTGTTATTGTTAGTGAACAGATTGTTAATAGAAGACTTCGTACCAATAGGTTGTCATACAGAAGAATGGCTCTAAAGCAATTATTGTTTCGCCGGCATCAAGTTTCAAAATTTTCTCAAGGCATTTGCTTGAAATAGTTCGGGTTAGAATCACGAGGACTGGAGCAAAATAGTATCGTATTTTCGGATAAGTCGCGATTTTGTCTCACTAGATTAAATGGACGTTAGTGAGTATGGAAAAGATCCGAAAAAAGATATACCTTAGTTTCTATTAAGGAAAAACTGTCATTTGGCAAAGGTTTAATTGTGATTAGAACAGGTATCGTTTCAAAAGCAAGCACTAAGTTGGTATTTATACAGAATGATTCTTTGACATCATTTCACAGGTACATAACTCAGGTTGTAGAAAATTATGTTATTCCATTTATTGATATTTGCATGCATGATAATACTTTTACACAGTTCAAGTCACAGTCAGTAAGTGTCTAAATGTAGTAGGAATCAAACGGTTTAATTGGCCAACCCTCAGTCCAGAGATAAATCTCATCGAATACGTTTGGGATAAATTAGAAAATACCTGAAAGCCACTAATCGAATACTAGTTCCACAAATTACCCAACAGCTGAGAAAATCGCAGTTACAGGAATGGGAAACATCGACCAAAATGTAATACTAAATTTAATTCGAAGTATGATTACAAGTTGTAATTAACGCAAGACGAGGGAATACATGTTGCTCTTAAAGTTTATTTATTATTATATTATGAAAAAACAAGAAAAATGTTTCACTACTTCTAAATTTTTCCTAATTTAAACCGTTTATTTCAAATAATCACTTAATCTGGCGTCGGTTGAGTGTACTTCCGTCCCTGTCTCTCTAACGGCGTTCAATGTAGTGAAGAGAGAAAGATGGCCGCCAGGGGATCTACTCACAATTGCGACGCAGTAAATTTTCAATCCAAAATTTCGACGAAATTACCAAATATAGGTCCAAAAAAATAAAAAGGAATCCAAAAATAAAAATAAAAAACCTTACGATCTTAATCGGCTTGAAGTGTTGGCTGGTGTAAAAACCCTATTATCCGGACAATCCGATAACTCACAAATACAGCACTAAATTTGTGGTGTGTGAAGTTAATCCGCCAAATTGCGTTTTAGAAGTTCTCCCAAACACCTACGAGACGCTTCTAGAATCTTCGACACCCACGTAGTTTTTATCGCAGCCAGAAACGTCTGCCTCTTCCCAAAGCACAACAACGAAGAGGGCGAAATTACCACAATTGCGACACTCGAAAGAACTAAATCCCCACCACTTTCGATCGCACTAATCTGAGAAACCAACCAATATTCTGTATTGCACAACAAAACTTTAACAAATAATTTTAAAATTTATTTAAAGACGAAAAATAAAACCGCTACAATTTTATGTGTAATGAGTAGGTAGACTTTTCTTGCGATTGAGAGAATGAAAGTAAACGAAAAAATAGAAGTAGGTAGCATAAATTATTGACGCACGCTCCGTCAAGACGTCAAGTAAATCTCCGGCGACCCCTCGGGACGCGTTCCATGCATTTAAGGGGGAACAACAGGGTAAATGTTTTGAAAAATCGTTTTTTACGCAATTGAAGAGTATGTACCTTTTAGAATATTGTCCTACAATATTATAATAAAATTTGTGCAAATAATGGAATTATAGCTTTTTTTCTGCTCACGTGCACGAAGCTATTTTTTTTATTGCACGTACTTAAAATATTTGAATACGAACATAAACAACCATTGTCACAAAGTGTTATCGACGCTATTACTCCAATTTCTATAGATTTATCCAAGACGGAGTTGCTTGAGCGCTGTTTAGGCGGATATACGCAAAATTCAAATTTGTACTTTAATGCCCTGATTTGAAAGTTCGCTCCGACAATTTTATCAAGGTGGGCAGTTATTGCGCAAATTACTACTTATTTGACGGTTTTCATTTTTAATAATCGAATGGCATCTTTATTAAAGGTGGCAAATAAAATGCAAATCCAAATTGGGCCCCAAATTTACGCATTTTGTACAGCTAAAGGCCAATACCGTATGAGTCGAGCTCAAGTGCGTTGAATTTCAAATATTTTAGACAGTTCAGACAACAAGAAGAAAGTCGAATTATGTTCTACAAATTCTAAAGGCCTTTATTATAAAGCAGGAATCGATGAATTGTTGTAACTCTTAAAATTTCCTCTAGTATATCATCTACAACTAAACTTAACATTTTAAATGCATTTTTCTAACAGTAACGTTTTTTTAACCTGTTGTCACAATTTCTTTACCAACGAGAATCCCATTCAAATTTTATTGAGACGTCCTCAATCTATATAAAATTCTCTTCAGTTAAGCGTACGGTTTTTTATTTGTATTAATATTTGCTGCCTCATTATCCCCTGGAAAGATTAATTATTTTATCGATTTTTTTAACTCTTTTTTTTGCAGATGTGCCATTTTAACAGCAATTATTTTTTTTAATCGGATGCGCTTAACTGAAGCTACACTAATATAGATTAAAATAACGTTTCTCTGAAAATCCTAGGAGATTGCTAAAGTGTTTTTTTCAATTGTGGCACACTTTTGGCTCACAAAAGTCAGTAGTAAAACCATAAAAAGTGAAAAATAAGTGGCAAACAGGTCGAGCCTTTTAAAAGTAATGCGGTATATCGTAAAATCGGTCGGTTTAAAACCGCCACTACAAATTTATCGAGGAACGCTGAAATTAACAGAATGCGGGATAGTTACACGAGTACAAGTTTCAAATATTGGTTCAAAAATTCCTACGAGTTAGTACGGGCAAGGAATCCGTGCATTTATTACTCATCGGGGAGATATGGAGAGCCGCGAACGGGTAGAAAGAACTCTTACGTCATATACTCTGTATCCGCCGGATTTTAGGTATATTATTAAGTTTGTAGGTGGGCCATTTCGCTAGGGTTTCGTCCGAAAATTAATCCTGCCGTCGCGCAACAACACAGCATTATATTTTCGTCTTCCTCTCCGTGAATAATTTACTCGTTCGCGTTAAGACAATTCCTTACAGTCAACGTTTCTCTACATGCATCATCATTAAATGGCGTTTTGGAGTAATGGGTGCATTTTCGTCAAGAAGGAAGAAAACAGAAATGCACTCGAAGGGGAAAAAAACTTCAAGTTGACAGGCTATGGAACGTTTTGGTGATGGATTGTGACCCATTTGTCCGTTAAAGAGCGAGTCGCTTTAGGCAGGGATTACGTCAAAACAACATCGCGTGTTGTTCCTATTGTTTGAATTGGCCCGATTTAGTTTATCCCCTAATTATCAGCCATTAATCAACGGCAGCGAACTGGAATCAGGGGCGGTTTCGGGTCGATATCGGAATTTGCGTGTGTTGAATGTCTCCTTGGAAGACGGAGACACTAAATTACGCCGTTTTATAACAATGTCCAAGGACATGATAAACAGGCCAAATATTAGACCGTAATCTACTGTCTGCCGATGACAAACGTGATCCAAAAGAATCAAAAACAAGCAAGTCGATCTTTGTGCCGTATTATCATATGTCACGTACTATAACCAGGAAAAGAGCTGCATCATGAAGAGAAAGATGAAAGAGTACTCGGCAATGTTACGGAAAGGCTTAGCGTTTCATCTTTCTCTTCATGGTGCAGCTCCATTTCGGGTTATTGTACAATCTTAAGCAAATTATCAAATCTGATCGTATTAAAATGGAAATCGCCGATCGGGAAATCGGTTCACGTAGTGACATTACGAGGCATGTTTAATATTTAACAACATTTAAGGGGAATTCAGAACCTGCAGAGCAATTGCCGTCTCGGGTCATTGTGTCCCGAATATGTGCCAAAAATAGCACACTCGGGTACGTCTGGTCAGTGTTAGAAGAATGTTGACCTGCGGACGTTCCAGTATACAAGGAATATGAGTTAAACCTATTTGTGGATTGGTCTAAAATTATAACAAGTATATTATAACAGTTTGTAATACAATGTTGTGTACTTGTACAATAAAAATGATGGACTTGGTTCATTGGTTTTTATAGATAAAAATCTTTAATCTATCTAAAGATCGAAGAAAAATTCGAAATGAATTCTCTCTTTGTCCGATATCCTACAATAACCGAAATATTGATGGTAATCGCGCAAAATATCGTATTTCGTGCGATTCCCGTTTTTGTTACAAAAGCAGAAATGGACCATTTATAATATCTGTAAGTGACAGTTTTGGCCGAAGGTCGAAATCGTAACGAAACGCAATAGAAAAGATGGAAAATATGCAACTCATCCAACCGTTTGCATGTTTCATACAGAGTTGTATTTAACTCAATATAATTTTATCAACTAAACTTATCTTAATCATCTTCTAAAACATTTATCAATCAAAAAATCTTTTTTAAACTCAATCAAACTCGTTTTTATAACACAATTTTCTTCCATTTCAACTAAAGTTTTAGTTATAATCTTTTTGATTCCAGTACGGTTCTGTTAAAGGGCCAAAATTTTGGTCACTAACCCTAAATGATTGATGGTTCATCCCTCAAACAGCCGCACTGCCCTTATTGTACCGTTTGGACCAATGCAAAATGTCGCAAATCCGACAGCCTCAAAGTTTCTCTTGTAAACAAGTTAACAGTATAGAATGTATCATAGAAAATCTGTATTTGTAACCGGTATAACGAATTTTACCGTGAAAAATCCGCAAATCCCAGATTTTATAAGGTTTTGGAAAAGATTTTTTTGGTGGTTGTTAGATAAAATAAAGTTTATCTACTAAAGATAGAAGTTTCAATAAATGGAAAGTGTGTTGGAATAAAAGTGTTTCATCGATATTTTTTACATTTTGGTAAAAATTAGAATAAATTTGTAATAAATTTTTAAACATTTAATATAGAAGAAAAGTATTTGTAGTGTATATACAAATTTATTGTGATCAAGGACATCGTTTCTTTTTAAAAATGTTGGTGTCCATGAAAAACAAAATGAATTTAAAGAAATATTCAGCGAATGTTTTGAAGAGAACCTCTTTTCAAACAACACTTTTACCCATTGAACTCAGAATTTATTAAAAAACGATACAATTCCTAAAATTAGTAATCCCGATAAACTAAAACATCAGTAATCAACCTCAAAATTTAGAATTGGAATCTCAGCACCAGAAAGTTTATTTAAAAAAACGATACAATCCCTAAAGTATGGTTTCATTCAAACAAAAAATCATTTTTTAATCCCTATAAATAAAGTTAAGGGACTTCTAAAGTTAAATACAAAAATTTTAAGTTATGTTAGGTTCAGTCAAAATTTTTCGGTCCTCCCTTAAAGAAATTTTTTTTTGCTCATAAATGGCAAAGAACATTTATAGGCAAAGAAGGTGCTACATCAAAAATGTGATTTTGTGAAATAAACGTGGTTTTGCGAAACAAAATACATTTTTTTCATAGTTTTAAAGCAGGAATGTTAATCAATTAGAGTATACGACTTCTCTAATGGCGAATTCGATTGGCAGAACTAGTGTGCATTGGTGCGCACTAGTTGAGTGCAAAGTGTGACATATGTTAGTGCAAAAAAGGGCAAAGTGAAAAATCTGTTGCACTTTAAAATTTGCCGCCAAATAAGAAATCAGGAAGTTCAAATTCGCTATTTCTGATAATTTATTTGATCGAAATCTTTTGCCTATTATAAGACTTGACTCCCATATCCAATTGTAGGATTTCCTTAAGTATATTAATTAAGGACGTTCTTTCAAACTTTTCATATCTCTTATTGGTTTCGTTAAAAATAGACATTGTTTGCTGTATTTTGGCAAAAAATACGTCCAATGTCTCAGAAATTAGCATAAATAGTAATCAATGTTTAGAGATTTAATACAGAAAATAGTAAGTCCGCGAATTTTCAAGTTTCCCCATTTATTTTCTTGGCGACATCGAACGAATTTACATTTCCAATCGACGAGGAAGTTATTTAACTGGATTTTATTCTAGAATTTACTTCAATGCGCAAGTCAGGCTTATAGTAAAAAAGTTATTTTGATTAAAAAAATGAGAATGTCCTCTTTTGGACAGTCTTGGAAACAGGCTTGGAAATTTCTGCTTCGTGAACTGCAAAGTTCTGGATTTGGCGTTTCTGTACAAAAATTAGCAGTATCTGGCACTAACAAAATTTGGAATTGCAATAAAAGAGATTTTAAAGAAGCTGATTTTATTGAAAAATGTACAAAATTAGTTTCTTATATACAAATTTAAATTCGTAAGTCAGTATCAGATTCATTATCAGAAAACACTAGTGTATCATTCACATCCGCCTGAGTTTCCGAAGTGTTGGCTGGATTGTCTTGAAAGGCGTTTTTGAAGAACTCTAAACGTTCATCGTTTTCCCATTCTGCACCATAGTGTTTGGCTAGCAAAGAGGAAATGCTTCTTATCTTGTCAGGTTTAAGCCTTCTGCCTTAAACCTCTGCCTCTTTGTCTTGGCTTTTTCACGCTTGCACTCTTGCTTATTTGCTATTCTCTTTCGCCCTTTGCCACGAGGACTTGGTTCAATGGTAATGTTGTTGAAGGTAATCAAAACTCCGTAAATACATTCGTTACCACGCTCTCGTTTAAACTAATCATGCAGAAGCGAGGAAAACTAACAGCTACTTCAATGTCACGGCTATCACGTGGGGTAATGCGGGATCTGGATAGGTTCAAACACAAACGTCTGCTTTTGCACCTAACTACTTGGCGCAAATGCCTGCTTTTGCATTTAAAGCGGAATTTATTATTGCAATAACTCGCTTAAATGTATTGTTATGTTCCTGGGGGCCACAAAAATTGATTTCTTGCTAAATTTACAATACAGATCCGTGTCTAATTAATTTTTGAAGAAAATGTCGAATGTCTGCTTTTGCATTTATACGCTTCAAATGTATACAGAGGTAAACGACCAAACCCTTTACAAACTAATCCCACAACCCTAAATTAACACAACAGTCACCGTCCCACGCTTTTTGTATCTCTCGAGGGTATGTATACATTCAATTTAGGATATAGATCCTCTCTCAAGGATTGAGGGCTTGTTTAGATTAATATTACAAGCTAATAAACATTCAGCTAGTAACAAGACCCTCAGAGATTACTGCGATGTAGTCGTACTAAATATATAACCTTATAGTTTCTGATCGTAACCCTTCTTCTAAAAACAATTATCGGACAAGATCAATTCGGAAGTGCACAGGGCGGTTTCTGACGCGCGTATTTCAAACACGTTCCAACTTGTACAAGTTTCAACTCCGGTGATGGATCTGAAGTAGAACTTTGGAGCATCGAAAAACTTATCCGTTACGTGTTTAAAACCGAGCCGAGGGCAAGTTTTTTGTTCCCGCGAGTCTCAAGAGTTTTAAGAGAGGCCCAGATCTCGTTAATTTTTCGTATAAAAGGTTCGATAGGGTCCTCAGCCCGACTCGCTATTAGGGTATTTAGGTATTCATGGTTTTATTAAATATGTAAACTTTGTTTTCGGGACAGAATCCCTCGAAAGGAACGGTTAACGTTTGCCGATGTAAGAAAGTCGTTTTACATGTAATAAATTGAGCGATAAGTTGCGCATAGCGATTTATCGACCCCAACCCCCCATTAATTTACTTAAATATTTATAAAGCACCGCCCAGATCTTTCGAGTAGATAATGCACACGAAAAGTTATAAATTATTTACAGGCACATTTGTGACTCGAAGAATGGTAATATTCGTATTAGGAAATTAACCGTGGTTTGCCGAGAAATTGTACCTTCTGCTTAACGACAGTCACGTGCCTTTCTAATGGTTTAATACAGAAACTTGGCTTCTAGACGCATTAAACGTATTAATCAAAGATTTAAAGAAATGGTTTATAAGAACATGGGGCAAATTTAATTATTACCTAACGCAATTTTTAACGGACCATGGAAATTTTTGCAGTTATTTGTTCAAAATATGAAAGAAGAAGAACGATGTTTGATGGTTTTGCAAAGAGATAGGTAATTGAGAACATATGTTTTTTGTTTGTAATAATTTTGTTGAGGAAAGAAATGTTTCATTTAGTCAAATCGGAAAAATGTAGAAAACGAAAATATCATAGATATAATGCTGGAAAAGCAGAAATACTGGAGAACCGTAACAAACATCATGAAGAGAAAAGAAAAAACATGAAAGAGAACTGGAAAATAGAAGAAGAAATGTGCAGTAGACCCCCAAAACCACATTTGTATGCCTCTGAAGTTATACCTTGATGGGTGGTTCTGGAGTACATCAATCGAACACTGAGTGATCTATGATACGGTCACTCAGGCAGTGATTCGGACCTCTCGTATGTCAACAGATTTCCTAAGCTCCTACCGAAACAAAAAAAAACGCATTCGGTCTCCTCGCGGAGTGATAAACTCGATATTTAACGAACTATACGGTCGAAAAAGCGGCCGATGCGTTCTGTAGCGATAAAGCGATCGGCGTTATAGAGGGATTATGCAGAATTTAAAACGGAAATAGCTCTGTAGGGAAGGACGGCCAATAGAATTCTTAGTTCAGAGGTGTTATTTTCTTCTCTGAATGGGGATTATCTACCCTATCACGGAGAGTCTATAAAACAATGTAAAACGCGTAAACTATGTCATCTGGAAATACTCCAGAAAAATCGGAATTTGCGTCGTAAACCGAATATGCGAGGAGAACCTATGTCATACGCAATTCTGTTCGTACAACTCTAAGGCCATCCGCACACGGAACAACCGGAAAGCAACTCAACAGCAATGTGATATCGCTTCTTGGTGGCCAGTAAGACAAAAAATAGTGTTGAATCCTATCTATAAATCGTCTGACGAAAGATGTTTCATGCCTCATCAATCGTGATATCCTAAACGAACATTTTTACTTTTCGTCTCTTTCTGTCATGTACAATTAGATAAAAAAATATATTTGGCGTACGTTGAGAAATCGATGACAAGTAATGGCATGGCGCATAAGATGTCTTTCGCCAAACGGTGTATGACTACTTAGTAACCAGTTTGTGAAATAATTTATATAATGAAAAATAATAAATAAAATATTTCCGCGAAAAATGCAGTTGGGATAATGGACGTTTCATGAAACGGGACTTCTGCTTAGGTTTTAATTAAATTACTTCACTTGTTCAAAATATTAGATATGTACCTTGCACTTTCGGCATTGGTTAAATTAACAGAAATTGAAGGGTGGAGTGCAAGAAGTACCTAAGTAGCATTTTTATAAAATCTGCCTAATCATTACAAACATGGTTTATCAAACATGATAAACCTAGATATCGCGGTTAGGCGGATTTTATAAAAATGCTACTTAGGTACTTCTTGCACTCCACCCTTCAATTAGTTTTCGATACGCGATATAGAGTTTCTAATGATGGATGGTGTGTAACACAGCTTTGATTTTATAGGTTTTATTAACATTTGGCAACAGTGCTTTAGCGAATACGAACAACTTGTATCACGTGAAGTTAGGTAGTAATGTTTATTACATTTTGTACTTATATTTTTATGAACATCTCTCTGTAATTCAGTTATATTAGCTACAGAAACCAACAGTACCCAAATTGTAGTTAATTAGATGTTAATTTTTATATTTTAATTTGAGCAGTTAAAATTTAAATATTTGAACAATGTCTCGTCATTAGTGACGTAGAACTCGAAATAAAAAAACAAAGCGTACCAGTGAAATTTGTTGTTAATTTTTAAAAATTTACATCTAATTGTAAGAGGTTAAATCGTTGTTGTTGAGATTTGAAATTTTATGATTATTTAATTTTAACGATAATCTTTATTTTTACCGAAAATAAATTTTCTAGGACTTTTACTTTTTCATACAGAAAAAAATCTTGCCTTACATAACTATTTTTATCAAAATTTTTATTCTCATGTACGTGTCTACAATTACCTCTAGATTTCTGTTCTTTGAGTGACTTATGTTGGTATGATAAATTATTGAAAAGAAAATTCCTCGGACGTACGTTGTCGGACCGCGTTGCAGAAATTCGCGTCGGAAGGCAACTCGGTTAAAATGAAATGCATTCGCGCGAAATGTAATATCCATATAACTTTACGCCGCAGCAGCCGCCGCCACCGACTCTGATCAATTGTACAGTATGCGGCAAAATAAACAGTACTGAAATTATGAAACGTTTATTATTTATGTATTTACTTTACATATATACTGAAATATACTTTAAAGCATTATTCACGTCGACGACGTTCCCGATAAAACAGATGTTCAAGATGCCCTCCGTTCAGTTCCAAGTATACATATGTTATAACCTCGTTCGGAAACCACTCGGCACGTTTCGGCGCATGCCACATAGACATTTTACACATGCGCATTTCAGTACTGTTTATATTGCCGCATCCCGTACATGTCGAGAGGAAATATTCAGCTTCTGGAAAGTTTTGCGTGTCCGTTTCCCATGTTACGTTAACGACATAATGGAATAATAATAACATAATACTACCGACTTCTATTTCATATTTACTTCAGGGATGATTTCGCCGAAGAATTCCTAACGTTGCTTGTCTGATCGATTTTTGTAAGACGCATTCGAATTACACCAAAAGAGGGGCTTGACCCAAGGAATCTAATCAGGAAGAAGCGGCCGAGGGAGTTTTCCACGGAGAGGATATCGCTACAATGTTGTATCTTCTAAATTACTCTTTGATGAAAATAAAGATTACATTTCAATCTAAATCCTTATAAAACTCCAAGTCTCAACAACAGTTATTTTCGAAGATATGAATTTTTAAACATTGACAAGTAGGTAATAGACATGTTAAGTAAGTTAGGTTAGAATTTCGTTTCTGCAGAAAAAAAAACTAAAAGTCGTTGAAAATTCTTTTTTGCTAAAAACAAAGATTAAGTTTTAATCTAAATCCTGATAGAATTTCAAATCTCGACAAGAATTAGTTTCTGAGATATTATTTTTTTTTTAATTAACAAGTTTTAATAACATTAACTCTTAAGGACCAAGCCCGAGATATCTCGGAATAAAGTGTACGGTTTTAAATGACCGTAAAAAAAATCGGTCCTTAAGGGGTTAAAATTAAGTTAGCTTAGAATTTCTCTTCTGTAGAAAAAACCAAAAGTCAAAAAATTAATTGTAAATAAAGAAAATTGTTTCTAAAATTGAATAAATTAATTGAATGAAAAAGATTCAAATGTAAAAATAATGTTAAATATTTTCTTAAACCCGGCTCCTCCGCCAAATTTTTGCTCACATAAAATATTAAACCTTCCTGTAGATGATAAATCATTTGGGAATGGGAAGTAGTCTCCCCTTAGACCTCTCTACGTCGTAAAAACGCCATTTGGACCTGTTCTTCCCCGACTGAGTCTCGTAACGCCACGAATTATTTCTGGTACGTCGGTATTTCCCAGTGGAATACGTCACCGCATCGCTTTCCCGACCTTACCCATAGGATTCTGTTCGCTTACAAGATTTTAAGCCAGATTTTTTAAAGAAACTTAAGATGCGATTTTGATCCTCGCGGAATGAATATCGAGACATCCTTTCGAGTATACTTGGGAACATTTCAAACCTGCGATTTCCCGTTCTTCCGTCTTAATGAGCAAATAAGGAGAAGCGAAGGCGAATCTAAACTGAATTCTCTCGAGAAGAACGGCGCGAATTATACGCGGTCTACGAATTCGTTTACTTATTTATCACGTCGGTGAAATGGAAAGAGTTAAAAGTAAGAGAAAAGTAAGGGGGAAGGAATGGTTTTTCCCGCCTAATTCAAGACGTTGATTGCCAAGACCTCGTTAACAAAGGCACTTCATTAGTTCTTTGTGAAATTGTAATTCCACGAACGGAATTCCACTCACTACGGACATGATTTGCGTTGCAAATTGGCGCTTCCCGTGCCATCTCGGGAAATCCCGCTATTCGTCATCGGACGGAGGGATTTGTTGCCGAAGGAAATGGCTGGAAAACGTTATTATAACCCGGCGTCACAACAAAACTCCATTCGGAGATGGTGACACAACCGTGATTTTGTTAGACATCGAAAATGTCACGTACACATTTTTCATTCAACTTTCATATCCTTTTATCGAAACATCACTTTCTTTGACATCAATTGAAATCAAGTTATGTTTCTAAAATTTTAAATAATGAACATATTTGATTTTTTTAATATAAAATGGAATCTTTTAGGTTTAATTTGACTAGAAAATTGTTTCTTAATTCCTATAAATAAAGTCTGGGCGATTTTTGAAAGTTGGTAATTTTTTTTTATTAGGTTAGTGAACTGATAAAAAATTTTATCAACTTTCCAAATTTTTTTTTTTAATTTTTTTGTAATTATTAGAACAAATTTGAATCTTCTATTCCAAAATAGAATCTTTTAAGTTCAATTTGATATTTAAGTTCAGTTTAATCGAAAGTCACTTTAAAATTACGTTTAATGTTACTAACGTATCCCAAAGGCTTTCAACTTGTACCAGAGGTAATTGTTTTAAAAGGAACGTGGTTGGATTCTCTTACAGAACTTCGACAGAGCTGCATCCTTTAACGTACAAAGGCTAACAAAATTCAAGTCTGAAAATTTGCGAAGTAAACTCATTAATTCATTCACGTTGCTTACAGAGCTATTTGCAAATAGGACTTGGCCGTTTGTTTCGCGCCTTCGTAATATTCGTACTAGGAACTTCTGGAAGGATGAATACATTCGGAGCCCATATTTAACTTTACCAAATTCGCTTTCCCATTATCTCTAGAAATCTCGATAGTAAGCGTTTTTATTCGTAGGCGTTCGGAAATTTCAAGCGATAATAACTGGGTGTTATTTTTTCGTTTTGGTATGAGGCACTCAAACGCGGGTTGGGTTATGAATATTGTGTCTGTCGTCAATCGTACATCAAAAGGGGGGACGCAACCCCCCGAAAAACTCGACCGGGCGAGAGACTCCCTCGTCCAGTAAAATATCGCGACGTCATAAATATCTGCACGCGAAATTGGAATCTCATGCAAATTTCGTCCGTTCTAATAATACAAATAGTCTGGTGTACATATAGGGCTTTTCCTCTATGCTTTTTATCACGTTAGTTTTTTTTTAATTTATGAGACAATTTTCTTTATGCTATTTGAAAAAATAAAAATTCAAAAAAAAGTATATTAAAAAGAGTAATTCAAGAACTTTAATTTTCACTTTCAAAGGAACTACATCTCTCTGAAGATCAGACTTATTGTGTACTTTTTCTAATTACTTCACTTATCGTGCAGTTAGTTCATGAATTTTGGAACATCCCCTAAGATTTACATAAGAAATAAAAGAAAGAGGTGATGGAAATGAGAATGATCTACGACGAACAGGCTTTGGTACTGAGGTTGAAAGGCGCACTTAAAATCCAATTTTTTTGTTATCTTCTAAAAATTTGTTCTCAAAATTGGAATGCTTATATAAAAATACACAAAAAAGTTATTAACACACGATGTCCTATTATGCACCATTTTTGAGAAATTCAATGATAATGCCATAGCTAACTTAAAATTTTGTTCATAAAATTTTTAAACATCATAGTAGATTCGTGTCATACTATTTATCTATTCTATATATTTATCGTAAATGATTTGGTTATCGTCATTATGCTTCTTATGGAAATCAAAGTCCAAACTTGCGTTCGAAATGTGGATGTTCCAAAATTCATCATTGAACTCTGTATAACAAACTAAATAATTAGAAAAGGGTCACGAAATGAGTATCATCTTCAAAGAAGCATAACTCCTTTAGGAGGCATTTCCGGACACATGTTCATATGAACTTCTTTTTATATTTTTTTTAGTGTAGAATTACACATTTAAGTACACGAACATTATTTCCGGACAGCCTGTACCTAAAAAACTAAGCGTTTTTAAGATTTGAAATTGTATTGTTATTTAATTTAAAACTTAATTTTTAGAGAGAATAATGTTTATGCGGCTATCGACCCGAAGGTCTACTGGCCAATATGTACTATAACCCGAGATGGAGTTGCACCATGTAGAGAAAAATGATAAAGTAAGCACCCTCTCCGTAATATTGTCGAATACTCCTTCATCTTTCTCTTCATGGTTCAGCTCCATTTCGGGTTACAGTACATACAACATTATTTACATAATTATTGACTGTTATAGTATACATAATAAAAACAGCAATAGCCATGATATTATATTAGGTTTGTTAACCCTTTGAGCGCTCTGAACCCATATACAGGGTGTTTAAAAAATACGTTCGAATATTTGGCCCACTTATAGATCTCATCAGTACAAACAAAAAAGTCAAAATAAACATAAGTCCAAAAATCAGCCGTTTCCTAATTACAGCCTGTTTTTCAAATTAAAATAATTTACACTCAAATATCAGTATAAATACATTTTAATTATTACAAATTAATGATTCTTAAAGAAGATGTTCAAAATGTCCTCCTTCCATTTGTATACACATTTCACATCTCCGTAAAAGTGAACGCCGCACTCTCTCAAAGAGTCCCGGATTTATACGAACAGTCTGGCAGGCATGTTCAATTCGTTCTCGCAACTCATCTAAATTATTCACAGGACTTGAATAAACTAATGTCTTTAAATACCCCCAAATGCAAAAATCGAGTGGAGTGAGGTCGGGAGATCTAGGGGGCCATGCAATTGGACCTCCTCGCCCTATCCACCTGCCATTGTAATTTTCGTTTAGATAATTTCTGACCAAGACTCCGTAATGCGCAGGAGCTCCATCGTGCATCAACCACATTAATCAATTCTGTGGTTGAGGGGCACATCTTCTAACAGCAGTGGTAATGTATTCCGCAAAAAGTCAAGGTACAATTGACTAGTCAAACGGTTAGGCAGGAAACAAGGTCCTATCAGATGGTCTCCTAACACACCAAGCCAAACGTTGATTGCAAATCGGTGTTGATGATTCGATTCAACAACGGCATGCGGATTTTCGTCGGCCCAAACATGGCTATTATGAAAATTAAAAATGCCATTTCTCGTGAAACCAGCTTCGTCTGTAAATAAAATTTTCGTAACAAAATTTGGGTTCTCCGCGACTTTTGTCAACATGCTTCGACAAAACACCAGTCGTGCGGCATAATCAGGCACAGCTAGAGCCTGCACCCTTTGAATATGGTATGGGTGCAATTGCTGCTCCCGTAAAATTCTCCAAATTAGGGAAAAATTAATTAAATTTGTTTCAGTAGAGAGTCTTCTAGTACTAGTACCAGGATTTTCTTCAATTCGTCTTAAAATGTTAAGTTCTGCGTCGGGAGTACAAACTGATCTAGGCCGACCACCATCACCGTTCCTTGATTTAAACGATCCAACTTCGGATAAACGTTGATGTAAATTTGTAAAAAGTTTGTCACACGGAAGTACCCGGTTTGGGAATGCTTCGGCATAAAGGCGACGTGCCTCACAAGCATTTCCATCGGCTTTGCCATACATAAAATGCATGTCTGCCATTTCTGCGTTGGTATAAGGCATATTCGAAAATTTCAACAATGGGTTACAGCAACAACTACTTCAATAAACACTGATAATAACGGATACACAATAATTACAACAAATGTGGCAACTACACTAACAGAAACGAACAAAATTTGTTTTGTTATTTCCATGGATGACTTCATAAATACGCGAATCACTCCTACTGACAAGGAGACCTCACGACTTTGGAATCGCCGATTTTAACGAAAGAGGTACCAATCGATAGGTATTCGTACATAGTGCAAATCTGTAAAATATTAGGGCGCACTATTCAGCGGTTCGCGAGTAAATCATTAATAAATAAATTAATTAATCGCCAATCAAGGCCAAGCGAGCTGACATCAGTGACAGACCACGCCCCCAAGGCCGATTCATAGCCGCGGTGAAATTAGCCGAGTTCACGTGCAAACGTAGCTGGTTCGAATCCGGAATAAAATAATTACTTTTTTTTCTTTTAATTTTTAATATAATATTTCAGTCTATTTTTATAATATTTTATTTTTACGCAATATAATTAATTAAGAATACTTTTCTTTAATTTTGATTTTATCCCTCAACTATTGCGACGCGTTATTAGTAACAATAAAAGTTTGGTGCAGTTTTGAGGGCTAATATTTTAATATAAATAAAAACACAAGTATTTTACATATCTATAATGTGCGAAAATGGGAGAATTAGTTGCAACAGCAGGTTTTAAAAGTATATGCAACTTGCACTATTATTTTTAATACAATCATTTTTCTGTTTTTTACCATTTAACACGTTCGCTACCAGCCGGCTCATATTTGAGCCAAATGGTTTTCTCTAAGAAACCAACGACTCATATTTGGGACGTTGATATAGGCGCATTAAAACATATCATTGATCTATGGGAGACGGTGCCCTTTTGCATAGTGGTAGCGAACGTGTTAAAAAGATTGTTTTGCATTAACAATACCCACGCATGTAATGTAAAATAATTTATTAAACTTTTATACAAGAAAAAGAAATTAATGTAACATTTTACTTATTATACTTATTATCTAGAGATATGATATTACACATTAGTACATATCAATATTATTATAATACTGATGATGATTCAAACAAATAAATCAAAGTTACTTTTGAGAGGTGCACTATTGTATTTAGAGAACCTACTACTGGAAAATGATCTTGTTACACCAGAACCAACCGTGGAAATTCCAGAAAAGGCTGAGCAGTTTGGTAAAGATATATTTGATGCTATCGTGGACATCTTAAATAAGAAGAAATTTGTAAATACCGAGGAACTAATTCTAATGGACGAGATGGACGAAGAACTTGAGTATAAGGTAAAAGTTGTGAATATTGCTAAAGAACATCCCAAGTGGTCTTTGCAAACTCTTCAGAAGAAAGGATGTTCACGCTTAACCAAAAGGCACATTTAAAGGAATGGGAGGAACATTTCAGAAAAGGAGGATCAATTGTTGATAAGTAAAAATTGATTGACTCTTGGGCATATGATCGTTTTGTGGAAGCTAGACAAGATCATCAATAAGTAACGACAAGGAATCTCCAAGAGCGGGGCTTAAGTGCCGCTAGCCAATTTACTGACTTAAATTTCAAAGCAACTAATTCGTGGGTTTTGAATTTTAAGAAACCACATAGAATTCGACAGAGGAAAATTACCAAATTTGTTACGGAAAGAGAAACTGCCACAATTGAGGAAACTCTAGCTGCAGCAGAAACGTTTCGGAACCAAACGCGTCCTTTAATAGCTTTAATTTTGCACATTATAGATTTGTAAAATACTTGTGTTTTTATTTATATTAAAATATTAGCTCTCAAAACTGCACCAACCTTTTATTGTTACTAATAACGCGTCGCAATAGTTGAGGGATAAAATCAAAATTAAGAAAAAATATTCTTAATTAATTATATTGCGTAAAAATAAAATATTATAAAAATAGACTGAAATATTATATTCAAAATTAAAAGAAAAAGAAGTAATTATTTTATTCCGGATTCGAACCATCTACGTTTGCACGTGAACTCGGCTAATTTCACCGCGGCTATGAATCGGCCTTGGGGGCGTGGTCTGTCACTGATGTCAGCTCGCTCGGCCTTGATTGGCGATTAATTAATTATTTATTAATGATTTACTCGCGAACCACTGCATAGTGCGCCCTAATATTTTACAGATTTGCACTATGTACGAATATCTATCGATTGGTACCACTTTCGTTACAATCGGTGATTCCAAAGTCGTGAGGTCTCCTTGTGAGTGTAAATTATTTTAATTTGAAAAACAGGCTGTAATTAGGAAACGGCTGATTTTTGGACTTATGTTTATTTTGACTTTTTTGTTTGTACTGATGAGATCTATAAGTGGGCCAAATATTCGAACGTATTTTTTAAACACCCTGTATGTGTGTATGATAGTGTGGGAACCCATATATAGGTTCACAGAGCTGCTCAAAGGGTTAGTAGAACATTTCTAACAAATGTGATCAAAAAATATCCTCCCCTTCTAGATGTAGCAATTTCGATGTCGCAGTATATTACGTGTATGGCAATAAGCAGTAAACATTAATTAAATAATTGAAGAGAAAAATGCAAAATCCATCCTCAACCCAGAGCTCTAACGCTCGGATCTTGCAGATTTCTCTTATAACACATTGAAGAGAAGAAGGCAAAATCCGTCCTCAACTCACAAGTCTAACGCTCCGATCTTGCATTTTTCTCTTATAACACCATGAAGAGGAGAAAATAAGATCTGTTCTCAACCCAGAGGTCTAGTGCTGGAATCTTGCACCTTCCTCGTCATGGTGCTATTAGAAAAAAATGCAAAGTCTGTTCTCAATTCTCATGTCTAGCGCTCAAATAGTGCATCTTTCTTTTATAACACCATGAAGAGGAGGAGAAAAGATCCGTTCTCAACCCAGAGTTCTACTGCTCGGATCTTGCACCTTTCTTTTCATAGTGCTGTAAGAGAAAAATGCAAAATCTGTCTTCTACCCAGAGGTCTAGTGCTTAGACCAGTGATGGCGAACTTATGACCCATGGGTCAGACACTGACCCACACAATCCTTTTAAGTGACCCATACCTTGATTTTTGCAAACTTATTTTTTATGTCCTAGAAAGAGAATAAATAATTTTATTTCAACTATCTATTTATTAATAAATAATACCATTATGTCATAGTATGTATGTAATTTTATCTTGTTCAGTCAAATATTTAGTGCAGGGAGTACTAAATAGTGTCATCCCAATGATATCATCCACTTGTAATCGATTTTTATTTTTTAATCTTTACTTACTAATGTAAAAGTTGTAAAACAAAAAGGAAAAAAAGCTCTTTTAGTCCTTAGTCTTAGAAGTAAGGATATAAAAAGTAAGATTATTAAAAACACATTTCCCTTTTGCATGTGACTTAATACTGTGACCCACGAGCTAGCACTAAAACAATATAGTAAACAAAATCTGACCCACTGCGCCAAAAGGTTTGCCATCACTGGTCTAGCGTATCTTCGAGCATTGTTTGGAAACGATCGTAAAATATCGACCGAAAACATTGCGACCGACACGTATAAAATTGACCGAAAACGACAGAAGTCCTTTATTTCCGTCAGCGGCAGCCATAGACAGCGCTTCCGCATGTAATCTACATAGTAGCTTTGTAAATATTACCTAACAGATTAAATTTAATGGCAGATTTTCAGTTAATCCTTCCGCTAAATATATTTTTCGAATAGCATTCGCACAAAAACATTACACTCAAATATTAAAAAGAAGAAATATTACTATGTGCGAAGGTATATAATTTAACAGGGATAACGATTAAAAATACACATAAAAACGAACGTTAACAGGACAACAAACAATGGCAAATTGCGTCCGCATCGGTCGAAACAAAGGTTCCAATTTGACACCGTAACTGCGAGAAAAAATTGCTAGAAATGTATTTTTTTAATTTGAGAAAAGATTTTTTAATTACAGTTCTGCAAAAAAATTTAAAAAAAATCTTGGTTTTAGGAAATTTCTTCTAAATTTGAAAGTCAACTTTAAAAAATTGCTAAAAATTTATTTTTAGAAATTGAGAAAAGATTTTTTTGATTAACGTTGAATAAAAAATGTCTATTTTATAACAAACAAATCAAAATTGTTCAAAGTTTTGTGACCTTAAAAATCAAATTTGAAAAATTACTAAAAATTTACTTTTAAAAATTGAGAAAAGATTTTTTAATTAATGTTAAATTAAAATGTCTATTTCATAATAAACAAATTAAAATTTTCCTAAATTTTGTAAAAAAGAAGTCTAAAACATTTCATTCGATTCCAATCGAAAGATTTTCAATAAAGAGGGCACGAATTGGCATCTAAGACTTTTTTTCCCGTCTTTTTACTCTAGTGGACAGGGAAAAGGAGAAATTTACATTTGAAAAACCGTTGCGGTCCGTGAACATCCTAAAAGTGATTTTAGAGCGCGTCTCCATTCGAGCGCGAAAATTGAAAGAATTCTATTTCGAGGCAAAACGGGCGTGACGCTTCTTAAAAACGGATACACCATTTGCCGGCCATAATTTCATACTGGGGGAAACCCCATATTGGGGGCCTGCGGAGGCCCTTCGGGAGGGTTCAGTATCTTTCTCGACATTCCATAATTTAATCCTTTGACCGCAATGGGATTTTCTCCCGAGTAACGATTCAGTCAGAGGGCGACTTCGAAAATGCTATTAGGAAAGCTGCCAGAGGCGGACTCGAGATGATTGATTTCCACGGTTAATTCCAAGAGGAAAAGATGAGAAATGTCTTTCTTTCAGAGGGGTTTTTTCGTCTACGTTATTGTGTGAGAAGGGGATTTGCTAAAGCGAGAACTCTTGGCAGAAAAATAAAATTAATTATGATTAAGCAGATGTTTGATGAAGAAGTATTAATAACTGATTATTGATTTTTTTCTTTTAAGACCGTTTAATTAGATAATAAAAATTAGTTGAAATTAAATTATCACTTTGTGACATTAACAGGCTTATTTTGTAATTGTCGTTACCTAACGACATCGTTCAGCCAACGATTCCAATCAGAAACAACTTTTTGTAGAAACCGTATTTTATAAATCACTTGTTAGGAATGTTAACAGTAACGAGAAAAGTTAGTGTTTTCATACTTATGAGATAGTAACATAAGATGTCACTTTTGATCGAATGTTGGATCTTTTGAACTAGCAACATAACCCCAGAAGGGAACTTATGTCTCCGTTTTGACAAACTTTTATAATTTCTGACATAAGTATATGAAGGAGTTATCTTTGCAAAAATCCGTAGTTTTATTATTTTTCAGAAAATTTGATAGCTTCACTAAACATAAAAATATATCACAAGAAATTGTAGGTAATAATATTTTTCTATCGTCTGGAGGAAAATGGCCTAACTTGGCAGAAGAATTTTCTGAAAAATTTATTAGTAATTTGAAGTTTTCAGAAAATATTTTCTGGCATCCCAATGAGTTCAGTGGGTTTCTGTAAGGTGACCATACGTCCCGGATTGGCCGGGACAATCCCGGATTTCCACCTTGCGTCCCGGATTTTTCTAGAAGCAATATTTGTCCCGGATTCAGATTTTTTGTCCCGGATTGTCTCGAATTTTTGAAATGGTTCTTATTTTCAATATTTATTTTAAATATAGTTCAACTAGTATTATTTTTACAAAATTTGAACCGAAAAAATTGTGCATATCAAAATACGCGACACGCTATAAACCATTTGAAGCATACGGTGAACTCTCGATTCTGTGAATCCCCTTTCACCTAACGCTCCGAGGCACGATTTGTAGCCTAGGCGCTGGAAATCAGTGCTTCATTACGCATCGTGTATCTGAGTGTTAGGTGGAAGAGGAAACGCAGAATCGTGGTAGTTGGACAGTATTGAGGGACCTCCTTAGCCGTCAGGTTTTTGTCAGCTTAAGTTTGTCAGTTTAAGGTTAAGTTAATATTCAGTTTGTGATTTTTGTTTGCTTTTGTTGTAAGGCAAGTTATTAAATTGTTTTTTCTAAATAAAATAGTGAATTATTTTTTATAGAAATGGGTTCTAAAAAAAGAAAATGTACATTCAATGAAGAGTTACAAAGAGAATATCCTTATATAAAAAAAACAATTAGCGATTCTGATGTCAGGTGCAACATATGCGCTGCAAATTTTTCAATCAGCCATGGTGGACGTAACGATATTAAAGTTCATTTTAACAGTGCGAAACATCAAAAATCAGCTTATGTTGTTGCATCGTCTATAACAATTTTTTTAAAATATAAAAAAATGGGTTCTAAAGAAGAACTGTTAGCCGCAATCGAAGGCACTTTTGCATACCATACCGCTTGTCACAATCATAGTTTTAGATAGAAGAAATTGTTACAAACAACTTTGGAACCTAACTTTTCGTGTGCACGCACTAAAGCGGAAGCAATTATAATTAACATTTTTGTCCCAAATATTTTAAATATATTGCACTCTAACTTAAAACAGTGCACATTTGTTTCTGTTCTAACTGATGCATCCAATCACAAAGAAATAAAGCTGTTTCCAGTGTTAGTAAAATATTTTGACTGGAAATCTGGAATTAAAGTAAAAATTTTGGAACTAAACGCATTGCCAAACGAAACGTCCGATACAGTGAGTAATTATGTTGCGGATTGCATAATAAAAAATAATTTAAAAGAAAAAGTTGTTGGACTTTGTGCAGACAACACAAATTCTAATTTTGGCGGAGCGAATAGGAAAGGGCGGAACAATGTTTTTATCAAATTGCAGCAAAAGCTGAACCTTAATTTAATAGGAGTTGGGTGTGCTGGTCATATTTTCCACAATACTGTTAGAACAGCTGTCGATATTTTACCGATTGACGTTGAATTAATTATTTCGAAATTATATTTATATTTCAAGTCTTACACTGTTAGATTGGAAACTCTAAAACATTTTTGTAGCTTTGGTGAAACAGAATTTTCAATGTTATTGGGCTACTCCCAAACAAGGTGGCTAGCATTACTGCCAGCGATTGAAAGAGTACTACAAATGTTTGTGCCCTTACAATCTTACTTTCAATCGCAAGAAAAATGCCCTGTATTTATTTCTAAATGTTTTGATAAGTAAATAACGTTTCCTGAACTTTTTTTTTATATTATCGTAATTTTCAGATAATTTTCTATATACTGTTTAAAAAATCATCCAATTTAAAAACGCGGTGCTATATTTGAAAAATTCCTTCATAAATTGTAAAAAATTCTTTGTAATAATTATCGATTTGAAAGTTTTTCTTACCCATTTTAGGCCATTTTTGTAGATAACGTTTCTTCCATAGTTTGTTATTAGTTAAAATAAATGTACGATTGTAAGAAGATGTCGAAGATAAATTAAGTAAATCCCGAAAATTTAAAGTTTTGTTTTCGACGATTAATTGAAATATTTCCGATGGAAGATGTTCAAACATTTTTTGTTTCACTAAGATGAAGGCTTTTACAATGATGAATAAGACGTTTAAAATTCATATTGATAAGATATTATATCAGTTTTTTTTGGAAGATATTCATCCTTTTGTGATTAAATTTCTGTTTTAATTTGGTTGAATTTTAACAAAATAAAATAATGTAGAGGTAAAACAACCTTGTAAACAGCTGTTGGATTAAATTATTTTAAGATGTAATCAGAGTTGCCAACCTTACGGTAATTAATTAAACTGAAAATTGAACAATAAGAATTTTTAAGTTTATAGAGTCTATATTCAAAATGACTCACTGTGCAGAAATGATTCGCAACCTCTGCTTTAGACATATTAATTAAAATTGATCCAAATTTATGATTTTTGGATAATTTATTTAATTTTAATAAAATGTAAGAAAATATACAAACAAATAACAATTAGTTTTTTATTTAAAATTATCCTTTTCCTTACGTATTAACCTCATCGTCTCAATTCCATCTCCGATCCCAGCGTGTTGTTGCACCGACGGTTCATTAACCCTCATAAATGGATTAATCCTCTTCTCCTCACCGATACTAGACGGAACAGTCGGTACCTTCTTTTCCCTTTTCTCCTGCGCCTCAGCTATTTTTTCATCGATAAATCGATTATTAGGTTCAACGTGTTTGGCAAACTTTAAATTTTGGAGCGTATATTCATGTCCGCAAAAAACCCTCGTGTTATCGGGCAATGAACCGAGTTTTTCGATTAAAGAACAGTACATTTGTTCGGCGGTTCCTTCGAAAAACCTTCCACAACCGCCGATAAACAAAGTATCACCTGTAAAGACAGCTGGGGTTTGTCCGGGGGCCGTCATATAGTAACAAATGTGTCCGGATGTGTGACAAGGCGTAAATAAACAAGTAACTTGAATATCACCAATTTGAAATGAATCCCCGTGCTTTACTTCATTTGTAAGTGCTCCAATTCGATTATCACCTCCGAAAACTTGCACTGCATTAGTACATTTCTTTATTAAACTTTCATTACCCCCGGCGTGATCCCTAAGCAAAGTAAAAAATAAAAATGTATAGAAACCTAACACTAACATCAAAAATTTTATTTTACCAGTGATGATGTGTTGTTAAAACTTTCGTTAAGTTAACTTTTTCTTCCGAAACAGCGGATAAAACACTTTCGGCATCGACAGGATCAACTACGGCAGCTTGGTTAGTGTTTTCATCGATTATCTGCACAAAACTGAGGTTATGATATATTGAAATTCTTTTAATTTAAACTACTTACAAGGTACATGTAATTGTCGGTTAAAGCTGGTAAGATACAAACCCTCATTTTCTCAAAATTAACTTTTAAGGAATTGCTGTGAGTCCCCCTTAATCCGTTATGCCGCAAAGCGTTGACTGAAAATCGTAAAATCCATTTGACAAGATTCTACATCAAGAAACAAAAACAAATATAACCTTTAAAATAGGCCGCTGTTAAACCGTTTTGAATATATCCCGGTATTAAACGAAACATTATCAAATAATCGTAATTAAGATTTTAGGAAATAATCGTGAAAATCGTATAATAATAGTGTAAATTCTTATCTCAACCTTACCGAAGATTCCTTAATCCAAAATTATACTCTTAAAAACGTTTCTCTGCCGAAGTTTTGCGTAAATACTCTAAATTAGAAATGTTTTTTGTCATATAAATGAAATGCTGTATTAATTAAGTAAAATTTATTTAAATATAACCCAAAACAAGTTGATTTTAACTGATCATGTTAGGATTTTGACATTTATAATTGACATCATAAAAATGAAAAGTGATTGTAATAAAGACACGAATATGTATTTTACGTGCTAGAGAGAGATGATTACTGATTAGTAACGGGAGATTTCCAATTTTGAGATATCTATGAATATTGACAGCTGTGTGTTATGGAAGGGAAATCTATTTAGATTAATCAAAAACATGAGATATTGTTTACTTATTATTTGTAATGAATAAGTTAATTTAATTCTCTTTTAGCTATTGAATGGTATACAAAAATAACGATTAATACGTCAGAAAGGTCCGAGGGTCTTCGCGTACAGCATTCTACTTTATTAACCTTTCAGTAATCGCGGATGATGGCAACTAAATGAAAGATGGCGCTAGTAAAAAATTGCAAAATTATAATTTTTTTGAAATTTTTGTTGGTAATATTAAATATTATTTGAATAAAAATAAATAAGAAATTGATACATAATACACGTTTAAGGCTGCGGTCTCAGGCCCGAAAAAGTTTTTGCAGGTCATTGGATTGAATCCAAACAAACTTTTTCTACATAGATTCAGTCCATAAGCGGCGAGAAAATCATTTTTTTAGAGTACTTAGAGACATATTTAAGGTATGAAAATTGGGCAATGCAATGTAAAATACCGTTTTCTATATCTAAAGAAAAAATGGTAAATTAAATAAATTTTTTAACGCCGTAAAAGCAGAAATAAGTTCGTGTATACATAACCTCAAAAATCGTATCTGTCAAACGTAAGCTTAAAAAGTTCGTAGTTCGGTAATTAATGAGATTTGGGCCACCAAATCTTAGAAATGGGATGGTATTATCCTTAGAATACCTTACAGCCCTTCTTTGGTGAAAAACAACACCCTCTGATTATTTTAGATTCAATGCTAGCAACAGGTATAAATTTGATAAAAATATAGGTATTTTGTTATAAAGGAAGGGATTTTCATAGTTTTATGACCTTTATTATTGTACCTTTTGTAGGTAAAACTTAACAACTATGAAATTTGCTGATAAAGAATGTCAATTTTAGAGTTGTCATAACTAAACCTTGTGTCGTTACTTATTAATTGTAGAACGTTTCAAAAAAGGTTTAGAATTACATAATGCTGAATTCAATAAATTATTAATTGGCGATGGTGACAGTAGTGTCTGTCGAAAATTATTGGAAGCGAGAACCTATGAATCACACTTGGTAGAAAAAATTGAGTGTGCCAATCATTTATTACGCAATTATTGCATTCGATTAAAAGAGCTATGTGGTCGAAAGTTTAGTTCACGGGGTATTTTTGTGACTATTCGGCTTAGAAAATTATTAGAAGACAGCATAAAAAGGTTACGCACAGCTGCCGTTGCCACTGCAAAACATAGAAGACTTTATCTTTACTAGAAGACGGAGAAGAAGGGACGAAACACTACTACGTAAGGATTTGGCTAATAGCATAACCCACGCATTTGGACAACATAAAAACTGTGACCAATATTTTTGCAAAAGACAGAATATGAATGAACCCAATTCGGTACAAGATTTAATTAATTGTGGGTTGTACGATGACACATAATCTTGCGTAAAGCGATTAATTTATCATATACACAGTTTAATTTTAAATATGTCTAACAATGTTGCGGAGTCCTGCAACTCTGTTGTTTGCAAATATGTGGAGGTAAAAGAATAAATTACCCGCAACGATTTGGTTATAATTTAGGATGCAATATAGCAGCTCTTTTGTACAACACTAGACGGGGGCACATGAAAGTATTTATAAAAGGCTGGGCAACAACAATATTGGGAAATATACATCAAAATACGCCAAATTAATTTCCGATCGCGTTTCCAAACGTAAATTGTGCAATGTTGGAAAGAGACAGAAAATAATTCAACCGGCTGATGAAAATTATGGTTTGGAAGAAGATATTCACTAAAAGAAAAGACGAGTTCTTAGACGAACTTCAGAAAACCGAAGAAGAAATTGCCGAAATGGAAATTAGAACTGCTGGCCAAGGCAGAAGTCAATTATGGCACGAAGAAAGGGTAAAACGTCTAACGACTTCTAACCTCGGAAAGATTTGCAAAAAAAGAGAATCCACCAATTGTGCCAATTTAATCAAGCACATTATATACAAAGGTTTTCTTATCACGAAAGCCATGCAATATGGGATTTAATGTATCTAATTTATTCAGTGAACTTAATTTATTTATTTAATATTCTTTATTACTTATATTCGACTTTTGCCATTTTTTCTTTTCAAAATATTATTTGAAATTTATTTACACTATAAAATAACGATTTGCAACTAATTATTTTATATCATTTTTTTATCGTGAATAGTTCAAATCGTATTATACCTATAAAATACCCAAATAGTACCGATATGTATCAAATAATTATACAATATTTCCATCTTTGTCTGTTTGACCACAAGAAACTTAACTTTTATTCATACATTCATTCCTCGATAAAAGATAAATAAACACATTAGTTCTGAATAGAAATTTTACGCCTGTTATTTACAAAAGGCGGTGCTTAAAGGTCCACCTTCTTGCCTCCGCGCGTCTGACTCCTGCAGCCCTTAGAAACTCAATGACCGTGAGACCGCAGCCTTAAAAAGATTAACGTATTTACATAAGTTCATTATTAATGTAACATTCTGTACAAACGAATTACAATGTGTCAAATGCAAATTGTCAATTTTTCAAAAATATTTGGTTAGTTAACTGGTTCTGGTTAACCCGTCGCACTGTGGTTTAAATTCCTTAAAATGCGATCAAAACCTAAAATATAAACTTTATGCTAAGTACGACTTTTTTGCCTATTTTGTTTGTGTAATAATGGGCTATCTTTGCACTCAAAATTTATGGCGTATTCAATTGGTTGCACGGGTGCGCACCAGTGCATAACAGCGTGTTCTATTGGTTGTTTCGTTGTGTTCTATTACATTTTATTATTGTGGTTTATAAAAAATTTTAAACATCATCGAGCCTTGAACACACTTATAAGTGATGTTATGATTATGTTTGATTTCATCGCGTTCTGTTGAATTTGCCCTTTTTTGCACTAAGCTAGTGTGACATATGTCACACTTTGCACTCAATGAGTGCGCACCAGTGTACACTAATTCTGCCAATCGAATTCGCCATTAGTTTTATAGTATCAACTCAATAGATGATATAGGCAAGCAAACTACTCGTAAATATCCGCTTTAATTTTACTAACTAAATGCAGTTACTTTGATAAGCATGCTTAACAAAAGTTTAAAAATGCAATGTTAAACTATCTACTGCATAAAATTAAGAACTGTTTAAGATACAATTCAGCAGAAAAAAATAATTCGCTGTCTGAAGATTATTGCATTGCAGACTCTTTAAAAAAACCATATTTTATTTCTTAAATATTATGAATATGAGGTATTTTTTTAGTATACTATTGTAGGAACGCCACTGGCGTTGCCCTACCAATTTCAAAAAGAAGGGACATCGAAGAGTGGGGAACGGCGCGCAGTACGAAAGAAGACGTAGTATCGATTTATTTTATTTACAAAATATATTAAGTGAAAGTTAAGAGTGTTAATTCCCGTAATCCCACACTATTTTCGGCGAAAGATGTCTCATGCGTCATTGATTAATTATGTTATCCTAGACTACTATTTTCGGTTTTCGTCTCTGTCTGACATATACAATTATAGTCTTTTCGCGGAAAGATGTCTCATGCGTCATTAATTAATTATATTATCCTAGACTACTATTTTCGGTTTTCGTCTCTATCTGACATATATGATTAAATAAAGAAAAAAATATTTGACATATGTCGAGAAAACGGTGACAAGTAATGACGCATGAGACATCTTTCCGCGAAAAGAGAGTAAATAAAAAAAATTGTTTGACATATGTCGAGAAAAAGGCGACAACTAATGACGCATGAGGCATCTTTCGCCTAAAACAGTATACAGGGTGTCCCACCGAGTTGGACTGGTCGAAATATCTCGGAAACTACAAATCCGATGACTTTGAAATTTTGTACACAGATTTAGTACATTGTAAACTACATTTGGAAAATATTTTCAGTCATCCATGACTTCCGGTTATATCGGAAGTGGTTAAGGAATTATTATTTTCAATCGCAATATTCATTTTTCGTTAGATTGGTTAATTTGAAGATAATTTATTTGAAACATTTTTTTCTATCATTTGTAATTTCAGAGAAAAAATTATTTTTCATTATTTACATTTGATTGGGGTAAAAAAATAGGTTAGCCATGAAAAAATAGCATTAATTTATGGGCGTAGCTATCTTGGATTGCGAGTTATAGCTTATTTTTTCACCTCAATCAAACGTAAAAATTATGAAAAATAATTTTTTTTTCTCTGAAACTACAAGTTAAGTAAACTTATTTATCAGTCATAATATCGGTCAATGTGATACCCTTTTTGTGAACTCGAACGTAGTCCGTATTAGTATTAAACTTAAAAAAACGCATAAAATTAAAACACAGCAAAACAATGATTTCAAATTTAAAATATTGATAAGGCTAAAGAATTTAAATTAATCAATCACGTTGAACGTTTAGGAAATTGTTGGGCGCCATTGACGGATTTAAATCTCTCGAAAGGGCCGTCGCAGCCGGCACCGTCTTGCATACACACGGTTTACAAGACGAATTGTCCATGACAGCAATTTTACCTATTCATAGTATCCGTACTATAATCCAAACTCAATTTACACTATGGAGAGAAGGGTGCAAGAGCGCGTTTTCTCCCCGTAACTTTACCGAGTAGGCCCGACTGGAGTACAGGGGAAGGGAGAACCGGAGTTTCAAGCGGTCCTCGCAAACGCAAAGGTCTTCCGGCAAGAACGCCGTCGTAGGCAGGCCCGCGGCACCTCGCTGTTTTAACTTTTTCGGTCAGACTTTTGGCCCGTTTTCAGGTCTTACAGGAAAAGCGAGAAGTGTTAATTCACCAACCACAATCATCGGTTGTAGTTTTAATCATATTTGACAAAACCCGGTGAAAATTGAAGAAATGAATTGGTCACCGGGACTGTGTGCTTTCCAGGTAAAGCACAAAATTAACGTCGGGTCTTTGTCACCCCCAACACCACGGATATTTGAGAATACCTGCGTGTTTGTTGACTTTATATTTTATTAAAAGTATTAGTGTTAACGAAAATTACTCCAACAATAGAAATGTTGCAGGTATTTTCCATCAACTCTTCTACTTTCCATCAAGACTTCTACTAATTAAACTCTTACTCGTGTTGGCAATCTTCTTCTAATTCTATATCCAAACCGTTTTTGTTTTGTGTTACAACAAAATCAACAAACTTTGAAAGAAATTTATTTACTAATCGAGATATTTTTAAACTAATAGGTAGAATCGGGAAAATCAAATTACTAAAAAATGAATTACAAAGATAATATATTTTTATAAACATCAATGCTCAATTGCTACTTACAGTTAAAAGTTAAATTCAAACTTTCTTATTTTCATTGCAGCAAATTCATAGAATTATTATAGTCACCTTACTCTACTACATTATGCAAAATCAGTTTACTGTTTGATATAATAATTATTTAAAAACTGTTACTTAAAAATCCTAAAGTGATAGGTTAGCTTTTGATTGTTTAAATGTTAATATACTTCAAAATCATTGGAACTTTTCTAATTATTTAAATACACGATTTCTTTTCAGTGTGTGTTTTCCTCGACCTTCTTTTTAAATGAAAATCAATTAAGCACATTTACAGATTATTTGTAAACATTATATATAATGAAGTAAATTAATAAATTTATTGCTATCTACCAGTATCTTGAAAATTAATTTCCTTATTTCTTTACAATAATAAATGTTTGCCATAAAAACTTATTACTTGTTTATTTTTCCCATATTTAAATATCCCCTTCCTAATTAGACATTTATTTCATTATTCTAAAACCACTTTACCTTTTGGCTTCCAATTTTCCAATTTTTAAATCAAAAATTGATAAAGTTATAAATTGATTTAAAGATAAAGTTATTATGACATGACGACGTTGTTCATTTCTCATAAAATTAAACGATGAAACTTCATCAAAACTTGATTTTAAAATAATAAATTTGTACCAATGAAGGCGAATTTGTGACGCCACATTCTAATATGTACCTATAAAATATGATTAAAACTACAACCAATGATTGTGGTTGGTGAATTAACACTTCTCGCTTTTCCTGTAAGACCTGAAAAAGGGTCAAAAGTCTGACCGAAAAAGTTAAAACAGCGAGGTGCCGCGGGCCTGTCTACGACGGCGTTCTTGCCGGAAGACCTTTGCGTTTGCGAGGACTGCTTGAAACTCTGGTTCTCCCTTCCCCCGGCCTACTCGGTAAAGTTACGGGGAGAAAGCGCGCTCTTGCATCCTTCTCTCCATGGTGTGAATTGAGTTTGGATTATAGTACTTTCAATTGATACACTACGCTAGTGCGTTTAAATAGGTACAAGTTGTATTTTCCCTGGAAACATTATGGACGTATTGTTGGCGCTGAATTGAACTATTGTGTACTTCTCAATTTAGTTGCAAATAAAAACTGCTACAAGATTTTATATTGGTATGTTATAATTGAAGTTTTGCTATGTTTAAGGTTCAAAAATATTGCGGGTTCAAATCTTTTGATAATAGTGTGTTTTAAGTAACGAAAGCGCCTCAAAAATATTGATTATTTTTAACATACTAACAAAGTAAAAAATTTTTAGTTATTACAAATTTTAATAAATCTCAGAAATTAATGTGGAGATATTTGGGGTGACACAAAAAACTTATTTTCTCGATATTTTAGAAACAAATTAGAAACGCAAACTTAAGAACAAATTCAAGCACATTGCGTCAAATAAGTGTTGATTCGTCTGTAACTAAATTGTGTTTTGAAGTTTGGAAGTAACACATAATGGAAACGTATTAGATACATGAATCTAAAATGTGTCTATTTAGACACACATTTTTTTTGACACACTGCGTCCATCGTTTGTCAACACATTGCTGCCATATTCCTATAAATTTCCTATAAATTCCTATAAAGTGGATACAGGACACAAAAAGTCCGATAAGTGTCAACGATATTCGGACTCAAAAAAATTGTACCCGGTATCGGGCACAATTTGCTGCTTAGGATGTACTCTACATATCCTCATGATTTCATAATTTTCTTGAATTTTTGGATTGGGGATCTTTCCTTGTAAGTTGTCATCTGTTAGAATACGTTTTAAAACTAAATTAATTCATCCTTTTTTTTAATAGTTAATACAGTAGAACCCCGGTTAACCGAACTAAAGGGGGGGAAGCCGTTTCGGATATGAAATTTTTCGGTTAAACCAACATCATCTATTAGTCTAGGTATATATGTACTATAGTGTTTTGTGTCGTGATTACAGTATGTATTTTTGAAAGGTTTTAAAAGATTAGAATTCAATAATGTCTTTGTAGGCTTCTATTATGTTCTTTATTAAACTTAAAATTACACCGCTTGCACGTTATAGCAATCTATTAAGATATTCATATACATACCACAAATAGGATATGAATAACTTATTGAAAAAACTCTGTAATTTTGGTTTGCTTCTTGAATCCCTCTAGACGTTTTCGAGCAGCAATATCTCGCCATCTTTTTAGGAGAAGAACATCAGCCGGCGTTGACTCACTGCATTGCTCAAGAAATCTTAGAGCAATCTGAAATAACAACATTGTGTGTTATAATTCCAGTGTTATACATACTATACCCAGTGAAAATGATTATCAACGAGAGTAGCGGCAACAATTCACCGCTCTCATCGTTTATCGCAGCTTTAACATAAATGTACCTTAATTTACCTCTAATGCTCGAAAACCATCTTCAGCTGTCACTCTCTCAGCCACGTCATCTACTTCCGGCTCATCGATTGTATCAACATTTGACTGCAATACTTGTTCTACAATGTCTTCGTCAGTGACTTCTTGCGAATCGTCCGTGACAACCCATTCATCTACCTCGCACGTATCGATTTCTTCGCATCCAGGAATATTTTTTAGCATTTCGCTCAAATTTTTGAAATTTTCTGAGTCATGTTCTTCAAGCCCATCAAACAATTTTCTCCAACATCTTTGAAGAGTTTCAGCTTTCACTTTTTCCCAGGCTTGTGCACACCAATAAATAACGTGTTTCATATTAACTGCCTTCAGAGCTTCATTCATGTTTTTGTTTTGCATGCTATCTTCTAGAATCGCTTTCAAAAATAGCCCACGATAGTGCCGTTTAAAAGTTACTATTACGCCCTGATTTAGTGGCTGAATTAGACTGGTGACATTTGGGGGAAGGAAACGTACAACAATATCGCCATTTTTCAATTCAGAAAGATGCGTAGGTGCATTGTCAATTAATAAGATCGCTTTTTTGGGCAGAGCTCTTTCGGTTAAAAACTTTTCAACTTTTGGTACAAACTGATCGTTAAACCATTCAGTAAAGAGTGCACAAGATATCCAAGAAATTTTTTGGGCTCCATAAAAAACTGGTAGGGCATTTCGAGCGACATCTTTCAGTGCTCGAGGTTTTTCTGACTTTTCGATACACATTGGGGGCAGTCTATGTGTGCCAGAAGCATTTAACGCCAAAAGAACAGTTATCCGTTCTTTTTCTCATTTTATGTCCAAGTGCAGACGTTTCTTTTGAAGAAGCTAAAGACTTTGTAGGCAACTCCTTAAATTAACACCTGTTTCGTCGGCATTGTAGATTTGGTCCTTAGTGTAGCCTTAGGTGTAATCCTCAAACTCTGTTTTGAAAACATCAACAGCATCTGGGTCTGCAGATAGCCTTTCCCCACATACATTCAATTGAGGAGTGGATTTTGAAAACGATGAAAGTGCCAAAAATTTTTTTTTCACTTTTTGCCATGAGATGGTTTTAAGTACTATCGCCAATGTCCTAGAGAGCGTAACAACCGCCTCAAAGCGACATTTTAAATCTGAGATCCAACAAAAGATGATGATAGGTGTAAGTTCAGCAAGTGTTCTCTGTGAAATGGATGTAAGTACCATACGTGTTCACATTTGACTCGTCGCTCGTTCAAGACGTATAACCTCAAAATAACAACACATGGTGTTTACTGATTGTTTTTAAAGTGAAAAGTTTGACTCTGTGTACGTACAATGGAAAATAAATCGAAGAAAACTCAAGAAAATCGAAGATTACGTATAGCAGGAAAGCCCTATAAAACTGTTAAAGGAAAAGATGTACCACAAAAGAAACCGCCAAATGCTCAGGTAAGTGGTATTTGTTTTTAGACTTACGATGATAATATTCACTCTGGCGTCATTTCTCGTAGTTTTGTTTTACGCCGTCGGTTATTTTTGTGTACGGGGTGTCAGCTATGAGTTGGGAATTTGTAATATCCTCTTGAAAAGTTGGGCATTCATCGGGGTATTGTCGTTAACTGCTGGACGTATGGCTCTCCAATATTTCTCCAATTCTCCCTGCACTCGGCGGCACGGTTCTGATGGGTGGTTTTCCCCATGTGTTCACGAAATTATTAAATTTCGTTGTATTTCGTTGTTACAGACTACATGCAAGTGTAGCTTTAAATGCACTACGCTCTCGGCTGAACACAAGGAGCTGCTGTTCCGCCAATACTATAACTAAGATGAAGAAGCAAAAGGAACATATCTGCTGAATCATATGGAAATAATCCCAGTAAAAAGTAGACGTCATGCCAAGTATGAAGACTCTGCAGTAAGTCGTAGGCAGTGTACTCTCTGTTACACAGTTCCAAATGCTTCTGGGAAGCACGTCCAGGTATGCCTGAAAACATTTAAAGGTATCTTTGGTCTCACAGCTCGGAGGGTGCAAACACTGTCTATGAAAAAGAAAGCTGGACGTCTCACGTACGTCGACAAAAGAGGTAAAAATCCTGCCTCTCAGCTTCACAGGAAGAAGTTCACAGATGATCACAAAAGTGCTGTGATTCTGCACATTTCTGGTTTCCCATCAGAAGAAAGTCACTACGGTCGGTCCAAAAGCAGCAAACAGTATCTAAGCCCCGATTTAAACATTCACCGGTTGTACCTTCATTTCAAAACCTTAAACGCCAATAGCCCTGTTACATACAAGTATTACAAAAGTGTATTTAAATCTGAGTTCCCAAATTTAGCCTTTGCAAGACCTCGTACCGATACCTGTCAAGTATGTGATCAACTCAATGCTGTATTAAGGGCTCTTCTGCACCATCATAGCAGAACAGGAAAAAAGTAGAGCTTCAGGTTCATCAAAAAAGAGCTGAAATCGCACAAGATACTATGAGAAAAAATGTATGTGAGTCACAAATGCCAGCCAGCGACGTATGCACGATAATAATGGATCTACAACAGGTGTTATTCACACCTACCCTGACACACAGCACGATGTTTTACTCAAGGCAGCTTTCTAATTACAATCTCTGCATTCACATTGGGGATAACGACGACTGCTATATGTGTTTATGGCATGAAGTGATAGCAGGGCGTGGCAGAAACGAGGTAGCATCGTGCTTATTCAAAGTTTTGACTTCACAGGTTACACAAAAAAATAAAATACAGATATGGTGCGACAACTGTGCTGGACAAAACAAAAATAAAATGGTATTGACGATGCTAATACTTTTGGTAAAGAACAAAATATTTAAAGAAATATCGGTGAAGTTTCTGATGAGTGGTCATAGCTTCATGGCATGTGACCGAGATTTTGGTCTAATAGAAAAAAGAAAGCGAGTTACAAAATGTATGGTTCCTGATGACTTGGTCACCATGATTAAAGCCACGAGAGTAAATAAGCCTTATAAAGTAATACAAATGAAACCAGACGACTTCTATGACTTTGCTTCTTTAGCAAATAGGTTCATTAATACAAACCAACTTAAAATAAGTACAGCCTCCAGCATGGCAATAAAAGAGGATCGTCCTACTGTTATTCTCATCAAAACTACGTTTAGTGATGTTGTTGAAGCGTCAGAGATCAACGTCCTAAAAAGAGGTTCAAGACTTACTTTGCTACCTTCACTTGAAGATATACCTCGCTTGTGCAGCTCCAACAAAATTAGTGAAGCGAAGAAAAATGACTTACTTGCCATGTGTGAGTTCCTAAATGATAACAACAAGAATTTTTATATATAGTCACTATCTAACGTGCAGTAATGTAATATTTTATGTTTTATAATCTAAGTGCCAAATTTGTACACCCTTATGGTACATACAGCATTTTCTTCGGTGTAACGTATGACACTTTCATCGTTGCCGAAATGCATTGAGTTATTCTTATTTTTTATAGGTAGTAAGTACAAGAAATAAAAGATTATTTCAGTATGTAATTTGTTTTACTTTATAATATTTTTATTTACTTAAAAAATAAAAGAAGAAGAAGAAGAAAATGATCTGTTTTTTTTGCTTTTTCGGGCCATAGTTTTTTTGGCACTTTCATCGCTTTCAAAATCCACTCCTCAATTGTCGAATGCCGTATCTATTTTTAAATCTGTCTAACCACCCAGAGCTTGCACAAAAATTTTTTCCTTCCTCACCTAATAACCCAGCCAAGATTTTAGCCTTGTTTTGGAATATTGAGCCGGTCAATGGCATCCCCTTTTCTGGTTGTTAAATGAACCAAAGAGCTTCGCCTACTTTTTCAAAGTCAGATTTTTTCAGTGTTTTTCTACGAGGATTTTTCACCGCTTGTTCTTGAAATTTTGATTTGGACTTTACCCATTCCGAAACAGTGGAAATTAGCCGCAACTGTTTTCAATAAACGTCCCTTTTCAACTTCTTGGATAGCGGCTAATTTATCAGCGATAGTAATTACAACACGCTTCCTTTTAGTCGCCATAGCACAAAAGCACAAACGCAACGAAAACAAACGACCACTTGAATGCACTGTTGTAGAGCAGAATCGCACTTGTTTGTTCACGTTTAGTGACTGACGTCACCATAGAGGCTTTTCGGCGCCTTCGAATAACCCGGGTTTCGGATGACCCGAGTTCGGTTAACGGGGGTTCTACTATACCTCTAAAGATGAGTTTAGATCGATAAATCTTCCTTTAATATTTCAGACTTCCTTCCGTTTCTTGCTGTCTTTTATTTTAGTATTTATTTATTTAAGCATTTCTAAAATGAAGCTGTTTGACAGAATATCGTATTAAAACTGAATATTTTAATTGTTTAGTGTGAACCAACCTTCATTATATTGAGTTCCCTAAGGAAATTACTTATAAACCTTTAAAATTTAGTTTATTAAAACGGACAACCGTTTGATATGGATGACATAAAAGTAATTAATTTACACGAATTACTACTCGTGTTAACGTTCTAATTATGCAAATTGGATTAAATTTCCATTTCTACGCAATAAAAAAAATAATACCAAGAAATTTATTTTCACTTCTTCAGGAATTTTCTTATTTTTTTGATAAGATGTGCAACAATTTTGATTTTTAAGTGTAAATTAGTACGTTTTAATTTTCATTGAAAATAAAAACCATTTTTTAATCTTTAGAAATGAGTACGATTTTTATAATTGAGTTAAATTTTTGGGTTTGCCTATTCCTCTTTAGTATTAATTTTTGTTTTGATACTTATTAAGAATCTGCCGTTTTTTCTTCTTTTAAAATGGATGTGCAAATGTAATTTAGTGTAAGAATCATTTTTTTAATTTTAATGAATATGGTCTGTACGATAATTTTTAGAAATTTTCTTGATACTAACAAGTAAGCAGAAATTTGTAAATTGTAATAATCTGCCATGTTTACTTTAAAGTAGAATATTTTAGGTTTAATTTCATGTAAAAACCATTTATTAGTTTTATCAACTAAAGTTCTTTTTCCATATCTATCTTATAGTCGTTGAAAAATTATAATCGTTGAAAATTACTTTAATTATATCAGTCTCATTTGGGACTGGGTTGGCGAAAACAACTCCCTAATTAATAGTCCCACAAATATCCTGTTAGGTGCTTCTCCCTCGGGATCTCACCATTATTCAAAATACCCCAACATGGATATAAAAAAACGTAATTTCAACCGGAGAAGTTCAGTTGGTTATTTAATCGTGAACGAATCGCTTATATAACGCTTTTAAAGATGACCGTTGAGAACAATACAGAAGAAGGAAGCCACATTCCAAAAAAGAAAAAATATCCGGGTTTTTGGAAGAATTTAAAAGATTATTTTAGCGAGTATACGAGCGCCACTAGTTTACATGGATTTCAATATTTAGGCGATCAAAAAAGAACAATTCCTGAAAAGTAAGTTTTATAAAAAAAAAAATAATTAAAAAAAAAGTGATGCATTCATAATTATAATAGTTTGTAAGATTGTTTGCATAAGCTTTAAAAATTTAAATTAAACAAGAATAATTTTTACTGGTTTTTAGAATTTTTTGGACCATTGTTATATCGGCATGCCTAAGTATTTGCACGATGATGATTTTAAAAACACATCAAAAATGGACTAGTTCTCCGGTAATCGTTAGTTTTGCCCAAAGTCCGACTCCGGTCGGCGCTATTCCTTTTCCAGCTGTTACGATTTGTTCGGAAACTAAAAGCAGACAAACTGAGTATAATTTTACTAGTTATTATCATAGGAATAGATTAGGAGAAAATTTAACCGATGAAGAGTAAGTATTTTATTCTTAGTTAAGTATTTCAAAATTTGGTCGTTTGAAATGTTTTTCATACTATAAAACATAGGTGTTGCTAGTATAAAAGCGTCAATACTTCCAATTATTTAACTATAAAAAATTAGGTACGTTCAAAAAGTTATTGGTGAGTTAGAAGTTAAGTTTTTTCGATTTTTTTTTTCCATATGTTAAGAGTTAACCCCTTGAGTGATGATTTCTTTCGTACGTAATGCAATTATGGCGGGCCAGACTCGTCATTGTATGTTAAGGAGTTTATTATTTACGTAAAGCTTATTATTTACGTAAATTCATCGAAGGGCCAATAACCGTATGGTGACCAACAACTGTACGATTTACCCTACTGTTAAATCTTATTAATGTTATAAGGTTATTACCAAAACTTGAACGAAATAAATTTAATATATTCACTAGGAATGAAACACTATACTTCGATTCAAAATTTAATGAAATAAACAAAAATTAGATCCAACCACAGCTATATAATATCGTCATGTAAGCAGCTCTTTGTTCTCACTGGTCTAGGTGAACTAAGTAGCTCTCTGTACCACTGCAAATCTTCCAGTTCTATCCATTCGAATCCAAACATTTTTTCCATCAAATGGCCTAAACTTTTTTTCTTCTTTTCAGGTATTTGATTTTTCGGTGGTAAAGTTTGCAAATTTATTATATCGGATTTGCCCTTTTATGAGCTTTTGGCTAGTTTCTGTTATTGATCCAAAGTTATAAAATTCTGAGCAGGTTACTGTAATGTCTGCATTGTTACTTTCATCAAAGATTTTGTTTAGCATTATTCTCTTAGCCTCTGCTATTTTTATGACTTTTTGATACATTGATTGATCGAACATATTCATCTCTGGAAAGAATTTCCGGATTCTTACGTAACAGTTTTTCTACCCTACCAAATACTCTGTCAGCTGACATAAAGCTGTGCCCCCGAACTGGAAATATTAACTCTATCTGAGTTACATGCTGTGGAGCTTTATTTTTTAACCAGTACATCAATGTATGCACTATGTGATTATGTGTTTTTATTTCGGCCGGGGCAGCCATGACAAAACAGACGAAGATGATGAATCTCTTCAAAGTCTGTATTATCCAATTTATCCAACAACGCCGACCCTATTTCCGTCGATCCTCTTTCTGCCATATCTTCAATCCAAACATAAAATACTGGATTTCTAGAATCCATGGTCACACAACAAAAGGCATATACCAGTGATGGCGAACCTATGACCCATGGGTCAGACACTGACCCACACAATCCTTTTAAGTGACCCATACCTTGATTTTTGCAAACTTACTTTTTATGTTCTATTATTTATGAGAATAAATAATTGAAGAGAAAAATGCAAAATCCATCCTCAACCCAGAGCTCTAACGCTCGGATCTTGCAGATTTCTCTTATAACACATTGAAGAGAAGAAGACAAAATCCATTCTTAACCCAGAGGTCTAGTGCCCGGATCTTGAATTTTCCTCTTTATGATGGTATTAGAGAAAAATGCAAAATCCGTCCTCAACTCACAAGTCTAACGCTCCTATCTTGCATTTTTCTCTTATAACACCATGACGAGGAGAAAACAAGATCTGTTCTCAACCCAGAGGTCTAGTGCTCGGATCTTGCACCTTGCTCTTCATGGTGCTATTAGAAAAAAATGCAAAGTCTGTTCTCAATTCAGAGGTCTGGCGCTCAAATATTGCATCTTTCTTTTATAACACCATGAAGAAGAGGAGACAAGATCCGTTCTCAACCCAGAGGTCTAGTGCCCGGATCTTGAATTTTCCTCTTGATGGTGGTATTAGAGAAAAATGCAAAATCCGTCCTCAACTCACAAGTCTAACGCTCATATCTTGCATTTTTCTCTTATAACACCATGACGAGGAGAAAACAAGATCTGTTCTCAACCCAGAGGTCTAGTGCTCGGATCTTGCACCTTGCTCTTCATGGTGCTATTAGAAAAAAATGCAAAGTCTGTTCTCAATTCAGAGGTCTGGCGCTCAAATATTGCATCTTTCTTTTATAACACCATGAAGAAGAGGAGACAAGATCCGTTCTCAACCCAGAGGTCTAGTGCCCGGATCTTGAATTTTCCTCTTGATGGTGGTATTAGAGAAAAATGCAAAATCCGTCCTCAACTCACAAGTCTAACGCTCATATCTTGCATTTTTCTCTTATAACACCATGACGAGGAGAAAACAAGATCTGTTCTCAACCCAGAGGTCTAGTGCTCGGATCTTGCACCTTCCTCTTCATGGTGCTATTAGAAAAAAATGCAAAGCCTGTTCTCAATTCAGAGGTCTAGCGCTCAAATATTGCATCTTTCTTTTATAACACCATGAAGAAGAGGAGACAAGATCCGTTCTCAACCCAGAGGTCTAGTGCCCGGATCTTGAATTTTCCTCTTGATGGTGGTATTAGAGAAAAATGCAAAATCCGTCCTCAACTCACAAGTCTAACGCTCCTATCTTGCATTTTTCTCTTATAACACCATGACGAGGAGAAAACAAGATCTGTTCTCAACCCAGAGGTCTAGTGCTCGGATCTTGCACCTTCCTCTTCATGGTGCTATTAGAAAAAAATGCAAAGCCTGTTCTCAATTCAGAGGTCTAGTGCTCAAATATTGCATCTTTCTTTTATAATACCATGAAGAGGAGGAGACAAGATCCGTTCTCAACCCAGAGTTCTACTGCTCGGATCTTGCACCTTCCTGTTCATGGTGCTATTAGAAAAAAATGCAAAATCCGTCCTCAACTCAGAAGTCTAACGCTCCTATCTTGCATTTTTCTCTTATAACACCATGACGAGGAGAAAACAAGATCTGTTCTCAATCCAGAGGTCTAGTGCTCAGATCTTGCACCTTCCTTTTCATGGTGCTATTAGAAAAAAATGCAAAGTCTGTTCTCAATTCAGAGGTCTAGTGCTTAAATATTGCATCTTTCTTTTATAATACCATGAAGAGGAGGAGACAAGATCCGTTCTCAACCCAGAGTTCTACTGCTCGGATCTTGCACCTTTCTTTTCATGGTGCTGTAAGAGAAAAATGCAAAATCTGTCTTCTACCCAGAGGTCTAGCGCTTAGACCAGTGATGGCGAACCTATGACCCATGGGTCAGACACTGACCCACACAATCCATTTAAGTGATCCATACCTTGATTTTTGCAAACTTATTTTTTATGTCCTAGAAAGAGAATAAATAATTTTATTTCAACTATCTATTTATTAATAAATAATACCATTATGTCATAGTATGTATGTAATTTTATCTTGTTCAGTCAAATATTTAGTGCAGGGAGTACTAAATAGTGTCATCCCAATGATATCATCCACATGTAATCGATTTTTATTTTTTAATCTTTACTTACTAATGCAAAAGTTGTAAAACAAAAAGGAAAAAAAGCTCTTTTAGTCCTTAGTCTTAGAAGTAAGGATATAAAAAGTAAGATTATTAAAAACTGTCCGTCCAAGGGGGGTGTCCGTTCTGTACTTGTACTCTATCTTCGGCTACGCGTTTTTTCCCCGAATTTAACATTAAAAAGACAAGACCGTATTAACAAATGATAATATTCCTTTGCTAGCCAGGGGTTACTCGACTTACACAGGAACCCTCAAGTTTTTGTGCCTGGATAAGGCTTTAGGAGTTATTCTTGAAATTTAGGATTTCTCATATCTTATCACAGTTTCATTCTCTTATCAAATTCTACATATTTTTGCAACTAGAATTAAAATACGCAACAAAATCTACACCATTCCATTTAATACAACGAAGTTGTATCCTATTTCCGGTCGACCGGAAGTGGCAGCCATCTTGAAAACATTTTATATTGAAATATCAGGATGAATAACTCCTACTGGCAAAATTTCAAATGTCTACTAATAGTGGAACCCAATAAAGTTTTAACGAACCAGTTGCGTGAGAAACCCTGTATAATAAATTCGTACAATACCACTAGAATTCATAAAATACCTTTAGATTTTCAATGAGCTCATATTTAATAAGATCATATTTGAGGGAAAACTACATCTGAATTTCAACAGTTTATTAATCACTGTTTCTTTAGCTTTCGTGTCTATCACAGCCAAAGAAACTGTAATTTATATTTCCTTCTTTTACACAGTCGTACTGTCGGTTATTTTTCAGTCGTATTTTGTACAAATACCTATGTGCAGGGTGAACAAATAAGAATGCAAGTGTTGTAACTCAGAAACTATTCATCGTAGAGGCTTGCGGTAAAAAATTTAATAACTAAAATGGCCAAGAGAATACAGGAAATTATTTTCAGGTTCCAAAAACATTTCCAATTACTTTCTATTCAAGCAGGCGCGAGGAAATGAAAGTAATTTAACTTTTTTCTGCATTAAATAGTTAATAGTAATAAATGTACTATAAATTGATTCTAAGCTTCACCATGGGAAGGAAGATATAAGAACGAGTTTTTGGAACGATGAGATTTTTTGCCCATTTTCGAGTTTTACAGCAGGGCGAAAAAGGTTAACTCTTAAACCACAAAATCGATTTTGCATGATAGCCCTTGAATCAAATTTTATACATGTTGTGATAAGGCATGAACAAGGTATTATTTTAAAATTAATTTTTTCTTGATTAAAAATTTTATCAAAAATAAACAACGTCGCCATTTTATAATAAATAACTTTATCTTTACAATTCATTAAAAAGAAAATATTTATTTGTTATATGAATGTCTTGCAGTTTACAATTTTGTGTTAAGGTAGCGAGATGCAAGACCTTTAAATTAACCACTACTACCTAGTACTCCATTCGGACGTACTAGATAAACTTACAAGGAGGAACCTCACTTTTGCATCCCTCTTTTTATGGTAAGGCCCAGGATAAAGGTCTTCTAAATGGCGAAGAGTGAAATGCACATGAAAATTTGAAAAACAAGAGTCATAAAGCTTTTTTTCGCGATTGAATGTTTCAGACCTGGTTTGAACGGTCAGGTGACCGCTCCATTTTTGGGAAATACGGTCATAAAGATTATCGCGCGGAGTGTACCGACCAAGTCTAACCATTTGTGAACATGGTCAAAAGTAGTATAGCAAACTGGTTGAATTGTCAATTGACTATCAAACAGTAATTTGAAGGTTAAGATTAGCCGATGAATGTTACTAATATGATGATATACAGGGTGATTCATTAGCTCTATGACAAACTTTGGCAGATGAAAGGTGATGTGATTCTAAGGAAAAGATGTTATATGAATACGGGTTCGATTCATTTTGGTTAAAAAGTTACAAGTCTTTGAAAATTTTACACAGTTTAATAGGCAAATGAAAATGTAACATAAAAAATAAGTTTAAAAATTACAAAAATTGTTCGAAATGTCCGCCTTCAGCTTGAATGCACGCGTCACATCGACGAAGTAAAGAGTCTGTCGCACGACTTATGATATTTGGATCATTCAGTATGCTATTAGCTGCTTCTTGAATTCTGTCCAATAGTTGCTGACGGGTAGTAATTTCTACATGGTACACAAGCTGCTTCATGTGTCCCCAGAAATAATAATCCAGCGGATTTAGATCTGGGGATCGTGGTGGCCAAACTACTGTACCTCCATTGCCAATCCATTTCTTTGGAAAATGTTCATATAACCAAGCGATGACTTGTCTTCCTCGATGTGGTGGTGCACCATCGTGCTGATACTACATATTTTGAATGATGTTAAGTGGAATGCCGTCGATAAAACCGAAAAGATTATTTTCCAAGAAATTTCTGTACATATCTGCATTTAAGCGGTCATTTATCACCCATACAGGTAGCAAAGAATTGTTAAAAATGCCACCCCAAACGTTTACACTAAACCGCTGCTGAAATCTTTGTGCTCTAATTGCATGCGGATTTTGTAAGGACCACACATGTTCGTTATGATAATTCTTTATGCCGTCCCTAGTGAAACACGCTTCATCAGACCACAGAACTTGTGAAGTGAAGTTATTATTTTGAGCATGTTGCTGAATAATCCAGTGGTAAAATGCTAAGCGTTGCTCAGTATCTCCAGGATGTAATGCTTGAACATTTTGGCGATGAAACGGATGTAACATTTCTCGATTCAATACACGCCATACAAAACTTTGGGATATTTGTAGCATGCTCGCTATACGCCGAGTACTAGTTGAAGGTTCGTCAAGTACTAAATCAATAACACTAAACACTATAAGGGCAAGTTGATGTCTATTTGGAAACCTACGAAGGTATACTCTTGCTGCTTGCCGAGCGTTTCCGTTACAAAGCCCGTATACAAAAATACTATCTGCATATTCTTCAGTCGTAAATACATGCATTTTCGTTTTTGATCAAAACTCTGACCACTAATTGTCAGAACTCAGCTTTGTTATCACAGCCAAGTCTGTATTTGTGTTTCATAATTATTGTTGCGATTGTTGCGAATCTTTACTTCGTCGATGTGACGCGTGCATTCAAGCTGAAGGCGAACATTTCGAACAATTTTTTGAATTTTTAAACTTATTTTTTATGTTACATTTTCATTTGCCTATTGAACTGTGTAAAATTTTCAAAGGCTTGTAACTCTTTAACCAAACTGAATCGGACCGATATTCATATAACATCTTTTCCTTAGAATCGCATCACCTTTCATCTGCCAAAGTTCGTCATAGAGCTAATAAATCACCCTGTATAAGCTTATTCTGCTATGTCTAATTCGTTAAAATTTCTGTAATACATTTTTGCTAGATTTTGGGTTAAATTAAAAAAAAATAATTTAGGTATTATTTTCCGCTTTTATCAATCAAAATTAAAATGTTGGTACTTTTTAACATAGTTTCTTGTTTTACATTCAAAAATGCATAAATATACTATACATGCCGTTTAAGAGAGAAAAGCGGAAGCATTTCTTGTAAACCTGGAAACGAATGAACAATGGAAGTATTATTAATAAATTCGTTACTTTAAACTATGATGTAACCAGACAAAATTTTAAATTTTTTCTTCCTAAATAACAGTTGTTCGACCCCCTTACTTTTATGAAATCTGGGGTCAATATGGCCACAGATTATACAGATGCGATACTCCGAGCTGCATCTTTGATGTTTTAGGAGTAGGGCGGTTGACCTTCATTCTCAAATCCCTTTAAATAGGTTTATAGAAAAGGCGCGAAATTCAAAAAAATAATAATAATAATAATAAATAAATAAGTAAAGTGATTTAAAACGTGCCCTAACATTTGATTTTTTTTAAGTTTATTTAATTTATGTACACTAAAATATCAATATAACCTAAAAGTGCATCAAATCAGTAAAGAAGAAAATACAAAGCTTACATTAAACTTACATATTATAAATTCATAATGATTGTTAATTTCCTATCTTTTTTTGCTTGCGTTTCAAAATCTCTATTTGAAAATTTCATGACATAAAAAATTCTTAATCTAATATAGAGTTTAATTAAATAATCTAAAGGGAAATGAGGACAAGGATGGGTAAAACCTGTAATTTCTTTGCACAGCAAATATAGGCCTTGTCCTACACTTGTTTTATTTTAGTAATATATTTGTTTATATTGGCAAAAAATGTTTTTTCTAAACAATATATATAATTATAAAAAGATTCATGAGGCGTATTTAATGGTTCAAAAGGATTATACTTACAAGGGGACCACCAAACGTGTAACCTCCAGATTTTGTTCCTGATTTCTTTTTTACAGATAGGGACATGTGTATGAAGCTTCTTGGTAAAATATTTCAACCAGATGGCCGGATATTTTTGAGTTATGAATTTTTGAAATTGCCAAAAAAAAAAAAAAAAAACACGTAAGTGGTCATCCGGTCGTTTAATACTTCTACTAAACAGGTGTGATTTTTTTGACGATTTCAAAAATTCATAACTCAAAAATGCCTGTCCATCTGAAGAAGCTTCACATACATGTCTCTATCTGTAAAAAAATCAGGAACAAAATCTGGAGGTTACACGTCTGGTGGTCCCCTTATTAGTTTCATACGCTTTATAAAACAAAAACATATTAGAGTCCTTTAAGTTTGCATCAGCTACAGCAAAATTTTTGCACACACTACAACTATGGATTTTTAAACAATTACTAATTAAGTATCCAACCACATATTTTAAGGCATTTTGTTTCGAAAACGACTTTTGGGAGTATGTTGTGTGATTGATCTCAAAACTTTTAACAGGTTCGGTAGTGTCGGTAATCGATGAGTAATTTTCTGGTTTATATTGGGCCAAGTCTATTAATAATTTATTAAAATCTTCAGAACAGTTCATGTGTTCTGAATGAAAAAACGATAGCAGGAATAACTTTCTGAAAGCTCTCCTAAATTGTATTGGTGTTGGATTTATTGCATTGCCGCAGTGTTGCTTAATACTACCAAAAAAAATTTCAATTTTAATTTCATCAAAACAAAATTACCTAATACAAAAAAAATTAAAATAATGGATTTCTATTGGTCTAGGGGTATAATGGATCGATAAAATTTCCGAGAGTTACCGAGTATTTATTCGATTTTTGTCGTTGGACCTTTAAATTGGTTTCGTACTTTTCTTTGTCTTGATATGACTCTCTCCTTCTGAGTGTCGTATCTGTATAATCTGTGATATGGCCAATGATTTATACAGGTGACGCCGATGTAAACAAGTCAAAATATCTCGAGAATTACAAGTCCGATGAATTTTAAATTTTATACACAGATTTAGTATATGGTAAACTATATTTTGAAGATATTTTTAGTCATTCGTAACTTCCTTTTATACGGGACGTGGTTAAAGAATTATTTTTTTATGCAATATTTATTTTTCGTTAGGTTGGGTGATTTGAAGATAATTTTAGTTGACGCATTTTTCTGTATCACTTGTAGTTTCTTAGAAAATGGAACAGAAATAACTTAGATCTGACTTTAAGTATTTCTTATCTAACATTCTGTATATAATTTACTGATTTCCAACATGACCTCACTCCAGTGGTACGTGATAAGACCAACAAGTGAAGGTACATATCCTGCGATCAGTGCATTGTTATGTATGTTTAGTTTAATGAAATCTATAAGAGAATGCAAATGAGTCCTTTCTTCAGGTGAAATGAACTTAAAATAAATAGGGATTTTATTTTAGATTTAGCGCTTGACTACCAGGTTTCGACCTAATCACGGCCATATAACTGATATACAAGCTGTCCCATAGCACCCGTTCCACCTAATTTATTCAAAACTTATAAGTCTTAGGAACTTGAAACAAAAAAATTGATAAATAAATTAGGTATAAACTTTCTTATGAGTGAGAAAGTAACATCAATCGGAATAGCAACAGGAAGCATGTACAATTGAAGGTCATTTTATAATTTCGTATGCGAAGTGGGGTTAATTTGGGTATTGTTAAAAAGAGCTTCTGAAAAGAAGTAAGTGTTATATGAAGCATTTTTTGATATTTGCTGTTTTTGTTCAACATTGCTTTGAAAATCTCGATTTTTCAGGGTTATCTGATATTATCACTAGTTGTCGCTGTCGACCATTTTAAAAAATCATGGCATTTCGAAATGACGGGTGGTTATAAATGGTGGCTAGTTGAATGGTCAAGTCGAATACGTACAAATACGAGTTTAATCTTCAAAGAGTTCACATGTGTCGTTTTAACAAGTGTATTGTATTATTTTGTCGTATTTTTAATAAAGTGGTTCCTTGCTTATTATATCTACTTTTTTGAGACCAGGTTTACTATCAATCGTCATTTTTAAATTCCATGATTTTTCTAAAATGGCTGACAGCGATATCTGGTGATGATATTATATAAAACTTGTAAAAAATCGAAATTTTTAAAACTATTTTGAACAAAAAACAGTAACTAATATAAAAAAATGCTTCCTAGAAAAAATTATTTCTTTTGAGAAGCTCTTTCTAACAGTACCCAAACTAATCCCACTTCTAACATTAAATTATAAAGTGATCTTCCATTATTCATACTTCCGGTTGCTATTAGATGTTACTTCCTCATAAGAAAGTGTATACCCAATTTATGCATCAAATTTTTTGTTCCAAGTTTTTAGGACTTATAGTTTTTGAATAAATCAGATGGTACTGATAGTCTGGGACACCTGTATGTAGTCGTTCCTTTGCGATATTTTTTGTTTTTATAGCTACAATAATTAGAATTGAAGAGTGGAAATGCCAAAGGATCTAAGTACCAAAAGCAAAATTTTACAGCAGCGAAAAGAACATTTCATATTGTGATTTTTGGGATACAACGGAGTAACTGCTAGATAAATGAGCATGAAATACACTTTATTCATGAACACTTACAAAAATATATAATTAAATACATAATTTAATAAATTGGCATAAGTGCCAAAACCCATTGCCTAAAACTAGGGCGTAAGTGCCATCCTACAGTGGGATTTATGTGCTATTAGTGCCAATTAAATTGCAGTAAAACCTTTGATGCTCTTCTTTTTCATGGAACGGAGTCATTGCTTCAAGGTTCGTCAGTTTATCTTGGTTTATTGTATGTTTCTTCTCTTTTGCTGCTAATATCACCCGTTTTATATCCTCCACTCTTTTACCCTTTTTTCATATACGTACGCTTTCCCAGTTTTCCATGCCTCCGTAAGACGTTTTGACTTCCACGCAGCCTAGATTTAACTGTGTAACTCTTATTCCGGGTGCCTTGGAAATTTTAAGTTGAGAAGTATTGATAATACTATCTGCAGCTTTATGAAAGTCGAAGAAGTTTCCGTTAGTTTCCATGTCAACGACTTGAAATGGATTCGCATGTATGTGCAGTTCTTACAGTATCGTGAAGATCTTGAGGTACAAATGCTTTAGTCTTCCTTTTGCGTTTTTCAATAGCCGCGAAATCACGATCGCAACTTCGAAAGCTGTGTCCACTTAACAAAAAATAATGTATTACCTCCTCAAAAATCCCCTGGGCTACCAGATATAACATTAAAAAAATCATCATGCGGTTCTTATTTTGTGCTGCGCAGTTATCTGACCAAATAATTACTTTTTTCTTGTATAAGATTTCAATGTTGTTAAACAAATAAAGCAAACATGATGCAATTTCATCGCCGCCTCGTCCACCCACACCTTCATGCCCCATGCACATGTATGCTTTATTGGAATCGCTAACATGGCAGCCAAAATTATAGCAAGATAACTGCCTCTTATAAAACATGTCACTGTGTGTTAAAGCTGGCACAAACATCACTTGCTGCATATCGATGGCTATTACGGAGTAGTCGCATAATGGATCCACATAGTTTTGTATGTTTTCTGACATACGTCGTATTGCAGCTTTATATTTCATGTGATGCAACTTTAGTTTTGTCATTGCTGATCTGCTTTCGCTATTATTAGCTTTCACTGGGCAGTTCAAAGAGTCGCATTCCCTACAAGTATCGATTCTCGGAGCATGGAACGATAAGTAAGGAAATTCAACTTTGAAAACATTCCTGTAATATTTGTAACTAATTTTTGCCTCAGGATATTTCTCTTTGTATGCTTTATACAGTCTATTAATGTTTAGTTCTGGACTAAGATATTCTTTTGCTGATTTAGTTCTGCCATAGTGACTTTCATATCTCGGGAAGGAATTAATATGATTTCTTATTTAAATACGATCGGCGTTGGCGTAGGTAGTCTTTTTTACATGGGTGAGCCTATTATCGACGAACTTTATATTTCCACGCTTCTTTTGATTTACTACATTTTGAATTTTCTTTCCGGATATAGCGAACATGTCTAAAAATGTTTTTTTGCATATCTGAATCAAATCATTTTTTTCATTCGGAACCTGATAATAAACTGTAGCTTGCCTACGGCTCTCAGATGGAGCTTCATACTGGCCATGACGGCGCCGCTGAATGTGAGAAAGTTGCACCAAACTCATTATATAGTTTCCTTGTTTTTGTTCGGTGAGAGTATAAAATTTTGTAAATAAGTTCAGTTTCACTTGTGCGTCCAATGTCGCGCATTTGTAACGACATTTACAAATCACCTGCAATTTTTTTATTTAAAACAGTTACTCCTGAATACTTCTTAACCCCTAAAGAATTACCTCGTTGTTCGGTTGCTTTTTTTGCTACTTTCAACACTTTTTTTCTGGTTTGATATGACTCTCCGGATACTCTCTTCCTTTTATTTTCCATTATGATAGGTTAACAAACTGCCGTTACAACAACCAAATATGAACTAATTTTTTTTAAAAACACTGTAATGTCAACCACGTGCTTGTGTTACATGTGGCACTTAGATCCTTTAGCAGGGAAATCATTCACAGACTTACACCTATAGTGACAGCTGTGAAGGCATAATGTACTCAAATAACCTTGCATGGAACTTACATCCTATATAGGCATATTAGCCTTGGTACCTATAATCCAAAAATGTAAAAAAACTATTTTGCACTTTAGTGGCACTTAGATCCTTTGGCATTTCCACTCTTCAATTATGGCTGGTTTATTCACCTTTGGGTAAATTAAAACATCTGATATTTTCCATAGTTAGTGTTATTTCACTTGCCCTGATTGGCTGTTTAGCTAGTAATCATGGTAAATATCGGATGGTTTAATTTAGCCAAAGTGGAATAAACCGGTCCTGATTGAAACGAATTGTCTAAATTAATATTATTGAAATTAATCTATTTGAATTAATCGTTTCATTTTAGAAGTAAAATGTTTGATGATGCTTCATTATTATGTGATCAACACGTTCATTTAAAGGGTTCTAAAACCACGGATTATTCGGTTTTAGATTTTTTTGAGCAGGTACATTATAACAATTTAGTTATTATTTTAAAAATATTAATTATTAAATAGAAAGTTTTTAATTTTTAGTTGGCTCCATCTTACAAAGAAACTTTCATGGCTTGTATTTGGCAGGATAGAAACGAAACTTGCGACACGTTATTTTTCAAAATGCTTTCGGAAGAAGGAATTTGTTACACTTTTAATATGTTAAATAGGGACGCGATCTACACCAACGAAGTTTTCCATAATAAAGATTTCCTAGATCATTACCGTGAAGCTTCCGATTGGACTTTAGACACCGGATATTCTTCAAACGAAGACACCGATGAAACTTATCCTTTTAAAGCGGTCACCGCTGGGGCTAAAGCCGGATTAACGATCCTTTTAAAAGCTAATGAAGAGGATTTGGATTACGTCTGCCGAGGGCCGGTTCAAGGATTTAAAGTCGTTTTACACCCTCCGGATGAAATACCAAGGGTTGGAATGCAATTTTTTAGACTTCCATTAGACCAAGAAGTTGTCGTGGCGATAAAACCGGATATGATGACAACTTCGCAAAGTTTACTGGGTTACGATCCCCATAAAAGAGGTTGTTTCTTCTCCCACGAACGAAAATTAAGATTTTATAACACTTACAGTCAACAAAATTGCGATATTGAGTGTTTAACGAATGTTACTCAAGAAATGTGCGGATGTGTCGCTTATCATATGCCGCGTAAATAGAAAAAAAATAATTTATTTTAAATTTTATCGTAATAAAACTATTTTTAGATACTGAACATACTTTAATATGTGGTTCTGGAAGTACTTCTTGTATGAAAAATGCTCAACGGAGTATAGTTTCAAGTTTTAACTCTTCCGATCCAATCGGATGTGATTGTTTACCGGCTTGTACGGCTATAACTTATAATGCGGAAACTTCCCAAGCCGATTTTAATTGGAGAAAGGTTTTAGAAGCGTACAATAACCAAGAAAATTTTACTGGGTAATTTAAAAAAATATGTGGTAGTTGTGCAACCCAATTAACTTATATTTATAGAAGTATTTATTGGGTGTACAGCCAATTTTTAATAAATTAAGGCCCGGTATTATAAAAATCAAATTAAATACCATTGAGCTAATCACCATTTTTCAGCCATCACTTGAATTAAGCTTAACCATAATAATTAATTAATTGATAACTAATTTGAGCTTTATTAAACCGGCCCGATATTTATTATTATATTACAAAATTGATTTACTATATTTTTTAGAAAAAGTATGGCAAGAATGACACTTTTTTTTAAAGAAATGCAATTCATAACTTCGGAAAGAAACGAATTATACGGAATAACGGATTTTATGGCAAACTGCGGCGGTCTTCTGGGACTTTTCATCGGGTTTTCCTTCGTTTCTCTAATAGAAACCCTCTACTTTATGAGTTTGAGGCTTTTTATGAACCTCTTAAAGTTTGGAAGACATTTTTGGTCGGCGTCCGATGATTTATTAAAAGATGATTCGTACTTACATCCTTGTAAAAATGAAAAAAATAAGAAAAAGGATTTGATAAATCTTAACAAAATAAATTAAATTTATTATTTTATTAGTGAGATATTTCCATTTATCGTCATATATTGTAATCAGAAATAAATTTTTAATTAAATTTACGGTTTTCTTTTTTAGTTTTTTAAGAAAATGTCAAAATAAGGATAAAGGGGAAACTTGCATTTTTAACTATACTTTTTCAAGTTCAAATTGGGACAAATTACTTCACATTCGAAACAGCGTAGTAGAAATTTTCGTTAATCAATTTAGATTGAGGTATTTCTAAAAATGTACTTTACTACTTTAATAAAATTAACATAGATTAAGATTATAAATGGACAAAACAGGTGGGCTGCAGTGATGTCAGATCAGTTATAGTATAGAAAATACAAGATGTCTCTTAAAGGTTGGGATATAAGCTAACTATTGGATTGGCAACTAAGTAATTGCGGATTTTTTTAGAAAATCAATGACAATTTTTTCATGGAAATAAATAACTTTATTCTTTAATGTATTGCCCGTTTTGACCAATAACCTTTTGCCATCTTTCAGGCAGTATCATTATCTCACGTTCATAAAACTTCTGGTTTTTATTAGCAAAAAACTGAATCCGATAAGATTTGACATCATTATCATCATTGAAATTTTTACCATTCATGTTTTGTAAAGATCGAAATAAAAAGTAATTAGATCAAGGTCAGGACTATATGGCGGACGTGGCAAAACATCCCAACCAACCTCCAATAATTTTTGCCGAGTGACCAAAGATATGTATGGCCTTATATTATCATAATGGAATACAACACCTTTTCGATTTGTCAATTCGGGCCGCTTTTCTCCAACTGCATTGTTTAATTTCGTTAGTTGTTCAATGTAGACATCAGAAGTGATCGTTAACATTAATTTAAAAAATCATCAAAGTTAGTTAGAGCAATTGAACCATTTTCAAATTTTAAAGGTTCTTTTAGCCAGGTTTTAGAATATATTTTTACGGTATTACTTCAGGGATAGTTCATACAAGTTATGTAGGTTAAGTACGTAACGTGAACGTGTAATAAACCAGAGTTAATAAATATCAATATTAAACTAAAACGGTTATTTATTTAAAACCTTTAAGTTCCAACAAAAAATGATGGTCACAGATTAGCCAAGGATAGCTATTATATTAAATAATTCATTATAGGCGAGGGTAGGGCAAGACGGGGTATTTAAGGTTTGAAGGTAAATAAAACCCAGAATTTCGTTCATATAGCAAAATACTTTTCATTTAAAGAAACTTTGATGATTAAACTTTAAGATTTTAGAAAGAAGGGAATACTAATGCACTAATTTTAACGTAACCAACGATTAAACATAAGAAGTTATTTCTCCTCATCTTGCCCCATACGTAGGGTAAGAAAAAATGTAACTAAATTAACATTATTAAAGACTGTTTGTGAGATTCGCATTTACACAAGTACCTACATTAATTTTGTACGTCCTCTTGTCTTTGGGGTTTTATCATAAAATCTCTCCTTTTTCTATTTAGTTCTTCCTCTTCCTTGTTGAGTCTTTCAGGTTTCTTCCTAAAACAGGGTTCCCCATCTTACCTCACCTGCCCGTCTTATTCCATCCTCTCTAAATTAAGAAGTTAAGACGGGGTACTATATCTTGCTCCATTGAGCGCGTATACAAAAAATAAATATTAATACGATTATACACTTAAAAAGGTACTTATCTTTAATACTCATTACTTGCTAATTTCATAAAGTTAACACTTGTACGAAGTCACTGTATCATTTGGTAGCTATAACGCGATGAAATTATTCAAAAATTATAAACAAACCCGACAAAACTGATTTTTTCTTTCAATACCATGGCAAAGCGACTCCCTACGTAATTTGTTATTAAGTGACTTGATGAAGAGGAATTAATAAAGGCTCTCATTATTTTTAGCGTTCCATAAAAATGCTTTGTTGCAAGTATAGACCGGATACTTCTCCGTCTGGCCCCCTCACCCGATTAATATTCCATTGTTCTTGCTAACGGGGGCATACAGCGCACACAGCAGCTGAGTAGCTGAATGTCATTATATTTCTGAAAGGCATCGGTGGTTTACCGCTAATTGCAAGATTCAGCTCTATCAATGTAGAACAGTATTTTGGTTAACGTTTAAATGAAAGTGGTGTTGAAGTGATGATAATATGGAATATTTATGACTATGCGTTTTCTAATCCAACGATTTATTGAAGTTAAGCCAACAGGTAGCAACTTTAAATATCTTGCAAAAGTAGTTTCATGTTTGAAATATTGCTTAACCGGAAGTACTCTCTTTTTTATTGCGATTTCTTAAGGTAGTTTAAGAGCGTTTCTCTTATTTCTCGCGAAAAGGTATGATACTTGACAAAAAAAAACGTGATGTACTACTAACGAAAAAAGCAATGCGTTTTATAAAAGTAGAGCGATCATTCCAAAAATTTGCATGTGTACAGTTAACACCTGGGAACAGCACGTGATTCTCCAGAATGAGCTGGCGCATCTCTTACGAGATAACAAGTGTATAAAAACGCGCAATGACGTTTTTCTCGAGTAGTCAGTTCCAATTCTTTAACAAATTCTAATCGCAGCGTTGCGCGAGCCTTTTGTAACTTATAATAAATAAATATCGCTTTTTAAAAGTTCCCAACGTTTTAATAAAGTGAGAAGTGGCGCAGTCAGTAGGATACTTTCCGGGCACTTGTGTATTCGTGTTGGAACTCAAATCGCTTCAATTTACGGATTACAAAGTGGTGAATTTTAGTTCTTTATCAGAAAGAATCTACGGAACACCGACAAAAGACCAGCCGAGGATTAATGCTAAAATTGCCAACATCCCTGGACGAGGAAGCATCCTGCCGAGACTCCAATCCGCTACAATCACTGATCGGATCCCAGGACTTCAAGCAACTTTAAAGAAAACCCAGTCAATGGAAGCAACAATTTTATTTGGGCTGATATTACGCGGGTACGTCGTTGCAGACATCCGAATAACACCTCTGAATGGGCCGCTATTCCGTTTACATCTCGGGATAGTGAAAAACAAGATCAGCCATTGGACAAGGGTGGTGCGATGCGACCTTTGGCCATTAATAGAACAAATTCATCAGCTGGATAATTGTTACGACGAATTATACGAAACGGTAGCGACGATGCCTTAAAGCGATAGTAAACAATCTCTAGGAATACTTGTAAGAGAACTTAGAGGATTATTAAATCAATTAGACTACGAGAAAGAGCAACTGGTCCCAACTACTCGAAGAACTCGCGGAGCTTTTAATTTTGTAGGATATATCATAAAGGCGATCTCCGGAAATCTAGACGCAGAGGATGCCGCTAGATACGATCGATTAATAGACGAAATAATTGATGAAAAAGATCTCACCAGGAACGTACAAGCTCAACTCCACTAGGCGGAAGAAACATTGCGAGATTACGAGAATAATCTGCATACCTTGATAGAAAATCAAAATATAACTGCCCGATGCCTCCAGATAGTCATTGAACATTTACGCGAAAGAGAACAGGCCCAAGATTCTTTCCAAGCGATGTTAGGAGCCTATAAATGCAGCATTGACCCTTACAAGTCGAATATCTACAGCTAAAACATTTGCTAAACTGAGTACTTATCACCCTACAATTATCAAGACAGAAGAGTTACTTCGTGAATTGGAGCTCATTCAGTCATCCATTGCCGATCAAGATATCGTATTACCACCCACTGTAGAAAATCTGTATGCCATCGAAAAGGCGATGGAAGTAAAAGTATACGTAAAGGGATACGAAATTATATTTTTATTATAAATTCTGTTGGTCGAAAAGATTACCTATCAATACTACAAATTAATTCCTTTACCAGTCAAACAAAACTCTTCTTATCTAATCCTAAACATCCCCTAATCATATTTGGCAGACAGTAAAAACAGGTACCTCACACTAATGGATCGGTGCATCCTCATACAACATCAGGAGTATTTGTGCGAGGCACCCAGCTTGGACGCCCATAAACATCCTACCTGTGGATATCAGCTGCTGAGACACCTACCAATCACCGCTTGCATGTATACGAGATGGCCTCAACTGGATACGGATATGGTCCATCCCACTAATACCGACTGGATATTGTTCCAATCAGACCAACCCGCCGAAGTTCAATGTGGGCGCCGCCACGAAGTTCGGAAATTAAAGGGTAACCTGTTGGTACAACTAACTTCCGAATGTTCTGTGACAATAAGACCTGAGATCCTGAGAACCACGTCAAGCCATTACTTGCATAGACAAATCCATTTGACGTCCGTAAATTTGACCCAACTACCAGTCAGACAACCCCATTGGGAAATAAAAGACATAAACCTCAAGAAACTCAACACAGAAACTTTTAACGAAGCGCGAAAAACTTAACCAGGATTAAGACCCCACTGGACAACCTGTACAACACACATACAACGAGCACTTGGAGTTTTACTTCGTTAATTACCACAATCATGGTTCTTGCGGGCGTTCTGATGGGTCTATGGTATTGTAAGAACCACAAGAAAACACCCTCAATATTGGCGAACTGATCGTCCCAACCCTTGGCTCACTTCGAGGGTGGAGGAGTTAAAATCTGGGAACAGCGCGTGATTCTCCGGAATGAGCTGACGCAGTCCTTACGAGAGAACAAGTCTATAAAAGCGCGCAATAACTTTTTTCTCGAGTAGTCAATTCCAATTCTTTAACCCTGCAATGCTCTCGCGTGGACTCGCACTCCGCACGCTTCTATTTGCAACTCTATTTAAAATTCTGTTTATTATATTGACATGCGCAGATGTATAGCTTCCTAAAAACGCAACAAGAGCCTCATTCTCATTAGTCACTTGGTCTGTGCTTATTCTGGAGTTTGACACAGAACAGTACATTAGTCACTTCAATATTTTGTGTTGCGGAGCCATAGTCCGCAGCGAGCGTTCAGGTGTAAAGAAGTAAACAATTTATTTATCTTATTTTAGTAACATTTTAGTTTAATGATTCAGGCAAGTATACCTTTGTAATTATATTACTCGTTAGAAGTGAATGATTATACTATTCAAGGATGAGTTGGTCATATGAGAAAGAGGAAGCTCGTTTAGAAAGATTGATGCAACAATGTTTAGAGGAGGATAATACGGCAGACGAAAATGATTCTGTGGATGATGAAGAGAATGATGAGGAAGATGTCGTAGAAACTGAAGAACTATTTACTGATACAGACCAGGAAATTTCAGATGATGAGCATGGTCAAAATGAAAAAAAATACTGAACCTGTTTTTACCGGTAAAGATAACATCACCAAATGAGGAAAACATAAACCTCTACACACTGTTACGATTAGATCGATAAATATAATAAAAGCATTTCCAGGAGCAAAACAATCAACAAAGACGTTGACAGCACCTATTCAGATTTGGAAACATTTTTTCTCAGATGAAATACTGAACAAAATTGTACAAAGTACTAACAATCATATTATGTCTAACCAAAGTAAATATCAGAGAGACAGAGATGCCAAAGAAACAAGTTTACACGAAATAGAGGCATTGATAGGATTATTGTACATCTCCGGAGTTTTGAAATCTAACCGTTTGAACCTTGAAGAACTATGGAGTTCTAACGGCACAGGAGTTGAAATCTTTCGTCTCACCATGTCAATTAAACGTTTCCGATTTCTTCTTCAACCTTTACGGTTTGATGATGTCGCAACACGGGAGGAACGAAAACGTTATGATAAGTTAGCTCCTATTAGATGCGTTTTCGATTCCTTCGTTGACAACTGTAAAACGGGGTATACACCATTTGAATACGTTACAATCGACGAAAAACTAGAAGGATTTCGAGGTCGTTGCCCATTCCGGTAGTACATACAAAGCAAACCAAATAAGTATGGGATAAAAATTTTTGCGCTATGTGACGTAAAGACTTATTACTCTTGTAACTTGGAGGTCTATACCGGAAAGCAGCCGGCGGTCCGTTTCTAATAGATAACTCCCCGAGTGCTGTAGTAAAGAGACTCTGCCAGCATATAAAAGGAACTGGAAGAAACGTGACCGTTGACAAATGGTTTACTAGTATAGAGTTGCTAGAGAGTTTGTATAAAGATTTTAATCTAACTATGATTGGAACAATAAGAAAAAATAAAAGGGAGCTACCAGTAGAATTTGCAAATTCTGTTACTAGGCCTATAGGTTCAAAGATGTTTGCTTTTGGTGAAAGTGCAACCTTGGTTTCGTACATACCTAAAAAAGGTAGAAGCGTATTACTTGTATCAAGCCTTCATAGAGATGATAAATTGGAAGAGGCGACTAGTAAACCTGACATTATATGTGATTATAATATCACTAAACGTGGCGTTGATACAGTGGATAAGTTGTACGCTACTTATAATTGCACCAGAGGTACACGCGGATAGCCAATGGTAATATTTTATGCGCTGCTCAATGTAGCAGGAATCAATGCTATGATTTTATATAAACTGAATAATACAAATGATGATAGCATAGCAAGAAGGTGTTTCCTGCGGACACTCTCATTTCAACTTATTGAGTATCATCTCCGTAAGGGTTTCAGGGGCATTCTTGGAATCGAACAACCACAAAACGTGGATAAATAACGTTTATCCCAGGGGCCGGACACGATATAGGGAATTATTTAAGCAGGGATATGTAGTTCCGCACGAGACGCTAGAGGCGCTTTCGTCGAATATCTGCATGGTTTGTTTTCCCGCGATAAATTATTATTATTATTACAATATATTAATGAATACTGTATTGATAAAAGTAATATTATACAAGTATTTGTCAATATAATTTAAATTTACAAAAATCCACAGTTGAATATTTCTGCTGTGATGTGTTCGGTACTTTACCTACATATGTTTATGGTCAGAAACTCCTACGTACGCTGGAAAACACAATTTGTTAAAACCGTTGTCGTTTTACTCCATTATACTTTTTTAGCATGATACACGTTTGGAAAGTTGTGTTATTAGTGTGTTATTGTTTTAAATTAAACATACCTTCAAAACAAGTAAGTATAACGGTATAACGCTATTTTTTTATTTATATTCTGGGTTATGTATCACCAGTGATATTATTCAGAGTGAATAAATAAGTATTATGTTATTTTCAGGTCGTCTAATGTTGTCCATGAAGGAATGGGAGTTGCGTGTGAGGTTGAGAAAGGCCAATTTGAAAGAATTTAGAAGTAAAGTCGTTTTTTGGTGGATATCGTTTTTATCTACTTTCGGCATCTGAAGAAAAAGTCTACTAATATTTGCTACCCTTGTATCACCACTATTTTAGAGTTTGTATTACATTCCTTCCATTATTAATATAGTAGTATTAATTTTGTTAAATTTAATGCTAATGTTAATGTTAATTGTTAATTTTGTTTTGTTGTCGCTACCACCCTGCGTGGATAGGTTGTGAGTATCCCACTCATAATTCAAGAAATAATGAATTTAAACAATAATTATAACCACTGCGCAAGATTTTAAGTTTTAAAGTAATAACACTTTGTTTATAACAACTGTGGCCACAAATTATAGGAAATTCCCTACTGTGTCGCATAGTAATTACTAAAGATAGTATAAATAAGTAACTTTTTTAAATATATCGCCGTTCCGGAAGAACATTGACATAACTGCAAAATAAAAAAAAATGTAGGAGAAGGAAAAAACAATTAAGATCAACATTTTTGGATACATTGATGGTCTTAATTCATTTTACCAAAAAATTGCAGTTACGTCGATGTTATTCCGGAACGGCGATTTATTGTTTAATAACTTTATAATTATTGTAAATGTAATTTATAAATATGTTTATTTTATATGTTATACTTATTATTAATATTATTCTGTGTAAATAGTATATGTTTGTATGTGCTTCCTATTTTGTAATAATTATATATTTTTTATATTTTACAATTGTTTTATTTTATTCATTCGATCACAAAGCAGTAAAGTGTAATTTTGAAATGATTTAAATCCGCTAGATTCGCGCCTTTCTGTTTAATAGTTCCGCACGAGACGCTAGGAGACGCTGAAAGCAGCACAACATTTTTAGTATTACGTGTCCAGTCTTTTATGTATTGGTCTGTGGTTTATCCAAGAATGTTCAAGGTTTTTCCTTTATATTTTTGATGCATCGTTTTTTCATTTATATTGTTGTTGTTATTTATTTTTTTATTAAATATGCTTCTTTCTGGAATGGTTGGTTACCTTTGTGTTAACAAAAAATATTTACTTACCTATGAATAATTATTACTTGTAATCATTATTCCCAATGTTTTAATAAAGTGGTATGTGTACATAACGTTTCATCATGAACAAAATATCTTAATAACAGTTTGATGTACGGTCAACAGAAAAGGTACTTACTTGCTACAGAAACAGTTTTTTATTCACTGTCCAGATTCGCTTGTCTATTTTAAATGAAAATATGTTACAAATTAATCTTTAACACGTTCGCTGCGGCTCTTTTATTCATTCATTTATTTTCTCATTTATACAGGACTTATTAACCCCGTACCGCAGCGAACGTGTTAACCAAGCAGGGCTGAACTCCAAGAGATGAAAATTAACATCGAAAATTTCTTACTTTTTATGAGTCGTTTCATCTATCCGGGGACACACTGTGTGTCCCCGGATACTTATCCAATCAATTACAGAATTTCTTAACAATCGTTTTTCATATTTGTTATGATGAATACTATTAAATAAATGCCTGTTACCAATTCTTCACTTTTATACTGCTGTTTATTAAAATATAAATTGAATTATATTTGGTGTTTGTTTTCTAAATCTCAAAAATAATCGTTTAACAGAGATATTGCACGTTTTATTATGTTTTAACATGACAAATTTGCAACATACATTATAATTAAACTTATAGTGCTTGTAATGCACTATAATCATCGTAAATGGGCGAAACTTTTAGTTCCATCCATTTACGATATTACTTGTTCATTTATTATTCAACTCGTAAGTCGATAATATATTTTCAACATCACATTCGTGAAGTAGTAATATTAAGTTTATCAAAATGCAAGAAGAAACAATTTATTGGGCTTTAAACCCGATATTTAAATATTCTAAATTTCTCGGAATAGCGCCTTATTACTATTCAGAAGAGTCAACAAAGTATCAACTTTCTTCATCAGCATATAACATAACGTTTGGGATAATGCAGCTTTTATATTTTCTCTCTTGTCTGCATTCATCCGTAATAGCTATGTCATACTTGAAAAAGGAATCTTTGATAATACTGGTGAGTTATACTAGTTTTGTAATTATGGATTTAATTCTATTTTGCTGGACTACAATAAGCGTAAAAGTAAAATCAAGAAAACTTATTGACGTTTTGAATAGCTTACATTGCCTCGAAGACAACATAAAAACTATCGGCATAAAATTATCATACAAAACTTTAAAAAGAACCATAAGAATTAGTTTATGGTTTTATTTAATCGTTACTTTTGCGATAAATGGAACTGTATTTGTTAAAGTTTTTTATATTGATCAAAACTCGTTGTCATCAGGAGGAAATGCGATGAGTACATCTTTAAATTACCTCATCCCGAATTCATTTACATTACATAGATGTAGTATAATTTACATATTGAAAGTTTTATGTTCAAATTCCAATTATTACTTATCACATTTTGCAAGGCGTCATTCTATAGATATAAAAGAAATGCACAAAACTGTGTTAATTTTAGAAAGTATTAATTCCATATCAAACAATTTAAATTCCGAAGCATCTATCCAATTTCTTTTGATGTATGGAAGAAATTTTGTGTTACTAGTTCTTCAACTCTATTCTGTAAGCATTTCATGGTACGATATTAACGTTGGTGATGTTATTCAACTGTTTGGAATGTTTATAACATCCGTTTTCAGTACAGGAATTTGTACTTATATTTGTCATGGTATGAACAAAGAATTGTCTAATACGAAACGCATTTTTTATCATATAATGATCTTTCAAAGTAGTTCTACTGTTAGGAAAGAGGTAAAATTGGAATAGTGACATATTTAATAGTGTTTAATTTTATAACACTTATTTTCTTTTAAGATTAATTTTATGACCATTAAGTGTTCCCACGAGAATAATGTAATAAATGCTGGTGGTTTTTTTGCTATAGACTATAGGATTGTAATGTCGGTATGCATTTCTTCAAATATAGTTTATAATGATATACCCAATTATTAGCAAACATTTGTTATTGCAGGTAATTGGAGCTATTACAACGTATACAGTGTTATTAATACAAATGGATGTTAAATAAAAAGGGAAACTACTAATATATAAGTAGATTTAGGATAAAACGATCTCATAGATGATTCGTAAAATTTTTGATGTTAATCGAGTTATAAAAATGGGTTATAACCTAAACTATATTATTTTTAACTCTAGCATTAAATAACTTAAAAGCAAAGCTAGATGGAAGGAGATGTAGGCAAAAATTGAAGTTTTATTATTTATGCATGTTCCTTTAAACTATAATTTCGCGGAATGAATAATGAAGTAAATCTTACTTGTCCACTAAATAGCGAAAAGGGAAGACACTTAACTTGAACAGTCAAACACGAGGCTTGTAACAGAACAGAACTCTTTTTATTTTCGTAGCAAGGACCTTATATAATCGCCGAGCCGGTTCTAGTTTTTCGAGTAATTTCGAGCGGCGCATGCAAAACAGAAAATGTACTATAAAATGAAAATAAAATGAAATTAATCTTATAACAATAAATTAAAGTTTGAACAATGCACATATTTTGTTGTTTACAATTTCTTTTGGTGTTAACCGAATTATAACCAAAAATGGATTATAACGTTGATTTTTTAAAATATAAAATATGACTTTTTTAAATTTTAATATCAAATAACTCAAAAGCAAAATCAGAAGAAGAACGATGTTTGAAATAATAATCGTAGCTTTATTATTTGTGAAGATGTTCGATTACAAGGACTTTAATAATTTTTTTATATTAATCGATCTATAACATAAAAATTTTACATCAATTAACTGAAAACAAATCTAGATGATGAGAAATGTTTTGGATACAAATAGTAGCTTTATTGCCACGACCAGGTTGATACCCTAAAAGAGGGTCATTGTAAATGCGGAATCAGCACCAAAGCCTAATCGAATAAAGGTCGATTTTCACTTCCACTACATTCAGGCTAGGTTCACACGTGACGCACAAAAACGCACGTTAACGCGCGATAGAATACTGAAAGCGTTCAGATGACGAGCGCTAATGCGCGCTTTAATTGCAAAACCGATAAATTTAGATCAATTCAGATCAGTTGACTTCAGAACGTTTTCGAGATAGTAGATCTGAGAATGAATGTAGAAGAAGCTATAATTTTATGGAAATAATATAAAAAAAGAAACAAAGACGACGGGCACATTGGGTTCATGCTGTTTTGAAAAATAAAAACAAAAGTTTATTCATAACCTTATATCCGACACTGAGATATAATGAAGGAAAATTCTTTAACTACTTTAGAATGTTTCTGAAATCATTTGATGACTTGCTGCAACTAATTTGGGATGATATTAAGGCAGCTCCAAATGCAGTTAGATATTGTATTTCACCCAGTGAAAAACTATATGATTCCGAACTTATATTCCAAATTCCCGGTCTCTTTTCTATTTCATCAATTAGTAAGTCGATGTCAATATCTGGAAACTCAGCCATTTTTCACAAACTACAGACCAGATATAACTTCCTTGTGGTATCCAATTCAATATTTTTTGGTAATATTTTAATATTTGAAAAAATACTCACTAAAAGTTCTATATTTGAAATCAGAAGTATCAAGTAATTTTTAGAAAAAAAAAATTATTAATTTTCTTTTAATAAAGCTTTATGTAATCTTAAAAGATAGTTTTATACATATTACAATTTAATTTTGGCTTGTATAAAGTTATTTTTGCAATTTTGAGAGTTTTGACTAACACTAGAAATATACTACAATCCTATAAATTCAGGAAGTTTAACAGTTTTGCCAATATCAATTTTGGTTGGGAACTTCCTCCAACACATGAAATTTTGAAGATTTCAATGTTTTAATCATTCTGGAATCTTTGAAAAGTCTAATGGTAGGTTCAGGATGTCAAACTTGGGATGGGTTTAAGATGTCAAACTTGAAATTTCTTCAATAATTGAACATTTTGGTATTTAAGCCCTTTGTTCTACTACTCATATGTTTAAATTTGGGAAAGGACATTCTTGTATACTTGAAAAACTAATCGGAATCTTCTTCTTTGCACAAGATATTTTTTATTAAGGTTCACAACAACCTGTTTCATGATAAAAACGCATGCTCATGTGAACGTTTTACAGATGACACGTAGAACTCAAAGCGCGCATTAACGCGTAATCGCGCGCGTCTAAAGATTTTTGCGCTGAGCGCTGCGTTAACGCGTCCAAACGCACGTTAGCGCGCGTTCATATGAATGCTTGTATTTAAATAAAACGATATCTAAACGCGCGCTTAAGGTGCTTTGTCAATCACGCGACTGCAGCGGCGATCGTCGCGCGGCTCTGGCGATTTTGCGTCAGCCACTCTTTTAAACTGAATTATATGGATACGTGGATGGATATATGGATAATCCGAAAGAGAAAAAACCGAAGGCGACTATTGTCACACAATTGACACTTAATAAGGCGACTGTAGAAGCGCTAGAAAAGTCACGAATCTGCAGCCGCGCGACGATCGCCGCTGCAGTCGCGTGATTGACAATACACCTTTAGAAATCGCGCGTCAGATCGTTGTCATGTGAACCTAGCCTCAGCTGTGCGACGCGATGTGATTCAGCGATGCAAAATGTCGCTAGGTAATTATATTTATCACTGATTTAAATGGCAAACGTTCTCACTTACCCTACACTACAGTTTACGATACGACACTTTGTCGCGCGGCAACGTTGGTCATTACCAACGGAACGTTTTCCGTGAGCGTTGTTTTAGGTTATGTCACACTGCCTAGTTTAGTTTTTTGGTTTTTATTTTGATAGTGTGCCTATGATGATTTGAAAAATGAGTGTTATAGACGACGTAGTGATATATATTTTTTATTTTTTCTAATATAATAATAGAGAAGAGGATATAGAATTTAGTGGTCAGTGTAAAGACGATGGCAATGAATGCAATGAGCGCATTACTGAAGAGATACAATTTCCTTTTACTGAATAAGAAAGTCAACATAGCACGCCACTTTCGACTGAATTCAGTGCCTGCAGTTCGAAAAAAGAAAGATACCTAAAAAACTAGAAGACATGGCGTCTACCATGCCCAGTTTTTTCGTGAATTTCTAGATGAAAAAATCTAAAAGAATAGAGCGTAGTGCAAAACTCGAACAGGCAGATCCTTTGTAATTTTTTTTAATGTATGCACTTTTCCACCTTTGTGGCAAACAGAAGTTAAAAACCAGAAGCGTAGAGTTTTTGATATTGTAAATATCACAGAAGGACACTTGCTATCAACAAATACTAATGCCGTGCCATCTACACCGGCTTCGTCCTTAACATTGGAACCAATTTTTCATCATTTGCATCCATCTCAAACATCCACACTCATAAATACCAATATAACATCTACTGAAACTACTGCGTGTTGTAAATAATTCCATTCTTTTTTTCGACCTTTTCTCTCTAATTTTTCATATTCGTAACACATAGCTAACATGAACACGTCGTCATTACTAGTTGATGAACATTTTAAGACATTTTTAAGAACAAAATGCTTTTCACTCGATAGCGAACAAACGTCAACTGTAATCTGATTCGGAAAAGCGTGCAGTATCGCGCGGCTACTTGTCGCTTAAATCAGAATACCTATTGACATTACGACATTTTGCATCGCTGCGTCGCGTTGCGTCGTTTCGCGTAGCTGAGTGTAGCGCAACTGAGAATCGACCTTAAAGTTAATAAAATGACGGAACTTGGTATAAGGCGCAATTCGAAGAGGTCGAGGTATTGGCTCTGCCTAATGGCGATATTACACGGTTCACTTTAGCGTTTCAATTTGGATGAAGCAAACTAATTGAATCATGTAAACATAATAGTGAATTGTTCAATGTGATTGTGCAATCGCGTTGATAGAATTGAGCTGGTTCAATATTTTCACTTTTGTCGTTCATCATTCAATGCAATTGAACGCAAATTGAACGTGTAAATATTGGTATTCACTCGATGTTCGATTTTGCGCGCCACGCCGATGCCGCCCGATGCGCTGGTTCACGAAAAAGGTTGAGGTTGAACCATAATAATACAACAGATTCAATTTTTCTTTATTCATTCGAAGGTGATTGGTGTATGCATCTGGATCCTCTTCTGCCAATTCTTTCAATAGACGATTTGACGCTCCCAAGGCCTGTCTTCTCAATATCCATGGACGCACCCACCAACGTCGTTTATTTCTCCGATTCTTTTTGTCAATTCCTTAATTAAATGGTCACAAATTAAGGCTATTCCTATGCTTACGACTTGATTCGACGCCATCTTTCTTAAGCAATGTGACTTGAACAGTTCATTTTATAGGATACGTGTAAACATCATATTTTTCATTTTTGCGCCTTTCAACCAAAGTGAATCAATTTGGTTGAACCGTGTAATATCGCCTTAAGGCGAATAAATTGTTGTCATAAAGTCGACTAACTGGTTTGCTATAACATCACTCAACCCCAATTTACCAGTCAAGATACTAAACTAGCGGTAAGTACCTTTTGGCTGTCTTTCCCCCGAGTAACTCAGCAAGCAGCGAGTAGTTCATCGATACGCGACATTATTATTTATGAATATTTTTGAATATAACGGATTAAAAAAAAAATGATAATCGAATTATAACTTAACCCTTTCTCGACGACCCACCTATACCATACATTACACTTTTTTATAAAATTAAAAAAAAATGTTTCGCTCTTTGTGATAGTCTAACTAAATCATATTTTGTCGCTTTAAACGACAGCTCAATTGACTGCCGTATATATACGGCAACCCGTCGCGGAAGGGTTAAAAAGGGATTTGCTAACCTAAAATGTCAATTTTACAAAAACTGTTCTTCATTGGTCCATTTTATTCATTTAATTAGTGCCATTAATTGAAATACCTGACATTGACTTGGTTTTTAACCAGTGGAATAAAATGAAAAGTAAACAGTAGCAAAAAAATTGAAGTAATTAAATTTAGTAGAGGCAGCATTTAAGGGCAATGAGTTAAGCGGTTTATGGATCGTTTAATAAGACAACGATTATGATAATCACGAGTTAAATATTGTACGTGTATAATAAGTAGTTTTAAAAAATTATTCATGTAATAAAACATTAGAATAAAATATGGTGAAGAAATCAGGCTAAGGCTTTTATTATCATCAAAACCAGCACATGAACTACCCTCAAATAAGTACGATATAAGTTAAAAATTATTATGTCGTATGAAAACGTTTTCAATTCCTTGGGTAATGCATCGTAAATGTTGAAAAATGTAACTTAAATTGGTAAGACGGTTGATGAGAGATATTTCAATGAAAACAAGTTGCTTCTTTATTCCATAGCTAAGTAATGAAATAATGGAAATATTTTATTAAGGATATTTTTTTTTCAACTTTAAAAATTACATGAATCAATGAGTGAAGTTGTAATGACACAGTACAATTCGAAAATCAAATGTATGTCCAATCCAATTAAAAATGAGATACTACTATAAACAAATTAGTGTTTTAAACTTGAGATTATTGTAAAGTGATAAACTTTTTCAGAAGAATCTCTTTACGTTCTTGTTCAATTTACCAGCGTAAGTACTCTATATTGAAAAAGTGGCTTATCTTTTTTATCTGAAATTACAAATGATCGAAAAAATGTCTCAAGTGTATAAATAACGGAGTATTACCGATGCTAGAAAATATTTTTAAACTGTACTACTGCGGGCATTTTGGCTTGTCCGCTTCGAATAAGAATAAAGGAATTGTTTTGGCCATGACTTCCGAAACAGATATAAATGAAATACATAAGAAGATGCACAAACATGTTGAACATGGTAAATATAGATAAACGAATATTAAGTATCGCTATTATGGTTAAAAGTTGGTCAACAGTTTCTGGAGATCGAGAGATTAATAGTAGCAGTGCAATAGCAGGCCAGTCTAACTAAATTCTATTGGAAAATATAGGTGACGATCTGATAATAGTGATATCCAGACTAGAGGTGAGGGAAATGAAGACGATCGCCGAAAGTGTAGTGAGTAAGATCGCGGAATAAATGGATAGTATGGGGCTTGGAACTAGGGATTGTAATACCGGTAAACCGGTTTATCGGTAATCGCCAAAAATATCTGTACATTTTTTTTACCGGTAATTCGATATATTACATATCGACGCTGCCAAACCAAAACGGCATAAACGACATTAACCTAATTTTTCAGAAAGCGCAAAAAACGATTGACATAATGAATCTTAAATGGCTTTTACGCAAACTTTAAACTAATTTTATAGCGAATGAAGTTTGTTTGCGGGTAGGCCGCTTTAACTGTTGCATGCAGATTTAAAAATGCTACTCAACGGTGCAGCTAACTAAAAAATGGCCGTTTTGGCGTTTATGCCGTTTTGGCTTGAGAGCGTCGATATATCGAATCTAAATCCCCAGGCATCAAAAGAAAATATTGTGTCAATAACTACAGACGGAGCTTCGGTAATGAAGAAAGTAATACGATTGACTAATGCAAATCATCAATTATGTCTTGTACATGGAATACAGTTGGCTGTAATCAAAGTTCTATATAATAAAAATAATTTCAGCGATATTGACAACGCACATACATCTGTTGAATTGCCAGCAGATGCAAATGATAATGACATATTTGATGATGACAACGATGAAGATGATGAAGACAATGGTGAAGGTTTCGGAATAGAAGAAGATATGATAACTGATTCACACCTAAATTCTTTTTAAAACGTACAAATGAATTCTCTCATAACAAAAGTTCGAAAAGTGTGCAAAATATTCCGGAAGAACCCAACGAAAAACGATGATACATTACAAAAACATGTAAAAGAAGAATTTGGTAAAGAACTTTCATTGATGGTAGACTCGAAAACTCGCCGGAATAGTTTGCTGGATGTGCTGGAACGTTTCTTATTGATTAAAGTTTGTGTTAGGAAGTCTCATAGATTTAAAATCAGGAATTCAATTTACCAATGATGAACTTACAATATTGTCTGACATAATATTAGTATTACAACCGATAAAAGTTGCTGTTGAAACATTTTGTCGTGAAGATATTAATCTGTATATTGCTGATATAACACTAAAATTGACGAACTGACAAATCTAAACACACTTTTAAGCAATGAACTTAGTAATGCTTTGATATATTGCATAAAAGAACGGCAAACTTCTTATTCTGACGTACTGCAACATCTTTCTGATGCAGATATTGCAGATCGGAAACGTTCAAATGAGGAAGACTACGGAATTTTTAATAAAAGCAGCAAAACTGCAATTACAAAGATCATCGTAGAATTAACTGAACGTGTGAACAAAGTTGAAATAGGTATTACTGAATTACCGGCGGAAGAAATAAGTGATTCCGATAGCGAACATTTTGCTACTATACCAATTCCTTCGACATCTACCACGACCAGCACTGCATCAATAAAAGAATAACTAACATCTCAACTAAAGATGAAAATCGATGTACCCTGTAAAGAAACACTTACCAGAAAAACAGCTCAAGAGCTGAATCAAGTTGTTAAAAAAGAATTGACATATTTTCAGGAAGAAAAGGTAAGGGGAAAATATATACAGGCGGCATATGATTTACTAATGACTATCCGACCAACAAGTGTAGAATCCGAACGGGCTTTTTCTGCGGCTGGATTACTTTGCCCAAAAATTAGGTAGCGATTAAATGATGATAGTATGAATAAACTATGTTTTTACGTGCTTATTTTTTGAAAAAAGTAGAGAAATAAAAAAAATATTACATTAAATTTTTTTCTTCATATTTGTAACATTTTTATTATTATTTCAATAAAGTGTTTTTAATTGTAACAAGTATTGTTTATTCATAGTAATACATATTAAAAAAAATATCGGTAAATTACCAATAAAAACCGATTTTACTTGAATTATTACCGAATTACCGGTAATTGAAAAAGTCGGTAAATTTACAATCCCCACTTGGAACTTCCACCTCAGAAAATCGAAGTAGTACTGATGAAAAGTAGACGATGTAACCATGAAATGGAATTCACCGTGAGAGAACACCAAATACCCACAAAGAAATCTGAATTAATTTGACATTACAATCGGGAAAGATCTAAAATAGAACAATCACGTGCAGTGTATTTGTAACAAAAAGCAAGAAGACCAAATGTCGATAAATGAAAGATGACAAGTTGATATGCATACCGTGATATGGTACGCATGCAATGTACGGTTAAACTAATTAGAATACAAAGGCAAAAGTGAAATAGGGTAATAAACGCGTCCGGAACAACATCCACGGAAATTTTAAGGTTGATTCTCACTATACATTCCGTTTCCCTTCCATAAACAAACCATTCCATTTACGTGAAACGTTTTAGGTTGTCAAACAAATTAACGTATACACATTTTCCGTTCCCTTTACAAACCGTTTCCATATCTGCCATTTCCAATCAGTTGCGTACCACAGTGGTATATTACGTTTCTAAACTACGAATCTTAATATTTTCTGGTACTTTTCAACAAATTTTAGAATATAAATGATTTTCAAACAGTAATTACCAATTATTAAAAAATGTTTATGCCTGTGGAAAGTGGCAAATGGAAACCGTCGGTTAACTCGCAAGTAAGCAAACGGAACGGATGGGAAACGGTACATAAATGAAACGTAAAATGTATATGTGAGAGATTCACCCGAAGACGCTGGGTTGCGCCTCTAGGCGGACGATGCTCGCCCTAACGACAGTTTCCGCAGCGCCAGTGATGCTTAGCACGGCGATCGGGGAACGTCGATTTTATATTCTGTATTAGAAAATAGTTTGAGTTAATAGAGTTTAGTACGATTATTTGGTGTTTTCCTATCATCAGAAGTGGGATCGACAGCCCGATATGGAAGGATTATTAGAAGTTTTTCAGAAATTGGCCGACAGCCTCTCCCAAAATCGCGGAAACGAAATTGCGTTACCGGTGTTCGACCCACACACGGCCGACGCAGGGGCGGAACAATGGTGTAATGATATTGAACAAATAAGCGCTGAATTCAAATGGAGTTCTTTAGAAAGGAAATCGGGACATCTATCAGATAACTGTTTTAAAAAGCGTCGCGAGCAGACCGAAATTAATAACTGTCAACAATTTGAAGATGCGTTGTATACCGAAAAGTAGTCTTCTGAAGGGAATGAGGAATTAAAGTTTTTTTTTGTGCCTGAAGGAAGTCGACTTGGATTGCTCAAAATTTATCTTGATGAATTACAAAAGAAATCTTAATGATTCCTGGAAAGATATTGATGATTTTAGAGAATTTGTGGATTTTATTGATGTTTTTAGTCAAATTTTAGGTTCAATTGATGATTTATGAAAAGTTTTTGATGACTTATTTAAGATTAATGATGATTTTACCAACTTCTTAAGTTTTATTAGTGATTTTAGGTTTGATTGATGATTTATTAAAAATTCTGGTTGAATTATTATTGATTCTTGATGATTTATGAAAGTCTACCACAGAGAGTTCGTGGAGGATGACTTCTTGTCTAGTGAAAATGGTAAGTTATCCAAGTTTTGTTTAGAATGATTCAAGGGTTAAAGCTAATCAACGGGAATGTTCTGTGAATTTAGAGAATTTTTGGAAAGGGGTGAGTGGTACTGTAATGATTGTAAGAGATACCAATCAGTGTTATTGTTGTTGTTTAACAAAACCTTCAGTTACTTTGGTGGAACATGTCAGTGCGTTTCTGATCTCTGAGTTCACCTTAGTTGTATATTCGAAGAACAATGATTGATTTTGGTGGAACATGTCAGCGCGTTTCTGACCTCTGAGTTCACCTTATTAAAATAATGATTAATTCTTATCCCCAATCCTTGATTCGTTCTGGTGAAACATGCTAGCGCGTTTCTAGCCTCTGAGATCACCTTACCGAAATAATGATAATTCTTATCCCCAATTCTTGGTTCGTTCTGGTGAAACATGCTAGCGCGTTTCTAGCCTCTGAGATCACCTTACCGAAATAATGATTAATTCTTATCCCCAACCCTTAGCTCATTTTGGTGAAACATGCTAGCGCGTTTCTAGCCTCTGAGATCACCATAATGGAGTCTTCTAATAATGATTGAAATGGCTTGATTCACATAAATGAAATGTGGTCACTAAGTTGATGGAATTCCCATAGAGAGTAAAGTTAATGTCACCTGTAACCTACAGCAAAAAGAGAGGGAGAAACGAACTTTTACTTTGAATTACGGTTGGCTCCTGTTTATGTTTTGTTGCAGAGAGTATTGAAGAAAATTTGCAAGTATCACGAGAGCGTGATACGAGTCAGGATGACCGTGTGAGAGATTCACCCGAAGACGCTGGGTTGCGCCTCTAGGCGGACGATGCTCGCCCTAACGACAGTTTCCGCAGCGCCAGTGATGCTTAGCACGGCGATCGGGGAACGTCGATTTTATATTCTGTATTAGAAAATAGTTTGAGTTAATAGAGTTTAGTACGATTATTTGGTGTTTTCCTATCATATATATATTATGTCCATTGATTTACAGATAAGGATATGTTTATGGAAATGGAATGTACGGGTATGTGATGGAAACGGAAGGTATAATGAGAATCAAACCTTACTAAATCTGTGTGGCTCACCGCCTATCGATCGCTTTTTTTAAAGAGATCGGAGAAAATCTACGTACAGTCATCCGACCTGAATTCTTCTTGTCCTTCAACTTCTGACTTATTTTTCTGGTTGCAATTTCTGGAATGGAAAGTCACTCCTCTGCGAAAAACAAACAGCAGCATCATAAGAAATGCATTTGTTAATTTTATAACTGACAATTACAACAAACGTACCTGTGCGGGGGGTGTTCCCTCTCTGTTCCAAGGCTACTATCTTCCTCTGGTCTCTCTAACAATAAGTCAATCCCAGAGTTGATTATTTGGCTGTCATACTATTACCTTTGCAACTCCCTAACTCTTTCTCCAATATTCCCCAAATATACAAAATAAAATACTTGAAATCGAGAAAACAATTTTGAATAAAAATTGTAGTGTAGTTAATTTTGAATCATTTTTATTGAAAACATGTATTTGTTGTATTTTTAGTAGTGGTTTAGTATCTACAGTAGAACTCCAATTAGCCGAATCAAATGGGATCGGACCACATTTGGATAATTGGATTTTTCAAAAAAAAAAACGGCACATATATATTTTAAAGAAAAAGATTCTTTTCAGCACTGTATGAATTTCTAATTAATTAAATGAGACGGCAACATTTTTAGATGTTATATAGCGGACCGGTGCTGTACATTCCTAGTAAATAAAATTATTTGCTGAACATCTCGGTCAAAGTAAGCTGTTTCACTGCCTTGATCCGTTTTCGGGCAGCCAAGTCACGTATCCCCTTGATAGTGAGAAGTTGCATATGATTACACTCAGGCCTCAAATGCTTCACTAGCTGATGGTCCCATGTCTGCTTCAACTTCGATATTAAGGTCATCTTCCTCAATACTATCTTTTCTTATACTTTCAATAAGTTCATCATCATTCAGAATTTGAAACCCAGGCCCTGACGAATCACACATCATCAACTCTTCTACATCTTCAGCATTAACTTCTGAACATCCAGGAATTTTCAAAAAAATATTTCTTAATTCCTCAAGTGACAAGTCATTCTCATCTTCTTCTGTCTCCTCCCTTTCCTTTTCTTGAGCTTCTTTTTCCTTTTTCTCCTTTTCCTTCTCTTCTTCAGTTGATATGCCTTTCAACTTGTTCCGCGCACGTCTTAATGTAACCGACTTAATCAAGCTCCAAACTTCCGCCACCATGTAAGTGCAATCTTTCAAATTAATATTTTTATAGTTAGCTAACACATCTTCTTCGTCTTCGCCCTCTACCAAATGGTTTCTTAAAATTTGCCTTCTGTAATGGCGTTTCATGGTTTCGATAACAGACTGGTCCATTGGTTGCAACAAGCTTGTGACGTTTGGTGGTAAAAAGATTGTTGTAAACTGGCCGTTTCCTCTTTCCAACAATTCTTCGGTGGGATGAGTTGGTGCATTATCTACAATCAACAGTACTTTACTGCCTTCTTGTCCAAGAGATTTTTGTCGCTTTTTCACTTGGGGGATGAACATTTCGTCGTACCATTCGGTAAACAATGCTGCAGTCATCCAAGCCTTGGGCTGGCTTTTATAAAAGAGGGGAAGTTTTTTCGCATTTTCAAATGCTCTTGGGCGTTTTGACTTCCTATCAAAAGAAGGAGTATTTTATGGCTTCCCGTAGAGTTCGCGCAATTAAGCACCATAAAACGTTCTTTGCTCACTTTATGTTCTGGAGCACTACATTCCCTTTTAGAGGCTAAAGTGGTATTAGGCAGAGCTTTCCAAAGAAGACCGGTTTCAACGGCGTTGTACAAAAACTCAGGATCGAAGGAGTCTGCTACAAGTTTAATTTTTTTAATAAAATCTTTTGCAGCTTTGAAGTCTGCTGATAACTTCTCGCCACTTAAACCTAATTTACGAATACCGTGTCTGAATAGCCAAGCTTCTGAGCTATGATCTTAGCCTTTTCACAAAGAATTGGGCCTGAAATTGGGTTTCCCATAGAACCTTGCTGCAGAAACCACTTGAAGACGACATCTGCTAAATCATTGTTTGTTGCTGTCTTCATTGATTTTCTTGAAGAACTTCCATCTTCGTTTTCAAGCACTGACACCAAGTTTAAAAGTGTAGGTTTGCTCCTTTTAATGTCTGAAATCGTTGCTTGTCCAACACCGTACATCTTAGCTAACTGTTTACCGGTAACACCTTTATCTGATTGGCCTATAATTTTTAGTTTATCCGCTAACGTTAACACAATACGTTTTCTTTTCGAAGCCATGATGAACGCCGAAACGTACTCACAAACAAAATAACGTACCGAAGCGAAAGGTTATCGTCACAATAGCCGATCAATGATTTATTAATTGACAAATCAAAACAAACAGCGACAGGTTGGCCGGCGTCCCCGGGCGGCGACCGACGACAGTCTAGCCAACACAACTTTTTCTTAATTTTTTTTTCTGAAACCGATTCGGATAATTGGAGTTCTACTGTATTTATAAATAATAATTTCATCTCAAAAACTTTTAATTAGCTTATCTCAAAAATTCCAAAATTCTTTATGTTATGGGTTAAATATAATTATTTATATTATGTAAGAAATTGTCCATAAAAATTGATTAAAACTTTCTAAAATGAATCTCGATTTAAAATTCCCGCCTATTTTTCAAGCCTCCGTGGCGCAATTGGTTAGCGCGTTCGGCTGTTAACCGAAAGGTTGGTGGTTCAATCCCACCCGGGGGCGATTTTTTTAACTAACTTTAATACATACATTTCAACTAAGAAATAATCTTTTTATGGTCCTTTGATATCACGTGAGAATAATTAAATTATGGTTTTTGGTAAAATCTTAAATGGTTGCGATTATTAGACCGAAGTACTACATTTAATATGGCTTCACTTCGTTCGGTTGATGTACGATACATTCAAGTCGTCCTATCCATCGATGTGGAAAATTTGCATTTCACTACTCACGCACATTAGCACCGTAATGGGATGGTGCACCATCCATTTGCAACCATTACCTCTCTCTTAAATTAAGAGCTACATCTTGCAAAAAATGACCCGGAATTCAAACGGGATTGTAAAAAATGGGGTCCACTAAGATTACCACCGATGACGCCCGTCCAAACATTGACGCTAAATTCTCTTTGGATTTTTTTTGCGCGTATCTTGTGGGGATTCTCATTCGCCCATACCCATAAATTGTGGTAATTTACCAAGCCTCTTCTTGTAAATGTTGCTTCATCCGTCCACAAAATCTTATTAGCAAAATTTTCTTCTACTTCCACCGAAATTAAAAACCACCCACAGAAATTTAGTCTCTTAGGTCCATCTCCCGATTTTAAATCCTGGACGGGTCAGAAACGAAAAGCTTTTCTGTGGTTTTTACGTAACTTGCGCAAAATTGTGCTTTTTGAAACCCGTCTGTTTTGGGCATCAAGTTCTCTAGTAGCCCTACGAATACTTAATGTGTTATTATTTTCAAATAAGTTTTAAACGGCTTGTTGATGTCTGCCATGGGGTGGATTATTCCGATGGGTTTTTAATCCATGTTCTCGGAAACGCTGATGGAGCTCAATAAACACCTTTGGATTTGGACGTCTTCTCTTAGGAAATTTTCTAGCATATTCTCTGCTCTCACATTTCCATCGCAAAACCCATAAATAAAGTGGATATCTGCGTATTCTTCATTTATGAATTGACACGGCATATTGATTTTTTAACTTGTTTGACACCAGGGTAAATCAACTCTACAGAAAAAAGTGAAAGCAGGATAAAGTACATACCCCGACACACTGCTGGCGCTGATGTGCTAATTTTGAAAAGTTACAGAAATTTATAGAAGATGTTTCCATGACAGTTTGATTTGTTCAAATATATCTACGTCATTTCCTGCTTACCGTTACTATTTATTAAGAAAATTTGAACACAAATGCCAAAAACGTAGAATAAAATCTAATATTTTTCTAATTAATTCTGAAATCGATAAGGTAATTAACTTTAAAATTTTGAATCTCGGCATTACAACGTTTGTTAAAACTGATGAAGCCTAAAGATGTTGCCTATGAGCCAATGCAGTCCTGCTCAGCTGAAACTCCCCAATCCTCTCAAATCCAATACTCCACTAAGCTTTGTCATTCTACATTATGTATTTCTCATGGAAAATTTGTTGGTCACTCTTATTAACAAAAAAATTATAAAGGTTAGGTTTTAATTAGGCTGTTCAGTTCAAAAATCACCAACTGACGCCTTATTCCAAGATTCTGTTGACTACAGACAAGTAAAAACGACAAATTTTGTCAAATATGCGCCATCTTCCAAGAACAAAGGACTGCCAAAAAGATTGTAAATTATAAAACTTGCCAAAGAAATAATTGAGAAGGCAACAACCAAGAGGCTATTCAGCAAGGAACATCTACCGAAAATATAACGAGTATTTTATTTGCCTTTTTTGTAATTTAAAAAAGGCAATTACGTACCATTTAATTTCACAATAGAACTTCTTAAATTCCTTTTCCTCTTTTCTGCTTTTTCTTTTTAAGCATGGTTGAAATTAAAACATATTTTGAAGAAACAATTTAGAAATTAATTAATAATGCTGAGTATGTAGAAAGTCTTATGTACAGTCAATGACCAACAAATATTAGGACTAGTTCGAAGTTGGATAATTAAAATAATTGAATTTATACCGATAAAGTGAAACTTTTTGAAGCACAGTTACAATGTCAAAATGTATTGCTGTGCTAAGTTTTGAAACTTTGACTCAACAAATAACAGTTAACTGACAATTCACACAACAAAGTACGACACACTAAACGATTTTTGGGTGCTCCAACATCTTATGTTCACCGATGGTATGGATGTTCAGAACTTCGTAATTTTTGCTTTTGTTTGCATTTTGCTCACTTCTTCATTACCATGTCTATAACAAACGTGTCAACAATCAGAAAGTTACGTAATAGGTGTCAAGTAATACTGTCGCGTACCGGTGAGCTACTCGCTGCTTACTGGGTTACTCGGGGGGAAAAATAGGCTAAAGGTACTTACCGTTCGTTTAGTATTTTCACTGGCACTGGTAGATGGGGGTTGACGGATGTTACAAAAACCAGTTGGTTGACGTGGACAACAATCTATTCGTTCCAAGCGGAGCCAGCACCTCGACCTCTTCGAACCGCGCGTTGTTGGCAAGTCCCCTCTTTTTATTAACATTTGTTCGATTAGGCTTCGGTGCTGATTCCGCATTTACAATGACCCCCTCTTAGGGTATCAACCCGATCGTGGCATTTCCCTCCGCTCTAGCATATATGCCTCCGGCATATATGTTCGAGAAGGAAGTGCCTCGATTTACATGAAATACACTATTTTATTACAAAATTTTCGACACGCCCATCGAAGGTCCGACGCTGCCCGCTGGGATTTGCTGGTGAGGATGATTTTTCATTATCTTGGGTCGGCGGTTGGTGGGGCAAATGAGTGGAGAGTATCCTCATCCCTGAAGCCACTGGGATTCTATTTGCTACTGTTTGAAGGAGACCAACTAGCTTTGACGGTAGCTGTCCGTGTCATAAGGCTGACTCCCTGGATTTGCGAACGGTTTGTTGATTTGGAGGAAGTTGTGAAATTTTCCATCTTCCCCCCTTCTTCTTTACGCTTGGCTTTCGAAGTTGAGCTCTTCGTTGCCGATGATGTTGATCGCTCAAGTACATTGTGCCACTTCTACGGGTTTAGGACCCCCCACTCGTAATGCCCATTTCGGCCTATTGCTCGGTTGTACAGGAGTCGTGTTGTTGAAAGGATGTTGTTAGACCCTGACCATCCAATTTGCACCACCAGCTCATAGTGAAATCTCAGACCAGCAGCGTTCAGATACCTCGGTTGGCGGCGTACATGCAACAGAAATATACTAGGCAGTAAAGGTTTATATTTTCTTACCACTAACTAAATTTTTATTTTAAAACCTCCTATCCCCTAATCCTATCCTAACTGGTGAAGCCAATTTGCTTACCCCATTAACTAAAATCCTAAGCTATCCTTAAAACTACTCAGTGTATGGCGAGACGGAGGGTACAATTTTATTCGGCGTATCGTATCCGACATGTCCGACCATCCGCTAGGACGAACATGTTTTCTTTCGGTCCGTTCCTCAAAGTGTCCCCACTTCGCTTCCAACTTAATATTTTAATTACAAGGAAGATGATAAGAGCCAAGACAACCACCGTACACAATGCGTATATCACCCCATTGTGAATCTGTGTCACAATGGTTTGATTATCCAGTCTGTCCAGACTCTTAACCTCTTCCAAGATATCCTCTAATGGTTTTTCCTCCCCCTCCACTAAGTGCACTCTATCTAGGTGTTCAAAAGGTAAATTCATATGCGACACATGAAGATCATCTAATTTGGGCAGAGTTATATTTAATTTGGAAAAGATTGTGCCATTTACCAAACTTGTAAGACGCTGAGGCGTTCTTAAAATAATTAGTTTATTCTTCGCCACACAGCCCGCGTCTAAGCGGATTAGTCCGGTGCCATTTAAGTGTATCTTAGTACCCCAAAGAGAACCGTTGGTTGAACAACTTATCGTTAACACCTCGGGTTCTCCCTCAGGAATTACATAGGTCCAAATATTTTCTTCCCGATTTGGCAAATACATCGGTTGAGACACGTCAAGAACTACCCTACTACAATTGGGTGTTACATTCGCTAGCGGGTGTAGTAGATCTAGTTCGCATGTGGACGAGCTGCCAAGGGGCTGTCGAACATCCCCAATGTAGTTGCCAACCGATTCTTGAGTGAATGTTTCAAAATCGTTTTGCGAACAGCTGAGAGATAACCCCATTCTCTCGTTTACCGCAAAATACGGATTTCGCAGATTAAATTTAACAAATTTCGTACCGCGTAACTTCAATGGCACCGGAGTAAACTGATAGAGGGTGTAGGGTTCAGATTCTACCAATGGAACCGAAACGACCGCAATAACCTTATTATTTCTAGCCAAAACTTTAATTTTCGAAATTTCTAAAATGTGGTGAAGCGTTTCCTTATGTTGCAAATCGAAGGGTAACATGACACCTGGAGGAATTTTACCAATTACATTGTCTAACGCAATACGAACGGTATTCGGGGTGAGTAGGAAGGGGTGAACAATTCCTTGCTTAGCCGCTATGATCACGTCGACCAGATGGGAGATTTCAAATTGTAGTTGAGTTAACATTAGCTCTATAGTAGCGGAATAAACGTCGAACGTTTGTAAACCCACTACTTGGTCCTCTTGACCTTTCAAGACGTTTTTTAACTTCATAAAATTCTCATATAATACTTTTTCATTCTTCTCGATACTGGCTAACGAATCATTAACCCTATGTAATGTTTGGTCCACAATCGACGTTTGTTTCGCCACTATCTCAATCAAGCCCTTTTGCTTAACCTGAAGGGTATTAATCATTGATTCGTAATGATCAGCGTCATCTACAGATAATGTTCCAAATAAAACCTTCGCGCCCTTACCAACAATATCGAAAAGTCCCCTTTTGGGCCTAGAATGGCCAATCAAATCTCTCATCTGCTCACCTTCCAACTCAACCCGACGTAGTCTTAAATCAATCAGGCTTGATACATCCCTCATCTGCTTACAGATGGTTACTGATGTTGCTGAATTTAAGCACCATTCGTGCATTTTTACCGAAATATCTTTTAATACGGATAATTTCGATCTAAAGTCGTAAAGTATCGGTTGCCCCCTAAATACGTTAGTATGTCATCTATAAGAGGCAACGGATATGACGACTTTTTGGTGACTGAATTTAGTTTTCGATAATCGACGCAAAAGCGGTACGAGCCATCCGTCTTTTTCACCAGAACGACAGGTGAGGACCAATCACTATCGGATGGACGTATTACCCCTAAATGTAGCATCTCCTCAATCTGTTCCCTAATAATGTTTCTCTCGCGGCGAGACACTCTGTATGGACCGGAACGGATGGGAGCTGCGCCTTCGGTATTAATTTCGTGTTCCGCTAACTTCGTGGAACCCAGCATACTATTGTTCCATGCCATGATATCGGAATGAAAATCTAAAAACTTTTCTAACTTCTTTCTATTTTCCGGGCTTAACCCAGTATTGATACTAAACTTAGGCTCCGATATCATGCCACAGAAATTTTCGTTAATGATTTGAGGCTGAACCGGCATTTGGATCGGATCACCACTAAGCATGTATCCGATCACCGTACGTTTCAGTAGTCGACATGGTACGCTATTATAATTGTGAACGGTGACCGTCCCCTGATGCATTTCGACCAAATTGTCCGATATTTCAAGTTTTCGGGGGCTCAGTAGACTAGTACAAGGGTAAAAATAAATCGTTTTTTTTCGTTGACGAGTCGCCCTCGCCCACGATATACACCGATAATACGGATTTACCCTGTGTCAAAACTACGTCCTCCTTTACAGCAACTTTCATAATAGAAGTCCTCGAATCTATTACCTCGTTTAGAGGCAGGACGTCCCATAAGTTGGCTGTAACCCTCGCATCTATCGGGGACCCCTTTTCCTCTAACTCATCAACTGCTATAGGCACGCTAGGATTAAAAGAAACTGTGTTCTGTGCGCCATCAATTACTACTCGATTTTGTCTTATAAAATCGTACCCAAGTATTAACTTAACTGGTAAATTTTCCACCACTATAACATCTACCGAATATTTAATCCCCCTGATTCCTATGTCTAACCTACAAGATCCTACCGGATGAATAATATTATTTCCTGCCGTAATTAGAGACCGATTACTATCCGCTACAATTTGCCCTAACATTAACCAAGCGTCCACCACGCTACAACACGATCCCGAATCTACGACGGCTTGCACCGTTCTATTACCTATCTTACATTCTAATTGTACTACGCCCGCCAAATTTGAGACCCGTGGATTGTTGATAGTAAGGACGGGATCTCGGATCTCTGCTAATCCCATCCCGACGCATTTCCCGAAGTACGGCTATTATTCCTCTCCCGCTCGCGAGAATGTGCCTCATCGGCATTTCTTGGCGATTCGTCACGTCGCTGTGTACAACTCACAGCTGTATGTCCCGGTCTATGACATCTGAAACAAATAGGTCGACCGTCCACGGTTCTTGACCGTCCTCTAAAGGAATTGCTGCCGCGGCCACGATTTTGCCAACTCGGCGAAAAGCCTCCACGCCCGCGACCGCGCGAGTTCGTTAACTCCAGTGACCTGATTTTGTGGTGGATTTCATTACATAATACGTTAATTTCCGCTTTGAAGTCGTCAAAATACTTTTGACTAACCTCAACCTGACCATCTCTTTGGGTGTTTAATTGTAGAAGAAACTGTACCGGGTCATCCATATTAGGGTTAAACATTTTCGGTTCAACAAATTTTGGACACAAGGGGCTTTTTAACTGGTCTATTCTAGAGATGGTAACATTTCCGGGCTCCCGATTCGAGAAATTATTTTGTGCGGACCTATTTAAAATTGGTAAATTTAAGGTTACATTCCGTCGCGATGGTAAATTTTGAGTCCTAGAATGTACGACCGGTGGCTGGTTCGGTACTTCATAGTCATTTACTACTACATTTCGGTGTTCTCTTGGAAACTGAAAGGGTTGTGACACACGATCATCATTTACTAAAACCGCTGTACTCGTATCAAACATCCTAGAATCATCCCTATCAAAAGGTATTTCTGCGGGAAGAATTGATGGCGCTATGGTTGAACAAATAGGGGCCGAAAGCGTAGTCGTAATCGTGGTAACCCCGGGAAGGGAAGCTAGAGTGGTCACGGGTTGTTTTAATATTGACCTTTTAATCGCTCCTGACGAATGAAACGGGGTTGACGCGATCAAAGAAGTCTGCGGCGGATTTGGGGGTGGGAATTGCGGTCTCTCTGTATCTTGGGGAAGCGCGGACGCGATATCTAACAGGGATGGTACAGGGTTGTCGACGGTACTAACTGGGGTCGGGCTACCCGTGGGCGATCTGCTAGTTTTGGTGCTCCGCGGAAAATTACCCTCAATGACAATATCCACATCCGGAGTACGACCTCTAAGATCGTACTGCCTCCTATGTTTGTCTTGATTTTTAGTCATAATGGCAAATTAGAGTAATAACCGATTAAAATGCGACGTTGACTGATTACGCAAGTACAAAATAAATTAGGACGATAACCGTTCAACTGCTGTGTCAGCGTCTCGCGATCCTTACGGGTTACCGACCGCTACCTACGCAATTTACTACTTCCTTTTACCAAATTCCAAAAATGGGAGGAATAAATGATCTTAAATTCTGTAATACGACTAACCAGCAACCAGCGAAAGATAAGAACGAATTTTTGGCGCCTCCACCAAATGTCGCGTACCGGTGAGCTACTCGCTGCTTACTGGGTTACTCGGGGGGAAAAATAGGCTAAAGGTACTCACCGTTCGTTTAGTATTTTCACTGGCACTGGTAGATGGGGGTTGAGGGATGTTACAAAAACCAGTTGGTTGACGTGGACAACAATCTATTCGTTCCAAGCGGAGCCAGCACCTCGACCTCTTCGAACCGCGCGTTGTTGGCAAGTCCCCTCTTTTTATTAACATTTGTTCGATTAGGCTTCGGTGCTGATTCCGCATTTACAATGACCCCCTCTTAGGGTATCAACCCGATCGTGGCAATACGGTGTCCCTAATCTTGAAATTGTATCATGTCACAAAGACCCAGAAGCGTATCTGCGATATGAGCGGTATTTCCATTTTTTCTACTGATTAAACGTGTCGTCGCTTCCGAGAAACATGTAATATAAGCTACCAGCCATGAATAGGTAAAATGAACTGGTGAAAAGTTCGCCAAAATCCTGAGAGGTCCATGTAAATATTGTCAAAAGAGCATGTTATTCCTAAAGGATCCATCCACAAAACTGTTAAACACATTCTGATCTTCGAAGCTAAGGAGGTATAGCAGAAGTTTAGGGAAATTTAAAGGCGCGGTTACACGGCGCGTGGTTCGCCGAACCTCTGTGGACGAACCACGAACCACAAGCCGTCTGACATAGCCGGTTCGCATTGTTCCGTGGTTCGTGGTGCGCGGTTCGCCGATTCCCATCGAGTGTCGGTAAACTTGGAAAGATCAAAAGAGAGCTCGGGCAAGGTTCGTAATGGTTTGTGTTGGCTCGTGTTGGCTTGACGTCACAGAGGAACTTCGTTGCAGATTTTGTAGGTTAAACAACGTCATCATACATCATGATGATTCTATACATCATTCAATTCCTTCGGGTTAATATGGCGTGGTCCACAGAAAGTACATTTGAATTTGTTGAAGACCTGGAACAAGCCCCGGAAATATGGAACCCCAAGAGATGGACCATCATGACCGTAATATTGTGCATACGGCATGGGCTAAACTAGAAAACAAATACGCCGTTCCTGTAAAAGAATTTAAAAAAAAATACGGAATATTTGCTATTTATAGAAAGTATGCAAAGAAAGTGGCAGAGTCAAGAAAAAGTGGAAGTGGGACGTGTTGTATAAGGAAATGAGTTTAGTGCCATCTGGTGGTCAAGTCCTGTCTGCGTGGTTCGGAGGATGCGTCGATGGCAGTTGACGACCAGTCGCCCTGAGAGTCGCCACGAGAACGTCGTACATTGTAGAACAAAGAGTATATAATAAAGTTAGTAGAATATCACCACGTGTCTTATTAACATGGCGCAGTCAACGTTATTAAATCCACCGCAGAAAATGGAGATGGAAGGAGATTTGTCTGTAAATTGGAAGATTTTTAAAGAAGAATTTGAATTATACATGATTGCAACAGAATTAAAGAAGAGAGATGCGAAGATGCAAGCCGCCACGTTCCTTCACTGTTTAGGAAGAGAGGCGAGGGAAATTATACAGGCAAAAGAAGTTTCCAACGAGGATAAACAAGATTTAGATAAACTAATAACGGTAATGGATGAATACTGCCTACCAAAAGCAAACAAAAGTGTAGAAAGACACAAATTTAATAGTAGAAGACAGTTTCCAGAAGAGGATTTTGATACATTCCTAACGGAGCTAAGAAAACTGGCTAAAAATTGTGAATTTGGGACCATGAAAGATGAATTAATTACGGATAAAATAGTTTGCGGGGTGAAGGTTTTAAAAATCAAAGACCGGTTATTGAGAGAACCTGAGCTAACGTTAGAAAAAGCTATAAAAATTTGTAAATCCGCCGAATTAACGGAGAAACACATCAAGGACCTCAAAGAGGGTACCAGAAAATTGGAAGTATCTGAAATTAAGAAAAATGAAGAAGGAGAAAAAAGAAGAAATGAAGATAAAATGAAGATATTTGAAAGAAGAGAAGAATGGCACCAGACGGGATCCAGTGGTCAGCGCAACTATGAAAAGGATAGACAAGCGACGACGAGCAGGCGCCAGTCGAGCAAACAAAGAGGGATCGGCGACGGCAATTTCCAGAAATCAGATAAACAGGTGTGCGGCAGATGTGGATATTTACATCAAAGAAATAATTGTCCGGCGTACGGTAAGATTTGTAAAAACTGCAATAAATTAAATCACTTTGCTAGAAAATGTAATAAAAATAAGAATAATAAAAACGTACATAGTCTTGAAGAAAATGACACCTGTGAAAGTAGTAAATATGTTTTAGATTCTATTGAAGTAAATGTAATTAATGGTAAAAATTGGTTTGAAATACTTTTTATAAAAAATTGTAGCAAACGGCTTAAATTTAAAATAGACACCGGCGCGCAAATTAATGTTATTCCAGAGTATATTTATAAGGATTTAAATTTAAATTGTGTTCGAGCGGTTAATGTAAACGTTACAAATTATGGTGGTCAAAGATTAGAGGTAGTAGGAAAATGTAATTTAGATTTAGAATTCAAAGGGCAAAATTATAATATGAATTTTTTGGTCATTAAAACAAATATTGGTTCAGCTCCAATATTAGGAATAGAAGCTCTACAAACACTGAAGCTAATCAAAACTGAGGTTTCTGAAATTAAAATTAGTAATAACATAATTAAAGAAAACCCTGACTTATTTACTGGTATAGGTGATATTAAATGTAATCCTGTTAACTTTAAACTAAAGCAAAATTACGAACCCAAAAGCGTTCCGTGTAGGAGAGTTCCCTTTCAATTAATGGATCAATTAAAAAATGAATTAATAAAAATGGAATCTGATAAAATAATTAAAAAAGTAACTGAGCCAACAGAATTTGTAAATCCAATTGTATTAGTCAAAAAATCGAACAATACCATTAGAATTTGTTTAGATCCCCAAAATTTAAATAAAAGTTTAGTAAGAGAGTATTATGAATTACCTACGTTTGAAGAATTAACGAGAGACATGAAAGGAGCAAATTATTTTTCAATCTTAGATGCTAATAAAGGGTTTTGGCAGGTAAAATTATCTGATCAGGCGTCAGTTCTAACGTGTTTTGCTACACCATTTGGGAGATACAAGTTCTTAAGATTACCGTTTGGAGTGTCCGTAGCTCCAGAAATATTCCATCGGACTTTTAACGAAATCTTTGAAGGTATAGAAGGTTTAAAAGTTTACATAGATGACATAATTGTTTATACAAAAGATAAAGAATCTCATGATAGGATATTAAAACTAGTATTGGAAAGAGCAAAAGAAAAAGGTGTTAAATTTAACCCTCAAAAAAGTAAATTTTATTTAAATGAAGTAAGTTATGTGGGACATGTTTTAACCAAAGAAGGAATTAAACCAGATCCAAATAAAATAGAATCAATATTAAAAATAAAAATACCAACCAATAAACAGGAATTATCTCGATTTTTAGGCATGATTACGTACGTAGGTAAATTTATACCAAATTTGTCAAAACACACACAAGATTTAAGACAGTTGCTAAAAAAAGATGTCATGTGGGAATGGGATGATAATCTTACAAAACAGTTTAATAAATTGAAAGAAATATTAACAGTTGAACCCGTGTTAGAATATTTCGATGAAACTAAACCAATAACATTGTCTGTAGATAGCTCAAATTTTGCGATGGGTGCTGTAATTATGCAAAACAAAAAACCGATAGCGTACTCTTCTAAATCTCTAACAGAAGCACAAAAGCGTTATGCCCAGATTGAAAAAGAGGCATTGGCAATTTTATTTGGCTGTCAGAGGTTTCACCAATATTTATACGGAAGGAAAATAATTGTCGAAAGTGATCATAAACCGTTAGAAACCATTTTTAAGAAACCTTTAGCACAATGTCCGTTTAGATTGCAGAGAATATTGATAAATCTACAGCAATACGATCTTGAGGTAAAATATAAACCCGGAAAAGAGTTATATCTAGCAGATGCATTATCAAGAAGTACTTATGATGACGAAAATTTTGAATTATTGGAGAAAGATATAAATTTACAGATTAATATGATTGATTATTTAAGTATTAGTCCGAAAAAATTTGATCAAATTAAAGTAGAAACCAGTAAAGACAAAGATTTAATTGCATTAAGACAAATGATTAGGCAAGGTTGGCCAGATCAAAAATTCAAAATTAACGATAATTTAAAAACATTTTGGAAAATAAGACACGAAATTACGGAATACAATGGTCTTTTATTAAAAGGTAATCAAATTATAATACCAAATTCGTTAAGATCTGAAATCGCGAAAAAGTTACATAATGGTCACATGGGTATTACTAAAACAATTCTGAAAGCACAAGAACTAGTGTATTGGCCTTTTATGAGTAAACAGCTAACGGATTTAGTTAAGAAATGTGCCACATGTACTAAATTTTCAAAAAGCAACGTAAAAGAGAAACATATTAACAAAGAGATACCGAGCAGACCTTGGCAAATTGTAGCGACCGATTTATTTTACTTTAAAGGCAAAGAATACTTATTATTAGTTGATGTATACTCAAAATATCCAGAATTAATTTGTATGAATAATAATACCACTTATCAAAACATAATTAAAAGCAATAAAAGTATTTTTTCAAGACACGGTAAACCCGATATTTTGTATTCTGATAATGGACCTCAATTCGTAAATAATCATTTTAAGAATTTTATAATTGATTGGCAAATAACACATAGAACAAGTTCTCCTAGGTATCCACAGTCGAATGGCTTTATTGAAAGGCATGTTCAAAACATCAAACAAATCTTAAAGAAATCCGATGATGAAAATACTGACATAGATTTAGCGTTAATGGAGTATAGAGCAACACCACTAGATAATAAAATGCCATCACCAGCCGAACTTTTATTTTCTAGAAAAATTAAAACTCAGATACCAATTATAGACAAATTATTAATTCCTAATCAAAAACAAAATAATTACTATCATCATTTAAAACAAAAACAAAAATTACAACAATCATATTATAACAGAGGAGCAAGAGATTTAAAGAAGTTGAAGGAAGGAGAAAGAATAGTAGTACAAGAAGAAGACAAAACATGGATGGGAGGAAAGGTAATGAAGGAAGACAAGGACAGACCAAGAAGCTATCACATATTGACGGATGATAATAGAACGCTGATAAGAAATAGAAAATTCTTGAAGCCTTATCAAAATGAAAGTACAATGTCCAACCCTGAACTGTATTATGATGTGTGAGAGCATTACATTAACGAAGAGGACTTTAAAACAGCCAAAAATGACTACGAAATACCTGAAAAGCGAAATAATAACTCTAATGATGACGTAACTCAACTTAATAAAACAAATAATATAGAACAATCGACTAATAATTATGTACGTCCAAAAAGAGCTATAAAACCGCCCGCATATTTAGCTGACTATGTTAAATAGTTTAATTTCATTTTAGACTTAAGTTTAATATTGTATTTAGTTTTAAAAAGGGTAAGAAAAGGGGGATGTTGTATAAGGAAATGAGTTTAGTGCCATCTGGTGGTCAAGTCCTGTCTGCGTGGTTCGGAGGATGCGTCGATCGCAGTTGACGACCAGTCGCCCTGAGAGTCGCCACGAGAACGTCGTATATTGTAGAACGAGGAGTTTATAATAAAGTTACTAGAATATCACCACGTGTCTTATTAACAATAAGTACAAAACCAGGGCTTTCGGAATATGACGATATAATGATAATATATCTACACGATTTTCTATTTGTAAATTCACAGCTTCGGCCGCTAATTCTAGCAGTTTCATTGTTTAAAAATGTTGTAGTTATTGTATATTCAAACTTAACGCCAGCTGTATTCAGCACTAACTAATTGATCAATTTGACTCTCGTATTTATACAAATTCATATCTCTTTTGTGGTTTTAAGTTTCCTGTTCTTACCGCTCCCAATGGGATTTTTGTGAATTCATAACTTTTTAATAAGATGTTTAATTTTATTTTGCTATACAAATTTTTCATTACATTTATTTTTTTATTTTTTGATATTAAAACTAATTTTATCATTAGATACGTATTTCCTCCTATGAGGTTTTCCTTTTTTTTACCACATTTGTGGCCATAGATATGAACTTGACGCGTTTTTCCTGTTTTAAGAGGAAAATCTCACTGTGATTATACCCCACCATGCAATAATTTTAGGTATAAAATAAGTATTCCTGCGAATAAAGTTATATTCAATAACAATGGCACATGCTCAGGTAGCAATTGACTTTTGTTTTATGGTTTCAAACACCGTAAGTGTTTTCTTATTTTTATTTTATTTTTTCTTTTAATTTAAGTTCTTTTAAATCTTTTTAGCCCATAATTATGTGGGGAGATGAGACGGATATGACAATGGCCCTCGACGAGGGGGCCATAATCGTCTTTGACGATATGCTCCCCCAAGGTGGGGGGCGATTGATTATCGCCCTTCGGAGCGATAATTATTTTTATGCTTTGCGTAAGTTTTTTAATTATTTTTATTGTTAGTATATGTAATCATAAAATATGTTTATAAATTTTTCAGATATACCGCTATAGCTAATTAGCTAATAAATAATCATAAAGAAATTGTGTGTATTTTTATTTTACCAGTCTCCCTTCCATAAAATAAGTTGATATTATATTACAGCGACGATTCATTTGCTAATCAGTAGTGCTACGCGCTTCAAACGGTAATCATCGTTATTAAACATGTCTAACGATAATTTGAGTGAAACGTTGAATTTAGTTAACAGTGTGTACAATAGAATTAATAAACCAAAAGTTTATGTGTCATCTTTAGAGCGCAATAAAGTTTACCCCATCTTACACATAGACCGTATTCCTAATAGTACTACTGCCCTACAACCGAGGATTTTAGTCGAGTTGGAAAAATATCGGGTGTATTTACCGAGAATCTATGAAGAAGTCTTAAATGACGACAATATTCAAATACTAAACGCATCTATAAATAAACTCGGATTAATTTATAAAGGATCTACCTTTGTGGGGGAGGGAATTAAAATTGTTAAATTAGAATTCATCCCCTTCCACCATATTGTCGCTGATAAAATAAATTTAAAAAAATCAAATTTATTAATCAGTTGAGCTTTACACTTGACGCAAACACCATGTCAACAGCTTCACGGGCGACGACGTCGGTGGCGCCTTGGGGTGATTTCCATTTTCAACTGAAAAAATTTATAAACAGCATAATTTTTCATGAAGAAACTGATGAACTGGATTTGGAAATTATTGACATAGAAGACATCGACGGCGATAAAATGGTTGGAGCTGAATTTATTCTGTTTTGTGAATTTTCTTCTATCATGTGGAAAGTGTATCGAAAAGGCAATACTCTCTGCGTAGGATATGTTAGTCACTTCGATTTCCATGATAAATTTAAAAATTTTTTAAAGGTTAACGGCTATTTCCCAAACAATGAAACCGCAAAACTTATTATTAAGTATAGTAATAATAATTATAATAACGCCGAATTTATAACTTTTTGTCATCTCGACGACGAGGATGATTATTGGAGTATTTATCGTAAAGAAAATACAATTATTGCTGTCTATGAATATAATATTAATTAAATTATTTTTAACAAATGATTGTTTTATTTTTTATCCTTATCACTTTCTAACAGTGCGTTTCGCTACGTCACGTAACCGCAAACGTATCGTTATCAAGACCTTCATTTGCCATTTATACAGTTTTAACAATTTTAATAGAAATAAAAATAAAATAAAATAAAATTCTTTGCATTTGGCTGTGTTTTTATCTAAACCCCCGGGGACCGCCAACCGCCACCCGCGCGCCTACGCATTGGGGCCCGGGGGTTATGAAAACTGCGCCATCTAGGGACCGGGGGCTGGGGGCCATGACACTTACTCCGGCACACCACCTATAGATGGCGACTCATACGCTTACTTCTCACCGGAGCGCCGGAGCCACTTCCGGTCTAGAACTCTCGTTATTATACTACTGATACAATATCAATCATTATTCGGCGTTTAGTGTAATAAAAGCGTCAATGGCTGAACGTGTTATTAGAACAATAAAACAGAAATTATATAAGTTGTTTAGTCTTTATGGAAACTATAAGTGGTTGAACCTTTTGGGTGATGTAACATCTCAGTATAATAATTCAAAACATAGAATCGATCGCAGTTGACGACCAGTCGCCCTGAGAGTCGCCCCGAGAACGTCGTACATTGTAGAACAAAGAGTTTATAATAAAGTTACTAGAATATCACCACGTGTCTTATTAACAGGACGCAGGACATATATGAACCGAACTGGCGGTACTATAAATCGGTTGACAATTTTTGCATACTTCCTCAACACAGTTTGAAACAGTTTGTCTGGAACATTTAAAGAGAAAAGCTATACTTCTGTAGCTATCACCTGTCGCTAAAAATCTTAATGTGATAGCCGGTCTTTCCTTGATAGAAATACTCAGTCTCATATTCGTATCCTGCTTTTGAATACGAGGTCCCACTCTTAGTAATAATAACTCAAAGTCAACTGCATTCATCCTACAAAAATTTTCGAAATATCCTGAAGGTTCTTTTAAAAAGTCTGCCAGCATATTTGATCCACTGTACCTGTAAACGGTTGTTATGTTTCATTTTTCCTTTTCAAAGTCCTCGCGCTGCACTACAAATTCTTCTCGTAAGTGTACATACAGTTGATGGACATTAAAATATTGGGTCACCTATAAACTTTTAATAGGTGTGTTTGATATACTTTCACTGACAGAACCTACTGTAAGAAGTGGAGTGACATTAGTGTAGTTCATCGCAGTTTTCAAAAAACTGAAAATTTTTTCAAAACTGAAATGACGCAGTCACAATAATTTTCTGCCTGTCATCCATGATTCCAATTCAGGACTGACAGACTTTCGACAAACCACGAACGAACCATTAGGACGAACCAAATCACGTTAAAAGTCTGACGAACCGCGCACCGTGTTGTCACCACTGGTTCGTTAAAATTCAAGCCATCCCGAACTGGCTTCTAGTTTCGTGGTTCGGCGAACCACGCGCCGTGTAACTGCGCCTTAAGGGGTACGTGGGGGGGGTAGTTGTAGTGATGAAAATATTTATTTGCCGAACCGTATTTTTCCTACATCATCAGAAAGAACTAAAGTACAGTTAAACGTAGTTTAATTATTCTTACGTGGTATCAAAAAACGATAAAAATACCTCTTTTTGGTTCAAACTTATAAAAAGTATAGGGACTTAAAAAAGTCGCCCCCGGGTGGGATTGAACCACCAACCTTTCGGTTAACAGCCGAACGCGCTAACCAATTGCGCCACGGAGGCTTGAAAAATAGGCGGGAATTTTAAATCAAGATTCATTTTAGAGGGTTTTAATCAATTTTTATGGACAATTTCTTACATAATATAAACAATTATATTTAACCCATAACATAAAGAATTTTCGAGTTTTTAAGATAAGCTAATTAAAAGTTTTTGAAATAAAATTATTATTTATGAATAGATCACTACTAAAAATGTAGCAAATATATGTTTTCAATGAAAACGATTCAAAGTTAAACAAACTACAATTTTTATTCAAAATTGTTTTCTCTATTTAACTTAGTTGTTGAGATATTTGTAATTACGTTGGAAAATTTTACATTTTAAATGATAATTCGATAAATATTAAAAATAAAAAAAATGTTTCTAATAAAAAATATTCAAAATTAACGTTTCAAAACGGTCTTGTTGCCATAAATCTTACAATTTATATCAGTCATCAAAGAATGACTGAACAAAAGTTGTTTCTCTTAATGTGTAATTTAACATTCAGAAAATTATTTCGGTTCCTGCTAAAACACCGTCTTGCTTGATTGCTGTATTTTTCAAATCAGGACATTTTTTATTGAATTTGCAGTAAATTAAGTATAACATTGCCATTAGTTGGTTATTAAAAAAATTATGTAATTTGACTAAAAACTTTTTTTATTGAATTTCGAATGGAAAAAATTTCTGTCTCGCCCTATACAGGTGTCCCGTTTTGATCGTCCGATCCTTTACTGATGTATTCTCTGAATGTAAATAAGAAAAATGTTCTAGTAGATTTAGGACCGAAAGAGATTCGTTTTCGAGATATTCAAGGCTGTAATTTCATATGTTGACCCATTATAAACATTATTACAGTGAATTATTTAAATTAAATTATTAAGTAGTTGCGATGGTTACGACAAGCCTCTGTACCTAACCAGTGCAATTTAATAATGAGAATTCATTGAAACCATCGTAACCAATTAATAATTTATTAAGGCCCACAACCCTCAATTGGCAAAAAGATTGAACACTGCTGTTTTTTTACCCATCGACCTAGGGACCTTGTGCCCTCTAATATGGTGATGAACATGTATTACGGCTATATCTTGAGTTATGTGTGGTACGGGTTACTTTCGTGGAGTAATCTAGCATTTGTGGTATTCCGTTATAAATGTCATTTCCGAACTTGTATGATGCAATTAAAAATGATTTTTGTTTTAACTTAAACTTAAAAGGTTCTATTTCTGATAACTGAATGCGGGGCAATAAGCCGGGATCACAAATTAACAAAAAAATAATTAGGTGAACTGTAAATCCAATAAAAAGAAAAAGTTAGTGTTCCCTTCTTTAATTTCCCACCTTCACGAACACGTATATAGTTAATACTACTTATTATAATACTATGCGTTAAAATTCGATCGCTACTATCAATAATACCACTAAAGTTAACGTAATAGGATAACGTATTAATCGTGTTGTTGAAACCAAAACGCTTTTACGAATTGACCTTACCGGTTTTTACAACTACACACGCGCAGTAACCACTTAAGCCTAGGCGCACATTGAACTGCGTCACGCAGGCCACGCAGCGCAGCGCAGGCAGTGCAGCACAGGAAAAAACACTGTGTCGCACAGTTGTACGCGCACATTGAGAAGTCATTTCGTGCAGCAAATCGAAAAAAGTACAAAAGTCAGATACTCGACTTACATGAAAAATTAATGGAAGAATATCTAGATTCCGAATCTGATTCGGGCGCCGAATTGGAAATGTTATTGTTGCTATACCAAAAGTCGAAGAAGGTAAAAAAGATTTGGAAAAGTGGATACCTCCAAAAAAGGAATACTCATGGGGCATTTGTTTTAACAAAAGAATTATCTTCGGAACGGTTTACAAACTATTTCCGTCTAAATCAAGCAGAGTTCGAAGAAGTTCATAACATGATTCAACCTCTTATTTACTCCGAGGGATGCAACGCTCAAAAACCTATTGGAACTGAAAAAAAAAACAGGCAGTGTTTTTAAGGTCAGTTTTTTATTATATAACATATAGAGAACATTAAACTCAATCAAAGAACATATAACACTCATAATAATATAAATGCAGAATACTAAGTGGAAAACTCATTAATGTAAGTGATAAGGTTGGGAGATTGCAGATTAGAATCAGTTGTCCCTTCAGCTAAGTCAGAAGAAGCTTGCTTTGAAGAGGAAGTGGTTGTAGAGGTTGCAGGAGATATGGCTGGCCAATTCGACCAATTCATCGTCTGATGATTATAGTCTATCGTACTAAAGCTTTCAGAAATCTGTTGTTGTTGTTGTGGGATTGAAGTTGAAGTGGGGTTATTAAAATTTGACCATTAGTACGTAACCAATACAGATGACCTACCCTATAATTTATCTAAATAATTTCAATTTTAATTGATCAGAGGCTGAACTACGTCCTGTGTGACATGCTTTCTGTGCCGTCTCCACAAATGGACGCAGTCCACACGTTGGACAGTACTGTCCTGCGTCGTGGTTGCGTCTCAATGTGCTCGCCTCCACTTAAAAACACGGTTCACAAAAACTGCTCAGCCTATGCTGCGCTTCTGTGTCTTCAATGTGCGCCGGGCCTAAAGGCTGGTTACATTGGTTGCGTCTGAACATTAACAAAAGTCAAATTTTTTCCAATTGTTATTAAAAAAATTCTTAATGTTGCTGAAAAATTTTGAAAGTTTAAGTTTTTACAAAAGTTGATCAACTTTCAAAAATCGCCCAGTCTGTTTTTAGAAGTTAAGAAATAATTTTTACATTGAATTAAAGTTAAACGGTTCTATTGTAGATAAAAGTCAAATTGATTCCAATTATTGTAAAATAGTTAAAAAACGAAGTTTTCACTTAAATCAAATAAAAAATAAAGTATAATATAAATATAAATATATATAAATATAAATCTTCTTTAATTCCTAAAACATAATATTTCGATATTACCAAGAAAATATATGTAGAAAATAAACTCTTGCAAATTTGGACGCTGTAATATATTTAAGATTTAATAATATTAAAAGTCAATTTAGTTTTATTACAAACCGATAAAAAAGCTGTAGTGGATAGAATGGCACAAATTATAACATAAAGTTTTGGTCCAATAATAATACCTCTTGTAAAATCATTAGTCATTTGAAATAATTTGTATATGTGTTGATAATATGCGATGACTTCTTTCAGTTTAAAATTACTCGTTCGATTAAGACAAATATTGTCGATCGATGATGTAAGATGTTCCAAACGCTAAATCAATAGTTCCAATGAATAAGAATAAAATAATATCAAGCCGAGAACAATTTGTCTAATCATCATAACGGAGTAAACTTGAAATAATACTACAATTGCATGTAGTAAGATAAATTTTGCTAATACTAATGTTTTGACGTGAGGAATTCACTGTTACTATGTGTCCCATTAGTTACGGACCACCCTGTATATTTCAATTCATACAATTCAATTCATGATATAAACACTATATTAAAAAACAAAAAAAATACGGTACGAGTTCATTCAAAATAAAAATGAAGTGCATCTCCAACTTATCACGTGGACGCCTCAATGGCGTCTGACGAGAGATACGATATTTCAATTAAACACAAAATAATTTTATTATTATTTAACAATCGAAAAATGAGTATATTCCTAGGAATTGAGATAGTTCGAATTTTTTACTGCCATCTGGTGGCAATCCCGTTTAGATGCGACCAGCGGTTCTCGAAGTCGACTATTTCGGAAGTTGATTTTTTTGGTGGAAATAGACGGAATTTTAGAAAAAGAAAAACATACCACGTTATAGTAAACAGATGAAGCTACATCCTACAAAAGGTCCGAATTTTTCTCTTCAGCGGTTTCCGAGAAAGCTTTTTTCATTTAACTCGTGATATTTCCTATACCGCGGACCTACGAGTTTGAATTTTGGATATGTTACGCAAAAATGATCACCGATCGTGACAGTCTTTACCCCGATTTTTTCAACGAAAACTTTCAGAGTACGAGCATCCGAAAGTTTAATAGATAAACACATTGAAACTCGTAGCGCGAAAGCCCTGCGTCGCAGTTTTCGACAGAAATGAACGAAGCGCTGTCGCGCCTCGTGGCAGTCTAATGGTTAAGGTGCGTTCAGACTTGTGACAAAATCCCGTGGCATGACAGCAATGCGATCTTCGTCGTGCGTATTCTGGACGATACCTCGTAACCACAACGCGTTACCATCTTTGTGTTCGTTGTGTGTCATCACTGATAACACACAACGCTGATGATTCATCAGCGTTGCTGCCAATAGGACAATTAACGGAAGAAGCACAAGAAGCATGCAATAAAAACTTTAAGAGGTACAGAGAGCATAATGCCAGAAAGTGTAGTGAGGAAAAAACGAATTCTGATATTTTCAAACGTGTATAAGAGGAAATTATTGGATCTTCCAAAAGAAGCAATAGATCTGCTGAAACCTCCAAAAGTAAGCAGTAATTACTGCTGTAGTACTAACAGTACTAGTAATAATAATGAAGAAGCTAGTGATAGTGAAGAGGAAGAAATGGGTTCAACTAGTGAGGATGATTTTCCGTTCTGGTTTTTCATTCTTTTGTGTTTTATGTAATTTACGAATATTCTTGTTTACAAACATGTGGACACGTATTTATTAAATAGACTACAGGTATCAATAATTTTTGTTTCATTTAGAGCCATTACCACTAAGGCCCGGTCTTACGAAACACAGAATAGATTAATCCTCGAATAACTGCTATAGTTACGCCTTTTTTAAGTAATGTGAGTGGCTGAAATACAAGTTATTCTGGCAATTATTCCGAGGATAACTTATTCTGCCTTTTATAAGACCGGGCCTAAGTCCTTGATAACTTATTTCTTATATAATTACCCTGGTTACTTTTACTTCAAGTCATCCTATTGGCTATTTGGCCAGTAACCACAGTAATTATACCAGAGATAAATTATCTGGGACTTGGTAGTACTGGTCCTTAGTGCTACCGGTAGTTGTAAAGAGAAAATATTCAATGTAGAAATCCATTTGAACAGTGCTCGATTTAATGCCAACTTTGAAGCTCTCTTGTCCCACTGTGCGCCTACTTAATCTCGAAATAAGAGATCGAGACATAATATCTACTTTTTTGTATTTCTTATAGTTTCTGAGATAGCTCATAATAACACCCAAATTTGCCCACACTGTACATCAAACAGCTAGTTTCTACTTTACTCATACATTGTGACTACAACTGCCTTAAAGTGGGTTAATCAAAGTATTTACAATATAAAAATATGTTAATTAAGCCATCCATTGGAGTAATTTCCAATACAGCGTTTTCAATAAAATAAAGTTAAGTGCTGAAGATATTTAGTGTATAATTTTCTACATTTTTCTAAAAACAGTAAAAGTTAAAAAACAGTAAAACGTAACTTAAGTTTAAAAAAGAATATTTACTCGCACCTCCACCATAACTTAAATTCTTGTCTTCCTTAAATATTTTTTTATTAATAACAATTAAATCAACTTATTTTTTAATAACTATGTTAAAACTCTTACAACAAACTAGCACAATTTTATACAAATTTCTTATTTTTTGAAATTGTCCGAATCCAATTAATCCAAATACAAATCTTTTTAAATTCCTAAAAAAAATAATACATTTCGACTTTACTAAAAAATCTATTTGTCTAATAAAATATTTACATTTTTCGCCTGCAAATGAGATAAACTCCCTAATAAAGGAACTCCCATTATTAACAATTTTTGACTAATTGTCAAAAAGATTAAAACGTCTTTTTGAATTCCCAAATCCGCATCGTTCCAATTTAAAAAATAGATAGCTTCCGTTACATTATTTCCCTAAAATAACCCGGAATACATAATATACATGAATTATTGATAACAAAAGATTAATACCGCATCAGTAAGCCTTTGTGCTGTGTGATGTATATAATAGAATATTAAAAATCCCATAAATATCATGATAACGTTTGAAAAGTTCGGACGCTAAAAAATATTTAAAAAAATTTAATACAATTTCTTAGGTTAATCTGTTTTATTACAAACCAATAAAAACCCTGTGGTGGATAAAATGGCACAAATTAAGAGAGAAAATTTTGGACCAACAATAATGTACCTTATGAAATTATACGTCATTTGAAACAGTTTGTATATATTTTGATAATTCTCAATAACAGTCTTCAATTTAAGAATATCCGTTTGATTACGTTTAAAATGAATATCATTAATCGATGAAGTAAGGTGTTCCAAACGTAAAATTAATAATTCCAACATATAAGAATAAAGTAATATTAAACCGAGAATAATTTTGAATATAGCGATAAACGAGTACATTTGAAATAAAACTATTACACCTTCAATCCATGGTTTTGAATTAAACGGAATGTAATAGGCTATCATCAAATCGCAAGTGATACCTTCCTCGTTTGCGTACCATTTTAAATTGGAGCAAAAGTTTCTGTTAAAGAATATATCATAGGATATTAAAAAACACATCAGAAAGGCTGTGTAGTTAAGAATTTTTAAATAGTGTCTGTTAATTTTTTCGAGAGATTCCATTCGCTTTGGATAACCGAAATTATTGAAATCGCTTAAAGTATCCATCAATTTGAACAAGTTATTGCCACGATAAATAAATGAACCGTTCATTATAAAATACCCTAATCCTATTATTAGGAATTGTAAATGAAGCAAACATTCATTGAAAGTTATTTTATAATCTAAAAAGGAAAACAGATTTTCAAAAAAAAAATTAAACGAAATACAACTAACCTACATGAAGCTTCCATTATTCCAGGATAATAGGCCCAAATAAAATTGATTAATGCTAAAATAATTCCACCCAAACCTCGAATACCATCTTTAGTAGGCCAAGATTGACATTTTCCAAAATAACATTCAAATAAATAAAAACCGTAAGTTTTTGATACTTTTAAAGTGTCCTTTTTGACACAGGAAATCATTTCTTAATTTTATGCACTTTGGCTCGTGTACTCGATTTTATATAAGAACCGTCTTTCTTAACTGAAACTTAACGACTAACGTTATTTAACTGACATCGTTTACGAAAGGTTTACTTAAATTGCATTATAAAATATGTAAATATAAGAAGGCGAATGCGTTTTAACAAAAGGTCAAAAGTTTTATCATTAGTATAAATAATTTAAATGAAGACTGAGGGAACATACGTGGTCCATGAAAAATGTTCTTATTTTAGTTGTTTGCTATTTTGCATTTCAGTTAATTTTATTTAGAATCGACATAGAAATGTTTTTCAAAGTGATCGATTTATAACCAAAGTGAGTATTGTTTTTTAGAAATATGTCATTACATCAGAACTTGTGTGAAAAATAAATGAGAATTTTCATAAAAACTCAAAATATCCTTAGAAAACAGTTGTCATTTACAAAAATTGGTTTTTAAAAATTAAACTGTTTTTTAAAAAAATTCAATCATATACTATATATTGCATCAAATGAGTTTATACTTACAATTAGCATTAAATTATTGAATCTTTCTGTTAAAAAAACGGGGGTTTGATTGTTTCATCCTGTATAATAAATAAACCAAACTCTAAGTTTGACCTACAGATTTAAAAAAATATCTGCCAGTGTTATTGTCGTGTAATGCTATTATTGTAACTGTAACTCTGCAGAAAAAAGAAGGTTACACAAATAGAACCGCAAACCGCTTATACATTTTAAAAGTGAAATAATAAGATGAAAAGGTTTTCGTCTCTTACGTCCACTGTACAGAATAAATCACTGTAAGAGCCTTTTTCTGATGGTGTAAATAACCAATTTTCGAAATTTTTAACGCTTGTATCGTTTTAACTTAACACGCTGGCAAGGGTTGGAAATTATCTAATTAAATCTAATTTCTCTTGGAATTCTAGGCTAGTACACCAATTTTTGTTGACTTAACCCAGCCATTCCGAAGATATTCCTATGTATTTTTTTAATGTTATTGTGATTATTAAAGATTTAACATAAAATTATTATTCACTGCCAATAATGTGCTTATAGAGATATATATAATTATACATATAATTTGCATTCCTTAACATATTTCTATGCTATATTCTTGTAAGGTTTCTTCAGGCATCGTAAAACAAAATAAATTTCCAACTAAATCTGACTTAGAAATTGTCTCTGTACGAGGGCTTAATAATTGACTGACACCCAGCATAATTTTCTTAAATTCCTAAAATTGCCATTAACAATTACACAAACTCAATTAATAAATCAATCGTCAAATCAATAACGTCTGCCATAGTAGCATATGAAAGAGAACCAAAAAAAGTAAGTTTCATCATAAAGGTACGTTGACTTAACCAAAGAAAAGCTAAAATATCTTTTTGAGTTTTCACATCTGCATCGTACCAATTCATATTATAAATAACTTGCACTAACGCATCATGCTACAACAAAATTAGATACACTATGGTATAAATACTTGGCAACGTTATAATCTCACTGGGTTTATAATACGTTGTCCAACACTATGAATTATGAACATAGCTGTGATAGCAAAGAAGAATACTCCGACACTCATTAAGTCCCGATACTAAAATAAAGTATGTATAATAATAAGAATACGGATAAAGAATAAACGTAAAATACCTTACTGAAATAAGCCACGGTTATCGTCATAAAAGTGATGCCAAAAAATCGTACTGGTACAATAATTCGGTTTACTACATTTGTAACAATGTTGAACAATCTAAAATAAATGTAATTATATATTCCCTCCATTCATTCTTTCATAAAAAAAACGAATAATTATTTATAATACATTTACCTATAAATATCCTGATAATAAAAAATAACATGTATTAGAAAATCAGTTTTATTTCCAAATACGAAACGAATTTCTTCAATTTTCATGGTAATATGTTGCAAGCGGATTACCACCAATTCAAACATATAAATTTGGTACAACAAAGAGATTAATACTACTTTCCCCACTGTGATAGCAGTAAACATTTGAAATAATACCATTAGGACGTACTGCCAGTGTTGAACGTGAAAAGGTGTGTAAAATCCGGCTATTAGAACATACGTGCAATTGGTTTCTTTTAATAATTCTTGGTACGTGCTATATATATCGCTAAAAAGTATATACTGAGTTATTAAAAATGGAATTATCGAACTTATCCACTTGGCAAAGTTTAATACTCGAGTAAATATTTTGTCGACAGCTGTTAACTGAGCGGGCACTCCAAATCTGTCAACATCACTTAAATGTTTTATCACTTCCAACATGGATTTTTTATGAATTATAAATAAGACATTAAAATAAAAATATCCTCTGCCAATTATAAGAAACTGTATATCGAATAAACATTTTGGTATATCGTTTCTCTCATCTAGAATTCATTATAATAAGGCTTTTGAACAGAATTTCTGTATTAGTATACGTACTATTTATTTGTATTGTTAAGGGATATATTCCCCATATTATGTTGATGATAATTATAATTACAATACCAAGACCGCTCCATGGCTTTCCAAACGGCCACACGTGAAGATCACGAAAGTATGTTTCGAATTGATAAAAGCCCCAGGTTTTATACATTTTGCTTGGTACGCTGACGATGCTGTGCAATCCAACTACTCTTTATGTATACTGTAGTATACTTATATGTCGTTAGGTATGGTATTGAATATGGAATTATAAGATGGGATATTGAAAACAAATTAAAAAATTATGGGGAATCGGTTTAATGTCGCTGTTTACTTGTAAGAAAATGATCTTCCTGTAAATTTTTTATTAGAAAATCATGGTTTTAGAAATTTTATATTTATATTTTTTACTTTGGTTTTTCTAAAATGTTAAATAGGGTAAGGTTGCTCAAGTCGTACCTACGTCTAAGTCGTACCTTAGCTATTTTAAATGCCACCACAGCGTTGACAGCAAAAGTAACGCTATAGGATTGTCTAGTAAGGTAGGCACTTCATTTTACACTATTGAGTCGTTTGAATACAAGTGCCATTTGAGAGAATATTGTCAACAAGTAAATTTTTGCTATTTCATATAATTTTCTGCATGTGTTTGGAGGATTTTTTCGGAAGGAAATTATACACAGAATAGACTCTCTTTTTAACATAAGTTCTGTAGCAATTACGGAATCTTTTCACCGAAGGTAAAACGTATACGCATATTCAATGTGAGGTTATCCCCGATTTTCGTTTACAATGTTTGGTACCTTAAGTCGTACCTAAACGAGCTGCGTAAGTCGTACCAAGTACTACTTAGGAAATTTGTTCGTCTTTGCCGTTTAAAACGTGCAATAACTCAAATGAATCAGTGAGCAATTAAAGTCTGCCGACGGACAAAGACGGACAAATCCAAAAGGAAGAAGGGGCTTCCATGGATTTTATTGCAAAACCTTTAACATCATTTGATTCAGATAAACTGAAATAACAGTTAAATATTTTATCACCTATTCCAAATATCATCAACGACAGCAAAGAGGAACAAAGACGCCTAAGTTTATCAATCGAAATAACGTCAGCTGCGAATAAAGACAAAATAAAAAATGCTGCAAGTAAGAGGGAAGAAAAAATTAATAAAAAGGACAAAATAAAAAATGCTGCAAATGAAAGAAAAGAAACAATTAATAAAAAGAAATCAGCATTAAAAGTTAAAAAGAAGAGAGGCAATGCTGCAAGCGATTGGTTTTGCTATATGTGTGGAGAAGAACGGGAGGAAAAGATGATTCAGTGCTTGCAATGTAAATCATAGGTGCACGATCTATGTGCTAGAGTTAACAAAAGGATCCAGAAATATGTGAAGCGTGTACTTAAAAAACAGTAGTATGAGACATGTAAAGCACATATTCTAAAAATACCTTATAATGAACATTGTTACCTAATATTTTTTAGGAGTACGACTTCAGCCTTGGGTGGTACCACTTAGGCAACTAGTTTCCTTAGTCGTACCGATGAGAGTTTTTCTTTATTTAGTTTATTTTATCCATTAACATTTACTATATTATATTTTATTATAATAAATAAAACTGTTATTAATCGAAGATTAGTATAACAAATAAAGCTTTTATGTTGTGCAAAATTTTCGCTTATATACAGTATTTTTTCTTAGGGGGTACGACTTGAGCAACCTTACCCTATATAAAATCGATGGTAATTATGGTTGTATTTCCAAGACCGTTCCATAACTTTCTGACTTTTGAAGAATGCGAAAATATGTTTTGATTTCATAAAACCTCCAAGTAGGATACATTTTAGTGAGTAGGGTAATGTAACCGGCTGTGGGCCATCACCGGTTGTGGGTCACCTATTGCTATCTTTTGAGGTTTGCCAAATATGGCGGATCTGAATAGGAAGTTATGTGTACATTGACAGTAGGTAGTTTTGGTGCGAACATCAAAGTGACGGGACACTTTTGATGCGCAGCTGCAAACAAACGAAAAAAATCGACGAAAAAATTTACGATATAGTAATATTTGAATAAGTTGTGAGTGTGATAAAGTGAAGTGAAGTATTGCAAAGAGGATTGTGTTATGGATTTTTATGCAGTATTTGCGGTAAATTTTACGATTTTATATTGAGTTTGCTCAAAGTTTTTCGACACGAGAATTTTGCAAGTCACATAAGGAATGGCTGTTGTTACCGGTTGTGGGCCACCTTTTGTAACCGGTTGTGGGCCACCATGTTTTTTGCATGAAAATCGTGTTTTTGACTTCTCTGTTAAGGTGGTTCCCAGGTTTATTCGTGTTCCTGCATTCCACCATTTTTCATTTTCCGAGGAAGAACATGCAGAGCAGCTTTTTGGACAATTTTTCATCTGGAACAGCTGGTTACGCGAATGGTTCAGGTTGGAGGTGTCAGCCAGATTTTGTTAATTATATGCGCCATTTCATCGCCTTCGCGAAACCATCGCTCGAGTCGCCGGTGATTCTTCTGATAGACAATCATTGTTCACATTTGTCTCTAGAAGCCATTGACTTGGCCGTTCAAAGTGGCGTTCATATCGTCACTTTTCCACCGCACTGTAGTCACAGATTACAACCGTTGGACGTGTCTGTATTTGGACCGGTGAAGTTTTATTACAAGTCCCAGTGTTCTGCTTGGCAAAAGACCAATGCAAACAAGGTAGCACTCTTCTCAAAACTTGTTTTGTTTTGCCAATTTTAAACTAATTTCGTTTTAAATGTTTCTAGATATTAGAAATATGTCATATTGCTGGCCTGGCGTGTAAGGCTCTTGATCTGGCTTTGACACCTAAAGTAATCAAGTCTGCTTTTAAAGCAACCGGCATTTGTCCATACAATCCAGACATTTTTTCTGATGCCGACTTTGTTCATGCTGTTCAGCCGAATGAGTCAGAGGTTGCCGCCGAGGGGGGCCATCGATGAAAACGATCAGCGCCGAATCGTGGTTGGACCATTAGTTGGACGTGAGGAGGTTGTGCCCACAACACCTGGACCGTCATCTCGATCGATTTCTGTTAGCTGTCTTTTGGATGAAATTGGCCCCTTACAAGGCGCTTTACCCAAAAAATCATCAAATCGCGACCGAAAGCCAATGAAAAGCGCGATTTTAACGTCTCCGGAAACCGTTGCTGCTTTGCATGAAAAAGCAGCAAAAAAGCGAGCTGCTCCAACGCCCATCAAAAATGCCAAACGCAAGGCAACACCTCCAGCCAAACATTTGGACATTTGTCTTATCTGTTTCAACCTTCTGCCACCAAAATTGACGAAAGCCAATTCCATCAAATGCAACGGTGGCTGCGATGGGTTTGTGCATTTGAAATGCGCCGCTCTGACGAAGAGCTATTTTACATGCAAAAATTGTGAAACTGAAGAGGACGATGATTAATTAGAAAAACTGCTATTTTCTTTATGTTTTTTGCCACTAGAGGTTGTATTGATGAATAAATTTAGATATTTCATATTTTTTGGGTGATTTTTCTTCATAATTTCGCATTTGTAGTAGATTTTCCAGGGTAGCCCACAACCGGTTACAATTTTTTTTTTTTTGGCGAAAAACAAGCTTTTAACAAAATTTGCTAAAAAAATTATATTTGGGAAATTAAAAAAAAAAAAAATAGTTAGCTACTGCCCTTACCTTTCCATTGGTATCTAAAAGTCGAAAAATTTTTTACTTGAATTCAAGTTACGGGCAAAAAACGACACCCGGCCCATAACCGGTTACATTCCCCTACTCTATTGATGATTACAGTTGAGCTACTTTTTATATGAACTACATACTTATGTACAGCTAGATATGGTGTCGAATATATAATTATAAAACGATATATTCAAAAGCAAATTTAAAAATAACGAGGTATCGGTTTAAAGTCGCCGTTAATCGTAAGATAATGGTCTTCGTATAATTTCTTTATTAGAAAATTACGGTAGAATAAATTTTAAATAGAGAGAGATTAATCTTTATTCGTGCATCGACTCGAAGATTTTTCCGTCAATATTATGTACGAAATTATTGATGGTTATAGCATATATAGCTTATTTGCAATAAGGACGTCATAACTACTTTACTGTACTGAACGTTCATCAACAATGTCTGTTGTTCTTATTCATAAGATTATCAATGGTGGCAATTGAATATTAAATCATAAGTAAAATAATACACTCTTATGGCAAAGAGCACGCGGACATTATATGGAACTGCACAGAACATTTAATAACTGTTGCAAAACAGCACAGTCAAATTGAGCAAGTTTTCGTAACACAAAAATGGTAAAAGCTCAAGCATAATAATGTTATGACCCTGCTTAATTTTGGTGCATCACATTTTAGATACGGCTGACATCAGTCATATTACTCATAGAAAAAATAATACATAACATAGAAGGTCAACTCCTAGATTGCTGAAATCAGTTGGCAGTAGTTAGTAACCCACCCGTAACATCCGGTTTGGCGCTCTAAGCAAATTAATATCTTTTATCTTTGTGACTTTATTAATTTTTGATTTCTACATTTAACTGGATATAATTACTACTTACCAATATATTCTTTCATTTATGAACGTTCTCAAGATTAAAAAATCGATAAAATCAAACAAAGCAAATAGTAACAATAAACAGAAATTACTAAATAATACTAAAGCATTTATTACATAATATCTGTAATATAAGATTTAATAACATAAGTAACAATAAAATTTGCCATGAGTATACAAAAAATTACACTTTAAAAGACAAAATGAAGTGCGTAAGGTCAATATTTTCAAAATTTCAAGCTTCATTACTTTAGATAGTTTAACCATTAGTAATTAAGTAAACATCAATGTGATTTAGATACTGTTTCTGTACGACAATTTAATAATTGATTGACACCCAGCATAAATTTTCTTAAATTCCTAAAATTAACATTAGTTATTACACATAAACTCAATAAATCAATCAGGAAACGAACATCTGCCATAGTAGTATATGAAAGAGACCCTAAAATGCTTAGTTTTATTATAAAACTTCGCTGACTTAAACATAGGAAACTCAAAATGTCTTTTTGAGTTTGTATATCTGCATCATACCAATTCATATTATAAATAGCTTCTGGTAAAGCGTTATGCTACAACAAAATAAATCAATAGTTTGACCTGAATTAATAAAAATTTAGCAATTGCTTTTTCTTATAAAATCAAAGTAAATGCTTGAAATTAAACGAATACAACATGAAGTAATTACTTTTCTTGCCAGGAATTGCTTAAAAGTGCAGAATTGGTTTATAATCAAAGCTATTCTTTAATAAATAGGAACAATAATGTTTACACATGCTAAAAATGGGATGAATAAATTACGAAATTGCTTCTTTATTGTAGAAATGGGTTTTCTATATTTTCCAAACTATACATTTGTTTAGGCGGAATCTATTTTCTTAAAGGTAATAATCATATCGCTCATCCGGAAGGAGAACGTTACATCTTAAAAACTATTTCTTTACAATGTGACCATAAAGGTACATTTTAGTATCTACATTCTAAATTAGTCTTGAAAAATAGGAAAAAGTAGTAACTTACTTTGTCGCAGACACTTACAGTAATGTGACATTTCATGAAAAGTCCGGTCAGTTCATGAAACGCTGACACATAATGCAATTCTTTTTAATTACACCAAGCGTCTAAACTTCGTAGACGGTTCATGAAATGCTAAGCCGCTTTTGACATATTATGAATTCCACATGATTGCGATATTCTGTTCCTTAAGTAAACATAACCTCGCATAAATTGTAAACACAAAGAACTAAAATGAGTGCAGCTACTAATGGCGCAGTGGCTATCAGCAGAGAATTATTTTATCAATAACTTGCTACTTATTAGGACCAACGGCCACATAAGGAGCCCTTTACCAAAGATAAGATTTCCTCAATTATCCATGAAATGACGGTGGCCAAACAGAAGAGGTAAGTCGTTTTGTTTTGATTGAGTTGTCATTGTTTCTGATTTTAATGTCTCCTTCTACAGTGGACGAAAAGAAAGACGAGACTACTTTCTACTAACTACTTACGACATTTTGTCTGTGGGAAATAATAATTACTTGATTAAAAAACATACTGATCAAAACATTATAGAATATATTGTCGCTTACGAAGATTTATTCGATCGTTTGTATGATTTCCATGTTAATAAAATGGATCATAATGGTAGAGTAAAAATGGAATGTGCTTTGCGTGAGAAATACAATATTCCTCGACCAGCTGTAGAAAGATTTGTTGAATGCTGCAGAACATGTAATGAAAAGAAGCAAGGGAAGAAAAAGGTAATAGTACGACCGATCGTTTCAAAAGATTTCGAAAGATGGTCGCTATAAATGGATTTTGAATTACCAAGACCATTCCACGAAATTTTTATTTTTACGTCCACTGCAGTCTAAAAGAGCAGAAGAAGTAGCAAACCAGTTACTTAATATTTTCTTGTTGTTTGGTGCACCAAAGATTCTCCAGAGTGACAATGGTCGCGAATTTGTTATCAATGTTATTCAAGAATTGAAATCGGTTTGACCAGAATGTGTTATGGTACATGGGAGGAAGTGTGGAGAGACCAAACCAGGATATTGAACACATGTTACGTGCTTGGATGAGTGATCACCATACAAAATAGTAGAGTGTGGGTTTAAATTTTGTCCAATGACAAACGAATATTTCATTTCATAGAACAATTGGTCGATCTCCGTATAAGCTCTTACAAAACAGCTTACAAGTGAAAACCAGAGCGAAACAGATGACTAGGACATGAAGACATAAACAAAAATCAAGAACCAACGCCAGTAAGCGTGGAAGATGAACAGAACAGAGGTCAAGAAGAAGACAGCACTGATAAAAACTGATATGATCGAAGAAAATGAAGAAGATATAGTTTCAACAGAACATATATTGACACCAAATAAATTACAAGAAAATACCACACAAGAATTGAAAGTATGCAGCGTTTGTTAGAAACACATTGATACTGCTCAAAATACATGTTCCAAATGTTCAGCTTTTGTTCATAAAAACTGTGTCGCTTCAAAAGACAACGATCAACATTTGTGCAATATGTGCTTGTCCAACAACATAATTTTGAAACGATGTGATGCAACGCAAAGAATGCAAAAATAGGAGACAATGTCCTACTCACTGTTTCAAAAGTCGATAGGGGTCCTACAGATCCTCCAAACATTTTATGCATTATAATCGATCAACGAAATGGTGTTAATCAGTTAGGTTGTGAAGCTGGTATTATTAAAGGGTGGTTTGGAGCAGAAAGTTTAATCATAGCAGGTGCAACCTCTCTTTTTATTGATAAAGTTCAACAGAAGCAAATTTCTATCAGAGAAGTTGTAGCTCTAATTTCTGGGGGACAGGGATTCCTTAAATGTAACTGTAAAGCTGGTCGCAAACTGTGTAGTACTGCAAAATGTATTTGAAGAAGGAACAAACTTTTATGTAAAAGCCGTTGTCACCAAAGTTTGAACTGTATTAATAAGTAAGAAAATTTGTTGTAAAAACATATGAATTCATTAAGTTGATATTGTTAAGTTGATAATTGTTAAGTTGATATTTTCTTTAATAAAGTTCGTTTGATGATTACAGCTTATCTAATTCTGTACCTGAGAGCTAAAGGGACGTAAGTTCATATTTTATGAAAATGAGGCATGCTTAAAATAAGTATCTCGTCAAACACACAGTTTCAGTGTTTATAACAGTATCTAAAAAAAAATGATTACAAAAAAATTTTTTGGGTTATAAAGAAGTAAATCCTTACCGTTTTAGGGCCAAATAGTCGTAAATGTAGAAGGCAACGAAGTGAATTATATTTATCTAGCAATAACAAACTCGTACCAAATAAAAAATTCAAAAAGCCATGTCGCTTGACCTGCACATACAAGTGCAGATCGTTAATACCTGAAAACCAACGTCAACAAATTCATAATGATTTTTGGAAAAAAACCTTCCTTGGGAGTGCAAGAGACAGTTCATAATTTCTTGTGTTTCTAGTGAAGAAGTCAAATGACGCAGACCACGAGACGCTGTGTCCAAAAAAAGCCGTACACAACAAAATTTTAATTCTTTTAATATTCAAAACAAAAAGATCAGAGTCTGCAAACTGGTTTTTATGAACACATTATAAGTCAGCGAGAAATTTGTTTATAACGTTCTACGAAAGAAATCTACCCGTAATATATCTTTACCGGGTCAAAGAGGAAGAAAAGTCCCTATTAATAAAATTTGTAATGACGTCGAAAGAATTGTTAAACACATTGAGACTTATCCTACTTATTAAAGCCATTATTCCCGAGAAAGGTGTACTAAGAAGTATCTTGGAGAGGAACTAAATATTTCAAAATTGTATACATTATATTGTGAAGAATTAACAAAGGAAAGTGAAGAACCAACTAAAGAATGGCTATTTAGAAAAATGTTTAATGAAGAGTTTAATTTGTTCTTTCATTTGCCAGACAACGATAGTTGCGATTTGTGTGATTATTTTAATGTAAAACTAAAAATATACCTTAGCGCACAAGAAAAACAAGCCATTGCTAAAGAGCAAGACTTACACTTAGATGACGCAAATGGTAGATATAAAATGAAGAATGAAGATAAGAAATGTGTTTTGGAAGGTAAAGAACGTCAACTTTTAGTAATGGCTGTGTTTAATTTTAGTTTAGTCCAGTGTTGTATAAATGTTTTATTTTCATTTCTGTATATATTGTTTGCGTCCGCCGTCTTTGTAAAAAACTTGTTTTCGTCAATTGTATAAATTCGTGTTTTCTGTAATAAAAGACCTCTTTGTATGTTCGACTTCAATGAGTTTAATTTCGCCCAGTGCAATTGTTCAAAGTGCGTTTGTAAGTACTTTTCTAACTTCTAATTTCCATTCGCGATTCGAACTAGAACATTTCTCAACATTTCTTTCGTTTCTTAACAGGCTGATTATCAAAAATGTCTTCCTACTTCTTTTTTGACAAATTCGGAAAGCTTTTATCTTCGAAAATTGTGGACCTTAAATTATACAATTCATGATCCTTGTAACAAAAATACGCGGTGCATGATGTGGGATGAAGTGAAAGCTGGAAGGGGTAGAAAGAAAAGCAATGATGGCCGAGAGTTTAAACTATCCAACATTGTTTAGCTTCAGCTTCGGTGAGAAGTGTATGGAACTTTTTTTTATAAAAGGTCATATAATGACGATGTTTGTTCCATTAATTTGTATACAAATATTTGAAAACCGTCAAAGATATCAAAAAGTTTGACCCAATTAAGATTTTCCAGAAACTCTAGAAATAAAGCAAAGTACGGCAATCTTTTAACTCTCCTCATGTGGGTCCCTGAAGAATATCAGGATTATTTCAGAAACTTACCCCATACTGAAGAAGCATCAGATTTCCCTGATGATGAATGAGTTTATGAGTTGATATATTTTAAAACTTACTCTTTCTTGTAATAAGTTCAACTATAGTGCAACTACACAGAATTGCACTATCTGTTAGCGTTTCATGAACTGATTGGACTTTTCATGAAATGTCATGTTACAATTAACATCTGCGACATGCATATACATTGCAAAAATTTAAATCATGAAAATCTTTAGACTCAATAAGCAATTGCTACAGCGAATTGTTAAAAAAAAGCAATTACTAATTATTAATTAGTAACTATGCCGATATTTAACCGTTTGGGTACGGGAGAATTTTATATTCATTGAAATGAAGCGCGATAGCGCTTCCCCGGATTCAAACGGTTAAGTAAAGAGTCTTTCAAAAAGGATGCTCGAAGTTTGTTACATTCTAGCAAATAGATATCTAACGATAACAACATTCAAATTTGTTGCCAATTCTGTCTTATTTACCCTGGAAAATAACTGTATATAGTAGGAATATAATTTTCAAAATCTCCCTTAAAAAAAGTTATTATGCATGATGTGATTTTTGATTCTATTCAGTCGACTGTTTGATGTTTAGAAAATCAACTGGCTACCAAAAAGGTTCGATTTAACCCCTTTAGACCATTTCGTTGGGAAATATCGTAAATGACATGCTTATGTGAAAACACAGCAAACATTTGATGCCCTCAAAATCAACATAACAAATACCAACCAACAGTTTCAAACAGTTTTACAAGACAAAATCATCAAAAATTGAATCTCTCAAATACGTTTCATCCAGCAAAACCGCGCAAGCATATGAGCAATTTTAAATCCATACTTATTCCCACAAAATGTTCTTTAAAACAAAAGAAGAAATAACAACTTTTTCAATTACATTAAAAAAGAGCGTCCTTATTGAAAAACCTTATAAATTTACAAAGACACATTATAACTTATCTTACTGCATTTATAATACGTTGTCCAATACTATGAATCATGAATATAGTCACAATAATAAACAAGAATACTCCAATACCCATTAAATCTCGATACTAAAATAAAATTCGCGTAATAATAATAACACGGATAAAAAATAATCATAAAATACCTTAATTAAATAGGCTACGGTTATCGCCATACAAATCATACAAAATAATCGTACTGGAACGATAATTTTGTTCATTAAATTTGTAACAATAATGAACAGTCTAAAACAGATATGCATATTAAATTATATCCACTTCGTTCATCTTAATAAATAAAATTAAAATTACTGTTAATTTACCTGTAAATATCCTGATAATAAGCAATAAAATATCGAATTTTAAAATCTTTAATTTCTCCAACATCTTCAATTTTTTTTATAAGGCATTCCAAACGGATTATTATTAACTCAAACATATAAATTTCGTAGAACAAATGGGTAATTATCACTTTCCACACGGTTATAATACTAAACATTTGAAACAACACCATCAAACCGTTATGCCAACGTTGAACACGGAAAGGTGTGTAATATCCAAATAACAGAACATATGTACAATCGTCACTTTTTAAAAATTCTCGATATTCACCATAATCTTTACTAATAAGTATAAATTGTGTCATTAGAAAAATAATGATCGTACTTATCCAATTAGTTAAGTTTAAAACTCGCGTTAACATTTTATCGACGGATTTTAGCTGAGGAGGTACTCCAAACCTATTAAAATCACTCAATTCATCGTTCATTTCACCAATGGTGTTCTTTTTAATTAAAAAGAGTATATTAAAAACAAAACTTGCTCCTGCAATTATTAAGAACTGCATGGTAAATAAACATTTAGGTATATCCTTCATTCCATCTAAAATATACACTATGATGAAGTTGAACGAAAAGGATGATGTGAAAATAGAAAGATTTGTATTATTATACGTACTTTTTAATTGTATTGTCAAAGGATATACTGCCCATATTAAATTAATGATTATTATAATTACATTTCCAAAACGGTTCCATGTCTTTTCCAGCACCCATGCGTGAAGCTTGCAAAAATGTATTTCGAATTGATAAAATCCCCAAGTTCGATTTAATATAGACATTGTGTGAAGTACTCAGGTAAGAATGTAGTGTTCAACTAACATTTGTACTACTTATACGTTGGCAAGGATCGTATTGAATATGTAGTTATGAAATGTAAATATTTAATGAATATTGAAAAGAAATTTAAAAAATATCAAGAATACGATTTAACATCGTTATTTTATTTATAACGAAGCTATCTTTATATAAATTTTTTATTGTGTACAATTTGAAACCTTTCTAGAAAATATAAAAAAAATGTGAAATTAAACAACTAACAATGACTAACTAAACACTCACAAAAAATTTAAATCTGTTTCAACTTCGTCTTAATATCCGCTAATTTCCTCATGGTTCGATCAATACTTTAAAATTTCTCTTATCCTACTTGAACGTATAATGCTGTATATGCGGAGGACTTTGTTAGAACTGATATGGTTCTCTGAATGCATTCGGACTTGATGACTGTATCACCACTTGGGAACTATCAATGCAAACTTCAACACAACTTCCTGAAAGGAAAGTGTGAGCTTATGATAAACCTTGTTAAAATAGGCAGATATTTATGTCAATGCTTCTAAGTTAAAATGACATTAACCACAAATAGTAAATTTTACAGGAGAACCAAAAATAACGTTCAATAAAATACACAAATCGTATACTATTTTTTGTTGTAATTTCTGAATTAGTTGATCAATTATTGTCATGTATTGCTGTTATTGTAACTTCAACTGTGCAGAAAAACCGTCTACTAAACATCGCTTCTCACTGGCATTACACTTAGAAGGAGACCACAAGATGTTGTATTCACCGATTTTGATGAAAGTGGTATCAATCGATAGGTATTAGTACACAATACAAATCTGTAAAATATTAGGGTGCACTATTCAGGGATTCGCGAGTAAATTGCAATTTTAGCTCGCGATTTAAACCACGCAACTTTACGTCATCGGTTAGCCACTCCCTCTACGACCACCCCTGGTTCTTTTTTTAATTAATTTAAATTAAAAATCAAAGTAAAAACGAAAAAGTGTGTTGAATTATTTGTTTTCAAAACATATAACAATAAAATATTAGAAGAAATAAAGTGAAATATTAAAAATTTTGGTTGTATTAAGAATAAAAAGCAGTTTCGTCATGAGGTTCGGACCATCTTGTTCCGCATGTGGAAGCCGGTTCGTGGTGAGTCATCAAGAGATGGAATCGGGAGGAGGACAACCATTGACATATAAGTGGTGTGGCCTTGAATTGCGACCTAAAATCACGATTTACTTGCGAACCGCTGAATAGTGCGCCCTAATATTTTACAAATTTGCACTACGTACGGATATCTATCGATTGGTACTACTTTCATTAAAATCGGTGAATACAACATCTTGTGGTCTCCTTATTAGCTGTGCGATGCAACGCGACACATTGATGAAAATTATTGCTAGGTAATTATATCACTTAATTAAATGGATGCTTAGCCTCTTTTAGGTTAATGATTGGACAGAAGGTGATGTTATAGAAAAACAGTTTCTTCAAAAACGAATTAAGATATTGGAAAAATTCAAAATGCATTTTTTATTCACTACTCTATTTAACCCCGAACATGTTTAAAACCCGAGTCTTTTACTCCTTTGGCTTAGAATTTTTCGAAAACCTAATGTAATTGAGCAATTCTAAGTCTGACTTTGGGTTTAGCTCGTTCAAAAGTTTCAGGGGCCTATTGTTTAACCTGAAAATTTTAAAAATATCAGTTATCTATTGTAACTTCAACTCTGCAAAAAAAACCGTCTACTAAATCGAGGGCATTAGGTGAGTTCTCACTAAAACTCCACCTTACTATCTAGTTTTATAATAATGTTGGATGTGCGGAGGACTTTGTTAGAACTGATATGATTTTCTAAATGCATTCGGAACTGATGACACCACTACATGGTGATTATCAATACAAAGTTCAGTACAACTTCCTGAAAGGAAAGTCTGGGCTAATGATAAACGTTGTGTTATGATTATAACTTTCATTGTAAGTACATAAAAACCGTAATTTCACAAACAGGACCACAAGCCCCTTATAAATTAAAAAAATGAAATAATAAAATGTAAACGCATTTATCCCTTATATCGTCTGTACAAATTAATTCATCGTAAGAGTCTCTTTCTGATGGTGTGAATAACTCTTATTCAAAAATTTTGACGCTTGTGTCGTAGCTTAAAGCTGCGTATACATTTGCGAGCCGAACCGTTCGCGAACCGCTCATCGAAAAAAATTTCGCAACGAACTTCTTTCGATCCATCGGAAACGCTACGAACCTCGAAGCATTTCTAGTGCTGAGGTATGCTTACTTGTCATCATCACTTCGTGTCACGAAATCTACGGTATTTCGTTTCTGAGTGGTCTTTGGTTTTGAGTGGTGTGGCTTTTGTGATGACAAATTTATATAATAATAAGAGAAAACAGTGACGTTGATGACAAACCGATCTGCATGAAAAACGTACTAGCACAGAGCTAATAATCGACTTGCAATCACAATTAAGTAGACAATATGAAAATTTTACAAAAATGTCTCCTTCTAATTTCGAGAATTTAAGTTTCTCTTAAGTTTAATTTCGTTTATCTAAAAATGATCCTTATGTTTGGGATCCCATAACAGTGTTTTAATTCTATATATATATATAGAATTAAAATATTAAATTAATTTACAGGTAGATCAGGGGCGGGCAACCTTTACTACAGTGGGGGCCAGATTACGGTTTACCTTTCGTACGCAGGTCGGAGTAGAAAATTGACAAATGTTTGATACTTACGAGTTTTTCTTTTTAATATAAAAAACAAAGTTAAAGATTAGATCTCTCATATCTTAGTTCAGTAATGACACTTTTTCTATGACGCATTAGTGGAAGAAACCTTTCTTATTAATTTCCTTTTATTACAAATTTTTGATTTAAAACAAAAATCGTTTATTATTCTTTCTAAAGGTCTCGCGGGCCAGATTAGACATTCGCGCGGGCCGGAGTTGGCCCGCGGGCTGGAGGTTGCCCACCGTTGATATAGATCAATAAATTTTAACATAATTTCTTCCGGCCACTCCATAATTAATTCTTTCAACACACGCCTAATTGGAACATTTGTCTACAACCAAGCAACCTAGCAATAAACAAATTTCACGACAATTACTCATAAAAACCGTTCCAATGTAAGCTCTTAATTCCTTAGTGTTCATCGAAAAACCAACAGGTGACAAATTGTGATAACTGTATACAGATATAAACTGTAGTAAATCTATGGGGTAACCTTCAATTTAACATTAATTTACATTAAACCACTACAAAGGACAAGAAGTAACGTGATACGATCGCTAACGAGACAATTATACATTTAAATACAAGTTTGTTTTACCAAATACAGCTTTTGATGTCATATTTAAACACTTCACTAATCCCCGGATATCTCAAAAAGATTGGATCATTTCCCAAACTCGAATTACCTCAGCAACAACAACAAGCGTTCGGTATTAACCCTTTGGCCTACAACCACGAGTCTGACTCGTGGTAAAAAAATTGTGCCATAAGCGAAAACCACGAGTCTGACTCGTTGTAAAGAATTTGTGCCATAAACGAAAACAACAAGTCTGACTCGTGGTAAGATTTGTGCCATAAGCGAAAATCACGAGTCCGACTCGTGATAAATCTTTTGTGTCCTGTTGTCCTTAGTTTTTTTTCTCGCCAGTTCGGGTACACCGCTAAACGGTGGAATGTCACGGCGCGCGATCAATTTTCTTGTATACTATGGCTCGCGCAATTGGCAGATGTTGTGTAGGCCCAGGGGTTAACAATAAAATACGTATCGTAAAGAGATTAAAAACTTCAAATGACTTTCAGTAACATTCCCTGTTTTTCGCGACCCGATTATTCAAAATCAAAATTTTATTAAGTCAGACCGAAACAAATTTTAAAAAAATATGTAAAAGACTCACCGGGCGGATGCTATTTCCTCGTCAGCTTGTCTGAAAAAAATAAAAAGATTCCATAAGTTATGTGATAAATGATTAAATAGTAGATGGTATTTATTACCTCCTAGCATCCGCTAAATAGCCATCCGACGACTCCTTCACCCTGATTAAATACATCCCAATGGAAAATACAAACGATTTGGTCGTTTACACTCGCGCACTTATTTGAAACGTAAACTTTTCTCGACGACCGCACTTATTAGTTAAGAACTTAATAGTTTCGCTTTCAAACACTTCGCGACACGAAAAAATCACAAACACTAGAAACATTTTCACTTACACTCCCGATTTTAATCAAACCGATTATTCAAAATTGAAATCAAATTTAATTGAGACCGAAACAAATTAAAAAAGATATAAAAGACTCACCGGGCGGATGCTGTTTCCTCGTCAGCTTCTCTAAAAAAAAAAAAATAAAATGAATCCATAAGTTAGGTAATAAATAATTAAACAGTAGGTGATATTTTTTACCCTCTAGCATCCGCTAAATAACCATCCGACGACTCCTTCACCCTGATGAAATATATCCCAACGGAAAACACAGTCGTTTTGGTCGTTTACATTCGCGCACTTATTAGACAAGTAAACTTTTCTCGATGACCGCACTTATTATGTAACAGCCGAATATCTCTATTTTTAAACACTACTCCCGCTCATTTAATTTATTAATTATTCACCTAATTAATCAAATTCAATAATTGTGCTTAAAAAACCCGCGCTCGCGCACATTTTTTGCACAAATTTCCTTATCGATGCGCGCACCGAACTAACGTCTTGTGATAAATGGTTAACATACAGCGTCTTGTTGGAAAATTAGTTGCGAAACTCACCCCCTTTTCTCACACTATAGTGCTCAATCTACCTGAAACCGGTCGACGCCCGTCGAAACGTCTTGCAAAGCAGTCCGATTATCGATATTTTAATTTGTAAATCGGTTAACTCTCTCTAACTTTATTTAAAACGAGTTAGCTTGTTTGCGAATCATTACCCATCATATGTTGTACACGTGTTGTCTTTTATCAAGGGGACTTTTAGTATTTTTTTTTATGTTACAATCAGTTTTAACCACTTCGGTACGGGGCCTATCGGCCGCGAAACATCATTAAGAACCGACTTTCATCGTCCGTACGCTGGCACAGCCGTCGACTATAGTCGATGCTCGGCTGTGTGGGGGGCATCTGTGGCCCCATATGCTGTGTCAGCTATAGTCGACGTCCGTACCGAAGTGGTTAAATTTTATCGTTGCTATTTCAACCCTGTCCGACCAAAATTAAAAATTTGATAAGATTTTTTAAAATTAGCCCGTTTCGTTTTGACCTTATTGTTAGTTATGGTCACGTTGAAATGTCAATTTTGAGAAAAAGTAGTTTACGCAATTTTCATTTTATACTCGATCTTAGCTAAATCTAATATAATATTGCACTTGGAGTTCTCCTTAATTTGATTGAAAGTCTAAAACTCCTCATAATTCGCGAGACTTTTATAAAATTCCTCAGAAACCCATCTTAATCCATTAAAAATTCCTCGTAATATATCTATTCAATTGGTCTAAATGCTAGTTAAATTAGCTGTTAATTTTATGAAATTACATACAGTAAAAATTGTCGAAATTCGCTTTGGTTTGTCAAAAATTCGTTAGAGCTTGTGCTAATCTATTAATATACGTTTACATTTGTTAAAAATTTATATTCATCTCTAGAAAATGCGTTATAAATTTAACAATCATATTCTAACTGACCGTTTGCAGTACATCACGATCGATGGATTTTCACGATTTTAATTTTTTCAGTTTTGCAGATGTGAGTGAACTGTTTCGTAGACAATTCGTTAATAAAACTTTTGTATATAAAAAATGATTAGAAAATAAACAGTGACAATCCGTTAACAGGACTTTTGAATGGACAAATATAATAAATGTATCAATGAACAAATATACCTTTTATTCAAATTTTATTGTGATTATTACAGATATCATAAAACGAAAATTACACATTACCGGCAATATTTCTAAAAGTTCTAGCCCGGCAACGTTTTCGGCTGTATAGTGTGGCCGGGAAACGTATTGTCAGATGCCCCAGTAATATTTTGGCTATTGGGAAATATTTTCCGTATACACGTTTTCAGCAATAATGACTCAAAAAATTAACGAACATTGTCAACTGTAAAAAATGAAATTCTATTCCAAGTACACCCTCATCATAACATCAGATGTTAAGTTAGAATAGCGTCGATAAGCGAATTCCAAATTTTACCTTCTTGCTGTAGGTCTTCTGAGATGCAATTGTCCATCAAATTGCTATAGACAAAATAGATATTCATCACTAAAGACAATTTGGTACAATTCTTCAACATAATACTCTCTCAATCTACACCACTCGAATGCGACGACTCGATCATCTAGGATTTAAAAAATCTGACAAATTGGTCGGTGTGATGCAAAACCATAGTTCTAAGTAAAGGATTCTTTGATAAATTGGCCGTATCGATACCAGAGTTACTAAAACAACCCTCCAGGTGATCTCCACTTACCGAGTTATTTCGTTGGATTAAGAGCTCCATGCTCGACTAATTGTAAAGTTACTTCAACTTCTGTTAGTTTTCTGGTAATTGCGCGAAACGATATTCACGGTATCATAGATTTCCATAATTCGATTATCTTTAATAGGTGTTAATTGAAGATAAAACTGATTTCGGTAGACGCTGGATATAATACGTACCCAAATAAACGATTTACCAAAGTCTAAATTTCCAGTAATCAATATATACACAGTTCGGCGAAAGATGTCTCATTACTTGAGACAGAAAGAGATTAAAACTGAAAATTCTAATCTAGGATAACACTATTAATTAATGACGTATAAGACATCTTTCCCCGAACCGTGTAGAGCTCCACACTCTAAGAGAATTGTAACCAGGGAGCGAAAAAAGCTCATACCATGCAGAACCCATACATCTTCGCGAACACATTCGCTACCTATGTAGTGTTTATATGTACTATAATCCGAAATGGAGCTACACCATGAAGAGAAAGATGAAAAAGTAAGCCCCCTCTCCGTAACACTGCCCTGTACTCTTTCATTTAACTCTTTATGGTACAGCTCCATTTCGGGTTATAGTACACATTCACAAACGCAAGAATAGCGTTCAGAATTAGGTACACAATCACTACGTAGAGTATTTTGAAAGAGTTCGCAAACCGTACAGACACCATGTGCACTAAAAATTACGTACGTTTTAATGAACTTGTGTACGTAGTTCCGCTATGTAAACGCTACGAAGTGAGATACAGAATGTCTTCGCTTCGACGTACGGTACGTTTAGCGTACGGATTCTGTTTTTTTTTGAGTCTTGATTATAACTATTCCAACATAAAATATCAAACAAGAAACAATAGAACAGTTCGCTTATTATGACAACATTTTGATCATTTACTACTTCACTTGAGATGTAGATATTACAGGGTGTGGTAAAAGTCCTTAAGCCCCCGGACCCATATCGTAAATTTTTTGCGTGTTTGTTCGTTATATTGTTGTTAATCATTCCGCCAAATTTTACGCTCCTACCTATCTTACCTTCAGAGTTATGGTCTCTGATGCAGATCGGACCACCATTCTGACCTTGGACTCTGCCGGAAAGTCCAACCGTGAGATCCGAATCATCACCGGATTTTCCCGATCGACGATCCAGTACACCCTCCGTCGTTACAGGGAGCTTGGTACAGTCTAGGACCGTCCTTGGAGCGGAAGACGCAAGACTACAGTAACACCCACCATAGTAAAGCGCGTCCGGGAGAGGATCAGGTCGAACCCCAAGCGGAGTCTCAGAAAAATGGCATCCGACCTGAATATCAGCGTTCGTTCCATCGGCAAGATCACTAAACAGCATTTCAAGCTTCGCAGCATCAAATTGCAGAAGACGCACATGCTCACGGACAAGATGAAGACCACTCGACTTCAGAGCTGTCGTCAACTTCTAAACCGATTTTCTCCGGCAGGCCACATGGACGTCCTCTTCACCGACGAGAAGTTGTTCACCATGGAGCAGTACTGCAATCGCCAGAATGACCGTATTCTTACTCAATCGGTCCGGGATGCAAATGAGAAGGGTCGCTACTTCACCAGAAGCGCACATCCCGCTCAGGTCATGGTCTGGGATGGCATCACCTCCATCGGCAAAACGCCCCTGATTTTCGCCGATCAGGGCGTCAAAGTGAACGCCGCTAACTACCTGGACGACATTCTGAAGAAGGCAGTGCTTCCCTGGAGCCAGACACACTTCAACGGACGCCGCTGGACCTTCCAGCAGGACAGCGCGCACACGGCCAGAGTGGTTAAGCAGTGGTGCCAGGCCAATTTTCCTGCCATGATCACCTCCTCGGAGTGGCCACCGTACTCCCCGGATTTTAATCCATTGGACTTCTCCGTGTGGTCGGTGCTTGAGTAGAAAGCCTGCGCGAAGACACACACCAGTTTGGACGGTCTGAAGCGCGCCATTCAAAAGGCGTGGGACGAACTCGACGTCAACTACCTGTCTGCCACGGTGGGTGCCTTCCCCACCAGACTCCGTCCCTGCATCAAAGCTAAGGGAGGATATTTCGAACTTTGATGTTAAATTATTATTGCTGACACTTTGAATAAACTATATAACAAATTTGGTGTGTTTATCTTTATCCGTTCTGTTTTTGGCAGACTATGTACCATACTTAAGGACTTTTGCTAACTCAATGATGCACTTTATTACAACTATGAAGTCAACTTGATTTCTTAATGTTTTTTATCTCGATAGCTAGTAACAGAACAACCTTATTTCATTCGGTGAATCCACGGTTCACGCACCTCGCAATGCTAGCAAAACCGTAGATTCGGTTCGTTCCTATTCAGCTTTAATTTTTGAACTTTTAGACTATTGATATACATGACAAATATCATCAAAATATCAAGTTGATACCACCATTTTTTCTGAGTGTTGCGGTTTCTTAACGAGCAGTGTATTTAGATTAAAATATTTTTTGATGCCAACTTGAATGTTTCTTGAAATTAACTAAACTTAACGTGTTATATCAAAATCAAAGAAATATTTGGCATCAACTGCTTAAAATCAATTCAATTTACTCAAATGTACAACTATTACGAATTGTTGAGTTAAAGTGTTATTACTAACTATCAATTAAATACTTATAGGTAAATAAAAAGGTATAAATCAAAAAGTTTAAGTACGTATATACAAAAATAAAACTTCAGAGTATTTAAATAAGAATTTGAATTTCAAATAACCCACATTCCACATAATACACTACACTTTACTAAGAAACCATAGGATTAACTTTTAATTTTAAGATCATAAATAATGTAAAAAAGTTTTCAAAGGAACTGACTTAAAAAGATTAAAAAACTTAATAAATATTCAAAACGTTTATTACATACATATTTGCAACAATTCTTGTATATAATAAAAACTTAAAAATAAATGAAATGTGAAAGCTTCCTACAGCTATAGGTACTATTATTATTTCCAAAATTTTAAGCTTCAATACTTAAAAAAGAAGTAGCATTAATAGAGTCCCAATCCAATTTAGAAATTGTCCCTAGATGAAAGTTTAATAATAGATTGACACCCAGCATAAATCTTCTTAAATTCCTAAAATTAACGTTAATAATTTTACCACACTTTCACTCAACTAACAACCGTCATGTTAGCATATGAAAGAGAACCGAAAAAGTTAACTTTTATCGTAAAGTTACGCTGACTTAACCAAGGAAAAATCAAAATTTCTTTTTGCGTCTTTGCATCTGCATCGTACCAATTCATATTATAAATAGCTTCTGTTAAAACGTTATACTGCAACAAAATAAAATATCATATTACGATATATAAAAATACATCTTTATATCTTACTGAATTTATAATACGTTGTCCAACACTATGAATTATAAAGATAATTGCGATAGCAAACAAGAATACTCCAATACGGAATAATCGAGCCCATCCATTTGGCAAATTTTAATGCTCGTGTAAATATTTTGTCGACGGCTATTAACTGAGCAGGAACTCCAAATCTGTCAAAATCACTTAAATGTTTTACCATTTCTAAGTTAAGCCATTTTCCTCAAAACGGTACAAAAGTATTACTCTCTACAATTTCTTGTGGTACTATACTTTTATGCTTGAAGAAGCTATTAAAACTATTTATAAAGCAAATTCGTGAAAGATATCAGTAATTACAGCTGTTTTCGAAAAATAATGTCAAATAATAGATTCTTTTAAAGATAGCTCCTTCATTCACTTGCGTCACTAACTGCCAAAGCTTGTCAAAATGCAGACATAAGTTCCCCTTTGAGGATAATATCCTCAAAGGGGAACTTATCATCAAATCATCATATTATGATGATTATGAACCTTCTTCCGGTTGGGTTCTGAAGTTCGAACTGTTGTTCATATCATACTCCAACAACACAGGTTTCGTTTATTCGTAAGAAATTTTCTTATATCTCTTCCCTTCCCTTTTCTGTCCTTCTTTCTTTCTTCAGCTCCTTATATTTTCGATCCCGTGGTTAATACTTTAATAAAGACATATTCTCTTTTTTTAATAAAATCTTTTCTTTATAACTTGAAAGAAACTAAAATAAGACAGTAACATAAAATAAGGAGGATTTTCTTCTGCGAGCCAAAAGTCCGATGACTCGACTTTTATAGAATCACAGGTGGACCAACGGAACACTGTCTGGAAAGGGATAAGGTATTAATTGATTGAGATCTAGGAACTATCACGGTCGGTTAATATTCTACAATATTCTAAGTGTTCTACTTCTACTTCTAATTATCACACAATTATCACAGCTGGATTCCTTGTACAGTAGCAAATTCCTGTATTAAAAGGTATACCTCCAAGGACTTTTGCTGATAATAGCGAGGTCGAGTCTATAGGGAGTTTGCATCCCTTCTTTATTAAATTCGATATAAGTGCTTTACGAGGTTCTTCATATCGCTGACAAGCCAATAGGTATTATTTATCTCGCCCTTTTCGCCACACTGACAGAGTGGGTTATCTCTCACCCGGATCTTATGTAAGCATGATGGTGTCAGCGCATGTCCTAGTCTTAACCTGACAAATAAGGTATAGAAGTTTTTTGAAGCAAAAGGAAATCTCTTCTACCATGGGATTCTTTGAACTACAGGTTGGACTCTAGCATAATTTGGTCAGACACGATCGCCTCCATTTCTGTTCCCATACCAGGTTGATTTCTCTTTTTACTTGATTGAATAGTTCCTCGTTATGTATCCTAATTCTATAGGTAGCCTCTTGATATCCCTTGCCGGCCAACGCGTCTGCCTTTTCATTTTCCCTCACTCTTGAGCGTCCCGGAATTCACACTGAGCTTATGTTGCTAGTTCAAAAGTTCTAACATTCGATCAAAAGTGACATTTTATGTTACTATTCTACAGGGTGTTTAAAAAATACGTTCGAATATTTGGCCCACTTATAGATTTCATCAGTACAAACAAAAAAGTCAAAATAAACATAAGTCAAAAATCAGCCGTTTCCTAATTACAGCGTGTTTTTCAAATTAAAATAATTTACACTCAGTAGGAGTGATTCGCGTATTTATGAAGTCATCCATGGAAATAACAAAACAAATTTTGTTCGTTTCTGTTAGTGTAGTTGCCCCATTTGTTGTAATTATTGTGTGTCCGTTATTGTCAGTGTTTATTGAAGTAGTTGTTGCTGTAACCCATTGTTGAAATTTTCGAATATGCCTTATACCAACGCAGAAATGGCAGACATGCATTTTATGTATGGCAAAGCCGATGGAAATGCTTGTGAGGCACGTCGCCTTTATGCCGAAGCATTCCCAAACCGGGTACTCCCGTGTGACAAACTTTTTACAAATTTACATCAACGTTTATCCGAAGTTGGATCGTTTAAATCAAGGAAAGGTGATGGTGGTCGGCCTAGATCAGTTTGTACTCCCGACGCAGAACTTAACATTTTAAGACGAATTGAAGAAAATCCTGGTACTAGTACTAGAAGACTCTCTACTGAAACAAATATTAATTTTTCCCTAATTTGGAGAATTTTACGGGAGCAGCAATTGCACCCATACCATATTCAAAGGGTACAGGCTCTAGCTGTGCCTGATTATGCCGCACGACTGGTGTTTTGTCGAAGCATGTTGACAAAAGTCGCGGAGAACCCAAATTTTGTTACGAAAATTTTATTTACAGACGAAGCTGGTTTCACGAGAAATGGCATTTTTAATTTTCATAATAGCCATCCATGTTTGGGCCGACGAAAATCCGCATGCCGTTGTTGAATCGAATCATCAACACCGATTTGCAATCAACGCTTGGCTTGGTGTGTTAGGAGACCATCTGATAGGACCTTGCTTCCTGCCTAACCGTTTGACTAGTCAATTGTACCTTGACTTTTTGCGGAATACATTACCACTGCTGTTAGAAGATGTGCCCCTCAACCACAGAATTAATATGTGGTTGATGCACGATGGAGCTCCTGCGCATTACGGAGTCTTGGTCAGAAATTATCTAAACGAAAATTACAATGGCAGGTGGATAGGGCGAGGAGGTCCAATTGCATGGCCCCCTAGATCTCCCGACCTCACTCCACTCGATTTTTGCATTTGGGGGTATTTAAAGACATTAGTTTATTCAAGTCCTGTGAATAATTTAGATGAGTTGCGAGAACGAATTCAACATGCCTGCCAGACTGTTCGTATAAATCCGGGACTCTTTGAGAGAGTGCGGCGTTCACTTTTACGGAGATGTGAAATGTGTATACAAATGGAAGGAGGACATTTTGAACATCTTCTTCAAGAATCATTAATTTGTAATAATTAAAATGCATTTATACTGATATTTGAGTGTAAATTATTTTAATTTGAAAAACAGGCTGTAATTAGGAAACGGCTGATTTTTGGACTTATGTTTATTTTGACTTTTTTGTTTGTACTGATGAGATCTATAAGTGGGCCAAATATTCGAACGTATTTTTTAAACACCCTGTATATGAAAATGTTAACTCCTAACGACTGATTTACAAAATACGGTTTTCACAAAAAGTCGTTTGGGATTGGAGTCGTTTGTTAAACGATGTCGTTAAATAACGACAATTATAAAATAAGTCTGATAATAAATACTTTTAAATACGAAAGTAAAAAGAAAATACTTAAAATTTCTAATACCGTGAATTTCTAATAAAACATTAACATGAAGATCATTTTCTTATAAGTAAACAGCTAGATTAAATCGATTCCTCATAATTTTTAAATTTGTTTTCAATATCCGGACTTATAATTGCATATTCAATACTATACCTAGTTACACATAAATATAAAGTATATGTACATAAAAAGTAGTTGGACTGCACATCACCGCCAGAGTACTCAGCAAAATGCATCTAACTTGGGGGTTTTATCAATTGGAAAAATATTCTCATCTTCACTTGTGGCCGTTTGGGAAGCCATGGAACGGTCTTGGAGGTATAATTGTAATTATCATCAACATTATATGGGCAATATATCCCTTAACTACACAAATAAAAAGTACGTATAATAATACAGCAATTCTGTTTCAAAATATTGTCATAATTTATAATAAATTCTAGACGGGAGAAATGATGTACCAAAATGTTTATTCGATATACAGTTTTTTATAATTGGCGGAGCATGTTTTTATTTTAACGTCCTTTTTATAATTCATAAAGAGTCTATATTAGAAGTTATCAAACATTTAAGCGATTTTGACAGATTTGGAGTGCCCCCTCAGTTAATAGCTGTCGACAAAATAATTACACGAGCATTAAAATTTGCAAAGTGGATGGGGTCGATAATTCCGTTTTCAATGACTCAATATATACTTTTTAACGAACGTTATAACACATATCGAGAATTATTAAAAGGAGTAAACTGCACGTATGTTCTAATAATGGGATATTATACTCCTTTTCATGTTCAGTATTGGCACTACGCCCTAATGGTGTTATTTCAAATGCTTACTATTATCACCTTAGCAAAGGGAATCTTAATCTGGTTGTTGTTTCAAATTTATGTGCTTGAATTGGTGGTAATCCGTTTGCAACATATTACAACGAAAATAGAAGAAATTCGTTTTATATTTGGGTATAAAACAGATTTTCAAGTACGACATGTTATTGCTTATTATCAGGATATTTACAGGTAAATAAATAATAATTCGTTTTTTATAAAAAGTGAAAGGAAGGAATTTAAAATTACATTTATTTTAGACTGTTCAACATTGTTACGAATTTAATGAACAAAATTCTCGTTCCAGTACGATTTTTTGATATCATTTTTATGACGATAACCGTTGCGTATTTTATTAAGGTATTTTATGGTTATTTCTTTATCCGTATTATTATTATACGTATTTTATTTCAGTATCGAGACTTAATGAGTGTTGGAGTATTCTTCTTTGTTACCATAATTATATTCATAATCCATAGTATTGGACAACGTATCATGACCTCGGTAAGATTATAAGACTATCATTTGTCTGTTTATACTATATTGTATCTAATTTTGTTATAGCATAATGCGTTAATGGAGGCTATTTATAATATGAATTGGTACGATGCAGATGTCAAGACTCAAAAAGATATTTTAACTTTTCTTTGGTTAACTCAACGCACCTTTATGATAAAGCTTAATTTTTTTGGCTCTCTTTCATATACAACCATCGCAGATGTTAGTTGATTGATTAATTGATTGGGTAATTATGTTTACTTGTTAATATTAATTTTAGGAATTTAAGAAAATTTATGTTGGGTGTCAGTGCATTATTAAACTTTCGCACAGAAACAATTTCTAATTCGAATTCACCTGGGAATGCAGTTTGTTTTATGGTACTTTAAAAAGTTGACAAAAATACAATATAGAAATATTTCAAGCAATGCAAATTTATTGGTAGTGAATAATAATTGTAGTACAGATCTGTAATAATCACGATAACATTAGAAAATATATATTAGTACACTGACACATTTAGTAGATTTTTTGCCCAAGTTAATATTAATTTTTAGAGAATTTTTGGCAAGTTGTGATGAAGTTTTAACCAACCTAACGAAAAATAAATACTACGTTCAAATAAAATAATTCCTTAACCCCTTCCGATATAACCGGAACTCATGGGTGACTTAAAATATTTTTAAAATGTAGTTTAATATGTACTAGATCTATGTATAAAACTTCAAAGTTATTGGACGTGTAGTTTCCGAGATATTTCGACCAGTCCATTTCGGTGAGACATCCTGTAGAATCTTCTTCAAACCAAACTCTTAATTTCAACATCATCACGAAATTGAATCGGTACTCTCAGACTATTACTATTATCACTCTTGGTAAAGTGATACTTACCAATTTGTTAGTAATCCTATTGCAACAAATTACAACGAAAATTGAAGGATTTTTACCAACACGACTTTTTAGGATCATTTTTAGGACGATAACCGTGGCTTATTTAATTAAAGTATTTTATGGTTATTTATGAGCAAACAAACACGCAACTTCTCGATGACTGCTCTCATTGGAACAACGGAGTTGGTATTTTTTAATCTATTCGACCAAATGGTTGGGTTGAAAACCAAGGCCAATCGAACCACACCGTTCAATCCTTTTGAAACTTTTTGAAATCTTTTATCAAAACTGCAATTGACGAAAATACATTCACCGCTAAAAAATTTTCCGATGCCGGGTATCGAACCCGAACCTCTTGGGTGAAAGCCAGGTATCCTAGCCCCTAGACCAGTCATGGCGAACCTATGATCCGCGGGTCAGGCAGTGACCCACACAATCCTTTTAAGTGACCCACAAACAGGGCCGGATATAAGGCGAATTTATAATACAGAAAAATGTTAGTTTGTGTCCCATGACCTTTTTTTTAAATATTCAAGTAATGACCATCACCTCTTTTCCAAGTGATTAAAAATTAGTGACCCACGAGGAAGCACTAAACAAATACAATAAACCAAATTTTACCCACTTCTCAAAAAGGTTCGCCATCATTGCACTAGACCATATCGGACTACTAATAATTTATAGTAGTATAAATTTAAATTTATTTTCACATAAAATGTACTTTGAAATTTTGTTAGACTAACAAGGAGACATCGCAGTTGACTCTTCACCAATTTTGATGAATTTTTTTATGGTGAATCTATATTGAATATAAGTAAGTTCCCCCAAAGCTTTTGATCGAATGGCCCTTCTAAAGAGAGCTATTAATTTTTGAAAGTTACGTTTTTTGGGAGTTGTTGTCATAAGCTATAAAGCGATGTCGTTTGACGTATCTGTCCGTAGTGCAGTGAATGAATGCCGTGCTCCTGTGCAGGAAGCCCAGGATCTGGATTCTGATGTTACAACTTTTTTTTTGTTTTAATTATTTATTATAATACTCCTAATCTATTCTTTTATTTATATCAACATATACGTAATTATATTTATATATAATTGTAATTTTTTAATTACTTATTATTATCACTATTTGGAATTTTTTAATAATTCCTTTTAATAAAACCTCATAATACGTGTTTTCTGTTTCAAAAAAAAGTTTTAATATCAGAATCCCGATCCTGGGCTTCCTGCACAGGAGCGCGGCATTCATTCACTGCTCTATGGACAGATACGTCAAACGACATCGCTTTATAGCTTATGACAACAACTCCCAAAAAACGTAACTTTCAAAAATTAATAGCTCTCTTTAGAAGGGCCATTCGATCAAAAGCTGTGGGGGAACTTACTTATATTCAATATAGATTCACCATAAAAAAATTCATCAAAATTGGTGAAGAGTCAACTGCGATGTCTCCTTGTAAGATTAAAAAAACACATCAAAAATGTATGCGAAAAAAAAAACACTAGACCAATCATAGACCATTTGAGCACAAATTTAAAAAAACACCAAGTAGTAAAAAAAAAATAGGAAAACGCCTTAATGTACTTTCAATTTAGAATTAAAAAAATAATAAAGATAATAGTATAACACAAAAAAACGCAATAAGACAATATTAAACATACTGTACAGGGTGAGCCAAATTGGACACTTTTAAAGGGAAACTCATCTTTCTATAAGAGATAGACGAAAAATGATATCGGTGTCTGACGCTCGATTTTCGTAAAAAACTTAATAGTGAAAACCACATATTGATATCTCTTACGGTTTGGAAGATACAGGGTGTTTTTCGAAAAAGTACGTTTTTGAAAAGTCTAAAGAATAAATTACATTATCACAAGTCTTCTCTGAAATATATAACATACTGTAAAGCTTACATGTGCAGATTTTGAATAAAACGGCTTTGGATACAAAGTAAAAACGAAATTACATTGAATTTTCAGAAACAAACACCAAATTGAAATGACTTTTTTTATCACACTTGATAGTTCGATCAAGTCTTCTTTGGAATATACAATGTCAAAAGATGCAGATCTTCAACTGCGTGGTAGTAGGCTTTGGGCAAAGCTCCGATAAAACAAATGAATTGTTTATACTAGTTGTCAAATTTGGTTTAAGTTGCTTATGTCTAGTGTTTTTAATTTTCACAGTAGGTAATAATGAGATATGAAAATTATGAAAAATGGGATATGATAGTTTGTTTTATACAATCCGGGGAAAATTCAGAAGCTGCATCAAATTTATATCATGAACGATATCCAGAGAGGAGACAACCCCATACTGACATTTTTAGAAGACTCCAATATAATTTAAAAACTAGTGGTCAATTTGAAAAGAAAAGAACCAAGAGTTGTACACGAAAAACATGGAGTGGGAAGAAATAGTAGTTTTAGGGGAAGTAGAAAATAATCCAAAAACATCAACACGGCAGTTAAGTACGACCACAAGAATGCCTAGAACTACACTTAGGCATACAGTATATTAAAAACGCATAAATTTAAACCATATAGAACCGGCAAAGACGGATGAATTTTTGCCAATGGTTTTTAGAAAAATTTAGCGAAATGCGCAATTTTCCCTTAAATTGTATTTGGACAGATGAAGCCTACGTAAGTAGCGCTGGTAGCAATTGTGGAACGAAGGAACCAGGGCACGTTTGGTTTCAGTATATGGGCAGGGAGTCTTAGAGGTCGAATTATCGGTCCATGTATTTATGATGGCACTCTTACACCCGAAAAGTATTTAAGAATATTAAGGCAGCAACTCGAATCTCTTGTTGATGACTTACCTCTGGCACATCTGATAAATATATTGTTTCAACATGATGGTACGCCCCCCATAATGCTGCTATCATCACAAACTTTTTGAATGCTACTTTTAGTAATTGCTGGTTAGGCAATCAGGGTCCTAATTGTTGGCCAGCTAGGTCGACAGACCTAACACCCATGGATTTTTACCTTTGGGGAAGATTAAAAGATGTCGTTTATAAATTACCTATCACTTATAAGCCGCAGTTATACAAGCTTTTGAAACACTTGCCCCAATTGAGCTTATCAACTCAGCAAAAAGTGTTGAAAAGAGATGTCGAGTTGGGTGGAGGTGTTATTTTGCTGCTGTTTTATTAAAAATCTACACATGTAAGCTTTACAGTGTTATATATTTCAGAGAAGACTTGTGAAAATGTAATTTATTCCATAGCCTACTACTACGTAATTAAAAGCTACACCTGAAAATCTTTGAAATTGTGTATTTCAAAAAAGACTCGAGCGAATTATTAAGTGTGGCATATTTTTGGAAAGGGAACTTTAAGCTCTCGCCGAATATGTAAAAATATACAGGGTGTTCCATTTGAAAAACTCATTTTTATGTCAATAACTACCAAAGTATCGCTTGTAGAGAAATCTAATTCATTTCATTAAATTCTACGTAAAAAATTGCTTCGAGAATGTTTTCACAGAAATCAAAATTTTTCAATAAGAAAAAAATTATGAAGACTTTTCAAAAACATACTTTTTCGAAAAACACCCTGTATCTCTCAAACCGTAAGAGATATCAATATGTGGTTTTCACCATTAAGTTTTTTACAAAAATCCAGCGTCAGACACCGATATCATTTTTCCTCTATCTCTTATAGAAAAATGAGTTTCCCTTTAAAAGTGTTCAATTTGGCTCACCCTGTACATCAAGTAATTTTCCTTATTGAGTGATTGATTGATTAATTAATTAATTAATTAATTAAACATCTTTCGTCGAACCGTGTATACTTTATTAATCATCGCTCTTAAGAAAATATAAAAGAGAATCTATAGAAAAATTCAAAAAGTCATAAAACTTGATTGCCTACTAATAAAAATTTTAGAATATTGAAAATTTAGTAATTTTAAATTAAAGTAATTTTTTAAAAGAAAATTAATAAAATAAAAGTTGGAGGCACCAGGCATCGATCCCGATACCTCTCGCATGCTAAACGAGCGCTCTACCATCTGATTGTGAGCTCGCCCCCTATACATACAGATAAAAATTCGATCCAATTCCGAAATTCAAATGATCTACTTTTGCTTTAAAACATTTCTCATAGTTAAATTACACATTCACTCTTTTATAATCTTCAACCAGAGAGAAAATAGAACCAAACCTAAAATTTCTAGAAGATAAAAACCATTTCTGTATAGAAATAAGAAATTACTTTCAATAAAAATATATTAGAAAAAAACTTCACCTGTAATTTAAGAAAAATAACAAATTAAACATAGGGTTTGGAGGCGCCGGGTATCGATCCCGGTACCTCTCGCATGCTAAGCGAGCGCTCTACCATCTGAGCTACGCCCCCCACACATACAGATAAAAAATCGATCCAATTCCGAAAATCAAATGATCCATTTTGACTTCACACATAAATCATATTGATTTATATGTTACTTTCTTCCTGTAAGATCGAAATTTATGAAATCCCGTTAATAACGGTCAAAAGAGGAAATATTGTTACACACCGAATATTTCATAACTATTCCATTGGAGTTGCAGAAGACGTTAAATGAAGCAATTTTTCATCATGCAATAACGGTTAAACCTTAAACATAAGAAAGCTCTGACCCCCTTAACTCATTATTGGCCGCTAAAAATCCTTACATCACCCGGCGTTAAGCCTGGCCTTGATCATTCAAATAATTAGTGAATTCAAATAAAAAAAGTTCCTAATTTGAAAATCAAATTTCTAGTAATTTCATTTAATGTGGTAGTCCTCAAAATATTTTTCTACACATAAAAGCATCTGAAAATGTCCGTACATGAAACATGTTGCTTTCCTTTTCAATTTCTTTTCGAAACTTTTCTTTTCCCGAAGTATGATTTTTATCAGCCTGTGCAGTTTCATATCTCCTGAAAGTCTAGTTGGTACATCTTTACAAGAAATTCTTTTTGATGGACCTCTGAATTTTCCTCCAATCTTCAGCAGCTTGTAGTAAATAGGAGGTAAATTTAATTTTCTTTACCCATTTCTGTTTGTTGTATAAATAAATTAAACAATGCACAATTCAACATAAAGGTAAAAGCATTTTTTGTCCATTTGACACTTTTTCTTACAAATGGATTATAAGAAAAGTATTAATCTGCAAAATCTACACCAGTGATGGCGAACCTATGACCCATGGGTCAGACACTGACCCACACAATCCTTTTAAGTGACCCATACCTTGATTTTTACAAACTTATTTTTTATGTCCTATTATTTATGAAATTGAAGAGAAAAATGCAAAATCCATCCTCAACCCAGAGTTCTAACGCTCGAATCTTGCAGATTTTTCTTATAACACATTGAAGAGAAGAAGACAAAATCCATTCTTAACCCAGAGATCTAGTGCTCGGATCTTGAATTTTCCTCTTCATGGCGGTATTAGAGAAAAATGCAAAATCCGTCCTCAACCCAGAAGTCTAACGCTCCGATCTTGCATTTTTCTCTTATAACACCATAAAGGGGAGAAAACAAGATCTGTTCTCAACCCAGAGGTCTAGTGCTTGGATCTTGCACCTTCCTCTTCATGGTGCTATTAGAAAAAAATGCAGTTTGTTCTCAACTCAGAGGTCTAGCGCTCAAATATTGCACCTTTCTTTTATAACACCATGAAGAGGAGGAGACAAGATCCGTTCTCAACCCAAAGTTCTACTGCTCGGATCTTGCACCTTTCTTTTCATGGTGCTGTAAGAGAAAAATGCAAAATTTGTCTTCAACCCAGAGGTCTAGCGCTTAGACCAGTGATGGCGAAGTTATGACCCATGGGTTAGACACTGACCCACACAATCCTTTTAAGTGATCCATATCTTGATTTTTGCAAACTTATTTTTTATGTCCTAGAAAGATAATAAATAATTTTATTTCAACAATCTATTTATTAATAAATAATGCCATTGTGTCATAGTATGTATGTATAGTATGTTATTTTGTTCAGGCAAATATTTAGTGTAGGGAGTACTAAATAGTGTTATCCCAATGATATCATACACCTGTAATCGATTTTTATTTTTTAATCTTTACCTACTAATGTAAAAGTTGTAAAACAAAAAGGAAAAAAAGCTCTTTTAGTCCTTAGTCTTAGAAGTAAGGATATAAAAAGTAAGTTTATTAAAAACACATTTCTCTTTTGCATGTGACTTAATACTGTGATCCACGAGCTAGCACCAAAACAATATAGTAAACAAAATGTGACCCACTGCCCCAAAAGGTTCGCCATCACTGATCTACACCATTCATACAGCCGGCCCAACACATCTTGGCCGATGAAGGTCACGCAAAATGCGCAGACGAAGGAGTGCGACAGTAAATCGTCGGAGAAAGATGGGTGTATTCGCTAGATAAGACCGGCAAGTATAAAGCGCGGCAAAAGTTGACCTGTACAAAAATATGTACCTCGTGTGCCATACATTGTCTGTTCAACAATGGGATATTACGGGATTTTACAAAATATAACAGTATCAAATATCAAAAATTCTTACAAAACAATGTTTCATAGTTTTCTCTTCATTTTGGATTAGATTATTGAAATTTAAAACTCAAAAATCAAACATATATTAAGCTGCAAATAGTACAATATCTGCTAAAACTATTAACAAAAATAATAAATAAATAAGAACTTACTTTATTTCTCACTTTACTTTCCGCCATCTCGAACTTAAATATTACCTCACGCACTTATACACAAACTTTTGCTTTGATCTGTACACGAGTATACTACGCAAATGAGCTCTCTAAGAACTACCCACCTATTGCCACTGCGCATATGACCTAGGTAGGCCAAGATGAAATGTGCCGGCTGTACACATATTGTAATCCATAACACTTTCCATTTTTTTTATCATTTCACCAATTTTTCGATTTATTTTACCAGTTTCTATCAGTCGCGTCTAATGTATTGTGGAAATTATATCTTTTGTCTTTCGATTGTCTTTGCGATGCACCTAATCAAACAATAAAGTAAACTGATTGTGTAAAAAAACATATTAGTAGTTAATTTCGATAAACCGCATTTTAAGTGCTGCTGACAATACCACCAGTAACGACAATTTTTACCATTTTTGTATTATGAAAAATTGCTCTATTTAACTCCTTTTAGGGTTCTAAACATTCAAATCTTCTTGATAATATTCTGAATAAGAACAACAGACTTTGTTACTGCACGCTAAGTAACATAAAATAGTTAATTAAGAGAAAAAACTTTAAATCATTTTTTCTCAAAACTTTGGTTTTTTTTAATTGGCACTCTTGTCGCAAATGAGCGATGAATGAATGATGTGTTCATCTCCAATCACGAAATAAGCGCTGATCTTTTAAGACTTATAAAAAAATGTTACCTTATAAAACATTCGTTATTGCTCTTTCCTATCTAAAGGGTGGAATCGCATGTCTTCTTTACAGTTATATGATTTTTATTCATTACTAAACTAACAAAGTAAATGAAAAATAGCACAATTTAGCAGTCAAAAAAAAAAAATGAAAAAGGAATTCCGATACCGGGAATCGAACCCGAGCCTCCTGGGTGAAAGCCAGGTATCCTAGCCACTAGACCATATCGGACTCTGTCAAAATATAAATAAGGGAATAATCTCCGATTTTAATCTTTTGATCTATCGACTTTTAAATTATAAATAGAAAGTTTTCTAGATTGACACATTCAAAACTAACAGTTAAATATTTTCGCTTTATGTCATTATCCAAGTTTTAAAGGTTAGAGTAAATGAATAAACCTCATTCTTTACGTTTTGTATTTTAGTTCAAAGTGTAGCCAACTTAAACTAAAAAAAACAACTCACGACACTTCAGAGGTTTTCTTAATGAATACATTATTGTAGTATAGGAAAGTAGGACGCTGACGTAGAAATAAGTATAATAAGTAGTAAGCCATCGCTCAATGAGTAAGCAGTTGAATTCCTAAAACCAAGTCGATAATTGTAATTTGACGCTGCAAATATAACATGTAAAACCATCTAATGTTTGATTACCTGCAACTTGAACTTAAGTTATCACATTATACAAAAACTCAAAAAAATTAAAATCAGGCTGAATTAAAAAAAATGTTTACTTAAATACTCTTTTCAACACTATTAATAATAAAATTTGAGTTAAAAACTGCAACGAATAATTTTTATATTGTTTGTAAGCGATGGTGGTGTAATGGTGAGCATAGTTGCCTTCCAAGCAGTTGATCCGGGTTCGATTCCCGGCCATCGCATAATCTTTTTGCTTTAAACTTTCAAATCCATTAATATTTTATATCGATAGTGTTTCAAGCAAATATTAAAATGTTAGTCAACAAACTCAAGTACAGAGAATGAGACATTGTGTAAAAATTTTAAAACGTAAACTTGGATCTTTACACTCCAATTAATTACTAATTGTAAGTATTACAATCATCAATTTCTAATAAAAATTAAAGTATAAAGTAAAAAATACAAATAAATAAGAAAATGTGGAGGCGCCGGGCATCGATCCCGGTACCTCTCGCATGCTAAGCGAGCGCTCTACCATCTGACAAGGAAACCTCACGACTTTGGATTCGCCGATTTTAATGGAAGTGGTACTAATCGATAGATGTTGATATATAGTACGAATGTGTAAAATATTAGGGTGAAATGTTCAGCGGTTCGCAAATAAATCGCGATTTCAGCTAGCGAATCAAGGCCATGCCGCTTTACGACAGTGGTTAGCCACTTCCTCCGAATCCGCACCTGGTTGTTTTTTAATTAATTTAAAATAAAAATCAAAGTAAAAACGAAAAAGTGTGTTGACTTATTTGTATTCAGAACATATAACAATAAAATATTAGAGAAAATAAATTGAAATATTGAAAATTTTCATTATATTAAAAATAGGAACAGATTACTTTCCAAGATTTCAACCGTATTGTTTCGCATGTGGAAGGCGGTACGTGGTCAGCCAACAAGGAGCGGGGTCGGGAGGAGGCCAACCATTGAGATATAAGTGGTGTGGCCTTGAATCGTGACCTGAAATCGCGATTCACTCGCGAATTGCTGAACATTGTGCCCTAATATTTTACACATTCCTACTATGTACCAGTACCTATCGATTAGTACCACTTTCATTAAAATCGGCGATTCCAAAGTCGTGAGGTCTCCTTGTGAGCTACGCCCCCTACATATACAGGTGTCCCATAGGTCACCATCGGACACTGATACACCCCGTTAAAAAAATTGATTCAGCTCTGAAATTCAAATAATCTATTTTCACTTCAAGAAAGTTTAAAAATCAGTATTTTGTTAGTATCAACGATTTCCGTTAATTTATCATAAACTTTTATTATTACCTTATTAACACCTTTGCGGTTCGCAACAAGAAATAAGTTTTTCTTTAAAGAGTTTACCGCATAACCCGCACTGTTGGTGAAGAAAAGTTTACCATTTGGTGGATGTTTTAAACAACCTTGTGTTACAAAGTAGCTAGAAGATTGATGATTTAGGGCCAGATTATTCACCTTTGGGTAAATTAGTAACTATGGAAAACATCCGATAGATTAATTTATGCAAAGATATACACGTACTAGGGCAAGTACTTTAAGACGATGTCAATCTACACCATGGAGAGAAGGATGCAAGAGCGCATGCAAGAGGTTCCTCCCCTTAACGTTACCGAGTAGTCCCGACTAGAATACAGTAGAAGAGAGGATCGGAGTATTAACCGATCTTTACTAACGCAAAGGGTCTTCAGGCAAAAACGCCGTCGAGAACAGGCCCACCGCACCTCGCTACTTTAACTTTTTCGGTCAGACTTTTGGTCCTTTTTCGAGTTTTACAGCTATTTAATGTTAACTCTGTAACCACAATTATTGGTTATAGTTTTAATCAAATTTTATACCCATTAAGATGTGGCAGTATAAATTCGCTTTCACCGATACCAATTTATTATTGCAAAAATTGGCTCTTAACTTATGGCGAGGTACATAAAAATGGCATTGCTGCTGTTCGAAAATATCAGGAAACATTTCCCACTAGGAGGATATCAAATCGGAGAACGCTTGAAGGCATTGAAAGACGTCTTAAGGAAACTGGCACGCTAAACCACAACGACAGAACGCTGGTCGACAAAGATTTCGACGAACTGCTAACGTTGAAGAAGGGATACTCAATACTATTCAGCTATCTCCTACTACTAGCACCAAAAAATTGTCACATCGTTTCATCTGCAAGCGTATGGCGAACATTGCGTGAGCAACAATTGTATGCATATCACGAGATCCTAACTTCCTGAGCTGCCTGCTAGTTACCGATGAATTTTGCTTTTCCAGAAATTAAATTACTAACTTTCGAAACACTCATACTTGGAGCGACGAAAACCCTTATACGCCTGCTATTAAGCATTACCTACATATGAAATAATTAAAGAAAAGGGTTTTTACCACATGCGTTAAAGGAGAAAAAAATGTCTCATTACTGCACTGGGACTTGCTTGGTAGTAATTCCCAATTTTCATTAAATAATATTTGTGCATTACCCACTTTCGGGGATAGCGTTGACGTTGGTAAGTTTCTCGTGCGCATGTATTTGCGACAGTTACGTAGCCAGAAAATGTGAGAAATCTTGTCGAGCTGCATAGTTTAGCGGTTAGAACATCTGCCCGGAAAGCGGAAGACCTGGGTTCGAGTCCCAGTGCAGTAATGAGACATTTTTTCTCCTTTAACGCATGTGGTAAAAACCCTTTTCTTTAATTATTTCATAATTATTGTGCGTTAATAATTCCCAATTTTCATTAAAAAATTACCTACATACCTTTTCATTAAATGTCTGGTGTGGTCTTCTTGGTGATAATCTCATCGGCCCTTTCTTTTTACCAACAAGGTTTTCAGGAATATCTTACTTGATTTTTTTGCAAAATAATCTGTATAAGCTTCTAGAAGATACTCCGATTGCCAACAGGCAGGGGATGTGGTTTATGCATGACGGTGCCGCTGCTCACTTTTCACATATTGTTACCGATTATTCAAACACAGCATATGGTAACCTGTTAAATGGCCACCACGATCTGCTGATCTAACGCCGTTAGATTATTTTGTGTGGGGCTGGATGAAGTCTGTGGTTTATTCTACGTCTATTGCCACGCAAAAAGAGCTAAGAAATCGCATCGAAGAAGCAGCAGCTACTATGAGGGGTAGTCCAGATGCTATAAGCCGTGCCAGAGAATCATGGATTCGTTGTGCTGAATGCTACATTCAACAAAACGGAGTGCACTTTGAACAGTTACTCTGAATGTTTTATTATTAAATAAATTCACTTTCAATATCTCGATAACAAATTAATTTGAGACTTACGTTTATATAAACTTTCTTGTTTATTTCGTGCTGCCATACGTGGAGTTGTAGCGGTTTTATTTTTCGTTTTTAATAAATTTTAAAATTATTTGGGTTTGGGCCATCTGTTGGAATCTGTCATTTTTAGATCTCCTGGTTTTGTTGTGCAATACAGAATATTGGTTGGTTTCTCAGATTAGTGCGATCGGAAATAGTGGTGGGGATTTAGTTCTTTCGAGTGTCGCAATTGTGGTAATTTCGCCCTCTTCGTTGTTGTGCTTTGGAAGAGTTTAGACGTTTTTGGCTCGTATAAAAACTACGTGGGTGTCGAAGATTTTAGAAGCGTCTCGTTGGTGTTTGGGAAATCTTCTAGGTCGCAATTTGGCGGATCAACTTCACACACCACAAATTTAGTGTAGTATTTGAGAATTAACGGATTGTCCGGATTACTGGGTTTTTATCAGCCAACACTTCAAGCCGATTAACATCGTAAGGTATGCTTTTACGCTTTGAGAGAACTAGAATCTTTTCGTTTGGATCATTTTGTAATTCGTGTTTTCCCTAGGCTTTTTATTTTTATTTTTGGATTTATTTTGGTAATTTCGTCGAAATTTTGGATTGAAAATTTACTGCGTCGCAATTTTGAGTGGATCCCCTGGCGGCCATCTTTCTGTCATCATTAAATTGAACGCCGTTAGAGAGACAGGGACGGAAGTACACTCAACCGACTCCAGAGCGACGCGCTTGATCGAGAAAGACAAAGAGAGTCCACTCCTGCGAAACCAGACAGAGACAGCACCAACAGATAAGCCAGCGTTTTATGTTTTTCTTTTATTATCGTTTTTATTTTGTTATTACGGATCTTCAATCCGAATAATATTTTAACTTGTGTGATTCTAAATTTATTGACTATCATTTTACGAAACTGTTTTGTGTACCTAATCGCTCAGAGAATTTTTATCCCGATTTAAAGTTAGACACTCATTAGAAAGTGTAATACATATTTGACAACAGCTGTTATCATTTATTATTTTTTTTTGTGTGTTCGCGTTAAATTTAAATTTCAGGATTTTATTTGTTTGTTAATTCTTTAGAGCTACTGCAGCGATAGGGGTTTATTACCGTTTGTAATTTTTATATGAACATTCCTTTTGAACATTCTTTATTTTTCATCTTTATTATTACATTGTTTCTTTTTAATACAAGTGAATTTTGGTTTTCAAAATTGTCTTTTATTTTGTTGTTATCCTTCGATCGTGGATTCGGACTTGCCTGATCCTAGGATAAGTGAAGGTTGGTAGGTATCGGTTTAAGTTCGTGGCGCCCTTTCATTTAACATCTGAACCCCTCCCTTCTCCGCAGAGTGAATCGGAGCCCGGTCCTATCAACGGTTGTTTTTGGCTTTGAATCGAACTTAATTTTTATTTCTTTATAACTTGAGTTTGTGCGCTACAGAGTACATATCCTTGAAATGGTGCTGTGCAATTCTGAAACAGCCTGTAGATAACTTACGTTGAATCGATTTATTTTGAACAAAAGAATCTGAGGTTTTCCCCTCTTCACAGAAATTAGTATATTTTATATCTATAAAACCTACTTATTAGTATCTATTACTTTAATTACTTCTGGTTATCGGGGTGGCAGATAGAGGCAATTGAATTTCATTTTATTGGACCAACTTTGATGTAAGCTAACACCAAGTACTATCCATTGGACGGAGGAGCTTGCAGCTAAAATGTTCTTCACTGCACAATTAAAAAACTCTAACCTTTTTTAGATCTTTATTGAAATTGAAGACTGTGACGCTATTTTTCTAATATCTTTAATATCCAAAACTTTAATTTCCAAATCTTTAATTTCAAATCTTCTCTTTTCATTACGAAGTCCCCTAAAGCTGACTAGGCTAACTCGTGGAGAAGGGTCAGGGTTTAACAAATAAGTAAAAGGGCGCCACACAATTGCTCTAGTCTTATCGGGGATGGTAACGTTAATTGTGAAACGAGGTATAATAAAGAAAATCGAAGATTTGAGACAAAAAAAATAATCATATATTGTAGGAAATGAGAATTTTAACAAAATTATTACAAAAATAACAAAAATAATAATAGTAATAAAAATATAAAAAATAAGGAAATATTCAACAAATAAAATTCAATAAAAGTGATGCAAGTTAAATTCAAGGTCGGCCAGGGAAATGTTACATAAAAAAATTATAATAGCTGAACTCAGAATAAAACTTTAAGTTTAATATAATAAAATAATCAAATGATAACATTCAAAATATGGTTACTTCAAGATTCTCGGAGGTAAATCTAGCGCTAAACCGATTCTCCAAAAAAATAATAGTAATAATAATGCAATGACCCAACTACAATTGTAAGTTTCTTTCGGTTTATAAAAAAAAATGACGTTAACAACTTTAATGAAATTATTTGAGTTCGTCGTAAAGTAATTAAAAAAACAATATATGAAACTTGATATATATAAAAAAAAATTAACTGAGTCTTTTTTTACAAATTTTCGGATGCAAAGTACAATCTTAATTTTTTACTCTGTGTCTACGAACGAGTTCTTTTTAGTTTTTTTGTGGTTTAATTCACCAAAAAAAAAAAATAAGTAAAATGGATAAATTTGACCTCAATCTTTTTCCCTTCCTCTCTCTACCTTCCGGTCTCGTTCGACGGCCACTTCGCTCCGAAAATTTGGGTTTACCAAAACGGGAATCAACCAATGATGGCGGCTACTTCTTCCGGTCTGTCACGAGGAAATTTTGATATAAGAAGCCAGATTTTAACTTCTAATTCTCTACGTCCCTTTCTGCTCTCATAGAAAAAGACGGGGGATCGGAAAAACTCCTTAAGTTGGTGAAGGCGTGGTTGCAAAATTCCCAAAGTTAAAGAAGAGAGTTTCGAATCTTTATCAAATCCGTCGACAGACGAAAATCCAATCCACCAACGTGGTTTTGGAAAAGAAATTTGTGCCGCTAATCCTGAATAAATCAATAGAAAAAGGCAGCCAAAACTAATCTCAATGTGGCTAACAACGCCTTTTAAAAATCTCACAAACGTTAAAGATTGCAAATTTCTATCTTGCAAACGAGAAAGAAAAGAGAACCAGAATATACAAAACATGATTTATATAGCCAGAATAATAAAAAAAGATCGTAATACAACCAAAGGTAAACGAAGTTGATTGAATTGAAAAATAAGAAAGAAGACATCTATAGATGAGAGAGAGTAACCAATGATAAGAAGAAAACTGAATCAATCTCAAAACATTCGGAGCTTCGTGCCAGTCGAACAAGGCGGGAAAATAAAGTACCTAAACAACGAAAATTAATTAAGTACACAAAAAAAAACATTCATTAAAAAAAGTGTAACAAGACATGGCTTACGCTTATACGTTGCGTATAATTTAAACCGACCTGTACATTATTAAAATGTCATTCTTTCACGTAAAATAGATCTTATTTTCACACCTTCCACAGATTTAATTTAATATTAATGTAAAGTATATGATGAATTCAGTGTGGTTTACTACGATTTCGTTTCTCATACTTCGCCTTGGATTCATTCGTAAATGACATAAGAGACAACGATAATATTTACTGTTTTATCATTGTAAGACATTTCTAATGTTATAGGCAGAACCATATTTCCATTTCAGAAAGTTCAGAAAATGTGCATCGGTGCCTTCGCAGTCGGTTTTATTAATTCGAAGATCTAAAACAAATTTTCTGTACAAGATATAGACATAAAAACCGAGGTATAAAATAATAAGACAAATTTTGCTTGCCGCTGACTTCGTGGGGGTTAACACCCCCCAAAATTCTTTACTACCCTCTATAGCGCTTTTATTAATTTCAAAGTGTTCGAGATTTTCTTCCATACCGTATATAAATATGTTATAAAATTAAATTGAGAATGATCTTTATCTTAAATGATATCTTTAAGGAATAGAAGAGATCCAACGTAAAAGATTGACAACTTCTAAATACTATAAGCATTTATTCCATAACGTCTCTAATATGAGTCTTATAAAGAACAATAATATTTCTTATAAGCATACCAAAAATGATTGCACTTTAAAAGACATTTAAAACATCCGTGCAATAGAAAAGGTAAATAAAATAATGTACGTAATGTGAAAATTTTGAAAATTTCAAGCTTCATCACTTCAGAGAATTTAGCTATCAGTAATTTAGTAAACATAAACAATATGTCTACATGCATGTCATACATAATATATATAATATGATTTAGAAGCTGTCCTTGTGCGAAAGTTTAATAATCGACTGACACCCAGCATAAATTTTCTTAAATTCCTAAAATTAACATTAATAATTTTACCACTCTTTCACTCAACAATCTAACCTATCAACTAACCAACGCCATGGTGCTATATGAAAGAGATCCAAAAAACTCAAGTTTTATCATAAAGTCACGTTGACTTAACCAAAGCAAAATCAAAATATCTTTTTGAGTTTTTACATCTGCCTCGTACCAATTCATATTATAAATAGCTTCCACTAAGGCATCATGCTATAAAAAAATTAGATACAATATAATATAAAGAAACACTTCCCAACGTTAAAATCTTACTGTGTTTATGATACGTTGTCCAATACTATGAATTATGAATACAGTTGTAATAACAATTAGAAGTGTTCCAATACTTATTACGTCTCTATACTAAAATAAAGTACATGTAAATATAATAACACGGATAAAAAGTAAGCATAAAATGCCTTAATTAAATAAGCGATTGTTGTCGCCATACAAATCATACAAACAAAACGGATTGGTACAATGGTTCTGTTCATAAAATTTGTAACAATTATGAATAATCTAAAAATATAGAAACATATTTATATTTTTTCTTTTTCTTATAAAAAATAAATTATTAATTAATTACCTGTAAATATCCTGATAATAAGTAATAACATATCGTACTTTAAATGCTTCTTTATATCCAAATACAAAACGAATTTCTTCAATTTTTACCATAATATGTTGCAAACGAATTACCACCAATTCGAACAAATAAATTTGGTATAACAAATTGAAAAGTATCACTTTTGCAACCACGATAATACTAAATAATTGAAATAATACCATGAGGGCGTGGTGCCAGTATTGGACGTGAAATGGTGTGTAATATCCCACTAACAGAATATATTTACAGTCGGAATCCTTTAATAATTCTTGGTATGAATTATAACCTTTGTTGGATAGTATACATTGTGCCATTAAAAACGGAATCATCACACCTAGCCACTTAGCGATGTTTAATGCTCGCGTAATCATCTTATCAACGGCTTTTAGCCGGGGAGGCACTCCAAAAGTGTTAAAATCACTTAATTGTTTAATCATTTCATGCATAGATTTTCTATGGATTATATAAAGTACGTTAAAATAAAAACATGCACCTCCAATTAATAAAAACTGCATAGTGTATAAATATTTCGCTATACCATTCCTTCCATCTAAAATTTATTATGATAATGGTTTAGAATAAAATTCTATTATTATACGTACTTTTCATTTGTATAGTTACAGGATATATTGCCCATATAAAATTGATGGTAATTATGGTTATACTTCCAAGCCCGTTCCATAACTTTCCAATCGGCCACACGTAGAGATCGCGAAAATATGTTTCGATTTGATAAAACCCCCAAGTTAGACACATTTTAATGAGTACCTCTGTGATAATGTGCAGTTATAGAAGAACTACTTTTTACGTGTACTACATACTTATGTACAGTTGGGTACGCTATCGAATATACAATTATAAGACGATGTATTCAAAAACAAATTTAAAAATTATGAGGAATCGGTTTAATGTCACTCTTAATCGGAAGATAATGATCGTATAATTGTTTTATTAGAAACCCACGGATTTAGAAGTTTTAAAGATTTTTTCTACTTCGGTTTTTAAAAGTATTTATTATGACACTGAAAATAGTGGTATAACGGCACATATACAGGGTTTTTAAAAAGATGAGGCAATATTAATGGGGGTGATTGTCCAGGTCATTTTATACAAAAAAGTTTATAATAAAGGATTTTTTTTTAAAGAACAAGGGTTTTATTCAAGGACAAAAACAAACATTTTACTAAACCAACAATTTTGCCAAGTTAAGCAAAAATTACAAAAACTGTGCAAAGTGACCACCTCGACCTCGGATTCAAGAATCCAATCTTCTCCTCATTGACTGGCGAACTCTCTCAAAAACACTAGGATCTGTTTTAACTGAGTTGCACCCAACAATGATTCAATTTCTTAAGTCTTGTAAGTTTTCAAATGGAGTAGCGTACACCAAGGACTTCAAATGGCCCCACTGGAAAAAAATCTGGGGGATTTAAGTCCGGGAATCGTGCAGGCCATAAGTAAGGTCCACCTCGGCCAATCCAGCGATTTTCATATGTTTGTGTTAAGAAATCACGAGCTACTTGACTAAAGTGGGCTGGTGCGCCATCGTGCATATACCACATTGCATCTCTAATTGCTAATGGTACGTCCTCCAGAAAACCAGGGAGCGTGTTTTCCAAAAAGATGCGATACACCTCTCCGGTAAGTCTTCTTGGTAAAAATACCAGTCCAGTTAGGCGGTCACCCACAATTCCAAGCCAAACGTATAAAGAAAACTGGTGTTGAAGACGATCTTCAACAATTTTGAATTTTCGTCACACCATACATGGTTATTATGGAAATTGCGTATTGCATTTCTTGAAAAATTCGCTTCATCGGTGAACAGAATCAACATCAGGAATTGAGGGATTTCAACTATTTTCTGCAAAAGCCATTGACAGAATGCAATGCGAGGAGGAAAGTCTGCAGAAAATGATGCTCGAGCGCGTTGTATATGGAATGGGTACAACAAATTTTCCTTCAGAATGTGCCAAATAGTCCCATTACTTACATTCAAAGCGTTAGCAGTTTTTCGAGTAGAAGTACCTTGATCTTCTTCAATCATGTCTAGCACATCCTCTTCCATCACTATCGTTCTTGCTGTCCTTGGCCTTCCTGCTCCTCCATTTCGTCTAAATGTGCCTGTTTCATAAAGACGCCGATGAATACTTTCGAAAGTTTTTCTATCTGGAGCAATACGGCCAGGAAATCTTTCAGTATACAACCGCCTAGTTTCTAATGCATTGCCATCAGCAAGTCCATAAATGTAGTTCATGTCGGTCATCTTGGCATTCGTATAGCGATTCATGATAAGGAAATTCAACAAATTTGACACATACAAAATGATTAATCAAATATCATTCAATATGTCAGTGAATAAAACAGGACTGTTTCAAAATATGTGACCTGGTCTACGAAAAGGGGGCTTAGGTGTGAAAAAATCATTTTTCACTTTTTTTGGCGATTTGGATAAAGTAAAATATGCTCTTTCGAATGGTGCAAACCGGAAGTGTCTAACTGGTAGGGAAGTTTGTTAAAAATGTACAAAAAGAAGAGCAGAAATGATTGAAAATGAAAAAAATATCACTAAACTAACTTACAATTAGTATCACTAAATCAAGTTTGTTTTTGGATAGCTCTAAATGATTGGTTCTACTACTAACAATCCGATCTCGAGGTATGAGTGTATTGCATTTCTTAATACAACAATCGGTAGAGAGAAATTTTGCTATCAGCTCTTCTTCTTCTAAATCGGCCATAGATAAATTCACTTTAACGAAAATTTCCTCTGTATCATCTTTTCCCTGGTATAAATCATAATCGCTGTCCAAATCATTATCAATATCGAATTTATCACTATCTTCTTCGTTCTCACCGAAATATTGCCTATAAACGGCACTGAACTCTTCTTCAACACTCATTTTTAATTTCTTTCGGAAGCAAAAGACGCATAAAAATGATTCAGTAAACGTAATGAAAAAGAGGAATGTACAACAACGCGAACAAATAAAGCGAAACTGATAAAATGACTTGTTTATCTTTAACAGCTGTTTTCTCGAAAACTTATTTTCACACCTAAGCCCCCTTTTTGTAGCCCAGGTCACATATAAAGTGTATTATGCCTCTGCAAGCATGATAGTGGGATATAAAATCTGCACCGCGTGCAATAAAACGTGTACAGGTGTTACCGCGTAGGTAATTAAAAAACTAAAGATTATATTTCATCAATTCGCCGGCGAGTCTCCGGCGATCGACTATGCATACGGGTGTTAATCTAATGTTTGATGATATATTTTGGAACAATGTTGTGACCGAAACGAATCAATATACAAATCAAATACGAGAAAATCCACATACAACACGAAAAATTGACGACACTTGGTTTCCTGTAGACTCTATCAAAATTAAAAGGTATTTCGCATGGACTATAATAATGTCACAGGTAAAGAAACCAAGTATCCAAATGAAATGGTCGAAGAGAGCTGTTATCGAAACACCTATATTTAGAACATCAATGCCTTTGAAGAGATATCTACAAATTACAAGGTTCTTGTATTTTTTAAAGAATAATCTGGTTGCCAATACAGATAAATTGAACAAAGTTAGACCTTTGATTAATTTTTTGAAGCAAAAATTCAAAGAAATGTATATAATGAAAAAAGGCATTTCTATTGATGAATCATGAAATTCAGGGGACGTCTATCTTATAAGCAATTTAACCCATCCAAAAGGGCAAGGTTTGGCGTTAAATTTTATAAATTATGTAAGTCCGATTCCGGCTATTGTTATGAATTTAAAATACATACCAGCCACGATAAAATAAACTGTGAAGATTGCGCTTCAGAAAGTGTTGTCAAAGAGCTTTCTGAGTCAGTGTTGCACAGGGGCCACACTTTGTACATAGACAGATGGTATTCTTCCCCAAAATTATTTATGACATTATCATATAAATATAAAACAAATGTAATTGGCTTTTGGCATATTCTAGCCAAAAGATTTGTGCAGTGTAAAATTAAAAAGGGGGAAGTACGTAATAAGAAGCTGCTACCGAATACTCGCTCTAAAATGGAAAGACAAGCGAGATGTTTACATGATGTCGACAAAACATGAAACAGCCGAAATGACTTCTCAAGGATCCAATCGCACTCTAAAGCCAAATTGTATTACAGAGTACAATAAGGGAATGAATGGAATTGATCTCCAAGATCAAATATTAGCATGTTTTCCAATAATGAGAAAATACATGAAAGGATATAATTTTTTTTTTATCTGTTTGATATTGGCCTTTTTAATCCTTACATCTTATGGAAAAAAACTGAATGATGGAAAGAAACAATGTTATGCCGACTATAAGATCAACATAGCCGAATCTCTACCGAAGAAAATGCCAAAACCGATTTATAGAGAACGAGGCGTGTTATCTTCCGGAGATGCGCCAGACAAACTGCGCGAAGGAATGGGCTCATTTTCCAAAGCACATTGATTCAACGCCCTCTAAATTAAGAAAGATTGGTTAAAAAGATTTGGATGGATAACTGTTGGTGAGAGTGTTTCTAAACACACTGTATGTTTCGAAATTCGAATTTGTTCCACACAAAGCTATAGCCAGTTGATATAAAGACATGGTCAAAAAATGAATATAATGTAATGAAGCCTTTTCGAGTAATTTAAGAAAAACTCACGAAAAATATTGTTTTGAATACCGTCTAGCTGCGAAACGAAGCAGCTTTGGATAAGTTAACTTAAATCGACCTGTTTCAAGCCAAGGAATCTGAGGTCTTCCATTGTACACGCATTTCGGAGACCCTGGATATCTGCTATTAATTTCATGAGCTGATTTTACATAGAAGCACTAAAATTTTCTTCTAACGCAATGCTTTCACTAGAACTTGCTGTTTCTAAAAAGGGAGGTATCTGATACTGCGCGGTTATTTATATTTGTTTTTACTGTAATTATTTGAACGGAAGTATCAAAGGGTTCATTGTAGCAACATTTGGAATATGATTATTCATATGTTTTTTAAGCGAATTTAATGAAGAGAAATATCGGCAGCAACCTTTCTCAATGCATTTGAAGTGATCCCTATCTGATAAATTATGCTGGATTCGAAAATGTTTGACCAGGTCTTTAATTGTTGGTTGACTGAATTTACAAACAAAGCAGATAAGCATGTTTAACTTAATTTAATTCAGAATGTGCTAATTCTACAGCACTTGACGTTTCGTTGATGTTTATTTCGTAAACGTACCTCTGTAGCTATAGCCAAATATTTTTACATTCACAGGGATATTCGATGTCTAATGTAAGGAATATTTTGAAAGCTGTATCCATTGCTTTCAATAACGTATCCATACAGTACAAGTTATTATCAAGACTTACATAATAAGCACTGATGTTAGGAAGTGGGCCGCAAATAATTACAAAGGGTTGAAGAGTGCACTTATTGAGGAATAATTTGCCACGCCTTTCCTGAATACATTCTTCTATTTCCGACGGGTTCTGAACGTGAAGAATGAAACTTCTTTGAACTTCCAACTTCGAAGGGCGCCAAGTCCGACCTTTAGCTCTTATTGTCGTAAGTGGAAAGAGAAGCGGGAAATGCGTCGCTGCAATTAAATCTGAAATCCACGTCATTTAATTTATAAACAATATTAAACTGTAATATAAATTTCTTTGGAATTTTTAGACAAACAAAAAGATGCGTTGAAACATGGAAATATTTACATATACATAAAAATAGTAGTAATTATTACTAACCATTATCTATATGTTCAGCACATGTAACTATCTTCTTCTTGTGAGCTAAAATTAAAATATTGTGGCTTAGCTGTGTCCACTTCGAATATAGCCTGTTGTCTTTCAACGGATGTTTGCGATTAAAATCTAAAAGTAATAATGAATACCCCGACTGTTGTTGAAGGCAAGGGAAAGTTTCGAAGTACTTCTGCACTGTGATTTCCTTCAAAAAATTACTTTTATCTTCAAAAGTTTCGTCCCAGTGTTTCTCTACTTTTTCCCAAGGTTCTGAATTATATTTGAGAAATTCAAAAGCTTCTTCTGTTATGGGCGTGATCTTATTGTTAGTAGGGATGTTCTCAGTTATATTCTCTATAAAAACAACATAAATTACCAATCATTAATAATATGAAATCGAACGTTGAGTTAAGGGGGAACAACAGGGTAAATTTTTTGAAAAATCGTTTTTTTTTTTTCTTTACGCAGTTCGAAAGTATGTACCTTTTAGAATATTGTCCTACAATATTATAACAAAATTTGTACAAATAATGGAATTATAGCTCTTTTCCGCTCGCGCGCACGAAGCCATTACTTGAATACGAACATAAACAACTATTGTCACACAATGTTATCGACGCTATTACTCACATTCACATGGATTTGTCCAAGACGGAGTTGCTTGAGCGCTGTATAGGCGGATTTACGCAAAATTCGAATGAGAGCTTTAATGCCCTCATTTGGAAGTTCGCTCCGAAAATTTTATCAAGTCGGGCAGTTATTGTGCAAATTGCTACTTATTTGACGGTTTCCATTTTTAATAATGGAATGGCATCTTTATTAAAGGTGGCAAATGAAATACAAATCCAGATTAGTCCCCAAATGTACGCATTTTGTACAGCTACAGACCAACACCGTATAAGTCGAGCTCAAGTGCGTTAAAGTTCAAGTGTTTTAGACAATTCAGACAACAAGAAGAAAGTCGAATTATGTTCTAGAAATTCTAAAGACCTTTATTATGGAGCAGGAATCGATGAATTGTGGTAACTCTTAAAATTTCCTCCATTATATCATCTAGAACTAAACTTAACTTTTTAAATGCGTTTTTCTCACAGTAAAATTTTTTTAACCTGTTGTCACAATTTCTTTACCAACGAGAATCGCATTCAAATTTTATTGAGACGTCCTTAATCTATATAAAATTCCCTTCAGTTAAGCGTACGGATTTTTAATTGTATTAATATTTGCTGCCTCTTTACCCCCTGGAAAGATTAATTATTTTATCGATTTTCTTAACTCTTTTTTTGCAGGGGTGCCATTTTAACAGCAATTATTATTTTCTAAATCGGGTAGGCTTAACTGAAGCTACACTAATATAGATTAAAATGACGTTTCCTTTTTTATTTTCAGATTATTTTTACACGTTTTATAGTGACAACCAACAAGATGCTTTTTTTTGTTAGTGCATTTGGACACCCTCCATACATGTATTCTAAGACAGATTTTTTTTTCTCTATACTTCCTAAAATAAGTTTAAACTGCGTAGTTACAAATATCAAATTCCGATTTTTCTAAAATATATGAGTGAACCAAAATAATATCTTAATTATCGCCTTTTTTCGCGGCCTCCACCCTGTTGTTCCCCCTTAAAACTAGTGGTAAAGGGATTCCTGCATAAGCACTGCTTTAGGCACACATTACATAATAATAGCGTGTCTGTAAATTGTCGCCATCGCAGTAGCTTTCGAAACACATAACGTAATGAGATTCAGAACGACAAACTGTTAAAAGTTATTTTTTTTTCTCAAACAATATGTCAACTAACCTATTCTGAATCGCATTCTAAACGTCATAGGAAGTAGAAGTCAGAAACTACTCGACTGGCGACAATTTTTGGATATCCGTTATATTACAGTGTGATCGAGAAGTTACGCATATCGAAATAACTATAGCTATAATTTTAAACTTTAAATTTCTATTACAACGGTATCTACTTAGGTTTGTTGTCAACAAACAACCAGTGATGCTATATTGTTGCAACCAATATAAGTAATTCACTGAAACTACTACCTACAGAAGCATTTATTTTAATATGCGTGAGTTTTTGTTCGCACTGAATAATAATAACTTGCATACAAAAGCCGACAGTAATTGTTCAAAAATCTATTACTGTCATTAACTTTTTACATTAACTTTTAAGGATATCTAGGACAGTATTAAACCCTTTGACGGCAAAGACGAATATCCTATCAAGAAGTAGTTAGATGATTTTGAAGAGATTGCAAAGTAACTGTATGGAGTAACTTACAAAAATTGATTTATACAAAAAAATGTTTGAAAGGTTTTGCCAGGCTTTTCATCCAATCAGAGAAAAGCATTACATCGTGGGCGATATTAAAAAAGAAGTTAATTGATGAATTCGAAGTAAAAGTTAGCAGTGCACAAATCCATAAATTACTGATGATGCGAAAGAAAAAGAAAGATGAATCAGTACAGGAATACACACTTGTGATAAGAGAGATAGGAAGTCGAGCAGACATAGATGTTAAAACTGTTATACAATACATAATTGATGGAGTACAAGAAGATATCAATCAAAAAATGGTGTTATGATAAGAAGAGTTTCAAAAAAGACAGTCAAGGTAACAAAGCGAACAAAGACGGAATATCTTGTTTCAATTGTGGTTTGAAGGGCCATAAATCAACTTCTTGTCGAGATAAAAACAGAAGTACCAAGTGTTACAACTGCAACAACTTTGAACATATAGCATCAACGTGTCCAAGGAAGAATGGAGGCCCAGAAAAACAAGAAACGAGACAAAGACCGGATCACAAAGTCAATATAATAGAAGCAAGAGAAAACGGTGTAAAGTTGATTATCAACGGTATAGAAGAACGTGCATTATTGGATACGGGAAGTGACATAAATGGAATTAGAGAAGATGTTTACAAAGAGAAATTCTGCGACATAAAATTAGATGATTTCCCAATTACTTTACAAGGACTTGGTAGCAATAAAGTAAATTCCTTAGGATCTTTTACTACGAACGCGACAGTAACCGATGAAGAATTCATACTAAAATTTCATATCATGCCAGAATATGCTACAGGTTATAGAGGTATTGTTGGGAGAGATATCCTTCGAAAGGCTGATTTCATTTTTAGAGATGGTGATTATTATTCATAAAAAAGAAAATGTAAATCCTCTGTAGCAAATGTCAATATTTGAAAAGACACAAACAGAAAGAGACTTACAATTAGATCTTAAACATATCAAGAATGAAAATCTTAAAGTAGCAGATGATGATCTAATAGAAGAGAAAACACGAGAGGAAATAAAATTGGTTGAAACAGCAAGCACAGAAGAAGAAATGGAAGAAGACTTATCAAAAACTGAAACACTTAAAGAAGAAATTTAAACTTTAACAGAAACAGAAAAAGAAAATATGAAAACCGAAAAAAGTAAAGCTGAAGAAAGCTCGAGAATAGAAGATCTTGAAAATAAATCACAAGTTAAAAAAGATTATGAATGTGTTAAAGATGTAAAAATGGAAGAGACGAAATTAACAGAAGAGAATGTAAAAGTCACAAAGAAAGAAAACACACAGAAAAAAGATCAAAGCGCAGAAAAAGTTCCTTTAGAAGAGAAAGATACAATTGAAATCGATCATGTTGAAGATATTAAAACAAACGACGTTAAAGAAATCGATAAAGAAACTTGGAAATTGGAAAGTGAAGAAATAAAAGATATCAAAATGAACTTGAAGAAGAAATTAAAGAAACGACGACATCTCCACAAGAATTGTTGAGAAAAGATAACAACTTTGTTTTTTGAGACATTCAAAGAAAATCATTTGAAACTTTACAAAACGTGTTAAGTAGCGAACCTATGTTAATGATTTACAAGCCAGGTAGAGAAACAGAATTACATAAGTAAGCATGGATATGGAGCATGTTTGCTTCAGAAAGCTGAATCTGATTTGAAGCTTCACCCAGTATTTTACTTGAGCAAGAAACCAACGCCGATAGAGGAAAAGTCTTCTAGGTACGATCTTAATGTTTTGAAAACTGAATAAAAAGGATTCCACTACCAGAGTTAAGATGAAAAACCAAGAAGGCATAGGAGTATGTGAATAATAGGCGGATTCGTTGTCAGATGGCCGAGTGTAGGAATCGATTATCTTTTATTCTATTATATCACTATTATAAATTGATCAAGTTGCTTGTGAGTGAGTTGCTAGGTAAAATCATTAAAAAATAACAGAACGTGGATAACGACGCGCGCCATATTGGCGACAATTTATAATCATAAATGCTGTTAAGTTTAAATGTATTCTTTCCCAAATAAAGCGTGTTCTACGTTTTTAAAAGCGCGCCTCATCATTAAAAAAATTAACACCCCTAGACAAAGCAAATTCCTACATTTATGAATTTTTAGGAAATAATATTTTTAATAATAAACTACCTTTTTCATTTTTTTCACTGTAAAATCTCTTCATGTTTATATATTTCGACCAGAGCTTTCCACAGCTTAAGGTATTCGGTGACGTGTTAGTCTTTAGTTGATAGGGGATAAAATATATTTTTTCTAATTCATTAAATAAATATTCAATTTCACGTGCCGCATTCAAAAAATGTATTTGTGGTATTCTAAATGACGAATAATTTGGGATTACTTTATTGTTTCTGTTATTACTTATTACGAAATTTCCAAAATCGTACTAGTTACTGTCCTTTTGGAGCAAATATAGAATTATTTCGTCACATAATTTCCCCCTTAAAGTGTCCGTTAAAGAACTTTTATTCCTTAAAACAATATTGTCAGAGAATGAATTTTTTAGTAGTTCCTCTAATCCTTTCAGTAAGAAGCCAAAGTTTGTAAGTACGTAATACTAAGGTGACCATACGTCCCGGATTGGCCGGGAGAGTCCCGGATTTCCACCTTGCGTACCTGATTTTTCTTGAAGCAATATTTGTCCCGGATTTAGGTTTTTTGTCCCGGAATGCCCCGAATATTTGAAGAGGGTCTTATTTTCCATATTTATTTTAAATATATTTCAACTAGAATTAATTTACAAAATTTGAACCGAAAAAATTGCGCATATCAAAATACGCTGCACGCTTTAAACCATTAGAAGCATACAGTGAACTCCCGATTCTGCGAATCCCCTTCAAGGAAGCACTGCTTTCTAGCGCCTATGTTACAATAACCCGAAATGGAGCTGCACCATGAAGAAAAAGATGAAAGAGTACTCGGCAATGTTACAGAGAGGGGATTTACTTTTTCATCCTTCTCTTTATGGTGCAGCTCCATTTCGGGTTATGCTACACATCGTGTCTCTGATCGTTAGGTGGAAGAAGAAACGCAGAATCGTGGTGGTTGGTCAGTATGGAGAGATCTCCTCAAGAGATATCAAACTATGCGTTACGGAAGAGAAAATTCCCGAATGGAAGAATAACCGAACTGCATCAATCCAAAGGTGGGATGAAATGGTCTCTCACTATAATAATCGTGAACTTCCATTTTCAAATTCACGAAAATTAGCAGAGTTCTTTTTCTGCCCGTCTGGCACAAATGTTTCTACGGAAAGAATATATATATTTTTCAATGAATAGCTTTTGGACAAGTGAGAAGACTCGACTTGAAATAGACACACTAAAAGCGATAATACTTACTAAAGTTAATTATGAAGAAAATTGTACAGGATGTTATACAATGCTTCAAAGCGAAAAAGATCAATAGTTCAGAAAAACATAAAAAGTTTTGTACTCAGCAATTTAACTTAAGTATACCCCCTCGCTACAATTTCCCGTCCCGGATTTAAAATAAAAACATATGGTCACTTTAGTAATACACCTAATATAATCGCTTTTTAACACTTACGTCTGAAAATTCACACTCAAATTTAGCTGTAAATATGTTAAATTTACATATTCAAATGAAATACAATTTAGAAATCCGAAAAGAAAAGCTACAACTTACGTTTTTAGGCTTCGATGGAGTAAAAGATTTATTATCTGTTTCCGTATTTTTTTCTGATTCTACGTAAAGTCTTAAATCGAGGTCATCAATACTTATATCAGTATCCTCTGAGACAGATACAGTAGTGAGAGTGCTATTTGAATAACAGAGCTGCGAACGATTCGAATTAATCTGTAAAGGAAGCCGCTGTTGTCAGAGGTAATATATAAAATAATGGGGCGTAAACTCACGCTCTCTAGATAGGAATTGAATTCCTTTAAAAACTTCAACCTTGGACCTACTTTTGATATTAATTCAGCTATGGCATCTTTTGTAAGTAATATAAATGAATCATACTCTATCTTATTTTCTACAAAATAAATAATGGCAGTCGCTGAAGAATAAACTAATCACGTTTAGAAATAAATTGCAGATATTTTTCGTTAACAATACAAGGTGTTTCATAATTAGTGCAGGACCCGGAAAGGGGCTGCAGGGGATAAAACAAAATGGAAAAGTAAAGGTTCATATTTCATTTTATTACTTTTTTAACGAGTAAGGATCTCTTCTAGTGTCACATCTCACTTTTCGGCAAAATGACACTTAGCCCCTCTGTTACTTCTTGTCCTCAATTTTTGGTTATAAATTTTTATTTTATATTAAAACTTATTAATATAGGACTTTTGCTGTGTCTAGGGGTGTTGATTCTTGTAATAATAAGGCCCGCTTTTTAAACGTAAGAGCACACTTTAAACTCAACAACATTAAGGATTCAAAATTGTAACCAACATGGCGCGCATCGTTATCAGCATCAGGCTATGTTACCTCTGTATAGAAATTCGTTGACAATAAATTTAGTTCAACCCGCATCACTGGAAGCGCTGACAGCGGAAAATAACAGCTTCTTTACCGGCCAAAATGAAACGCACTGACAATGAGATGTCCAACATAATATCTGACATCTACATATGTCAAATACGCGAGTGAACGAAGTATCGTAATTGTATTGAAATTCTTGAAAAAAATGTTAACATCGTATTTAGTGTTGCAATGTGTGTTTATTAATATCCAATGACTGGAATATTGTCACGTATGTCCAGAAATAAGTTCAAAGATGAAAGGCTCTAATGGGAACTACGCGAATCTTTGATTTCACTAGCATCGCGAGGTGTGGGAACTATAGATGTGCTGAAGATGCGAGGTTTCTTTTTATGTGCTTACTCAAAATATTATTTTGTTGATAAATATTGTTTTGTTATTAAGCACCACCAGAATAAGAGCGACGAGAATAAAGTTATGTTAGCAGTTGTACTGGAGAGTGTCCTTGAGTTGTTCTCTAAACCCTTTTGTATTTTTTAAATTGTGTATGATGAAATTGAACAAAAACAAACAGGCTACAAGCAAAATTTGTTTTTTTTTAAATTTTACCATGCATGGATTTGTAGCAATAGGAGTAACATTTTATTTTAAATATTTTAAAAATTCTCGCGTTTGCTCATTAGCGCCAAATGCGGTACGGGTTGAACTGAAAACATTGTCAAAATTAAAAGTCGTGAGTCGGCCATCTGTATTAGTATATTATATTTAATCCATGATCAACATTCTCTTATTTTACTAAAAAATGATTTTACTAAGCAACTTCCTATTCTTTTATCTAATTGGTCGACGCGATTTATGACGATTCTCTTACCCTATCTAATCTAATTTGATCAATTTATAATAGAGTTTCAGATTCAGTAATACCATATGACTCATTTCACCATAAAACACAAATCATCAGCGTTCAGACCATACAGGGTTAGTATAGAGTCCCGGAACGGTCGAATAACTTTGTTGTTTGAGAAGTATCAATGTTGAAATTCTGCCTGATTATATAGTTAAATGCGACGAATTTAATAATAACAGATTCATTTTTCTCTCGTTTCCGGTTTCACAGGAAATACGTCCAACTTTGTTTTCTTAAATGGCATGTATAGTATATTGGTGCATTTTCGAATGCGGAATAAAAAACTACGTTCAAAAATATCAAAATTCTTTATTCTGTTAATAATAACGCATAATAAGACCTAAATTAAAAAAAAATCAGTTTAACGTAAAATCAAGCAGACATGTCACTTTACTGAAACTTCACATTGCTGTCATATGTTACCTGTGTCATTATCAATAATTAAGTTAATAAAAAAAAATAAGAAATGACTGTATCGAAAGATTAGGATGAATAATCCCTACTGGCAAAATCTTAAATATCTACTAATAGTGGAACACAATAAAGTTCTAACGAACCAGTTGCGTGAGAAACCCTGTATAAATTCCTTACTAACCCATACCAAAGTCCCACCTAAACCTTCCCCATACAGCTTAGGGTTGGGACGTCTGTCTGCGTGCCACAACCGCATTGTCTGGGGTCCTAGCAGACACCAATCCTTTCAATATTCCATCCTTACTTTTTTGACCCTTATATTAATGATCCGTGGTGGATGCGCGTACATGTAGTCAAAATGACTGCAGGTGTGGGCTTCCTCTATGGATCAAAATCCATCCCATCATCATCCTACTCTTTTTCTTAATTATAAGTTTAAAATCAAAATTTCAATTCCCCCTCCTTACCCCATCCAATTCATTCCTTAAATAAATTATTTCATTTACATTTTTATAACATTTTATAATCTTTTTCATAACATTTTATTTGAATGTAATTTTAAACTCATAATTTTTAAAAAATCTTTAAAGGGTTTCTTATTAATAACCATATTCTCTGTTTTCGCTACATATGCGCTGTTGAGGTTGAAACTTGTTCCTTTGTTACAAATTTTATTCGACCATTACATTAACCAGTTAAGTTTTATCATTCGTACACGTTTTCCATAAAATTTTAATCTGTGTGTTCCCGTCTGCAAAATTTGTTTAAAATTTTACATGTATTACTATTTCAAAGTTTTAATTATTACACAATGTTATTTTCTACGCATTAGTGACGCTGTAAGTATTTTTAGAATTGTATTACTATTTTTAGAATTGCTCATTGTATTACTTTAAATATTTTATCTTTATTTTTTAACGAAACTGTAATTAATTTAATAAAAAATCTTGTAGTGCTTCTGAAGATAACCATATTCGGTGGAAACTAGTCAAGCAATAAATTAACTTTACACAACCAGAAAGGTACATTATTATTTAAATATTCGCCTATTAATTTATAATAGGAATAAAAGATAATCGATTCCTACACTCGGCCATCTGACAACGAATCCGCCTCGGATTTATGTACTCTTATGTCTTCTTGGGTTTTCATCTTAACTCTAGTTGTCAAATCCTTTTTATTCATAGTTTTCAAAACTTTAAGTTCGTAGCTAGAAGACTTTTTAAAGACGTCCACCAGCTGAGGAAAGCCCCAGTTGCAAAGGATATTATCGATATTGGGCTCGTCAGGCTCCATTCTTATTGTTAATAAAAAATTATAAAATTAAGAAAAGAACTTCAAGAAAATCATCATCTATATTAACATATGAAGACATTGATATTGATTTAATTTGTATACCTACCTTAATAATCAATGAACCACTTTTAGAAGACCGTCGTTCACATACTTCTTTCTGACCAGAATGAATACGATTAAACCGGTTCGGTGCAACACTACGAATATGGCGTATAAAACGTCACGTGAACATAATCACGTGATCATTTTGTATAATAAATGTGGTATATTTGTATGTACCACAGTAGTATTATTACTTTTATTAAACAAAAAATCATTTAATACGTTATTGTACCGATTATAATCTTATAGTAGTATATTAACAAAATATTTGATTTGCATATCTTGTTAATAGATATGCAAAATACTTGTGTTTTTATTAATATTAAAATATTAGTCCCCACAACTACACCACATTTTTAGCGTTACTGATAACGCGTCGGACTAGTTGAGGATTAAGAAAGAGCATCTTTAATTTATTGTATTGCATAAAAACAAAATATAATAAAAATAAAGTGAAATATTGCATTAAAAATAAAAGTTAAGGTAAAAAATAGTTATTTTATTCCGGATTCGAACCAACGATGTTTGCATCTGGAAGCCGGCTGATTGCACTGTGACTATGAGCGGGTCTTAAGGGGAGTGGCCTAACACTAATATGTACGTCGCTCGAACTTTTTTGGCGATCGTAAGGGTGGATTTATTCGCGAACCGCTGAATATTGCTCCCTATTATTTTACACATTAGTACTATGTATCAATATCTATCGATTTACTTTCATTAAAATCGGCGATCCCAAAGTCGTGAGGTCTCCTTGTTAGTGTTTCGACGGTCAAAAAAATTTCGTCAAATCGTCTGGCTTTGTAAAACGACAGCTTGAAAATACATTATTTATAGGTGTGTTTGTTGTCCCGAAGAAATAAATGATCTGATAACCAAATACAAGAAACTAAAACAAGATCTAAAGAATTTAATAAAAACAAGCAAAGCAGAAAAGTGGAACGAACTTTGCGAAAACCTAAACGAAAACGTATGGGGTAAAGGTTATCAGATTGTAATGAAAAGATTAAACTTAAAGAAGAGAACTAAAATTGAAGAAAACACTGTTAAAATTGAAATCAAGAAACTTTTCCCAAAGCATGAAGAAATTGAATGGACCAAACAAGAAATTATAGTTGAAGAGGACAAACTTTTTAAGAACGATGAAGTAAAATCTATAATATCAAAATTAAATAATAAAAAAGCTCCAGGCCCAGACGGTATTACATCAGAAATATTAAAAATTTTGGTAAAAAATACTGTGAAGATTTTAAAAATGTTTTTAATAAATACAAAATAAAACTTAGTATTGCTGAAGACAATTATTTTATTTTTAGAACTCGACTACCCGGGTTTCGATCTTATACGATCGTCTTCAGGTCATCGCTAAAATACATATTAAAAATCAGGTCAACGAAACAATTTAAAAAACGTAAAACAACAAGTTAGAATAAATCTAAAAGTAATTACCGTCAACAAAGAACGTATTGTTGAACCAGAGAACTATACATGAAGGTCATTGATATATAAATTCAATAAGTGCCTAAAAGAAGGAATTTTCCCCGACATTTGGAAAAAATCTAAATTAGTACTAATTGAAAAACCAAAAAAAGTAACGACAAATCATATAGGCCCATTTGTCTAATCGATGCAACTGGTAAGGTATTAGAAGGACTAATCAAGAAAAGACTAGAAGAGGAAGTAATAGATAAGAAACTAATCGAAAGAAACCAATTTGGTTTTCAGAAAGGTAAGTCAACTTTAGACGCAATTTCTAACGTTCAAATCGTTGTAGATCAATTAAAAGAAAAAAGCTATAGGAACAGGGAATTATGCGCGTTGGTGCTACTTGATATTAAGAACGCATTTAATTCTGCTCCTTGGAAAGGAATTATAAAAACTTTAGAAGAGGGTAAGATTAGTGACTATTTGATGAACATAATAAAGTCCTATTTCTCAAACAGAAGCGTGATATCTGAAAACGAGGAAATCTACAAGGTAACTTGTGGAGTTCCTCAAGGCTCTCTTTTAGGACCTCTCTTTTGGATTATTTTTTATAATAAAATTCTAAAAATTAATCTAGAGCCAAATATTCATTTTATTGCTTACCCGGACGATCTTGCGCTCGTAATTACACACAAAGATAGCACTCTTCTACGAGAAAAGGCTAATTATGCGATTCAAAGGGTCACAGAAGAACTTGATAGAATGGGACTTCAAGTAACACCAGAAAAAACAGAAATCGTATTACTACAAGGAAGAAGGAAACTAAAAGAAATACAATTAAAAATAAACGAAAATGAGATAAGGAGTGCCAAGAAGGCAAAATATCTCGGGGTCTACTTAGACAAAGATATGAAAATAACGGAACATATAAAAGAAATTTGCAAGAAAGCAAACGTCATGATAAATAACTTATCGAAAATTATGCCAAACATCAGAGGACCCAAAGAAAAGAAAAGGAAACTCCTTGCTTCTACTGTTCTTTCGGTCATTTTGTATGCCGCTCCGACATGGAGTAGAGCTCTAAATTATAAATACTATTTAAATATGCTTTCCTCAATTAATAGAAGATTAGGAATCAGGATATCTTCTGGATATAGAACGGTTTCTACGGTGGGTATTGAACTGGTGGCTCGTCTACCGCCCATTGACCTATTAATTGAGGAAAGATGTAACCTATACAGTAGAGGTAAGGAACATAAAAAACTATATAGAGAAGAATTATTGGAAAAATGGAACAGAAGATGGAATCACGGAATTAAATGGACCAACGTATTAATCAAAGATTTAAAAAAATGGTTTGAAAGAACATGGGGCGAATTAAATTACTACCTAACACAATTTTTGACGGGTCATGGATTTTTTTGTAGTTATTTGTTCAAAATAAAAAAGAAGGAGAATGAATTTTGTTGGTTTTGTGAAGAAATAGATAATCCAGAACATACGTTTTTTATATGTAAGAATTTTGCCGAGGAAAGAAATATTTGTCGTAATAAAATCGGAAAAAATATCGAAAAAGAAAACAATAGATATAATGCTAGAAAAACAAGAGCACTGGAGAGCCGTAGATGAAATGGTAACAAACATTATGAAAAAAAAAGGAAAAGCATGAAAGAGAACTAGAAAATAGAAGAAGAAATGTACAGTAGACCCCGAAAATTACATTTATATGCCTCTGAAGTTATACCTTGATGGGTGGTTCCGGAGGCGGAGTGGAAAGGGTTTTAGTTGGTCGATGTATTCAAGATGAGTACATCAACCCAACACAAGGTGGTCATCGATACGAATCACTTAGATAGTGATTCGGACCACTCGTCTGTCAACAGATTTCCTAAACCCCTCCATCAAAAAAAAAAAAAAAAGATATTTTTGGGTCGCTACTTAAAAAAGTTTGCGGAACGCTGGTATAAGGTTCATTTAAATTCGTGTTCAAGTGACGTATGAGCTCTACTAGCATCTTTGTCGCGTTCGTTTCCTACGTATCTCTTCATCATTGTCCAATAAAAATTAAAGGCATGTTTGAGCACGAATTTGAATGAACACCCGATATAATTAATATTATCTTTTTATACATTATATAAATAAAACTAACTCTATTAAAAATCTGTTATTTTTTTCTCGATTTATTTTTAATAACTTTTTAAAATCTGCCTTTTGAATTAATAGAAATTACATTTTAGGTTTTTTTTTCTTAATTAAAAATATTTTTATATCATTATTGGCGCATCTTGGTAAAAAGAGACAAACTAAACCTGTAGAAATTTTCCAATAATGGTACAGTTTTCTGTATTTCATTCAAAACACATTTTGGATATGTACTTTCAGCTATTATATGATAGAGGTCGCTAAAAGTATCACACTGAAGCAACAAGCCAGCAAGAAGCAACCAGTAAGAAGCGATAGTGCCACTTTGTGACATTTTACATATAATCAAATGATGTCTCTCACATTGGAGCAATTCGATATCGCAAATAGAGAGGCTCCAAGATGGGAGGTCTGCTTTAATTATATGTAACGTGTCATCAAGTGATAATATCGCTTGTTGCTAGTTGCTAATTGCTAGTTGCTAGTTGCTAGTTGTTAGTTGCTAGTTGCTTCAGTGTGAGACGTACCTTACATTTTTAAAACGATAAATAAATAAGAGAATTATTAACTTTAAAATATTGTCAGAATGAGTTGGTAATTTAAATAATTCAACGTGTTGATGCTAATTTATAAACGAACTAGTTTAGTTTTATTTTTAGTATTTTTCTAAAAAAAATTTATTGTTTTTGGTTGAATTGATCAACATTTTGGTAACTTTGGTGGAAGTTTTACGAATTTAGTAGGTTTTTGGTGGAATTAAAAAAAAAATTGGTAAATTTTTGGTGGAATTTTTACAAATTTTGTAAGTTTTTTGGTAGAATTTTAAAAAAATTCATTATTTTTGGCAGAATTATTAAAAATTTTAGTAACTTTGGTGGAATTTTTATGACTTTACTAAGTTTTGAATTTTCAAGGTTTTAGTTAATTTTTAATGAAATTGTTTCTAATTTGATTAATTTTTGGTGGAATTTTAAAAGAATTTGGACATTTTGGTGGAATCTTTAAAAAATTTGGTAAGTTTTTGGTAGAATTGTTAAAAATGTTGACAATTTCGGTGTAATTTTTAGAATTTTTGTAAGTTTTTGGTGGAATAAAAAAAATTCAGTAAGTTTTGGGTGTAGTTGTTAAATATTTTAATAGCTTTGGTGGAATTATTGCAAATTTTATTCATATCTGGTGGAATTTTAAAAAAAATCAGTGTTTTTGGTAAAATTCTTATGAATTTAGTAAGTTTTTGGTGGATTTTTTAAAAAATTCAGTATGTGTTTGGTGGAATTATCAAAAATTTTGATAACATTGGTGGAATTTTTGGGAATATTATTCATTTCTGGTGGAATAAAAAAAATCAGTGTTTTTGGTAAAATTCTTATGAATTTAGTAAGTTTTTGGTGGAATTTTTGCAAATTGTATTAATTTTTGGTGGAATTTTTAAAAAATTCAGTATATTTTTGGTGGAATTATCAAAAATTTTGATAACACTGGTGGAATTTTTGCGAATTTGATTCATTTTTGATGGAATTTTAAAAAATTCAGTGTTTTTTATAGAATTGTTACGAATTTAGTAAGTTTTTAGTGAAATTTTTCCAATTTTATTAATTTTTGGTGGAATTTTTATAAAATTCAGTATGTTTTTGATGGAATTGTTAAAAAAGTTGATAACTTTGGTGGAATTTTTATTAACTTTAATCATTTTTTGTGGAATTGTTAAAAATATTGGTAATTTTAGTAGAATCTTTATGAATTCGGTAAGTTTCTGGTTATATTTTTTAAAAATCAGTAAGTTTTTGGTGGAATTATTCAACATTTTTGTAACTTTGGTGGAAAATTGAAAAAATTTTGTACGTTTTTGGTGGAATTGTTAAAAATGTTGGTAAATTTGGAGGAATTTTTACGAATATAGTAAGTTTTTTAATTTTTACCAATTTTATTGATTTTGGGTGGAATTTTTAAAAAATTCACAAAGTTTTTAGTAGAATTGTCTCCAAATTTAATAATTTTTGGTGAAATCATATTCAATTTAACTAACTTTTGTGGAATTTTTATTATTACTTTTTTATTTTTTGAAATTTTTAAGAATCTAATCAATTCTTGACGAAATTAATTTTAATTTTAGTATATTTTTTTTAAATTCAGCAAGTTTTTGGTGGAATTGTTAAAAATTTTGATAGCTTTGGTGGAATTTTTACAAATTTTATAAGTTTTTGGTGGAATTATTAAAAATTTTAGTAACTTTAAATTTTTACAAATTTACCTAAATTTTTGGTGATATTTTCAAGAATTTAATGTTTTTAGTGAAATTTATTCGAATTTTTGCTCTACATAAATTAAATATTTGATAATTATTAATAAACCGATCGTTTTGACATTTCATGTGGCATTAACGTGGTTAGAATAATAAATAATGCTTATGAAAATTGAACCAACTGTTTTATCGGCCCAAATCGAAAATGACGGAAAACGGGGACTTCGTTTTGGGCTTAAGTCGGCCGTTTCGGGTCCAAAGGAGCCCCGATTCGCATATAACGTTGCGTTATAAAGCCGTTCAGAAGGTTAGTCGGAAGCAGAGTCGCGGAGCCGGTGGCTTTTTGGACAAAAAGTGCGTTCGAAAATTAACGAAAATGACAGGCGGACGATCGAGAATTTTAATTTCAATTAGGGCTACCGCAACGTCCTTCGATTTTCAGGGCCGTTTTTCCGAAATCGGTCACGGACCCCCCAAAATCGTCGGGGAGGTGAAGATAATGGTCGACAGAATGACGAAAAACCATTGAATCGTCCGGAAAGCGATTTCCAAAAAAACTATTAAAAAAACAGCTAGGCGCTTGCGGCGCCCTCTTTTAAAGGGGCCCTGCTTGCTTACTACTTTAATATATTATATAATTTATAAATAACGTCACTATTTTCTGTTTTTAGACTAAAAAAAGAGGGCGGTAAACGCGGAAGATGTATTTAGAGCGAACGTAGTCCAGATTAGTGCTTTGTGAAAGCTCCGAAACAATAAGAGGTCTTCGATTAGCTCCATGTACGTATTTTTTTTTTTTTTTTCGTTTTCGTTCGCTTTTTAATTGAAAGGAGGAAACCAGAATTGGATCCTTTGTTAAGTTAAAAACCAAGCAGATATAAATTGAATTATTTTTAGATGTCTAAATAGAATTTAATGTAAAACTAGAACCTGAATTAAAAATTTGAATTTATAACAAATTTATCCAACTATTTAGAAATTTACAGTTAAAATTTTAATTTGAGTTAAATCGGAAAACAGAATCTATTCGAAATTAATTTTCGAAGCGAATACGAATCGATAAACGTACGAATCCCAGCGCTTATTAATTAATTAAATCAACAATTTTGCTTGCAGTTGGTTATCATTGTTATTCACTCGATTTGGGAACGTGTTACAATTTCGGATAAAATTCTTTCTATATTAACATCGATTTAATACATTTATTGAATTTATTGTATTTATAAAATTAGTTAAAAGTAAATTTAAAAACATAAATTGTAGAAAATAAATTTAAAAAAATACTCCGTTTTAATATTAGATAAAAATTTTTAAATCAATCTTACTGATGGTTCTTTTAAAAACTTTTTACGTTATAAAAAAAATAGGAAAACGTTGACGTTACGTGTTCGGAACTTGTTTGTTCGTTGAACTTGTTGGTTTAACGAAAAACCAATTTTTGAAAATACGTGACCGATCGGGTTCATTTTCCGTCAGTTTTCCAACCGGATTTTTCCATCCACAACGTTACGTGAAAATAAATCACCTTCCAAAATTCAATTATAAAATACGAGCAAAATAAATTATTATTAAAAAAAAAACCCTCTCTGTGTTTAACCTTTTAATAAATGTATTTGCGGTTGTATGTGTTTATTTTTAACATTTGTGTTTACCAAACCATAGTATTAATTTAATTTCCTCGTTTTCACAGTCATTTCCTAGGTATAAATTATTGTCTATTGACTCTTGTATTAAAATACATCATTTAAATGCGAAACCTTTAATCTAGAATCTTTTATATTCTAAATAAATAAAATTAGTTAATAAAATAAATTAAAAATAAAAAGTAGGAAATACGTAAAAAATTTAATCAACTCGTCTAATAAAAAAGTTAAATGTAAAAATGGTTTATAAAGAACTAAATTAGCTTTTCTTTTCTTATCTAAGTAATTAGTTCGGTTGGTTTAACAACGCTTAAAAATTTTACGTTCAGATAAAGAAGATTAAACGAAATGTAACTTTGTTACGTCTTTAAGTTATTAAAGTATAGTCGTCCACGTCGAGGTTCGGAATTATAAATTTTATGACGATTTAGATTGAAATTTGATTGCTATTTACAACAAGAATTAATCTTCTACGACTTTTAGTTTTTTTGTACAAAAAGAATTCTAACGTAACATGTTGATTAAAACTTGTCCCGTCTCTAAAAATTCATATCTAAAAAAGTAGTTGTTGTTCAGATTTGAAATTTTATGGGGATTAAGATCCAAACCTAGTCTTTATTTTTGCCAAAGATGAATTTTCTACGACTTTTAGTATTTCCCTCAGGAGAGAAAATGTAGCTTAATGTCGAATAAAATTTGTCAATTTTTAGAAATTCATATCTAAGAAACTAATTCTGTACGTTAGAGCTAAGGGGACTTAAGTTCAAAATGACATAATTGTGAAATAACGAAAAATATACTATTTTTAATTTGAAATCATAATTTTCATATTCTCAGCTCACAAACAATTTACCTCATAATCGCGGAAATGTTATTTAATACTAATAGTCTGCCTTTGTTCATTAACAAAACATTTTTATGAAAACCTTTTATGGTTACGAATTTGTTGGACTTACTACGTTTTAGCTGCAAAAAATTATTTCTGAATGGCTGGATGTACTTATAACAAAACAATAATTTGGGACAATAATAACAGATATGAACTTACTACAACAAAGAATAAATTTTAAAATATATTAACTCATAAACTCATTCATCATCATGGAAATCTGATGCTTCTTCAGTATGGGGTAAGTTTCTGAAATAATCCTGATATTTTTCAGGGACCTACATGAGGAGAGTTACAAGATTGTCGTACTTTGCTTTATTTATAGATTTTCTGAAAAATCTTAATTCGGTCAAGCGTTTTGATATATTTGACGGTTTTCGAACATTTGTATACAAATTAATGGAACAAACATTGTCATTAAATGACGTTTTGTAAAAAAGAGTTCCATACACTTCTCGCCGAAGCTGAAGCCAAACAATGTTGGATAGTTTAAACTCTTGGTCATCATTGCTTTTCTTTCTACCCCTTCCAGTTTTGACTTCATCCCACATCGTGCACCACGTATTTTTGTTACAAAGATCACGAATTGTATAATTTAGGGTTCACAATTTTCGAAGAAAAAAGCTTTCCGAATTTGTCAAAAAAGGAGTAGGAAGACATTTTTAAAGATCAGCCACTACTATAAGTTAACGTTCATTACCTTCCAAAGCACATTTCTTATCTTCATTCTTCATTTTATAGTAATGGCTTGTTTTTATTCTGCGCTAAGGTCAGTTTTTAGTTTTACATTAAAATAATCACACAAATCGCAAATGTCATTGTCTGGCAAATGAAAGGACAAATTGAACTGTTCATTAAAGATTTTTCTAAATAGCCATTTTTTAGCTGGTTCTTCACCTTCCTTTGTTAATTCTTCACAATATAATGTATACATTTTTGAAATATTTAGTTCCTCTCCAAGATACTTCTTAGTACACTTTTCTCGGGAATAATGGCTTTCATAAGTAGGATAAAGCCAGGAACGCACTTAAGGCTCCTTATTTGAGGGCATCAACGTAGTTTACTAATAACTTCTTTATTTATCAACGGATTGAACTGATTTTTTTGTGTGCAGGTTTCTATAACAATTCTACATTCGGGAAAACAACAAAAAATAAAATTTGAAGAAAAATGTTACTTTATCTCTTAAAGTATTGGGATTTTCACGTTTTTTCTTGTTTTCCCGGATGTAAAATGAAAAAATAGAACCATTTTTCCTTTATCATTTTTTCGAAATATCAACAATAAGCACGTGATTAGTAAACTACGGTTTAACATGAAATTTAAAAGGTTCGGAATATTTTTGGTTGTCACTTCTCTATTGAAATCACTGTAAACAAACAAAACGCAGGCACAAAAACGATATCTTTGGAGATGAATAATATCGACTCCGATATTTAATTCTTTCGACCAGCTGAAGTAGACTTTTCTACTTTCTGGGTTAGTTTTAGAAAAGTAACATGTATGGTATTTTAACGTTTTCAATAATTATTGATAAATATAAAAACACTGTCCTGATTTCTTAAAAGTTCGACATTCACCACCGCTTCACCCCAAAAACGTCCCCTTACAATTGAGCTGTTTTTGAAAAAAAGTATTTTTTAATCATTAGTTATTCATGTTCTTACAGAAGAAAAAGGTTGTAAAATAATTATTCCTACAACACCTTAAATAACGTGACTTTCAGGCCCTGTGCAACGGTTATTAGATTAACATTTAACAAATGGGCTATAGATTCTCAAAGAGGCGATTTAGGGCTATCTTACTTCGAGTTTTCATTCGCGAATATCTTTCGCAGTCTGCAAAAAAACGCGTTTAAATAGAACCTGTCACAGTCCACAACTCCTTTTTCCTTGTTAATTTCGTTATTTGACAAGGAGAAAATTTTGGGGCTACGTCTATCCTATAGGAAATTTTCTGCTCTTTTCAACGGTGTGCGTCACCTTTCGATCGGCCGTTTGCACAAGCGTGTTTTTGGACAAAAACCTTCCGAACACAGGGTTTTCGTTCTGATTAGTCAATCCGGTTAATAACTTTTTTATTTGATATGCGTGTGCGTCACATTTTGATCGGATGTTTGCGCAAGCATGTTCTTCGCCAAATATACGCTTGTGCAAACGTTCGATCGAAAGGTAACGGATACCGTTGGCAAGAGCAGAAAATTTCCTATAAGATAGATAGTGTTCCAGAGTTTTCTTCCTATCAAATAAGAAAGTTATTAATGCTAAAAAGGGTTAGTAGTAACGAAAATCTGTTGTTTAGGTGGTTTTGGCCAAAAACACGCTTGTGCAATCGACTGATCAAAATATGGCGCATACATTAAAGAAAAACGTGTTGGGGGCTGTCACAGATAAGTTCTATTTAAACGAGTTTTTTTTGCAGACGGCGAAAGATATTTGCGAACGAAACTCGGATTAAGATAGTCCTAGGTCGTCTCTTTCATAATCTGTAGCCATTTGTTTAATGTTCCTCTAATAAGCGCTGCACAAGGCTTTGAAATCCGGTCATTTTAAGGTGTTGTAGGTGAGACGACACGTATCATATTTTTTTTCATCGTTAGTGTTAAGATTTCGATGGAAGAAAATCCGGTTTTATATAGCAAAAGGATCAAGCTTTCCGATGGTGTACTTAGATTTTCGCTATTTTTATTATTAACAAAGATATCGTGACGTAAAGTAGATAGGAATATAATGGTTAAAGTTTGTTGATGGGAGGTTTGTTGCTATCTTCGCGCGTGTAAAGCATAAATGATATTGAAAAATATTTGAAATAATAATTGTTTCTAAATGTTTCTCTTTCATTATTATTAAAAATATTTCTTCCTTCTTTGTTTTACGCGAAGAAAAATGGCTCCAGTTAATGTCCCTCCCTTTTTGTATAAAATAAATAAACAGAATGAATATCGATAACAACTTCTTTTGTCGGCTGGTTACTGCGGGCGGTGCTTAAGCGATAACCTAGTCCAGCCTTTTTACTACCGAACGTCTTACCGCTGCCCTCCTCAGAAACTTTAGGACCGTAGATGAGGAGCCTTAAGCAGCGTGTCGCAACGCAACGCCAAGCAACTCAACGCAACGGAGATCAAACAGCCAATTTTCCATATAAACTTATATGTCTCGATCATACTTAGCTGACGTGTCGCAACGCCACGCCACGCGTCGAGTATCTGAACGGTCCAGATTTTCGTTGCGTTGCGTGGCGTCGCGTCGGGTGGAGTTGACCTAGTGTGCACGCTTAGGCTGCGTTCACACTAAGCGGTTTTTGTCGACTCGACAGTCGACTCGACCGTCGAATCGACAAATGCTTCTTTGAAATCGTCCAAACTGTTCAGACGACGTCGACTACGTCGCAACGGTCGAATGGTGTCGACTCGACCTATGATTTTACCGACGGCGGCGCCGATTCGACAAACCAAGTCTCTCGACATATCATCTCACGTTTTTAATGAAAGTATTCACACGGTGGTTAGATTGATGAGGCGTTGGTCCAGTGTTTCCTAACGTGGGGCCCACGCCCCACAGGGGGACAATTCTAAAATCAACTCTACGTCAGTTTAGCCCATTTCAAATTTCCAAAATTTAGCCCAAATTTAACGAAAAAAGTAAATTCTTAAATAATTGCAGTAAATAATTATTAGGTATAATTTGGCTTGACGATACCAAAATATCAATTGAGTGTTTGGTAACTAAAAACATCTCACCTCTTCTAAACGAGGTACATTCAGTAATAAAGTGTGTTAATGCAGCTAATACCTTTACAGCTAATGCTAAATGTGAGCGTGTCTTCAAGCTATTTTGTGAAGAACAAAATGAAGACCATGTGAGACTTTTACTTCATACTGAAGTAAGATGGCTATTTTAATGGAAGTGCTTGAAAAGATCTATGGAACTGTTTGATACTCAGAGATTTTTTAATCGACAAATCTGAAATAAAGTATTTGCTAACAATGGATGGTAAAGCATTTGTTCAAGGAACAAATAAAACTCTCGTCGATGCAAAAGCGAAGATATTTGGTTTCATTACCCATATAGAGCTATGTCAGAAACATAAGAACAAAGACTTTGAACAGTTTCATTGGCTCCAAAAATGTGAAGTAACTAATACCATTTTACTTGTTATTGTCAATCATCTAAATGTTCTATCGGCTGATTTAAATGAAAGATTTTCTGATTTAAAACAAATTGATTTTCCAACATGGATGATGCAGTCAATGTTAGTGGATTTGTCTGATATATCAAATATGGAGTATCAAAAAGAACTCGCAGAATTGCATTATGATTATTCAGTTAAAACCTTATTTAATATAAATAGAACGATGGCATGGCTTTGTGAGGAAACAGAAATCAAATACCCAAATTCAACCAAATGTGCAAGAAAACCATTGTAAAACCTAAAATTATGTATGTTACATAGGGGGCCATAAGAATTTTAGAAAGGCAAAGGTGGGACATGGCACAAAAAGGTTGGGAAACACTGCGTTGGTCTGTTTGGAGGACGTCATCCTGTCGTACGACTTCACTTCTAGTGAAGATTGTCGAGGCGACTGTCGAGTCGACAAAAACCGCTTGGTGTGTACGTACCCTTAGAACGTGTAGATCGACGTATCTTACCCCATTTCTACTATTCCTTTCAATTTAAACCCTGTAAATTTAAAATTTAATGGCAAATTCTGTTGCAGGGTTTAACTGTGACCTTATACTTATGTTCCTTTTTATGGGGTAAACTGTACCCATTTATTCCTTTTATATCGGCTATCAATAAACTTATCCTATGCACTTATATTTTGTTTATGTTATCCACTTAAGTATGGTCAAAACAGTAAAAGCGGCTTTTTGAATTAGAGTAAGTCCAAATTCGAATGCAATTATGTCACTTTGTGTCGGAAGCGGAAATTCGTCAAATAGAGAAAGGTCGACAAGCACAGACGACAATATTTAATAGTAATTATTATCCATCTAGATCTGCGCCTTTACACTCGACTTTGACAAATTCTGTTCCATCATCGCAGTCAAGTGGATATCAGTTTCTCTTTGATCCAAGTACAGAATATTTTGCAAACAGTTCCCATTTTCAAAAATTATAATTTAAGGAAGCGTTTTTTTTTTCGTATAAGAATATAAATATCATTATAATTATGTATGAAAGTTGCATTTAATTTTTTCCTTGCTTTAACAAACCGCTGATCGTTCTTTAGTACTAATTGCTTTACGAAATTTCGTATCTAGTTTTCTAACTTTATGTTTAATTAAACGGTGTAAATACTCAAACTGTTCTCTATTCATCCGAAAGTACATATGAAATCTGTTTTGATTTTCTTCTTTTTCAAATATATTTATTAAAGTATAGTATTTTCCATCACGCTCCCTATCGACGTTAATTTCATGTACCCACACGCTTCTTTTTGATAAAATGCATAATGCTGCACCGGCTTCTTCTATTTCTTCTTCAAATTCGTCGGAACTGTCTGTATTGTTTTCTATGTCTTTTCTTTTCAAACGTTCTGAGAGCACTGACGTTAGTTTTGTCCATGGAAACGATCGATTTCCAACGTATAAAGTGAAATTAAATCACTTGATACGTGAAAAAATCTCAAATTGTTAGAAATCGGTTTTGAAAACTAAAACTGGGGTAGCGTGGAGTGGCGTGGAGTGGCGTGGCGTGGCGTCGCGTCATACAAGTGTGCACAGTTGACGATTTTTTGCGACACGTAGCGTGGCGTTGCGTTGCGACACGCTGCTTAAGTGCGTTCCTGGCTTAAGTCTCAATGTGTTTAATAATTCTTTCGACGTCACTAGAAATTTTATTAATAGGGACTTTTCTTCCTCTTTGATCCGGTACTGACATATTACGGGTAGATTTCTGTCGTAGAGCATTATAAACAAATTTCTCGCTGACTGAAAATGTGTTTATAAAAAACAGTTTGCAGATTCTGATCTTTTTGTTTTGAATATTAAAAGAATAAAAATTTTGTTGTGAACGGCTTTTTTTTTGGGCACTGCGTCTCATGGTCTGCGTCGTTTAACTTCTTCACTAGAAAGACAAGAAATTATGAACTGTCTCTTGCACTCCCAAGAAAGGATTTTTTTCCAAAAATCATTATTAATATGTTGACGTTGGTTTTCAGGTGTTAACGAACTGCACTTGTATGTGCAGGTCAAGCGACATGGCTTTTTAATTTTTTATTTGGTACAAGTTTGTTATTGCTAGATAAATATAATTTACTTCGTTCCCTTCTACATTTACGACTATTTGGCCCTAAAACGGCAAGGATTTACTTCTTTATAACCCAAAAATTCTTTTTCGTAATCAATTTTTTTTAGAAATGTCATAAAAAATGAAATGTTATATTTGACTAGATACTAATTTTAAGCATACTTCATTTTTATAAAATTTGGACTTACGTCCCTTTAGCTCTCAGGTACAGAATTATTGTTGAGATTTAAAATTTTATACGGATTTACATTGAAACTTAATCTTTATTTCTACTAAAAATAATTTTTCTACAACTTTTAGTTTTCCCTCAGAAAAAAAAAATGTAACTTAATGTCGATTAAATTTTATAAAGTTTTAACTAAAAATTAATATATCTAAGAAACTAATTTCAATATGGTTCGATTTAGAAACGATTTTTCGAGGTCGATTTGTCGGCGTCGCGACGCCGCCACCGCGGCGCACTCCACAGGTTTCCGCCGCCTCCTGTAGGTTCCTCTCAGTACGGTTCCGACGCTAACATGTTGCGTCACGTGGAGGCTTTCAACGTGTTAAGTGCCACAAGTGTTATTTTTACTCAAACGAGACGCGGAGGTCGCTTAAATTAAACGAAACCGTTGGTTAGAGAGGCGATATTGAGAAAACTATCGATTGAAGGAAAATTACAAATAGATAAAAAGAGAAAGATATTCGACAACAAAGAAATTGGAGGGAAAGAAAAAGAAAAAAAAATATAGAAGGTGTGTAAACAATTTTTTCAAGTTTTGTTAATTGGAATTCGGATTCATTTCATTTTGAAATTATAATTCCAAATAAAAATTCGTTTAAATATTTTGAACGTGCCTTTGAATAAATTAACTAAATCTATTTTAAACTTTACAATTCGTTTTAACACATTCCCTTTTTTTATACTTTCTAATAATATATTTTGTTATTTCTCGACAGAATGTTTTTGAGACAATAACGTTTAATTAATAACGTTTAATTAATAACGTTTAATTCACACAATTAATAACGTTTAAGTTAAATTATATTATATTGTGAAATACAATGCCCATATTTCTTTTTTTATTCAGCATTATTTCGGTTAAAAAATACAACAGAGTTTCGAACCGTTCATTTACCACGTAACAAAAGGTTCGGATGAGCTTTTATCGAGAGCTTTGAATACTAGTGAATAGACTTTGTTTGTTTGTGTTTCCACTTTTTATCGGGAAATTTTCCCAAAATGTATCTAATAGTTGAATTTTAACGTTCAGACAGTTTAAAAAAAAATATGTAGTAAAAAATTGCAACAGACCAAAACAAGAAAGAAATAAATAACAATTCATTAGAAAAAAAAATCGTTTGGATGATTTCAAGTTTAAAAATGTTTTTACGAATAATGAGAATTTATATAATTGGTTAGTAGTTAAACTTAACGAAGTTGTTTGGGGTTTTTTTTATGAAATATTTTCATGCTTTAGACTTTTAATGATGTATCGTTAATTTAATTTTTTTAAATCTCTAAATCCCAAAAATTCAATGGTGGATTTATACCATTGTATTAAAAAAAAATAAATCCTATAATAAATATAAAAGTAATCCTAAATTCCCTCAAACCCTTTAAAATAATTAAAATCTTTTGTGCATATTAATATCGATTCACGTTCAAAATACAATATCAGCAACAGACACAATCGTGACACACCGTAAACAGAATTTCAATGAACGGAACGTTTTAAGGACGTCGACGTTAATTTAACACGTTTAACGCGATTATCCCATCACTCGCATTGGTTCGTATTAAACTCGTTATTAAACGCAGCTTCGTACGCAAAACGAGCCGATCGATAATTCAAAAATACGCTTTTTAAAACTGAACGAAATTCCTTCGTGATGTGTAACGCGGTTTTATCTTTTCAATCAACAAACCGTTTTTTATAATCGTTCTTATATCACGCAATAATAAAATACCGTTATTTTCACGTATTATACAACATAAAATAAGTGTAGTGAAATGGATTAAAGGTTAATAAAGGAAAAGAAAATATTCATTTTCTAATAAATGAAAAATACGCAGTTAAAAGTGTTTTTTGTTTGTGATAAAACGGTTCGATTTTACGTAAACATAAAATTTTTAAAACGTTGCCAAAGGGATTTTTATTCTTCGTACAAACACGAAAATTGCATTTACTTTATGGATCGCTGACATAACCGACCCTGAATACAAAAGTAAATGAATTCATTCATTTATACGAATACAAATACAGTGAAATTCCCCCTCGCGGACACCCCCTTGAGCGGACACTCCCTTGGACGGACAGTTTCTCATGGAACGGACCGACTCTCATTTAATTTGTATTGCGTTAACTCTCTCTTGGATGGACATTCTCTTGAACGGACGCGGACACTACCAAGTGTTCTCTTAAACGGAGAATCGCGCCGCGCGCAGACTTGGCTGTCTCCCTTTAATAAAAGATTTTCTCTTTAACCGGTGTTTTACCGAACTCAATATTTGCAAGGGACAAGCGCAGCCTATGTCATACCTTTCTGCTTAGCTTGAATGAGGGACTTCCCCGACCAACCCATATTTAAACGTTCTCATTTTTTCGGTACATACGGGGTTCAATACTAGTTTGACGTCTATGCAGAAAAAAATATGCGGATTTATTGTACTTTGCAAAAACCGCTTGGGCCCAAGTAACCAAGGAAACATTTAAAAATTGCTTCCGTAGAGCAGGATTCAAGCACGACAATATGCAAAGTAAAGACCAGTTAAACGAGGTTTTTACATCTGATCCAGAAGATGACTTACCACTTGTACTCTGCAGATATTCTCAAATATAAGAATTTGTTGAAATTGACTGATAATAAAAACCTTAATGATTTTTTAAAACTGGATGAATATTTGTATGTTAAGGACCTAGATTCAGGACAAGAAATGAAAAATCCAGAAGTGCAAGCTAAATGTAACAAATTTGTACAAATTTCTTATTAACTTCTTCAAAAGTGAAATACAATTTAAATCAGAACATACCATAAAAAATAGAGACGAACTAATTCAAATGATACAAACCACCGCACTACCTGATAACTTCACTCTTCTATCCTTTGATATAACGAATTTATATACTAATGTCCCCATAGATGAAACCCTTCAAATAACTAAAAACCTTCTCACCACAAAAATTGGTCAAAATGACACAAACTTCATTTATCAATTACTCAAATTAAGTACAGAAATGAACTTTTGTCAATTTAACAACAAATTTTACAAATATAACGATGGTTTACCCATGGGATCACCATTAAGCGGGTTGCTATCAGACATTTTTCTGGATTCAATAGAGAAAAATATTTTACATGAGAACAACAATAGAAATAATAACATTTTATTCTGGAAAAGATATGTAGACGATATACTCGTAATATGGAAAGATGACAACATAAATAACATTACAGATTTTCTAAATTACATTAACACTTTGCACCCGAACATAAAATTTACATTAGAAATAGAAAAGAATAACAAACTAAACTTTTTAGACTTAACTCTACAAAAAACTAATAATAAAATTGAATTCACCATATACAGAAAACCCACGCAGACTGACGTCATCATCCCATATGACTCTTTCCATCATCCTGGCCATAAATCATCAGCAATTAGAACTTACCTCCATCGTATGAATACAACTCCTATGCATATATCCGACAAAGTCAATGAAATTAACTTAATTAAAACGATAGCACTTAATAACAAATTCCCGAATAATTATGTAGATAGAATTTTATACAAAATTAACAACATAAATCGTTTACAACAAACCACCATTTTACAAACAATTCACAACAATAGCGAGAAGGTTTATAGATCTATTAAATTCTACGGTAAGATCTCATACAACATTAAAAAATTTTTTAACAAATATAATATAAATATTTCATTTAAAAACAATAACACCACAAAACAAATTTTATTTAATGCTAAAGACAGAACAGATAAATTACAAAAAAGTGGAGTATACGAATTAGTATGCAATGACTGTAATGCTATTTATATAGGACAAACTGGAAGAACCCTAGAAAAACGAATAAAAGAACATCTAACACAAACCGAAATCAGAAATGGAGAAAGAAAATTGAAATCTAACTTTGGAAGACACCTTAAAGAATGTAATCACATATTTAGTCAAGAGAACAACGCAAGAATTTTAATACAACAGAACAAAGGAATAAAACTCGAACTCCACGAACAATATGAAATAGACAAGATAAAGAAAATCAATCCCAACAAATGCCTTAATGACCAAATTCTGCCCGGTAAACCTCCATTATACAGTTTCCTAAAAAATCCTTTTAAAAAACCCCCATGATGCAGAGGGTTTCTTCATATGGTCCGTGTGGAGTCTCCGCACTTCATGGGGTCCCAACGGCCAACCCCCCCTTCCTCCCCCTTATCCTATCCTATTTTATCCTTACATACCAATTCTCACCCTTTCCCAACAACACCATACCACCAACCCCACTCATAATAAACAATAACCACTAAATTTTCCAAATGCAAGAGGTTTTCGAGTTTTTTTACATTTTTTGAAGAAATTACTATTTGATATAAATTTTCATAAAGCATTCGTTTAAGTTGTCGAACACTGCGTTGGTACCTGCGCACATACCCAAACTCAAATGAACATGCGCAAACAACCAAACCGGACAGATCTCCTTCAAAAGCAGGTCATTAACGAAGGATACATAAATAAAACGAATATAAAGTCTCTCAACAATAAATCAGAATTTATAACAATTTCCCACAAAACAGAACAGGAATCCAACTGGAGAAAGAAAGAACATTTGGAAGTGGATGTTTTCGATGATATAGAAAAAGGACGAAGTAAGTGCAACACGTTTTACGTTTTAATGTCCGCCATCTTTAAGATATTTTAAGTTGTAACATAAAAACGTTTTAATATGTAATAATAATGTTTCGTATTTTTAATTTCAAATGATTTTTAATTTGTTTATTTCTAAAAATTTTTATAAAATGTATTAAATTGAAGTGATAGCTCTTTGAATGTAAAATTTATTTCTTATAGAGCCTCCGATGATGGTGTAACACCGAAACGCGTCAGGCTAAGAGTTAAAATATACCAATAAAGAAAAGCATAAGAAAAATCTTGTTTTTATTTTTTTAAAGAAATAAACGTTTTTAACTAAAATTTATACGGTTTCTAAAGGAATTTTAGGGAATGTTGAGATTTTTACATCAAAATTTAAAGCAACAAAGATTGCAATGACGAAAAAAAGTAGTTCGTTTGACGTTTAAAATTTGTATAATAAAAAAAAAAGTTTAAAAAGCACTCGAAGAGGATTAAATCCACAATGACCACGTGTTAACCGTAATTACGTCAACTCGTAGCTTTGTAAACTTGACAAGCTCGCATCGGCTTGTTAATCAAGTATCGATCGGAAACTTAACAATGTCGAACTCGGGACAATTACACACTTTTTCTGGCATTGAAAGGTATTTGGGGTGATGACGGCGTTTGATATTAAGTTCATTTAAAGTTCGATCGAAAATTTTACTTTTAATAGACGCACTTAATTAAGTTTTAATCGATGTAATACAAAAAAAACTGTTTTTTTTTGTAAACTATACTCTTTTAATCATAGTTTAGAACAGTGTGTCTTAACCTTTCCGAAAGAAATGCCCAGTTGAGCAGGGTCGCATCAATGATCGTCCCCTACACTTTTTGAATAAAAATTATATCGTGAGTTTAGTACAACAATTAGATATCTAGAAAAATCAGTTTTCTGGGAAATCCTGGTGGAAAAAATCGATTTTTTGAGGATTATTCATTTTTATCTGATTTTGAATAATTGATAGTTATTGTGTTTGGTTATTAAATAACACGTAATTTTTAGATTAATAAGGATTTCTTCCCATTTTTTTTGTTACTTTTAAGTCAAAATGAGTTATCCAGTTATGCTATTGATAGCTTAATTAATATTTTAGCCAGTTACCTAGTTGTTAATAAGGTTCATGTTATTTGCTTCTTAAATATATTTATTGTTACAAAAAAGAAAGAACGAACATATTCTTAAAACTGTTGCATTTTTGAAAGAAGAAATACTAGTCACTACCATATCCATACTCTTCCAGTTCTTGATGACGTGAATTTGTGGATTTCTTATTTTTGGTATTTTCTTTGTGAGGAATATTCTCATAAAATGGTTTGTATTCCAAACTTAATGCTGGAGGAACAGTTGTGAACAGAGAGTTTAAATCGGAATACTTTTCGTTTGATATTTTTAATGATTCCACATACAAACACTTTTTTTCAGTCGGTCGAAATCTGCTCTTGGTCCTTGTTCTTTTGGTACAGTCAAGGGTTCTAAACTCTCCTTCAAAATTTTCTTTAAATCTTATAGTAAATGGACGCTCTTTAGAAAAGTTTAGCCAACACATTTTTTGCCAGCTCATCACCTTACCATTTACATCTTCTTTCCTAATAGTCATATTACTATTGGCATAGGATTTCCAGTCTATGCAATTCTCAAAGGACATTTCGTGAACAATGCATGGTTTGTCTCCTTTTCTTCTCGCACTTCGGGCAATTGTTTTCCAATCTGCCGGCCAATTAACTTTTCCAACTCTCTACTGCTCAGTGGTTATAGCAGAATGTATGGAGTCACATTGCATTTCGCTATGACCAACAACCAAGAACTTTAAATCTATAGTTGTACTTAAATGTGGTAGCTCCTGTACGGCTGTCAAGCATATTGCTGCAACAAATCTATTTAAATTTTGTCCTCCGCATCGATCGCTGAAACACGATATGTGACTAATTTGTGGAGGAAGCGATTGAAAATATTTGTACAAACATGTTGCTATTTCACAACTTACTATTTCACAACCCCATTTTCCATTTGTCTCACAATCAGACCAAATAAAACAATCTCCTTGTTGGGAAACAACATTGTATATTGTGAAGTTACATGACTTAAATCTTTGTTTGTAAAAAATGCATTATTTCTAGGATCTGTTGGTGCCAATAGAACTTGCTGCAAATCAAATTTGCAATTTACATAGTTGTGATTTTGTTGTGCCATTTTCTTATCATTTCTCTTCTCTTTCCTAGTTTCATTCTTTGCTAAAAGATGTAATTGGTAGGTTGCTTCAAATCCTTCAATGTTAGCGCCTGAGGTTTTGTAATTCATACAAATACGGCATTGGCCCTTTTTAGGGCGGTGGAAACCAAGGTTGTATTCCTCATTGAAAATCTTCCGATATGCATAGGGTTTGGCCACTTTCAAATTACGTTCTCTTCGTAACTGTTTGTACATTTCATACATTAGATGAATGTTCAGCGAAGTATCAAGGTATTTACGTTTCGTGTCAGATCGGCTGTAATGTGATTCTACCACCGGAAAGCGTTCAATGTGATCTAAATCTCCTGCCCTTTCGTTGCGTTTTTCTTCCGATCTCTTAAACTTACAGTTTGCTGCTTTATGTCCCTTTTTTCCACAATTATAACATTTGAAAGGAAAATTTTCGGACGGTTTTCCACCTTTCCTATCAATGTTACTTTTATTCTTTGAATCGGCACGCCAAGCAACTGTTTCAGGTTCAGATTTCGTCTTTATTCGCTCCTCGTGGTTTCGAATTCTGTCGGTCAACTTTTCTAGATTTCGTTCCCAAACTGTTTTTTTACCGGTATGTACTCTTTTGGTAAGATATACATAATTCTACCCAAAAGAATACATTCATCTAGTTCTGCCTTTCTCTTCCTTCTCATCTCACTTTGTCCAGTTCCTTTTCCAAATGTACGCTTCAATCTCTCCCACATTTCCTTCGGCGTTCTGCACCCCAGGATGTGCCTCTTGATTTGCTGATTCAGCGATCGGGTAATGTACAATTGTGCACGAGCGCAATCCGCGTCGTAGGTCTCTAGTTCCAACTTCTGTTTCTTTGTGGGTTCTCCATTTTTTATGTGTCGACCTCTCTTATCGGATTCGCTTGTTTTTTTTTTGGTCTTTTGGTCATGGCAATGTCAACAACACCTTTACGAATACCGAGTGTGTTTATAAACATGGTCTTGCAAACTTTTATTTTCTGTTGCTTTTCTGTTGGCAGATAAAAGTAAACCGTATAGTTTCGTCTTGATGTTTCAGTAGTGGTAGCCTTTTTCTAGTTCTATAAGTTTCTAACTGATAATACCTTCTAAAAACGGCAAGCCTCGCTCCATGACAAAACTTTTGGAAACATTTCCTTCGACATGTTCTTGCACAAGGGTCGCACATACATGCTCCAGGAACAAATTTCTTTTTAGAAGAAATTGAAATATTCTTGAAATATTTCGCTTCCATTTCTCAGCTTGCTTTAGTCTTTTTCGCGGCTTGTCAGTTCTCGCAGGCTTCTCTTCCATTCCATCCAGTGCGAGTTCTTCAGGAGCTTGAGTATTTTCTACCAATCCCTCTGATTCCATAATATTTTGCATTTCTGTTTCTAGCAAATTTGTAGAGCTTTTATTAGAGTTGTTTGCATCTTTATCACTGTCATCATTTTCAGAAGAAGGGCAGTATTCGGAAACATCAGGAGAAAATGGCTCAGCATCAGCTTCACTTTCAATGCACATATTCGAAGGCAACGTGGCCCCTATATCCGAAAAATAATAAAAGAGGTGTTAGTAATAAACTAATATTTAAAGTCAAGATGTTTTACTTTTTAGGGCACAACTAGGTAACTCAAAAATACCAAAATCAATCAAAAATCGATAAAAATACCATTAAGATGTAAAATGTAAACATAACCTCAAAACTAAAACCAGGTTAATTTTAATTAAATTTTCACCAAGAAACCAGTATAAAACAAGAAACTACTTACCAGAGCGAGCATCAGAGTTTTTAAAGGCTGCATTTAGTATTCTTTTGAATAATTAAAATTAATTAAATTTATTTCCGCCGCAGATCTTTTTGAAGCCATTTTGAGTACTGTTGTAAGATTAATTACTTATAAAATTATGGTATAAAAAGGGACGATAAATACTAACCTAAATCAAATACAGAACACAAAAATAAGCACCCAACACAAACGTTAAAATCAATCATAAATTAGGGATTCCCAACTAAACGCATGTGTGAAGCTGGTTGCTTGTACACTAAATACTTCGTTTTAAATAAACCAAATAAAAGACGTACTTCTTATGTATTCGCGAATAATCGAGTCGTGAATGTTGAAAAAGGTAACAAAATTACTCAAACTTACAAAAATACTGTACTCATTTACCAAACGTTAATCGCATATTCATAACTTCTTATTCAAAATTACTTCCTAAGGGAGCTTACCTTTGAAGATGACTTATCAGAACAACATTTTTTTTAACAATCTGCAGATCTGCTTAATATGCTATGTTACTCTTTAAAACAGACCGCTCTATAGGAAAAAGATAATTGATTCGAAATACTTGATTAAAGTATGAAACAGATCGGAAAACGTCTTGGAGCAACGTCCCTGGCCATTTCTTTAATTTATTTATAGTTATCTTAAAATAAGTGGATAATTGTGCAAAATATTTTCGCCTTTGTAAAGTAATCATCGCCCTTCAAAAATGATTAGTGAAATAATCGCCCATAACGAAGGTACCAGCGTCCACTAGGGGGGCAATATTACCCAACATTGGTTGAGTAACTCTGGTTTAGAACAAAAATTTCCACAATAGAAATATTTATTAGGAGAGAAGTGCATCTTTCCATCTTTCCAAATAAATTTCAGTTATGTTTCAGCTTCATTTAAAATACTTCTTATTTTTTAGATTTTATGGAAACCTCAAGCAAGAATCGAAATAATTAACCGATATCATGGAGAATAAAAACCTTCGACCATCTCGACCGAGACTTCAAAGATCTGAAAGGGTTTTAAGCGAATCTCATTTGACTTCTTGGGAGGTTTTCGTACGAGATTCTTTATTAACTTTAGCTTGGCCAGAACTTCTTAACGTTGTATCAGGGTAAGTTATAATCTTTTCAAACTGTCTTAAATAATAATAATAAAATAATTATCTCAATCTATTCAAATTTTTGAATAATGATAATAATAATTCAAAGTTTTGAATAATGAAAATTAAACATAATTAAAAATATCTCTTTACTACCATTAAAACTGTTTAAAAAAACTCAAAAATAAGTAAAGTTTCTTCTATTAATGAATGAAATAACGAAGATAATAAAACCTTAGAAACTTTTATCTTTTATCATTATGATTTTGCGTTAGTTTGGGTGCGATGATTAAAAATAACTTTGATGAACAAATTAACCACCCTTTGATGATCGCGTTAGTGAACTAGCGCATGCCAGGACTGAAACTTTGCTCTATCTGGCCGAAATGAACCACATGACGTTACCTTTAGTTAGTTATCCGACAAAGTTCCACCGATAATGTTTAAAAAAGACACTGTGTTACAGTTTTAGTAAAGAAATTAATCATAAAACTATTTAACTTATTAGAAAATAAAAGGATTTTAATAATACACGTAATCTAACGTGAGTTTTAGAGTTTATAATGAATGTGAATAAAATAATTTAAAGAAATAACATTTAATCTACTTCATTTTGAATTTTCAAGTTGAAATAAAGGTACATTTTAAAAAAGGGGATTTCTCTCACAATAAGTTGGGAAGCTTTTAATGTTTTAGTGCAAGAGAAGTGGTGTTGCTCTCTTAATTAGTCTCCTAATTAGTAGAAATTAAACGGTAGGTGTCCGTTATTTATGTTTCTGCAGTCGAGTCGTATAAATGGAACTGCAACGGTAGAAATTAGCTTAAATTTAAAATGGAAATTTTTAAAACACTCATATCTCCGAAAACATTTATATCTCATATCATATTACTCTTAAAGCTCTTACTTTAAAAGAAAACCAGTTTAGTTTTATTTTTAGTGTTTTTCTAAAAAAAATTTATTGTTTTTGGTTGAATTGATCAACATTTTGGTAACTTTGGTGGAAGCTTTACGAATTTAGTAAGTTTTTGGTGGAATTAAAAAAAAAAATCATTATTTTTGGTAGACTTATTAAAAATTTTAGTAATTTTGGTGAAATTTTTATGAATTTACTAAGTTTTTGATGGAATTTTCAAGGTTTCAGTTAATTTTTAATGAAATTGTTTGTTACGGTTCGAAATTTTTCTTTCAGGGATTTAATGTTTCCTTTTGGTTGTGTGTTGGTGTTTGGTTTTGTTTGGGAGTATTTTAGGTTGCCTGGTTTGGTAATTTAGTTTGTTTTATTGTTAGTTTAATTGGGAAAGTATTCTTTTTTCTTAATATTTTGTTGGTTAATAGTTTTTCTTTACAGCGACGTTACTCCGAAGATCTCCTTTGACTATTTTCCCTCTTCCCAAAATTTTATTTTCCTTCCCCTCTCGTTCTTTATCTTTAAGAGTTGGAGTTGGTGCGCAGGTGTTTTTGTTGGTACAGAGGTTATTTATGCTTCGAATTTTTATTCCGGTTCTCTCTCTTTTCCTGTATGCCAGATCGAAAAGTACTCTGTGCGCATAAGAGTGGGTATATTGTTGAGCCATATTGGATTTTGGTGGAATACCTTTTCCGAATTTTTGGGATTCATCTTTGCGACACAGTCCTTTTGGAAAACTTCTTCGTTGACCAGAATTTCGGTTTTGCCCGGATATATCAGTATTTTTCATCTACTCATAATTATTCTGTCTAAACCTCGAAGAACAGAGGTAAGTTTCACGTCATGCTTTCTTTCATAAATCACCTCGCACTCATCTTTCTTTCCTTCATTTTAAAACCCTCCACCTACTAAATCAAAACTATCCTTATTCAAAAAAATCCTAAACTATTTCTACGTCCTACTTCTACTTTTCTTCATCCTTTTTTTTTGCGTCTCTAACTCCATTATTTCATAGGTTTTTAATCAGGGAGCAAAAATTGACAAGTCTGAGAGCAAGTTTCTATCGAAGGAGCATAATTTTCCTGAGAGTTTTAAGTTTTCTCTAATTTGATTGATTTTTGGTGGAATTTTAAAAGAATTTGGACATTTTGGTAGAATTGTTAAAAATGTTGACAATTTCGGTGTAATTTTTAGGATTTTTGTAAGTTTTTGGTGGAATAAAAAAAATGTAGTGAGTTTTGGGTGTAGTTGTTCAATATTTTAATAGCTTTGGTGGAATTTTTGCGAATTTTATTCATTTCTGGTGGAATTTAAAAAAATTCAGTGTTTTTGGTAAAATTCTTATGAATTTAGTAAGTTTTTGGTGGAATTTTTTAAAAAATTCAGTATGTTTTTGGTGGAATTATTCAAAAATTTTGATAACATTAGTAGAATTTTTGCGAATTTTATTCATTTCTGGTGGAATAAAAAAAAATCAGTGTTTTTGGTAAAATTCTTATGAATTTAGTAAGTTTTTGGTGGAATTTTTGCAAATTGTATTAATTTTTGGTGAAACCTTTAAAAAATTCAGTATATTTTTGGTGGAATTATCAAAAATTTTGATAACATTGGTGGATTTTTTGCGAATTTTATTCATTTCTGGTGGAATAAAAAAAAATCAGTGTTTTTGGTAAAATTCTTATGAATTCAGTAAGTTTTTGGTGGAATTTTTGCAAATTGTATTAATTTTTGGTGAAACCTTTAAAAAATTCAGTATGTTTTTGGTGGAATTATCAAAAATTTTGAAAACATTGGTGGATTTTTTGCGAATTTTATTCATTTCTGGTGGAATTTAAAAAAATTCAGTGTTTTTGGTAAAATTCTTATGAATTTAGTAAGTTTTTGGTGGAATTTTTTAAAAAATTCAGTATGTTTTTGGTGGAATTATTCAAAAATTTTGATAACATTAGTAGAATTTTTGCGAATTTTATTCATTTCTGGTGGAATAAAAAAAAATCAGTGTTTTTGGTAAAATTCTTATGAATTTAGTAAGTTTTTGGTGGAATTTTTGCAAATTGTATTAATTTTTGGTGAAACCTTTAAAAAATTCAGTATATTTTTGGTGGAATTATCAAAAATTTTGATAACACTGGTGGAATTTTTGCGAATTTTATTCATTTCTGGTGGAATAAAAAAAAGTCAGTGTTTTTGATAAAATTCTTATGAATTCAGTAAGTTTTTTGTGGAATTATTAAAAGAATTTAGACATTTTGGTGGAATTTTAAAAAAATTTTGTAAGTTTTTGGTAGAATTGTTAAAAATTTTGACAATTTCGGTGTAATTTTTAGGATTTTTGTAAGTTTTTGGTGGAATAAAAAAAATTCAGTAAGTTTTGGGTGTAGTTGTTAAATATTTTAATAGCTTTGGTGGAATTTTTGCGAATTTTATTCATTTCTGGTGGAATTTAAAAAAAATTCAGTGTTTTTGGTAAAATTCTTATGAATTTAGTAAGTTTTTGGTGGAATTTTTTAAAAAATTCAGTATGTTTTTGGTGGAATTATCAAAAATTTTGATAACACTGGTGGAATTTTCGCGAATTTTATTCATTTCTGGTGGAATAAAAAAAAGTCAGTGTTTTTGATAAAATTCTTATGAATTCAGTAAGTTTTTGGTGGAATTATTACAAGAATTTAGACATTTTGGTGGAATTTAAAAAAAAAATTGTAAGTTTTTGGTAGAATTGTTAAAAATGTTGACAATTTCGGTGTAATTTTTAGGATTTTTGTAAGTTTTTGGTGGAATAAAAAAAATTCAGTAAGTTTTGGGTGTAGTTGTTCAATATTTTAATAGCTTTGGTGGAATTCTTGCGAATTTTATTCATTTCTGGTGGAATTTTAAAAAAATTCAGTGTTTTTGGTAAAATTCTTATGAATTTAGTAAGTTTTTGGCGGAATTTTTAAAAAAATCAGTATGCTTTTGGTGGAATTATCAAAAATTTTGATAACATTGGTGGAATTTTTGCGAATTTTATTCATTTCTGGTGGAATAAAAAAAAACAGTGTTTTTGGTAAAATTCTTATGAATTTAGTAAGTTTTTGGTGGAATTTTTGCAAATTGTATTAATATTTGGTAGAATTTTTAAAAAATTCAGTATGTTTTTGGTGGAATTATCAAAAATTTTGATAACATTGGTGGAATTTTTGCGAATTTTATTCATTTCTGGTGGAATTAAAAAAAAGAAATCAGTGTTTTTGGTAAAATTCTTATGAATTTAGTAAGTTTTTGGTGGAATTTTTGCAAATTGTATTAATTTTTGGTGGAACTTTTAAAAAATTCAGTGTATTTTTGGTGGAATTATCAAAAATTTTGATAACACTGTTGGAATTTTTGCGAATTTTATTCATTTCTGGTGGAATAAAAAAAAGTCAGTGTTTTTGATAAAATTCTTATGAATTCAGTAAGTTTTTTGTGGAATTATTAAAAGAATTTAGACATTTTGGTGGAATTTTAAAAAAAATTTGTAAGTTTTTGGTAGAATTGTTAAAAATGTTGACAATTTCGGTGTAATTTTTAGGATTTTTGTAAGTTTTTGGTGGAATAAAAAAAATTCAGTAAGTTTTGGGTGTAGTTGTTAAATATTTTAATAGCTTTGGTGGAATTTTTGCGAATTTTATTCATTTCTGGTGGAATTTAAAAAAAATTCAGTGTTTTTGGTAAAATTCTTATGAATTTAGTAAGTTTTTGGCGGAATTTTTAAAAAAATCAGTATGTTTTTGGTGGAATTATCAAAAATTTTGATAACATTGGTGGAATTTTTGCGAATTTTATTCATTTCTGGTGGAATAAAAAAAACAGTGTTTTTGGTAAAATTCTTATGAATTTAGTAAGTTTTTGGTGGAATTTTTGCAAATTGTATTAATTTTTGGTGGAACTTTTAAAAAATTCAGTGTATTTTTGGTGGAATTATCAAAAATTTTGATAACACGTGGAATTTTTGCGATTTTTATTCATTTCTGGTGGAATAAAAAAAAGTCAGTGTTTTTGATAAAATTCTTATGAATTCAGTAAGTTTTTTGTGGAATTATTAAAAGAATTTAGACATTTTGGTGGAATTTAAAAAAAAAATTGTGTTTTTGGTAGAATTGTTAAAAATGTTGACAATTTCGGTGTAATTTTTAGGATTTTTGTAAGTTTTTGATGGAATAAAAAAAATTCAGTAAGTTTTGGGTGTAGTTGTTAAATATTTTAATAGCTTTGGTGGAATTTTTGCGAATTTTACTCATTTCTGGTGGAATTTAAAAAAATTCAGTGTTTTTGGTAAAATTCTTATGAATTTAGTAAGTTTTTGGTGGAATTTTTGCAAATTGTATTAATTTTTGGTAGAATTTTTAAAAAATTCAGTATGTTTTTGGTGGAATTATCAAAAATTTTGATAACATTGGTGGAATTTTTGCGAATTTTATTCATTTCTGGTGGAATAAAAAAAAACAGTGTTTTTGGTAAAATTCTTATGAATTTAGTAAGTTTTTGGTGGAATTTTTGCAAATTCTATTAATTTTTGGTAGAATTTTTAAAAAATTCAGTATGTTTTTGGTGGAATTATCAAAAATTTTGATAACACTGGTGGAATTTTTGCGAATTTTGTTCATTTTTGATGGAATTTTTAAAAAATTTAGTGTTTTTTTATGGAATTTTTACGAATTTAGTAAGTTTTTAGTGAAATTTTTTCAATTTTTATTAATTTTTGGTGGAATTTTTATAAAATTTAGTATGTTTTTGATGGAATTGTTAAAAAAGTTGATAACTGGTGGAATTTTTATTAACTTTAATCATTTTTGGTGGAATTGTTAAAAATATTGGTAATTTTAGTAGAATTTTTATGAATTTGGTAAGTTTTTGGTGGTATTTTTTAAAAATCAGTAGGTTTTTGGTGGAATTATTCAACATTTTTGTAGCTTTGGTGGAAAATTGAAAAAATTTAGTACGCTTTTGGTGGAATTGTTAAAAATGTTGGTAACTTTGGTGGAATTTTTACGAATATAGTAAGTTTTTCGTGGAATTTTTACCAATTTTATTGATTTTGGGTGGAATTTTTAAAAAATTCACTAAGTTTTTAGTAAAATTATCTCCAAATTTAATAATTTTTGGTGAAATTATATTCAATTTAACTAACTTTTGTGGAATTTTTATTGTTACTTTTTTATTTTCGTGAAATTCTTAAGAATCTAATCAATTCTTGACGAAATTAATCTTAATTTTAGTATATTTTTTAAAAATTCAGTTTTTGGTGAAATTGTTAAAAATTTTGATAGCTTTGGTTTAATTTTTACAAATTTTGGTAGCTTTGGTGGAATTTTTACAAATTTTATAAGTTTTTGGTGGAATTATTAAAAGTTTTAGTAGCTTTGGTGGAATTTTTACAAATTTACTTAGATTTTTGGTGATATTTTCAAGAATTTAATTAGTTTTTAGTGAAATTTATTCGAATTTTTGCTCTGCATAAATTAAATATTTGATGATTATTAATAAACCGATCGTTTTGACATTTCAAGTGGCATTAGCGTGGTTAGAATAATAAATAACGTTTATGAAAATTAAACCAACTGTTTTATCGGCCCAAATCGAAAATGACGGAAAACGGGGATTTCGTTTAGGGCTTAAATCGGCCGTTTCGGGCCCAAAGGAGCCCCGATTCGCATATGACGTTGCGTTATAAAGCCGTTCAGAAGGTTAGCCGGAAGCAGAGTCGCTGAGCCGGTAGCTTTTTGGACAAAAAGTGCGTTCGAAAATTAACGAAAATGACAGGCGGACTATCGAGAATTTTAATTTCAATTAGGGCCACCGCATCGTCGTTCGATTTTCAGGGCCGTTTTTCCGAAATCGGTCACGGACCCCCCAAAATCGTCGGGGAGGTGAAGATAATGGTCGGCAGAATGACGTAAAACCATTGAATCGTCCGGAAAGCGATTTCCGAAAAAACTATTAAAAAAAGAGCTAGGCGCCTGCGGCGCCCTCTTTTAAAGAGGCTATTATTATAAGAGATATTATTATAAAATCTTAAAAGCTCCAAATACATCAAATTATTTTTGTTTACGAAAACTAAAAATAAAAATTCAAACGAAAACATTTCGTCAGTTTAAGTGATATTATGTAAAAGCTTTGTTTACGCATCTACCGAGCTTTAAAGTATTTTAATAATCGAAGTAGATCTAAAAAAATTAAATTTCCATCACCATTAAATTAAAATTAAAAAATATATTTTTAATAAACGATTTGATTTTTAACTTTTACTTTAATTTATTAAACGCGTCACAAACCGAAAAAGTTCGATACTTTAGGATGTTTTGAAGTCGAAAAAGTAGGTCACAATCCCCCTCGTTTTCGCCAAAAAAACCCGAATTCGTACGCTTTCCTCAAACGGAAGCGATTCTAAGGGTTGTCTACACCCCCAGAAGCTCGCTCCGAAGTTAGTCGAAAATATTCTTTCGGACAAACAGCTCGTCCAAAACTAGTGAGGTTTTAATCGAAACCTTTGTTAAAAAAAAAACTTGTATTTAAAATAATAAAAATGAGTGTTAATCTAAACGTAAAAAATCCGCGTATTAAGACGAGTTCGATCGATAAGTCGTTTGGAAAGAGAAGAATTAGCGTGTTTACTCAACAAAAGTGTTTGAGGAGTTCGAGTTTGGAAGTTTGGAATCATGAAGGATCTACTTTACAACGAGATAAAAGGTAATTTCTATATTATTTAAAATGGTTTCGAAAATTTTTGATAATTAAAAAAATAATCACCACGTAAAATCGGGAAAAATTAATTTGGAAGATAAATCTAATTTTAAAATTAACTATGTAGTTAACTTTTAAAGTTCATTTTTAAGAAACTAATTATTGTTGAGATTTGAAATTTTATGAGGATTTAGATTGATACTTAATCTTTATTTGTACCCAAAATTAACTTTCTATGACTTTTAGTTTTTTCCAAAAAAAAAGGAATTCTAACCTAATTTAATTTACATTTATTTAAATTCATATCTGAGAAACTAACTATTGTTTAAATTTAAAGTTTTTGCCAAAGATGAATTTTTTACGACCTTTAGTTTTGGCCTCAAAAGAGAAAATGTAACTAAATGTCGATTAAGCTTTGTTAATTTTTAAAAATTCATATCTAAGAAATTGATTGTTATAGAGATTTGAAATTTTATGAGGATTTAAATTGAAACCTAATCTTTATTTTTACCAAAGATAAATTTTCTACGGCTTTTAGTATTTCCCTCAGGAGAGAAAATGTAACTTAACGTCGATTAAAATTTGCCAATTTTTAAAAATTCATATTTAAGAAACTAATTCTTTTTAAGGTTTGAAATTTTATGAGGATTTAGATTGAAACCTAATCTTTATTTTTACCAAAGATAAATTTTCTACGGCTTTTAGTATTTCCCTCAGGAGAGAAAATGTAACTTAATGTCGATTAAAATTTGCCAATTTTTAAAAATTCATATCTAAGAAACTAATTCTTTTTAAGGTTTGAAATTTTATGAGGGTTTAGATTGAAACCTAATCTTTATTTTTACCAAAGGTAAATTTTCTACGGCTTTTAGTATTTCCCTCAGGAGAGAAAATGTAACTTAATGTCGATTAAAATTTGCCAATTTAAAAAAATTCATATCTAAGAAACTAATTCTTTTTAAGGTTTGAAATTTTATGAGGATTTAGATTGAAACCTAATCTTTATTTTTATCAAAGATAAATTTTCTACGGCTTTTAGTATTTCCCTCAGGAGAGAAAATGTAACTTAACGTCGATTAAAATTTGCCAATTTTTAAAAATTCATATCTAAGAAACTAATTCTTTTTAAGGTTTGAAATTTTATGAGGATTTAGATTGAAACCTAATCTTTATTTTTACCAAAGATAAATTCTCTACGGCTTTTAGTATTTCCCTCAGGAGAGAAAATGTTACTTAATGTCGATTAAAATTTGCCAATTTTTAAAAATTCATGTCTAAGATACTAATTCTTTTTAAGGTTTGAAATTTTATGAGGGTTTAGATTGAAACCTAATCTTTATTTTTACCAAAGATAAATTTTCTACGGCTTTTAGTATTTCCCTCAGGAGAGAAAATGTAACTTAATGTCGATTAAAATTTGCCAATTTTTAAAACTTCATATCTAAGAAACTAATTCTTTTTAAGGTTTGAAATTTTATGAGGGTTTAGATTGAAACCTAATCTTTATTTTTACCAAAGATAAATTTTCTACGGCTTTTAGTATTTCCCTCAGGAGAGAAAATGTAACTTAATGTCGATTAAAATTTGCCAATTTTTAAAAAATCATATCTAGGAAACTAATTCTTTTTAAGGTTTGAAATTTTATGAGGGTTTAGATTGAAACCTAATCTTTATTTTTACCAAAGATAAATTTTCTACGGCTTTTAGTATTTCCCTCAGGAGAGAAAATGTAACTTAACGTCGATTAAAATTTGCCAATTTTTAAAAATTCATATCTAGGAAACTAATTCTTTTTAAGGTTTGAAATTTTATGAGGGTTTAGATTGAAACCTAATCTTTATTTTTACCAAAGATAAATTTTCTACGGCTTTTAGTATTTCCCTCAGGAGAGAAAATGTAACTTAATGTCGATTAAAATTTGCCAATTTTTAAAAATTCATATTTAAGAAACTCATTCTTTTTAAGGTTTGAAATTTTATGAGGGTTTAGATTGAAACCTAATCTTTATTTTTACCAAAGATAAATTTTCTACGGCTTTTAGTATTTCCCTCAGGAGAGAAAATGTAACTTAACGTCGATTAAAATTTGCCAATTTTTAAAAATTCATATCTAGGAAACTAATTCTTTTTAAGGTTTGAAATTTTATGAGGATTTAGATTGAAACCTAATCTTTATTTTTACCAAAGATAAATTTTCTACGGCTTTTAGTATTTCCCTCAGGAGAGAAAATGTAACTTAATGTCGATTAAAATTTGCCAATTTTTAAAAATTCATATCTAAGAAACTAATTCTTTTTAAGGTTTGAAATTTTATGAGGGTTTAGATTGAAACCTAATCTTTATTTTTACCAAAGATAAATTTTCTACGGCTTTTAGTATTTCCCTCAGGAGAGAAAATGTAACTTAACGTCGATTAAAATTTGCCAATTTTTAAAAATTCATATCTAGGAAACTAATTCTTTTTAAGGTTTGAAATTTTATGAGGGTTTAGATTGAAACCTAATCTTTATTTTTACCAAAGATAAATTTTCTACGGCTTTTAGTATTTCCCTCAGGAGAGAAAATGTAACTTAATGTCGATTAAAATTTGCCAATTTTTAAAAATTCATATTTAAGAAACTCATTCTTTTTAAGGTTTGAAATTTTATGAGGGTTTAGATTGAAACCTAATCTTTATTTTTACCAAAGATAAATTTTCTACGGCTTTTAGTATTTCCCTCAGGAGAGAAAATGTAACTTAACGTCGATTAAAATTTGCCAATTTTTAAAAATTCATATCTAGGAAACTAATTCTTTTTAAGGTTTGAAATTTTATGAGGATTTAGATTGAAACCTAATCTTTATTTTTACCAAAGATAAATTTTCTACGGCTTTTAGTATTTCCCTCAGGAGAGAAAATGTAACTTAATGTCGATTAAAATTTGCCAATTTTTAAAAATTCATATCTAAGAAACTAATTCTTTTTAAGGTTTGAAATTTTATGAGGGTTTAGATTGAAACCTAATCTTTATTTTTACCAAAGATAAATTTTCTACGGCTTTTAGTATTTCCCTCAGGAGAGAAAATGTAACTTAATGTCGATTAAAATTTGCCAATTTTTAAAAATTCATATTTAAGAAACTAATTCTTTTTAAGGTTTGAAATTTTATGAGGGTTTAGATTGAAACCTAATCTTTATTTTTACCAAAGATAAATTTTCTACGGCTTTTAGTATTTCCCTCAGGAGAGAAAATGTAACTTAATGTCGATTAAAATTTGCCAATTTTTAAAAGTTCATATCTAAGAAACTAATTCTTTTTAAGGTTTGAAATTTTATGAGGATTTAGATTGAAACCTAATCTTTATTTTTACCAAAGGTAAATTTTCTACGGCTTTTAGTATTTCCCTCAGGAGAGAAAATGTAACTTAATGTCGATTAAAATTTGCCAATTTTTAAAAATTCATATCTAAGAAACTAATTCTTTTTAAGGTTTGAAATTTTATGAGGGTTTAGATTGAAACCTAATCTTCATTTCTACCAAAGATAAATTTTCTACGGCTTTTAGTATTTCCCTCAGGAGAGAAAATGTAACTTAATGTCGATTAAAATTTGCCAATTTTTAAAAATTCATATCTAAGAAACTAATTCTTTTTAAGGTTTGAAATTTTATGAGGGTTTAGATTGAAACCTAATCTTCATTTCTACCAAAGATAAATTTTCTACGGCTTTTAGTATTTCCCTCAGGAGAGAAAATGTAACTTAATGTCGATTAAAATTTGCCAATTTTTAAAAATTCATATCTAAGAAACTAATTCTTTTTAAGGTTTGAAGTTTTATGAGGGTTTAGATTGAAACCTAATCTTCATTTTTACCAAAGATAAATTTTCTACGGCTTTTAGTATTTCCCTCAGGAGAGAAAATGTAACTTAATGTCGATTAAAATTTGCCAATTTTTAAAAATTCATATCTAGGAAACTAATTCTTTTTAAGGTTTGAAATTTTATGAGGGTTTAGATTGAAACCTAATCTTTATTTTTACCAAAGATAAATTTTCTACGGCTTTTAGTATTTCCCTCAGGAGAGAAAATGTAACTTAATGTCGATTAAAATTTGCCAATTTTTAAAAATTCATATTTAAGAAACTAATTCTTTTTAAGATTTGAAATTTTATGAGGGTTTAGATTGAAACCTAATCTTTATTTTTACCAAAGATAAATTTTCTACGGCTTTTAGTATTTCCCTCAGGAGAGAAAATGTAACTTAATGTCGATTAAAATTTGCCAATTTTTAAAAATTCATATCTAAGAAACTAATTCTTTTTAAGGTTTGAAATTTTATGAGGGTTTAGATTGAAACCTAATCTTCATTTTTACCAAAGATAAATTTTCTACGGCTTTTAGTATTTCCCTCAGGAGAGAAAATGTAACTTAATGTCGATTAAAATTTGCCAATTTTTAAAAATTCATATCTAGGAAACTAATTCTTTTTAAGGTTTGAAATTTTATGAGGGTTTAGATTGAAACCTAATCTTTATTTTTACCAAAGATAAATTTTCTACGGCTTTTAGTATTTCCCTCAGGAGAGAAAATGTAACTTAATGTCGATTAAAATTTGCCAATTTTAAAAAATTCATATTTAAGAAACTAATTCTTTTTAAGGTTTGAAATTTTATGAGGGTTTAGATTGAAACCTAATCTTTATTTTTACCAAAGATAAATTTTCTACGGCTTTTAGTATTTCCCTCAGGAGAGAAAATGTAACTTAATGTCGATTAAAATTTGCCAATTTTTAAAAATTCATATTTAAGAAACTAATTCTTTTTAAGATTTGAAATTTTATGAGGGTTTAGATTGAAACCTAATCTTTATTTTTACCAAAGATAAATTTTCTACGGCTTTTAGTATTTCCCTCAGGAGAGAAAATGTAACTTAATGTCGATTAAAATTTGCCAATTTTTAAAAATTCATATCTAAGAAACTAATTCTTTTTAAGGTTTGAAATTTTATGAGGGTTTAGATTGAAACCTAATCTTCATTTTTACCAAAGATAAATTTTCTACGGCTTTTAGTATTTCCCTCAGGAGAGAAAATGTAACTTAATGTCGATTAAAATTTGCCAATTTTAAAAAATTCATATTTAAGAAACTAATTCTTTTTAAGGTTTGAAATTTTATGAGGGTTTAGATTGAAACCTAATCTTTATTTTTACCAAAGATAAATTTTCTACGGCTTTTAGTATTTCCCTCAGGAGAGAAAATGTAACTTAATGTCGATTAAAATTTGCCAATTTTTAAAAATTCATATTTAAGAAACTAATTCTTTTTAAGGTTTGAAATTTTATGAGGGTTTAGATTGAAACCTAATCTTTATTTTTACCAAAGATAAATTTTCTACGGCTTTTAGTATTTCCCTCAGGAGAGAAAATGTAACTTAATGTCGATTAAAATTTGCCAATTTTTAAAAATTCATATCTAAGAAACTAATTCTTTTTAAGATTTGAAATTTTATGAGGGTTTAGATTGAAACCTAATCTTTATTTTTACCAAAGATAAATTTTCTACGGCTTTTAGTATTTCCCTCAGGAGAGAAAATGTAACTTAATGTCGATTAAAATTTGCCAATTTTTAAAAATTCATATCTAAGAAACTAATTCTTTTTAAGATTTGAAATTTTATGAGGGTTTAGATTGAAACCTAATCTTTATTTTTACCAAAGATAAATTTTCTACGGCTTTTAGTATTTCCCTCAGGAGAGAAAATGTAACTTAATGTCGATTAAAATTTGCCAATTTTTAAAAATTCATATCTAAGAAACTAATTCTTTTTAAGATTTGAAATTTTATGAGGGTTTAGATTGAAACCTAATCTTTATTTTTACCAAAGATAAATTTTCTACGGCTTTTAGTATTTCCCTCAGGAGAGAAAATGTAACTTAATGTCGATTAAAATTTGCCAATTTTTAAAAATTCATATCTAAGAAACTAATTCTTTTTAAGGTTTGAAATTTTATGAGGGTTTAGATTGAAACCTAATCTTTATTTTTACCAAAGATAAATTTTCTACGGCTTTTAGTATTTCCCTCAGGAGAGAAAATGTAACTTAATGTCGATTAAAATTTGCCAATTTTAAAAAATTCGTATTTAAGAAACTAATTCTTTTTAAGGTTTGAAATTTTATGAGGGTTTAGATTGAAACCTAATCTTTATTTCTACCAAAGATAAATTTTCTACGGCTTTTAGTATTTCCCTCAGGAGAGAAAATGTAACTTAATGTCGATTAAAATTTGCCAATTTTTAAAAATTCATATTTAAGAAACTAATTCTTTTTAAGGTTTGAAATTTTATGAGGGTTTAGATTGAAACCTAATCTTTATTTTTACCAAAGATAAATTTTCTACGGCTTTTAGTATTTCCCTCAGGAGAGAAAATGTAACTTAATGTCGATTAAAATTTGCCAATTTTTAAAAATTCATATCTAAGAAACTAATTCTTTTTAAGATTTGAAATTTTATGAGGGTTTAGATTGAAACCTAATCTTTATTTTTACCAAAGATAAATTTTCTACGGCTTTTAGTATTTCCCTCAGGAGAGAAAATGTAACTTAATGTCGATTAAAATTTGCCAATTTTTAAAAATTCATATCTAAGAAACTAATTCTTTTTAAGGTTTGAAATTTCATGAGGGTTTAGATTGAAACCTAATCTTTATTTTTACCAAAGATAAATTTTCTACGGCTTTTAGTATTTCCCTCAGGAGAGAAAATGTAACTTAATGTCGATTAAAATTTGCCAATTTTAAAAAATTCATATCTAAGAAACTAATTCTTTTTAAGGTTTGAAATTTTATGAGGATTTAGATTGAAACCTAATCTTTATTTTTACCAAAGATAAATTTTCTACGGCTTTTAGTATTTCCCTCAGGAGAGAAAATGTAACTTAATGTCGATTAAAATTTGCCAATTTTTAAAAATTCATATCTAAGAAACTAATTCTTTTTAAGGTTTGAAATTTTATGAGGGTTTAGATTGAAACCTAATCTTTATTTTTACCAAAGATAAATTTTCTACGGCTTTTAGTATTTCCCTCAGGAGAGAAAATGTAACTTAACGTCGATTAAAATTTGCCAATTTTTAAAAATTCATATCTAAGAAACTAATTCTTTTTAAGGTTTGAAATTTTATGAGGGTTTAGATTGAAACCTAATCTTTATTTTTACCAAAGATAAATTTTCTACGGCTTTTAGTATTTCCCTCAGGAAAGAAAATGTAACTTAACGTCGATTAAAATTTGCCAATTTTTAAAAAATCATATCTAGGAAACTAATTCTTTTTAAGGTTTGAAATTTTATGAGGGTTTAGATTGAAACCCAATCTTTATTTTTACCAAAGATAAATTTTCTACGGCTTTTAGTATTTCCCTCAGGAAAGAAAATGTAACTTAACGTCGATTAAAATTTGCCAATTTTTAAAAAATCATATCTAGGAAACTAATTCTTTTTAAGGTTTGAAATTTTATGAGGGTTTAGATTGAAACCCAATCTTTATTTTTACCAAAGATAAATTTTCTACGGCTTTTAGTATTTCCCTCAGGAAAGAAAATGTAACTTAACGTCGATTAAAATTTGCCAATTTTTAAAAAATCATATCTAGGAAACTAATTCTTTTTAAGGTTTGAAATTTTATGAGGGTTTAGATTGAAACCCAATCTTTATTTTTACCAAAGATAAATTTTCTACGGCTTTTAGTATTTCCCTCAGGAGAGAAAATGTAACTTAATGTCGATTAAAATCGTTTTTTTTTTTTGCAGAACTGGTTCGCACCAGTGCATAATAGCGCGTTTTGTTAGTTTCAGCAAATTAGTGTTTTGTGTTCTGTCATATTTAAGGAGCTGGTGAACAAAAGCGGTCTTGTTCCAGAAAAAAATCTTTTCAGGAACGCCAAAAAACTGTAACGGCTGTATAAAAAATAAATCAAATCTTTTTTGGTCTCGCATATTGATTTTCGATAAAAACTTAATAAACATGGCGAGATTTACTTTATCTGTCTTACAAGATATCAGGCAGTATACTAAAAAGAAAAATGGACAAAATATAAGGTATTCTAAGGATAATACCATCCCATTTCTAAGATTTGGTGGCCCAAATCTCATTAATTACCGAACTACGAACTTTTTAAGCTTACGTTTGACAGATACGATTTTTGAGGTTATGTATACACGAACTTATTTCTGCTTTTACGGCGTTAAAAAATTTATTTAATTTACCATTTTTGCTTTAGATGTAGAAAACGGTATTTTACATTGCATTGCCCAATTTTCATACCTTAAATATGTCTATAAGTACTCTAAAAAAATGATTTTCTCGCCGCTTCTTGACTGAATCTATGTAGAAAAAGTTTGTTTGGATTCAATCCTATGACCTGCATTAACAATCTGACGTCACAACTAATGCGGCGTATTATACTTAATTCCTAACGTGTACAACCAGTACTTCCACTTTTCTTAATTTTAAATAATCTTAAGCCTTGAACACACTTCTAAGTGATGTTATGATCACAGTAGCAGTTATGGTTATGTTTAACTTCATTGTATACTGTTGAATTTATCTTTTTTGAATTAAATTAGTGTGACGTATGGATTTCATTACGCACGCAAGGTCAAATTCTGGTGCGCACTAGTGCAAGCTAAAGAAACCACCATAAGATTTGTCAATTTTTAAAAATTCATATCTAAGAAACTAATTGTTTTTGAAACTTGAAATTTTAAGGGGATTTAGATTGAAATATAATCTTTATTTTTACCAAAAATGCGTTTTCTAGGACTTTTAATTTTTCCCTCAGAAGAGAAAATGCATATTAATGTCCTTAATTGAAATTTTTGACATTTTATAAAATGCTCTGAGTTCTAAAAGCGGAATTTTCTTTGAATTACATTAAAATTTGACGTTGAAAAGTAACAATTTTATTACATATAATTTAAATAAAAGTAAACATGTGACTTTCTAGAACTGATTAAAGTCGAATGAAGACAAGTTAGTTGAGAAACTCGACAACCGAATTAAAACTCGTTCGTTCTTGAACGTTGAAAGTTCTTTGTTAGGCGATAGCTTGAGGCTAAGCTTTGAAGGAAAAAAGTTTTAAATCTGGATGTAAGAAAAAAAGAAAAAAGGAAAAAATTCGTTGGGTTTTAAAAACATTATTTTGTGAAATCGACACAAAAGTAATAAAATAAAATAAAATAAAGTAAAAAGAAAATATTGAATTGATTGATCTATATTTTAAGCAAATATTTGTGACATAAAAGCAGGTAATTTTCCTGGTTTAAATTATTCAAAAGCTCTCTCTTTCCCACCCCAATTTCCCGTTTTCCAATAAATAAAGTATCCACCTCCAGTCGTTTCAAAGCCGGTTTCCGGCTTTTCCGTACGAAAACGTCCGTCCGTCGTAAATAAATCATTTTTGCGGCACGTGGGTATTACGAATAAGCGATATAACGCGCTCTAACACGTGTTGCACGTATTTTTACGATTTATTTCTTTGGGGTTTTCTTTTCTTTCTCTCGCATCGGATATTTAGGTCAAGTCACTTCCAAATCATTTTACCTCTCGTATTTTATTGACAGGTTTTCAAAAAAACATTAAAAACTTATAGTAATAGAAGAACTATGTGACCTGGACTACGAAAAAGGGGTTTATGTATCAAAAGGTCGATTTTAAGGTTTTGGATGATTCTAATAAAGCAAAGTGTGCTCTTTCCAATGAACCTACTCTCAGCTTTGTGGCTATCTTACAAGGGGAGGGCGCGAGGTGGTTTTTTTTTTAATCTGTTCTTTAGCTGAGTGGTAGAGTATCATACAAGGATTTAATTGACAAAGTACTAAAACGCACTATTCAGCCAAAACTGAATAAATCGCGTTTGAAGTTTAACGCTCCGTTTATATTTTGGATAAGTAAACTCGTTTACAGGTAGGCGATAGCCGAACCGTGAGAGTGGTGAAGCAACAATCCAGAAATAGTGGGCATCGCTGGTTCGAATCATTTCGTGTCTTCTACTTTTTAATTTTTGTTTGAGATAAAGTTCAACAATCACCGATAACTTTTCATCCAAGGTAGCTACGCTAATGAATTGAAGATCATTTCATTATTTTCCACTCTACTCCACTTCCAACACTAATTATAAAGAATAATTTTTTTTCTCTGAAACTACAAGTGATACAAAAAAATATTTCAAGTAAAATTATATTTAAACTAAGTGGTCTAACGAAAAAAAAATTATTCTGTAAAAAAAAATGAATTGGCTAACCACTTCCGTTATAACCGGAAGTCATAGATACGCGCAAGTGCGATCAAAACGTAGCTTACCATCCACTAAGTCTATGTGTAGAATTTCAAATTCGTCGTTTTCGTAGTTTTCGAAATATTTCGACTTGCCCACTTCGGTAGGACACCCTGTATAACGTTTATATAATTATAATTTGTATATTTATAGTACGTCGACGTAATTGAAGACTTTGCTTCAAGGATGCACCCAGCACCATTTTTACCATTTCCTAGAAAAGATCGAAAAATGACTCTAAATGCTTAGGTGCTTGTATTTAAACCGTATTTAAATCATAAAAAACATCGTGTTTGGTATCAAATTAAAGGATTTTTAATAAATTTTAAGAATTTTTAACAAAAAACTTAAAAATGTCAAAAAAATGTAAAAATTTTCAAAAAAAGTTTGTCTAAAATAATATTAGAACAAAATTTTTATTAAAAATCGATAGAAAATTAAATTTCCTTTAATTTAAGTACAAACACGACATATCTACTGTCAAAAATAAAGATGTTATCGAAATTTTTAGTTTTAATGACAACCGGAAATCGGCCATCTTGAATTTTTTAAACTAACCTAACTTTTTTATTTTTTATCCGAATATAGTCGTGTTTGGTATCAAATTAAAGAATTTTTAATAAACTTTTTTCAATTTTTAATATTAAGGAAATTATAACACCCAAAAACAAGTTATAACCTCAAAAGTGATTTTTTCAACTTTAATTTCAAATAATTCAAAAACTAAAATAGATAGAAAAAAATTTTTCAAATAAAATTTATACCTTTTTTAATTATAAACATTTTTTATTTAAAACATTTTCTTGAATTTTTAATATTAAGGATGGTATAACCCAAAAATGAATTTAACCTCAAAAATGAATTTTTCAACTTTACCTTTAAATAATTCAAAAACTAAAATAGATAGAAAAAATTTTTTTGGATAAAATTTATACCTTTTTTAATTATAAATATTTTTTATTTAAAACATTTTTTTAAATTTTTAATATTAAGGATGGTATAACCCAAAAATGAATTTAACCTCAAAAATGAATTTTTCAACTTTAATTTTAAATAATTCAAAAATTAAAATAGATAGAACAAAATTTTTTGGATAAAATTTATACCTTTTTTAATTATAAAAATTTTTTATTTAAAACATTTTTTTCAATTTTTAGTATTAAGGATGGTATAAGTCAAAAACGAATTTTAACCTCAAAAATGAATTTTTTAACTGTACCTTTAAATAATTCAAAAAATAAAATAGATAGAAAAAATTCTTTCAAATAAAATGTATACCTTTTTTAATTATAAACATTTTTTATTTAAAACATTTTTTTCAATTTTTAATATTAAGGATGGTATAAGTCAAAAATGAATTTAACCTCAAAAATGAATTTTTCAACTTTAATTTTAAATAATTCAAAAACTAAAATAGATAGAAAAAATTTTTTTTTATAAAATTTATACCTTTTTTAACTATAAATATTTTTTATTTAAAACATTTTTTTCAATTTTTAATATTAAGGATGGTATAAGTAAAAAACGAATTTTAACCTCAAAAATGAATTTTTTAACTTTACTTTTAAATAATTCAAAAACTAAAATAGATAGAAAAAATTTTTTGGATAAAATTTATACCTTTTTTAATTATAAACATTTTTTATTTAAAACATTTTTTTCAATTTTTAATATTAAGGAAATTATAACCCAAAAATGAATTATAACCTCAAAAACTAATTTTTCAACTTTATCATTAAATAATTCAAAAATTAAAATAGATAGAAAAATATTTTTCAAATAAAATTTATACCTTTTTTAACTATAAACATTTTTTATTTAAAACATTTTTTTCAATTTTTAATATTAAGGATGGTATAACCCAAAAATGAATTTAACCTCAAAAATGAATTTTTCAACTTTAATTTTAAATAATTAAAAAATTAAAATAGATAGAAAAAAATTTTTTGGATAAAATTTATACATTTTTTAATTATAAACATTTTTTATTTAAAACATTTTTTTCAATTTTTAATATTAAGGATGGTATAACCCAAAAATGAATTTAACCTCAAAAATGAATTTTTCAACTTTAATTTTAAATAATTCAAAAATTAAAATAGATAGAAAAAAATTTTTTTGATAAAATTTATACATTTTTTAATTATAAACATTTTTTATTTAAAACATTTTTTTCAATTTTTAATATTAAGGATGGTATAACCCAAAAATGAATTTAACCTCAAAAATGAATTTTTCAACTTTAATTTTAAATAATTCAAAAATTAAAATAGATAGAAAAAAATTTTTTTGATAAAATTTATACATTTTTTAATTATAAACATTTTTTATTTAAAACATTTTTTTCAATTTTTAATATTAAGGATGGTATAAGTCAAAAACTAATTTTAACCTCAAAAATGAATTTTTTAACTTTAATTTTAAATAATTCAAAAATTAAAATAGATAGAAAAAAATTTTTTGGATAAAATTTATACCTTTTTTAATTATAAACATTTTTTATTTAAAACATTTTTTTCAATTTTTAATATTAAGGATGGTATAAGTCAAAAACGAATTTTAACCTCAAAAATGAATTTTTTAACTTTAATTTTAAATAATTCAAAAATTAAAATAGATAGAAAAAAATTTTTTGGATAAAATTTACACCTTTTTTAATTATAAACATTTTTTATTTAAAACATTTTTTTCAATTTTTAATATTAAGGATGGTATAAGTCAAAAATGAATTTAACCTCAAAAATGAATTTTTCAACTTTACCTTTAAATAATTCAAAAACTAAAAAAGATAGAAAAAAAATTTTCAAATAAAATTTATATCTTATTAAATTTTAAACATTTTAAAATTCAAGTTAAATTTCACTAAAATTTCGGTGGTGTTTGAAGGTAGGGATAATTTTTTAAAAATAGCTCTAAAACTATGGAAGATGGAAAAATTATTTTTTAATAAAAATTATAGTTTATTTAATGGCAAACATTTTTTATTTGAAAAATTTTTTTGTATCTTTTTTACTTTTTAAGTTATTAATTTTTAAAGTTAAATTTGATCAAAATGTTGGAGATGTCGGAAAGTGAGGGTAACCTTTTAGATGTGTTGTCGGTAAAGATTTCCTTTTTTAAGCAGTTTAGAACTGTCAATTTTGCAATTTTAAGAGGTGTCGTTTTCATGTCCGAGTTTCTTTAAGAATTTTACCCGGTAAAAATCGTTTTAAACGTACCAATTTTACTTGTAATTTAAATAATTTTTAAACTGATGGTGATATCTAGCGGTGAAAATCCAAATTACCTTTCTATTACAAACTTTTCCCGGGCAGATGGCGCTCCGCGCCAAAACCTAGTTCAACGATTTTCCCGTTTTACGTCACCGTTATCGCGTTTTCTTTCGTTAAAGCGAACCGAACGGTTTAAACCGCGCTTGCGCCGATGGGTGCTTTCGGGAGCTTTCCCGCAGCTTGGAAAACGCGCGAAAGCTTAGTCGAAGCACGACTTTCGTTCGGGGTTAAAGCTCCGGTCGTTTACCCTTTCATACATTAACTCAACTTTAATGAATTTTTTTCAGTGGTTTTCTTTAAAGTGTCTTTTAGTGGTGACATTTAATCGATTAATATCAGAAAAAATTATTAATTTTTAGTGGGTTTTTTTTTAAGGAAAAGGTTTGTTTCAAAATTAAATCAAGTTCTTTTTTTTTAAGGGTTAATGTACGTTGGAAAATAAGGTTAGGTGTAAAAATGTGGATTTGAAATCCATTTTATTGAAAAATTTGAAAAATATTTGGTTTTACTTTGATAAATATAAAATTATTTTTTAATTTTAAGTTTTTAAAAATTATTTTTTTTGAAAGAATTAATTAATTTTTTTTATTATTATTAATTTTTTTTCTTTTTGACTGATTTTCTCTTTTTAATTTAATTAAGTTGTAGTAAATTTCGTCGAAAGTCGTATTAATTTTTATTAATATCAACTGATTAACTTTATTGAGAGAGATAACCGAAAAAAAAATAAGATAAACATTTCAGAGTTAGTCATATCGTAACAGAACAACAGCTGGTTCGTTTTTATAACAAACAAAATTCCCATATTCTATATTTTATTAATTTACGATGGTAGAATAAGATATCCACCGAATATATTTAGTGAAATATTAAAATTTTCGAAGTATTAACCTCCTTTTTGCCATTTAATAAAAAAATATAATTGATTTTTTTTTTTTCAATAGATTTTAATTTTTTTGTCACCTGAACTTTAAATTTTGCACTGTCCATTAAAACTTTTAATAGCATCGAAGATTAAAAGCTCCCTTGTGAACTTCAATCAATTTAAGTTTAATCTTTTAGAGTTTTTTTTTATTTTTTTAATCAAATTAAAAAATTATTTTTAGTATTCAAGTTTAATACTCAAAATTGATTCAACACATTTATTAAAAAAAAAGTACTTTCAAGGAAATTACTTATCGATTTGTTAAAGCTTTTAAAAGAAAGATTAAAGGCGTGGTTGTAATTCTTAAATTTTCCAACTTAACTTTTCCAACTTTAGGTTAAAAAATTTTTTAAGTTAAAAAAATTAATTTTTAAAAAATTCATAAAAAATCGAATTTTAAATATTTTGAATTGATTTTTTTTCTAAATGAAACCTAAAACATTCTAGTTTTATATAAAAAAGACAGTTTTGTTATAAGTATTATCAAAAAAATTAAAAAAAAAATTTAAAATTGGTAAAAATTTTTAAAGTTAAAAAATTAATTTTTAAAAAATTCATAAAAAATCGAATTTTAAATATTTTGAATTGATTTTTTTTTAAATGAAACTTAAATCATTCTAGTTTTATATAAAAAAGACCGTTTTGTTATAAGTATTATCAAAAAAATTAAAAAAAAAATCAAAATTGGTAAAAATTTTTAAGGTTAAAAAATTAATTTTTAAAAAATTCATAAAAAATCGAATTTTAAATATTTTGAATTGATTTTTTTTTTAATGAAACTTAAATCATTCTAGTTTTATATAAAAAAGACCGTTTTGTTATAAGTATTGTCAAAAAAATTTTTAAAAAATTCAAAATTGGTAAAAGTTTTTAAGGTTAAAAAATTAATTTTTAAAAAATTCATAAAAAATCGAATTTTAAATATTTTGAATTGATTTTTTTCTAAATGAAACTTAAATCATTCTAGTTTTATATAAAAAAGACCGTTTTGTTATAAGTATTGTCAAAAAAATTAAAAAAAAATTCAAAGTTGGTAAAAATTTTTAAGGTTAAAAAATTAATTTTTAAAAAATTCATAAGAAATCGAATTTTAAATATTTTTAATTGATTTTTTTTCTAAATGAAACTTAAATCATTTTAGTTTTATATAAAAAAAGACTGTTTTGTTATAAGTATTGTCAAAAAAATTAAAAAAAATTCAAAATTGGTAAAAATTTTTAAGGTTAAAAAATTAATTTTTAAAAAATTCGTAAAAAATCGAATTTTAAATATTTTGAATTTGATTTTTTTTCTAAATGAAACTTAAATCATTCTAGTTTTATATAAAGAAGACCGTTTTGTTATAAGTATTGTCAAAAAAATTTAAAAAAAAATTCAAAGTTGCTAAAAATTTTTAAGGTTAAAAAATTAATTTTTTAAAAATTCATAAAAAATCGAATTTCAAATATTTTGAATTGATTTTTTTTCTAAATGAAACCTAAATCATTCTAGTTTTATATAAAAAAGACCGTTTTATTATAAGTATTGTCAAAAAAATTAAAAAAAAATTCAAAATTGGTAAAAATTTTTAAGGTTAAAAAATTAATTTTTAAAAAATTCATAAAAAATCGAATTTTAAATATTTTAAATTGATTTTTTTTCTAAATGAAACTTAAATCATTCTAGTTTTATACAAAGAAGACCGTTTTGTTATAAGTATTGTCAAAAAAATTAAAAAAAAAATCAAAATTGGTAAAAATTTTTAAGGTTAAAAAATTAATTTTTAAAAAATTCATAAAAAATCGAATTTTATATATTTTGAATTGATTTTTTTTCTAAATGAAACTTAAATCATTCTAGTTTTATATAAAAAAGACCGTTTTGTTATAAGTATTGTCAAAAAAATTTTAAAAAAAAAACAAAGTTGGTAAAAATTTTTAAGTTTAAAGAATTAATTTTTAAAAAATTCATAAAAAATCGAATTTTAAATATTTTGAATTGATTTTTTTTTAAATGAAACTTAAAACATTCTAGTTTTATATAAAAAAGACCGTTTTGTTATAAGTATTGTCAAAAAAATTTTAAAAAAATTCAAAATTGGTAAAAATTTTTAAGGTTAAAAAATTAATTTTTTAAAAATTCATAAAAAATCGAATTTTAAATATTTTGAATTGATTTTTTTTCTAAATGAAACTTAAATCATTCTAGTTTTATATAAAGAAGACCGTTTTGTTATAAGTATTATCAAAAAAATTAAAAAAAAAATTCAAAGTTGGTAAAAATTTTTAAGGTTAAAAAATTAATTTTAAAAAAATTCATAAAAAATTGAATTTTAAATATTTTGAATTGATTTCTTTTTTAAATGAAACTTAAAACATTCTAATTTTATATAAAAAAGACCGTTTTGTTATAAGTATTGTCAAAAAAATTTTTTAAAAATTCAAAATTGGTAAAAATTTTTAAGGTTAAAAAATTAATTTTTAAAAAATTCATAAAAAATCGAATTTTAAATATTTTGAATTGATTTTTTTTCTAAATGAAACTTAAAACATTCTAGTTTTATATAAAAAAGACCGTTTTGTTATAAGTATTGTCAAAAAAAATTAAAAAAAAATTCAAAGTTGGTAAAAATTTTTAAGGTCAAAAAATTAATTTTTAAAAAATTCATAAAAAATCGAATTTTAAATATTTTAAATTGATTTCTTTTTTAAATGAAACTTAAATCATTCTAGTTTTATATAAAAAGACCGTTTTGTTATAAGTATTGTCAAAAATATTTAAAAAAATAATTCAAAATTGGTAAAAATTTTTAAGGTTAAAAAATTAATTTTAAAAAAATTCATAAAAAATCGAATTTTAAATATTTTGAATTGATTTTTTTTCTAAATGAAACTTAAATCATTCTAGTTTTATATAAAAAAGGCCGTTTTGTTATAAGTATTGTCAAAAAAATTAAAAAAAAAATTCAAAATTGGTAAACATTTTTAAGGTTAAAAAATTAATTTTTAAAAAATTCATAAAAAATCGAAAAAAAAAATATTTTGAATTGATTTCTTTTCTAAATGAAACTTAAATCATTCTAGTTTTATATCAAGAAGACCGTTTTGTTATAAGTATTGTCAAAAAAATTAAAAAAAAAATCAAAATTGGTAAAAATTTTTAAGGTTAAAAAATTAATTTTTAAAAAATTCATAAAAAACCGAATTTTGAATATTTTGGATTGATTTTTTTTCTAAATGAAACTTAAAACAGTCTAGTTTTATATAAAGAAGACCGTTTTGTTATAAATATTGTCAAAAAAATTAAAAAAAAAATTCAAAATTGGTAAAAATTTTAATTTAAAGTTAAAAAATTAATTTTTAAAAAATTCATAAAAAATCGAATTTTAAATATTTTGAATTGATTTTTTTTCTAAATGAAACTTAAATCATTCTAGTTTTATATAAAGAAGGCCGTTTTGTTATAAGTATTGTCAAAAAAATTTTAAAAAATTCAAAATTGATAAAAATTTTTAAGGTTAAAAAATTAATTTTTAAAAAATTCATAAAAAATCGAATTTTAAATATCTTGAATTGATTTTTTTTCTAAATGAAACTTAAATCATTCTAGTTTTATATAAAAAAGACCGTTTTGTTATAAGTATTGTCAAAAAAATTTTAAAAAAAATTCAAAGTTGGTAAAAATTTTTAAGGTTAAAAAATTAATTTTTAAAAAATTCATAAAAAATCGAATTTTAAATATTTTGAATTGATTTTTTTCTAAATGAAACTTAAATCATTTTAGTTTTATATCAAGAAGACTGTTTTGTTATAAGTATTGTCAAAAAAATTAAAAAAAAATTCAAAATTGGTAAAAATTTTTAAGGTTAAAAAATTAATTTTTAAAAAATTCATAAAAAATCGAATTTTAAATATTTTGAATTTGATTTTTTTTCTAAATGAAACTTAAATCATTCTAATTTTATATAAAGAAGACCGTTTTGTTATAAGTATTGTCAAAAAAATTTTAAAAAAATTCAAAATTGGTAAAAATTTTTAAGGTTAAAAAATTAATTTTTAAAAAATTCATAAAAAATCGAATTTTAAATATTTTAAGTTGATTTTTTATCTAAATAAAACTTAAAACAGTCTAGTTTTATACAAAAAAGACCGTTTTGTTATAAGTATTGTCAAAAAAATTAAAAAAAAAATTCAAAATTGGTAAAAATTTTTAAGGTTAAAAAATTAATTTTTAAAAAATTCATAAAAAATCGAATTTTAAATATTTTGAATTGATTTTTTTTCTAAATGAAACCTAAAACATTCTAGTTTTATATAAAAAAGACAGTTTTGTTATAAGTATTATCAAAAAAATTAAAAAAAAAATAAAAAATTGGTAAAAATTTTTAAGGTTAAAAAATTAATTTTTAAAAAATTCATAAAAAATCGAATTTCAAATATTTTAAATTGATTTTTTTTCTAAATGAAACTTAAAACAGTCTAGTTTTATATAAAAAAGACCGTTTTGTTATAAGTATTGTCAAAAAAATTTTAAAAAAATTCAAAATTGGTAAAAATTTTTAAGCTTAAAAAATTAATTTTTAAAAAATTCATAAAAAATCGAATTTTAAATATTTTGAATTGATTTTTTTTCTAAATGAAACTTAAATCATTCTAGTTTTATATAAAAAAGACTATTTTGTTATAAGTATTGTCAAAAAAATTAAAAAAAAAATCAAAATTGGTAAAAATTTTTAAGGTTAAAAAATTAATTTTTAAAAAATTCATAAAAAATCGAATTTTAAATATTTTGAATTGATTTCTTTTTTAAATGAAACTTAAATCATTTTAGTTTTATATAAAGAAGACCGTTTTGTTATAAGTATTGTCAAAAAAATTAAAAAAAAAAATTCAAAATTGGTAAAAATTTTTAAGGTTAAAAAATTAGTTTTTAAAAAATTCATAAAAAATCGAATTTTAAATATTTTGAATTGATTTTTTTTCTAAATGAAACTTAAATCATTCTAGTTTTATATAAAAAAGACCGTTTTGTTATAAGTATTGTCAAAAAAATTAAAAAAAAAATTCAAAATTGGTAGAAATTTTTATTTAAGGTTAAAAAATTAATTTTTAAAAAATTCATAAAAAATCGAATTTTAAATATTTTGAATTGATTTTTTTTCTAAATGAAACTTAAAACAGTCTAGTTTTATATAAAAAAGACCGTTTTGTTATAAGTATTGTCAAAATAATTAAAAAAAAAATTCAAAATTGGTAAAAATTTTTAAGGTTAAAAAATTAATTTTTTAAAAATTCATAAAAAATCGAATTTTAAATATTTTGAATTGATTTCTTTTTTAAATTAAACTTAAATCATTCTAGTTTTATATAAAGAAGACCGTTTTGTTATAAGTATTGTCAAAAAATTTAAAAAAAATTCAAAATTGGTAAAAATTTTTAAGGTTAAAAAATTAATTTTTAAAAAATTCATAAAAAATCGAATTTTAAATATTTTTAATTGATTTCTTTTTTAAATGAAACTTAAATCATTCTAGTTTTATATAAAGAAGACCGTTTTGTTATAAGTATTGTCAAAAAAATTAAAAAAAAATTCAAAATTGGTAAAAATTTTTAAGGTTAAAAAATTAATTTTTTAAAAATTCATAAAAAATCGAATTTTAAATATTTTGAATTGATTTCTTTTTTAAATTAAACTTAAATCATTCTAGTTTTATATAAAGAAGACCGTTTTGTTATAAGTATTGTCAAAAAATTTAAAAAAAATTCAAAATTGGTAAAAATTTTTAAGGTTAAAAAATTAATTTTTAAAAAATTCATAAAAAATCGAATTTTAAATATTTTTAATTGATTTCTTTTTTAAATGAAACTTAAATCATTCTAGTTTTATATAAAGAAGACCGTTTTGTTATAAGTATTGTCAAAAAAATTAAAAAAAAATTCAAAATTGGTAAAAATTTTTTAGGTTAAAAAATTCATTTTTAAAAAATTCATAAAAAATCGAATTTTAAATATTTTAAATTGATTTCTTTTTTAAATGAAACTTAAATCATTCTAGTTTTATATAAAAAGACCGTTTTGTTATAAGTATTGTCAAAAAAGATTTTAAAAAATTCAAAATTGGTAAAAATTTTTAAGGTTAAAAAATTAATTTTTAAAAAAATCATAAAAAATCGAATTTTAAATATTTTGAATTGATTTCTTTTTTAAATGAAACTTAAATCATTCTAGTTTTATATAAAGAAGACCGTTTTGTTATAAATATTGTCAAAAAAATTTAAAAAAAATTCAAAATTGGTAAAAAATTTTAAGGTTAAAAAATTAATTTTTAAAAAATTCATAAAAAATCGAATTTTAAATATTTTGAATTGTTTTTTTTTTCTAAATGAAACTTAAAACATTCTAGTTTTATATAGAAAAGACCCTTTTGTTATAAGTATTGTTAAAAAAATTTAAAAAAAAATCAAAGTTGGTAAAAATTTTTAAGGTTAAAAAATTAATTTTTAAAAAATTCATAAAAAATCGAATTTTAAATATTTTGAATTGATTTCTTTTTTAAATGAAACTTTAATCATTCTAGTTTTATATAAAGAAGACCGTTTTGTTATAAGTATTGTCAAAAAAATTAAAAAAAAAAATTCAAAGTTGGAAAAAATTTTTAAGGTTAAAAAATTAATTTTTAAAAAATTCATAAAAAATCGAATTTTAAATATTTTGAATTGATTTCTTTTTTAAATGAAACTTAAATCATTCTAGTTTTATATAAAGAAGACCGTTTTGTTATAAGTATTGTCAAAAAAATTAAAAAAAAATTCAAAGTTGGTAAAAATTTTTAAGGTTAAAAAATTAATTTTTAAGAAAATCATAAAAAATCGAATTTTAAATATTTTGAATTGATTTTTTTTCTAAATGAAACTTAAATCATTTTAGTTTTATATAAAAAAGACCGTTTTGTTATAAGTATTGTCAAAAAAATTAAAAAAAAATTCAAAATTGGTAAAAATTTTTAAGGTTAAAAAATTAATTTTTAAAAAATTCATAAAAAATCGAGTTTTAAATATTTTGAATTGATTTTTTTTCTAAATGAAACTTAAATCATTCTAGTTTTATATAAAGAAGACCGTTTTGCTATAAGTATTATCAAAAAATTAAAAAAAAAATTCAAAATTGGTAAAAATTTTTAAGGTTAAAAAATTAATTTTTAAAAAATTCATAAAAAATCGAATTTTAAATATTTTAAATTGATTTTATTTCTAAATGAAACTTAAATCATTCTAGTTTTATATAAAGAAGACCGTTTTGTTATAAGTATTGTCAAAAAAAATTTAAAAAAATTCAAAATTGGTAAAAAATTTTAAAGTTAAAAAAATAATTTTTAAAAAATTCATAAAAAATCGAATTTTAAATATTTTTAATTGATTTTTTTTCTAAATGAAACTTAAATCATTTTAGTTTTATATAAAAAAAGACTGTTTTGTTATAAGTATTGTCAAAAAAATTAAAAAAAAATTCAAAATTGGTAAAAATTTTTAAGGTTAAAAAATTAATTTTTAAAAAATTCATAAAAAATCGAATTTTAAATATTTTGAATTTGATTTTTTTTCTAAATGAAACTTAAATCATTCTAATTTTATATAAAGAAGACCGTTTTGTTATAAGTATTGTCAAAAAAATTAAAAAAAAAAATTCAAAATTGGTAAACATTTTTAAGGTTAAAAAATTAATTTTTAAAAAAATCATAAAAAATCGAATTTTAAATATTTTAAGTTGATTTTTTTTCTAAATGAAACTTAAATCATTCTAGTTTTATATAAAAAAGACCGTTTTGTTATAAGTATTGTCAAAAAAATTCTTAAAAAATTCAAAGTTGGTAAAAATTTTTAAGGTTAAAAAATTAATTTTTAAAAAATTCATAAAAAATCGAATTTTAAATATTTTGAATTGATTTTTTTTCTAAATGAAACTTAAAACAGTCTAGTTTTATATAAAAAAGACCGTTTTGTTATAAGTATTGTCAAAAAAATTAAAAAAAAATTCAAAATTGGTAAAAATTTTTAAGGTTAAAAAATTAATTTTTAAAAAATTCATAAAAAATCGAGTTTTAAATATTTTGAATTGATTTTTTTTCTAAATGAAACTTAAATCATTCTAGTTTTATATAAAAAAGACCGTTTTGTTATAAGTATTGTCAAAAAAATTTAAAAAAAAATTTAAAATTGGTAAAAATTTTTAAGGTTAAAAAATTAATTTTTAAAAAATTCATAAAAAATCGAAAAAAAAATATTTTGAATTGATTTCTTTTCTATATGAAACTTAAATCATTCTAGTTTTATATCAAGAAGACCGTTTTGTTATAAGTATTGTCAAAAAAATTAAAAAAAAATCAAAATTGGTAAAAATTTTTAAGGTTAAAAAATTAATTTTTAAAAAATTCATAAAAAATCGAATTTTAAATATTTTGAATTGATTTTTTTTCTAAATGAAACTTAAATCATTCTAGTTTTATATAAAAAAGACTGTTTTGTTATAAGTATTGTCAAAAAAATTAAAAAAAAAAATTCAAAATTGGTAAAAATTTTTAAGGTTAAAAAATTAGTTTTTAAAAAATTCATAAAAAATCGAATTTTAAATATTTTGAATTGATTTTTTTTCTAAATGAAACTTAAAACAGTCTAGTTTTATACAAAAAAGACCGTTTTCTTATAAGTATTGTCAAAAAAATTAAAAAAAAAAATTCAAAATTGGTAGAAATTTTTATTTAAGGTTAAAAAATTAATTTTTAAAAAATTCATAAAAAATCGAATTTTAAATATTTTGAATTGATTTTTTTTCTGAATGAAACTTAAAACAGTCTAGTTTTATACAAAAAAGACCGTTTTATTATAAGTATTGTCAAAAAAAATTTTTTTAAATTCAAAATTGGTAAAAATTTTTAAGGTTAAAAAATTAATTTTTAAAAAAATCATAAAAAATCGAATTTTAAATATTTTGAATTGATTTTTTTTCTAAATGAAACTTAAAACATTCTAGTTTTATATAAAAAAGACCGTTTTGTTATAAGTATTGTCAAAAATATTTAAAAAAAAAATTCAAAATTGGTAAAAATTTTTAAGCTTAAAAAATTAATTTTTAAAAAATTCATAAAGAATCGAATTTTAAATATTTTGAATTGATTTTTTTTCTAAATGAAACTTAAATCATTCTAGTTTTATATAAAGAAGACCGTTTTGTTATAAGTATTGTCAAAAAAATTTTAAAAAATTCAAAATTGATAAAAATTTTTAAGGTTAAAAAATTAATTTTTAAAAAATTCATAAAAAATCGAATTTTAAATATTTTGAATTGATTTTTTTTCTAAATGAAACTTAAATCATTCTAGTTTTATATAAAAAAGACCGTTTTGTTATAAGTATTGTCAAAAAAATTTTAAAAAAAAATTCAAAATTGGTAAACATTTTTAAGGTTAAAAAATTAATTTTTAAAAAATTCATAAAAAATCGAATTTTAAATATTTTGAATTGATTTTTTTTTTAATGAAACTTAAAACATTCTAGTTTTATACAAAAAAGACCGTTTTGTTATAAGTATTGTCAAAAAAATTTAAAAAAATAATTCAAAATGGGTAAAAATTTTTAAGGTTAAAAAATTAATTTTTAAAAAATTCATAAAAAATCGAATTTTAAATATTTTGAATTGATTTTTTTTCTAAATGAAACCTAAAACATTCTAGTTTTATATAAAAAAAGACAGTTTTGTTATAAGTATTGTCAAAAAAATTTAAAAAAATAATTCAAAATTGGTAAAAATTTTTAAGGTTAAAAAATTAATTTTTAAAAAATTCATAAAAAATCGAATTTTAAATATTTTTAATTGATTTTTTTTCTAAATGAAACTTAAATCATTCTAGTTTTATATAAAAAAGACCGTTTTGTTATAAGTATTGTCAAAAAAATTTAAAAAAAATTCAAAATTGATAAAAATTTTTAAGGTTAAAAAATTAATTTTTAAAAAATTCATAAAAAATCGAATTTTAAATATTTTGAATTGATTTTTTTTCTAAATGAAACTTAAATTGTTCTAGTTTTATATAAAGAAGACCGTTTTGTTATAAGTATTATCAAAAAAATTTTAAAAAAATTCAAAATTGGTAAAAATTTTTAAGGTTTAAAAATTAATTTTTAAAAAATTCATAAAAAATCGAATTTTAAATATTTTGAATTGATTTCTTTTTTAAATGAAACCTAAATCATTCTAGTTTTATATAAAGAAGACCGTTTTGTTATAAGTATTGTCAAAAAAATTAAAAAGAAATTCAAAATTGGTAAAAATTTTTAAAGTTAAAAAATTAATTCTTAAAAAATTCATAAAAAATCGAATTTTAAATATTTTCAATTGATTTTTTTTCTAAATGAAACTTAAATCATTCTAGTTTTATATAAAAAAACCGTTTTGTTATAAGTATTGTCAAAAAAATTAAAAAAAAAATTCAAAATTGGTAATAATTTTTAAAGTTAAACTTAATAGGTTTTACGATAAAAATTCGTTCCAATTCGATACAAAAATGGAAAACAATTCGCCTTTTGTACTTTTACGTTTTATCATTCCGTTCGGAATAAATTACCATTGAAAATGTGTAGCAGAAACAAGCTGCTGGTAGTTAAGTCATTTTAAGTGCTTAGTTATCTTTATCGGTGACCTAAAAATAACATTACCTTACACTTTTTTACTCATTTACTATCACTTTTTACGTTTTATTTTTTTATTTTACATTTCGTTTTACTTTATTATTTCATTTTATTTCATGACTTTGTTTCGTTTTAATAAATTAAAATTGCTAAAAGATTTCTTTTTAATAAATTGGATTGAATTTTTGATTAAAAATCACTGGATGAAAAATAAATTTCTAAAAATAATGGTTTTAAACTGGAAATCCTTTGAATCTACAACTAGGAGGTAATTACGAGCTACAAATTCTGGAATTCCTGCAATTCGAATTACCAAATTGTTCCAGAATACTAATCCCGATTCCTGTTAAAATCGAATTCGCTATTGAACTATCATCAACAACAGTTAAGCATACAATTTAGACCTCTTAGCTATTAAATTAAATAAAATAATTAATAATTTTAGTTTCATCAACACGTAACATATTTACTTTGCCAATTTAATCTGGCAAAGTACCTAAACTTTAAAGTTTAGTTTTAAAAATAACCAACCAACAAACAGTAATTATTTAATTAGTTAATGACAAAGATAAAAATTTTTCCGAACAAACCTTTTCTTTTAAAACAAATCTTTTTCTTTAAACAAATCGTTTTTTCTTTTTTAAACAAACCCTTTTTTTTAAGCACTAATAAATAAAATTCTAGTGATTTAGTGAATAAAATCGCGAGATATGAGACTCGTACAAAGACTTAGAGGCGAAAGACACGAATTAACGAGGCAGAACGACGTCTCGTCTCCGAATTCCGTAAACGGTCCGGGTTCTTCGAGAGATCGTTCGAAGAGTGTTTGTGTGGCTAATTTTCCACAAACGAAACCGACAAAGGACGTTAACGCTATTAAATTATTTCATAGACGAGCTAGCAGTGCTATGTAAGTTTAGTTTTTTGTCTTATCTTTAATTTTTTAATCGTTTAGGGTTAAAGTCAAAAAATTTTACGGTCAAAATTCGGCCGGTAAATAATTATTATTATATGCAGTAGCTCTCCACTTGATTTTATTGCTCAATGAGTATGAATTCGTTTTAATTGCGCACTAACTAACCGGTTCGAATAATACGCTTACACATATAATGCAATGTAGGTAAACGTTACAATGTTAGATAATGTTACAATGTTACGTATGCGCATACATTCAACAAGTTTGAACGAGACGAAACGTTCGTATTCACTATTATAATCACTAAAATCGAATTCCCCGGCTTTAAGCTTTGTTCTGCTATAATAATACGTTTAGGGAGACCGAAATCTGCTCATTGTATTACTTATTATATTACTTCCTGAATTAACACGTTGTCTATTAAATTACCAGTCAATATTTAAAAATTCATATCTAAAAAACTAACTGTTGTTGAGATTTGAAATTTTATTTAGATTTAGATTGAAACTTAATCTTTAGTTTTACTAAAAATGAATTTTCTACGACTTTTAGTTTTTTCTACAGAAAGGAAATTCTAATCTATAGTATTGGAAAAAAGTACAGCAACTTTTAATTTTTGTAAATTTGAAATTAATGATTTTTTTTAAGGTTTGCATTACTATGGTAATGTCTATTATATACCGTGCGTTCAGAAATGATTGTAGATCGTTTGAAGTTGGCGCGGTCGTAATTTAGTGATTTTCGATGGTCAATATTGTTACCAGTGAATTACCTACGTCGTATCTTGCATGCCAGTGGCGTAACCAGATTTATTCATGGTGTATTCTTTCCAGTATTAAGTGTATATGTACATATACTCATAATTATTGGAGATCGGATATCAATTGCAATGCCATATGTCAATAACACTTTAACGACCGCTCACACAACATGTGTGTGATAGCTAGAACAACCGTTAAGGACCGCTCACACAACATGTGTGTGATGCTACCCCCGAGGCAGTGTTGGGCAAACATCAATTGTGGTAGCGATTGACGATTAATTAATCGTCAATCGTCTTCCCTAGGAATTAAAATTAATTAATCGTAAATCGTCTTCACTCGGAATTACGATTAATCAATCGTAATTTCGGTGAATGCAAATGACGATTAATTAATTATAATTCCGAGGGAAGACGATTGACGATTAATTTAATCGTAATTTTGATTGAAAGATACTGACGATTAAAATTAATATTCACCACAACAAATTCTTACACAGTTTCTTAAAAAAAATTAAAGATTTTTTGCATTATTATTTTTACCTAAGTTCAAAAAATTTTAAAGGTATAGAAAATTATTGTAAATATGTTTTGTAATAGTTAGAAAATCAGCGTTTTCAGTTTACCCATCCTTTAGAACAACAAAGAAACAATATTTCTCACTCAACTTGTATTTTTAATTAAAGAACGTTTATCAAAACGACAACAAAACTAAAAGCTAATAATAACTAAACGCAGTAAAAAAAATAATGGTGCTTGTTATTTTTTTGAATAATTGAAATTGCATTTTAACACCACTCGTTTTTCAAACATTTGATCTGATAACCTGTGATTTTTCGATAAATTTGTCATAGTGGCAAAAGAAAACAGTCGTTCAACTGCTGCAGAAGCAGGTAACAGAGTGTTATATCTGATAAAAACATTTCTAATCTCTGGATACTTATACAGCAAATTCAGTTCTTCGTTATGTTCAGCAAAAAAGTGTAACATTAATGATTCGGCCTGTTAGTGAGGGACATAGGTATTAGAAGGTAGTGAAGACGTCACATAATTATTGTCGTTACTTTCTGCATCGGAATCTGATTCAAATAGAATCGATAAAAAGTTGTTTTCTTTAACCGGTTTTTCTGCTGTATTTATCATTTGTTGTTGTTGTTGAAATAGCATTTTTGAAAAGGTCTAATGCCTTCTGTCTTTCGTCAGGCTCCAAGCAACTTATCCACTTGTCCTTAAACCGGGGATGTGAAAGGGCGGCTATTGTGGCATGCTCTGCTTCTTTACTCAAATTCCGAATCCTTAATTGGATTTTATTTAACGACCTATGTAATTGTAAATTTTTCTCTTCAATTGATATAATTTGCTTAATTGCATCAAATAAACTATTCCATCTAGTTTCACCAGGCCGACTTAATGTATGTTGTAGAATATCCTGAATTATTTCAGCTGTTTTGGGTCTGCTTGCAGCGTTCCAAAGGATATTGCATTTTTTGAAAGTGGTAGCATGTATATCAGATAAAAGGGTGCCCACAGTATTCAAAGTTTTATTTGCGTCTACGGTCGCACATAAGCTTAAAGTATGAGCACAACATCTTAAATGAATCGGTAAAAATGAAAAATCTCCAAAATCTTGTTTGTCGACATATGAATCACGTTCCATATCCACTTCATCATCTGATGAATCTTCAGACTGAATTTCCTCTGTTTCATTACTCTGATTAAAGTTAATACTCGTAAGCTGAACTCCAAAAGTACGAAATGCTTTAACAAAATTGCTTCCATTATCAGTAACTGATGCAACTAGATTATGTGCGTCCAAGCCAAATTCTGAATTAATTTTTTTTATTAAATCGCTTAAACGGTCATAACTGTGTGTCCCCTTGAATCGCTGACATGCCAATGCTACCGATACCCGTCTCAGATCTTTTGCAATCCAATGCGCTGTCATTCCTAAAAAACTCCCCTTCTTTCCTGACCAGATGTCTATACTTGTGCATACGAAATCAATTTCATTTAGTTTTCATTTTATTTCAGACATTTGTTTTTTGTGATAATCCTCTATACGACGACCCAAACTTCGACGACTTATTACTTTCAAACCAATATTTGATATGGCAAGCTTGTTGAAAATCTTTAGAAAGTAGGAGTTTTCTACAGACCTTAATGGTATCATAGAATCAATAAAGTATTCAACTATAGATTCATCAAATTCCACTTGAGTAAGTGTTTTCATTGCTTTACATTTTTTGGAGGGGCCCTTAGTTGTTGTACATACTTCGTCTGTTTTGTCATCTCTCTTCTTTTGAATGTAAGCCTTATATTCATCAACATAATCTTGCCCATGTTTTCGTTTTAGATGACTTAAGAAGTTTGACGTGCAAGTACCAAATCCTTTTATTTTCATTGTATTAAGATTACATCTAACACACAGTGCTGTGATTTTATGAGATGTAGATTCTTCTGGCAAATATTTAAAAAATGTACCGTCAAGTAATTGAATACGCGGTAACTTCGACGAGCTTGGCCCAGATTCAAAGTTTGTGTCCATTGTTATTTAATTATTTTTTTGAAATGTAGTAAATGTAAACAAATAACACCTTATTGTTTAACTTCAATTTGCACTAAACTAACGCAAACTAGCGTCACAACGATAATCGACCAATCAGAGAACAGAATCTCGGAACAGCAATTCTTGACGTTTTTCAACGTCAAACAATCTGCTTCACTAACTGCTTGATTGAAAAATTAATCGCAATTAACAATTAATCGCGATTAATTAATCACGATTAATTAATCACGATTACAAATTAATCGCGATTAAAATTAATCGTAAGAAATGCAGTTGATCTAATCCCTATTAAATTGTTAATCGCAACATAGAATTAATGTTTAGTTCGATTAAATTAATCTAGACTGATTTAATCTCGATTAAATTTTCAATTTATTAATCAACCGACTAAAAAATTAATCAATTGATGCCCAACCCTCGGGGCCCGAGGGTTGAAAAGTTGAAATAGCACTATTTTCACTTGTTTTGTTGAAACAAGTACCAATACGACAACAATAAATACACTGCCGGCCCCTGGCGACGTTTGACTGCACAGACGTGCGGTCGTTAAAGTGTTAAATTCAATAAAATATCTTTCTCTTACGGTTTTTTGACAACTTATGACAGCTTTCAATATTTTCCATGACACGCCTATGAGATATGATTAACATTATTGTATTTATACCAACCTTAAAAATTAATCTATAGCGCGCCAAATTCAAACGACCTACAATCATTTCTGAACGCACGGTATAACGTGACCATTTATTTTTTGACTCAAACCGGGACATTGGTTTATTTAGGTTAATTAACAGGTAGTCAATAAAAAACACTATTTTAAAGTTATTTATTCAGAAAAGGTCAGTTAGGTTAAAAGTTACGAATTAAAAGATATATATACCCGAAACGTTTACTTATACTCTTTTCGCGGAAAGATGTCTCATGCGTCATTAATTAATTATATTATCCTAGACTACTATTTTCGGTTTTCGTCTCTATCTGACATATATGATTAAATAAAGAAAAAAATATTTGACATATGTCGAGAAAACGACGACAACTAATGACGCATGAGACATCTTTCCGCGAAAAGAGAGTATATTTATCAGAAGAACAAATTTGCTGTAATATAGCTGGTGATAATTTTAAGTAAGAATGAAACTCTTGGCACGTTTTTTTTTTGTATTCACCTTAATTGTCAACATCGCCTTCAGAACTGAAATTTGTAACTGGGTCTTCTCAGATGGCCACAATTTGTTCATCATAGAAGATACTCTTTCTACTGGAGCATTTGTAGCAGGCAAACATAAAATATATTCAATTAAAATAGAAAAGTTTTCATGTTGAAGATTGATAGCTTGAAAGTGTTTGAATACTTCCACCTAAAGATTTTCCGTGGAAACACTTAGATTATTCCATTTGGTCACTTTCTGCGTTGTAATGTAGTTACAAATTAACGAAAATTCGTCAAAAACTTCTACATCTTTATTACAGTCAATATATTCCTTTTCAATTAATACATCTAAAGATTTTTGAACTTCTAACCATACGGGGACCTTTTTTAAATCTGTCCAATAAAAAAAATCTCCATTTCTTTGGTAAGAAAGCAGGTCCACTGCTCCAGATATTCACGGCTTGTTTGATAAAATTCTGTAGCCGTCCTATAGGGTCAAGTGGGGTAAATGTAAACAGTTTTTGTATTTTGCCACTTTAAAGCTGCATATTTTATGTTTAACAGTTAATGATTGGTAATTGCGCTTAAACTATTATAATTTAAACTGTTTCAAGTAATTTTTCGAAAAATTCATGTTCATACGACTTATTTTGTAAGTTTTATAGGCGGTTTACAATTACCCCAACGAAAAACTAAATAGCACAAAATTTAGGGGTAAATGGAAACACAACTTTCGTAGTTCTATTAGGTTTATAACACAATTTATAGAGGAAAATATAAACAGTATTAAAACTTGGCATCTTACGTTAATATGTACCACTTTACACATGTATATGTAATCACTCCATTTTCTAGTTCTTGGGTGTTTAAGGGTACGTTTTCAGATAAACATAACAAAAAAGGAACAAACACTTTATTTAGATTAATTTTACGTGGTTAATTTTTTTTAGTAGCCTTCTTTCCGTCTTTCTGTTTGGTAGCCTTTCTTCTCCCTTTTTTCCTATTCTTTTCTTCTTTTATATGCTCGGCTTCTTTGAGGCGTTCCATAACTTCAGCAGTTGTTAAAACTTCTCCGTATTGGGCTGATCTTAATCTGGGAGTGACTTTTTTAGACTCCGTAAATTTTTTGTCTGACAATGAGTCTACATGTAATGTGTTAACAATTGCTGTTGAAAACACAGCAACAACGTCCGAAACAGGAGTAATGCGGTCAACATCTGAAATGGCGGATGTGGACGCTTTTGATTCTAATAACTTCTTCAATGAATGACTTTCTTTCTGAGTTTCTTCATTCTCCACTGTTGTTTTTGGCTCGGAGTTGTTTTTTCCTGCTCAATTGCAGTTTTTCGCTGACATTCTTTAAATCTTTTTAGGTCAGTTGGATTAAAATCGTCTTCTGGAAATTTCGCAGAGTTAACTGGAAATACTCCAGTGGCTGTAAATGCGCTTTTAACCCTTTCGCGACGGGCGCCGTATATATACGGCAGCCACTTGATGCCTCACAGTGGCTGACGCCGTATATATACGGCAGCCATTTTTTGGTTCATAGAGGCTGACGCCGTATACATACGGCAGGCACTTATTACTTTACAACGGCTAACGCGTCTAAAGTTTAAGAAACACCACCAATGTCCACCATTGTTCAGTTTCGTTCTGCTGTGCGCTGTCGCGAAAAGTGGCAATGTATGATCAGTCGGTCTGTTGCAAAAAGTGGAACAGGTGCGCCGTCGCGAAAGGGTTAATGTTATCTTTAGTTATAGCTTCTTTCCAAACTTCCCCTAAAATTTCAGCAAATTCGTTTTTCTTCAGTCGTCCTGCTCCCTGACCCATATGTTTCTTTCCATAGGCAATAAGCTTTTTTTCCCAGCAAGTTTTGACAGGCCCGAAAATGTATCTATCCAAAGGTTGAAGTCTATCTGTTAAGTGACTCGGGAATTTTACTAATACGATCTTATTTTCAAGTGCACATTCAATAATTCTCAAACTTATATGACTCTTGTGCCCATCATACAGCAACAAAGCTTTTTCTTCGGGTAAATTGTTTATCTTTCTTAATTTTTTTACCCACCCTACAAAAACAGATTGAAACCAATTGAAGAACTGAGCTTCCTCCATCCATCCATTTATGGATACAGCGTAAACTGTGCCTGGATAAGCCTTCAATGAGGTCCATCTAGCTTGGACTGCATTTCCTTTAAAAATAATGAAAGGTGGTAAAAAGGATCCATCAGCCGCTACGCAAGCTAACACAGTTGTTGACTCTCTCCCAGAGCCACCAGAAACTCTTGACAAAACTTTTCCTCGTTCTCCTATCGCTTTTATTCTTGATGGATCACTTCCGAAACCACTTTCATCTGCGTTGAACACAAATGCAGAATTGCCAATTTTTTCTTCCATAACAACCTTTTCTAAACTTTTATAAAAATTATAAATAACATCTGGTTTTCTTTGATCTTTTCTTGCTTTCTGGAGATGCTCGGGCTTCTTAAATGACAAGGTTTTATGTCGATTCATGAAACTATAATACCAATCTAGACCAGGGCGCCCATCTTTGAAAGGTGTTTTTAATTCCTTGTCTTTGACATATATTGAAATTAGGTCTCGTAATTCTTCTTTATTACACGGATATCCCATTCGTGCTCGGGCCTTTAAACATTCCACTATTTGTTCTTCTACGTCGGCGCTAAGTACAGTAGGACGTTCACCACCCATTTTGGTTTCAGGTACATTCCTACCCTTGATTCTGTGATAAATAACTGCTATCGGTACATTATACTGATGAAAAGCTTTACGATATGTGCAATTTTTGTTTTTTACTTCATGAACTGCTCTTACAAGGTCGTCTTGCGAATATCTTTGCACAGTCTTTTTTTTAACGTAGTTTCTGGGCATCGTCCTTCGTTCCTGTAGTTAAATTAATATATATTTTTTTTAAGTTCTTGTTTACAAAAACCCCAAATTAGGGTTTACATTTTCCCCACATGTATTTTTAAAAGGGGTAATTGTAAACACTTATTTGCAAGGAACTGATTGACAATTTCGGGATTATGTTAACAAAATACGTTTATTTACAATAAACTGTCACTTCCAAATACATTAAACAATGTCGAACTTACCTTTCAACACCTTTAATATCAACTGTAAGACAATGCGATTAAAGCGAAATTCCAATTTTTAAACACTAATAAAATCTTTGCGCTACTGTTAGCTCCCGACTAACTGCAGTCGGCTAAACTTTGCAGCTTTTTAGCTGACAGGAACGTGTTGACTGCAGTAAGCATAGATTAAATAATATAATATACTAATATAGATAGGCAACTCTCGACCTTTATTTTTGACGTTGTTTTTAGTTCAACCCGCACCGCCAATGGCGCTAACGTGCCTGCGCGGGAATTTTTAAAATTTAAAAAAAAATTTTATTATTTGTACAAAACTATACATGATAAAATTAAACAAAAACAAGTTTTACTTCACGCGAACTTGTTTTTGTTTAATTTTAACATGTATAGCTTAAGAAACATAATTTTATTAACTAAAAACAAGTGTTCTTTAAAAGAAAAATATATTTCTAAAATTATGCAGAGTAAACTTCGTGAATAATCTACATACAAGCAATACAACGTGAATCAGGTTATTAACTAGATATTTTGTTGGTTCCTATCAAAACGACGATTTATTTTTTTACTGGATTTATCACAATATTTTATCCTAGCACCATTGTTGTAATGTCCAAGTGCTTCACATACATTATTTTGGGCAACAAAATCGGTTTTAAGTTCCTTATCTGGTCCTTGCACCACAGCCAATTTGTACGGATATTTTAGATTTTCATGAGTATCAGCTCTATGCTTACTGGAAAACTAAAACAGAAAGCCTTACCATGTGAATGTTATGCGATGGCCTTGCTGTTCGCTGAAACCCAAGTTTTGTTTAATGTGTAAACATAAAATTTGAATGTTGTAATTTATGCTGCTTAAAAAATTTAACCTTTTTTAATTTTCAAAATAAATCTAACATTTATTAAATTAAAAATTTAATTAGTTAAAACTAAAAAATTAATGAGAACTGTTAACCTTTTCGCGACGGGTGCCGTATATATACGGCGGTCAGTTGAGCCTTCGCGTAAAGCAACAAATTATAATTTAGGTAGACCATCACAAAGAGCAAAAAAATTTTTGTAATTTCATAAAAAAATACTAATAGATGGTATAGGTGCGCCGTTGCGAAAGGGTTAATACTTGTTATGGAAAAATTGATGCAATTAAAAAATTAAATGAAGAAAATTAATAATATGAAAACTAAATTTGTAGTTGTTTTTCTTGGGCGATTTTTCTTTTTCTTGCACGTATTTTCTCGCATTTTAACAAAGCGCTAATCTTCAACGGATCATTAATATTTCGTTTGTCATTTCCTTTTAGAATTTTGTTTACGTTTTTTATCCACATATTTATATAAAATTTTGCAAAGAAATTACAAAATATCTGAAAAAAATCATGTTTTGTGCATGTAAAACCTGGATTCTCCAATTTTTTTAAATGATTAATTGTTTTCTTTTTAACAAAACGTTGATTTGCTATTTTTGGTAACAGATCATGAATAACTTTGGCCCCCTCCGAAAAGAATATGACTAATTTTACGCTTGGTCGCAGTAGTGCATTGTGGCAATATGCTCGTTCTTCAATAAGCGTTAGATGCAATTTTTTTGAAGAAATTAGTTGATCTCGACAAGTTGCGCATTTCAATTTTTGTGGTAATTTACGAGCCATATATCCAGCAATATATGCATGTTTATTTGCTGCTAATTCTGTAATGCCACTTATATTATTCAAATTCATATCAAGTTCACCTTCATCTTGTTCTAAAAATTCCACCTCTTGATAAAATATTAGAAACAAATCCTTTCAATTTATGAAACATTGGCCGAGTATCATCTTCTTCGCAATTGGCCCCTGGCGAATGGGAAGAAACAAAATTATTCACCAACATGGTTTTATAAATATTTTTAAATGCACTGCATGTAGGATTCACATTACGAGCTCCGTGAAAACGAACACTTGCAAAGAAGTTTTCCAAAGGATCCTGGTTTAAATTCCTAGGTAACAGAAATTTAAAGCCAAAACCCTGGAGTTTTTTCCACAGCGCCTTCAATCCATTAAGGGTTTTAATCCAATTTTTAATTGTTGAAGGCACAAAAATTTTTCCATTACTGCTTATAAATTTTATTGTCCTTAATACTTCCAAAGCTTCATTCCAAAAATGTATATGAGGTAAACTTTTTGTAATTGCGCATCGTAAAATTTTTCCGTTTTCAACACAAATAGTTGACCCATTTACAGAATCAAAAAGCTTGTCCGCAAATAACAAAAATTTTGCCGTTCCTTCAGATGTTGGTGGTAACTTTCCAGGTGCTTAAAAAGAACACAATATTATATCTTTTCTGACATAGATGAAGAGTTTGTGACTATACTTCATTTAATAACTAGGAGGAGTGATTTGAATTTTGCGCGCTAAAATAGTGAACTATTATTGGTCGCTCCGCAGTCAAGTTCACAAACACGAAAAAATTGGTTTTTGTCGTTTATTGTTTTTAACGTTTGAGGTTAGGTGCTTTACCTAATTTGTCAACTTGTTTCTCGATTTTTCGTTTTGCTCAAATGGTTGCGATCAGAAAATATTAAGTTCGAAGAAGGTATAGTACGATGTCATCTGTTGGATATAATATGTCAACACAAGGAACGTCTTTTGGATAAATTTTGAACAATGTACGTATAGATAAACGGCCATAGAGATATTTGGTATGTTATAGAATACTACGCTCAAACGCTTGGTGTTTTGTTGGTTGCATAAATGTGACTGGTTTTAAGTTTAGAATTCAAATTTGCCGCTAAAAATGTTTAGTGTATTTTTTAGTTACTTTTGTCTATGTAAATGGGGTTTTGACATTCACTCCTCCCAAGGTCAATAGAGCAATGGTATAAGGTTGTCCAACTCGAGTGGCGCCGTGTTTAAAGGGAGAGAGGCGGGCGTGACGTCACGCTTGTCCGACGAGATGAAATTTTTATCAATAATTCTTACAACAAATTTAATAAAAAGGAAATTTTACATATTTTTGAAAATAATGATAATTTACTGATAAAAAATGATTTTTAGTGGGTGAATTTGTTGTTTTTCCTTTATACTGAAAATTTTTCTTTTAAAATATTGACTTTTTTTAAAGTCTGATTTTTGTATTTAAACAATTTATTCTAATAAATAGCCTTTGTTTAATATAAACTTTAATTATGTGATGAAAATTCTCAAGAAGATGTGGAATAATTTTTTTATACAATTTTTTTACTGTTTTTTTTTCTGTGGTTAACATTTTCCCCTAAATATTTTTTAAATTCCTCTTCCAAATTCCCAGTCAGTACTTTAAAGGTAATACGTGAAATAATAACTTGAAATTTGCAAACAACGCGTATATCGCGGACGGCTAGGACAAGGATGACGTCACATAATCGAGAACTTGGGTATGTGAGGGGAAATTTTGCTTACAACATAGGAAGGATAGGGAGTTGGACAACCTTATAAGCATTACTCTAATGACCTTGCACTCCTCCTAGTTATTAAATGAAGTATAGTCTACTATACTGACAGCTACGACTGGTATCATAGAAAAGACTTTTTCATGAAGAAATGGACGTATCGAAAAAATTCAAAATGCATTTTGAATGGAAAGAGTGGTATATTCATATCCCGCGTGGAGTTCTGTGGATAAAAAGTTATTCGCTACGTTATTTAATTCCAAATATGTTAAAAACAGCATTTGCTGCATCTATAGGTTAGAATATCTTGAAAACCTGAGGTGATGAAGCAATTCTGAGGTCATATGTAAATTCAGTGCGTCAAAACATTGTATGAAAGTACTATTTGGTTTATGGGTCTCACCTTTTATAAAATTTTGTCGGCCTGTGTTATTAAACAATATCGTGAGACGGGTCTTGTAGACTTGAAGAAAAAGTGTGACCGTCCCAGAAAAACCAATAAATGCCTTGATCGAATAATTGTAAGAACAGCTAAAAAATATCCATCTTATTCTTCAGCCAAAATTAATGCTGAGTTAGAAGAAACACACAATTTGGAGGTATCAACACGTACAATACGCAATAGATTAATTGAAAATAAACTATTTGCCCGAAGAGCAGCGAAAAAGCCTCTTCTATCAAAAAAATAATAAAGCCGCATATAACAAATGGGAAAAGGTATTGTTTAGTGATGAATCCAAATTTAACTTATTTAAAAGTGATGGAGTGCAATATGTGAGGCGACCAATAGGAAAAAGACTGACTTCTAAGTACATGCAGCGAACATTAAAACATGGAGGAGGTTCTGTGATGGTTTGGGGATGTTTCTCTGGTTTTAGTGTAGGCCCTATACACCGCATCATAGGAATAATGGACAGATTTATGTACCGTGATATGTTAAGAAATGTTATGGAACCTTATGCCGACGAAAATCTGCCTATCTCTTACAAATTTCTATAGGACAACGATCTGAAACACACATCTAAACTGGTAAAGGAATGGTTTGAACAAAATAAAATAAATTTGATGACTTGACCGTCACAGTCACCAGATTTAAAGCCTATAGAAAACCTATGGAAAATAGTTGATGACTAAATTAGAAATAAAATTTACAAAAATGGTGACGAATTATTCGCTGCTCTTCAAAATGAATGGTCTAAAATATCAAAAGAAACCATTGACAATTTAATACACTCAATGTCACGAAGGTGTCCCGATATCATTAATAATAAAGGAGATTGCATTAAGTACTAAAAGATCTTTTCTTTTTGTTCAATTTAACTGTTATTTACTTATAAATTATTAAGTTGTTCTACTTTTTTCCAACTCAATTTTTGCAATACTGACTGATTTCTGTAAAAATAAAGCTATCTTTATCCAATTTTGGCTAAACAATTACTACGTGATACACATTGCTATAGTAATGTAAAACCTGACGAAAAGCATAAATTTAAAATTTAATTTGCAAATATTAAAAGTTGCTCTACTTTTTTCCAATACTGTAACTTAATTAGCATGTCTATTAAAACTTAATTTAAAAAAAATCATATCTAAAAAAATAATTATCGTTGAAACTTGAAATTTTATTGCGATTGAGACTAAAAACTTAATTTTTATTTTTACCGAAAAAGAATTTTCTACGACTTTTAGTTTTTCTCTCAGAAGAGAAAATGTAACTTAATAACCGTAACTGGTAACAATCTAAAAATTTGGCTACGTTCTAAAAGCGAAATTTTCTTTGGATTACATTAAAATTTGACGTTTAGAAATTACAATTATTTTATTCTACATATTAATAACTCCTGGATCTTTATTAAAAAAAGGAAACTTTTAAAAGGTCAAAGCTATTAAATCAATTTGAACCAAAACATCCAATTTTTTGAAATAAACCCTCTAAAAATTAAGCCTCCGTTTGTGTTTGTAGTTTTCAACACTAATTAAACCCTTGGTTTTTGTTCGGTTTCAACCAACACATTTCCAATTAACACGTTCATTTTAAATGTTTAAAGGGTGATTTCGAACCGATAAAGTCAGACTATTTATTATTTTTATTATTTTATTATCCGACAAAATAAGTTAATTAACGTATTTATTTATTTTTTTCAATTTATAACTAAATGAATAAACCCAATAACACATTTTATATTTTTACTTAACCGTGGAAATTTGATAAAGTCAGATAGATTGAATACGAACGGAAACTAGGAAGCGTTTCAGAATCTGATTAAGGCGGAAACTCCTCGAAATCTGTTTAGCTCGGAAATTCGAAAATTACAACTCGCTAACGAACGTTAAAAAAGACTATTAAGAAATAAAAATCGATTTTAACTCTCCTCAATTTTTTTTTGGATCGCATTTAAATGCTCAGTATTTTTACACCTTATTCCTCAGTAAAAAATACTAAACCCTCAGTATTTAATTTTAAACATGTTAAGTATAAAAACAAAAAATGCTCAGTAAAATATTTGAAATGTTAAACATATAAAGCAAAGTATGAAATTCAATAACTCCCGGTAAAGAATTACAATGTGTTCATCTAACCTCAAAATTGTTTATCAAAATTTTAGATTAAAAATGAATGAAATATCTCATTACGAGAGTGATGAAAGAGAAAGTGAACACGAAGAAGGTGTTTTTTTGTTCAGGCAAAAATTATCGATGACTTTGGGAATTTTTTAAATTTTTTTGGGAACAACTACAATTAATTTGATTTGTTTAACATAAAATAAATACTCTAACCTATTTCTATTCAAAAAATCTTTTCAAAATTTTCATAAATAAGCTCAATGAGATTTTTCAAATTTGTTCAAATTTTGTTGAATTTGGGAAAAAATCATCGATGACTTTGCGAATTTTTTAAAATTTTTTGGGAACAGTTACAGTAAATTTGGTGTGTATTGTATAAAATAGATACTTTAATGTATTTCCATATAAAAAATCTTTTCAAAATTTTCATAAATAAGCTCAATGAGATTTTTCAAATTTGTTCAAATTTTGTTGAATTTGGGAAAAAATCATCGATGACTTTGCGAATTTTTTAAAATTTTTTGGGAACAGTTACAGTAAAGTTGGTTTGTATTGTATAAAATAGATACTTTAATATATTTCTATTTAAAAAATCTTTTCAAAATTTTCATAAATAAGCTCAATGAGATTTTTCAAATTTGTTCAAATTTTGCTGAATTTGGGAAAAAATCATCGATGACTTTGCGAATTTTTTAAAATTTTTTGGAAACAGTTACAGTAAATTTGGTTTGTATTGTATAAAATAGATACTTTAATGTATTTCTATATAAAAAATCTTTTCAAGATTTTCATAAATAAGCTCAATGAGATTTTTCAAATTTGTTCAAATTTTGTTGAATTTGGGAAAAAATCATCGATGACTTTGCGAATTTTTTAAAATTTTTTGGGAACAATTACAGTAAATTTGGTTTGTATTGTATAAAATAGATACTTTAATGTATTTCTATATAAAAAATCTTTTCAAAATGTTCATAAATAAGCTCAATGAGATTTTTCAAATTTGTTCAAATTTTGCTGAATTTGGGAAAAAATCATCGATGACTTTGCGAATTTTTTAAAATTTTTTGGGAACAGTTACAGTAAATTTGGTTTGTATTGTATAAAATAGATACTTTAATGTATTTCTATATAAAAAATCTTTTCAAGATTTTCATAAATAAGCTCAATGAGATTTTTCAAATTTGTTCAAATTTTGTTGAATTTGGGAAAAAATCATCGATGACTTTGCGAATTTTTTAAAATTTTTTGGGAACAATTACAGTAAATTTGGTTTGTATTGTATAAAATAGATACTTTAGTGTATTTCTATATAAAAAATCTTTTCAAAATGTTCATAAATAAGCTCAATGAGATTTTTCAAATTTGTTCAAATTTTGTTGAATTTGGGAAAAAATCATCGATGACTGCGAATTTTTTAAAATTTTTTGGGAACAGTTACAGTAAATTTGGTTTGTATTGTATAAAATAGATACTTTAATGTATTTCTATATAAAAAATCTTTTCAAAATTTTCATAAATAAGCTCAATGAGATTTTTCAAATTTGTTCAAATTTTGTTGTATTTGGGAAAAAATCATCGATGACTTTGCGAATTTTTTAAAATTTTTTGGGAACAGTTACAGTAAATTTGGTTTGTATTGTATAAAATAGATACTTTAGTGTATTTCTATATAAAAAAATCTTTTCAAAATTTTCATAAATAAACTCAATGAGATTTTTCAAATTTGTTCAAATTTTTGTTGAATTTGGGAAAAAATCATCGATGACTTTGCGAATTTTTTAAAATTTTTTGGGAACAGTTACAGTAAATTTGGTTTGTATTGTATAAAATAGATACTTTAATGTATTTCTATATAAAAAATCTTTTCAAAATTTTCATAAATAAACTCAATGAGATTTTTCAAATTTGTTCAAATTTCGTTGAATTTGGGAAAAAATCATCGATGACTTTGCGAATTTTTTTAAATTTTTTGGGAACAGTTACAGTAAATTTGGTTTGTATTGTATAAAATAGATACTTTAATGTATTTCTGTGTAAAAAATCTTTTCAAAATTTTCATAAATAAGCTCAATGAGATTTTTCAAATTTGTTCAAATTTTGTTGAATTTGGGAAAAAATCATCGATGACTTTGCGAATTTTTTAAAATTTTTTGGGAACAGTTACAGTAAATTTGGTTTGTATTGTATAAAATAGATACTTTAATGTATTTCTATTTAAAAAATCTTTTCAAGATTTTCATAAATAAGCTCAATGAGATTTTTCAAATTTGTTCAGATTTTGTTGAATTTGGGAAAAAATCATCGATGACTTTGCGAATTTTTTAAAATTTTTTGGGAACAGTTACAGTAAATTTGGTTTGTATTGTATAAAATAGATACTTTAATGTATTTCTATATAAAAAATCTTTTCAAAATTTTCATAAATAAACTCAATGAGATTTTTCAAATTTGTTCAAATTTTGTTGAATTTGGGAAAAAATCATCGATGACTTTGCGAATTTTTTTCAATTTTTTGGGAACAGTTACAGTAAATTTGGTTTGTATTGTATAAAATAGATACTTTAATGTATTTCTATATAAAAAATCTTTTCAAAATTTTCATAAATAAGCTCAATGAGATTTTTCAAATTTGTTCAAATTTTGTTGAATTTGGGAAAAAATCATCGATGACTTTGCGAATTTTTTAAAATTTTTTGGGAACAGTTACAGTAAATTTGGTTTGTATTGTATAAAATAGATAGTTTAATGTATTTCTATATAAAAAATCTTTTCAAAATTTTCATAAATAAACTCAATGAGATTTTTCAAATTTGTTCAAATTTTGTTGAATTTGGGGAAAAATCATCGATGACTTTGCGAATTTTTTAAAATTTTTTGGGAACAGTTACAATAAATTTGGTTTGTATTGTATAAAATAGATACTTTAATGTATTTCTATATAAAAAATCTTTTCAAAATTTTCATAAATAAACTCAATGAGATTTTTCAAATTTGTTCAAATTTTGTTGAATTTGGGAAAAAATCATCAATGACTTTGCGAATTTTTTTAAATTTTTTGGGAACAGTTACAGTAAATTTGGTTTGTATTGTATAAAATAGATACTTTAATGTATTTCTATATAAAAAATCTTTTCAAAATTTTCATAAATAAGCACAATGAGATTTTTCAAATTTGTTCAAATTTTGTTGAATTTGGGAAAAAATCATCGATGACTTTGCGAATTTTTTAAAATTTTTTGGGAACAGTTGCAGTAAATTTGGTTTGTATTGTATAAAATAGATACTTTAATGTATTTCTATATAAAAAATCTTTTCAAAATTTTCATAAATAAGCTCAATGAGATTTTTCAAATTTGTTCAAATTTTGTTGAATTTGGGAAAAAATCATCGATGACTTTGCGAATTTTTTAAAATTTTTTGGGAACAGTTACAGTAAATTTGGTTTGTATTGTATAAAATAGATAGTTTAATGTATTTCTATATAAAAAATCTTTTCAAAATTTTCATAAATAAACTCAATGAGATTTTTCAAATTTGTTCAAATTTTGTTGAATTTGGGGAAAAATCATCGATGACTTTGCGAATTTTTTAAAATTTTTTGGGAACAGTTACAATAAATTTGGTTTGTATTGTATAAAATAGATACTTTAATGTATTTCTATATAAAAAATCTTTTCAAAATTTTCATAAATAAACTCAATGAGATTTTTCAAATTTGTTCAAATTTTGTTGAATTTGGGAAAAAATCATCAATGACTTTGCGAATTTTTTTAAATTTTTTGGGAACAGTTACAGTAAATTTGGTTTGTATTGTATAAAATAGATACTTTAATGTATTTCTATATAAAAAATCTTTTCAAAATTTTCATAAATAAGCACAATGAGATTTTTCAAATTTGTTCAAATTTTGTTGAATTTGGGAAAAAATCATCGATGACTTTGCGAATTTTTTAAAATTTTTTGGGAACAGTTGCAGTAAATTTGGTTTGTATTGTATAAAATAGATACTTTAATGTATTTCTATATAAAAAATCTTTTCAAAATTTTCATAAATAAGCTCAATGAGATTTTTCAAATTTGTTCAAATTTTGTTGAATTTGGGAAAAAATCATCGGACTTTGCGAATTTTTTAAAATTTTTTGGGAACAGTTACAGTAAATTTGGTTTGTATTGTATAAAATAGATACTTTAATGTATTTCTATATAAAAAATCTTTTCAAAATTTTCATAAATAAGCTCAATGAGATTTTTCAAATTTGTTCAAATTTTGTTGAATTTGGGAAAAAATCATCGATGACTTTGCGAATTTTTTAAAATTTTTTGGGAACAGTTACAGTAAATTTGGTTTGTATTGTATAAAATAGATACTTTAATGTATTTCTATATAAAAAATCTTTTCAAAATTTTCATAAATAAAGTCAATGAGATTTTTCAAATTCGTTCAAATTTTGTTGAATTTGGGAAAAAATCATCGATGACTTTGCGAATTTTTTAAAATTTTTTGGGAACAATTACAGTAAATTTGGTTTGTTTTGTATAAAATAGATACTTTAATGTATTTCTATATAAAAAATCTTTTCAAAATTTTCATAAATAAGCTCAATGAGATTTTTCAAATTTGTTCAAATTTTGTTGAATTTGGGAAAAAATCATCGATGACTTTGCGAATTTTTGAAATTTTTTTGGGAACAGTTACAGTAAATTTGGTTTGTATTGTATAAAATAGATACTTTAATGTATTTCTATATACAAAATCTTTTCAAAATTTTCATAAATAAACTCAATGAGATTTTTCAAATTTGTTCAAATTTTGTTGAATTTGGGAAAAAATCATCGATGACTTTGCGAATTTTTTAAAATTTTTTGGGAACAGTTACAGTAAATTTGGTTTGTATTGTATAAAATAGACACTTTAATGTATTTCTATTTAAAAAATCTTTTCAAAATTTTCATAAATAAACTCAATGAGATTTTTCAAATTTGTTCAAATTTTGTTGAATTTGGGAAAAAATCATCGATGACTTTGCGATTTTTTAAAATTTTTTGGGAACAGTTACAGTAAATTTGGTTTGTATTGTATAAAATAGACACTTTAATGTATTTCTATATAAAAAATCTTTTCAAAATTTTCATAAATAAACTCAATGAGATTTTTCAAATTTGTTCAAATTTTGTTGAATTTGGGAAAAAATCATCGATGACTTTGCGAATTTTTTAAAATTTTTTGGGAACAGTTACAGTAAATTTGGTTTGTATTGTATAAAATAGACACTTTAATGTATTTCTATTTAAAAAATCTTTTCAAAATTTTCATAAATAAACTCAATGAGATTTTTCAAATTTGTTCAAATTTTGTTGAATTTGGGAAAAAATCATCGATGACTTTGCGATTTTTTTAAATTTTTTGGGAACAGTTACAGTAAATTTGGTTTGTATTGTATAAAATAGACACTTTAATGTATTTCTATATAAAAAATCTTTTCAAAATTTTCATAAATAAACTCAATGAGATTTTTCAAATTTGTTCAAATTTTGTTGAATTTGGGAAAAAATCATCGATGACTTTGCGAATTTTTTAAAATTTTTTGGGAACAGTTACAGTAAATTTGGTTTGTATTGTATAAAATAGATACTTTAATGTATTTCTATATAAAAAATCTTCTCAAAATTTTCATAAATAAACTCAATGAGATTTTTCAAATTTGTTCAAATTTTGTTGAATTTGGGAAAAAATCATCGATGACTTTGCGAATTTTTTAAAATTTTTTGGGGACAGTTACAGTAAATTTGGTTTGTATTGTATAAAATAGATACTTTAATGTATTTCTATTCAAAAAATCTTTTCAAAATTTTCATAAATAAGCTCAATGAGATTTTTCAAATTTGTTCAAATTTTGTTGAATTTGGGAAAAAATCATCGATGACTTTGCGAATTTTTTAAAATTTTTTGGGAACAGTTACAGTAAATTTGATTTGTACTGTATAAAATAGATACTTTAATGTTTTTCTATATAAAAAATCTTTTCAAAATTTTCATAAATAAACTCAATGGGATTTTTCAAATTTGTTCAAATATTGTTGAATTTGGGAAAAAATCATCGATGACTTTGCGAATTTTTTAAAATTTTTTGGGAACAGTTACAGTAAATTTGGTTTGTATTGTATAAAATAGATACTTTAATGTATTTCTATATAAAAAATCTTTCAAAATTTTCATAAATAAGCTCAATGAGATTTTTCAAATTTGTTCAAATTTCGTTGAATTTGGGAAAAAATCATCGATGACTTTGCGAATTTTTTAAAATTTTTTGGGAACAGTTACAGCAAATTTGGTTTGTATTGTATAAAATAGATACTTTAATGTATTTCTATATAAAAAATCTTTTCAAAATTTTCATAAATAAGCTCAATGAGATTTTTCAAATTTGTTCAAATTTCGTTGAATTTGGGAAAAAATCATCGATGACTTTGCGAATTTTTGAAAATTTTTTGGGAACAGTTACAGTAAATTTGGTTTGTTTTGTATAAAATAGATACTTTAATGTATTTTTATTTAAAAAATCTTTTCAAAATTTTCATAAATAAGCTCAATGAGATTTTTCAAATTTGTTCAAATTTTGTTGAATTTGGGAAAAAATCATCGATGACTTTGCGAATTTTTTAAAATTTTTTGGGAACAGTTACTAAATCTATCGAGAATAGGACGTTTGAAAATCCCTCACTTACACAAACTTGAAGCCTTTCCCGGATTGTTAGGGATCGTATCGATTTCGTCCTGAAAATGCGGCACACAACGCGACCAGAAGACCTCCCTGAATAATATCACACGTTTGTATAACTCTTGACAAGTCGCGACAATGTAATAATACCTTTGAAGTGAACTTGTTATCTCGCTTTGTCTTGATGACCTCATTTATATCCACCTATGTGCGTCTCTTTTAAAAGGTCAAACTCGGATTTATCTTTAAGTTAAAGTTAAATCGTACAATTATTTCAAAAAACTCGTTTTATTAAATAAATAACAATTTCGATTTTAATAAAAATTAATTATCGGGGTTAAAGCTGTTAACCGTATTAAAGGTGAAAAAGACAGTGAAAATTTAATCTTCGGCTTATCAAATTAACGTTCATCCCTGAGAGTTTATTTTTAGAATTTACCGTAGGTTATAATCCATTAGCGAGTTTAAAATACAACATTCAATATTAATTTTGTAATTTTTGAGAAAATATCAAAAATAATAAAAAAAAAAATTATGTGAATTATAAAAGTATTTTAACTTTTGTTTCAGTTCAACAGCTAGCGATCTTATTTCAAGAAGAGGTGTCTTTTCTAGACGTTATTATGGATCTGTCGAACAAGTAAGTGTTAATTCCTTTAATGATTTTAATAAATTACTATAATTAGTACCCAAATCCACAATTTTAACCGTTGTACAACTTTACAAACAGATCCCAACACAAAATATTTACAGTTTAAAAGCGTTGAATACTAAACCGATTCATTATTCATTCCGCCAAAGCAAAAAGGAAACTCTACGCGTAAAGATGGAGTAAAAAAAAATCAAACAAAACTCGGAGAAGCTAGTTTTGTTTGGAGAGTATCGAGAGAATAATCTAAAGTTTCGTATACGCTCGACTCGAGGGGGGTCTTTAAATATTTATAAACGCGGAATTTCCGCAGCAAACACGGCATACACCTTCCTGCAACCCCTTTAAACCGTATATACAGAGAGAAATTGTTGGCTTGGATCCCAATCTATGCTTTCGCGTTACATTAGACGCCCCAAAGCGTCGACCTACATAGATAAGAAAACGAAGAATCATGTCGAATCATTTATCGAAGGCTAAGAAACTTTTTTAAAAGTCTACTTAAATTGCTTACGATTAGAATTTGATAAATTGATGATCGATAATTAATACTTATAAGCTTGAATTGTTCAATAAAAGAGAGAAAAAAAAGTTGTTCCTGATCGTAAGTACGGTCCTGTTTATCAAACGTCAATTTGACATTCAATGTCAAAATAAATTGCAAATTTTACTTCAGAATTATTGATATTTTAACTCAACAAGGAACTAATGAACTTTTTATTTTTAAAATAAACGAAATTACAAATATTTTTCAACATTTTAACAATGGGATGTACTTCTACATGTAAACAAACATTGTCTACACTTTAGAGTAAACAACGTTTAGAATACGTAGTCTACGTAATCTATGTAGACTACGTAGACAACGTGTAAATTTAAAAAGTCTTTTAGGTTAGGTTATGTGTTAAATAGTGTGACTAGTGCATCAGGTAAACCGGTGAATAGGTTTGTTATCTGTTGTGTAAGCTAAGAAAAAATGTCGAGAAACAAAAATAGTTGTTTCGATGACCTGATGTTCACTCTCTTAACCCTGCAGCAGGCGCGTGGTCTACATGTGTAGACCACGGATTTTGTACGGTGATCAGTGTTGCCAGATGAAAAAAATAAAATTCACCAGATAAAACGAAAAAAATCACCAGATTTTCACCAACTATTTTTAAACCTTTTTGGGTAACCTTTTTTTTCTTCGAAAATATTGACGTGCCGGCAAAAATAAATCAACATTCCCTTATTTCTTACCAACAATATTTATTAATATGTACACATATTTATATTACATTACGTACCATCAACTTACAGCAACAAAAATCAATGAAACGATTTTTTAGAAGTATATTCATATTTTATTGAAAAATAACAACAAACAAGAAAAACAACAACGCTAAACCTTAACCTACAATTCATTATTATACATATTACTATTATGTTTTTCCACTACTTCTTTAGTGATACAAAAATCATAGCAATTACGTTTATCCATTAATCTTTTACTATGTAAAATCCCACTTAACGTTCTTGAAGACAGACGGTTTCATAATTTTGTCTTGTTTAAATTTATGGTGCTAAATTGCCTCTCAACGCATGCACTGCTATGAGGTAAACACAAAATAATTGAAAATAATTTGTTCATTTCTGGAAAAAGGAATTCTTCACCTTTCCAGAATTCTTCAACTTCTAAATTAAAATCGAATTCACTTGAAAATTTTAACGTTCTAAACTCTCTATCCAAATCATTTACATTTTCTATTGAGTGCGGAAATTTTAACCCTAAATCAGCAATGTTATCAGTTTGACTTATGTTTTTTGGATTCAAAATTGAAGCAAGTTTTATTACTTCCACTTCTCTCGAATTGAATGGAAACCGCTTAAAAATTTGGTGGGCTCCTTCTATATAAAAGTTAAGACAGTTAAGCATAAATTTATGCTTTTCAGTCTTATCCGTGATTACATTTTTTTTGTAGAGCTGAAATGACCTTTGGTCCAAAATACACCTTTTCTATTGGAAGATAATTTTCAGGGTTTCTGTATTGTAGTATTGTTAAATCAGTATTTTTTAAATATGTTGGTTTTATGTAAAAGCTAAGCAATAATTTATAAGCGGTAGACATTCTAGAATAAAGGACCTGAATTTTTGGCTTTTCAGATTGAAATTCTAAATTTAGGTCTGTAAAAATAGGTAGTACATATTCCAGAAATTCAAGGTATAGTTTATTTATGGGTTGATCAAGTAAACTGTAAATATTAGCGGCGCTTGATGTACTGTCATAAACTTCACTTCTAAAATACAATTTAAGAGCCTCATATTGTTCCAAAACTCTAACTACTGTTGCTTGCAGCGAAAGCCATCTTGTTTGAGATGGATGTAATAGTTTATGAGGTTTAATATTTAAGAAAATTTGAAATTCCTTAAATTCTGATTGTCTTTTAAAACTATGCTGCATATAGGAAAACAAATTGCGGATTAGTTGCTCTACTGTGTCTGGTATTTTATTGCAGGCATGGGATGCACATAAGGCTAGTGAATGGCATATGCATTTCATAACAAATAAATCAGGTATATGTTCTTGAAAAAGGGTTTTTAAAGAATGATGCCCCCCCCCCCGTCATTGTATTAGCACCATCTGCTGCAAACCCGACCATGTTTGTTTTGTATGGTATATTATTCTGATTAAAAAAATCTACTATAGTATTAAACAAATTTTGGGCTATTGCTTATTTAATAGGAAAAAGCCCAAGAAATTCATCTTTGGTATTAAAGTTTTGATTAATTCTAACAACTATTGCTAATTTTTTTTCAACAGATATGTCTGTAGACTCGTCTACTGAGACGGAAAATTTATTTACTTTCATCTTTTGAACAATATTTTCAAAGTTAGTTTTTCCTAAAACATTATTAATTATTGCTGTACACTTACTTCGACTGCAAGACATTTGACTAAGTTCTTTTGATTCAATCCCAGATGTACAAATAGTTTTTGTAAGTTCGGTTAAATGATCAGAAATATTTATTGGAAGGTTGTGTTCAGCAATAAATGCTGCAATACGAATTTCGTTTTGTTTTAAAATATTGCTATTGCCAATAGTGAAAGATTTTTGTGTTAATGTTGGCTGTTTAAATAATGAATCCATGTTAGATATGTGTTTTCTGGAACTATTATGCTTCTTCACTGCAGCAGAGCCTCCAATGCAATCTTTATTACACATTTCACATTTAAAATAGTGCTTGCCAAGGTTACTTTCTTTAATCCATTTTTTGTATTCTTCATGCACTTCCCATTCAGCTCGATATTTATGAGCATAAAATTTCTTCCTTCTCTTTGTTTTGTTCGCTGTTTCTTCCTCCGTGCTTGAAGATGTTTCTTTACCGACCGTTTGAGTCACATTTTCATCTATTCCAAATGTGCTTGTAGATGGTTGAGGAGAGGGAGGTTTAGGTTCATCTTTGTCCTTTATCAATAAAAACTTTTTCATCGTGCGTACTTCTAGCGAAAAAAATAATATAATTCGTCAACGATTACACAAAGGGTTAATATTAATAAGTAACTATAAATTTGAGTTACTTACCGGTATGTTTCACAGAATATATAAATAAAAATTAATGCACCTTAACAATCACTGTAACTTTTTCTGTCAACTTTTTCTAAAGTGTAAAACTCGGAAGCACATTAAAAAAGAGAATGGATGAGTAAATCGGAATATTATATCAATAGGTAATTCCCCCAACCGAAGTTCCTGACATAAACGTAAAAATATTTGATATTTGGGAACATCACTACGAGATGTCAGCTCAAGAAAAGTTTTACAAAAAATGTATACATAGTAGCTGTAATATTTTTTTTGTTTATCGGATACTTTTTTGAAATTTCGGTCAAAAAATGAAAAGTTAAAAAATCACCAGAAATATGAAATTTCTCTGAAGTTTTCACCATTTCACCAGATCGCGAAAAAATCACCAGATATGGTGAAATTTCACCAGATCTGGCAACACTGACGGTGATAGACCACGCGATTATAAGTGCAACTCACAGAACAAATATAACGAGAAGTGGAAGGTCAACGTTATAGAATGGGTGATTGGGCTATCCCCACTTTCGAGCGGAATAGATGCGCGCGAAAATGAAAGATTTGAAAATGTAAACAAATCTGTATTTATAATCTATATTTATTTTTACATTATACTTATTCACTGTGGTGAATAAAATTTTATCACCACAGTGAAAAAATATAACATAAAGATAAAAATGAAAGAGAAAAAACTACTTACTAAAAGAATAAGTACAAATAATTTAAAATATTTATTTCAATTTTAATTTATCTAAATTTTACAACATGTTTCATTACAATAAAATGATATCTAATAACAAAAAATATTATTTTACATTAAACATATTTATGTCACAAAAGGAGTTGAAAATTAAAAAAATAAAATGAATTAAATAAAAAAAATTATCAAACATACACTGTAAGGTCAATAACCATGTTTATAATTTAGGGTTTGCCACTACTCCTCTATGTCGTGCATTTGAGCAAGACGATGAGACTGTTAAGCACATCGTATGTGATTGCCCGAATCTCAAGGACCTTAGATGAAGGGACTTGTGTGACGACTGGCCAACCATGGATAGAATTAAAGACATATCTCTAAGCTGCATCTAACCTTTGGTAAATCTTTAAGCTGGTTGATGTAGACAGAGTAAGTGACAAGGAGGTTATACATACATACACAAAACACATTTTCTAGCGCTAGTTTTAAATTGGTTCGATGCGCATCTTCATTCAAAATTCTTTCTTAGGGAAGTTAGATCCTTTTGAAACATCCAGACTAGTCCAGACAATGCTATACTTGATCCTTCCATAATTTGGAAATAACTTTTTCTTCTTGCAAAACGTTTTGTCCACATGAAACAATAAAAGGTGTTAGTGATTATAAATTACATTCGGGCTTCCATCTGTTTAAACCTGTTGGATTTTTTTGAGCAAGCATGAAACTTTTTGTTACTGGGATCTTTTGCAACGTAAGCGTTTTTACAAGATGGAAAACGGTAAAAACGCTTTTCTTTGAGGTACGGAAAATGCTTGTACTACTTGGAATATAGGCGTACACTTAAAATTATTAACCTTTCGCTACACGCACCGGACTATCAGTCCGGATTTTGATCGTCATCTATTAGTGTTATTTCGAACTTGCTCTGACCATAATTTTTTGGATGAATTTCTTTCTTGCCGACATTTTATTATCTGTCAATGCATCGTGTGTTGAGTTTGAATTCAATTTCAAAATCAGTTATTTCGAAAATATGAGCTGTAATGAAGAAAGGAACAAAAACTTGTTGTCCAATAATAATGAGGAGGAAGAGGATGAAAACCTATTATTGGACAACAACGTTTCAGAATATGAAGATGAGGAAGATGAAAATGAAGAAGACGATTTGACATTATTAAATAATTTAAATATTTTTTTATTTCGCATCAGCTCCCTCTCTTATTTATTTTTCGAACCCGGACTCAGAGTCCGTTGCGTGCAGTCGCGCGAACAAAAAAAAGCGCGTGTACTGGAAGGTTAAGAATGATTAGAAACAATACTTAAAACCTTACCGTAACGAAAAACAACACAATAAAATACTAATAACTTCACATGGCGTGCAAAATGCCGGGAAACGACGCGTTTTATTGCGCGCAGACGCACTGTGGCAACGCGGTGTTGCCACATAACTCAAATCGCCCAACGTGGCATCTGTGTTTCTGTGTTTAAGCATTGCCGGGTTCCGTAACCGAGTTTCATCTCCATGGTACAACTGTTTCGTGCGAAATTTGAGCGACTACCCAAGCCCATATCGGCATTTCTCGTGATAGTAACGAACGATAAATAGTTTTGTGAATACTATAACCGCGTAAGAATAACATGTATATATTTCGTTCAATGGCGGCAATAGTGACACATCTCAAAAATTGTAATAAAGGAGAAAATGGTTTTTAAAAATTGCAGTAATTTGAAATGCGATATCCATGCACTGGAATATAGACAAAAATGAAAAAAACCATAATGACTAGTGTAATTTTTGGGAGTTGGATTAATAAAAGCAATCGATAAGCAGCAACGCTACCGTCGAATTAAATTTGTGTCACTCTTGCAGCTACATAGAAGTTAAAATTGAAATAAAGTTATAATGTCACATCCGCCATTTATTCGATTTGAGATGAACTAACTTTGTGGTGATCTTGCAGATACAAAAGGTATAAGATGTCAGATTTTAATGCAACAGTTACTAGAATATTTACGATTTTTGAGATGTGCCACTATTGCCGCCATTGAACGATTTGTTTACTGTTCTAATTTATTACATTTAGCGCCGGCACAAACGAGGCGGTTTTGAACGCGAGTTTAATCGTACGCTTGCTAACGCGCGTTTTGGTGTATACGCATTTTAATTGGAGTGTACACATTTTATGACATCTAACGCTCACTTGTACACATGGCAACGGCAAGCGTACGATTAAACGCGTGTTCAAAAACGGCCAGTCTGTACCGGGGAAGTGATGAACCAGAGGTAAGGCTGAAATGGTACAATGAACTATCAAGTGAAGAAGAAGAAAACTTAAATGATGGTGATGATGATAACGACTGGGTTGAAGAAGATATTATTGAAGAGAGCGAACATGATGCAGTATCCGGACAAGAATTTGAAGAGAATGACGACGAATTAGTTGAAACTAGAGAAGTAAGACGAATGACGGATAAGTTTGCACCAATTAGGGATTTATTTGAACATATTGTGACATATTTCCAGAAGTACTTCACACCCAGCGAATATGTAACTATAGAGGAACAGCTTTTGGCGTTTCGCGGACGCTGTTCATTTAGACAGTACATTCCCAGTAAGCCGGCTAGGTATGACATAAAAATGTTTGCCTTGGTTGATGCTAAGACTTTCTATACTCTAAATCTTGAACCTTATGTGGGTAAGCAAACTCAGGGAGCATATGACAAAAGTAACAAAGCAGATGATATGTAATATACACCTTATAGTAAAAAAGTTATTTTGGTTTAAAAAATGAGAATGTCTTGTTTTGCATCTAACACTTTGAAATCTCTGCTTCGTGAACTGCAAAGTTCTGGATTTGGCGTTTCTGTAAAAAATCAGTATCTGCACTAATAAAATTTGGAATTGCGATAAAAGAGATTTTAAAGAAGCTGATTTTATTAAAAAAAAAGTACAAAATTAGTTTCTTAGGTACAAATTTAAATTCGTAAGTCAGTATCAGATTCATTATCAGAAAACACTAAACACTAGTGTGTCATTCACACCCCCCTGAGTTTCCGAAGTATTGGCTGGATTGTCTTGAAAGGCGTTTTTGAAGAACTTCAAACATTCATCGTTTTCCCATTCTGCACCATAGTGTTTGGCTAGCAAAGAGGAAATGCTTCTTATTTTGTAAGGTTTAAGGCTTCTATCTTAAACCTCTGCCTCTTTGTCTTAGTTTTTCCACGCTTCCACTCTTGCTTACTTGCTGTTCTCTTTCGTCCTTTGCGACGAGGACTTGGCTCAATGGTAATGTTGTTGAAGGTAATCAAAACTCCATAATATATTCGTTACCACGCTCTCGTTTAAACTAATTATGCAAAAGCGAGCAAAACTAACAGCTACTTCAATGTCACGGCTATCACGTGAAGTAATGCAAGACCTGGATAGGTTCAAATACAAACGTCTGCTCTTGCACCTAACTACTTGGCGCAAATGTCTGTTTTTGCATTTAAAGCGAAATTTATTATTGCAATAACTCGCTTAAATGTACTGTTACGCTCTTGGGGGGCACAAAAATTGATTTTTTGCTAAATTTACAATACAGATCCGTGTCTAACTAATTTTTGAAGAAAATCTCGAATGTCTGCTTTTGCATTTATATGCTTCATATAGTATTGAGACTTGTGAAACCAGTATCTAATACAAATCGGAACATAACAGGAGATAACTGGTTCACAAGCATCTCACTGGTAAAAAGGCTAAAAGTTGAGGAAAAGCTTACATATGGGGGTACGCTTAGAAAGAATAAACCCGAAATACCACGAGAATTTCTGCCTAATAGGAGAAAAGAAATATATTCTTCAACTTTTGGTTTCCAAGAGGACTGCATACTAGTCTAGTATTGCCCCAAAAAAAACAAATCGGTAATACTACTTTCTAGTATGCACCATGACAATTCCACTGACGAAACTAATGATAACAAACCCGAGATCATACTATGCTATAATAGAACAAAATATGGTGTGGATGTAGTTGACCAAATGCAATACTAAACATTTCTGCCATTAATGCATTTTGTATACAGATTTGGAAATTTCATTTGAGGACATAGGAAAATAATGCGTGCAACAGAGAAGCATATAGGAAGTAGATTAGATAAACAAAGAGCGATATAACTGTTTAAGGTGTCTTTGAAACTGCCTGTTAAATTTGAAAAATTTCAAAATCGTTTAGAAAACCGAAAAAAAATTTAATATTTATGCTTTATGCGCATATTATCTGCACCCAAAATACCACGAAGATGCAACATCAAAATTGTCGGTTGTTCAGTTGCAAGATGTTTAGGATTTTATGTTGAATACTTTGAACACGGATGGAATAAATAGTTTTTACCAATTTAAAGAACGATGTGGCATCTTTCGTACACTCTTAGAGGAAAATGTTACCGACCCAATAGTATATTGGAATATGGTTAATTTACATCACACAAATTTATCATCCCTGGCAATGAAACTGGAAAGGATTCCTGCTTCATCTACCCAAATAGGACGGGTGTTTTCTAATTGGTCATTCGTACATTCACCGTTACGAAATCGTTTGGATTTTAATCGGTCCAGAAAATTATTACATATGTATTATACACATAAAACGGTTGACAACAATTTATCTCAAGACTATTAGAGTTATTTAATATGTTTATTTTATTGTTAGAATACTTTTGATTTTTGATATTTATTAGTTTGCTTAAAATTTGAATCGTTTTCTGTTAATTTTATTAAAATACATGACTACGTAAGACTAACGAGAAATTTGACGTGATAGTTTACAATGTCATCTTTACGTTGTTATATTATTAAAGCTACAAGTAAGGTTAGAAGTATCAAAAATTTTTTACCAACTGAAAATTTTCTTAATTTTTTTGACAACACTTGGAATAAAACGGTCTTTTTAAATTGAAATTAGAATATTTTAAGTTTGATTTAGAAAAAAAATCAAATCAAAATCTTTAAAAATGAATTTTTGATGAATTTTTTAAAAAATTGTTAATTTTCTAACCTAAAAAAATTTTTAACAATGAAAAGAATTAAATTAAAATCTTTAAAAATGAATTTTTGGCGAATTTTTAAAATTGATCGATTTTTTTAAGTTAGGTTAGAAATGTCAAAAAATTTTGATCAACTTTGAAAATTTTTTTAATTTTTTTGACAACACTTGCAATAAAACGGTCTTTTTAAATCAAAACTAGAATGATTTAAGTTTCATCCAGAAAAAAAATCAAATAAAAATCTTTAAAAATGAATTTTTGATGAATTTTTTTAAAAATTGTTAATTTTCTAACCTAAAAAATTTTTAACACCTTGAAAATTTTTTAAATTTTTTTGAAACCATTTAAAATAAAACTGGCTTTTTAAATCAAAACTAGAATGATTTAAGTTTCATTTAGAAAAAAAATCAAATCAAAACCTTTAAAAATGAATTTTTTATGAATTTTTTTAAAAAATTGTTAATTTTCTAACCTAAAAAATTTTTTACCAACTTTGAAAATTTTTTTAATTTTTTTGAAACCATTTAGAATAAAACAACCTTTTGAAATGAAAACTAGAATATTTTAGATTTCATTTAGAAAAAAAATCAAATCAAAATCTTTAAAAATGAATTTTTGATGAATTTTTTAAAAAATTGTTAATTTTCTAACCTAAAAGTATTTTTACCAACTTTGAAAATTTTTTTAATTTTTTTGAAACCATTTAGAATAAAACGGTCTTTTTAAATCAAAACTAGAATGATTTAAGTTTCATTTAGAAAAAAAGTCAAATCAAACTCTTTAAAAATGAATTTTTGATGAATTTTTTAAAAAATTGTAAATTTTCTAACCTAAAAAAATTTTCACCAACTTTGAAAATTTTTTTAATTTTTTTGACAACATTTAGAATAAAACGGTCTTTTTAGATCAAAACTAGAATGTTTTAAGTTTCTTCTAGAAAAAAAATCAAATCAAAATCTTTAAAAATGAATTTTTGATGAATTTTTTAAAAAAATTGTTAATTTTCTAACCAAAAAAAATTTTTACCAACTTTGAAAATGTTTTTAATTTTTTTGACAACAGTTAGAAGAAAACGGTCTTTTTAGATCAAAACTAGAATGTTTTAAGTTTCATTTAGGAAAAAATCAAATCAAAATTTTAAAAAATGGATTTTTGGTGAATTTTTAAAGTTGATCGATTTTCAAAGTTCGTAAAGTAAAGTTCGTAGTCTACGGCACATCCCTGTTTTAACATTAATCTTTATCATTTTAAAAGTCTATTAAATTACTTGCGATTAATTTGTTAAATTAACTTTAATTAATTTTAAATTTATTTATTTATTTATTTATTATATAAAAACGTAATTCTAATAAAGCAATGAAAAGTTTCCTAGAAATAATTTATTAAATTGGCACGAAGAGAACGCTTAAAGGTGAAAATAAGCGAAAACCTTGGTTACTTTTCACCCCTAACTAGACTTTATTGTAAAGCTGCGGTCATCTGAAACCTTTGGGGAAAAAGAACGGGTGGAAAATAACGAGAGGAAACATTATAAAAATGGGAAAAGTTGATTGTAAAGTTGAATAATGAAGATAAAAAATAAAATATATAAAAAGTTATTTTTAAATTATTCCCATATTTCTCATTTTTTTTTTTTTTTTTTTTTAGTTACATCAAAGCGAATCTGACGGTCAAGAACAAGGTAGAAGATTTAGAATCGAAAATGGGGATTCGCCAGGTGAAAAAGATGAGGTATAGGAAAATTAATTTGGAATAAATAAGATTCTAAGATAGAATTTTAAAATAAATTTTAAAGAGTAGGTTTTCCATTTTTAATCAATTTTTAGATGTTTGGATCACCGAGCACACCAGTTTTGGAAAATCCCGAATACCAAACGAGATGGTATTTTAAGTATTTCCTTGGAAAACGTAAGTGAATTAAAAAATAATAATAAATTAAACCTTTTCTTATTATTTTATTTTATTTTATTTTATTTTATTTTTTTGATTTTATAGTTCATCAAAATTACGTAGGAATGGACTCGGAAAAATCTCCGTTTTTCCTAAGCGTTGTCGTCAACGAGAATTCTAATCAATGCGTGCCTCTTTATCGAGCTATACTATTTAAAAAAACGGTAAAAACTATTTATTTTAATATTTTTTTTCTGAAATATAGTTCATATTTGTACAGGGAGCGCAGAAAATCTCCTTACCGTACACCCAAAATAAGGTGTTGACCGTAAAACAAATCTTATCGAATTTCCCCAACATGGAAAAGGTGGAAAAGGGACCGAAAGAAATTTTCTCGCCGGAGATACAAAAAGATTTGCTACTTTTAGAGGAACAAGAAGGATCTGTTAACTTTAAATTTGGTGTTATTTATATGAAACACGGACAGACGAGTGATGACGAAATTTTAAGCAACGGTAAACTTAATTAAATTCTTATTAAAAAGTAATAATAATTTTAAATTTTTATTTTATTTTTTTTTTTTTAAGAAAATGGAAGTGAAAAATTCGAAAAATTTCTTCAACTTTTAGGAGAAAGGATACGACTTAAAAGTTGGGATAATTATCGCGGTGGATTAGACGTTAAAGGTTTGTTTATTTTTGTTCGTATAAAAATCAGTTTTTGAATTTGGACTGAATTTTCCGATTTATGTAGGTGATATGACCGGAAAGTATTCGATTTACACGGTTTACGAGGGCCACGAGATCATGTTCCACGTGTCCACGCTGTTGCCATATTCGCGGGACAATAAACAGCAGGTGGAACGGAAGAGACACATCGGTAACGACATCGTAAACGTCCTGTTCGTAGATTGCGAGGACGACGAGGTTTTAGACGCTCACGTGGGATTTAATCCCACGTGCATTAAATCGCAATTTACACGTATCCTTTATCAAACACGCAAAACAAACTATAATAAAACCAAATGAAAAAATTTTAACAATTAATATTTTTTCTTTAATTGTAAATCGTTAGATATTTTCGCGGTGGTAACGTTGGACGGCGAAAACAGATACCGGATGTCAATATTTGCGGACGAGGCCGTCCCATTATTCGGGCCGAGCCTGCCCTGCCCTCCGATGTTTGAAGAGGCCTTTTCATTTCGCGATTTCTTACTGGTGAAGCTCATCAATGGCGAGAAAGCCACTTTTGAAACACCCACGTTTGCCCGTAAAAGGGAACGAACGCTGGAGATGCTCATCAGGGATTTGTACACCGAACACACTACCGACCACAGAATGGTAAGTTCGAAAAAAATGGATGGAATCGAATATTCTAATGCTGACTTTATTCGTAAATAAATGTCACATTTTTTTTTTAATTCATATAAAATAAAACGTCGAATTTCATTCCAAACACGTTCGAACTTGTTCGAATTGGCCCGAGTTTACCACTCAATTGAATAATTTATGAGCGACCGGACACCGTTTGCTGAGTTTTGACTTTATTTTTATTTCATTTCACCGATATTCGCTAGTTGAAAATTTTTGTCACGATTTAATATAAATCAATTGAAACGGATCAATCAAACCAACTTAAATAAACTAACTACCGTATTTTTCGGACTATAAGGCGCACTTTTAACATAGAAAAATGGACTCAAATTTTGGGTGCATCTTATCGTCCGAAGATAACATTAAAGTACAGTAAAGTGCCGATTATCCGTGAACCGTTTAACCGGGGTTCGGATTAACCGTGCTTTTATTTTTAACAAATTCAATTTTACTCAACAACAAATTCTTAGAGTACACATAAACTGCGAAACGACTAATTTCTTCCCGAAAAAACAATACTGTTACGTATCAAATGAAAGTATTGAACGGAAAAACAATATTATGTAGTTATGTATGTTTAAAAAAAATGACAGAGCGATAAAAACCCGTCCCAACTTTCCTAGGGAACGTTCAAATTACAAATCCGGGGAATCACAGACTTCAGTGAAATGGACAAATACGTCTTAATTTCAATTTTATAGTCAGTTCTTCTCACAAATTCTTCGCGTGTTCATATCACCTACAAGTTATTCTTCAATCTTCGTTAACATCAGTTCTTCTTCAATCGTTGTTACATACACTTCTTCAATCAACTTATTACAATCATCATCGCGCAACAGTGCAAAATAATTCTTCTTCAATCCTTGCCTTGCATCGGCACAGTGGTTCAGTGGTTAAAAACAACGTTGTAATATTTTTTAGTACCATCCATGGCTCCTAAGCGAAAACGGGTGGTTTTAACAGTAGAAAAAAAATAGAAATTATTAAAAGACGTAAACGTGGTGAAACTATAACTTTGTTAGCTAACAAATACGGAGTTGGACAACAAACCGTACGTGATTTAGTGAAACAGCAGCCCAAATTGGAAAAATTTGTTTCTATGTACGAAACAATAGCCGGACCTTCACAGAGAAAAACAATGAAAGGTGCAAAGAGTGAGCAACTGGAAAATGTAATGGTAAATTGTTTTTTTCAGCAAAGAGCACTAGGAGAGCCGATGTCCGGTCCCTATGTATTAGCTAAAGCACAATATTTTACGGAAAAGTTACAAATCAACGAAGGAATTACACTTTCAACAGATTGGTTGCGACGTTTTAAAGAAAGGCACGGAATTAGGGAATTACAAATTCAATGAGAACAGCTTAGTGCTAACGAAGTTTGAGCTACAATTTTCTGTGACACGTTATCAAACGTGATTAAAGAAAAGGATTTAGTACCTGCGCAAATATATAATGCCGATGAAACCGGTCTCTATTGGCGTGCAATGTCTACTCGTACATTGGCATCCGCTAACGAAAAAACAGCGCCTGGCTATAAAATTAGTAAAGGTCGGATTACAGTTTTATGTTATTCAAATGCTACTGGAGAAGATAAACTAAAGTTAGCTGTAGTAGGGAAGTCAAAGTCGCCTCGAGCATTAAAAGATATAAAAAATCTCCCAGTCGATTACTATAATCACCGTTCTGCGTGGATGACTCGCGACATCTTTGAAATGTGGTTTAAAGATAAATATGTGCCTCATGTCAAAAAATATATAAACGGGAAAGGTCTCCCTCAAAAAGCACTATTACTTCTTGATAATGCGCCATCTCATCCACCAGGTGAAACGTTGTCAGCTGAGAACGGGAACATCAGTGTTTTGTATCTGCCCCCAAATGTTACCGCCCTGATTCAACCCATGGATCAGGGTGTAATTGAAACAATGAAGAGGTTGTACAGAAAAAATTTAATGATGGATCTAGTCGCAAAAGACAACATCGCTCCTTTACAGATTTAGAAATCAATTACGCTTCGAGATGCGGTATACAACATATCGTATGCCTGGCAAAATGTGAAAGTTACCACAATTAAAAAATCTTTTAGCATAATTTTATGCGATGAATCAGCTGAAGAAAATGAAATTTATAACGAGAAAGCTGATGAACCTTTAGCTATACAATTTCAGTCGCTAAAAAATGTTCAAGGCTGTGAACAACTTGATGACAAAAGTATCCTGGAATGGCTAAATATTGATTCGAACGTTTTGGACTGTGAATACATAACCGATGATAATCTAGTCGATAGCATAACCGAACCAATGGTTGTACCGCTCCAGAAATATAGTGACGATGATGTTGAAGATGATGCCTCAGGACCTAAGTCGAAAGACAGCTGCAAAGAAGCACTAACAGGTGCCGAAACTCTTTTAAATTGTATGGAACAACAAGATTACACGGACTACATTGATATTTTAAAAATTCGTACTTTAATAACAAATATTAAAGAAAAGATAATAAATCAGAAAACAAAACAAATAAAAATAACCGACATTTTTTTTAAATAAATGAAGTGTATGCACGTTTTATATTTTCATGGTTTTAGGTAAAGTTTTATATAAAGAAGATTGTTTTACATTACTTTATTTATTTTATTTAATTCTCCATCCTTTCCTTATTACATACTTATTAGAATATGAAACATTCGCATTATTAATTTTAAAAACCTTAAGTTGTATTATCCGTGGTTTTCGATTTTCCGGGTTCCATTTTCCCCCCATTACCACGGATAATCGGCACTCTACTGTATATTTTTCTAAAAATCAGTTTATAAATTCTGGGTGTGTCTTATAGTCCGGTACGTCTTACAAATAATAAATAAATAGAAAAATACCGCTCGCCACTGAAGATTGGTATCACAGGTTGGTATGACACAAACAAGCAGGGGAATTACCGATTTACTTACCGTCTTTGTCTACAATCGTCGATAACTAAATAGTGCTTATTAGGCTTAATCTGTAATCGTGTTTTTGTATGATTCATTTGAATTACTTTTATACATCTTTAATATGTTTTTTTTTTAATTCGAAAAATGAGCGTAAAACAAAAAAGACTCATATAACGTGAGGTATAAACTAAATGTGATCAATTATGTAAAACAATATGGAAACAGAGCAGCAGAGAGACATTTTGGTCCACCACCAACAGAGAAAATGGTTCGAGAATGGAGAAAACAAGAGGAACAATTAAAACTGCTAAGTAAAGACAAAAAAAAAACATTCCGTTCACACTTAGGAAAATTGCTAGAATTAGTACATGCGAAAAATTGGGTAACATACAATCGAAGCATTCTGCATATCTGTTTCTACAAAAATGATAATTTTTGAAGCAAAAAGATGGGCAACTACTAATGGAATTTTAGATTTTTCCGGGTCATCGTCTTGGTGCTTTAGATTTATGAAAAGACACGGGTTATGTATGTGGGATGTTCCTTGATCCAGGAGACCGATTCAAAAAAAAGACCAGAAGACAACAGGAAGTCAGTTGACACAAAACCGAAAACAACAGTTGACGACAAACCGCTGAGAAAGGAGGACGCAAGGAAAGTGAAAGACGAATCGGTGCTCGGTGAAGATCGGAAGACGCGTTTTCGGGGACAGAAACACGTGAGGGTTAAGTTTTAGTTTAGAGGGCGTATTTTGTCTTTGATGTGTTTTGGGCTTTCAAAGGTCATTAAGGGAAAGTTTTGCCACGATTTTTCTTTAATCCCACATGTATGCGTACAAAAACCACACTAGCCCAAAAAATGCCGGCTGAATACGAATCTAAAATTACAGAATTCCATAGATTTGTAATATCAGCGAGAAGGAAACATAATTTCGAGTTTAATCAAATTGCGAATATGGATGAGGTGCCTCTAACTTTTGATGTTCCTTCAAATCGAACTGTAGATTCCAAAGTCACCAAATCAATACTAATCAAAACAACATGTCACGAAAAAACTTACTACACTGTAGTTTTGGCTTGTTGCACGGACGGAGGAAAACTACCACCCATGGTAATCTTCAAGAGAAAAACATTACCAAAAGATAAAATTCCTAGTGGCATTATTATTCACGTTCAAGAAAAAGGCTGGATGGATGAGACAGGCATGAAATTTTGGATAGAAAATATATGGGTAAAACGTCCAGGTGCATTGTTTAAAAAGCCTGCGATGTTAGTGTGAAATCAATTCAGAGCCCATAAAACGGAATCAACCAAGAAATTTGTAAAAGGAATGAATACAGAAATAGCAGTCATTCTTGGAGGCCTCACAAGGCAATTGCAACCCTTAGATGTCTCTATCAATAAATCTTTTAAAAATTTTATGCGAGAAGAGTGGAATAAATGGATGGCAAAACCAAATCATGATATTACCGCAACAGGAGGTATGAAACGGCCAACAATTTCAGATAAGTTTGTACCTGGGTGAAAAACTCATGGGAAGCTGTAAAAGAAGATACGATTATAAACTCATTTAAAAAATGCGGAATAAGTAATGCTATGGATGGTACTGAAGATGATGCAGTTTTTGCAAAGAGCGATAACAGTAGTTCAGAAGAAAGTAATCCGAACGGTGACAGCAACAATATGAGAGATAGTACCGAGAGTGAAGATGAACTGATTGTTGCTAGTAGTACGAGTTATGTTAATAAATAAAAATTATGATCCGAAAGTAACATTAAAGTACTTATATTTTTTTAAAAATCATCTTATAAATTTGAGATGTGTCTTATAGTCCGAAAAATACGGTAATAAAGTTTTTTTTTTATAAAATCTAATTAAACCCAACCCTATTTAATTCATCATTTACAACACATGATTATTTTTTAATTAAATCACATTACAAAGCAAGAACATGAACGACACTTTAATATCCGGTTTAAACCCGTTCGTAGCTATGAAAATTAAATAAAGTCACTTTGAGAATCGTTAAAAGTTTATAACCGCGCGTGGTCGCGGTCCGGTCTCTTCAATTAACGCCCCCGTAATTATTCTCGGTGGTTTTTAACTTTAAAGCTCGCTTTATAACCTTGCATAGCGTTAACTTTTGAGAGTAAGGTCAAAAATGAATATTTCGGTAATTGAACGAGATTAAATTTTATGAATTATATCATCTTGTTTTCAGACTATGTTGAATAGAAGAGCGTTTTCGGATGTATTAGCCGAAACCCCGAGACATTCCCGTTTAAAAGAAGATTCTCGGCAGATCGAATTCGTCCGAATCGGTCAAGCTTTAAAGCTCGAAGCTATAGTGCGGGGAGACGCCCCGACGAGCTTGGTTTCGAGTAATAGCGCTCTTCAAGGCGGAAGCGTCTTCAAACGATCACCTTGGGAGGCTAATTGTTTCTATCCGGTGTTTCCTTCCAGTGTTATTTTATGCGCAGACTCTTGGGGTGATAATAAGCTCGTTATCGGCACGGAAGATGGTTTATTTGTCGTTGAAGGTTAATTAAGGTTATTTTAATCAATTTTTAGAATTAATAAAAAAAAACTTTATTTAGAGGGAAACCTCCATCGATTAATATTCGACAAAACGATCCAACCTCGTCAAATAAATGTGATAGAAGCTCACGGAATCATTTTAATTCGAGTAGGGCAATCAGGAAAAGAAGGAAAAATTTACGTATTCCGTTTAAATCAAATCGAATCGATAAACGAGACCAAAAGTAAATTTGACGTTAAAGAACACCGATTGGAACGAAGTAGAGGAACTCATCTCTATGCCATTTCAAAAGCAGGTAATCAAATTAAATTTTTATTAATTCCAATAGCAAATGATTAATTTTTATCAAGGTGGAAGCCGATTAAGAATGTGTTGCGCCGCCGGACGAAGACTTTTAATGTTCCAATGGAAACATTCCGCAGCTTGGACAGCTTGGTGTCCTAAAAACGACACTGATACAGTCGATGGTTTTAATTTTCTTTGGGTAAACACAACTCCAATTAAAAATTAAAAAAAAAATTTATTTTACAAAAAAAATTTTTAGGAAATAACTCTGAATGAAATACCAACAATTCTAACCGTTTTAGACGGTAATTTAACACCGTCTCAAGACATTCCGGTTTGCGTCGGTTACAAAAATCATTGGGATATCGTAAATGGACGTTCGGGCGTGTTCAAACACGTCCATTCGGTTGATTTACAAAAACCTCATTTGGTTACGGCTTTGGATCTTTACGAAGATGACGAAATTCAACTCCTTTTATGCTATAATCGTTAAGTTTTCATTTGATACATAAATGCCCGAAATGGTTTAAACAAATTTATTGTGTTTTTAGATACTTGTCACTTTCAAAAAATTGATCAAGACGAAGGTTTCCCGACGATAAATTTCGATTTTTATTGGAATTCCGTTCCGACAAATATAGGTATTTATAATAGGAGAATGAAAAATGTTTTTAGGGTTGAATGGGATTTGTTCGATTAAATTTGATTTATTTTTTAGTGTGTATTTTTCCGTATATCATCGGTTTTACTTCGAATTCAATGGAAATCCGATTAATCGTAAACGGAAATTTAATCCATACGATAACAATGCCTAAATTACAACTAATCGCTTCGAAAAATGATATTTTCTTTGCGACTACGGCACCGGAATTTTTTTCCAATCAATACGATCAACAGCAACCATTAACGTTGAAAATTTCTCCACCTCTAAGTCCTAATAGTAAGTCATTTAACTTATCTTATTTTTTTCAACTTTAAGGCTGGTTTTAATACTCAACCGACGCACAGTGTGTAATTTTTATTATCTAGGTGGAAAAAATTATTTTTTTCACCTTTCCGCAGGTGACGTTGATAACAATATTTTAATAGAAAAATGTTTCTAGTATAAGAAATCGCAATAATTTTGTAAAAATATAGTGGAACAAGCGATATTATGCACAAAAATGTAGGTCTGCCTAACGCAATCTAATTAAGTAATGACGTCGAGATGTCTAATGGGCTCTATAGATATTTGATGTTAATCAAACCAAAAGTGTTACTTGTAAAGTTATTGAAAGTTATTGTTGTTATGTTTACTTGCGTAATTTGTATCTAATTATTTGCTTTTAATTTGCTGGTATCATTACGTGGAAAAGGTAAGTCGACTGAGTATAACAAATAATACGATTTCACAAGGTTTTAGTTAAGAGTACCATCAAGTTCCATTTTGAGTTTATATAAATATTATAGCTAACACCTGTGAAAATCTACATATTAAAAAAGAAATTGCGAATATTTGCGATTTCGTTCAGTTTTGCAGTATGACACGGTTACTCTCTCGAGACGCTTTTTGATGTTTGGGTCCAAAATGCGAAGGATTTCAAGTTAAACGCATTACTGAAATATGCCTTGCAAGAACTGGGAAACCCGAAATCAGAGTGGGTTTAACTTTTTTAAAAAAAAGTTAAAAAAATTTTCTCAACAAATTAATACTAACAAGGAGACCACAAGATGTTGTATTCACCGATTTTGATCAAAGTGGTATCAATAGATAGGTATTCATACGCAATACAAATCTGTAAAATATTAGGGCGCACTATTCAGCGATTTGGGAATAAATCCTTATTAAAGTTATTAATAAATTGCGTTTCGAGGCCCAATAACTTGTTAGCCACACCCGCTCTCCCTCCAAGGGCCGCCCACGGATGAGGTGGCATGCTTCTATTTCCAGTGAATTTCCAGTCGCGCGCTGTGCTAGTTCGAATCTCGCAATTTACCGCTTACTCTCTCGTAATTTTAATTTAATACTTCACTTTTTTATAATGTTTTGGTTATATTTTTTTACATTTAAAAAAATTACCAAACGTTTTACAATTGATTTTCTTGATTTTCAATTTCTGCTCCTTTTCGTTTAGGACTTTTTTATATTATTTTTAATAGAATATTTCTCATTAATTTTTAGTTAACATTTAAAAAGTTGTACTTTTGGTTAATGCATAAAAAATACAAATAAATATTAATTATTTTTTCCTTACCATCTAACAGGTTATCTGTTAATAAAAATAGACTAACGTACTAAATTTTGAATGTTATGTTAAAAAATATGCGCGACTGGAAATTCACTGGAAATAGAAGCATGCCACCTCATCCGTGGGCGGCGCTTGGAGGGGGGCGGGAGTGGCTAACAAGTTATTGGGCCTCGAAACGCAATTTATTAATAACTTTAATAAGGATTTATTCCCGAATCCCTGAACAGTGCGCCCTAATATTTTACAGATTTGTATTGTGTATGAATACCTATCGATTGATACCACTTTGATCAAAATCGGTGAATACAACATCTTGTGGTCTCCTTATAAGTGGGAAACAGTTGGAAGACAGCGAACACTGTTTCTTCGCACCAACTCCACTTGCCTACAAGAAAATATTGTTTTTTTCTGAAGATATCTTTAAAATTAACTGAAAAATGTTTAGGTGTCCCAACATTTTATGTCCACTGACTGTACTATCTTTTAATTAATTCTAATCTTGGACACCCTGTATCGCTTAAACTGACAACTTTTGTATAAAGCATATATATTTATGCAGCTAAATTATATTTTGGTCACTAAAATCATTAGCTTTAGAATTCAGATTTTTTTCCTTCTACATCATGAAAATTACACACTGTCAAAAAGTCTGTTCACTACTGCATTGATGAACAGCTACGCGACGTGTATGAAAACTGTCGGTCGAACGAGTCCGCTTAATAAATGTCGGTCAGTTGACAGACTGTTACATAGTATTACAGCGTTCAGTGTTTGGCAGATTCGTCAGTGCGTGTACTGTCCTCTTAAGCGGGTCTCACACTGAAGCATTAATTTAACATGTTAACGACCAAATACCGTTGACCTGGCCGACCCGCCTTTCGGCAATCGCGCGTAACCAGCGAAACCCCTTCCTCAGGAACCCGCCACCTCCGCCTTCCAAATTAGCGGAGAAAGAAGAACATGAGCTTTATCACAGTAACAATATGAATTAACAACAAGAACAATATGAGTGAAACGGATCAATACAATATCAAAACATCATCTAGCGAATAGACCCCGGCTTCGGTTATAGAGCTGTGGATTCCGTAGTCAAGTATTCACCCCCCCCCCTTCATACTCAAAAGCTGGGTTTAGATTGCGCGCAACATACTAGCGCAACTGTTTCGCGAAACAAGACTCGCATAGTGTACACGTGTGCTCCAACTCGAAACACGTTGCGCGAAACAGCTTCACAACGAGCCGGGGGTTTGTCGGTTTTTGGATGCGAATCAAAGTGTTTCGTTTTACCTGATTCGCATAGTGTAAACGTCGTTTGTCCTGGGGTGAGTAATAGAATTAGAAGTAGAAACGGAGGCTAATGCAACACAAGTTGGGAAAGACAGGATTGACAACGAGTCACACTTGGAGACTGAAGGAAAGATTACTGAAGGTCGCAAACGAAAGAAAAGAGAGATTTTAGACTCCGATAAAATGATGGGTGAAGCATTACAAATTTTGAAATCATCATATCGACGCTCCCAACGAAGACTGTACTAACTCAAATTTTGAACTTTGGAGATAAATTAAGTAGAACTTTTGAACTACCTCCAATAATTATACTTTAGGCAATATAACTCAAATAACGAAGACTGTACTAACTCGAATTTTGATTTTTGGAGATAAATTAAGTAAAACTTTTGAACTACCTCCAATAATTACGCTTTAGGCAATGTAACTCAAATAACCAAAAATTTGAGTTAGTACAGTCTTCGTTAGAAGCGTCGATATGCATTAAATTTAGCCAATGAACTCAAAAAATATGGTGCTCAAACCCTTACACACGTCAAAAAAGTCATTGCAAACACTTTGTTTGAGGCAGACATGGGAAGGATGTCATCTATGTCATCTTATGATAGCAATCTACACCCACAACAAGCATATATGGCATCACCTCGCACCTATACATTCGAGTCTGCGTTTCTGCGTTTCTTAGCTGTGTGTCCATTCTTTCAATTTTTGGTCCAACAAGTGCCATAACATATTCAAAATCTTCTGTGGTCGTGCGGATGAAATTTCTAGCAGTATCTTCTATGGGTTCTACTGCCATTTCCCTCATTAGTTCATTACCATATTGGCATCGTCAACGAAACAATTTCTTCGCCCACCAACGGCGACGTCGTCTTTTTTTATTTTCCTGATTTAAATATAATATCGCCATGACCGCGAACGCAGAAGCAACAACCGATTGTACGACAGACATGTTTGTCTCGCCCAAACTGGCGGCTCACCATGTTTCGCCCAAACGTTTCGCTCTGTGTAAATGCATCAGATGAGACGACCATCAAGTGAAATAGCCTCGCGAAACAGTTGCGCGAGTATGTTGCGCATAGTCTAAACCCAGCTAAACACCAATCCACTCGCAACAAAGTTTAGATCTAACATATCCTTATCATCCTGTATACACACTAACATCCCTCTCCCCACTTTCGCTCTATTTCTCATACACTCCTCTCTTCTTTCAATTCTTTCCTTTAACTTGCAATCAAACAACATACTTCACGTCATCCTCTCCCGCTCCACACTTACATACTCCATCCACTTCTTTCAGTCGAAACCGCCTGAAATAGGAATTGAATGGCCCATGTCCAGTAATCAGCTGAACAGTTTTGCTGTTCATCATTACTCTGCCCTTCCACGCTTCTTCCATTCCATCCATTCGTACACACTTCTACCTGTAGCTGACACTCTCCAATTCTCCTTCCACTCACACATCATCTGTTCCCGTTTCTTTTTGAACATGCTTTTAGCTATCTTCATGTGCATTGCACGATCTAACATATCCTTATCATCCTGTACACACACTAACATCCCTCTCCCCACTTTCGCTCTATTTCTCATACACTCCTCTCTTCTTTCAATTCTTTCCTTTAACTTGCAATCAAACAACACATGCTTCACGTCATCCTCTCCCGCTCCACACTTACATTCTCCATCCACTTCTTTCAGTCGAAACCGCCTGAAATAGGAATTGAATGGCCCATGTCCAGTAATCAGCTGAACAGCTTTGATGTTCATCATTACACTGCCCTTCCACGCTTCTTCCATTCCATCCATTCGTACACACTTCTACCTGTAGCTGACACTCTCCAATTCTCCTTCCACTCACACATCATTTATTCCCGTTTCTTTTTGAACGTGCTTTTAGCTATCTTCATGTGCATTGCTTCGATATTAACCTCCTCATTCCTTACAAAATTGTGAACCTCTTTCATACCCCTCTCCTCTCTATCTTCCCATCTCACTCTCACTTTAATTCGCCTTCGCTCCGCCTCCTCAAACACTCTCACCACCTCATTCAACTCCGTGTTCCTTTCTCTCTTATCTACTAACCACTTCACCACTGTCATGCTATCACTCTTTATCACCCATTCATAAGGTGACCAGATTTTTAGGTGGGCAAAGCGGGACAATTAGGAAGGAGGCGAGTTATCAATAAAAATTTTCATACAGAATAAAAATAATATCGATTTTTTTTTTATTTTTAACATAAGTACAATTTATAAATTTAAAGAAATGTATAATATTTTATTCCTCGGCATATTTTTTATTTGAATGAATTTGTTTCAGTATATTGTTGCCATTTTTTTAAGTATTATAAAAATCTTCACAAGAATTTCTCAAATTAATTAATGGCTTTCAAAATTTCAACACTGATTTTTGATTTTTCTGATGTCCACACTTGATTTACTGTAGAAAGAACGCGTTTAGTCGCAGCGTTAGTTCCAGGCAAAGAGAGTGCATATCCCACAATTGTTAATAGATTATTGTATGGAACATAGTTTCCAAATGATTAAACATTTCTTACCATTTGTTTCATACTGTGGTTTTTTGTGATGCCCAATATTTAAGCTTTTCCTTATCAATATATTTTTTTACTAATGACACTTCATTAAAAAGATCATTTTTGGAAATATTACTATTTGAGAATTTTTAAAGTTCTGGTTGTAATTTAAACCAACGAAAATGTGGTCCAGTCTTCCAAATAATCTTTGCAGTTACTATGAAACTTTTTGACATGGTTTATGATATCTTAACGATTTATTGTACCTTGCTCTTCGAGCTGGTTTATAGTATTGGGGATAGTTAACGGTAGAAAATTATTTTCTAACCTTTCTTGATATTGACATTTTAAATTATTAACTTCTGAGTTTTATAACGTGCTGAAAAAGAGCAGCTTGATTTTGTAGAAAGTTTAGCAAAATTTTTGAAGATTCTCTTTCAAAAAACTTCTCTAAAATTCTAGGACATTTGTCCCGTGATAGAAAGTAGGATTTTAAAGGATCATACATCTTCCAAATTCTTTCGATAGCTGGCAGAAGAGCTAACCAACGCGTTTTATTGTATCCAAGTATTTTCTAATATTCAAGTTCCTCAGCAAAAGCAATATGTTAGTCGTCGTAACCCGTAGGATTCTTAGAACGTAAAACAATGATTTTCATAAATATAAAATTTCACCTACAAGGAGAGTGCAAGGTCTTGGGGTCACAGATTTGCTTCAAATTTTGTTGGAAGGTAGATTTGGCCTCCCTGATGATGAAAATATATGGTTATAGGGGCCACTACTCAATAGCTTTTTAGATATTTGCAATTCACTCGTTAGGACGTCCGAAGTTGAACAATGTCAAAAATAACCGAATTTATATCGATTAAGTCAGGCTTTTTGAAGGAAGGTTATAATGTCAAGTTATATTCCTGTATTAATTTTGAAATTTTGTCACATTAAATGACAATTAACTGACAAATCGAAAGTGCGTTGCACACTCAAAAAATGTATCGATGTCGTTACATTTTATGGGCACCGATGATATGTTTGTATCTGAAAATGGACATAGCATTGAAAAAAAGTTAATTACACTCCTCGAACTAGAATTTAGCGCATAATGACGAAAAACACCGATTTCTTGCTGCTACGTCAAACCTATTACGTTTGATCGTTTGCTACAAAACTGAATTTAACTACAGAATTGCAACGTCAATTGCAAATATCTAAAAAGCTATTGAGCAGTGGCCCCTACAACCATATATTTTCATCAATAGGAAAACTAAATCTACCATTCTACAAAATTTGAACTAAATATTTGTCCCCAACACCTTGCACTCTCCTTGTTAATTCTAAAAGTCGGGACTTTTGAAAAACGTCGCGGAACGCGGGACAAATTGTGAAAAATCGGGACTGTCCCGCCAAAATTGGGACGTCTGGTCACCTTACCCATTCACCCTCTCTTTCAAATCCTGCCACCCACTCCATAGCCATCTTCACCGCTCCTAACTCTGCCTGCCCAATCGTGCACCATCCGTCCAACTCACCCTTCTTTCTCACCACCACCGTCCCTCCAATCCTTCCAATAAAGCCCGCAAACACACCGCCCTTTCCCTTTGTCCCATCTACACACATTTCCCTCGTCTCATCTTCTCTCCTTTTACATCCTCAATCCTGTGGTACACAAGCTCACTCCCTCTCGTCTTACATTCCAGTCGCTCGTGTGTGATATTCTCCCATTTTTCCCGCATTCCCGCGGTCCTCAGTTCTAATGGCATTATTCTGCATATTACCTGCAGAGCATCTGTTGGTGTCGTCCTGTACGCCCCTGTAACCCATAACAGAAAGGATCTTTGGGCGGCCCTTAGCACCCTCTCGACAATTGACTTCCGAACCCAACCTTTCGCTCCCCAGTCTTTCCCGGCAATCACGGCTAATCTCCCTAGCACACCACTCACTTTCCCTCTCACATACTTAACATGTTCCACAAACAGTAAGCTTTTATCAACAATTACCCCCAAATATTTCACCGCCTCCTTTATTCTTACCCTTTCATCACCCATTCTAAGTACCGGTTCTCTTACTTTCTTCCTTCCACAGAACATCCCTTCTATTTTCGCTCTAGAATACTCCACCTTGCACTCCTCTGCCCATTCATTGCACTTTTCCCACACTCTCTCCCATTTTCTCTCAATCTTCTTCGCAGACACGTCTGCTATGATCAGCACCTGATCATCGGCATATGCCTGCACCATATCCCCATCCTCCTCAAGCACTCTCTCCACTTTCTCGAACCAACCATTCATAGCGCATATCTACAGTATCGGGCCTAGACTCGATCCCTGTGGACGGCCCCTACTGAGCTCGTATTCAACTCCCTCACACTGAGGCATTATTGTAAGTGATATGGCAACCAAATCTGCTACATCTGCCACATCTGCTGGCCCGCCTTTCGGCATTCAGCAGAAATTCACACTGAGGCAACCAGCAATACGGGATATTGCCACTTGATCACATATCGCATAGAATTAAAGGGAACGTCTCACATTGGAGCAATTCAATGTCGGTTCTGAACCTGCGATATCGAATTGCTCCAATGTGAGAGGTATCATTTAATTCTATGTTAAATGTCATCAAGTGGAAATATCGCTTGTTGCTGGTTGCCTCAGTGTGAGACGTGCCTTAACACATTAACGGCGGGCGATCTCGACGAAAGTATGCTAGGTAGCGCGGCGGCCGCAGTCGAGCAAAATCGTATTACTACGACTCCCGCCTTTAAGCCACAGTCGAGATAAATCGTAGTATTACGACTCCCGCCTTTAATGTGTTAAGTAACAAAGTGGACATTGATACGGAACGGCTAATAACCAAAGTCCAGTTGCATCCAGAATTATGGGACTTGTTCCATAATTTGTATAAAGACCGTGATGCACGATTAAAAGATTAGCTTGAGGTGTGCCAAACTCTGTTTTCTAATTTTGCTAGTATGTTGGAGAGCGTCAAATTTTTCTTGAGGATGTACAGGTTTGTGTCCGTCTGTCAATCGGTCAAGCGCTGAACAACACTCCACTAACCGACGGTAAGCGTGTTTCGTCAGTACGAATCGTCGGTTGAGCACTAAATCCAACCTTAAATAACAAAATTAACATTGATGTGGAACGACTAATAACCGAAGTCCGGTTGCACTCACAATTACACTGGCCAACATTTTTTAGACTCATAGATCAGACAATAGTTTCCTAGTAGTTTTAGGTGCGCTAACTGTCTAACTTAGGTGCGCTAATTTGGTCTCAGAATTGTTCCATCACATCAGGTTTTTTAAATATTCTAACCTAAAGATATAAAAAACACGGTTTTTAAACATATTCCGGATTAAATAACATAGCGAATAAATGTTTATTCACAAAATGCCATGCGGCGTCTGAAAGCACCACAATTCTCAATTGAAACGTATTTTGAATTTTTCGAATATCTTCATTTCTTCTTGAAGGAATGTAATTTTTAAAACATCGATTTTTGTCCAATCATTTTGGCCTATAATGTCATTCTAGTGTGCGTAATCTGTACAATTTAGATGATTTGCAAACAACGTTGACTTCAAGAAGCCACTGTGTTAAAAAATTAAGAAAATGTATTATATTTGTGCACGTTTTGACACAAAAAATGAGTGTAGATGGGATGAAAGAATGATGGTCAACCATTGCTGTGCTTTGAAAAGGGAAGATAATTCCATAAGTTGGGTTGGATCACCGCAACGTTCATTTGAAACAAGGATTTGAAAACCTTAACGTGTTTTTGAGACTACGACCAAATCTTTGCTTACTAGTTTGTCATAACAGCAATGAGTACGATTGGGAGATTATAAAAAGATTTTTTTTCATGAAGAAATTAAGGTATTGAAAAAATGCAAAATGCATTTTGAATGGGAAAGGTGATACATGTGGGATTTGAATAAATTGAGATAAGGTTTTCTTTTGATGATGTTTAATAATAAAAATATCAAATACAAAAACACGCCTTGTCAACTAAAATCTAACTTTCACTCCGCGGAAACGCGTCTTTCATCCTTCAAAGACCAACCAACTTCTCCGACTAACTTCGATTCGTCTTCTGCTTTCTGCGACTTGTGTTCAACTCTCTGTGGTTCGTTTTCAACTCTCTGCGGTTCGTCTTCAACTCTCTGTGGTTCGTCTTCAACTCTCTGCGGTTCGTCTTCAACTCTCTGTGGTTCATCTTCAACTTTCTGCGATTCGTCTTCAACTTTCTGCGATTCGTGTTCAACTCTCTGTGGTTCGTTTTCAACTCTCTGCGTTTCGTCTTCAACTCTCTGTGGTTCGTTTTCAACTTTCTGCGACTCGTGTTCAACTCTCTGTGGTTCGTTTTCAACTCTCTGCGTTTCGTCTTCAACTCTCTGTGGTTCGTCTTCAACTGCCTCGCTCCTTCCAGTTCCTTCCGTGTCGTCGCTCCTCTTTTCTTTCTCATCCGAACCGATCGCCTCCATCGCCCAGCATCCCACATACATTCGGATGCCATGAGTTTTATAGATAACAATTTATTTGTTATGTTATTTAATTTCAACTACGTTTAAAACTAGTGTTTTTTTACATCTATAGATTAGAGTATCTTGAAAACCTGAGGTGATGGAGCAATTCTGATGCCAAATTTGAGTTCAGCGCGCCAAAATCTTTTAGAAAAGTAGTATTTGATGTATGGGTTTCACCTTTTATAAAATTTTCTAGGCCTGTGTTATGGGACGTGTTCCATAGACAAATAATTCTTAATGCACGATTAAAAGCTTGGCTTGAAGTATGTCAAGCTTTAGTTCCTAACTTTGCTAATATGTCAGAGAGTGTCAAATTTTTCTTGAGAGTGTACTATAATCCGAAATCGAGCTGTACCATGAAAAGAAAGAGGAAAGAGTACTCGGCAATGTTACAGAGAGGAAGGGTACTTTTTCATCTTTCTCTTCATGGTGCAACTCCATTTCGGATTATAGTACAAATTTGGTTCCGTCTGTCAATCAACCAAGCACTAAACACTCAACTAACCGACAGTGAACGCGTGTTGTCAGAACTGATATCAGTTCAGATCGTCGGTTGAGCGCTAAATCTAATTTATTTTTTAAGTGTAAAATGTGTAGCTATCTTTAAAAATTCGTATCTCCTTAAGTATTTAAAATTAAGGTATGAAACTTTATATACAGTGAAATTCCCCTTCGCGGACACCCGATACCCCTCTTAGACGGACAGTTTCTCATGTAACCCTCATGATTTTCCCTTTAACCGGTGTTTTACCGACTTTAATATGTGCAAGGTACAAGCGCAGCCTATGTCGTGCCTTTTTGCTTATAGTTAGCTTGAATGACCTCCCCGAGTACACCGAAATTTAAATGTTCTCATTTTTTCGGTACATATGGGGTTCAATACTAGTTTGACGTCTATGCAGAAAAAGATATGCGGATGTATTGTACTTTGCAAAAACCGCTTGGGCCCAAGTAACCAAGGAAAACAGTTAAAAATTGCTCCCTAAAGCAGGATTTAAGTATAACAATATTATGCAAAGTGAAGACCAGCTAAATGAGGTTTCTACATCTGATCCAGAAGATGACTTACCACTTAATGTAGTTACAGATATTCTCAAATACACCCAACTCTTTTTTTACACGGTAGATACGTTCCTTAGAAAATCGTGCAAAAGAAAATCGTGTAAAAAAGTTATAATAAAATGTATATGACATATTTACAAAAAAAAGCTATTTATTACTTAACCAGTTAACTGTGGCGACCTCATTTGAAAGTGCGCACTGTTTTGTGTCACCAGAATGGAGTCAATGGTCACTACATTATATACATGACGAGTATACTCGTCAATACACAAAATAGTGCCACTTCTCCATGACGACTATACTCGTCAATCACAGTTAACTGGTTAAAAAAAATAGTGTACAGTCAAAACTCCAACATAACAATAAAAATGTAAACTAAAATTAGAAATAAAAATCAATTTCGCAAGTCTTCATCGCTACATGATAACAAACGTGCACGTTTATTACGGACTTGACCAAAATCGTTAAAGCTATCATCAGCATCATCAGTAGATATGTCGGATATGTCTAACACAACTGTCGGATTTAATTTAAATGAAGAATTTCGTTCGTTATTAACAGTCTGTGTTGTTTTTTTTTGTAGTTGTGAAGTCGGTTATTAGCTGCTGTTTTTTGGTTTCTCAATAAGCTTATATAATTTTTCATATCCAGCTACAGATAACTTAAGACTACGTTGAAATTTCAATGCACGCTCTATGTCAGGATTATGAGTAAAAAAATGTTGTTCCATACTTGTAACAAATTTCAAGCCATCGCGAATTAACTCAGCGGTTAATAACTGAACTTTATCTTTTACCTTGTCATTATCGATTTCTTTATTTTCACAAATTGTCATAAATTCGATCAAATCATCTTCATCCAAAGGGCTTTCTCGCGTCAATTCATCAATATCAGCCATTTGAATGTTGTTAAAACCGTTGCCACCAATTGTATTTGATTAAGTTATAATTTCAGAACACACAGCTGATTTTTCTACTACAAAACTTCCAACTTTTGACGCATACTGGCAACATTTTTTCCCAACAAGCATTTAAGGTTGATTGGCGAAATTGTTTGATGGCAATAGAAGCAAGTGTAATGCAATCCGTAATCGTAAACTTTCTCCATGCTTCCAAAACAGTCAAATTTGTTTCTTGAACTGAATCTAAAATACATTTAAACGTTTGCTTTATGTAGTATGTTTTAAATGTTGCTATAACTTGATCGAGTGGCTGAATTAACGAGGTAAAAGGCGGTAAAAATAGCAATTGAATATTTGAGTGGTCCAACACTGGGTGGCTGGACTTATTATCAACGAGCAAAAGTATTTTGAATTCCAAATCTTTTTCTTCCATATATTTTTGAACTTCAGGAACAAAGCAGTTATTGAACCAATTTGTTGATCAGCCGTCGTCCATGCCTTTTTATTTGCCATGAAATGGACTGGAAGTTGTTTAATGTTCTTATCTCTTAATGCTCGTGGCATAAGAGATTTGTTGATTAATGACTTTAATATTTTATCGCCGGATGCGTTACTACATAACAAGAACGTCACTCGATCTTTGGCCGCTTTAAAACCACCAGCTGATTTTTCAGATTTTGCTATGTAAGTCTTTTCGGGCATTTTCTTCCAAAACAGTCCCGTTTCGTCGGCTTAAATATTTGTTCTGGGGTATAACCGCCCTCTTCAACGATTTTTGCTAGTTTATCCGGAAAGATTTTTGCTAGTTTATCCGGAAAGATTTTTGCTAGTTTATCCGGAAAGATTTTTGCAACATTTTCGTCTGCTGATGCTACTTCACCCTTTATTTTGACATTGTGAAATGCGTGTCTTTTTATAAAACTGGTCAGCCATCCCTCACTTGCATTAAGTGCCAGTTTTTTCGTTGCCTGAAGACTTGTTGATGGTTCCAATTCCTGAAGTCGGTTATATATTCTAAGTGCTTTTTTTTATATGTTTCCCATCAATAGGTATTTTTTTTGACTGTAAATCTTCTATCTAAAACACCATGTGTTTTTCCGTTTTCTAGGATTTCAACTATAAGATGATGTTTTGGAGCTTACTTTCGATCCAGAAATTAAAGATTGTCGAACGGAATTCTCATTTTTTCTAATTATTCTTATAGTCGCTTCGTTTAAACCAAAAGCTTTGCCAACAGATGTGGGACCTTCGCCTTTCTTTAGAGAGTCTAAGATTTTTATTTTAGTTTCTAAGGAAATCGCCTGTCTCTTCGGAAGTTGTTATTTAGGCATTTTATTAAACAATAAGGGTACTATAAAAAGAATCCAAAATAATATTGCTTATAGAATTTTTCTAAAGCGACAATCTAATGCAATATTACTTTTTTTTAGTAGCAAAGAATTATCATCATTACAAAGAATACACTGGAAATTTCACCATCGAATTAAAGAAACTTTAATTGAAACATCCACTTTTAGAACTTTACCGAAATTATTTATTACGTCTCACAAACTGACCGCTCTTAACACAAAATAAGAATAACGAAATCATGTGTTCAAGTTGAAGCACAACGAGATGAAGAAAAAAAGTGATCATAAAATTGTGGTATTCCCCATAGTAGATCAAGTTATAAACATGTCGACATAAACCAACCGATTTTGGGATTCGTGCTATAACAAAAAATTCGTATAAAAGAATTGATTGGTGAACCGTGTTATTTCAAAATCGTGTTAAAAAAGAGTTGGGTGTACAAGAATTTGTTGAAATTGACTGATAATAAAAACTGGGTGAAAATTTGTATATTGAAAACTCAGATTCAGGGCAAGAAATTGAAAATCCAGAAGTGTAAGAATTACCTGAAGATTCAGACGTCGATGCGGTTCCAGTACTAGTAGAGAATATCCAAAATTATGGTGATAGAGTTTTTGAAGCTTCTTTCCAAATTAAAAATACGATTTCTGGACGCCAGTTTAAAGAAAAAGAGACAAACAAGAATAGATGATTTTTTATGTCATTAGACTGACATTTACTTTCATATTATGTATTGTTACATATTTATGTTCTACTAGTGTAGAATATTTGCTACTTTATACGGATCCTTGAAGGGTGTGAATTCAAGAAGGGTATGGTCGTTTTTGTTGTCGAAATGTACTTTTAACGTTTTGATGTTTAATTAGCCGAGAAATGAACCGTCGAGAAATTCGGAAATTCAAGGCAAAACGGGGATTCCGTTTGAGGCTTATATCGGACGATTCAGAGTCGCGGAAGCCCCGATTCGCAAAGAAAAGTAAGGTATAGGACCGTCGAGAAGGTTAGCCCAAAGAAGGGTCGCGGAGTCGGCCGCCTTTCGGGCGAACATAGCGTTTCAAAAGTTTATTTAGACGTTTAGTAGAGAAACGTACCGTCGACGAATAATAGCCGAGAAACGAACCGTCGAAAAAATTTTCCAAATAGTTTTTTCAAAAAACAGATACAACAACGTGTTCGTTTTACTCAATTTTAACGATTTAGAACAATTTTTTCAATAAGCAAATTGGATTTTATCCACTTTCGCTGAAAAATTTGATATACGAAAAACGGTGAATAGAAATCGTGCCCGCGCTAACTTCCCGAAATCGGACTTGGAAAAAGACGTTCAAAAAGGCGCTATTAGCTGATTTAGGCCTAGAAATGGCATCAAACTTATGAATTAAGATGTATTTTAACGTTTTGTTTGTCAACATGAATGGCACCTACGGTGCCGAAGTCGGAAAGAACGGTTAGTTTGACGCTTATAAATGTCAAAAATTCTTTGTCGGCAATTCCGAGCCGTGATTGGTCAACTTTGGTTAGTTCGGTGCAAACTGAGAGCAAAAAAAGACGGAGCTGCTGGTTTACTACTTTATTATATGTGCTTTATGTACTTTGTAAGCTAACAAATCCTTTTTTTCGCAAGTTTTTAAAAAATGCCGGAATTATTTAATCTTTGAAAGAGAGTTTTATTCCATTTAAGTTAATACAGTGAACGCTCTATATAAGCAACTCATTTGAACCAATTTCAAGAAAAAAGTCTCTTATTGGGAAAAGTTGCTTATAGGGAAAAAAGGAGTATAAAAATGCTTACCGCCTGGAAAATATTTTTACTTATTTCTTTTACTAACTAAACTGTGTGGAATAACGGTAGTTTTATTGGGCAAGCTTTTATAGATGAGACCAGTTTCGTCGCAATTATACAGAATGTCCGGAAATGTCAACTACAACAGAATACTACAGATGCCTTGGTTAAAATATGATGATTTAACTCAACTTATCCATATACATAGTTGCTCAGTTTAGCTGCTAAAAGGCTAAAAACAACATTTTTCGTGAGTTTTTCTAAAATTACTCGAAAAATCTTTATTAGATTTTATTCATTTTTTGACTATGTCTTTATACCAGCAGGCTACAGATTTCTGTGGAACAAATTCGAATTTAGAAACATACAGGGTGTTTAGAAACACTGTCATGACAAGTTATCCATCCAGATTTTTTTAACCAGCCTGTATAATTTTCTGTGAATTGTTTTCCTGTGATTCATATTTTATGGTTGACTTTAAAGCACAAAAATATTAATTAATTAATTAACAGAAACTAATAGAATTCAAGTAACTATTGTATTTGACAGAAATTCACTTCAATACTGGCAGCACAAAACTCAAAAATATACCAATAACAGAATTTTTTACATTTTTACATTGGCCTAAACTTAAGTTAAATATTTCGCTTTAAAAAAATAAGTTGCTTATACAGAACAGTTGAACTAAAAAAAGTTGCTTGTATAGAGGTTGCTTATAAAGAATGTTGCTTATAGAGAGGTTGCTTATACAGAGCGTTCACTGTACTTACATCAATTTGTTAATACAGAGGACAAGAATAGTCTTAATTTTACTTAATAAGTGAATTTGTTTTAAATTTTTTATTTATTTTAAAAACATTCACATATACGCTTTAAATATTCAATTTTTTAAATAATAATTTTTCTTAAGCGGAAAATTTTGATCGGTCCCGTTGGTGCAAAAGGGAGATTTCACTATACTTATAAACGAAAACTGAATCTTTTTATAAACCAAAATTCAAGATTTTAAACCAATCGATTTAGTTAAAAAAAAATATATTAATTTTATTTTTCTAACATTTTAGTTTCACCCGAAATAAAACCTTTAAGAATCTATAGAATTCCGCTTCAAGCGTTAAATAAATCAAATCAAGGTGATCATATTTCCCTGAGGAAAGATTCCCCGACGAATTGGAAATCACCGGAAGTAAAATTAACGGTCCCGGAACAACCCAGGGTGTCTAGAAGTGCGACGAGTTCACCTATTCCACCAAAATCGAAGAGTTCGGTCGTCAAACTTTAAAACGGAAAAATCATTTTAAAAAAAAATCACGTTTTAAAATTTTTCAACTCTCGTTTTTCTTCCTCATCTTTTAACTCTCTCTATTTTGCACTTCACTAATAAACGAGTGTCGCAATCGGAATAAAACGGGTTTTACAAAAAAATCGATAAAAAATGTAAAAAAAAAATCTCTCTTAATTATTTAAGATAATAAAAAAAAATTGTAAGTACGATTGTAAGTAAAGATATATGATTGTAAGTAAAGATATATGTAAGATATAAGATTGTAAGTAAAGATATATGTAAGATATAAGATTGTAAGTAAAATCTAAAAAAAAGCCGAAGTAATCTAAGTCATATCATTAAGAAGTTTAAAAACGATTTTTGAGGGATTAAAGAAAGTAATAATAATAATAATAATAACGGGGGAAATGATGTGTTTTTCTGTGATACACTTTGAGTATAGCGTTTGAAAGATTTATCCCGTTCGTTTAAAAGAAAAAGAAATGTATAAATAATGTTATTATAAAAATAAAGATGATATATGACGATGATTAATCAATTTTATTTTAATTTCTACCGTTTTATTTTTACATTTTAAGATGGAAAATTTCCTATAAATAAATTCCAAATAATAAAATTGAAAGGAAATACGGATATTAATGAAGAAGATTAGGTTTTTTATTTCTTTAACTAAAGTCTTAATAATAAAGTCAATCAATAAAGTCTTAATTACACATTAATTTATTCATCTTATTTCACTTACTTGTTAAGATACATAAATTCAACTTAAACGTCGAAATAATACGTTTAAAAGGAAAAAAAAATGTCCTAAAAAAGTCACTAAAAAAGTAACTTTTTAAAATTGAATTTAACCACAAATCTAAATCTAAATCTAAACTTAAACCTAACTTCATATAAACCCCTTCGAGATATCTTTACATCGAAAAACCCTACATTTTTTCCTTCTTGTGTTTTTCTTTCAATCGTCGTCGTCGTCGTCATCCTCGGAAATGTATTTTTTAGCCGCTCTTTTCCTCCTACCCGAAGCCGATTTCCTACCTTTGATCTTAATCTTCATTTTAACCGTTGAATCCGTGTCGGATTTATTATCGTCGTCGTCCGAATCTAAAACTCCACCTCCGCCGCCGTCCGTTTCAATCCTTTGCTTTGCATTAGTAAAAACGGATTGTAAAACGATGCTATCTTCGTGAATAAGAGAGGCTTCTTCGTTATAGATCTGAGCGTTTTGGCAAAGGAGCATGAAGTCACGTTCAAGGTCTGTCATATCGGTGTACTGAAAAAATACAAGATAAAATATTAAGTTTTAAGGTCGATTCCTACTTGTGTTACACTCAGCTGTGCGACGCGACGAGAATCAGCGATGCAAATTGTTGCTAAGAAATTACAGTTACTCACGAAAGTCTACATACACCTATACAAACCATTAAAATATTACAAACCATATTAACCATTAAAATAAGTACTTTCGACAATTTAAACCAGTTTAATAGGGTTATTTTATTACGTAATTTGCAATTCTGGAATATGGACCATTTTAAACAACCGAAACATAAAAAATCCTCAATCACATATATTAAGGAACTCACAAAAGTCTACATACAGACAAAGAGAACAAAGCCTATTTCAAAAACGGTAGAAAATTGTGAAAGTAATATAAATGATAGTCTATGTGCGTCGAATTTAGTTGTCAACAATTTTTGTCAAAATTTTTGTTTCTTTTTCTATGGTTGTTAAATAGTCATAGATTAAATATAATATACTAATAGTATAATATGCAAATAGTATTCAATATTCTTTTTTGTTGTAAGTAAAATTATATACGTTTTGGACGATTTTGAATGAATTGATGATTAAAACCAATTTTTTATAAAACTTACATTAAAAAATCACATTTTTATTCAAAATGACATAATTAAAAGTGGACTTTAGCAAACCTGATAAAAATTTCTTGTTATATGATGGAAATACTTTTAATACTAATGTTAGAGAAAATTTTGCAATGGAAACTTAAATTTTAAGTAAAATTTGCAAAAAGAAAATCAAATCTGACTTTTACAACTTACAACCTGTAAACTATGATTAATAAAAAAACCAGTTTTTGTGTTTAAAAATGAAAGAAAAAACGTGTTTTCTTTTGAGCGCAGATTCAAAATTAATGAGTAAGACAGTTTTATGTTTTTTTATTCCCAATTCTTTTTGTTACTTCTCCCAAAGATTTCTTGAAAACCGTAAAGAAGTTTAATAGGAAAACCAGTATAGTTTTATTTTTAGTATTTTTCTAAAAAAATTTATTGTTTTTAGTGGAATTGATCAACATTTTGGTAACTTTGGTGGAAGATTTACGAATTTAATAAGTTTTTGATGGAATAAAAAAAAATGGTAAATTTTTGGTGGAATTTTTACAAATTTTGTAAGTTTTTGCTGAAATTTTTAAAAAATTTATTATTTTTGGTAGAATTATTAAAAATTTTAGTAACTTTGATGAAATTTTTATGAATTTACTAAGTTTTTGATGGAATTTTCAAAGTTTTAGTTAGTTTTTTAGTGAAATTGTTTCTAATTTAATTGATTCTTGATAGAATTTTAAAAGAATTTGGACATTTTGGTGGAATTTAAAAAAAAATGGTAAGTTTTTGGTAGAATTGTTAAAAATGTTAATGACTTGGTAAGTTTTTGGTGGAATTTTTAAAAACTTGGACAATTTCGGTGTAATTTTTAGGATTTTTCTAAGTTTTTGGTAGAATAAAAAAAAAATTCAGTAAGTGTTGGGTGTAGTTGTTGAATATTTTAATAGCTTTCGTAGAACTTTTGCGAATTTTATTCATTTCTGGTGGAATTAAAAAAAAAATCAGTGTTTTTGGTAAAATTCTTACGAATTTAGTAAGTTTTTAGTGAAATTTTTCCAATTGTATTAATTTTTTGGTGGAATTTTTATAAAATTCAGTATGTTTTTGATGGAATTGTTAAAAAAGTTGGTAACTTTGGTGGAATTTTTATTAACTTTAATCATTTTTGGTGGAATTGTTAAAAATATTGGTAATTTTAGTAGAATTTTTATGAATTTGGTAAGTTTTTGGTGGAATTATCAAAAATTTTGATAACATTGGTGGAATTTTTGCGAATTTTGTTCATTTCTGGTGGAATAAAAAAAAAATCAGTGTTTTTGGTAAAATTCTTATGAATTTAGTAAGTTTTTGGTGGAATTTTTGCAAATTGTATTAATTTTTAGTGGAATTCTTAAAAAATTCAGTATGTTTTTGGTGGAATTATCAAAAATTTTGATAACATTGGTGGAATTTTTGCGAATTTTATTCATTTTTGATGGAATTTTTAAAAAATTCAGTGTTTTTTTATGGAATTTTTACGAATTTAATAAGCTTTTAGTAAAATGTTTCCAATTTTATTAATTTTTGGTGGATTTTTTTTATAAAATTCAGTATGTTTTTGATGGAATTGTTAAAAAAGTTGCTAACTTTGGTGGAATTTTTATTAACTTTTCATTTTTGGTGGAATTTTTTAAAAAATTCAGTATGTTTTTGGTGGAATTATCAAACATTTTGATAACATTAGTAGAATTTTTGCGAATTTTATTCATTTCTGGTGGAATAAAAAAAAAATCAGTGTTTTTGGTAAAATTCTTATGAATTTAGTAAGTTTTTGGTGGAATTTTTGCAAACTGTATTAATTTTTGGTAGAATTTTTAAAAAATTCAGTATGTTCTTGGTGGAATTATCAAAAATTTTGATAACATTGGTGGAATTTTTGCGAATTTTATTCATTTTTGATGGAATTTTTAAAAAATTCACTGTTTTTTTATGGAATTTTTACGAATTTAGTAAGTTTTTAGTGAAATTTTTCCAATTTTATTAATTTTTGGTGGAATTTTTATAAAATTCAGTATGTTTTTGATGGAATTGTTAAAAAAGTTGGTAACTTTGGTGGAATTTTTATTAACTTTAATCATTTTTGGTGGAATTGTTAAAAATATTGGTAATTTTAGTAGAATTTTTATGAATTTGGTAAGTTCTTGGTGGTATTTTTTAAAAATCAGTAAGTTTTTGGTGAAATTATTCAACATTTTTGTAGCTTTGGTGGAAAATTGAAAAAATTTAGTACGTTTTTGGTGGAATTGTTAAAAATGTTGGTAACTTTGGTGGAATTTTTACGAATATAGTAAGTTTTTTTAATTTTTACCAATTTTATTGATTTTGGGTGGAATTTTTAAAAAGTTCAGTAAGTTTTTAGTAGAATTGTCTCCAAATTTAATAATTTCTAGTGAAATTATATTCAATTTAACTAACTTTTGTGGAATTTTTATTATTATTTTTTTATTTTTGTGGAATTTTTAAGAATCTAATCAATTCTTGACGAAATTAATCTTAATTTTAGTATATTTTTTAAAAATTCGACAAGTTTTTGGTGGAATTATTAAAAATTTTAGTAACTTTGGTGGAATTTTTACAAATTTACTTAAATTTTTGGTGATATTTTCAAGAATTTAATTAGTTTTTAGTGAAATTTATTCGAATATCTGCTCTGCATAAATTAAATATTTGATGATTATTAATAAACCGATCGTTTTGACATTTCATGTGGCATTAGCGTGGTTAGAATAATAACGTTTATGAAAATTGAAACAAATTGAATTTTATCGGCCCAAATCGAAAATGACGGAAAACGGGGACTTCGTTTAGGACTTAAATCGGCCGTTTCGGATCCAAAGGAGCCCCGATTCGCATGTAAAGTTGCGGTGTAAAGCCGTTCAGGCGGCTAGCCGGAAACAGAGTCGCGGAGTCGGTGGCTTTTTGGGCAAAAATTGCGTTCGAAAATTGGCGAAAATGACAGACGGATCTCGGTCGACGAACGATCGAGCGTTTTAGTTTCAATTAGGGCCAATTTTTTTTTTCAATTGATTTTTGGGGATGTTTTTCCGAAATCGCCATCGGACGCCTCAAAATCGTCGGAGGAGGTGAAGATATTCAAGATTTTCAAAAAAACTATTAAGAAAAGAGCTGGGCGCCTGTTGCGCACTCTTTTAAAGAGGCGCTGCTTGTTTACTACTTTAATAATTATATATGATATTCTGAAAGAATTTAAAGGAAGTCAAATTGATGATAAGTTTTTCTTAATGGAAGAGAAATTTTTGGAAATGACTAAATTTCCAGCTGATCAGCAAAGTGTATTACCACGAGCTCTAAGGTGCTTTAAAAGTGATTTTAAGAAGAAATGGTCAGCCGCTAGTTATAAGGATGAGCACATTCTGAAGAACAATAAACTATGGTTCGAATCTTCCATCCAATTATCTTGCTGGTTAGTAAGATCTATACAAAACTATACAAAATCTATACAAAAACCAGGACGACCACCTAAAGCATTTCAGAAGTTGAATGATCATACTAAGCGTCGAAAGACTGATAACCTACGGAAGGAAGTACCTGTGGAGGAATTGACCTATGCTGCTTGTGTAAGTCAGCGTACTTCCGGAAATAATGATGCATCAAAGCTAATAAAACAAATTACATCTTCGCCAACCAAAGCTACAAAACTTCGCAGTCATAACATCTGCACAAACACAAACGATAATTAAAAGAGATAGTCCTCAAGAACCATTAGCTATCTTTGTGGAAGGTGATTTTATAAGGCTGACTAGTAAATATGTACAAATCAGCTGCACGAAAAGTTATGGATTATAACTTTAAGTATAAGTTAAGTTATCCTTAAGCCATAGTCTTGAGATACAAATTGTCTTGAGATACAATAAGATTAAATGATACGTGCATATTAATAATTTCGTCAAAAACTGAAAACGCCCGAAAACAATGAACCTATTTTAATAAAAGCGAATCAGGTTGATATTTGATATAAATATTGATTTTTTTAAATATTTATTGTTTTTTTTATTATTTTAAGGTATAAAATACTGTAAACTATTAATTTAAATCAAAAATGTTTTCAAATAATTTTGTCCGAATTATTTATACAGGGTGTTTAAAAAATACGTTCGAATATTTGGCCCACTTATAGATCTCATCAGTACAAACAAAAAAGTCAAAATAAACATAAGTCCAAAAATCAGCCGTTTCCTAATTACAGCCTGTTTTTCAAATTAAAATAATTTACACTCAAATAGCAGTACAAATACATTTTAATTATTACAAATTAATGATTCTTAAAGAAGATGTTCAAAATGTCCTCCTTCCATTTGTATACACATTTCACATCTCCATAAAAGTGAACGCCGCACTCTCTCAAAGAGTCCCGGATTTATACGAACAGTCTGGCAGGCATGTTCAATTCATTCTCGCAACTCATCTAAATTATTCACAGGACTTGAATAAACTAATGTCTTTAAATACCCCCAAATGCAAAAATCGACTGGAGTGAGGTCGGGAGATCTAGGGGGCCATGCAATTGGACCTCCTCGCCCTATCCACCTGCCATTGTAATTTTCGTTTAGATAATTTCTGACCAAGACTCCGTAATGCGCAGGAGCTCCATCGTGCATTAACCACATATTAATTCTGTGGTTGAGGGGCACATCTTCTAACAGCAGTGGTAATGTATTCCGCAAAAAGTCAAGGTACAATTGACTAGTCAAACGGTTAGGCAGGAAACAAGGTCCTATCAGATGGTCTCCTAACAAACCAAGCCAAACGTTGATTGCAAATCGGTGTTGATGATTCGATTCAACAACGGCATGCGTATTTTCGTCGGCCCAAACATGGCTATTATGAAAATTAAAAATGCCATTTCTCATGAAACCAGCTTCGTCTGTAAATAAAATTTTCGTAACAAAATTTGGGTTCTCCGCGACTTTTGGCAACATGCTTCGACAAAACACCAGTCGTGCGGCACAATCAGGCACAGCTAGAGCCTGTACCCTTTGAATATGGTATGGGTGCAATTGCTGCTCCCTTAAAATTCTCCAAATTAGGGAAAAATTAATTAATTTGTTTCAGTAGAGAGTCTTCTAGTACTAGTACCAGGATTTTCTTCAATTCGTCTTAAAATGTTAAGTTCTGCGTCGGGAGTACAAACTGCTCTAGGCCGACCACCATCACCGTTCCTTGATTTAAACGATCCAACTTCGGATAAACGTTGATGTAAATTTGTAAGAAGTTTGTCACACGGAAGTACCCGGTTTGGGAATGCTTCGGCATAAAGGCGACGTGCCTCACAAGCATTTCCATCGGCTTTGCCATACATAAAATGCATGTCTGCCATTTCTGCGTTGGTATAAGGCATATTCGAAAATTTCAACAATGGGTTACAGCAACAACTACTTCAATAAACACTGACAATAACGGACACACAATAATTACAACAAATGTGGTAACTACACTAACAGAAACGAACAAAATTTGTTCTGTTATTTCCATGGATGACTTCATAAATACGCGAATCACTCCTACTGAGTGTAAATTATTTTAGTTTGAAAAATAGGCTGCAATTAGGAAACGGCTGATTTTTGGACTTATGTTTATTTTGACTTTTTTGTTTGTACTGATGAGATCTATAAGTGGGCCAAATATTCGAACGTATTTTTTAAACACCCTGTATAAATACTCCTAAGTGTGTCGTCTGAAAAAGAGGCGTATCAACGGCCACGATAATTTAAAACGGGCCATAATGGAAGAATGGCAAAAAATACCCAAGATGGTAACAGAAAAATTAGTGGATTCCATGCCTCGACGAATAATGATTGCTATTAACCCTTTCGCGACGGCGCACCTGTACCATACATTGCTATAAAATTTGTAAGAGCTTAATCGTAAAAATTCGCACTAAAAAAACCATAAAAAAAGTTCAGTAAATTATATCTACTGATTCGCTTTCATTATAGGATACAAATTTTCTTAAAAATTCAAAATCTAGTAGAAAGTATTTATGACACTTTTGAGCCGCAATAAAACTCAAAAAGAGTCGCAGGTGGCTCGCGAGCCACCGTTGCTCTAAATCATACTTGCAAACGACGCTCAACTGACTGCCGTATACAGGTGTCCGGAAATGTCGTGTACAACAGAAGACCACAGATTCGTTGGGCAAAAATAGGATGATTGAACTCAACTTATCTATATAAAAAGTTTCTAAATTAATGTAGCTATTCAGGAAAAATTTGATAGAAAATTATACAGGCTGGTTAAAAAGATCTGGATGGATAACTTGTGACAAGAGTATTTCTAAACACCTTGTATGTTTCGAAATTTGAATTTGTTCCACAGAAAGCTGTAGCCTGTTGATATAAAGACATGGTCAAAAAATGAATAAAATTGAATAAAGATTTTTCGAATAATTTAAGAAAAACTCACGAAAATTATTGTTTTTAAGTCTTCTAGCGGCTAAACTAAGCAACTTTGTATATGTGACCTGATCTCCGAAAAGGGGGCTTACGTATCAAAAAAGCATTTTTCACTTTTTTACCGATTCAGACTAAGTAACAAAAAAAAATTGTCAGTTTTTTTTTTCTGGCTCGCGTGCGAAGAGTAAATCGTAATGTAGCCCCCACTAAACAAAAGGCTGCCCATCCCTGATGTAGACAACTCACAAGTAACAACATTGAGCATTAAAAATCACTAAATAACGAGCGCGCCAAATTCAAACACCTTACAATCATTTATGAACGCTCGACCTTTATAATAGGATCAAATGGGATTTTAATTTACCTTTCCTTCATCAATTCTATTGACAATTTTCGTCATATCAATCGGTTTTTTAATAATATCGTAATAATCCGGGTAATCTTTCTTTGGTGGTAACTTCATGAACGGTTCGCTCAACAATCTTCCATCGCTATCGGTATATTTCAGCACGATGTGCATTAATTTATTCATTTGCTTCTTTAATTTAGGATCCGTTCCGGCGTTTCCTCTCCGTCTTTTACTGCTAGAAGCAACTTCTTCATCCGAATCGTCTCTCTTTCTCCTTTTTCTACCGCGTTTTTTCTTCTTTTGTTCCTCCTCTTCATCTTCATCGTCAAAATCGCCCGTTTCGTCGATCGCTTTAAGCCATTCTTTTTCGGTTAAACTGTCGGTGTAATCAACTTCTTTACGTTGACGAGTTCCACGACCGAGAACGTTTTCCTCCGGCTCGTCGTATTTCCAACATTCGACTTCGTCGTCTTCTTTAACCAACCAATCGGGAAGTTCCGATTCTTCGATTAGACGAGATTTTCGAGCGGAACCGAGTCGAGCGTCTTCTCGTCGACGTTCCAAGTCCATTTTTTGGAAAAGTTCGAATTCGGCTTCGCTTCTAGCAACCATTTGATTTACGGTTTCATCGTCTGGTACTTCATTTTCTTCCTAATAAAATACAAAAAAAAAAATCAAAAATACGAGTTTGATTTTTTCAATTTAAATTAAAAAAATAGCAAATACAAGTTTGATTTTTTCAATTTAAATTAAAAAAATAGCAAATACAAGTTTGATTTTTTCAATTTAAATTAAAAAAAATAGCAAATACAAACCTCTTCATCATCTCCATCTTGATGTAAAATACTTTGTAAAAATTGTTGTCGTTCGGATCCGGTTGATTTCTGATCGAACATTCCGGCTTGGATAACTTTCTCGTCCATGTTTAATTTATAACGAGCGGCTGCTAAAATACGTTCTTCAACGGAATTAACCGTCATGAGACGAAGAACTCGAACTTCGTTTTGTTGACCAATTCTGTGAGCTCGATCTTGAGCTTGAAGATCCTTTAAAATAAGAAAAAAATCTTTAACTCGTTCAATAAATAAAGGAAAATAATCTAACCTGATGTGGATTCCAATCTGAATCAAATATAATAACCGTATCGGCACTTTGAAGATTTAATCCCAAACCGCCGGCTCTCGTCGAAAGTAAAAATATAAAATACTCGCTATTTTTCATGTTAAACTTCTTTAATAAATCACCTCGATCTTCCGCTTTTGTAGTTCCGTCTAACCTTAAATAACCAAACGCTCTCCAATTTAAGTAATCCTCCATAATCGTCATTAATTGCGTCATTTGACAAAATAGTAAAACCCTGTGATTCGTCGCTTTTAACTTCGGTAAAATTCTATCTAACAGTTCGAACTTTCCAGACGCCCTGTATATATCCGGACCGGAAATAACACCACCGGCCATTCCTAAATGATCGCAATATTTTTCCTCGATATTTTGGAACATAAACGGATGATTACAAAGTTTTCTCAATTGAACGATCGTATTCATTAAAGCTTTAGCCCCTCCTTTTCCTTTATTACCCTTTTCGGAGCCATCGGTAAGTAAAACACCCTTACTTTGCATATGTTTATATAAAACCCTTTGTAAACCAGACATATCGCACTTGATAATATATTCGACTTTATCCGGAAGTTGGGATTCTACCTCTTTCTTTAAACGTCTCAATAAGAACGGACGTAACACCTTGTGCAATCTCCGAATAATCAAAATCGTTTCTTCCTCGTTCAATTCGACTTTTTCGCCTGTAGTCGCGAACGGTGCGTTAAACCACTGTTCGAAAGTCGAACAACTTTTAAAAATCGACGGTAATAAAAAGTTTAAAAGTGCCCAAAGCTCCGGAAGTTTATTTTGTAGGGGCGTGCCGGTTAATAATAATCGATGCGGGGCTAAATAGTGGGTGTTTAAGACTTGGGTAAGTTTACAGTGGTGGTTTTTCATACGATGACCTTCGTCGATGATCATATACTTCCATTGTAGTTTCGCTAATACTCCCTTATCTTTAATAACGTATTCGTAGGTGGTTAAGAGAACGTTGAATTTGGTAGAACGCATTTGCGATTGAATAGCTCGACGTCCAGCGGGAGATCCTTTGTAAGAAACTACCACGACGGATGGGGACCATTTTTCAAATTCCAAGACCCAATTTGACAAAGTTCTGAAAAAAATTAGACTTTAGCCGCTGAGCTATCGACTCCACAACGTCACAATTATCGTTATTGGGTTAAGTGTTAACATTTAAATCATCGAGAATTGGAAACTACTTCCTTTGTCCAAAAATAGTTGCTACATTTTAGTTTAATGTAAAAATTATCATAAATATACAAGATAAATTAATTTATTAAATATCAGTAGGTAGAACATATAATAATTGAAATGTGCCATGCCCTAACCTCCACTTAGCTATTGTCCACGTTTTGTGATAAGTAATTGTTGGCTGTAAAATTTGAATATTTTTGAATTTTAACCGCTCTGCATCAAAAATGGTTCCAAATATTTCGGAAACAAATCAAAGAGGTGAAAAAAAAAATGCGGAGAATTTAGTAATGAGCAAAGAAACCAAATTTTACAATATTTGTTGCAAAATGTGGAGGATAAAATTTGAAAAGAGGCGCGATAAGTGCAGCTGTACGTAATTTTTTTGCAGTCGTTCAACAATTTCGAGATTGTGGAAACAAATAAAAGATTGTATAAGTAAAAACGAAATAATTAATATTAACTCCCGTAAAAATAATTGTGGTCGAAAAGTTAAAGATTACAGTCAACAAATTGCTAATATATGCTCTATCCTTTTATGTAAAAGAACCACATGAAGATCGTTAGGTTGTTCAAGTAAAATTCCAAAAAAATACGTTGCATAATAGATTTAAAAATGGAAAAGAAATTAAGAGAGTAACCCGTTTTATTAAGCCGTTACTTACCGAAGAAAATAAACGGCGCCGAACAGAGTTTTGTTTAAAATTTGTATTGCCGACGGGGTATTTTGAGGATTTACTAAACTATATTCACATTGATGAAAAATGGTTTTATTTAACCAAAACGAAAAAAGTTTTTATGTCACTCCGGAAGAGGAAATGCCGTATAGAACTTGTAACAGTAAAAGGTTCATTACAAAAGTAATATTCATAGCGGATATTCAACTGATATCTCAACCACCGAATAGCCCCGACTTAAGTGTGTTGGATTTAGGTTTTTTTAGTTCAGAAATTATTTTGTATTTTTATTTAAAAACAATAAACTGTTGTACATAAAATTCTTCTGTTTTTGATTCGCCTTAAAATAAATAAGTAAATAAAATGTAGTAACTATTCTCGGACAAAAATTAAATTAAAATGTAGCAACTATTTCCGGACGGAGGAAGTATTTAAAACGTTAACGCTTATGGAGTTGACTTATAGAACTTAATCGTTTGAGTGCTAACGAGCGGTTTTGTGCTTTTTCTCTGGTGCTTAAACAGTGTCAGAGTTGTAGGCTTTCGAAGTTGATAACTTTGATGTACTCGGTTTCTGTCAATGCACGACCTTATGATTACCACTCAATTTTAAGTAAAAGTAAAAGAATAAGACAGTTGGTCAAATATTTAGATGTAAATGATAAAAAGAAAACAGCGTAATAGCCTTTTTTGGCACTTTTGGATGGGAAAATAGCAGACATGTGGCACTCAAACGGTTAACCCATTTGAGAGGACGATTTTTTTCAAATACGGTTTGCAGGACCGAAACAATATAATTGAATCGTTTATTTCAGAAAGGGACTATAAGTAACATTTTTGTAGTTTTGAGAAAAAAAGACAAAAAAGGAAAATTTCCAATTTGAAGATTATTCATGGCATTTTTTATTATAAATTCTATGTTTAACTATCAGTACATGTTGTCCTAACACAATTTATTGTTTTTTTTTTCAATTGCAATAGAGAAAAAAATCAAACTAAAAAAATTGTACTTAGTACCTTTCTACAATAAACCTCATGTTTATAGATTTAGTTTATTCTGTGGTCTCATATTAACATGACAAACAGTATCCAAGATGTTTTATTAACTAAAAAAAGGATTATAGATATTTGCAATAATATAATATATTTCACTAAGTTTTTAAGAGAAAGAACGAAAATTGACACTAAGAAAACAACATTTTATTTATTTTTTTTCATTAATCCGCACTGTTATTTTCTTTTTTGGTTTTATGGTCATTTTAATATTTTCTGATAAAATTTCAAGCTTTCTACTCAAAACGATAAATCTACAGCCAGAGAACACGAATATACATTTATCTAAAAATCGTCAAAAATGTTACTTATTGTTAGTCCCTTTCTGAAATAAACGATTCAATTAGATTCTCAACTCTGATTGATTTTATTTACAATATTTATTAAAACTAGTTGAAAGCCTGAAAGCTAGTAAAAAACGAAATTCGATAATTATAAACAATTTTAAATTAAATGGGAGGAGGAAATTTTAGACAAAATTCGAAGATTTTAAAATTAGAACATTTTAGACGAAATATCACACTTTTAAGCTAGATTAATTTATTTTTTAATTAAATTTAACAATTTTAGAAACAGTTGGATAAAATTCAATAATTTTAGACACTTTAATAGTCAATTTTCAAACGATTTTAGATAATTTTAGACATTTTTTTAACAATTTTATTAAAAAGTGGTCAATTTTCAAACGATTTTAGACAATTTTATGGAAATTTAGACGATTTTTGAACAATTTTATTAAAAAATAGTCAATTTTCCAACAATTTTAGACAATTTTAGGCAATTTTTAAACAATTTTATTAAAAAGTAGTCAATTTTCAAACGATTTTAGACAATTTTATGGAAATTTAGACGATTTTTTAACAATTTGATTAAAAAACAGTCAATTTTCAAATGATTTTAGTTGAAAGCTAAAAATTTTTTAACCTAACTTTTAAAAATTTTGACCAACTTTAAAAAATCATGGAGACTTTATTTGTTTTAATTAAGAAATGAAATTTATATTAATTGAAAGTTAAAATATTCTATTTTGTAATAAAAAAGTCAATTTTTTTCTAAATATTACCCAAAAAATTAAAAAAAAAATTGTAAAGTTGACTAAATTTTTTTAACCTAACTTTTAAAAAATTTTGACCAACTTTAAAAAATCGTAGAGAATTTATTTTTTCTAATTAAGAAATGAAATTTGTATTAATTGAAAGTTAAAATATTGTATTTTGTAATAAAAAAGTCAATTTTTTTCTAAATATTACCCAAAAAATTAAAAAAAAAATTATAAAGTTAACTAAATTTTTTTAACCTAACTTTTAAAAAATTTGTCCAACTTTAAAAAATCGTGGAGACTTTATATTTTAAACACTTAAGTTACAAATTTATTGTTGTATACACAAAAATCAAATTAATAAATGTAAAAAATTTTTACCAACTTTGAAAATTTTTTCAATTTTTTTGGTAAAATTTAGGATAAAACGGTCTTTTTAAATTAAAACTAGAATGTTTTTAGTTTCATTTAGAAAAAAAATCAGATCGAAATCTTTAAAATGCAATTTTCTACGAATTTTTAAAAGATTATTGATTTTCTAACCTAAAAAAATTTTTCAGCAACTTTGAAAATTTTTTTAATTTTTTTGACAACACTTTGAATAAAATGGTCTTTTTTAATTAAAATTAGAATGTTTATAGTTTCATTTAGAAAAAAAAATCAGATCAAAATCTTTAAAATCCAATTTGTTATGAATTTTTAAAAAATCGATTTTTTAACCCAAAAAATTTTTTAACCTAAAAAAAATTTTTACCAACTTTGAAAATTTTTTAAATTTTTTTGGTAAAATTTAGAACAAAACGGTCTTTTTTAATTAAAATTAGACTGTTTTTAGTTTCATTTAGAAAAAAAATCAGATCAAAATCTTTAAAATCCAATTTGTTATGAATTTTTAAAAAATCGATTTTTTAACCCAAAAAATTTTTTAACCTAAAAAAAATTTTTACCAACTTCGAAAATTTTTTTTAATTTTTTTGGTAAAATTTAAAACAAAACGGTCTTTTTAAATTAAAATTAGACTGTTTTTAGTTTCATTTAGAAAAAAAACCAGATGAAAATCTTTAAAATCCAATTTTTTACGAATTTTTAAAAAACGATTGATTTTCTTAACTGTCAAAAATTTTTAACCTAAAAAAAATTTTTACCAACTTTGAAAATTTTTTAATTTTTTTTGGTAAAATTTAGAACAAAACGGTCTTTTTTAATTAAAACTAGAATGTTTTCAGTTTCATTTAGAAAAAAAATCAGATCACAATCTTTAAAATCCAATTTGTTATGAATTTTTAAAAAAATCGATTTTTTTACCCAAAAAATTTTTTAACCTAAAAAAAATTGTTACCAACTTTGAAAATTTTTTTAATTTTTTTGGTAAAATTTAGAACAAAACGGTCTTTTTTAATTAAAATTAGAATGTTTTAAGTTTCATTTAGAAAAAAAATCAAATCAAAATCTTTAAAAATGAATTTTTTATGAATTTTTTAAAATTTTTGTAATTATTTGTGCGTACAAACATTAAAACGTAACTTTAATTTCACCTCATCCATTTTTGCCTGATGCATTCTTTAGAATACGCGAAGGGAGGAAATAAAACAAACCGAGGTGATCCGTAAGACCGAATTTTCCGCCCAAATCGAGAAAAAATGCGTTAGTATGGCTTTACATTTTAATTTTTAAGCAAAATTTTATTTTATTTTGCGTCTGCTTGCACATAAACACGTTATAAATGTCGCTTGTTTTTTTTTAAATTAAGAAATAAAATTTGTATTATTTGAAAGCTAAAATATTCTATTTTGTAATAAAAAAGTCATTTTTTCTCTAAATATTAACCAAAAAATTAAAAAAATTCATAAAGTTGACTAAAATTTTTTATAACCTAAAAAAAGATTAAAAAAGATGAAAAAAAAATGGAAAATTATTTAAGAATTAAAGTTAATGTAACTTAATACATATTAAAATTGTTAAAAAATGACTTAATTTAGTCTAAAATTGTAATATTTCAAAATTAAATTTTTTTAAAATAGATTCTTTTCCAAAATTTCAAGAAATTTGGTGTAAAATTATCTAAAATTGTTGAATTTCGTTTAATTTCATCAAATTTTTTTCGAATTCAATTAAAAAATAACTTAATTTAGCTTGAAATTGTGAAATTTCGACCAAAATTTTCAAAATTCGTCCAATTTCGTTTGAAAATTCACGAAATTTCGTCTAAAATTGTTGAATTTCATTGAAAAATAGCTTTATTTAGATTAAAATTATGAAATTTTATTTAAAATTTCTTAACATTGTCAAATTTCTTTTAAAATTTCGTCAAATTTTGTATAAAATAGCCTAAAATGATTGAATTTCGTCTAATTTCATCTAAAATTTCCTTAAGTCTTCGAATTTCGTCTGAAATTTCACCAGATTTCGACAAAAGTTGTCAAATTTCATTGAAAAATAACTTAATTTAGCTAAAAATTGTGAAATTTTATCTCAAATTTTTTAAAATTGTCGAATTTCGTTTGAAATTTCACGAAATTTCGTTTAAAATTGTCGAATTTCATTGAAAAAAAAAACTTTATTTATCTTAAAATTGTGCAATTTCGTCTAAAATTTTCTAAAATCCGATTTTTTTCCAAAATTTCACGAAATTTAGTGTAAAATTATCTAAAATTGTTGAATTTCGTTTAATTTCATCAAAATTTTTTCGAATTCAATTAAAAAATAACTTAATTTAGCTTGAAATTGTGAAATTTCGACCAAGATTTTCAAAATTCGTCCAATTTCGTTTGAAAATTCACGAAATTTCGTCTAAAATTGTCGAATTTCATTGAAAAATAACTTAATTTAGCTAAAAAATTGTGAAATTTTATCTCAAATTTTTTAAAATTGTCGAATTTCATTGAAAAAAAAAACTTTATTTATCTTAAAATTGTGCAATTTCGTCTAAAATTTTCTAAAATCCGATTTTTTTTTCCAAAATTTCACGAAATTTGGTGTAAAATTATCTAAAATTGTTGAATTTCGTTTAATTACATCAAAATTTTTTCGAATTCAATTAAAAAATAACTTAATTTAGCTTAAAATTGTGAAATTTCGATCAAAATTTTCAAAATTCGTCCAATTTCGTTTGAAAATTCACGAAATTTCGTCTAAAATTGCCGAATTTCATTGAAAAATAACATAATTTAGCTAAAAATTGTGAAATTTTATCTAAAATTTTTTAAAATTGTCGAATTTCGTTTGAAATTTCACGAAATTTCGTTTAAAATTGTCGAATTTCATTGAAAAAAAAAACTTTATTTGTCTTAAAATTGTGCAATTTCGTGTAAAATTTTCCAAAATCCGATTTTTTTCCAAAATTTCACGAAATTTGGTGTAAAATTATCTAAAATTGTTGAATTTCGTTTAATTTCATCAAAATTTTTTTCCAATTCAATTAAAAAATAACTTAATTTAGCTTGAAATTGTGAAATTTCGATCAAAATTTTCAAAATTCGTCCAATTTCGTTTGAAAATTCACGAAATTTCGTCTAAAATTGCCGAATTTCATTGAAAAATAACTTAATTTTGCTAAAAATTGTGAAATTTTATCTCAAATTTTTTAAAATCGTCGAATTTCGTTTGAAATTTCACGAAATTCGTTTAAAATTGTCGAATTTCATTGAAAAAAAAATACTTTATTTATCTTAAAATTGTGCAATTTCGTCTAAAATTTTTTAAAATCATCGATTTTTTTACAAAATTTCAAGAAATTTGGTGTAAAATTATCTAAAATTGTTGAATTTCGTTTAATTTCATCAAAATTTTTTCGAATTAAATTAAAAAATAACTTAATTTAGCTTGAAATTGTGAAATTTCGACCAAAATTTTCAAAATTCGTCCAATTTCGTTTGAAAATTCACGAAATTTCGTCTAAAATTGCCGAATTTCATTGAAAAATAATTTAATTTAGCCTAAAAATTGTGAAATTTTATCTCAAATTTTTTAAAATTGTCGAATTTCGTTTGAAATTTCACGAAATTTCGTTTAAAATTGTTGAATTTCATTGAAAAAAAAAACTTTATTTATCTTAAAATTGTGCAATTTCGTCTAAAATTTTCTAAAATCCGATTTTTTTTCCAAAATTTCACGAAATTTGGTGTAAAATTATCTAAAATTGTTGAATTTCGCTTAATTTCATCAAATTTTTTCGAATTAAATTAAAAAACAACTTAATTTAGCTTGAAATTGTGAAATTTCGATCAAAATTTTCAAAATTCGTCCAATTTCGTTTGAAAATTCACGAAATTTCGTCTAAAATTGCCGAATTTCATTGAAAAATAACTTAATTTAGCTAAAAATTGTGAAATTTTATCCCAAATTTTTTAAAATTGTCGAATTTCGCTTGAAATTTCACGAAATTTCATTTAAAATTGTCGAATTTCATTGAAAAAAAAAAAACTTTATTTATCTTAAAATTGTGCAATTTCGTCTAAAATTTTCTAAAATCAAATTTTTTTTCCAAAATTTCACGAAATTTGGTGTAAAATTATCTAAAATTGTTGAATTTCGTTTAATTTCATCAAAATTTTTTCGAACTCAATTAAAAAAATAACTTAATTTAGCTTGAAATTGTGAAATTTCGACCAAAATTTTCAAAATTCGTCCAATTTCGTTTGAAAATTCACGAAATTTCGTCTAAAATTGTTGAATTTCATTGAAAAATAGCTTTATTTACATTAAAATTGTGAAATTTTATTTAAAATTTCTTAAAATTGTCAAATTTCTTCTAAAATTTCGCCAAATTTTGTATAAAATAGCCCAAAATGATTGAATTTCGTCTAATTTCATCTAAAATTTCCTTAAGTCATCGAATTTCGTCTGAAATTTCACCAGATTTCGACAAAAGTTGTCAAATTTCATTGAAAAATAACTTTATTTAGATTAAAATTGTAAAATTTTATCTAAAATCCTTTAAAAATTGACTACTTTTTAATAAAATTGTTAAAAAATTGCCTAAAATTGTCTAAAATCGTTTGAAAATTGACTGTTTTTAATCAAATTGTTAAAAAATCGTCTAAATTTCCATAAAATTGTCTAAAATCGTTTGAAAATTGACCACTTTTTAATAAAATTGTTAAAAAATTGCCTAAAATTATCTAAAATTATTGGAAAATTGACTATTTTTTAATAAAATTGTCTAAAATCGTTTAAAAATTGACTATTTTTTAATAAAATTGTTAAAAAATTGTCTAAAATTGTCTAAAATCGTTTGAAAATTGACTTTTTAATAAAATTGTTAAAAAATTGCCTAAAATTGTCTAAAATTGTTGGAAAATTGACTATTTTTTAATCAGATTGTTCAAAAATCGTCTAAATTTCCATAAAATTGTCTAAAATCGTTTGAAAATTGACTACTTTTTAATAAAATTGTTTAAAAATTGCCTACAATTGTCTAAAATTGTTGGAAAATTGACTATTTTTTAATAAAATTGTTCAAAAATCGTCTAAGTTTCCATAAAATTGTCTAAAATCGTTTGAAAATTGACTACTTTTTAATAAAATTGTTCAAAAATCGTCTAAATTTCCATAAAATTGTCTAAAATCGTTTGAAAATTGATCACTTTTTAATCAAATTGTTCAAAAATCGTCTAAATTTCCATAAAATTGTCTAAAATTGTCTAAAATCATTTGAAAATTGACTGTTTTTTAATCAAATTGTTAAAAAATCGTCTAAATTTCCATAAAATTATCTAAAATCGTTTGAAAATTGATTACTTTTAATAAAATTGTTAAAAAAATGTCTAAAATTGTCTAAAATTGTTGGAAAATTGACTATTTTTTAATCAAATTGTTCAAAAATCGTCTAAATTTCCATAAAATTGTCTAAAATCGTTTGAAAATTGACTATTTTTTAATCAAATTATTCAAAAAGTCTAAATTTCCATAAAATTGTCTAAAACCGTTTGAAAATTGACCATTTTTTAATAAAATTGTTAAAAAATTGCCTAAAATTGTCTAAAATTGTTGGAAAATTGACTATTTTTTAATAAAATTGTTCAAAAATCGTCTAAATTTCCATAAAATTGTCTAAAATCGTTTAAAAATTGACTACTTTTTAATAAAATTGTTCAAAAATTGCCTAAAATTGTCTAAAATCGTTTGAAAGTTGACTATTTTTTAATAAAATTGTTAAAAAATCGTCTAAATTTCCATAAAATTGTTTAAAATCGTTTGAAAATTGACCACTTTTTAATAAGATTGTTAAAAAATTGTCTAAAATTGTCTAAAATCGTTTGAAAATTGACTATTTTTTAATCAAATTATTCAAAAAGTCTAAATTTCCATAAAATTGTCTAAAATCGTTTGAAAATTGACCACTTTTTAATAAAATTGTTAAAAAAATGTCTAAAATTGTCTAAAATTGTTTGAAAATTGACTGTTTTTTAATCAAATTGTTCAAAAATTGTCTAAATTCCCATAAAATTGTCTAAAATCGTTTGAAAATTGACTATTTTTTAATCAAATTATTCAAAAAGTCTAAATTTCCATAAAATTGTCTAAAATCGTTTGAAAATTGACCACTTTTTAATAAAATTGTTAAAAAAAATGTCTAAAATTGTCTAAAATCGTTTGAAAATTGACTATTTTTTTAATAAAATTGTTCAAAAATCGTCTAAATTTCCATAAAATTGTCTAAAATCGTTTGAAAATTGACTATTTTTTAATCAAATTGTTCAAAAATCGTCTAAATTTCCATAAAATTGTCTAACAATAAAATCATTTGAAAATTGACTATTTTTTAATAAAATTGTTTAAAAATCGTCTAAATTTCCGTCTAATGGTCTAAAATCATTAGAAAATTATTTATTTTCTCATAAAATTGTCAAAAAACGGTTAAAATTAAAAGAAAAATTGTTTATCTTTTGCTAAATCATCTAAATTTTTTGTAAAAGTGTCTAAAATTATTGAATTTTATCTACAGTGTGCAGCAAAAGTCTTGATACCCTTATATTATTTAACTTCCTTCCATGAAAATATGCAGAATCAATCAAATTATATTGTTTTTTATTTATAATAAAATAAACCTATCTGCGTTCTTGCAAAAACATGAACGAACAAGCATATTAGGCTTTTGCTTTAATAATTACAAACAAAAACATTGGCTTTCGAAAAGCTAAATTTCTAAAATGAGCAGAAAAGAGTTGAAAATTGAAGAAGGAAAAATTGCTATAAAGTCTCATAAAAATGGAAAATCATATGCAAAAATTGTTGGAAGAAGTAAAGCTACGATACAAAAAGTTGTAAAACGATTCATCGATGAAGAAAGAATAGAAAACAAACAATAAGCTGGGCGTCTCCGAAAAATCCAAAAAACACGATTAAAACAGGGAAATATGGGGGTGAGAGTATCATAGTTTGGGGCTGTATATCCACCTCAGGTGTCGGTAACCTTGTCGTAATTGATGAAATAATGACAAAAGAGGTTTACCTGAAAATTTTGCAAGAAAATTTATTGCAAAGTGCTGAAAAAATGGGTCTCTCTACAAATTTTGACTTCCAACAAGATAACGACCCGAAGCATACAGCTCATATAGTTAAGATGTGGATAATATACATATAGAGTACTCCACCTTCTAAAAACATCTCCACAAAGTCCGGATATTAATCCCATTGAACATTTAAGGGGATATCTGGAAAAACGTTTAAGAAAACACTTAACTTCGAAAAGTCACTTAAAAAACATACTTAAATAAAATGGCAACAAATTAGCGCAGATTACACAAAAAAGCTGACACACTTGATGCCCAACCAAGTAAAGGAAGTAATTCGACTGAAAGGATACCCTACAAAATAATAAGAATAACGAAACTGTGCTAAATTTCTAACATTTCTCTTTTGTCAGGAGTATCAACAGTTTTGCAACGCCGTTTCATACAGTCTAATAAAATTTTCGTTTCTAGTTATGGAAGTATAAATTTAGTGTGTTTTATTTTTCCTGTTCATAAAAGAATACAAGTAATTTTATTTTACGATACATAAAAAGCGCTATATTTTTGTTTCTGGTGTCACTTTTTACGGAAAGAAATGAAATAATGTAAGGGTATCAAGACTTTTGCTGTTCACTCTAACTGTTTCTAAAATTGTTGAATTTAATTAAAAAATAAATTAATTTAGCTTAAAAGTTTGATATTTCATCTAAAATGTTCTAAAATCTTCGAATTTTGTCTAAAATTTCCTCCCATTTAATTTAAAATTGTCTGTAATTATCGAATTTCGTCTAATTTCGTCTAAAATTTTCGATTTTCTTTCATAAAAGTCATTTAATTCAGCTCAAAATTGTAAATTTTTTTTTAAATTCTTTAAAACCGTCAAATTTTGTTTAAAATTTCGTCCAATTTCATATAAAATTGTCGAATTTCATTCATTAGTTAAGCACAATATAATAGTTTAAAGTAGAAAAAATACTTTGTATTTATTTAAATAGGATAAATATAGCTTAATTTTTAAAGTTTTAATTACATAAAATGTCAACTAAATGACATAACTAAACGATAAAAGTAAACAAAAATATTAGTATTTAAATATGAGTATTTTTATCTCTTTTTTATTTTCAAAACCATCAAATTTTAAAATTATTTTTTTGAACATAGCCTAATATTAGTGAAATCTCCCTTGTGCAGACACCAAAAGTGTCCGTTCAAGAGGGGTGTCTGCGAAGGGAAATTTCAATGTATTTAAGATATTTATTTGTATTTAAAGCTTTTTGAAGTTTTTATTTACATTTAAAGTAATGAAATTGAATAAAACTTACGATTAAAACCATAATTGTTTCTACAAATATAAATTATTTCTACAACCATAAATTATCTCTTCATTTTTAATTTAAAGAATTAAAACTAATTAAAAAAAAAATACTTACGATAATGGTACAATAATTAAAAACGGCCCATTAACTTTTTTCTTCTCCATTAAGTAAGTAATTAAAGCGATCGTTTGAATAGTTTTACCCAAACCCATTTCGTCGGCCAAAATTCCATTTAAATTATTGTTGTATAGCGAAACTAACCACTCCAAACCCTTAATCTGGTACTCTTTCAACTTCCCATTAACCATAATCGTAGCCTGTTCCGTAACGATTTCGTGAACGGTGTGAGCGATGCTGTAATAGGTTTGCTCTTCGTTGGCGTTTTTATGGTACTCGTCGTCTTCGACTTTGGCCTTTTTGATAACACTCTTCGCTTTATCCTCTTCGGTGACGACCTTGGTCGAGTTATGGTTGTTTTCGTCGTCGTCGTCGTCTTCGTCGTCGGTTTCGACGACTTCCCAGCCCGGATTCTGGTCCAAGAACGTTTGCAGTTGACTCAAGGTGGGCGCGTCGTCGCCGGAGAGTATTTTTCCGGTCGAGGTTTCAATCAGGGTTAGTGGTTTGTCGGAATCGTCCGCGTTTTGCAGGTTTTCGAGGGTTTTTCTCTTCCTTTTGCGTTTCTCCTCCTCTTGCTGTTTCCGTTTTTGTTCCATTTTGTGTTGCTTAACCATTTCTGTTAAATTAGAAATATACTCGTCCGTTTGAGATAACAAAAACGCTAACCGTTTATCTTTCTTTTGATCGATCAATTTCCTGTAACCTTCCTCGTCTTCGGCCATTAACCGTCGCATTCTCTCTTTCTCGATCCTTTCCTGTTCTTTCTTCTGTTCCCTTTCGGCGTTCAAATGGTAATTCATAACCGATTTATTCAACCGAGCCATCTTCGCCTGATTATTCCTGTGGAACTCTTTGAAATCTTTACCGTGCTGAAGCACGCTCGTCAAAAATTCTTGATGTTTCTGTCTGCGTTTTCTCTCCGCTTCCAATTTTTGTTGTTTTTCCAGCTTTTCGGTCGCCCGCGCTTCGCGCAATCCTTGTCTCTTCGTCCTTTTATAAGCTTTAATGTTGACGGCCGTTTCTAAAGTCGTATCTTTGCGGGTGCACGCGATTATTTCGCTTCTAAGCTGTCTTTGGAAATTTAAACAACGCAAAGCTCGAAGCTCGATTTGAGCTTGAAGACGTAAATCGTCCGGCATGTTTGTCGGAAGATTGTTAAGCTGTTCTATACGAGCCGCAATTCTTGAAGCAACCCTAGGGTGAAAATAAGAATGAAAATTGATAAAAAAGTTTTCTTTTAGATTTTTTAACCCACCTATTTTCGCGTTCTTGAAGTATAACCAAAGGATCAATTCCGCAAGGTTTGGAAATTGTTGTAACGCGATTTTGCTTCCCCGCCGGCGGTTGGGGTGGTCCTTGCGGTTGTCCCGGTTGCTGAGAAGGCGGGGGTGGATGCCCCGGCGGTCCGGTTTGATTCGGTGGACCCGGTCGAACGCCTTGAGGTTGACCGGCTTGGTTAGGCTAAATGAAATTAAATAATCGCTATTGGAAAATTTGTTAAATATTGATGATTTTTCTTTGAAACCTTTTATGAGTTTCTTAAATTAAAATTTCTTTAATATTAATTAATAATTTAAAATTTCCTTTATATTAATTTATTTACATTCTCATGCTCTTTGCTTTACAACACTTATTACTATGTTTATTAATCCACCTAAATTACCTGCGGCCCTTGACCTTGCTGATGATGTTGTTGTCCCGGACCGATCGGGCCTTGGGGTCCCTGTGACGATGTTTGCAAACCAGGGGGCCCTTGCGGTCCGCCCTGCGAACCACCTTGAAGGCTTTGCGGACCCCCTTGACCACCTTGTCCACTTGGCGGACCTCCTTGCTGAGGTCCACCCGCACTTTGCGAAGGCATACCACCTGTAGGTCCAACGTTTGGACCTACGGGAAGTCCTTGAGGGCCGCCGGGAATTCCTTGAGGCCCTCCGGGACCTCCTTGCAGACTTTGCGGTCCTCCGGGAAGTCCTTGAGGTCCTCCCGGAATCCCTTGAGGACCTCCGGGAATACCCTGAGGACCTCCGGGAATACCTTGAGGACCTCCGGGAATACCCTGAGGTCCTCCGGGAATACCCTGAGGTCCTCCGGGGAGTCCTTGAGGACCGCCAGGCGGTCCTTGAGGCGCGGTAACATTAGGCGGTCCTCCGGGATGTCCTTGCGGGCCTCCGTGAGGCCCCGATAGATTCTGCGGGTGAATCGACGGACCTCCCGGATGTCCGGAACCGGGAGGGGGTCCGTGAGGCGGTCCCTGGTGACTTCCCGGATGACCCGGCGGACCTTGAAGACCTCCCGGATGACTTCCCGGCCCTTGATGAACCCCCGGATGATTTGACGGACCTTGATGCGCCCCTTGAAGACTACCGGGATGACTTGGCCCGCCTTGAAGCCCGCCAGGATGACTTCCCGGACCTTGATGAGCACCAGGATGACTTGGCGGACCTTGATGCGCTCCCTGCATACTTCCTGGGTGACTTGGACCGCCTTGTAGACCTCCCGGATGACTTCCGGGTCCTTGATGACCGCCGGGACCTTGGTGCGGTCCGCCTGGTAAATTTCCCGGATGCGTCGGAGGACCTGGATGGCTTCCGGGACCTTGATGTGGCGGTCCTTGATGACCGGGACCTCCCGTCGGTCCCCCGGAAGGTCCCGGAGGACCTGGAGGTCCAGGCGGACGCATTTGCGGCGGTCCCGAACTGTCGGGCGACGAGGAATCGCCACTATCGGCACCTGGTGGTCCAGAACCCTGCGGGTTTGGAGTTGATGTCGTTTTGATGTCGATTGTGGAGATTTATATGTTTAAGATTGTTTAGTTATTTATTAATTTAATTATTTAGATTTTATAGATGTAAAAAAGAATAACAAAATTAATTTTAACATACTTACGAAATAAAATTACACAAATTGTTAATTTATTTAATGGTAAACCAGAATTAAAATAGAAATTGTAATAAGTCTTCTTTAAATAGCAAATATGTTTTAAAGTGAAATTAAAATCGATACACTTTTAATGGAATAAAAGAAGAGTTACCACTTATAATAAAAAAAAATCAATTGAAAAAAAATCTCCATAAAACGATTGTTAAGTAAAGCTACGAAATTCGCATTAATCGCAAAAAAAGAACAGGACAGAGACCATGCAAATCAATAAACCATACTAAACGTAACTTAACAACTACAATACGACACTAATAAACGATAAAATAAACCTTTCTTAACTACTACATCAATCAAAATCCTAAACAAACTAATTTGACGTTATTATTAAATAAATAAAGATCAGTGTTGTAAAAATAAAAATAAAGCAAATAGCATGAGAAAGAAACACTCAACCAAAAAAAAAATCGAATTAAATAAATAAATAAAATAAAATAAAGATACATCTACTTGGTTTTTAACTACTTCATCTACTTTTTATCTACGTAATTCGTTCTAAACGATTTTTAAAACTTACCGGAGCCGGCTGAGGACCTCCGGAAGTTGGCTGAAATGGACTACTAGGTGGCGTCGGGCATTGAGGACTTCCATCCGGTCTTTTACCCTGAACGGCCATCACAAGCTGTTGATTTATCGGTTGATTTCTAGCCAACATTCTATAAGCCATAATTTGAGCTCTACAAAGAAAAAATTAATGTGTAAAAGTCATTTTTCTTAAGTTTAAAGTAATCACCGTAATTGACCCATTTGACCGCTATTAAATACCGAATTTCCATTCGATCTCGCTCTCAAAGCTAACAATTGAGAATATCTCGGATCTTCTTGCATTCCCTTTTCTTCCATCGAATCGATCGCTCTTTGAAGGGCATTTAAATTTTCTTGCGGACCTTGAGGGGCGAGTTGTTGCTGTCCCGGAGGCGGAGGACCGCCCGGTGGACCTTGAGGACCCGGAGATGAAGAAGGGTTCTAAAAATTTTTTAAACATTTTTAAATTTCTTAAAAAAAAATTTCTCAACAAACAAATTTAGTCACCAAATTGATTCTAATTATCACTTTTACATAATTACCTTGTTGCTTGTTGAAAAAACCTCTCGGTTATTTTTTCTTTCTTAACCGTTTCGGTAAAAAACCGTAAACAATTGATTTTATTAACCATTTAAACGAGATTAAAGCCGATTAAGCGAATCGAGTGTTTTTTAAATCGATTAAAAAATCACCTCCCAACTTTTTTTTTAAGCTCTCGACAGCTTAAAATTTCTTAACCGCTTAAAAAATAGGTTAAATCGGTACGGCATAGGCTAAACTGCGTTAGAAAGTAAACTGTGGCCGTTTTTTATGACTTTACTCCAGCTCCGAACGCAACGTCAAGGTTAATTTAAAAGGTAGAGAAGGATTACATTATTTATAAAACGGACGACTCTTTGTATCTATCAAACAGTTCTAGTTATTATTTCAAAGTTTACACGTCGAAATCTAAGCCGTAAAAAATATTCAAATTAAAATTTAATCAAGAATAGATTATAAAATCATTTATCAAGATTATAAAATCGAAATGAGTTCCGGAAAAATCGAAGAATTCTTCAACGAAGCCGTTCAACTCGTTAAAGAAGCCGGAAAGGTTTTATACAAGAGTTTAAAAGTCTCGTTTGTTTACATTTTTTATTTTTATACAGATAGTTAAAGAAGCGAAAAATTTCGAAGTCGAACGAAAAGAAGAAGTTTGGGATTTAGTTACTATTTACGATAAAAAAGTCGAAGATATTTTAATCGCAAAGTTAAAAGCTAAATATCCGGATCATAAGTAAGTTTTTTTTCTTTTAAATTTTATCTGAAAACTTTTTTAACAAAACATTTTTTTGATACAATTCAAGGATTTAAACGGTTGGTTACTTATTCAAATTAATTAGTTAAATATGCATTTCTAAGGTCGTAAACGTCATAAACCATTACGAAACGTTTTCTAGAGATAAAAGCGATTATGAAAATAGGTGGAAATATTTTTAGAAACAATAAAAACGAGATTGTTAAGTTTTAAGAAAATGATGTCTACTTATGAGTTGTTTATTGAGATTTATGAATAAACTAGATTTCATAACTTCAAGCTAAATTAAGTTATTTTTTTGAATGAAATTCGAAAATTTTAGATGAAATTAGACGACATTTAAGAATTTTAGGTAATTTTATGCAGAATTTAGTGAAATTTTAGACGAAATTCGACGATTTTAGAAAATTTTAGACCAAATTTCATCATTTCAAGCTAAATTAACTTATTTTTTGAATGAAATTCGAAAATTTTAGATGAAATTAGACGACATTTAAGAATTTTAGATAATTTCATACAGAATTTGGTGAAATTTTAGACGAAATTCGACGATTTTAGAAAATTTTAGACTAAATTTCATCATTTCAAGCTAAATTAACTTATTTTTTTAATGAAATTCGAAAATTTTAGATGAGATTAGACGAAATTTAAGAATTTTAGATCATTTCATACAGAATTTGGTGAAATTTTAGACGAAATTCGACGATTTTAGAAAATTTTAGACCAAATTTCGTTATTTCAAACTAAATTAACTTATTTTTTGAATGAAATTCGAAAATTTTAGATGAAATTAGACGACATTTAAGAATTTTAGATACTTTCATATAGAATTTGGTGAAATTTTAGACGAAATTCGACGATTTTAGAAAATTTTAGACCAAATTTCATTATTTCAAACTAAATTAAGTTATTTTTTGAATGAAATTCGAAAATTTTAGATGAAATTAGACGAAATTTAAGAATTTTAGGTAATTTCATACAGAATTTGGTGAAATTTTAGGCGAAATTCGACGATTTTAGAAAATTTTAGACTAAATTTCATTACTTCAAACTAAATTAAGTTATTTTTTGAATGAAATTCGAAAATTTTAGATGAAATTAGACGAAATTTAAGAATTTTAGGTAATTTCATATAGAATTTGGTGAAATTTTAGACGAAATTTGACGATTTTAGAAAATTTTAGACTAAATTTCATCATTTCAAGGTAAATTAACTTATTTTTTTAATGAAATTCGAAAATTTAGATGAAATTAGACGAAATTGAAGAATTTTAGTTAATTTCTTACAGAATTTGGTGAAATTTTAGGCGAAATTCGACGATTTTAGAAAATTTTAGACCAAATTTCATCATTTCAAGCTAAATTAACTTATTTTTTGAATGAAATTCGAAAATTTTAGATGAAATTAGACGAAATTTAAGAATTTTAGATAATTTCATACAGAATTTGTTGAAATTTTAGACGAAATTCGACGATTTTAGAAAATTTTAGACCAAATTTCATCATTTCAAGCTAAATTAACTTATTTTTTGAATGAAATTCGAAAATTTTAGATGAAATTAGACGAAATTTAAGAATTTTAGATAATTTCATACAGAATTTGTTGAAATTTTAGACGAAATTCGACGATTTTAGAAAATTTTAGCATAAATTTCATTATTTCAAACTAAATTAAGTTATTTTTTGAATGAAATTCGAAAATTTAGATGAAATTAGACGAAATTTAAGAATTTTAGATAATTTCATACAGAATTTGTTGAAATTTTAGACGAAATTCGACGATTTTAGAAAATTTTAGCATAAATTTCATTATTTCAAACTAAATTAAGTTATTTTTTGAATGAAATTCGAAAATTTTAGATGAAATTAGACGAAATTTAAGAATTTTAGATCATTTCATACAGAATTTGGTGAAATTTTAGACGAAATTCGACGATTTTAGAAAATTTTAGCCTAAATTTCATTATTTCAAACTAAATTAAGTTATTTTTTGAATGAAATTCGAAAATTTTAGATGAAATTAGACGACATTTAAGAATTTTAGATAATTTCATACAGAATTTGGTGAAATTTTAGACGAAATTCGACGATTTTAGAAAATTTTAGACCAAATTTCATCATTTCAAGCTAAATTAACTTATTTTTTGAATGAAATTCGAAAATTTTAGATGAGATTAGACGAAATTTAAGAATTTTAGATACTTTCATACAGAATTTGGTGAAATTTTAGACGAAATTCGACGATTTTAGAAAATTTTAGCCGAAATTTCATTATTTCAAACTAAATTAAGTTATTTTTTTAATGAAATTCGAAAATTTTAGATGAAATTAGACGAAATTTAAGAATTTCAGATAATTTCATACAGAATTTGGTGAAATTTTAGACGAAATTTGACGATTTTAGAAAATTTTAGCCGAAATTTCATTATTTCAAACTAAATTAAGTTATTTTTTTAATGAAATTCGAAAATTTTAGATGAAATTAGACGAAATTTAAGAATTTCAGATAATTTCATGCAGAATTTGGTGAAATTTTAGACGAAATTCGACGATTTTAGAAAATTTTAGACCAAATTTCATCATTTCAAGCTAAATTAACTTATTTTTTGAATGAAATTCGAAAATTTTAGATGAAATTAAACGACATTTAAGAATTTTAGATAATTTCATACAGAATTTGTTGAAATTTTAGACGAAATTCGACGATTTTAGAAAATTTTAGACCAAATTTCATCATTTCAAGCTAAATTAACTTATTTTTTGAATGAAATTCGAAAATTTTAGATGAGATTAGACGAAATTTAAGAATTTCAGATAATTTCATGCAGAATTTGGTGAAATTTTAGACGAAATTCGACGATTTTAGAAAATTTTAGACCAAATTTCATCATTTCAAGCTAAATTAACTTATTTTTTGAATGAAATTCGAAAATTTTAGATGAAATTAAACGACATTTAAGAATTTTAGATAATTTCATACAGAATTTGTTGAAATTTTAGACGAAATTCGACGATTTTAGAAAATTTTAGCCGAAATTTCATTATTTCAAACTAAATTAAGTTATTTTTTTAATGAAATTCGAAAATTTTAGATGAAATTAAACGAAATTTAAGAATTTTAGATAATTTCATACAGAATTTGGTGAAATTTTAGAGGAAATTTGACGATTTTAGAAAATTTTAGACTAAATTTCATCATTTCAAGCTAAATTAACTTATTTTTTTAATGAAATTCGAAAATTTTAGATGAAATTAGACGAAATTTAAGAATTTCAGATAATTTCATACAGAATTTGGTGAAATTTTAGACGAAATTTGACGATTTTAGAAAATTTTAGACCAAATTGCATCATTTCAAGCTAAATTAACTTATTTTTTGAATGAAATTCGAAAATTTTAGATGAGATTAGACGAAATTTAAGAATTTTAGATACTTTCATACAGAATTTGGTGAAATTTTAGACGAAATTCCACGATTTTAGAAAATTTTAGGCTAAATTTCATTATTTCAAACTAAATTAAGTTATTTTTTGAATGAAATTCGAAAATTTTAGATGAAATTAGACGAAATTTAAGAATTTTAGATACTTTCATACAGAATTTGGTGAAATTTTAGACGAAATTCGACGATTTTAGAAAATTTTAGCCGAAATTTCATTATTTCAAACTAAATTAAGTTATTTTTTTAATGAAATTCGAAAATTTTAGATGAAATTAGACGAAATTTAAGAATTTCAGATAATTTCATACAGAATTTGGTGAAATTTTAGACGAAATTCGACGATTTTAGAAAATTTTAGACCAAATTTCATCATTTCAAGCTAAATTAACTTATTTTTTGAATGAAATTCGAAAATTTTAGATGAAATTAAACGACATTTAAGAATTTTAGATAATTTCATACAGAATTTGTTGAAATTTTAGACGAAATTCGACGATTTTAGAAAATTTTAGCCGAAATTTCATTATTTCAAACTAAATTAAGTTATTTTTTTAATGAAATTCGAAAATTTTAGATGAAATTAGACGACATTTAAGAATTTTAGATACTTTCATACAGAATTTGGTGAAATTTTAGACGAAATTCGACGATTTTAAAAAATTTTAGACTAAATTTCACAATTTTCAGTTAAATTAATATAAAAAAGTTGTAAGTAAACTTTGTGAAGGATAGTTTTGAAGTTTAAAGATCAAAATTTTTATTCAAGATGTCAATTTTGACGTTTAAATGTCTAAATCCATTTTCAAAATGTCAATTTTGGCGTTTAAACGTCACTTTTCATCTTGAAAGTGTCACTTTTGACATTTAAACGTCACTTTTCATTTTGAAAGTGTCACTTTTGACGTTTAACCGTCACTTTTCAGGTTTAAAGATCAAAATTTTCTTTCAAAATGTCAATTTTGACGGTTAAACGTCACTTTTCACCCTTAAAATGTCATTGTTAACGTTTATAGATAAAAATTCTCTTTCAAAATATCGATTTTCACGTTTAAATGTCTAAATCCGTTTTCAAAATGTCAATTTTAACGTTTAAACGTCACTTTTCATCTTGAAAGTGTCACTTTTGCCGTTTAAACATCGCTTTTCATTTTTAAAGTGTGACTTTTTAGGTTTAAAGATCAAAATTTTCTTTTATAGTGTCAATTTTGGCGTTTAAACGTAACTTTTTATCTTTAAACTGTCACTTTTTAGTTTTAAAGGTCAAAATTCTCTTTTAAAATGTCTATTTTGACGTTTAAACCTCACTTTTCATCTTTAAAGTGTCACTTTTGACGTTTAAACATTACTTATCAGGTTTAAAGATGAAAATTCTCTTTTAAAATGTCAACTTTAACGTTTAGACCTCACTTTTTATCTTTAAAATGTCACTGTTAACGTTTAAAGATCAAAATTTCCTTTCAAAATATCGATTTTCACGTTTAAATGTCTAGATCCATTTTTATAATGTCAATTTTGATGTTTAAACGTCACTTTTCATCTTGAAAGTGTCACTTTTGACGTTTAAATGTCACTTTTCAGGTTTAAAGATCAAAATTTTCTTTCAAAATGTCACTTTTGACGTTTAAACGTCACTTTTCATCTTTAAAGTGTCACGTTTTAAGTTTAAAGATAAAAATTTTGTTTGAAAATATCAATTTTGACGTTTAAACGTCTAAATCCATTTACAAAATGTCAATTTTGACGTTTAAACGTCACTTTTGATCATTACCATGTCACTTTTGACGTTTAAACGTCACTTTTTGTCTTTAAAGTGTCATTTTTTAGGTTTAAAGATCAAAATTCTCTTTTAAAATGTCGATTTTGACGTTTAAACGTCACTTTTTATCTTTATCGTGTCACTTTTGACGTTTAAAGATCAAAATTTTCTTTAAAAATATCGATTTTGACATTTAAATGTTTAAATCTATTTTTAAAAAGTCAATTTTGACATTTAAACGTCACTTTTTATCTTTACCATGTCACTTTTGGCGTTTAATCGTCACTTTTTATCTTTAAAGTGTCATTCTTTAGGTTTAAAGATAAAAATTTTCTTTCAAAATATCGATTTTGTCATTTAAATGTCTAAATCCATTTTTAAAATTTCAATTTTAACGTTTAAACGTCACTTTTAACCTTGAAAATGTCACTTTTGACGTTTAAACGTCATCTTTCATCTTTAAAGTGCCACTTTTTAGGTTTAAACATCAAAATTGTCTTTTAAAATTTCACTTTTGACGTTTACAGATCAACTTTTACATAAAATCAGAATTAAATCTTCCATGAAAACTAAAATTTCTAAGAAAAAAATTATTTTCTTAAAGTTGATTGATTACTTTAACTTTGAAATATTAAGAAAATAACTTTAGAATGTTAAATTTGACATTTTATAAAATTGATGTTAACATTTTAATAAAAAGTAACTTTAAAATCGTAAATTTTACGTTTAAAATGCACCGAATTTAGATTTATAGGTGAAGAAGAAACTTATGAGAAAGGTCACCTTCCCGAATTAACCAACGATCCGACGTGGATCATCGATCCGATTGACGGAACCGCAAATTTCGTCCGGAGACTTCCGATGAGTTGCATTTCGGTCGCATTAACCATCAATAAAGAAATCGTCTTGGGAATCGTTTTAAATCCCTTTATAGATCAACTGTTCACCGCGATCAAAGGAAAAGGAACTTATTTAAACGGAAATAGAATATTTACCCGTAAAATTACAAGTAAAAAAAAAACTATTTTTTTTTATATATAAGTATATAATTTTTAAATCGTTTTTAATTTTTAGAAATCGAACAAACCAATTTTAATTACGAATTAAGTCTTGCCCGAGCTGAAAAGTACCGAGATTTGTATCTTTTCAGACTTGCTAAGATCATTGCAAAAGCTGAAGGGTAATATTTAACTGTTTAAAATACTTAAATCATTACTTAATTGAATTTTATTGTTATTTAGAATAAGATCTTTAGGTTCGGCCGCTTTAGGTTTATGCTATGTCGCTTGCGGTCACACCGACGTCTATCAATGCGACGGTTTATCTCCCTGGGATGCTGCGGCAGGAGTTCTTATTGTAAGAGAAGCCGGAGGATTCGTTTGCGATACAAGTGGTGAGATTTTTAAACTAATATGAGAACTTTGAATAAAATAGATTTCGAGTAATAATAATAATAATAATAACCACTTTAATTGCAGAGGAACGTCTTGGCTTAGACTTCGACGTAATGAAACCGAATTTTATGGCTGCTCCTAACGAAATCATCGCCAGTCAGTATTTAAACTTATTGAGAGAAGCCGATCAAGAAAGAATTTCAAAGAAAAAATAAATGCGTCTCCTTCGTAAATGCATTTTTTAAATCAATACAATAAATATTTTAAAAAACCAAATTAAATGCTTAATTAAAATTTTTCCCACCTGTCCTTGTTGCGGATGCATTCCATGCGGAGGTGGATACGGTTGTCCGTGTCCATGTGGTGGAGGCGGTAACGATTGTGGGGGCATCGATTGCGGGGGAGGCGGACCCCCAGGTTGTCCCATATGCTGCCCTCCCGGTGGCATTTGTCCCATTCCCGGATGTCCCGGTCCACTCTGAATTCCTTGCGGTCCATTTCCGGGCGGTTGCAAACCTGGATGTTGTTGCATCGGTGGTCCACCGGGCCCCATATGTCCTTGAGGAGGGGGACCGCCCGCCCCGGGTGGTAAAACTTGATGTCCCGGAGGTGGGCCGTGAGGAGACATCGACGGATGAGGTTGTGGAGGCATATGCGGACCCGGAGGACCGGTTAAATGAGTCGCACCGGGCGGAATAGGACCCATCGGAGGTCCCGGAGGAATGTTATGTGGTGGAGGTTGTTGATAGGGGCTATGAGGTGAGGGGGACGGTGCAGGGCTTTGCGATGGCGGACCCATGGGGCTCGGTGCCTGTGGAGGAGGCATCGGGCTACTTTGGGGTGATGGACTAGCCATTTTGCTAAGAAACGACATTAAACAAAAACAACATTTTTAAATCTTAAAAAAAACTCATACAGCACATCTAAATAAAACAACTAATTAAAAAAACAAACACATTCAAAAAAAGTTCCAACATAACTTTATTTAAATACATGAATTTCATTAAAAACATCAATTAAAAAATAAACACAAACTAGAAACCAAACCCAGCTCAAAAGGGTTTTGTCGGCTCGAGTTTTCTAATCGATTTGATTTACTTAAACGAATACCTACCCTTTCTTCTTTTTGCCCGTTATTTTTAATCGGTCTTTTCGCACAATTTCGCACTACAAAACGCGTTTAAACGCGATGTTAACACCCGCTAAAAACGTTTAGCATCGGAATTTGACGGAAACGATTCTCTTCGGCGGCCATTTTGACGTTTTGATGTTGACGTTTATGCCAAACCAAGCAGATTCGTACATTTGATCTAATAGGAAAAATGATATTTCATAATTAAAACCCGAAAATGTTTAAATTTATGTTATAATCAATTAAAAGTTGAAAATTTTAATATTAAATAAGTAAAATAGTAAAAACTACTTTTTAAAAAGATGTTGCATATTAAATAAAAGCATTTATGAAGATAGTCGCATTTTTAAAACAGGTGAGCCAACCTTAAGAGAAGTTGATTATTAATTTTAATTGAATATAAAGAAATGAAAATGAATGCAATTAAATAAAACACCATTTGTAATTAAAAATATGTTTTCAAACAAATTAACTAATTAAGAAGTAATTAATTAACAACATAACAAATACTTTTTAATAAATAATGAAACTAAAAGAATATTTGATCTTAATATATCCATCACTTTCTATTAAACTTTATTATATCGCTCTATCCTTTTTCATCTTTAATCTATAATTATCATCCATATATGTATAAGAGTCATTTACAATAAAGTGTTTAACGATGGTTTTGGATGATTTTAAAACCGTTTAAACTTATTTCTCTTTAATTAAGCAAGTTTAAAATTAAATTAATGGCGTTTCCCCAACCAAACGCCCAAAGAGGTTTGTTTTACGCTCAATTTTCGTCGATTCCTTTCAAAATTTGTTATCCAAATATCATTCTAACCTTTTAGACTTGGCAAGCAGAAAAGTACTCGAAGAAATTCAATTAAAGAAACAAATCCTACTTAAGCAAGGCGTAGCCTCAACGTTAACATCTCAACTTCCGCTTTTGGGATCACCAAACCTCCCGCAAAGTGATCAACACTCGATGACTTCAGTTCAACAACGAGCGGCTTTACAGACGGCTAACGCTCAATCAACGGGTTATTTTATTTCTCAGGACTCCTCGTTTGGAAACTTAATTTTACCCGTATTACCTAGATTTGAGACTAACGCGAAATAAAGCTTAAAAATGTATCCTTGTTTGAGGTTAAAGTACCTCGAGGGGATTTTACAACAAGTCGAAGGATTTAAAAAGCCTAAAGTGGTTTTAGAACAGTATGTTACACCACCACATTTAGCTTCACACATTTTGTATATGATTCAGGTAAAAAAAAAAATGGTTTATTTTGATTAGTTTAGGATATAACCTCAAAACTTAACATTAAATGTCAAATTGACATTTAATGTCAATTTTTAAAAAGTCAATGTCTTTTTTTTTAGAGTCAATTTGGAGACATAACCGATAAAATAGTAGCCGATTTAGGAAGTGGATGCGGTGCCTTAACGATAGGTGCTTCAACTTTAAATGCGGCTTACGTAATCGGTTTTGAAGTCGATGAAAATGCGATAGATGTTTCTTTAGATAACGTAAATGATTTAGAAGTTAATAATATCGATTTTATTAATTGTGACGTTAAAAATATCCCATTAAGGTATAAAAAATTTATTTAATTTAACTCAACGATAAGATTTTAATGTTTTTTTTTTTAATTTTTTAGATTTACAAACTTTTTCGATGTAGTTATAATGAATCCACCTTTCGGAACGAAAAATAACGAAGGTATCGATGTGATGTTTCTTAAAAAAGCTTTTGAATTAAGTAAAAAGACAGTTTATTCTTTACATAAAACTTCAACAAGGTTTTTAATCAGTTTATATTAACTAAAAAAATTCTAAAACTTTATTTTTAGAGATTACGTTTTGAAAACGGCGAAATTAAGCAGTGTTAAAGCGGAAGTTTTAGCCGAATTAAAATACGATCTTCCATCGACTCTCAACTTTCATAAAAAGAAATCGGTCGACGTCGAAGTGGATTTTATTCGATTTGAAGTTTTAAAATAATTTTATTTTTAGAATTAAAATTAATTTAAAGTCTTGTGTTAATTTTTTAAAGAAGTTTTCATATATTAATTAAATCTTTATTAAATTTTACTAGTTTAGTTTTATTTTTAGTATTTTTCTAAAAAAAATTTATTGTTTTTGGTTGAATTGATCAACATTTTGGTAACTTTGGTGGAAGCTTTACGAATTTAGTAAGTTTTTGGTGGAATTTAAAAAAAAATTAGTAAATTTTTGGTGGAATTTTTACAAATTGTGTAAGTTTTTTGGTGGAATTTTTAAAAAATTCATTATTTTTGGTAGAATTATTAAAAATTTTAGTAACTTTGATGGAATTTTTATGAATTTACCAAGTTTTTGATGGAATTTTCAAAGTTTTAGTTAATTTTTAATGAAATTGTTTCTAATTTGATTGATTTTTGGTGGAATTTTAAAAGAATTTGGACATTTTGGTGGAATTTTTAAAAAATTTGGTAAGTTTTTGGTAGAATTGTTAAAAATGTTGATGACTTGGTAAGTTTTTGGTGGAATTTTTAAAAACTTTGACAATTCGGTGTAATTTTTAGGATTTTTCTAAGTTTTTGGTAGAATAAAAAAAAATTCAGTAAGTTTTGGGTGTAGTTGTTAAATATTTTAATAGCTTTGGTGGAACTTTTGCGAATTTTATTCATTTCTGGTGGAATTTAAAAAAAATTCAGTGTTTTTGGTAAAATTCTTATGAATTTAGCAATTTTTTGGTGGAATTTTTACAAATTGTATTAATTTTTGGCGAAATTTTAAAAAAATTCAGTATGTTTTTGGTGGAATTATCAAAAATTTTGATAACATTGGTGGAATTTTTGCGAATTTTATTAATTTCTGGTGAAATAAAAAAAATCAGTGTTTTTGATAAAATTCTTATGAATTTAGCAAATTTTTGGTGGAATTTTTACAAATTGTATTAATTTTTGGCGAAATTTTAAGAAAATTCAGTATGTTTTTGGTGGAATTATCAAAAATTTTGATAACATTGGTGGAATTTTTGCGAATTTTGTTAATTTCTGGTGGAATAAAAAAAATCAGTGTTTTTGATAAAATTCTTATGAATTTAGTAAGTTTTTGGTGGAATTTTTACAAATTGTATTAATTTTTGGTGGAATTTTTATAAAATTCAGTATGCTTTTGGTGGAATTATCAAAAATTTTGATAACACTGGTGGAATTTTTGCGAATTTTATTCATTTTTGATGGAATTTTTTAAAAATTCAGTGTTTTTTTATGGAATTTTTACGAATTTAGTAAGTTTTTAGTGAAATTTTTACAAATTGTATTAATTTTTGGTGGAATTTTTATAAAATTCAGTATGTTTTTGGTGGAATTATCAAAAATTTTGATAACACTGGTGGAATTTTTGCGAATTTTATTCATTTTTGATGCAATTTTTTAAAAATTCAGTGTTTTTTATGGAATTTTTACGAATTTAGTAAGTTTTTAGTGAAATTTTTCCAATTTTATTAATTTTTGGTGGAATTTTTATAAAATTCAGTATGTTTTTGATGGAATTGTTAAAAAAGTTGATAACTTTGGCGGAATTTTTATTAACTTTAATCATTTTTGGTGGAATTGTTAAAGATATTGGTAATTTTAGTAGAATTTTTATGAATTTGATAAGTTTTTGGTGGAATTTTTGCAAACTGTATTAATTTTTGGTGGAATTTTTAAAAAATTCAGTATGTTTTTGGTGGAATTATCAAAAATTTTGATAACATTGGTGGAATTTTTGCGAATTTTGTTAATTTCTGGTGGAATAAAAAAAATCAGTGTTTTTGATAAAATTCTTATGAATTTAGTAAGTTTTTGGTGGAATTTTTTACAAATTGTATTAATTTTTGGTGGAATTTTTATAAAATTCAGTATGTTTTTGGTGGAATTATTAAAAATTTTGATAACATTGGTGGAATTTTTGCGAATTTTATTCATTTTTGATGGAATTTTTAAAAAATTCAGTGTTTTTTTTATGGAATTTTTACGAATTTAGTAAGTTTTTAGTGAAATTTTTACAAATTGTATTAATTTTTGGTGGAATTTTTATAAAATTCAGTATGTTTTTGGTGGAATTATCAAAAATTTTGATAACACTGGTGGAATTTTTGCGAATTTTATTCATTTTTGATGCAATTTTTTAAAAATTCAGTGTTTTTTATGGAATTTTTACGAATTTAGTAAGTTTTTAGTGAAATGTTTCCAATTTTATTAATTTTTGGTGGAATTTTTATAAAATTCAGTATGTTTTTGATGGAATTGTTAAAAAAGTTAATAACTTTGGTGGAATTTTTATTAACTTTAATCATTTTTGGTGGAATTGTTAAAAATATTGGTAATTTTAGTAGAATTTTTATGAATTTGGTAAGTTTTCGGTGGTATTTTTTAAAAATCAGTAAGTTTTTGATGGAATTATTCAACATTTTTGTAGTTTTGGTGGAAAATTGAAAAAATTTAATACGTTTTTGGTGGAATTATTAAAAATGTTGGTAACTTTGGTGGAATTTTTACGAATATGGTAAGTTTTACCAATTTTTACCAATTTTATTGATTTTGGGTGGAATTTTTAAAAAATTCAGTAAGTTTTTAGTAGAATTGTTTCCAAATTTAATAATTTTTGGTGAAATTATATTCGATTTAACTAACTTTTGTAGAATTTTTATTATTACTTTTTTATTTTTGTGGAATTTTTAAGAATCTAATCAATTCTTGACGAAATTAATCTTAATTTTAGTATATTTTTTAAAAATTCAGCAAGTTTTTGGTGAAATTGTTAAAAATTTTGATAGCTTTGGTGGAATTTTTACAAATTTTATAAGTTTTGGTGGAATTATTAAAAATAAATTTAAAAATACGTTTACGCGTAAATTGGGTTTATTTTATAAGAGTATTTTAAAAGATCAACGAAAATCTATTAGATGGCGCCTTTTACTTTTTAATTATGAACTATTTTATTTAAATAAATTTTCAATTAAATTAATATTTTTTCTTACTATTACTTCGTTTTTATTGATTGATTGATTTAACCCTTAACTTCCCTGGTCATGTTTTTGTCACACTATATTTCATTTAATAACTAGGAGGAGTGTTTTGAATTTTGCGCGCCAAAATAGTGAACTATTATTGGTCGCACCGTGGTCAAGTTTACAGAGACGAAAAAATTGGTTTTTGTCGTTTAGTGTTTTTAACGTTTGAGGTTAGGTGCTTTACCTAATTTGTCAACTTGTTTCTCGCTTTTTCGTTGTGCTCAAATGGTTGCGATCAAAAAATATTAAGTTCAAAGAAGGTATGGTACGATGTCATCTGTTGGATATAATACGTCAACACAAGAAACGTCTTTTGGATAAATTTTAAACAATGTACGTATAGATAAACGGCCGTAGAGATATTTGGTATGTTCTAGCATACTACACTCAAACGTTTGGTGTTTTGTTGGTTGCATAAATGTGACTGGTTTGAAGTTTAGAATTCAAATTTGCCGCTAAAAATGTTTAGTGTATTTTTTAGTTACTTTTTCCTATGTACATGGGGTTTTGAGATTTACTCCTCCTAGTTATTAAATGAAGTATAGTAAATAAACATCAGCGGTGTGTGAGAGCACACGTGGGAAGTTAAGAGTTAAAATTACGTATAATTTTTTATCTCCAAGACAACTCAAGTAAAGAGAATTGTACGTCAAAGAAATTAATTTAAAATGTCTTTAAGTGATTCCGAAATAGTTAAATCAACCCCTTTAAAGCACGTGTGTACTCTAGGCGCGGAAAACGAAGGTTTAGCCGATCGTAATTGTCTTCAACGTCTTAAAAAGGCTTTCTTCGAATCGCTTTTGGTGTCGGACATGAATCCGCAAACGAGGCTTTATTTTAGAAGTATGCCGGAAATCGAAAGGGAACGAAAAAGACAAAGGGACGCCGGAATTTGGGTCGTCCATCCGTACAGTCCTTTTAGATTATACGTGGAATTAATCATGATTATATTCTTCTTCATACATCTAACCAACACTCCTTGGGACATGCTTTTTAACGTCATCTACAACGAACATTTAGAAATCGGAATGTTGATCCTTTTAATTGTCATTTGCACCGTTGGAATTTTGGACATAATCATTTCGTTTTACACCGGTTATTTAGACGAGAGAACGTTGGAAGTGGTTTTGGATTTGGCGAAAATCAAGAAGAAACATTTACGGAGTTGGTTATTAATGTTTGATATAATTGCTACAACTCCTATTGAGATCATCGTCTCTTACGTTAGAGTTTATAACATTTATTACACCAGATGGTTGTTATTTTTATGTGTTACTAGGCTTTTTCGACTTCCTACTTTTATTCTTTATATGAGTAACGCAGCCGATGTAAGATTTTTAATTTCTTATTGTTGGTCGAAAAGTTTAAAGTTATTGAAAATTTATAAATTTCTAAATGTAAAATGTTTGAATTTGGAGCTATTTTTAGTCGTTAAAATTAAAAATTTTTATAACTTTCTATTTATTAGTTATATCATGTTTATACTCAAATTAAAGAAAATTTACCTATCGCATCAAATTCAAACGTTTTACGATAATTTATCGGTAAAATAATTATCGTTCTTTTATGTTAGCTTTGGGATATAAGACGAAACGTTTATAAAATAACAAAATACGTTATTATATGCATTTTAATAATATCTTGGGTCGGTTGTTTAACGGCTATAATTTCAATATTCGCTTACTTATATCATCCGGATTGTACGCACATGAATTGGGTGATTCAAGCCGAACTTAATCACTATAGGTCACATTTCGAGCTCGTCCTAAGTACTTTATTTAGATCTATAAGTTCAGTTTTAGGTAAATAATCAAAAAAATATAGCTTACATATATTTGATTTAATTCATTTAAGGTGTTAAACATGGCAAGTATCCGAATATTAACGCAGAAGATAAATTATGTGCTTCTTTAGTGTTTTTCGGAGGGTTTTTCTTGTTGGCTTTTATATTTAGTAAGAAAATTAACATAAAAAAAAACTTAATAATTGAAAATTAATTTTAAGTTTTAACTCTTAAAATACTTATGGATAATTCATTGGCTGAAATGTCCAATTTTAAATTTTTGAACCAATTGCATCATTATATGGGTTCGATTCGTTTACCTCCGAAATTAAAGAAGAAAATTGTTGATTTTTATCGATATAGATTTAGAAATAATTCTTTGTACGATGATGATACAACAAATATGCTTTCTGGTAAGTTTTTAAAAATTCTAACCAAAAAAAAAAAAAACATAATTTAAAACCCTAAATGTAAAAAACTAAAACCTCTTCTTTAATCAATTCTAGAAAGTTTAGAATATGAAATAAAAATGTTTAAATATCGATCGGTTTTAATGAAAGCAAACATTACTTCCGATATGCCAACCGAAGTCATTCAAAACATGCTTTCCAGAGTTGAAATTGAACATTTCATGACCGGTGATTGTATCATCAAATCCGGACGGATTGGAACTTGCATGTACTTTATCGTAACCGGAACCATTGCTATTTACACTTATTTTGGTGTTGAGGTAACTTTCAACTTCCCCCTTTTAAAAATTTTTAACTTTAATAATTGTTTTTAAGATGTGTCATTTGTACGATGGAGCACACTTTGGTGAAATGGCTCTTCTACTGGGACAACGTCGAATAACCACGGCGATAGCTTTAGAACCTTGCGAGCTGTGTAAGTTGAGTCGAAGTGATTTTTACGCTTGTTTAGATCGCGAATCGGAAGTCTTTAAAAAGTTGGTTGAAAGATCTAAACAAGGAATGAAAGCCGTTCAAATTTTAAACGAGATGCATAGAGCCGAATTGGAAAAATTACACATTTTACAAACCAGAGGAACACCTAAAACAACCAAAGTTAATATTTTTTAAACGATAAATTAATTTAAAATTACCAAAAATAAAAATATTTATTTGTATTTTCTGTTATTACTTGAAGATGTTTATAAGGTTATACCAAAATTCCTAAATCTATAAATCTTTTATCGGTGCCAAAAGTCAAGTCAGTAAACATTCGGAAAATCGTATCCGAACTCCGACTATCGGAATCGCCGATTATTCGAATCAGTTTCAGAAAAAAAAATTAAGAAAAAGTTATGTTGGCTACACTGTCGTCGGTCGCCGTCCGGGGACGGCCCGGCCAACTTGTCGCTGTTTGTGGTGATTTGTCAGTTAATAAATCGTTGATCGGCTATTGTGAAGATAACCTTTCGCTTCAATACGTTATTTTGCTTGTGAGTACGTTTCGGCGTTCATCATGGCTTCGAAAAGAAAACGTGTTGTGTTATCGTTAGCGGATAAACTAAAAATTATAGGTCAATCAGAGAAAGGTGATGACCGATAAACAGTTAGCTGAGATGTACGGTGTTGGACAAGCAACGATTTCAGACATTAAAAGGAGCAAACCTATACTTTTAAACTTCGTGTCAGTGCTTGAAAACGAAGATGGAAGTTCTTCAAGAAAATCAATGAAGACAGCAACAAATAAAGATTTAGAAGATGTCATTTTCAAGTGGTTTTTGCAACAACGTTCTATGGAAAATCCAATTTCAGGCCCAATTCTTTGTGAAAAGGCTAAGATCATAGCTCAAAAGCTTGGCTATTTTATTATATATTATACAGGGTGTTTAAAAAATATATTAATTTTTCCCTAATTTGGAGAATTTTACGGGAGCAGCAATTGCACCCATACCATATTCAAAGGGTACAGGCTCTAGTTGTGCCTGATTATGCCGCACGACTGGTGTTTTGTCGAAGCATGCTGACAAAAGTCGCGGAGAACCCAAATTTTGTTACGAAAATTTTATTTACAGACGAAGCTGGTTTCACGAGAAATGGCATTTTTAATTTTCATAATAGCCATGTTTGGGCCGACGAAAATCCGCATGCCGTTGTTGAATCGAATCATCAACACCGATTTGCAATCAACGTTTGGCTTGGTGTGTTAGGAGACCATCTGATAGGACCTTGTTTCCTGCCTAACCGTTTGACTAGTCAATTGTACCTTGACTTTTTGCGGAATACATTACCACTGCTGTTAGAAGATGTGCCCCTCAACCACAGAATTAGTATGTGGTTGATGCACGATGGAGCTCCTGCGCATTACGGAGTCTTGGTCAGAAATTATCTAAACGAAAATTACAATGGCAGGTGGATAGGGCGAGGAGGTCCAATTGCATGGCCCACTAGATCTCCCGACCTCACTCCACTCGATTTTTGCATTTGGGGGTATTTAAAGACATTAGTTTATTCAAGTCCTGTGAATAATTTAGATGAGTTGCGAGAACGAATTGAACATGCCTGCCAGACTGTTCGTATGATAAATCCGGGACTCTTTGAGAGAGTGCGGCGTTCACTTTTACGGAGATGTGAAATGTGTATACAAATGGAAGGGGGACATTTTGAACATCTTCTTTAAGAATCATTAATTTGTAATAATTAAAATGTATTTATACTGATATTTGAGTGTAAATTATTTTAATTTGAAAAACAGGCTGTAATTAGGAAACGGCTGATTTTTGGACTTATGTTTATTTTGACTTTTTTGTTTGTACTGATGAGATCTATAAGTGGGCCAAATATTCGAACGTATTTTTTAAACACCCTGTATATCTATAATAAATTAAAGCTATAAGACAACTGGCGCTAACTCTAAAAGAGGGCGCCGCAGGCGTCCCTCTCTTTTTTTAATAAAGATTTTTTTTGTAAATCGACCGTTTTAATCGATAACGCCGACCGTTTTTTATAAACCTCAGACGATTTTGGGGGGTCCGGGGGGCCTTACGTTAAACTACGCTCGAAAAACCGACACGAAAATTTCGTGGAATTAATTGTAACTACCGCGCGGCTTTTCGACCGCCGATCGGCCCAGCTGTCATTTTGGCCGATTTTCAAACGCAATTTTCGCACAAAAAAGGGTCGGGTCCGTGACTCCGTTTCCGGCTAGCCTCCTCGACGGCCTTATATCGTAAGTTTCTTTTCTATTCGGGGCTCTCACTATCTCGAAAAGTCCGATATAAACTGAAATTGAAACCCCCGTTTCGCCTTCAAGTTCCGAAATTTCATCAAGGTTCGTGTCTCCGCTAACAGCCGTCGATTCGGCTAAACGTCAAAATACGCCCCTTTTCGAACGCAATTTTCGACCGAAAAACGGTCGGCTCCGCGACTCTCCTTCCGGATAGCCTTCTCGACGACCCCGTACCTCAATTTTCTTTACGAATCGGGGCTTTCGGGACCCGAAATCGTCCGATATAAGCTTGAAACGGTTGCCATCAATTTCCCGATTTTTTACAAGGTTCGTGTCTCGGCTATCCTAACCAAACGTCAAAATGTCGGACGGCCGGCCGACGAGCTCCCGAAAATTGGACAAAAACGAGCCAAAAAGCGCTTTTGGCCCCGCGGCGTGGCTCGAAACGCGACCGGGAACGTTTGTTTCGTCGATTTGGAGCGTTTAACGGAGGCAAGTAGCGTTAAATTGTCTTAAAAAATGTCAACAAACTTCGAGTTGCAGGTTAGGTTATGCCATGTCAAATTTTATTCGTTCAAAAAGGAGTAAAAAAACGCTTTATCCCCCTTGACGGGGCTCAAAATGTACTCGGGAACCTTTGTTTTATTGATTTGGAACGTTTAATCAAGGCAAGTAGCATTAAATTACTTGGAAAAATATCAACAAACATCGAGTTGCAGGTTAGGTTATGCCGTGTCAAATTTTTTCGTTCCAAAAGGAGTTCAAAAACGCTTTGTTGGCCTCGATGGAGCTTTAAATATACTCGGAAACCTTTGTTTCATTAATTTGGATCGTTTAGTCAAGGCAAGTAGCGTGAAATTACTTAAAAAACTTTAAAGAAACATCAAGTTGTGGGTTTGGTCCTGTCATATCGAAATTTTTGTTAAAAAGGAACTCAAAAACGCTTTATCGGCCTCGACGAGGCTCTAAATGTACTCGGGAACCTTTGTTTGATTGATTTGAACCGTTTAATGGAGACTAAATACGGCGAGCAGGGTAAAACCTTGATTAAAATTATAACATAACCCCAAAGTTTGCGGTAGGATTTTTTTTTGCTTTAGAAAACGGTTGGACGGTAAAATTTGGATTGTAAAGAAGTATTTGAATCTTTTCCACGCTCACTATGCCAGTTTAAGGAGAGTATTAAGTTTGGTTTATTCAAAAACAGCAAAAGTTGTCGGCACACTTCATGCCGAAAAGAGTTTGTCCAAAAAACAGTCTATAAGATGTGTGAAGCGAATTTAAAGCATATTAATCTACTTAGATGATTAAGTAAACTTCAATAGTCCCGTTTTGAAAGGTCAAGAAGATCGAAAATGATTTTTAACCAAAATTTTTTCGTGGCAAAGAGAGTTTCTTTGAAAAACTGCTTATAACATGTCATAGAGTAGATTTAAGGTAAATTAATCGACTTCGACAATTAAGTAAACTATAACAAACTTTAATATTCCAGTTTTTGAAACTCAAGAGCTACTAAAATACCATTTAACCTGAATTCTTTGATGTCAGAAAGAATTTAGCCCAGAGATAGTTTATAAGATGTGTAAAACGGAATTTAAGTTTACTAATTAATCTAAATAATTAAGCAGACTTTAATATTTCAATGAAATAAATTAAAAGTGAATAAACAGGATTTTAAAAATGTCCTTTATCGGTTAAAAATTTCGCGTCCTGTCGGACGTCATTCGGGTTGTCTACTCGAAATGCTTGGCCGATTTGGCAATTTGGGTTGCCTACATAAAACTGTTTGCCACAAAAGTACTACGATATCGGCCGATTTTGATTCGTACCCACTCCCGAATATCACTCAAAACTGTTGGCAAAACTTTTCCTTTTTATTCGGACAACGTACGACAATGTACCAACAAATAAAAAAAGGTTTAAATTTCATTTGAATCGAGCTGGGTTCGCGCGCGCACATTTGCGTCAACTGATCGCTTCGGCGCGTTCGCCGTTGCCAAGATTACGTCGCGGAACGCTTGCAACCGATTGGTCCATTTGGTTTCAACGACGGGGCGGCCGCTGGCCGCCAGTCATGGACACCAAACGATTTTTTCCAACTGTTCTCTACTCTTCACTGATTCACATCTTTTCAAGGATCCGTATAAAAAAGTAAAATACTTTATGCTAGTATAATATATTAAAGTAGTAAGCAAGCAGCGCCTCTTTAAAAGAGGGCGCCGCAGGCGCCTAACTCTTTTTTTAATAGTTTTTTTGGAAATCGCTTTCCGGACGATTCAATGGTTTTACGTTCTTCTGCCGACCATTATCTTCACCTCCCCGACGATTTTGGGGGGTCCGTGACCGATTTCTGAAAAACAGCCCTGAAAATCGAACGATGTTGCGGTAGCCCTAATTGAAATTAAAATCGTCGATCATCTGCCTGTCATTTTCGTTAATTTTCGAACGCACTTTTTGTGCAAAAAGCCATCGGCTCCGCGGCTCTGCTTCCGGCTCACCTTCTGAACGGCTTTATAACGCAACGTTATATGCGAATCTGGGCTCCTTTGGACCCGAAACGGCCGATTTAAGCCCTAAACGAAGTCCCCGTTTTGCGTCATTTTCGATTTGGGCCGATAAAATTCAATTTGTTTCAATTTTCATAAACGTTATTTATTATTCTAACCACGCTAATGCCACATGAAATGTCAAAACGATCGGTTTATTAATAAATATCAAATATTTAATTTATGCAGAGCAGATATGCGAATAGATTTCACTAAAAACTAATTAAATTCTTGAAAATATCACCAAAAATTTAAGTAAATTTGTAAAAATTCCACCAAAGCTACTAAAATTTTTAATAATTCCACCAAAAACTTGCTGAATTTTTAAAAAATATACTAAAATTAAGATTAATTTCGTCAAGAATTGATTAGATTCTTAAAAATTTCACAAAAATAAAAAAGTAATAATAAAAATTCCACAAAAGTTAGTTAAATTGAATATAATTTCACCAAAAATTATTAAATTTGGAGACAATTCTACTAAAAACTTAGTGAATTTTTTAAAAATTCCACCCAAAATCAATAAAATTGGTAAAAATTAAAAAAACTTACTATATTAGTAAAAATTCTACCAAAATTACCAAAATTTTTAATAATTCCACCAAAAACGTACTAAATTTTTTCAATTTTCTACCAAAGCTACAAAAATGTTGAATAATTCCACCAAAAACTTACTGATTATTAAAAAATACCACCAAAACCTTACCAAATTCATAAAAATTGGAAAAATTTCACTAAAAACTTACTAAATTCGTAAAAATTCCATAAAAAAACACTGAATTTTTTTAAAATTCCATCAAAAATGAATAAAATTCGCAAAAATTCCACCAATGTTATCAAAATTTTCGATAATTTCACCAAATATACAGGGTGATTCAATTTTATTTGGGGAAACTTAAATAGCGTATTCTACCAACCAAACTAGTGAAAAAACTTTATATAAGCATATACCCAAAAACGTTTTGTTTTCTAGTTATGGCTTGTTCAAAATTTTTTTAATAAAATAACATATCAAGTTAAATCAGTTATTTAATAAGTAACTAGTTTACATTGAGTTGCTCAAAATGAAACCCATTAACGTCGATACATTTTTGACAACGGCGAACTAATGAATCGATTGCGTGAGTTATTTGTAACGGATTTTGCCTCATTTCATTGGACGCTTCGTCGATTTTTAAAATTAATTGTTCTCTTGTGTTTACCGGTGTTGCATAGACTTTATCTTTTAACGTCCCCCGCACATAAAAATCCAATGGATTCAGATCTGGGGATCTGGGAGGCCAGACTACTGGTCCTAAGCGCCCAATCCAGCGCTGTGGATAATTAGCATTTAACCACTGTCGGACTATTAATCCATAATGAGCTGGAGCACCATCCATTTGAATCCAGCTGCCGTTTCTCCAATAAAGCGGTACGTCCTCCAGCAAATCGTTTAAGTTGGTGTTAAGAAACTCGTAAAATAATTCAGAGTTTAATCTGGGAGGCAAAAAGTGCGGCCCACAAACATTATTGTGTAAAATTCCTATCCACACATTAACACTGAATTCATTCTGAAAAGAACGTGGTCGAATTTGGTGTGGATTTTCATGCGCTCAGACATGAATGTTATGATAATTAACCACTCCTCTTCTAGTAAATGAAGCTTCGTCTGTCCACAGTATTTTATGCATAAAATCGTGATTGTTTTCCGAATCGCGTAAGAGCCATTCGCAAAAAGCTACCCTTCTTTCTGCGTCCCCCGGATGTAAATTTTGGACAGGTTGTAAATGAAACGGTTTTCTTTGATCTGCGCGTAATGTACGCCATACCCGTGATTGCGAATATTGCAATTGTTGAGCTGCTTTACGAGTACTAAGTTGTCGGTTAACGTCAAATAATTGCAAAATTCGATTATTTCTTCTAACCCCGGGATTGTTGTTCCTATACTGGTCGTGATTATTACGCAAGCCCAATTCACGAAAACGACGGTGTGTATGAATAAACACTTGTGCATTTGGAAGTCTCATGGCTGGAAAATGCCTTCCATATTCCCGAACAGATGCTTCGGCGTTGCCGTCGCAAAAACCATACACATAATGAATATCTGCATATTCTTCGTTTGTAAACTTTCGTGGCATAATTATTGTAAATAATAACACTATCAGTAACACGTTGAATAAATTTAATAAACTTGACAACTAACCGTTTTGTTTTTAATTTGATAACCAGTCACTTTGATCATAATTGCGGCTTCAATGCCGTTCGCGCTCACTCATTAGAACAAGCTATAACTAGAAAACAAAACGTTTTTGGGTTATGTTTATATAAAGTTTTTTCACTAGTTTGGTTGGTAGAATACGCTGTTCAAGTTTCCCCAAATAAAATTGAATCACCCTGTATACTGAATTTTATAAAAATTCCACCAAAAATTAATACAATTTGCAAAAATTCTACCAAAAACTTACTAAATTCATAAGAATTTTACCAAAAACACTGAATTTTTTTAAAATTCCACCAGAAATGAATATAATTCGCAAAGATTCCACCAATGTTATCAAAATTTTTGATAATTCCACCAAGAACATACTGAATTTTATAAAAATTCCACCAAAAATTAATACAATTTGTAAAAATTCCACCAAAAACTTACTAAATTCATAAGAATTTTATCAAAAACACTGATTTTTTTTATTCCACCAGAAATGAATAAAATTCGCAAAAATTCCACCAATGTTATCAAAATTTTTGATAATTCCACCAAAAACATACTGAATTTTTTTAAAATTTCGCCAAAAATTAATTCAATTGAAAAAATTCCACCAAAAACTTACTAAATTCATAAGAATTTTATCAAAAACACTGATTTTTTTATTCTACCAGAAATTAAGAAAATTCGCAAAAATTCCACCAATGTTATCAAAGTTTTTGATAATTCCACCAAAAACATTCTGAATTTTATAAAAATTCCACCAAAAATTAATACAATTTGTAAAAATTCCACCAAAAACTTACTAAATTCATAAGAATTTTATCAAAAACACTGATTTTTTTTATTCTACCAGAAATGAATAAAATTCGCAAAAATTCCACCAATGTTATCAAAATTTTTAATAATTCTACCAAAAACATACTGAATTTTTTTAAAATTTCGCCAAAAATTAATACAATTTGTAAAAATTCCACCAAAAACTTACTAAATTCATAAGAATTTTATCAAAAACACTGAATTTTTTTTATTCTACCAGAAATTAATAAAATTCGCAAAAATTCCATCAATGTTATCAAAATTTTTGATAATTCCACCAAAAACATACTGAATTTTTTTAAAATTTCGCCAAAAATTAATACAATTTGTAAAAATTCCACCAAAAACTTACTAAATTCATAAGAATTTTATCAAAAACACTGAATTTTTTTATTCTACCAGAAATTAATAAAATTCGCAAAAATTCCATCAATGTTATCAAAATTTTTGATAATTCCACCAAAAACATACTGAATTTTATAAAAATTCCACCAAAAATTAATACAATTTGTAAAAATTCCACCAAAAACTTACTAAATTTATAAGAATTTTACCAAAAACACTGAATTTTTTATAAATTCCACCAGAAATTAATAAAATTCGAAAAAATTCCACCAATTTTATCAAAATTTTTGACAATTCCACCAAAAACATACTGAATTTTTTTAAAATTTCGCCAAAAATTAATACAATTTGTAAAAATTCCACCAAAAACTTACTAAATTCATAAGAATTTTACCAAAAGCACTGATTTTTTTTTATTCCACCAGAAATTAATAAAATTCGCAAAAATTCCACCAATGTTATCAAAATTTTTGATAATTCCACCAAAAACATACTGAATTTTTTTAAAATTTCACCAAAAATTAATACAATTTGTAAAAATTCCACCAAAAATTTACTGTATTCATAAGAATTTTACCAAAAACACTGAGTTTTTTTTTAAATTCCACCAGAAATGAATAAAATTCGCAAAAGTTCCACCAAAGCTATTAAAATATTTAACAACTACACCCAAAACTTACTGAATTTTTTTTTATTCTACCAAAAACTTAGAAAAATCCTAAAAATTACACCGAAATTGTCAAAGATTTTAAAAATTCCACCAAAAACTTACCAAATCATCAATATTTTTAACAATTCTACCAAAAACTTACCAAATTTTTTAAAAATTCCACCAAAATGTCCAAATTCCTTTAAAATTCTACCAAAAATCAATCAAGTCAGAAAGAATTTCACTAAAAATTAACTAAAACTTTGAAAATTCCATCAAAAACTTAGTAAATTCATAAAAATTTCACCAAAGTTACTAAAATTTTTTATAATTCTACCAAAAATAATGAATTTTTTAAAAATTCCAGCAAAAACTTACTAAATTTGTAAAAATTCCATCAAAAATTTACCAATTTTTTTTTTTTAATTCCATTAAAAACTAATTAAATTTGTAAAGCTTCCACCAAAGTTACCTAAATGTTGATCAATTCCACCAAAAACAATACATTTTTTTAGAAAAATACTAAAAATAAAACTGTACTAGTTTATTTAAATAAAACTAGTTTATTTAAATAAATTTAAATAAAATAGTTCATAATTAAAAGTAAATGGCGCCATCTAATAGATTTTCATTAAATTTTACTCTTATAAAATAAACCCAATTTATACGTAAACGTATTTTTAAATTTATTTTTTATTGACATATTCCTTTTCCCGACTATTAAGTTGACTTATTCACAAAGAATTGTATTTTAACTCGTTAAATTTTCTATAGGTATAAAGTTCTACTAATAGATGAGTAGTAATTTACCGGTGGCGCCATCTAATAGAATTTTGCTGAACTTTACTCATATAAAATAAACTCAATTTATTCGTAAACGTATTTTAAAATTTATTTTTTATTAATATATTCCTTTTCCTGACTATTAAGTTAACTTATTTACAAGGAATTGTATTTTAAATCGTTAAATTTTCTATAAGAATAAAGTTAAACTTAAATTTACTAGATGGCCCACGTCATGATGGTGACAGACGTCAAAATCTTAAAGGAAATAGGTTATGGCACCTGTAAAACCCGAAAAGTTCACTTTAAAACAAATTAAAGCTCATAAGGAAGAAAAGAAAAAGTGGAAAGAGAAGAATTTGATTAAAAAATACGAAAAGAAACAACTAAAAAGTGAAATTCAAGAAGACAGGTCGGTTTTTTCACCGATAGAGGAAGTTTCCACTGTGAGTATTGCAGTTCCCGGTTCGATTTTGGAAAACGCTCAGTCGCCGGAACTCCGGACGTATTTAGCGGGGCAAATAGCACGTGCGGCTTGTGTTTTTCAAGTAGACGAAATTGTTGTTTTTGATGATCTCGGAGATGGCCAATTTGAGACGAATAAAGACGGTTCGGAGACGAGAAGGTGTTGCGCTCAACTCGGACGGATCTTACAATACCTAGAATGTCCCCAATACTTGAGAAAATTCTTCTTCCCGATTCACAAAGACCTTCAATTTGCCGGAGTGTTAAATCCATTAGACGCGCCGCATCATTTAAGACAACACGATGATTTTCAATTTCGAGAAGGAGTTGTAACAAATAAACCGGTTAAACCGGGCCGAGGGTCACAAGTAAACGTTGGTCTTTTACAAGATGTTCACGTTGACAAACTTCTAACCCCCGGATTAAGATGTACCGTTCAACTTTTAAAAACCGACGAAAAAACTTCCAGTAAAAAACTTAAAGGTGTAATAGTTAGTCCGAAAGTACCAAAACAACAGATGGGGGTTTATTGGGGTTATGAGGTCCGTTTAGCGAATTCTCTATCTCAAGTTCTTTCGCAGAGTCCTTACAAAGGAGGATACGATCTAACGATAGGTACTTCCGATAAAGGAACTTCAATAGACGAACTGAATCCTCCGAAATATAAACACGTTTTAATCGTTTTCGGTGGTTTATACGGTTTAGAAGCTGCTTTAGAGAACGATAATGTTTTAAATGTTGACGATCCCAGTTTATTGTTTGATTACTATTTAAATACACTTCCGAATCAAGGATCGAGAACTATTCGGACGGAAGAAGCCGTTTTAATTACTTTAACTTCGTTAAGGACGAAATTGAATTTAAATTTAAGTGGAAAAAATGGAAATTGTATGAATAAATTTGATTAATTAAATAAAAACTTGTATAGTTTTATTTTTAGTATTTTTCTAAAAAAATTTATTGTTTTTGGTGGAATTGATCAACTTTTGGTAACTTTGGTGGAAGCTTTACGAATTTAATAAGTTTTTGATGGAATTTAAAAAAAAATTGGTAAATTTTTGGTGGAATTTTTACAAATTTTGTAAGTTTTTGCTGGAATTTTAAAAAAATTCATTATTTTTAAAATTATTAAAAATTTTAGTAACTTTGGTGAAATTTTTATGAATTTACTAAGTTTTTGATGGAATTTTCAAAGTTTTAGTTAATTTTTAGTGAAATTGTTTCTAATTTAATTGATTTTTAGTAGAATTTTAAAAGAATTTGGACATTTTGGTGGAATTTTTAAAAAATTTGGTAAGTTTTTGGTAGAATTGTTAAAAATGTTGATGACTTGGTAAGTTTTTGGTGGAATTTTTAAAAACTGACAATTTCGATGTAATTCTTGGGATTTTTTAAAGTTTTTGGTAGAAAAAAAAAATTCAGTAAGTTTTGGGTGTAGTTGTTAAATATTTTAATAGCTTGGTGGAATTTTTGCGAATTTTATTAATTTCTGGTGGAATTAAAAAAAATTCAGTGTTTTTGGTAAAATTCTTATGAATTCAGTAAATTTTTGGTGGAATTTTTAAAAATTGTATTAATTTTTGGCGAAATTTTATAAAATTCAGTATGTTTTTGGTGGAATTATCAAAAATTTTGATAACATTGGTGGAATTTTTGCGAATTTTATTAATTTCTGGTGGAATTTAAAAAAGAATTCAGTATTTTTGGTAAAATTCTTATGAATTCAGTAAATTTTTGGTGGAATTTTTATAAATTGTATTAATTTTTGGTGAAATTTAAAAAAAATTCAGTATGTTTTTGGTGGAATTATCAAAAATTTTGATAACATTGGTGGAATTTTTACGAATTTTATTAATTTCTGGTAGAATTAAAAAAAATCAGCATTTTTGATAAAATTCTTATGAATTTAGTAAGTTTTTGGCGGAATTTTTACAAATTTTATTAATTTTTGGTGAAATTTAAAAAAAAATTCAGTATGTTTTTGGTGGAATTATCAAAAATTTTGATAAAATTGGTGGATTTTTTGCGAATTTTATTAATTTCTTGTGGAATTAAAAAAAATCAGCATTTTTGATAAAATTCTTATGAATTTAGTAAGTTTTTGGTGGAATTTTTACAAATTGTATTAATTTTTGGTGAAATTTTAAAAAAATTCAGTATGTTTTTGGTGGAATTATCAAAAATTTTGATAACATTGGTGGAATTTTTGCGAATTTTATTAATTTCTGGTGGAATAAAAAAAATCAGTGTTTTTGATAAAATTCTTATGAATTCAGTAAATTTTTGGTGGAATTTTTACAAATTGTATTAATTTTTGGTGAAATTTAAAAAAAATTCAGTATGTTTTTGGTGGAATTATCAAAAATTTTGACAACATTGGTGGAATTTTTGCGAATTTTATTAATTTCTGGTGGAATAAAAAAAACAGTGTTTTTGATAATATTCTTATGAATTTAGTAAGTTTTTGGTGGAATTTTTACAAATTGTATTCATTTTTGGTGGAATTTTTATGAAATTCAGTATGTTTTTGGTGGAATTATCAAAAATTTTGATAACATTGGTGGAATTTTTGCGAATTTTATTAATTTCTGCTGGAATAAAAAAAAATCAGTGTTTTTGATAAAATTCTTATGAATTTAGTAAGTTTTTGGTGGAATTTTTACAAATTGTATTAATTTTTGATGGAATTTTTATAAAATTCAGTATATTTTTGGTGGAATTATCAAAAATTTTGATAACATTGGACGAATTTTATTCCTTTTTGATGGAATTTTTAAAAAAATCAGTGTTTTTTATGGAATTTTTACGAATTTAGTAAGTTTTTAGTGAAATTTTTCCAATTTTATTAATTTTTTGGTGGAATTTTTATAAAATTCAGTATGTTTTTGATGGAGTTCTTAAAAAAGTTGGTAATTGGTGGAATTTTTATTAACTTTAAACTTTTTTGGTGGAATTGTTAAAAATATTGGTAATTTTAGTAGAAGAGAAAATAATCTTTATTGGGCTATCGACCTAACAGGTCTTTCCGCCTTGTGTAGTATTTACAATAGTACCTATTTACAATAGTAAACTAATTAAAATACATTTGTTTGCTTTAAGTGGTCGTCAACGTCTCGTATAGGGTTCGTTGTCTGTGGATAGTGTCAGTCAGTTTAATGCAAAGTCCGTCTAATATTTCTCTGTTTTGGGGATTTCGAATAAAATTCTGTCTAAGTCTGTCGTGACGTTGTCTTATTGGCGTTATTTGTGTGTGTCCGTACAGTTCTTCATTTCTGATGTTGTGTAAAGGGTTGTTCGGATGTCTGATTTTCGTAATAGTTCGTAAGCTTTTCCTTTCGGCTTTGTTTATAACGTCTACCGTCTGTCGAGCTGTGTTTGCTGTCAGTATGTGTCCATAGTCCAGTAGTGGTCTGCAGATACTTTTGTAGATGGTTGTGGCGTGCTCAAGCGATATTCCCTTGTTTTTGTAGGTTAGAGCTCTGAAGTATTTTGATCTTTTGACAATTTCTCTGCTTATTACTTTGTAATGTTTGGTTAGTTTTAATTGGCTATCGAATTGGATACCCAGATATTTTATTGACGGAGATGGAGTAATATGTTTTTCGCCTGTCCATATTCGCGGTGATGACTCCGTGATGCGATGGTTTGGGATGAACTTGTGAAACCAGTCCAATGTGTTGTTGTAAAGGTTTTGGAGATTATCTACTGTTGTATTCAGGTTTTTGCCGTGGGAGATTAACGTTGTATCATCGGCGAATTGGAGAATGTATAAGTTTTCGTCTAGATGGTGTACATTTACAGAGTAGATGTCGTAGCAGTATATATTGTAAAGTGAGGGTGATAGGGGAGAGCCTTGGGGGACGCTTTGGAATGGAGTGAGAGGGTTTGAATAGGTGTTGTTCACTCTTACTTGCAGTATCCTGTTTGTTAGAAATTGGTCCATTATCCTCAGTAGATACGTCTTAATTCCCATGCCGTGCGTTTTATAAATCAATCCTCTGTGCCATACGGAATCGAAAGCTTTATTTATGTCTAATAATAAGGTGGCCGTGCGTCTATGGAGAAGATGAGATGCTTGGATGTTATTGTTACGGTTTGAATTTTCCTTTTGTGTATTTTATGTTTTCTTTTGGTTGTGTGTTGGTGTTTCGTTTTGTTTAGGGGTATTTTAAGTTGCGTAGTTTGTTAATTTTGTTTGTTTTATTTTTATTGGGTAGTATTTTTACATTTTGTTGTTTAATTATTAGTTCTTTTCAGCGACGTTACTCCGAAGATTTCCTTGACGATTATTCCTCTTCCTTAAAAAAAAAAAAAAAAAAATTGATTTTCCTTCTCCTTTCGTTCCTTATTCTCTAAAAGATGAGGTTGGTGCGTACTCTTCTAGATGCGCAGATGTGCTTTTCTTTATTATTGGCGAGGGTATTTATTGTCCGAAACTGCGATTCCGGTTCTCTTTTGCTGCGAAAGGTCAGACGTAAGATACGCAAGTGCGCACAGGTGTTTTGGTATTCAGATTGGGCCATTTTGGATTTTGGCGACTTACCTATTTCCGAATTATCGGGATTCGTCCTGGTGCCATTTTAGTTTTGGATACGTTATCGTTATCCAGATTATCGGATTATTCCGGAAATTATTGTATTTTTCAAGTGGTCATCTATTTTTCTGACTAAACCTCGAAGAACTGAGGTAAGTTTCTCGTCATGCTTTCATTCCTTCATTTTAAAATCCTAAACTATTTCTACATCCTACTTCTCTTTTGTTATATCCTTTCTTCTTTTTAGCGTCTCTAACTCCATTATTTCTTAGGTTTTAATTAAGGAGCATAATTTTGGAAGCTAATTACTGCTTTGTATTCTCCGGAACTCCTGAAATTCCTTTTCCAACTATATCGGAGGAGTGCGACGCTACGGAGAAGAACACTAGCAGGGAAAATCATCTTTTGCGAATTATTAGAAACAACGAAAAGAAAGTTTATTGGTATTGTCGCGAAAATTTGGCGAAGTTTTCTTGCGACGCTACGGAGAAGAACACTAGCAGGGAAAATCATCTTCTGCGAATCATTAGAAACAACGAAAAGGTCAGATCGACGCTTTATTATTTAATTTTTTGTATATTACCTCTTATTTTGTTTGAATTAGAAAGTTTATTTGTATTGTCGCGAAAATTTGGCGAAGTTTTCTTTTTTACTCTTTGTAAAATTTCGGCGTGCATCGGGTTTTATTTTGCGAATTATTATTATTATTTTTTTTTATATATATATAAACGACACCACACTGACGTCAGCGATACGGGTCGTACGCGTGGGTCAATTTCGTTTTATTTTCTTTTTTGCTTCTTTTAAGATTTTTCATTTATTTAAATTTTATTTTAAGACGCCTGAAATTAAAGATTTTTTTTTATTGTTATTATATTCACATTCTTATTTAATTCACGCCAAACGTGTAAATACATACTACCTTATCATTATTTATTTCTTTTCTGGTTACATTTTCATTTTAATAAAGCGAGGCAACTTAAGATACTTCGAGATTTTCTTTTGTGGTGTTTTGTCTTTGTGGATCATACCTTTTCATCACCTCACGTCACAGTTCGTGTTCAACGCGGGGAAAACTGTGTGGCGCCTTAGAAATTAACCCACTCCGTCTTCACTGAGCCGGCTGAGGACCTGCGTTGGATTCTCAAGTGTATGATCGAGTTTGTTTGTCGTTTTGTGTTTTGTTTGTCATTAAGGCGTCATATTATTAAATAGAATTATTAAGGGGTGGACGGTAGAGTGTTTCGCTTTGAATGCAAATTGACATGTAGGTACAGCGTCTTTTGCTTTCTTCTCAATTCTTTGGTTTAGTATGCCTTCGTAGATCTTGCCAATTACCGGTAGTAGCACAATTGGGCGATAACTTTTTGGGAGGGAACGATCACAATCTGGTTTTGGTATTGGGATTATCGTACCTGTTTTCCATATGTCAGGGAATTGATTGGTTTTTAAGCAGAAATTCAACAGTTGGCGTATGAATTCGTGGATGTTAGGGTTTAGCCGCCTGAGTAAATATTTTGTGACCAAGTCTCTGTCTGGAGCAGAATTCTTGCCTTTCTCGATTTGCTCGTTGTATTCCTCGTCGTCGATGTCGGTTGGTGAGTCTTCACGATTTGATGGAGTGGTCGCCAAGAATTGTTCGTACCAGTCATCGATGGTGGTTTGATTGTGCTGATCGAATGATGGATGCGGTTTCGGCATAAAAGCGTCTTGGAAGAGCGTGACTAAAGCATCGCTTTTTTGCTGTGCGGTCACATGTTCGGCGTTGTTGTGTATTAGTGTGGGTATGGTATATGCTGTTTTATATTTACTGAGCTTTTAGTAGAATTTTTATGAATTTGGTAAGTTTTTGGTGGTATTTTTTTAAAATCAGTAAGTTTTTGGTGGAATTATTCAACATTTTTGTAGCTTTGGTGGAAAATTGAAAAAATTTAGTACGTTTTTGGTGGAATTGTTAAAAATATTGGTAACTTTGGTGGAATTTTTACGAATATAGTAAGTTTTTTTAATTTTTACCAATTTTATTGATTTTGGGTGGAATTTTAAAAAAAATCAGTAAGTTTTTAGTAGAATTGTCTCCAAATTTAATAATTTTTGGTGAAATTATATTCAATTTAACTAACTTTTGTGGAATTTTTATTATTACTTTTTTATTTTTGTGGTATTTTTAAGAATCTAATCAATTCTTGACGAAATTAATCTTAATTTTAGTATATTTTTTTTTTAATTTAGCAAGTTTTTGGTGGAATTGTTAAAAATTTTGATAGCTTTGGTGGAATTTTTACAAATTTTATGTTTTTGGTGGAATTTTTACAAATTTTATGTTTTTGGTGGAATTATTAAAAATTTTGGTAACTTTGGTGGAATTTTTACAAATTTACTTAAATTTTTGGCGATATTTTCAAGAATTTAATTAGTTTTTGGTGAAATTTATTGGAATTTTTGCTCTGTATAAATTAAATATTTGATAATTATTAATAAACCGATCGTTTTGACATTTCATGTGGCATTAGCGTGGTTAGAATAATAAATAACTTTTATGAAAATTGAACCAACTGTTTTATCGGCCCAAATCGAAAATGACGGAAAACGGGGATTTCGTTTAGGGTTTAAATCGGCCGTTTTCCAAAGGAGCCCCGATTCGCATATAACGTTGCGTTATAAAGCCGTTTAGAAGGTTAGCCGGAAGCAGAGTCGCGGAGACGGTGGCTTTTTGGCCAAAAATTGCGTTCGAAAATTGGCTAAAATGATAGACGGATCTCGGTCGACGAACGATCGAGCGTTTTAGTTTCAATTAGGGCCACTCCGAAATCGGCCACGGACCCCCCAAAATCGTCAGAGGAGGTGAAGATAATGGTTGGCAGAATCCCGTAAAACCGTTTGTTCGCCCGGAAAATCCTTCTCAACAAAACTATTAAGAAAAGAGCTGGGCGCCTGTGGTGCACTAAAGAGGCGCTGCTTGTTTACTACTTTAATAATTGATTGAAAGGGTGGAGTGCAAGAAGTACCTAAGCAGCATTTTTATAAAATCTGCCTAACCGCGATATCTAGGTTTATCATGTTTGATAAACCGTGTTTGCAATGATTAGGCAGATTTTATAAAAATGCTACTTAGGTACTTCTTGCACTCCACCCTTCAATTATAATTGTGGTTTTGTATTTTCTTATTTGTTTACATTTTTAGAAAAAAATTTTTTACTCGAAAAGTTTTTAGTAAAATACGGATTTTAATAGATAATTTTTAAACTCCTTTCTTGAAATCATTGTCAGTATAATGTTACCAATTCAACAGCTTCTGAATGACTGGAATAGTGTAAACTATATGATCCAGTTCAGGAGTAGACTGCATTGAGCAGCTGGATTACTTGACTAGAATAATGTGAACTGGGTTTAATAAGAGAGTCAGCTTGGGGAACAACCCCCACGTCCTCTCTAAGACCCTTCTGCACTGACCGAATGAAACAACTGCCTTTTTGACCCTGTTTTCAAGGTGAGATGTTCATGAAAATTTGCTGTCCAAAGTAATACCAAGATACTTAACCTCGGCAGCCAACTTTAATGGGATATTAGTAAGAGTTGGGAGTGTAACATTACCAAACTCCCTTTTTCTAGTGAAAAGGACCAGATCTGTTTTGTTGGGGTTTACAGAGGTCTTGCTTCCCATGCCAATTCTCAATTTCTTTGAATGCCACTTGAATCCTGTCGCATAGTACATTAATGTACTTACCTCGGACAAGTACCGGGTGGCCAACTAAGAATGATCACCGGCCATATCTCAATGACGGATCATCCTATTTTAATGAAACAAAAAAATTTTATAAGGAAAGGGGCCATAAAAAATCGCTGGAAAATATTTTCAAGTTTCTTAAATGGCCGCTAGGGGGCGTAACCTAAATGACTGAACAGAAAATCACGATTTTTTTCATTTTCTTCAAAATTAACGGGTATTGAAAATAAATTAATTTGAAAGATAAATGAATTTCGACTAATATGTATGAAACACTTTTTGTCGTATCTCCAAAAATAAAGTGGTGGGGATGAGTTGAAAATGTTCATTTTCGATGGCCGATTACCCCAGTCATACTGAACAGAATTTAACAAACTTAATCTCGTTGGAAAGGGTTTTTCGTGGTCTACTAACGGCTCCTTACGCTGTTTTGATATGAATATTCGTTTCGCCGCCAGAGGGCGATATCTAGAATTTTGACAAATATTATAGCGTTTCTCAAAAAATTTAAATGGAACGTTATGTTCATTTCTACACGATAAAATAAAGAATTAAAAGCTCAACATGACGCTGAAAACCCGAGCTCGCTATCTTGCTTCTAACGGAAGATAACGAGGAACTTTATGTAATAACAAAGCCTCGTTTATGCCGCGAAAGGTTGTCTTATCGAATGCTCCTTCCACATCAATAAACACCCCCAGAGCAGACTTCTTATCGTCTAGGAGTCTTTTTTTTGCCGGGCCAAAAGAAAATCGAAATTGGTAAACTTGAATTAAATACCTAATAATAAACTATTTAATATTTTTATTTTAGAAAACAATAGAATCGAAGATTAACAAAACGTTAAAATACAAAATCACTTTATTTATATTTCAATTAGTGCGATCCTTGACCTTGCACAGAGCTCGTTGGTTTATTAAAATCTATTTGGGATGGAGGAGAATATAAAGAAATTTTTTAAATATGCTCCAAATGTGAATCTGTGAGCCTATTTCTGTACTTATTTTTTAAATACTTTAAAGTCGAAAATGTCGATTCGCATAAGTACGTACTACTAAATATTACAAGTAGTTTTTTGGCAAAGTCTTTCATATTTTTAAACTGTTCACTTGAAAGATGGCGATAAAACTCTAGTAAATTGTTACAATTTAATCGAAAACATATTTTTGTGGTTTCATTGTTCTGTAGTTCCATTAATTCCATTTGCAAACAGGGCGGAGCTTTATTTATCGGAAATTCAAAAGGATTTTGAAATAACCTAATGTCTTTTACCAAGTTCTTAACATCTTGAAATCTAAATTCTAGTTGCTGTTCTAGCAATTCTATACAATTAAAGAAAAAGTCTTGTGGAAATGTGTCGTGTAAATTTGGCTCGGAAAACAGAGAGGAATAAATGTGTAAAATTTTGTTCAGCGACTTATTGTTTAAATAACATTAATTTTTGTTTGAAAACCTTTACGTCAGCATACGTATTACTAATTAATTTCATCTTTTCTTGTAATCTAATGTTTAATTCATTTAAATGCGACATGAGGTCACTTAATATACTAGCTTTCCACATCCAAATTGGATCGTCCAATTCAGTAAAATTTTTATTTTTTGTCTCCAAAAATGTTTTTATTTCATTTTTTAGTTGAAGATATCTCATTAGTACTTTTCCACGACTTAACCATTTAACATCCGCGTGAAACAAAACATCACTCCATTCAGATTCAATGCTTTCTAAAAGTTCTTTAAATTCACAGTGATTTAATGCGTGTACTCTCAAAAAATTCACAATCGTAACGATAGTTTTCATTACATCTTCGAAATTTTGTATCTTTGCTATTAGTGCCTGTTGATGAATGATGCAGTGCAGAAAAAAGGTTTTTCAGCACCAATGAATTCTATTTTTGATTTTATTCTTCCAACAAGACCATTTTTTGTGTCAGACATATTTCAGGCTCCATCTGTAGTGACATTAACCAGTTTATGCCAACTTAAGTTATTAACTGTCATTACTTTTTCTAAATTTTGAAATATATCTGCGCCAGTTGTTTTGCCTTTTATTCAACAAACGTCTAACAGTTAAACAGTTATTCTTAAATTAGAATCTACTCCTCTTATAAAAATTAACAGCTGTGCAGTATCACTTATATCTGTACTCTCATCTAATGCTAATGAAAACTTTTCAAAGTTATTTATTTGTTCCTTTAATAACAATTTTACTTCTTCACCAATTTGTCCAGTTCTTCGTGTAACTGTCATCCTGGACAAAGGAAGATTTTTAAATAAATTTACTTTATCTGGACAAATTTCTTCACCTTTTTGCAATAAAATATCTTTTATTATTTCACCATCTAAAAATAATAAATCGGTGGTGGGCCGGATTAAATTTGTGTATGGGCCGGATTTGGCCCGGGGGCCGGAGGTTGAGCACCGCTGGTCTAGGGCTTTCTCGACAAAGCTCTTCACAGGGTGGAGTACTGTCAATGTGGATTTTCCCTGGGTATAGGCATGCCGACAGGGATGTAGTGGACTGACTGGTAAACAGATGTCCCTTATCCCTCCATTACTCACGCGGCGTCTATGGGACGCCAGTGCATCTATTAGTCATGTTAACTTCTGAATCGAGGTAGATGAGGACTTCCCCGACCTAATACCTTCCGCACTCGGTCAGACGATTGGTGAGAAAGAGCTGCGGCATTTTCTGTCTGCACGTTGAAGAGTTAGCAATAATTATATTTGCTCTGAGTTTCTTAAACGCCACGCGAGTACTGGTGTTGCAATATTGCTCATAAGAATTTACAAAAACGGTGAGTGTTAGTGAAATAAGTGGTGATTCTGGAAGCAATATAAGGTGAGTCTTAGCCACAAAATTATTTAGGATGTAAAATTAATATTTTATGTTTATCTATAGATAAAGATATTTATTATAGATAGATCGTGAAAGGCGTTACAATCCATTAGATGAAAACGATGCCGAAATTTTGCGCAGACTTGCAATGGAGTCAGACGAGGATGCATTATCAGAGGGAAATGATAGCAGTGACAGTGAAGAAGACTTCCTGGAGGAAGAAGCAGAGAGTAGAGACACACAGCAAGAAATGTCAAGTGGAGATGAAGACGAAGATTTAGAGCAAACAGGCAAATTTGTATTTGGCAAAGACAATAAAACTAAGTGGAAGTTAGAAATACCCTCACAGAATATCCGGACACGTTCACAAAATATTGTAAGTCATCTCCCTGGTGTAAAAAGGGTGGCAAAGCAAGCAAAAACTGCGTTGGCGAGTTGGCGTGCATTTTTTGATGATCATATGCTAAATCTAATCGTCAGTAATACCAATAAGTACATTAAAAGTAAAAAGTCATCATACAGCAGAGAAAGGGACTCCAAAACAACAGATCTGAATGAAACCAAAGCTTTTATAGGTCTCTTATACATGGCAGGGTTTCATAGGAACAGCAGACTAAATACCGTGGACCTTTGGGCCGCTGATGGTTCTGGAATAGATATTTTTCGACTGACTATGTCACGTAAGAGATTCCACTTCCTTCTGCAATGTCTACGCTTCGATGACAAGGCAACTCGAAATGAAAGAAGGGCCATAGATAAACTTGCGCCTATAAGAAGCATCTTCGATATGTTTGTATCCAATTGTCAGAACAATTATTGTGTGGGCGAGTATGTCACAATTGCCGAAATACTACCAGCATTTAGAGGTAAATGTCCATTTCGTATGTACATACCGAGTAAGCCATCTAAATATGGCATAAAAATTATATCCGTCGTAGACGCAAAAGTATTTTACACGACCAATTTAGAGATATATGTTGGACGGCAGCCTCCTGGACCTTACGAAATTGACAATAGCTCTGTTGCTGTAGTGAAAAGGTTATGCACACCACTCTTTGGTACTGGGAGGAATATTACTGGAGATAACTGGTTCACTAGCTATGAACTAGTTACTGACCTACTGAGAAATTACAAGTTGACTTACGTAGGAACCGTAAGAAAGAACAAGCGGCAAATTCCTCCTAGTTTTCTGTCAACGAGAGATCGTAATGAATTTACGTGTAAATTTTGTTTTCAAGAAAACCTGACACTGGTCTGCTATATTCCCAAAAAACGCAAAAATGTTCTTCTTCTATCAAGCATGCATTATGATGCAGCTATAGACCCCGAAACAGATGTAAAAAGGAAACCAGAGATAGTAACCTTTTATAATGAGACCAAATCTGGTGTCGACGTCGTGGACAAGATGTGTGCCACTTATTCCGTCTCGAGAAACACTAATCGTTGGCCAATGGTCGTATTTCATACGATGTTGAATTTAGCAGGTATTAATGCCCACATCATTTATAAAGGAAACCAAAATCACGGATTAGAGAAACGAAGACACTTTATAAGAGCCTTGGCTTTAGAACTTACTAAAGACCATATACACTGCAGGTCAGAGATAGCAAGCCTCCCTAAGGACTTGCGAAAAAGAACTGCTGATATAATGGAAGAAAACAAATCTGATGGGGCAAACAGCAGCACATCACGTAATGACCCCTAACCCAAACGAAGCAAAGGTACCGAAATCGATGAATCCGAAAATCAAAACGTAAGGAAAAGATGTTACATCTGTGAGAGGAAAAAAAATCGCATGACGAGATACAAATGATTACAATGTGGTAATTTTATTTGTTTGGAGCATTCAAAAAACCTCTGTGTCATTTGTTGTCGAAACAATCAGTAGCTGTGTTAGTTTTACCACATCAAGCTTTATGTTAAGTTGAGTTATGTTAGATTTTTAATTTTGTTTACATTTTATATTCTTTGTTTGTGTTTTTTGTATTTTTAGTGGAATATATTGTTTGTATTTGTATTTTTTTATGAAATAAACGTTTCAAGAGCAGCAACACTTGTATAGTAACTAACAAAAGCAAACTGTTCTTCTCAAACCTATTTTTTCTTTGCTAACGTAGCGAGCGTCTCCCAGACGCCAAGCGAGCATTGCCGATACAAAAGGTGGCGCGAGTAACGGAGGGTTATATAGCGATCGTAGTCTTTCTAGTGTTTTCAACAAGAATGAAATAAGACTGATCGGCCTAAATGATCGGAAGGAAGTAATCTTATTTCCCAGGTTTCGGTATGAAGATCAAGGTGACTTCACGCCACTTTCTGGGTACATAGCGAAGAACCTAGCTCCCTGAAAAATCCTAGTCAAGTGCGGCAGAAGATCATTCAGACCCTATTGTAACAGGGCTGGCACGAAATCGTCCGGAACAGGGGTTGGAATGATTTTTTCAAATTGGTAATTTTAAATTGAACTGACATCAAAATGTAAGGGTTTAGAAAAAAAATTCCTTTCACGAAAATTTTTTTGCAAAAAAACAGATTTTTTTTCTATTATCATAAATAAATCTATTTTTTTGAAATTAGTTATTAGGAAAAAAATTTTTTACTCAAGAATTTTATTATAAAACACATAAATTTTTAAATTTTATTGAAAATAAAATGTTTTAATCAACGTTTAAATAAAAAAACTTTTTTTTTATTTAATCAACGTTTAAATAAAAAAACTTTTTTTTTAATTTTCATAAATAAACTCAAAATGATTTTTTTAATTGACTACTTTCGATTAAGTTGACGTTTAAGTTAAAAAAAAACATGTCTCGTTTGATTTTGAAACGTTTGGCACATCTCCAACCGCGTTTGGTTTTATCAAACCAAAAAAAGCCGAGAAATTCAAACAATCTATGTCAATGCAAGCGTTTGCAACATTATTTTTTGTGCAAGAACAATTCTTTTTTACGATTCATCAACAATCAACATTTCGTATCGAAACCGTTTAATTAAAATGTTTCAAATACGTTCTTTGGTCTTTTATGGTTTTGACATTGGTTCTAAAAATGGATAAAAACGAATGGATTTTCTTTATTTTATTTTTATTTCTTATTAATAGTTTAATACAAAATAAATTATTACTTTACAAAATAAATAAACCTATTTAAAAAAAAAGACTTAATATTAAAATAACAAGTCTTTTGTAAGTTGAGTTAAATTCGCACCCAAAAATTTCCGCACTTTATTTTTTTTAAATTCATTCCTTTTTCTTTTTTCTTTTTTTCATTCACCATCTATTAATAAAACGATCTGTAATCTGCAACAAATGGAAAAAAATGTAAAACATGAATAAATAAATCTTTAATGTTATCGTAATAAATTGTAATAAATCGTAACAAATCAATTTCACAAATCGGTTCGTATTATTTATAATTTATAACGAAAAGAGTACATTTCGAGCGGCGGAAAAAAGCTCGCCGCCTTCACAACGAGTGAACGTAAACTTAGAATACAGTATAAGGTATTGAATTACATGCTTGGTTAGGTTTTAAGAGGTATCGATTAGGTTTGAGTTCTGTCGGAAAATTATTAACACTTTAAAAAATTTTTTTTAATTTTTTTGAAAATAGTTATAAAAAATTTGCCTTTTAAAACATAAAATAGACACTTTTATTTATCTTCAGACAAAAGGACTTTTTAAAATTTTCATAAATAAACTCAGAATGATTTTTTAAAATTAACCATTTTTATATGATTGAAATTGTGTTAAAATATCGATCGTACAGTTAAAACGGGACACCTGTATACAAATTTTTATACATTATTAAAAACAGGAGGGTTTAATTAATTCATAAATAAAAAATCTTTTCATTATTTTTATAAATAAACTCACTAGAATTTTTTTTAATTTACCCTAATTTTTAAGGTTAAAAATCATTAAAATTTAAAAAAAAATTTTTAATTTTTTTGATTATAATTTTGGAAAAAATTTTTTTATATCCTTAAAATAGACATTTTAATTTATCTTTAGACAAAAAATTTTTTTAAAAATTTGTATAAATAAAGTCTGGGTGATTTTTTAAATTTGGTCAAAAATTTTAAGGTTAGGTAGAAAATGTCAACATCTTTGAAAATTGTTTAAAATTTTTTGGTAATAATTGGAAGGATTTGGATTGTTTTGGTGAAAAGTAGATGGTTTAATCTATTATTGGTTAAAATTTTTATAAAAAATGTGTATAAATAAAGTCTGGGTGATTTTTTAAATTTGGTCAAAAATTTTAAGGTTAGGTAGAAAATGTCAACATCTTTGAAAATTTTTTTAAATTTTTTGGTAATAATTGGAAGGATTTGGATTGTTTTGGTGAAAAGTAGATGGTTTAATCTATTATTAATTAAAATTTTTATAAAAAAATTGTATAAATAAAGTCTGGGTGATTTTTTAAATTTGGTTAAAAATTTTAAGGTTAGGTAGAAAATGTCAATATCTTTGAAAATTTTTTAAAATTTTTTTGTAATAATTGGAATAATTTGGATTGCTTTGGTGAAAAGTAGATGCTTTAATCTATTATTGGTTAAAATTTTTATAAAAAATGTGTATAAATAAAGTCTGGGTGATTTTTTAAATTTGGTCAAAAATTTTAAGGTTAGGTAGAAAATATCAACATCTTTGAAAATTTTTTTAAATTTTTTGGTAATAATTGTAAGAATTTGGATTGCTTTGGTGAAAAGTAGATGGTTTAATCTATTATTAATTAAAATTTTTATAAAATAGGTGTATAAATAAAGTCTGGGTGATTTTTTAAATTTGGTCAAAAATTTTAAGGTTAGGTAGAAAATGTCAACATCTTTGAAATTTTTTTTAAATTTTTTGGTAATAATTGGAAGAATTTGGATTGTTTTGGTGAAAAGTAGATGGTTTATTCTATTATTGGTTAAAATTTTCATAAAAAATGTGTATAAATAAAGTCTGGGTGATTTTTTAAATTTGGCCAAAAATTTTAAGGTTAGGTAGAAAATGTCAACATCTTTGAAAATTTTTTTAAATTTTTTGGTAATAATTAGAAGAATTTGGATTGTTTTGGTGAAAAGTAGATGGTTTAATCTATTATTAGTTAAAATTTTTATAAAAAATTTGTATAAATAAAGTCTGGGTGATTTTTTAATTTTGGTTAAAAATTTTAAGGTTAGGTAAAAAAATGTCAACATCTTTGAAAATTTTTTTAAATTTTTTGATAATAATTGGAAGGATTTGGATTGCTTTGGTAAAAAGTAGATGGTTTAATCTATTATTGGTTAAAATTTTTATAAAAAATGTGTATAAATAAAGTCTGGGTGATTTTTTAAATTTGGTCAAAAATTTTAAGGTTAGGTAGAAAATGTCAACATCTTTGAAAATTTTTTTAAATTTTTTGGTAATAATTGGAAGAATTTGGATTGTTTTGGTGAAAAGTAGATGGTTTAATCTATTATTGATTAAAATTTTTATAAAAAAATTGTATAAATAAAGTCTGGGTGATTTTTTAAATTTGGTCAAAAAATTTTAGGTTTGGTTCAATTGCACTTTCGAATTTTATTTTTTTTTTTTTCAAAAACTATAAATCCCACACTAACTTTTTCCCAAGTTATTTTAAAGAGGACATTTTGAGTTATATCCCGAGTTATAAATCATTTCTTAATCTTTATAAATAAACATCCTAGGATTTTTTAAAGTTACTTCCGGTTTTTCCGGAAGTAATTAATAAAACCATTCCTAACTTATTAACAAAAATTTTTTTTTCTTACTCGAACTTGGAGGAACAAATCCGTATCCACTGGCCCCAACAACGACCCCACTTGTCTCCCCATTATCCGCTGGAGCTTGCGGAAACACGACCGGACCTCGATCTTGTCTTGGATCTCTCACGCTTCTGTACGAGGAATCTAAACCTCCGGAAAATGCGTTTGACGGGAAATCTTGAAACCCGAAATACTGGCTTTTAACGAAAGCGAATAATGCTAAGAAAAATACTAAAATCTGAAAAAAAAAAATTAAATAAATTTTTAAACAAGCATCTAAAAACACACTTTAAACATTTTATAATTTCCTCAAACTAATAACAACAGATGGTAACAAAAAAAAACTTTCTAAAGCTTACAATAGATTTGAATAGAACTTTTCTGTTTTATTAAACATCGTAAAAATGAATCGGATCCGTTTCAAACGAAGGCCAAACGCTTTCCAATTCAATTTCCCAAGACAATGTTATCTAACTTTGAACTAACTTTATTTTTTCACCTCCCGTAAAGTTACTTAAGACCTCTATAAATTGTTCCAAGTTCCGTGTGCTCGTAAAAGACATTTATTCGAGGAGAGAAAAAAATAAATAACTTGCTGGCACGTGCGCGAGTGTAATTGTTGTTGCAACCGGTTGCGAACGATTCGAAAACGGTCAAGGTTTGCGCCTCGGAGAACATTTACGGTACGTTTTTCACAACGACCCTGACCTACGCAAGAATTTCTTATTAATTTCCGGAAATGTTAATCTAATCTCATACAGGAACGTTTTAATTAACATTTAATCAATAAACTATTTTATAATTTTTGTTAATAAACTCGAAATGATTTTTTTAAATTAACCATTTTGACGTAATTAAGGTTAAGTTAAAATGCAAAGGTTTAGAAAAAAATTTTTAACTCAAAAAATTTATTATAAAATATAAATCTTTATATCTTATTTTAAAATAGACATTTCAAGTTTTAATTTGACACATAAATCATTTCTTAATATTTATAAATAAATTCAGAATGATTTTTTAAAATTTGAAAATTTTTTTTTAGGTTATGAAATGTCACATCTTCACTAAAAATTATTTTTTTAAAAACTATAAAAGATATAAAAATTCCTTATATCTTATCTTAAAATAGACATTTTAATCTTTAATTTGGCACATAAATCATTTCTTAATATTTATAAATAAGTTCGCAATGATTTTTTAAAATTTCTCTTTTTTAGGTTATTTTGAAATGTCACATCTTTACTTAAAAATTATTTTTTTAAAAACTATAAAGGATACAAAAATTCTTTATATTTTATTTTAAAGTAAACATTTTAAGCTTTAATTTGGCACATAGATCATTTCTTAATATTTATAAATAATTTCACAATGATTTTTTAAAGTTTGAAAATTTTTTTAGGTTATGGTGAAATGTCACATTTTTACAAAAAATTATTTTCTCAAAAACTATAAAATATAGAACAATTCCTTATATCTTATTTTAAAATAGACATTTTAATCTTTAATTTAACATATAAATTATTTCTTAATATTTATAAATAAGTTCGCAATGATTTTTTTAAATTTCTCTTTTTTAGGTTATTTTGAAATGTCACATTGTCAAATTTTAAAAAATCGTGTAGATTTTATTTATGAAGATTTTGAAGAAAAATTTTAAATAATAATTATTTGAAATGTCTATTTTTCATCAAAATAATCCGATTTGTTCTAATTATTACCAAAAAACTTTTAAAAATTTTCAAAGACTAATATTTTTTACCTAACTTGAAAATTTTACATCAACTTTGAAAAATCAACCAAACCTTATTTATAAACATTTTTAAGAAAAATATTAACTAATAATAACTTAACATGTCTATTTTTTATAAAAGTAATCTGATTTGTTCTAATTATTACCAAAAAAATTAAAAAAATTTTCAAAGATGTTGACATCTTTTTACTTAACCTTAAAATTTTTAACTAAATTTAAAAAATCACCCAGACTTTATTTATACAATTTTTTTATAAAAATTTTAACCAATAATAGATTAAACCATCTACTTTTCACCAAAGCAATCCAAATCCTTCCAATTATTATCAAAAAATTTTAAAAAATTTTCAAAGATGTTGACATTTTCTACCTAACCTTAAAATTTTTGACCAAATTTAAAAAATCACCCAGATTTTATTTATACAATTTTTTTATAAAAATTTTAACCAATAATAGATTAAACCATCTACTTTTCACCAAAACAATCCAAATCCTTCCAATTATTATCAAAAAATTTAAAAAAATTTTCAAAGATGTTGACATTTTCTACCTAACCTTAAAATTTTTGACCAAATTTAAAAAATCACCCAGACTTTATTTATACACATTTTTTATAAAAAATTTAACTAATGATAGATTAAACCATCTACTTTTCACCAAAACAATCCAAATTCTTCCAATTATTATCAAGAAATTTTAAACAATTTTCAAAGATGTTGACATTTTTTTACCTAACCTTAAAATTTTTGACCAAATTTAAAAAAAAAAACCAGACTTTATTTATACACATTTTTTATAAAAATTTTAACCAATAATAGATTAAACCATCTACTTTTCACCAAAACAATCCAAATCCTTCCAATTATTACCAAAAAATTTTAAACAATTTTCAAAGATGTTGGCATTTTTTTGCCTAACCTTAAAATTTTTGACCAAATTTAAAAAATCACCCAGACTTTATTTATACACATTTTTTATAAAAATTTTAACCAATAATAGATTAAACCATCTACTTTTCACCAAAACATTCCAAAACCTTCCAATTATTACCAAAAAATTTTAAACAATTTTCAAAGATGTTAACATTTTTTTACCTAACCTTAAAATTTTTGACCAAATTTAAAAAATCACCCAGACTTTATTTATACAAATTTTTTATAAAAATTTTAACCAATAATAGATTAGACCATCTACTTTTCACCAAAACAATCCAAATTCTTACAATTATTACCAAAAAATTTAAAAAAATTTTCAAAGATGTTGACATTTTCTACCTAACCTTAAAATTTTTGACCAAATTTAAAAAATCACCCAGACTTTATTTATACAAATTTTTTATAAAAATTTTAACCAATAATAGATTAAACCATCTACTTTTCACCAAAACAATCCAAATTCTTACAATTATTACCAAAAAATTTTCAAAGATGTTGACATTTTCTACCTAACCTTAAAATTTTTGACCAAATTTAAAAAATCACCCAGACTTTATTTATACAAATTTTTAAAAATTTTTTTTGTCTAAAGATAAATTAAAATGTCTATTTTATGGATATGAAAAAATTTTTTCCAAAATTATAATCAAAAAAATTAAAATTTTTTTTTTAATTTTAATGATTTTTAACCTTAAAAATTAGGGTGAATTAAAAAAAATTCTAGTGACTATTTATAAAAATAATAAAAAGATTTTTTATTTATAAATTAATTAAAGTCTTGTTTTTAATAATATATAAAAATTTATATACAGGTGTCCCGTTTTAACTGTACGATCGATATTTTAACACAACCTCAATCATATAAAAAGGGTTAATTTTAAAAAATCATTCTGATTTTATTTATGAAAATTTTAAAAAGTCCTTTCGTCTGAAGATAAATAAAAGTGTCTATTTTATGTCTTAAAAGGCAAATTTTTCATAACTATTATCAAAAAAATTAAATAATTTTTTAAAAATGTTATTGATTTTTTAACCTTAAAAATTAGGGTAAATTAAAAAAAATTCTAGTGAGTTTATTTATAAAAATAAAGAAAAGATTTTTTATTTATAAATTAATTAAAGCCTCTTTTTTGAAATAATGTATAAAAATTTATATACAGGTGTCCCGTTTTAACTGTATAAAAATCTAATCTAAAAAAAAAAATGTTCTAAAATTACTCAATAAAAAGCCTCTCATTTACTTCTTTTTTTACTCCTCATTGTTTCAACGAACCTAAAGACCATTATTTAATTTAATTGTCTATCTCCACTATTACAACACGCAAAAGTCTGTGACTGTAGAGGATTTCGAAATTATTTTTAAACCTCCCGTCTCGGTTAGGTAAAAAAATCTTGAGCAAAGTCAAATTTCGAAACGATTTCGAACCGTTCTGGCCCAAAAATTAACGGAACTAACCCGTTTATATCTAATAAAATAGAATAAAGAGGTCCTGTGGACCAATTAAGCCGGTTGTCGGCTATCGAATCCGAACCATTTCGCTATTTAGGTTGTTGAGCAACCTGGCAAAACGTACTTTATGCAGATTTGCTCCTTCGTGGACCTTAGGACAACTAGAGCGTGGCGAAATGGTTCGAAAAAATCGGTAAAAACTCGCTTTGTCGTTGCGTAAGCGTAAACGCGAACGGAATATCACGTAGGCCTTTGCATACTTGCTCGAACTTGCACAAAAATCCTTAGAACAATAGGTAACTATTTACGTTTGGAATTTTAAAATTTTAAAAAATCGCACAGAGTTTATTTATGTAAATTAAGAAATGATTTATGCGTCAAATTAAAACTTGAAATGTCTATTTTAAAATAACACATAAAGATTTTTTACAAGATTTATAGTTAAAAAAAAAATAATTTTTAATTAAAGATGTGACATTTTACCATAACCTAAAAAAATTTTCTTCTATGTCTTTCAAAATTTTTTTAAATTTTTTGGTAATAATTAGAAGAATTTGGATTACTTTGGTGAAAAGTAGATGGTTTAATCTATTATTGGTTAAAATTTTTATAAAAAATGTGTATAAATAAAGTCTGGGTGATTTTTTAAATTTGGTCAAAAATTTTAAGGTTAAGTAAAAAAATGTCAACATCTTTGAAAATTTATTTAAATTTTTTGGTACTAATTGGAAGGATTTGGATTGTTTTGGAGAAAAGTAGATGGTTTAATCTATTATTGGTTAAAATTTTTTTAAAAAATGTGTATAAATAAAGTCTGGGTGATTTTTTAAATTTGGTAAAAAATTTTAAGGTTAAGTAAAAAAATGTCAACAACTTTGAAAATTTTTTTTAATTTTTTGGTAATAATTGGAAGAATTTGGATTGTTTTGGTGAAAAGTAGATGGTTTAATCTATTATTGATTAAAATTTTTATAAAAAATTTGTATAAATAAAGTCTGGGTGATTTTTTAAATTTGGTCAAAAATTTTAAGGTTAGGTAGAAAATGTCAACATCTTTGAAAATTTTTTTAAATTTTTTGGTAATAATTGGAAGAATTTGGATTGTTTTGGTGAAAAGTAGATGGTTTAATCTATTATTGGTTAAAATTTTTATAAAAAATGTGTATAAATAAAGTCTGGGTGATTTTTTAAATTTGGTTAAAAATTTTAAGGTTAGGTAGAAAATGTCAACATCTTTGAAAATTTTTTAAAATTTTTTGGTAATAATTGGAAGAATTTGGATTGTTTTGGTAAAAAGTAGATGGTATAATCTATTATTAGTTAAAATTTTTATAAAAAATGTGTATAAATAAAGTCTGGGTGATTTTTTAAATTTGGTTAAAAATTTTAAGGTTAGGTAAAAAGATGTCATCTTTGAAAATTTTTTAAAATTTTTTGGTAATAATTGGAAGAATTTGGATTGTTTTGGTGAAAAGTAGATGATTTAATCTATTATTGGTTAAAATTTTTGTAAAAAAATTTTATAAATAAAATCTGGGCGATTTTTTAAATTTGGTCAAAAATTTTAAGGTTAGTGAGAAAATGTCAACATCTTTGAAAATTTTTTAAAATTTTTTAAAATTTTTTAAAATTTTTTGGTAATAATTGGAAGAATTTGGATTGTTTTGGTGAAAAGTAGATGGTTTAAACTATTATTGGTTAAAATTTTTATAAAAAATGTGTATAAATAAAGTCTGGGTGATTTTTTAAATTTGGTTAAAAATTTTAAGGTTAGGTAGAAAATGTCAACATCTTTGAAAATTTTTTTAAATTTTTTGGTAATAATTGGAAGGATTTGGATTGTTTTGGTGAAAAGTAGATGGTTTAATCTATTATTAGTTAAAATTTTTATAAAAAATTTGTATAAATAAAGTCTGGGTGATTTTTTAAATTTGGTCAAAAATTTTTAGGTTTGGTTCAATTGCACTTTCGAACTTTATTTTTTTTTTTTTAAACTATAAATCCCACACTAACTTTTTCCCAAGTTATTTTAAAGAGGACATTTTGAGTTATATCCCGAGTTATAAATCATTTCTTAATCTTCATAAATAAACCCGAGGCGATTTTTTAAACTTTGGTGTAATGCTTGAGTGAATACACGCTCCAAAAGATATACTTTCACTGATTCTAAGCGCGATCCGACTGATTCTAAAAGCGTTTGAGCGTGAGCTATGTTGTTAAAATCGCGAATTATATGTGTTAATAGTTGAATAATAAAAAAAAAAGTATAAAACACGAACTTTGTTTTAAAAGGTAAATCAATTTGATTTAAAACGTCTTTAAAGAAAGATCAATCTTAATTTTCTCAAGTTGTTATAAAATGATCAAAGTGAAACTGAAACCGTTTTAATTCAAATTTCACTTCTTTAACAATGATAATGACAATGAGGCGGTAAAATCGGGTTAATAACACTTGCATTTTCTAATTTCTATTTTTTCAAAAGTAAATGAATAAATCACTCATCACATTATTGAAAAAAACTTACGATTTTCATGTTGATTTTAGCACAAAAATTTGTTTAAATTAAACACCGAGTGTCTTCACTTTTTGTAATGTTATCGGATGTAAAACGCGGTTTACCGGCGAAGCAATGTTGGGTATTGGTTTGAAAACGTTTTGACCGTCGAGTTTTATATAGGTAGGTTGCAACCTCGAGGTTTCGAGGTCGTTTCAAACGGAAGAACTGACTTAAAACTTTAACTGAAAAGCCTTTAACAGCCTTTAAAACCTAAGGTTGCGATCGAACGGACGCTCGGCGCGAAGAAAGCAAGAAACGAGACGGTTTTAACACGATGCGTACATCAGAGACGTTCTCCAAATTCACCGCCGAGAAGATTTTCAAAGTGGGGAGAACAATTCGTTTCATTTCAATCAAAAGTTTTACTATAAAAATCTACATTTTTATCCGTCATTTTAAAAAAGAGACTTTAATTTTTGTCTCTTAAAAAAATCTTTTCTTAATTATATATAGTTATAACTTTTATATAAAGTTGTAACTTTTCAACGTCAAATAAATCATCAATCAAACCTAAAATCTGACTAAAGTCGTCAATCAAACATAAAGTTTGACTAAAATCATCAATCAAATCAAAAATATCTCTAAAACTACCGATGATCTTTCATAAATCACCAAGAATTTTCTATAAATCATCAATCAAACCTGAAATCTGACTAAAATTGTCAATCAAACATAAAATCTGACTAAAATCGTTAATCAAACCTGAAATCTGACTAAAATCGTCGATCAAACATAAAATCTGACTAAAATCATCAATCAAATCAAGAAGATCTCTAAAACTACCGATGATCTTTCATAAATCACCAAGAATTTTCTGCAAATCATCAATTAAACTTGCAATCTGACTAAAATCGTCAATCAAATATAAAATCTGACTAAAATCATTAATCAAATCAAGAATATCTCTAAAATTATTGATGATTTTTCATAAATCATCAAGAATATCTCATAATTTATCAAGAATTTTCTATAAATCATAAATCAATCTTCAAATCTGACTAAAATCATCAATCAAACATAAAATCGGACTAAAATCATTAATCAAACATAAAATCTGACTAAAATCATTAATCAAATCAAGAATATCTCTAAAATTATTGATGATTTTTCATAAATCATCAAAAATTTCTCATAATTTATCAAGAACTTTCTATAAATCATCAATCAAACTTGAAATCTGACAAAAATCATCAATCAAACATAAAATCTGACTAAAATCATTAATCAAATCAAGAATATCTCTAAAATTATCGATGATTTTTCATAAATCATCAAGAATTTCTCATAATTTATCAAGAATTTTCTATAAATCATCAATCAAACTTGTAATCTGACTAAAATCATCAATCAAACATAAAATCTGACTAAAATCATTAATCAAATCAAGAATATATCTAAAATTATCGATGATTTTTCATAAATCATCAAGAATTTCTGATAATTTATCAAGAATTTTCTATAAATCATCAATTAAACCTGAAATCTGACTAAAATCATCAATCAAACATAAAATCTGACTAAAATCATCAATCAAATCAAGAATATCTCTAAAATTATCGATAATTTTTCATAAATCATCAAGAATTTCTCATAATTTATCAAGAATTTACTATAAATCATCAATTAAACCTGAAATCTGACTAAAATCATCAATCAAACATAAAATCTGACTAAAATCATTAATCAAATCAAGAATACCTCTAAAATTATCGATGATTTTTCGTAAATCATCAAGAATTTCTCATAATTCATCAAGAATTTTCTATAAATCATCAATCAAACTTGAAATCTGACTAAAATCATCAATCAAACATAAAATCTGACTAAAATCATCAATCAAATCAAGAATATCTCTAAAATTATCGATGATTTTTCGTAAATCATCAAGAATTTCTCATAATTCATCAAGAATTTTTTATAAATCATAAATAAATCTTAAAATCTGACTAAAACCATCGATCAAATCTAAGTTCAGACTAGAATCATCAATCAAACCAAGAATCTTATTAAAATTACCAACAATATTTCATGAACCATTAGGAATCCCTCATAATTCATCAAGAATGTTTTATAAATCATCAATCAAACTTAAAATGTAACTATAATCATCAATCGAATCAAGAATATTTAAAAAATATCTAAAACTATCGATGGTCTTCCATAAATCATCAAAAATCTATCATAATTCATCAAATTAATCAAATAATTCATCAAAAAAATCATCAATCAAACTTAAAATCTAACTAAAATCATTAATCAAATCCAAAAATTCCCCAAAACCATCAATATCCGTTCATAAGTCATCAAGAATCCTTCCTAATTTATAAAGAAGTTCATATAAATCACCAATCAAATCGTAAATCCAACTAAAATCTAATAAAAATTTACTTTTCGGATTCTCCTACATAAGGTGATAATATATCGCAGCTAGTCTCTATAAATAAACTCAGAATGATTTTTTAAAATTTTTAAAATTTTTTTACTTAACCTTAAAATTTTTGACCAAATTTAAAAAATCACCCAGACTTTATTTATACACATTTTTTATAAAAATTTTAACTAATAATAGATTAAACCATCTACTTTTCCCCAAAACAATCCAAATTCTTTCAGTTATTACCAAAAAATTTAAAAAAATTTTCAAAGATGTTGACATTTTTTACTTAACCTTAAAATTTTTGACCAAATTTAAAAAATCACCCAGACTTTATTTATACACATTTTTTATAAAAATTTTAACCAATAATAGATTAAACTATCTACTTTTCACCAAAACAATCCAAATCCTTCCAATTATTACCAAAAAATTTTAAAAAATTTTCAAAGATGTTGACATTTTTTTACTTAACCTTAAAATTTTTGACCAAATTTAAAAAATCACCCAGACTTTATTTATACACATTTTTTATAAAAATTTTAACCAATAATAGATTAAACCATCTACTTTTCACCAAAACAATCTAAATTTTTCTAATCATTACCAAAAAATTTAAAAAAATTTTCAAAGATGTTGACATTTTCTACCTAACCTTAAAATTTTTGACCAAATTTAAAAAATCACCCAGACTTTATTAATACACATTTTTTATAAAAATTTTAGCCAATAATAGATTAAACCATCTACTTTTTACCAAAACAATCCAAATCCTTTCAATTATTATCAAAAAATTTAAAAAAATTTTCAAAGATGTTGACATTTTCTACCTAACCTTAAAATTTTTAACCAAATTTAAAAAATCACCCAGACTTTATTTATACAATTTTTTTATAAAAATTTTAACCAATAATAGATTAAACCATCTACTTTTCACCAAAACAATCCAAATTCTTCCAATTATTATCAAAAAATTTAAAAAAATTTTCAAAAACATGGAAGATTTTTTACCCACCCTTAAAATTTTTAACCAAATTTTTTCAAAATAAATCCTTTTTTAAACAAGCAACTCCTTAATAATATTCTTAATCGTTTTTTAATTAAAACCTCGCTTAACATCAAACAATAAGTCACCTTTACAGGTAAGTAAAGGCGAGGATAGGTAAGAAAAAAAAACTTCAATACAATTGACGAGAAGAGACGTTTCAACGTGATTACCTTTAATTAGACACGTTATATGTACAGTTTGGTTACATAAACGAGGACCTTGAATCTCGTAAAAATGTCAAGTTAACATAAGAAAGAAGCTGAGGTCTCGAGAAGTTTGTATTCTTCAAGGAAACGACGTAAAAATAACGTGTTATTTTGTCATATAACTTGTCATTGTAAAAGACAATGGTTGTTTTATTAAATTTGATTTTTTCTCTAAATGAAACTTAAAACATTCTAATTTTAATTAAAAAAGGACGTTTTATTCCAAGTGTTGTCAAAAAAATTAAAAAAATTTTCAAAGTTGGTAAAAAATTTTTTAGGTAGAAAACTAACAATTTTTAAAAAAATTCATCAAAAATTCATTTTTAAAGATTTTGATTTGATTTTTTTTCTAAATGAAACTTAAAATATTCTAATTTTAATTAAAAAAGGGCGTTTTATTCCAAGTGTTGTCAAAAAAATTAAAAAAATTTTTAAAGTTGGTAAAAATTTTTTTAGGTTTGAAAATTAACAATTTTTTAAAAAATTCATCAAAAATTCATTTTTTAAGATTTTGATTTGATTTTTTTTTCTAAATGAAACTTAAAATATTCTAGTTTTAATTAAAAAAGACTGTTTTATTCCAAGTGTTGTTAAAAAAATTTTAAAAATTTTCAAAGTTGGTAAAAATTTTTTTATGTTAGAAAATTAACAATTTTTTAAAAAATTCATTTTTAAAGATTTTGATTTGATTTTTTTTCTAAATCAAACTTAAAATATTCTAATTTTAATTAAAAAGACCATTTTATTCCAAGTATTGTTAAAAAAATTAAAAAAATTTTCAAAGTTGGTAAAAATTTTTTTAGGTTAGAAAATTAATAATTTTTAAAAAATTCATCAAAAATTCATTTTTAAAGATTTTGATTTGATTTTTTTTCTAAATGAAACTTAAAACATTCTAATTTTAATTGAAAACGGACGTTTTATTCCAAGTGTTGTTAAAAAAATTAAAAAAAATTTCAAAGTTGGTAAAAATTTTTTTAGGTTAAAAAATTAACAATTTTTAAAAAAATTCATCAAAAATTCATTTTTAAAAATTTTGATTTGATTTTTTTTCTAAATGAAACTTAAAATATTCTAATTTTAATTAAAAAGACCATTTTATTCCAAGTGTTGTTAAAAAAATTAAAAAAATTTTCAAAGTTGGTAAAAATTTTTTTAGGTTAGAAAATTAATAATTTTTAAAAAATTCATCAAAAATTCATTTTTAAAGATTTTGATTTGATTTTTTTTCTAAATGAAACTTAAAACATTCTAATTTTAATTAAAAAAGAACGTTTTATTCCAAGTGTTGTTAAAAAAATCAAAAAAATTTCAAAGTTGGTAAAAATTTTTTTAGGTTAGAAAATTAACAATTTAAAAAAAAATTCATCAAAAATTCATTTTTAAAGATTTTGATTTGATTTTTTTTCTAAATGAAACTTAAAACATTCTAATTTTAATTAAAAAAGGACGTTTTATTCCAAGTGTTGTTAAAAAAATTAAAAAAAATTTCAAAGTTGGTAAAAATTTTTTTAGGTTAAAAAATTAACAATTTTTAAAAAAATTCATCAAAAACTCATTTTTAAAAATTTTGATTTGATTTTTTTTCTAAATGAAACTTAAAACATTCTAATTTTAATTAAAAAAGGACGTTTTATACCAACTGTTGTTAAAAAAATTAAAAAAATTTTCAAAGTTGGTAAAAATTTTTTTAGGTTAGAAAATTAACAATTTTTTAAAAAATTCATCAAAAATTCATTTTTAAAGATTTTGATTTGATTTTTTTTTAAGTGAAACTTAAAACATTCTAATTTTAATTAAAAAAGGACGTTTTATTCCAAGTGTTGTCAAAAAAATTTAAAAAATTTTCAAAGTTGGTAAAAAATTTTTTAGGTTAGAAAATTAACCATTTTTTAAAAATTCATCAAAAATTCATTTTTAAAGATTTTGATTTGATTTTTTTTTAAATGAAACTTAAAATATTCTAATTTTAATTAAAAAAGATTGTTTTATTCCAAGTGTTGTTAAAAAAATTTAAAAAATTTTCAAAGTTGGTAAAAATTTTTTTAGGTTAGAAAATTAACCATTTTTAGAAAAATTCATCAAAAATCCATTTTTAAAGATTTTGATTTGATTTTTTTTCTAAATGAAACTTAAAATATTCTAATTTTAATTAAAAAGACCATTTTATTCCAAGTGTTATTAAAAAATTTAAAAAAATTTTCAAAGTTGGTAAAAATTTTTTTAGGTTAGAAAATTAATAATTTTTAAAAAATTCATCAAAAATTCATTTTTAAAGATTTTGATTTGATTTTTTTTTAAATGAAACTTAAAACATTCTAAATTTAATTAAAAAAGAACGTTTTATTCCAAGTGTTGTCAAAAAAATTTAAAAAATTTTCAAAGTTGGTAAAAATTTTTTTAGGGTAGAAAATTAACCATTTTTTAAAAAATTCATCAAAAATTCATTTTTAAAGATTTTGATTTGATTTCTTTTCTAAATGAAACTTAAAATATTCTAATTTTAATTAAAAAAGGACGTTTTATTCCAAGTGTTGTTAAGAAAATTAAAAAAAATTTCAAAGTTGGTAAAAATTTTTTTAGGTGAAAAAATTAACCATTTTTTAAAAATTCATCAAAAATTCATTTTTAAAGATTTTGATTTGATTTTTTTTCTAAATGAAACTTAAAACATTCTAATTTTAATTAAAAAAGGACGTTTTATTCCAAGTATTGTTAAAAAAATTAAAAAAAATTTCAAAGTTGGTAAAAATTTTTTTAGGTTAAAAAATTAACAATTTTTAAAAAAATTCATCAAAAATTCATTTTTAAAGATTTTGATTTGATTTCTTTTCTAAATGAAACTTAAAATATTCTAATTTTAATTAAAAAAGGGCGTTTTATTCCAAGTGTTGTCAAAAAAATTAAAAAAATTTTCAAAGTTGGTAAAAATTTTTTTAGGTTAGAAAATTAACAATTTTGTAAAAATTCATCAAAAATTCATTTTTAAAGATTTTGATTTGATTTTTTTTCTAAATGAAACTTAAAATATTCTAATCTTAATTAAAAAAGGACGTTTTATTCCAAGTGTTGTTAAAAAAATTAAAAAAAATTTCAAAGTTGGTAAAAATTTTTTTAGGTTAGAAAATTAACAATTTTTTAAAAAATTCATCAAAAATTCATTTTTAAAGATTTTGATTTGATTTTTTTTTTAGTGAAACTTAAAACATTCTAATTTTAACTAAAAAAGGGCATTTTATTCCAAGTGTTGTTAAAAAAATTAAAAAAATTTTCAAAGTTGGTAAAAATTTTTTTAGGTAAGAAAATTAACAATTTTTAAAAAAATTCATCAAAAATTCATTTTTAAAGATTTTGATTTGATTTTTTTTCTAAATGAAACCTAAAACATTCTAATTTTAATTAAAAAAGACAAAGAAAAGCCATAACTATTTATATCTCAAGTATAACTGGTTTTTAAATTCAAATAAAAAAGTAGTAATTTCAAGTTCTTGGAAAATTTTAAAGAAGTAATATCTAATTTTAAACCAGATATTTTTCTAAATTTAATTCTTAACTTTTATAAGTTAAGGTCAATTTTTTTTTTAATTGAATGTAATAGTAATAAACTTGATCTAAATTCAACTGAATATAAAAACCAATCAATAAAATGCACTCAATCTTTGTGATTAATTCGCGCTATAAAAAAGAAAAGGAAAAAAAGTTTGCAAAAACGTTCGAACAAAAACCATCACTTTTATTTTCAATGCCGAGTAACCTTGCTCCGGTTTGCTCCGGGTTTTTATTTAAATATATTCAGGAAGTCCGGATTGCTTTTTAAAGGTCGCTAAATGTGACTTAAGTCACGTAAAGTTTCTGACTCATTCTCAAAGCGCTTTTTGCTTCGCCTTCTTCACCTTCTTCGACGTTAAGAAGAATTCTTTGCAGTCTTTCCGGATTTATTTCCGAGTATTTAAGTTATTTTACCTTGAAAGGTCGTTTCTAAACTATTTGGAAGGTCGCTGTTACTAACAAATGTTACAACGAATGTTTCTAATCAATTTTATGACGTAATTATTCGTTGGGTAAATATGCAAAGTTGTTTTGCAAAATATTCCGTTTTATATTCGAAATGCGGGTTTTATCGTTTGCCAAGTTAAGATACGTGATTTTAACACTCAAGGATTCGTTTGGTAATTATTATATATAATGAAGTTGCAACTTTTAAACGTCAACAAAAAAATTTTCTAAACTGTTAAAAATTTTAGTTAACTCTAAAATTTTTTTTAATTTTTTGGATAATAATTAGAGAAAAATTGACTTTTTTATTACAAAATAGAGTATTTTAGCTTTCAATTAATACAAATTCCATTTCTTAATTTTAAAAAATAAAGTCTCCACAATTTTTTAAACTTGGTCAAAATTTTTTAAAAGTTAGGTTAAAAAAAATTTTAGTCAACTTTAAAAATTTTTTTAATTTTTTAGATAATAATTAGGAAAAAATTGACTTTTTTATTACAAAATAGAATATTTTAGCTTTCAATTAATACAAATTTCATTTCTTAATTAAAAAAAATAAAGTCTCCACGATTTTTTAAACTTGGTCAAAATTTTTTAAAAGTTAGGTTAAAAAAAATTTTAGTCAACTTTAAAAATTTTTTTAATTTTTTGGATAATAATTAGGAAAAAATTGACTTTTTTGTTACAAAATAGAATATTTTAGCTTTCAATTAATACAAATTCCATTTCTTAATTTAAAAAAATAAAGTCCCCACGATTTTTTAAACTTGGTCAAAATTTTTTAAAAGTTAGGTTAAAAAAAATTTTAGTCAACTTTAAAATTTTTTTAAATTTTTTAGATAATAATTAGGAAAAAATTGATTTTTTTATCACAAAATAGAATATTTTAGCTTTTAATTAATACAAATTGCATTTCTTAATTTAAAAAAATAAAGTCTCCACGATTTTTTAAATTTGGTCAAAATTTTTTAAAAGTTAGGTTAAAAAAATTTTTAGTCAACTTTAAAAATTTTTTTAATTTTTTTGACACTAATTAGAGAAAATCTGTCTTTTTTATATTAAAATAGAATGTTTTAGATTTAATTTAATACAAAAATCATGTTTTTATTCCTATAAATAAAGTCTGTACGATTTTTTTAAGGTACACTAAATTTTAACCAACATGTAAATTAAGTTAGGTTAGAATTTCTTATCTGTAGAAAAAACTAAAAGTCGTAGAGAGTTCATCTTTGGTAAAAATAAAGATTAAGTATTAATCTAAATCGTCATAAAATTTCAACTCTCAATAACAATTAATTTTTTAGATATGAATTTTTTAAAATTATCAAATTTTAATAAACATGTAGATTAAATAAGGTTAAAAATTCTCGTTGACTTTGATAATTGACAATTTCTCCCCTTCTTTCTCTTTTGGTCAAAACAATTTTACAACGGTAATAAAATTCTTGTACGATAATAAACCAAGAATTCTTTAAACGAAAGCAAATATTTCGACATTGAACCAGTTTGGCAAAAATTACAAAACACAAATATGCCGTAAAAATAGAGAAATAAAAATTGGTTACGTAACTAAAAGTAAAATTACTAACAAAAAAACGTTTCACCAGAATATAAAAAATTTGTAATACGATTCAGAATTTAACCATATTTCGATTAAATTAAAAAAAAATTTTCTAATAATTTTTTACAAGTTTCTTTAAGAAAAAAATACACATTAACACATTGCGTACGAGTCACAAGATATCTCGTTTTCATGTTTTTTTATTCAGTCTTCAACTAAACAACGAACTGCATATATTTTAATTACGTTACGATGGTAACGAAGCCTCTCGCATAACAACGTTCAGTTTGCTAAAAACGAGAATTTTCGTGACTTGTCCGAAATGTGTTAATAACTAAATAATTAAATAAAACTCTATTATTTAAGCTGTTGTCATTGAAACGATTAAATACTTTTATATTTGAAGGCCAGTCGTTGATCTCAAAGAGGATAATTATAAGAAACTTGTTATTAAAAAAAAAAAAAAATTAACTTATTATTACACGGTTATTTCTTGACCTTATTTATAACGATTAAAAAAGTAATTTTGCGATAAACTTTTATATCACATTGTGTACACTATTTATCCTTTTTATTATCTTCGGATTAAATATAAAATGTAAATCAAAGCGGTTTAATAATCTTCTTCATAATCCAGTAACATTTACAATAGGTACCTAAAATATACTTTTTCTAATTTTCTATAAGAATCTTTTATTAATCTACATATAATACAAACCTTAAAAATATGCTTTTAATTTTACAATTAGAAAATATATTTTATATAAACACAAACATAACCCCATAACCTAAACACAGATGTGACAACATCTATCGATAAATACCGAAATTATTTATCCAAGTTCAGAACCAAACTACAATTATTTGATAATTCAAAATAAATGAATTAAAATTTAAGTGAATTAAAATATATATTTTTTTAAATAAGTTAATTTAATAGCCAACAAAATGAATATATTAATAAAAAATTTAAAAATTAATTTAAAAACAATTTGAGTTTAATTTTATAAGAATAAAGTTTAATGAAAATATATTAGATGGCGCCATTACGATTTTATATTTTTTTAGTTATTTTAATAAATAAAACGAATTAAAATGTAATTTTTTGTAAATAAGTTAATTAAATAATTAAGAAAACGAATGTATTGTTTAAATAGAAATTTTAAAATTAGAGTTTTCCGCTCATGATTATTCGTGACGTCAATTCGAACGTCAGTCAATGAAAAAATTTATATACATAAAATTATATTATATTTTAAACGATTAAAAGGGATTTATTTTTCTACCAAACTTAGTGAAAAAATGAAAAATGTAAAATTATTTTTATTATATTTCGTTTTAAAAATTATTTATGTTGGTATCACTAACTTCATAATTTTAATGACAGTTTAAATACAACTGTCAAAAAGTGCATTTTTTGAGGGTTAATTACAAGAAAGATACTTTTCTTGTAATTAAAAGATCCAAAATGATTTTAATTTTAATAGAAAACGTAAGAAAAATATAAAGTTAATTGGTATTTATCTTTTTTTAATAGGTAATTTCCAATTTTTTAATTTACAGATGTTAAAGTGTTCGGAATGTGTGTCTTTTTCATCCGGAAGGTGTAAATTTGGAGTTATTCGAGGATTTTATAATGTACAGGATGAAAACCTGAGTAAATTAAAATTTTATTAAGAAATAAAATTGGTTTTTGATAAATCGGTTCACAAATAATTTTTAAGGGTTATCTTTTGTGGTATTTCTATTCGGTTCGATCAACTAATAGGAGTTGAAAAAAAAAAACAATAAAAATAATAAAAATAATAAGAAAATCTGTTTTATTCATCATTAAACATTTAAAAATTACTTTAAACTCTTTAATTAAATCATATATATATACAAAAACATGTTTTAATCGGCACATTTTCTCCGATCTTTCAAAACGTACATTTTATTAATTAATTAATCGACTAAAAGTAAGCAATCAAACTTTGGTTAAATTAAAACTACGTTTAGATACAATTAGAGTATTCAAAATTACACAATTTTATTTACAAGAACAACGACAACCTTTATTTTAAGGAAGAGAGTGAGCTTTTGTGTATTATATTATTAAAGCTATAATCAAACCGATATTACTTTCTAATTTACTGATATTTAAAACGTCAATTTGACGTTTAAAATGTCATTTTGACGTTTCAATCAATCTGACGTTTCAATTAATCGGACGTTTCAATTAATCTGACGTTTAAATTGTCACTTTGACGTTTCAATCAATCTGACATTTCAATCAATCTGACGTTTCAATTAATCTGACGTTTAAATTGTCACTTTGACGTTTCAATTAATCTGACATTTCAACTAATCGGTCGTTTGAATCATTCTGACGTTTAAATTGTCACTTTGACGTTTCAATCAATCTGACATTTCAATCGATCTGACGTTTCAATTAATCTGACGTTTAAATTGTCACTTTGACGTTTCAATTAATCTGACATTTCAACTAATCGGACGTTTGAATCAATCTAACGTTTAAATTGTCACTTTGACGTTTCAATTAATCTGACATTTCAACTAATCGGACGTTTGAATCAATCTGACGTTTAAATTGTCACTTTGACGTTTCAATTAATCTGACATTTCAACTAATCGGACGTTTGAATCAATTTGACGTTTAAATTGTCACTTTGACGTTTCAATCAATCTGACGTTTCAATTAATTTGACATTTCAATTAATCGGACGTTTGAATCAATCTGACGTTTAAATTGTCACTTTGACGTTTCAATTAATCTGACATTTCAATTAATCGGACGTTTGAATCAATCTGACGTTTAAATTTGACATTTTAAAATATTTTGACGTTAGCTCGTACTTTTTTGATTCTAATAAAATAATACTTTTTAATAATAATAAAAATATAATCAAAACTGACCCTTATATACACTTTATATAAGTACTAGTATTTAAAGCTCTATATTTAGAGTTTTTCACCGCTTAAGTTTAAAACGTTATAATAAGAGTGATCGGGAAACCGTTCTAATTCAATATAATCAGTTTCCGTTGTTAATAAATTATCCAACAATTCTATACATTCCGTAAAAGTCGGTCTTTCTTTCGGATCTTCGTGCCAACAATAATACATGATGTTGTAAAGCTCTCTTCGGCAGTGTTCCGGCTTATCTAATCGATAACCGTCTCGAACCTTTTTCATAACTTCTTGAGCGGACATTCCGGGATAAGGAGTACTTCCTAAAGTAACAACCTCCCATATTAACACGCCAAAACTCCAAACGTCAGATTTCGAACTGAAAAGGTTATCGTAAAGGGATTCCGGAGCCATCCATCTAATCGGCAAGCGACCCTCGCTTTTCCTTTCGTAAACGTACGTGGAAATTACGTCACGTGCAAAACCGAAATCCGCTACTTTACACGTGTGATCTTCCGTTATTAATACGTTTCTAGCTGCTAAATCCCGATGGATTATCTAAAATATAATTTTAAAATTTAGAGTTAGAGGTTAGAATTCCATAAAAGTGACATTAGTAACGACATCTATCCATAGCATTAAAAATTAATATTTTAATATTAGTTAAATGAGATACTAATAGATGGCGTTTTTAATTTGAATTTTCAAAATTTTAATTAAAATAATCGTTTTTTATGTTAAAAACGAACTTTAAATTAAACTTAATTTAATTAAAATTTAATTTAATAAAAATTTAATTCAAACATACCCCGTTTAATTCTAAAAATTCCATCCCTTTAGCAACTTGATGAACCATTCTGGTTAAATCCCCGGATGTTAATTTCTTGCTACCTTTAAAGATGTTATCGTATTCGAAATTAACCCTTTCGATTCTTTGTAACCTTAAAAAACTTTGTAATTTCCCTCCGGAAACGAATTCCATTATAACAAAAATAGGATCTTTTTCTGTACAACAACCCAATAATCTGACAACGTTGGGATGTTGTTTTAACATTTTCATTACTTTTAATTCGCTTAATAAGTCTAATTTATCCCTTTCGGTTGAGTTTTCTTTAAGGGTTTTAACGGCGACGATTTTGGAGGTTTTCGAATCGCTTTTTGGGTGTACTTTATCGTTGGAATCGTTCACTTGGCATTTCCAAACTTGTCCGAACGCGCCTTCGCCTAAAACGCCTAGAAAAACTAATTTGTGGCGTTCGAATTCCCAAAAATCGCGAGTTTTGATGGATTCTGTTAATTCGGAGGATTCTTTTGAAGTTAGTTGATCTCTTTTTTGAACTTGGCTTTCGTTCGATGAACGGGAATAATGATAATCTGGGTTTATTACTAAAGGAGGTGATGATATTTCATCCTGATTAAAAAAAAAAATAATAATAAATAAATAAATAAAAAATAAATTAAAAAAATAAATTAAAAAATAAATTAAAAAAAAAATTTTTAACTCACTCTTTTTGTTATTTTTTCATCGTTTTTTTGTCCTTTTTCACTTGTATGGAACCAAATCTTCCGTTTTAAAACACCCAAGACGACAATAATTCCAATAAATACTCCGAAAATTCCCAAAACGGTTATTAAACTCTTCACTTCGATATTGGGGCCGATTTCGTCGTTTTTAATTGAAATTTCTTCTTCTTTTGCGTTTTCCTTTTCGGTGTAATTCGGTTTAAGTTGGTTCGAGTTGGATTCGGTTCGTTCGGTTACGTTTTCCGGCCGGTTAAAGTGATTATTTTGGAGTATTTGATAAGGTGAATTTATGTAAGATAGGTGTGGGGTGAATGGAGGTCTAAAATGGGGTGGACGGGGGTTTGGGGATAGCTTATCGACGACTGTTGCGTGCATTTCGAGTTTTGCTGGGATTGAGCCGTCGAAAACGGTTACGTAAAAATGAAATTTTTCGCCTATCTGAAATCAAAAATAATTAATTGAAGACTTTTTTTGGTAAATAATTTTTTTTTCTCCCAAACGAAAAAAGATATTTTAAACATTTCTTTGGGATTTTAAATTAAACTAGTTTAGTTTTATTTTTAGTATTTTTCTAAAAGAAAATTATTGTTTTTGGTTGAATTGATCAACATTTTGGTAACTTTGGTGGAAGCTTTACGAATTTAGTTTTTGGTGGAATTAAAAAAAAATTGGTAAATTTTTGGTGGAATTTTTACAAATTTTGTAAGTTTTTTGGTGGAATTTTAAAAAAATTCATTATTTTTAGTAGAATTATTAAAAATTTTAGTAACTTTGGTGAAATTTTTATGAATTCGCTAAGTTTTTGATGGAATTTTCAAGGTTTCAGTTAATTTTTAATAAAATTGTTTCTAATTTGATTGATTTTTGGTGGAATTTAAAAAAAAATTGGACATTTTGATGGAATTTTTAAAAAATTTTGTAAGTTTTTGGTAGAATTGTTAAAAATGTTGACAATTTCGGTATAATTTTTAGGATTTTTCTAAGTTTTTTGTGGAATAAAAAAATTCAGTAAGTTTTGGGTGTAGTTGGTAAATATTTTAATAGCTTTGGTGGAATTTTTGCGAATTTTATTCATTTCTGGTGGAATTTAAAAAAAATTCAGTGTTTTTGGTAAAATTCTTATGAATTTAGTAAATTTTTGGTGGAATTTTTAAAAAATTCAGTATGTTTTTGGTGGAATTATCAAAAATTTTGATAACATTGGTGGAATTTTTGCAAAATGTATTAATTTTTGGTGGAATTTTTAAAAAATTCAGTATATTTTTGGTGGAATTATCGAAAATTTTGATAACATTGGTGGAATTTTTGCGAATTTTATTCATTTTTGATGGAATTTTTTAAAAATTCAGTGTTTTTTACGGAATTTTTACGAATTTAGTAAGTTTTTAGTAAAATTTTTCCAATTTTATTAATTTTTGGTGGAATTTTTATAAAATTCAGTATGTTTTTGATGGAATTGTTAAAAAAGTTGATAACTTTGGTGGAATTTTTATTCACTTTAATCATTTTTGGTGGAATTGTTAAAAATATTGGTAATTTTAGTAGAATTTTTATAAATTTGGTAAATTTTTGGTGGTATTTTTTAAAAATCAGTAAGTTTTTGGTGGAATTATTCAACATTTTTGCAGCTTTGGTGGAAAATTGAAAAAATGTAGTACGTTTTTGGTGGAATTTTTACAAATTTTGTAAGTTTTTTGATGGAATTAAAAAAAAATTCATCATTTTTGGTAGAATTATTAAAAATTTTAGTAACTTTGATGGAATTTTCAAGGTTTTAGTTAATTTTTAATGAAATTGTTTCTAATTTGATTGATTTTTGGTGGAATTTTAAAAGAATTTGGACATTTTGGTGGAATTTTTAAAAAATTTGGTAAGTTTTTGGTAGAATTGTTAAAAATGTTGACAATTTCGGTGTAATTTTTAGGATTTTTGTAATTTTTTGGTGGAATAGAAAAAACAGTAAGTTTTGGGTGTAGTTGTTAAATATTTTAATAGCTTTGGTGGAAATTTTGCGAATTTTATTCATTTCTGGTGGAATTTTAAAAAAATTCAGTGTTTTAGGTAAAATTCTTATGAATTTAATAAGTTTTTGGTGGAATTTTTAAAAAATTCAGTATGTTTTTGGTGGAATTATCAAAAATTTTGATAACATTGGTGGAATTTTTGCGAATTTTATTCATTTTTGGTGGAATAAAAAAATCAATGTTTTTGGTAAAATTCTTATGAATTTAGTAAGTTTTTGGTGAAATTTTTGCAAACTGTATTAATTTTGGGGGAATTTTAAAAAAATTCAGTATACTTTTGGTGGAATTATCAAAAATTTTGATAACATTGGTGGAATTTTTGCGAATTTTATTCATTTTTGATGGAATTTTTAATAAATTCAGTGTTTTTTATGGAATTTTTACGAATTTAGTAAGTTTTTAGTGGATATTTTCCAATTTTATTAATTTTTGGTGGAATTTTTATAAAATTCAGTATGTTTTTGATGGAATTGTTAAAAAAGTTGATAATTTTGGTGGAATTTTTATTAACTTTAATCATTTTTGGTGGAATTGTTAAAGATATTGGTAAGTTTAGTAGAATTTTTATGAATTTGGTAAGTTTTTGGTGGTATTTTTTAAAAATCAGTAAGTTTTTGGTGGAATTATTCAACATTTTTGCAGCTTTGGTGGAAAATTGAAAAAATTTAGTACGTTTTTGGTGGAATTGTTAAAAATGTTGGTGATTTTGGTGGAATTTTTACGAATATAGTAAGTTTTTTTAATTTTTACCAATTTTATTGATTTTGGGTGGAATTTTTAAAAAATTCACTAAGTTTTTAGTAGAATTGCCTCCAAATTTAATAATTTTTGGTGAAATTATATTCGATTTAACTAATTTTTGTAGAATTTTTATTATTACTTTTTTATTTTTGTGAAATTTTTAAGAATCTAATCACTTTTTGACGAAATTTTAATTTTAGTATATTTTTTAAAAATTCGGTTTTTGGTGGAATTATTAAAAATTGCTTTGGTGGAATTTTTACAAGTTTACTTAATTTTTTGGTGATATTTTCAAGAATTTAATTAGTTTTTAGTGAAATTTATTCGAATTTTTGCTCTGCATGAATTAAATATTTGATAATTACAGTGCCGCACTTAATTATTGGCACAGCAATCATTTTTCGGTATTAGGTGAAAATGGGTTTCCTATATAATTTAATTAATAAAATACCCAAAGCAGTTTTTTTAACAATAATTTATTCTTCATTATCGTTTTTCAATTAAAACTAACAAAAAACTACACGTTTTCATCGTACAAAATTATTGGCACACCTAAGAAATGAACTAGTTTAAAAATATATTGAACTAAATTAATATTTTGTGGGCAGCCCTTTTTGTTTAATGACAACGTCCAAATGTCTTGGCATAGAACGCACCGATTTTTCAGTTGTTTTCTTGTCAATTCTATGCCATTCTTCTAGCAATACTTGTTTCAGCTCCCATTTGTTAGTTATTGGTAGCTTTTTGGCCCGTCTATCCAATTCCTCCCACAAATGCTCAATCGGGTTGAGATTTGGGAATTGTGGAGGATGTGGTAAAACGTGTGGGGTGTTGTATGTCAACCACATACGGACGATATGAGTCGAATGTTTTGGGTCATTGTCTTGTTGAAATGTGTATAAGGGCGATAAATTCAACTTTGGAACACTTTTATGAAGGTTTTCTTTTAAAATATTTAAATAAACTGTTTTGTTCATAGTGCCCTCTATAAATACCAACTGGCCTACACCTGCAACAGACATACAGCCCCACACAATTACGCTTCCTCCACCGTGTTTTACTGTTGGTGCAAGATTTTGTTTCTCAAACGCTATATTGGCTCTTCTCCATACCTTAATGCGGCCATCAGAACGGAAAATATTAAATTTACTCTCATCTGAGAAGAGTACTTGGTCCCAGAACGTAATTGGTTTACTTTTATACTCCTTTGCGAAGTCCATGCGCTTCTTTTGGTTACGTGCAGATATTAATGGCTTTCGGTTCGCAACACGTGCACTGTAACCAGCCTCGTTGAGTACTCTTCTGATGGTCATGGGGTGGATATCCTTCCCAAAATCTTGCTTCACTTCTGTACCAATCTGTGTTGATGTTGTTTTTGGATCTGTTTTAACTTTTCGGATTATTTACTTACGTTAGCGAGCACTCAAAGCTCGGGGACGGCCAGTATGCTTAGCACTTTTGAAATTGGATGCTGCTTTAAATCGGTTAATCACGCTACGAATAGTAAATCGGCTCCCGTCCATCATTTTTCCAATCTCAGCATACGATTTGCCTTGATTGTGTAAATGTTGAATTATTTTACGCTCAGATTCAGTTATTTCTTTTTGTTTTCGACTCATTTTCACATTTAACCACTATGGCTTATAAATACAAAGTGTAATTCTGGTTTTAGGTTAAAATTATGTATCTGTCAACGGGGGAAGTACAAAAATACACATTTAGGGCTTTTGAAAACTTCGCCTAATGGTACGTATTTACCAATAATTAAGTGTGCCAATAATTTTGTGCAACGAAAACGTAGATTTTTTGTGTTGATTTCATTTAAGAACGATAAATGAAATCAAATTCTTATATAAAAGTAAAGCATTAGGTATTTAATTTATTAAATTATATCGAAAATGTACTTTTACCTAATACAACTTGTTAATTAACTTTAAAAACAGCCATAAAACGAAATATGATTGCTGTGCCAATAATTAAGTGCGGCACTGTATTAATAAACCGATCGTTTTGACATTTCATGTGGCATTAGCGTGGTTAGAATAATAAATAACGTTTATGAAAATTGAACCGTTTTATCGGCCCAAATCGAAAATGACGGAAAACGGCGACTTCGTTTAGGGCTTAAATCGGCCGTTTTTCAAAGGAGCCCCGATTTGCAAATAACGTTGCGTTATAAAGCCGTTCAGAAGGTTAGCCGGAAGCAAAGTCGCGGAGCCGGTGGCTTTTTGGACAAAAAGTGCGTTCGAAAATTAACGAAAATGAAAGGCGGACGATCGAGAATTTTAATTTCAATTAGGGCTACCGCAACGTCGCACATAGGAGTATTTATATAAATAATTCGGACAAAATTATTTGAGAGCAATTTTTGATTTAAATTGATAGTTTACAGTATTTTATACCTTAAAATAATAAAAAAAAACAATAAATATTAAAAAAAAATCAATATTTATATCAAATACCAACCTGATTCATTTTTTATTAAAATAGGTTAATTGTTTTCGGGCGTTTTCAGTTTTTGACGAAATTATTAATATACACGTATCATTTAATCTTATTGTATCTCAAGACTATGGCTTGAGGATAACTTAATTTATGCTTAAAATTATGATCCATAACTTTTCGTGCAGCTGATTTGTACATATTTACTAGTCAGCCTTATAAAATCACCTTCCACAAAGATAGATAGTGCTTCTTGAGGAAGGACTATCTTTTTTAATCATTGTTTGTGTTTGTGCAGATGTTATGACTGTGAAGTTTTGTAGCTTTGGTTGGCGAAGATGTAATTTGTTTTATTAGCTTTGACGCATCATTATTTCCTGAAAGACGCTGACTTACACAAGCAGCATAGGTCAATTCCTCTACAGGTATTTCCTTCCGCAGGTTATCAGTTTTTCGACACTTAGTACGGTCACTTAACTCTTGAAATTTAGGTGGTCGTCCTAGTTTTTGTATAGATCTTACTGACCAGCAAGATAATTGGATGGAAGATTTGAACCATAGTTTATTGTTCTTCAGGAAGTGCTCATTGTTTAATAATACTCCTTAAGTTATTCTATAAGTTTTATTATTAACTAGTTCTTTAACAATCTTTACGGCTAAGTACGACTACGCACACTCTAGAATCTAGACGCCATTACTTCTCTCTCTTGTCTACTGTCGCCCTCTATCTCTTAACATTTAAATTAAAACTAATTGACATATATAACACTCATCCTTATAACTAGCGGCTGACCATTTTTTCCTAAAATCACTTTTAAAGCACCTTAGAGTTCGTGGTAATACACTTTGCTGATCAGCTGGACATTTGGTCATTTCCAAAAGTTTCTCTTCCATTAAAGAAAACTTATCATCAATCTGAGTTGCTTTAAATTCTTTCAGAATATCATATAATATTTTCCTATTAAACTTCTTTATGGTTTTCAAGGAATCTTTGGGAGAAGTAACAAAAAGAATTGGGAATAAAAAAGCATAAAACTGTCACACTCAATAATTTTGAATCTGCGCTCAAAAGAAAACATGTTTTTTCTTTCATTTTTAAACACAACAACTGGTTTTTTTATTAATCACAGTTTACAGGTTGTAAGTTGTAAAAGTCAGATTTGATTTTCTTTTTGCAAATTTTACTTAAAATTTAAGTTTCCATTGCAAAATTTTCTTTAACACTAGTATTAAAAGTATTTCCATCACTAGTATAACAAGAAATTTTTATCAAGCTTGCTAAAGTCAACTTTTAATTATATCATTTTGAATAAAAATGTGATTTTTTAATGTAAGTTTTATTAAAAATTGGTTTTAATCATCCATTCATTCAAAATCGTTTAAAACGTATAAAAATTTACTTACAACAAAAAAGCAAAATGGCTGATGAAGGCGGATGAAGGTGGACAATTTTACTCCACCATATTATTGGTAGTAGTCTAAATTTTATATGTATAATAGAAATTCTACTCGACACGACCAGACTCATAAACAAAAACACTATAATATCAAAACTTTTGTTACAAATAAAAAGCCAAATATAATTTGTTTACGAACAATATAAACTATAAACTAATATGGTCCACATTTATAATATAATACATATCTTCTTTTTCCATATTTCAAATATGTTTTCTCAACTCCACAATACAAAGAATAAGATTTTAAATTAATTAAGTCAATAAACAAACACTGACAGATATAAAAATTAATTTAGACATTACTCCATTTTTGTTCAATACTGGCAATGATTTCAGTCGCCTAGCCAAATTTGGTGATTACTGTTGGATCGAACGGATATTTGTCCTCAAACCTGAAGGGTCCTCCAGGCTTTCCAACTAGTTTCATATTTTGGACTTTTGGCCGCTTTTTTTATATAAATACTCCTATGTGCGTCGTTCGATTTTCAGTTTATAATAGTTTTATTTATGATTTTTTTAAAAAACTAGATTTCTATCTTATTTAGTTTTCTTACCTTTCCGGTTAAATTTTCAGCTAAGTAAACAGCCCCCGTCTCCGTATCTATCCTAAACGGAACTGGCTTTTTTGCATCAAACGTTTCTATTCCGAAAACTAAATGATCATCTTCATTATCGTAAGCGTCAGCTTTAAAAATGAAAGAGTTTACAGGACTTGATTCTTCAATCTCGATATCTCGTTTTTCTATCCTTAGAGTTGGAGGAGAATTATCTACGTCTAACGAAAAAACTAAAAAAAATAATAAGTTAATAAATTAATAAATTAATTGTTAAATAATGATTTTTAAAATAATTTTGGGTTTTTTTAAATAAGTTACATTCGATTTTTAAAACTTATTAGTTAATTCACTTGGTATTTATAAAATTTATCAAATTAAAGTTTGGGTGATTGAGAAAATTTATTTTCCAGGTTGGTAAATGTGAAATTCCGAGAGAAAGTGACCCGACTGGGTTTAAAAGTGTGTCAATTCCGTTTAAGATCGCTTTTAAATGATTCATTTTCACACATTAAAAATTAAAAAAAAAAAAAAAACATTCAAATAAAGTCACTTTTTCACTTTTTACTTACAAAAAATTAACTTTATACAAATATATTAATTTTTCATTAAAATCCGGTTCTTTGTTTTTGTTATTAAAATTTAACCTTCGAAAAATTTTTTATTTAAATGACGTCAAATTCGATAAAAACTCGTTTAAAAAACCAAGAACCAAAAAAATTTACCTGTATTTGATAGATTTAACACTAAAATTAACCATAAAAAAGTCCCAATTTTATAAAATTTTAACATTTTTTTTTAAACTAAATTCACAAATATAAAATTTAATGAATAAAACTATCCAGTTTTAAACTAAAAAAGGTTGTTAACTTATTACACTTCCCACAGCGATCGTTCAAGTCACTGAATCCACTCGGATTTTACACGTCACATTTTAAAACGTTTCACATGATTATTTAGCGGAAAACCGAACCGTTATTTAAACACAGACATTTATGACACAAAGAAAATATCGTAAAAATGTCGAAAAAGTGAATGGGGAGTTTTCAAAATGAAATTTTGAATGAATTAAAAATGAGTCGAATGAGCGAAACGAACGGTGATGGAATAGCAGGATGTCTGTGTGTGTTTCTCTTTTAGAAAGTGACCTTGTGTCAAGTTAAACGACGATCGGAGCCATCTACCAGTTGGAATAATAATTATTTGTGGGGAAAAATTAAAAAGAAATCTTAAAAATGTAAATTAATTAAAAAAATAATTCGAATGAGATATAAAAAAAATTTATTTAGGGGAAAATTATGATGTTAGTTAATTTTTTGAAGTAGTTTTAAAGAAAAATTGATATAAATTTGGATTAGTGCCATCTATATATTTCAGTTAAAATTTTTTTTTTAAATGGTTAAATTGTCAAGTTGAAATCAGTTTTTCCAAATAGCTTTTAAATTAAGATAGGTAGAAATTAGTTTTCAAATAAAAATCATAATTTATTTAAAGAAAAACATTATTTATTTAAAAATTTGTTTATATTTTTTTTAATTTTTTAATTATAAATTTTTAAAGTAAATTATTAAAAAAAAATGATGGAGGCGCCGGTAATTTACAATCGTTTTTTCAAAATAACTTCAAAACTAAGTTAGATAAAAAAATTATTTTCATATAAAAATCGTAGTTTATTTAAGGACAAATATTATTTATTTAAAAAAAATTTTGTATCTCTTTTGGTTTTTTAATTATAAATTTTTAAAGTTGAATATTTAAAAAAAAATGGTGGAGGCGCTAGTAAGTGAATGATTTTTTTTCAAAATAACTTCAAAACTAAGTTAGATAAAAAAATTATTTTCATATAAAAATCGTAGTTTATTTAAAGATAAACATTATTTATTAAAAAAAAATTTTGTATCTCTTTTGATTTTTTAGTTATAAATTTTTAAAGTAAATTAAAAAAAAATGATGGAGGCGCCGATAAGTGACAATCATTTTTTCAAAATAACTTCAAAACTAAGTTAGATAAAAAAATTATTTTCATGTAAAAATCATAATTTATTTAAAAATAAACATTATTTATTTTAAAAAATTTTTGTATCTCTTTTGATTTTTTAGTTATAAATTTTTAAAGTAAAGTTTAAAAAAAAATGGTGTATGCGCCGGTAATTAACCATCATTTTTTCAAAATAACTTCAAAACTAAGCTAAGGAAAACTTGTGATTTTAAATTAAATACATTTATTTATAATTTCTGAAAAAACTAGGTTTTTATTTTGTGTAGTTTTTAAGAAAACGAATTTTAAACTTAATCCCAATTTAAAAAAAAATATAAATGAATTAATTAGTTGGTGGTTAAAAAATAAGTCATTTTTTAATCAAATTCGTCGATGTCTTTAAAATTTTTTTAAAATTTTTTGATAACCCTTAGAAAAAATCTGACTGTTTTAATAAAAAATAGATACTTTAATTTATCTTCGTTTAAAATAATTTTCCTTAATTTGCATAAATAAACTCTTGGCGATTTTTTTTTAAATTGACCAAAAATTTCCAAGGTTAAGTTCGGTCGAAATTCTTCGATGTCTTTAAAAATTTTTTTAAATTTTTTAATAACACTTAGAAAAAATCTGACTGTTTTAATAAAAAATAGATACTTTAATTTATCTTCGTTTAAAATAATTTTTCTTAATTTGCATAAATAAACTCTTGGCGATTTTTTTTTAAATTGACCAAAAATTTCCAAGGTTAAGTTCGGTCGAAATTCTTCGATGTCTTTAAAAATTTTTTTAAATTTTTTGATAACACTTAGAAAAAATCTAACTGTTTTAATAAAAAATAGATACTTTAATTTATCTTCGTTTAAAATAATTTTCCTTAATTTGCATAAATAAACTCTTGGCGATTTTTTTTTAAATTGACCAAAAATTTCCAAGGTTAAGTTCGGTCGAAATTCTTCGATGTCTTTAAAAATTTTTTTAAATTTTTTAATAACACTTAGAAAAAATCTGACTGTTTTAATAAAAAATAAATACTTTAATTTATCTTCGTTTAAAATAATTTTTCTTAATTTGCATAAATAAACTGTGGGGGATTTTTTAAAATTGAACAAAAATTTTTAGTAACAGACTAAATTTGATATAATATACATTAAAGCCAAGAAATGTGCTGCCGGTAAAGAAGATTTTCTTTTTTAACCACTTCATACTTGAACTGTCAATTTTGCAATTCGTAGCGTCGTTTTCATGTCCGAGTTTCTTTAAGAATTTTACCCGGTAAAAATCGTTTTAAACGTGTTGCTTTTACTCATATTAGTTAGCTAATAAGCCAATCTAAGTGTCTTATGCTTTTAATTTATGGTAAGTGATATAATATAAAGAAAATTAGTGTTTTTGATATAGCGTTATCACGGTATCATAAGTAGTTTGTGCGCATGCGTTAAATATTCTGTCAAAAATAATATTAAGGTTAATAATATTAAGAAAATTAGCTTTTTTTTCTCTCTATTATTTTAATTTTCTTTAATTTCAGTGTGTGTTTGTGTTTTTGTAAAGTGTAGCAAAAGATGTGTCGTCGGATTGCTATTTTGCGATTGCCAGAAGGTATAAAATGATTGTAATTCATAAATAAAGATGATATAAAATTTTTCTTTTTTTCTATTTTTTTTTTTAGTTAGCTCTTAAATTGTTGAGGAAATGGCATTCGCTCGGTAAGTCTTTATGCATGTTTTTACTGATTATCATTTTAAACATAGTAAATTTTAAAATAAAAAAATCCAAGATAGGCAACACAAATAACACCACATTTTGTTAAGTTGCCTAATTTATAGTAAAAAAATATATTTTTTATTTTTTTTATTAATTTATTAATAAAACAAGTTTAACATAAAACTATCTATTTTGGATAATATATAAAACAAAAGTTATGTCCTAATCTTTAAAAATAAGCTCTGGGTGATTTTTTAAACTTGATCGAATTTTCTAAAAAGTTAGGTTAGTTAACTCTCAAAATTTTTCTCCAACTTTAAGAATTTTTTTAATTTTTTTGGCAATAAGTAGAATAAATCCGTCTTTTTTAATTGAAAATAGAATCTTTTATGTATAATATGAAACAAAAGTTATTTCTTAATCTTTAAAAATAAAGTCTGGGCGATTTTTTAAACTTGATCGAATTTTCTAAACAGTTAGGTTAGTTAACTGTCAAAAATGTTCTCCAACTTTAAGATTTTTTTTTAATTTTTTTTTATAATAATTAGAATAAATGCGACTTTTTTAATTGAAAATAGAATCTTTTATGTATAATATAAAACAAAAGTTATTTCTTAATCTTTAAAAATAAAGTCTGGGCGATTTTTTAAACTTGATCGAATTTTCTAAAAAGTTAGGTTAGTTAACACTCAAAAATCATGTTTAGGTTAAAAAATTTTTTTCTCCCAAATGAAAAGAGATATTTTAAAAATTTCTTTGGGATTTTAAATTAAATACTTTTATTTATAATTTCTGAAAAAAAATAGGTTTCTATCTTAATTACTTTTTGAGAAAAAAAAATTAACTTAACCTCAATATTAAAAAAAAATCACGTTTGGATTAAAAAATTTTTTTCTCCCAAATGAAAAGAGATATTTTAAAAATTTCTTTAAGGTTTTAAATTAAATAGTTTTATTTATGATTTCTTGAAAAAACTAGATTTCTATTTTATTTAGTTTTTGAGAAGGAAAAATTAACAACTTCAATTAAAAAAAAAATCATGTCTAGGTTAAAAATTTTTTTTCTCCCAAATGAAAAGAGATATTTTAAAAATTTTTTTGGGATTTTAAATTAAATACTTTTATTTATAATTCCTGAAAAAATAGGTTTCTATCTTAATTACTTTTTGAGAAAAAAAAAATTAACTTAACCTCAATATTAAAAAAAAATCACGTTTGGATTAAAAAATTTTTTTCTCCCAAATGAAAAGAGATATTTTAAAAATTTCTTTGGGATTTTTAATTAAATACATTTATTTATGATTTCTTGAAAAAACTAGGTTTCTATCTGATTTAGTTTTTGAGAAGGAAAAATTAACAACTTCAATTTAAAAAAAAAATCATGTCTAGGTTAAAAATTTTTTTTCTCCCAAATGAAAAGAGATATTTTAAAAATTTCTTTGGGATTTTAAATTAAATACTTTTATTTATAATTTCTGAAAAAAATAGGTTTCTATCTTAATTACTTTTTGAGAAAAAAAAATTAACTTAACCTCAATATTAAAAAAAAATCATGTTTGGATTAAAAACTTTTTTTTCTCCCAAATGAAAAGAGATATTTTAAAAATTTCTTTAGGGTTTTAAATTAAATAGTTTTATTTATGATTTCTTGAAAAAACTAGATTTCTATTTTATTTAGTTTTTGAGAAGGAAAAATTAACAACTTCAATTTAAAAAAAAATCATGTCTAGGTTAAAAATTTTTTTTCTCCCAAATGAAAAGAGATATTTTAAAAATTTCTTTGGGATTTTAAATTAAATACTTTTATTTATAATTTCTGAAAAAAATAGGTTTCTATCTTAATTACTTTTTGAGAAAAAAAAATTAACTTAACCTCAATATTAAAAAAAAATCACGTTTGGATTAAAAAAAATTTTTTCTCCCAAATGAAAAGAGATATTTTAAAAATTTCTTTGGGATTTTAAATTAAATACTTTTATTTATAATTTCTGAAAAAAATAGGTTTCTATCTTAATTACTTTTTGAGAAAAAAAAAAATTAACTTAACCTCAATATTAAAAAAAAATCACGTTTGGATTAAAAAAATTTTTTCTCCCAAATGAAAAGAGATATTTTAAAAATTTCTTTGGGATTTTAAATTAAATACTTTTATTTATAATTTCTGAAAAAAATAGGTTTCTATCTTAATTACTTTTTGAGAAAAAAAAAATTAACTTAACCTCAATATTAAAAAAAATCATGTTTGGATTAAAAAAATCTTTTCTCCCAAATGAAAAGAGATATTTTAAAAATTCCTTTAGGGTTTTAAATTAAATAGTTTTATTTACGACTTCTTGAAAAAATTAGATTTCTGTCTTAATTACTTTTTGAGAAAATAAAAATTAATTTAATCTCAATTTAAAAAAAATCATGTTTAGGTTAAAAAATTTTTTTCTTTCAAACGAAAGGAGATATTTAAAAAATTTCTTTAGGATTTTAAATTAAATAGTTTTAATTATAATTCCTGAAAAAAGTAAGTTTCTATCTTAAGCACTGTTTGAGAAAAAAAAATTAACTTAACCTCTATTTAAAAAAAATCATGTTTATGTTAAAAGTTTTTTCTCCCAAATAAAAAGAGATATTTTAAAAATTTCTTTGGGGTTTTAAATTAAATACTTTTGTTTATAATTCCTGAAAAAAATAGGTTTCTATCTTAATTACTTTTTGAGAAAAAAAAATTAACTTAACCTCAATTTTTAAAAAAGTCATGTTTAGGTTAAAAAAAAATTTTCTCCCAAATGAAAAGAGATATTTTCAAAATTTCTTTAGGATTTTAAATTAAATACATTTATTTATGATTTTTGAAAAGACTAGATTTCTATCTTAATTACTTTTTGAGAAAAAAAAATTAACTTAAACTCAATTAAAAAAAAAAAATCTTGTTTAGGTTAAAAAAATATTTCTCCCAAATGAAAAGAGATATTTTAAAAATTTCTTTGGGATTTTAAATTAAATAGTTTTATTTATGATTTCTTTAAAAAATTAGATTTCTATCTGATTTAGTTTTTAAAAAAATAAAATTTAGTTTTTAAAAAAATAAAAATTTAACTTAACCTCAATTTTGAACTTAAAAAAATTCTTTTCTCCCAAACGAAAAGAAATATTTTAAAAATTTCTTCGGGATTTAAGTTTTTTTTAATAAAATAAAACACAAAAATAGTATATGTATTAAAAAAAGCAGTTTTATTATTCGATTTATAAAATCTTACAAACTATTTTGGAAACTATTAAAAGAAAAAATAGATCTATTTTAAATTACAACTCTAACGCAAACGTTAGAGCGCTTTATAAGGATAGCGCTTATTTTTATTACTTATTTTTAATTCACATTTCATTATTCGTTCGGTTTTTTTGAGTTCGGTTCATTACGTTCGATTAATTTTAAGTACATACATACATTTTTATTAATAATGAGTCTAAGTATGAAAATAAGTATAAAATTCCCTTTTATAAAATTCTACATAATATATTATTCTGGAAATTAAAAGCAAAAACATGTATTTAAATTTTAAATTCAATTTTCATAGATTTTAAGATCCAGATTTTGTATTAAAATCCACCACCAAGTTTTTTTAAAGGCATTTTTGTATTATATTACCAAATTTAATCGATTTGTTATCACAGCTAAATAGTTACTATTTTATTATTATTAATTTATTAAAAGAATTAACTTTAATCGTCGTCTGTCACAAAAAATATAATAAAATTAGTTACAATAATAATAAAAAAAGGCAGCAAATAGGATTATTTATTATTATTATTATATATAATTATTAAAAAAAAAATCGGTAAAAAATATTTAAGTATAATTAAAAAATGGTAAAAAATAAGGCAGTTTATTTTATTTGATTTACAATAAACAATCAACCCTCGTATAAAACAGTTTAGAAACGTTAAAATCACCCCTTAAAATTAATTATGAAAGTAGGGTTTATAATAATAAAGTTTTCATACAACGCAATGATTAATGGGTATAAATTAAATACCCAGTATTATACTTGAATGTAAAGTAGATATACACGGTATATTATTTAATTGCTCAGTAAAAAACTAACCGCTCAGTATTAATATAAATATTCAGTACGGAAACTAAATGACCATTAAAAATGTTAAATGCAGACTCAATATACTAAACGCTCAGTAAAAATCCTAAATGTTCAGTACAAATCTTAACTGTTCGGTAATTATACCCAATAATCAGTAAAAAATTGAAACTACTTTTTAAAAAAATAATATGCATACTTAACAAAACTTGAACAAATTTAAAAAATCGTACTGAGGCTATTTCTGGAAATTCAGAAAAAAAATTTTAAATAGAAATACATTAATCCATCTATTTTGTGCTAAACAAATCAAATTTATCGTAGCTGTTTCCAAAAAAAATTAAAAAATTCCCAAAGTTATCGACGATTTTCGAACCTAAAAAAATTTGAACAAATTTGAAAAATCTCATTGAGCTTATTTATGAAAATTTTGGAAAACTTTTTTAAATAGAAATACATTAACATATCTAGTTTATGTTAAACAAATCGAATTTACTGTAGGTGTTTCCGAAAAATTAAAAAAAATTCGCAAAGTCATCGATGATTTTTTCCCAAAATTCAACAAAATTTTACAAATTTGAAAAATCTCATTGAGCTTATTTATGAAAATTTTGAAAAGATTTTTTATATAGAAATACATTAAAGTATCTATTTTATACAATACAAACCAAATTTAATGTAACTGTTCCCAAAAATTTTTAAAAAATTCGCAAAGTCATCGATGATTTTTTCCCAAATTCAACAAAATTTGAACAAATTTGAAAAATCTCATTGAGTTTATTTATGAAAATTTTGAAAAGGTTTTTTGAATAGAAATACATTAAAGTATCTATTTTATACAATACAAACCAAATTTACTGTAACTGTTCCCAAAAATTTTTAAAAAATTCGCAAAGTCATCGATGATTTTTTCCCAAATTCAACAAAAATTTGAACAAATTTGAAAAATCTCATTGAGTTTATTTATGAAAATTTTGAAAAGGTTTTTTGAATACAAATACATTAAAGTATCTATTTTATACAATACAAACCAAATTTACTGTAACTGTTCCCAAAAATTTTTAAAAAATTCGCAAAGTCATCGATGATTTTTTCCCAAATTCAACAAAAATTTGAACAAATTTGAAAAATCTCATTGAGTTTATTTATGAAAATTTTGAAAAGATTTTTTATATAGAAATACATTAAAGTATCTATTTTATACAATACAAACCAAATTTGCTGTAACTGTTCCCAAAAATTTTTAAAAAATTCGCAGTCATCGATGATTTTTTCCCAAATTCAAAAAAATTTGAACAAATTTGAAAAATCTCATTGAGTTTATTTATAAAAATTTTGAAAAGATTTTTTAAACAGAAATACATTAAAGTATCTATTTTATACAATACAAACCAAATTTACTGTAACTATTCCCAAAAAATTTTAAAAAATTCCCAAAGTCATCGATGATTTTTCCCAAATTCAACAAAATTTAAACAAATTTGAAAAATCTCATTGAGTTTATTTATGAAAATTTTGAAAAGATTTTTTAAATAGAAATAGATTAAAGTATCTATTTTATACAATACAAACCAAATTTGCTGTAACTGTCCCCAAAAAATTTTAAAAAATTCGCAAAGTCATCGATGATTTTTTCCCAAATTCAATAAAATTTGAACAAATTTGAAAAATCTCATTGAGTTTATTTATGAAAATTTTGAAAAGATTTTTTATATAGAAATACATTAAAGTATCTATTTTATACAATACGAACCAAATTTACTGTAACTGTTCCCAAAAAATTTTAAAAAATTCCCAAAGTCATCGATGATTTTTTCCCAAATTCAACAAAATTTGAACAAATTTGAAAAATCTCATTGAGTTTATTTATAAAAATTTTGAAAAGATTTTTTAAATAGAAATACATTAAAGTATCTATTTTATACAATACAAACTAAATTTACTGTAACTGCTCCCAAAAAATTTTAAAAAATTCGCAAAGTTATCAATGATTTTTTCCCAAATTCAACAAAATTTGAACAAATTTGAAAAATCTCATTGAGCTTATTTATGAAAATTTTGAAAAGATTTTTTATATAGAAATACATTAAGGTATCTATTTTATACAATACAAACCAAATTTACTGTAACTGTTCCCAAAAAATTTTAAAAAATTCCCAAAGTCATCGATGATTTTTTCCCAAATTCAACAAAATTTGAACAAATTTGAAAAATCTCATTGAGTTTATTTATGAAAATTTTGAAAAGATTTTTTAAATAGAAATACATTAAAGTATCTATTTTATAGAATACAAACCAAATTTACTGTAACTGTTCCCAAAAAAATTTAAAAAATTCGCAAAGTCATCGATGATTTTTTCCCAAATTCAAAAAAATTTGAACAAATTTGAAAAATCTCATTGAGTTTATTTATAAAAATTTTGAAAAGATTTTTTATATAGAAATACATTAAAGTATCTATTTTATACAATACGAACCAAATTTACTGTAACTGTTCCCAAAAAATTTTAAAAAATTCCCAAAGTCATCGATGATTTTTTCCCAAATTCAACAAAATTTGAACAAATTTGAAAAATCTCATTGAGGTTATTTATGAAAATTTTGAAAAGATTTTTTATATAGAAATACATTAAAGTATCTATTTTATAGAATACAAACCAAATTTACTGTAACTGTTCCCAAAAAAATTTAAAAAATTCGCAAAGTCATCGATGATTTTTTCCCAAATTCAAAAAAATTTGAACAAATTTGAAAAATCTCATTGAGGTTATTTATGAAAATTTTGAAAAGATTTTTTAAATAGAAATACATTAAAGTATCTATTTTATAGAATACAAACCAAATTTACTGTAACTGTTCCCAAAAAAATTTAAAAAATTCCCAAAGTCATCGATGATTTTTTCCCAAATTCAACAAAATTTGAACAAATTTGAAAAATCTCATTGAGGTTATTTATGAAAATTTTGAAAAGATTTTTTAAATAGAAATACATTAAAGTATCTATTTTATAGAATACAAACCAAATTTACTGTAACTGTTCCCAAAAAAATTTAAAAAATTCGCAAAGTCATCGATGATTTTTTCCCAAATTCAAAAAAATTTGAACAAATTTGAAAAATCTCATTGAGTTTATTTATAAAAATTTTGAAAAGATTTTTTATATAGAAATACATTAAAGTATCTATTTTATACAATACAAACTAAATTTACTGTAACTGTTCCCAAAAAATTTTAAAAAATTCCCAAAGTCATCGATGATTTTTTCCCAAATTCAACAAAATTTGAACAAATTTGAAAAATCTCATTGAGGTTATTTATGAAAATTTTGAAAAGATTTTTTAAATAGAAATACATTAAAGTATCTATTTTATAGAATACAAACCAAATTTACTGTAACTGTTCCCAAAAAAATTTAAAAAATTCGCAAAGTCATCGATGATTTTTTCCCAAATTCAAAAAAATTTGAACAAATTTGAAAAATCTCATTGAGTTTATTTATAAAAATTTTGAAAAGATTTTTTATATAGAAATACATTAAAGTATCTATTTTATAGAATACAAACCAAATTTACTGTAACTGTTCCCAAAAAATTTTAAAAAATTCCCAAAGTCATCGATGATTTTTTCCCAAATTCAACAAAATTTGAACAAATTTGAAAAATCTCATTGAGGTTATTTATGAAAATTTTGAAAAGATTTTTTATATAGAAATACATTAAAGTATCTATTTTATAGAATACAAACCAAATTTACTGTAACTGTTCCCAAAAAATTTTAAAAAATTCCCAAAGTCATCGATGATTTTTCCCAAATTCAACAAAATTTAAACAAATTTGAAAAATCTCATTGAGTTTATTTATGAAAATTTTGAAAAGATTTTTTAAATAGAAATAGATTAAAGTATCTATTTTATACAATACAAACCAAATTTGCTGTAACTGTTCCCAAAAAATTTTAAAAAATTCCCAAAGTCATCGATGATTTTTTCCCAAATTCAACAAAATTTGAACAAATTTGAAAAATCTCATTGAGTTTATTTATAAAAATTTTGAAAAGATTTTTTAAATAGAAATACATTAAAGTATCTATTTTATACAATACAAACTAAATTTACTGTAACTGCTCCCAAAAAATTTTAAAAAATTCGCAAAGTTATCAATGATTTTTTCCCAAATTCAACAAAATTTGAACAAATTTGAAAAATCTCATTGAGTTTATTTATGAAAATTTTGAAAAGATTTTTTATATAGAAATACATTAAAGTATCTATTTTATACAATACGAACCAAATTTACTGTAACTGTTCCCAAAAAATTTTAAAAAATTCCCAAAGTCATCGATGATTTTTTCCCAAATTCAACAAAATTTGAACAAATTTGAAAAATCTCATTGAGTTTATTTATGAAAATTTTTAAAAGATTTTTTAAACAGAAATACATTAAAGTATCTATTTTATACAATACGAACCAAATTTACTGTAACTGTTCCCAAAAAATTTTAAAAAATTCGCAAAGTCATCGATGATTTTTTCCCAAATTCAACAAAATTTGAACAAATTTGAAAAATCTCATTGAGTTCATTTATGAAAATTTTGAAAAGATTTTTTTAATAGAAATAGGTTAAAGTATTTATTTTATGTTAAACAAATCAAATTAATTGTAGTTGTTCCCAAAAAAATTTAAAAAAATTCCCAAAGTCATCGATGATTTTTTCCCAAATTCAATAAAATTTGAACAAATTTGAAAAATCTCATTGAGGTTATTTATGAAAATTTTGAAAAGATTTTTTATATAGAAATACATTAAAGTAGCTATTTTATAGAATACAAACCAAATTTACTGTAACTGTTCCCAAAAAATTTAAAAAAATTCCCAAAGTCATCGATGATTTTTTCCCAAATTCAACAAAATTTGAACAAATTTGAAAAATCTCATTGAGGTTATTTATGAAAATTTTGAAAAGATTTTTTAAATAGAAATAGTTTAAAGTATCTACTTTATGCAATACAAATCAAATTTACTGTAACTGTTCCCAAAAAATTTTAAAAAATTCCCAAAGTCATCGATGATTTTTTCCCAAATTCAACAAAATTTGAACAAATTTGAAAAATCTCATTGAGTTTATTTATGAAAATTTTGAAAAGGTTTTTTGAATAGAAATACATTAAAGTATCTATTTTATACAATATAAACCAAATTTATTGTAACTGTTCCCAAAAAATTTTAAAAAATTCCCAAAGTCATCGATGATTTTTCCCAAATTCAACAAAATTTGAACAAATTTGAAAAATCTCATTGAGTTTATTTATGAAAATTTTGAAAAGATTTTTTAAATAGAAATACATTAAAGTATCTATTTTATACAATACAAACCAAATTTACTGTAACTGTTCCCAAAAAATTTTAAAAAATTCGCAAAGTTATCAATGATTTTTTCCCAAATTCAATAAAATTTGAACAAATTTGAAAAATCTCATTTAGTTTATTTATGAAAATTTTGAAAAGATTTTTTAAATAGAAATAGTTTAAAGTATCTACTTTATGCAATACAAATCAAATTTACTGTAACTGTTCCCAAAAAATTTTAAAAAATTCCCAAAGTCATCGATGATTTTTCCCAAATTCAACAAAATTTGAACAAATTTGAAAAATCTCATTGAGTTTATTTATGAAAATTTTGAAAAGATTTTTTAAATAGAAATAGTTTAAAGTATCTACTTTATGCAATACAAATCAAATTTACTGTAACTGTTCCCAAAAAATTTTAAAAAATTCCCAAAGTCATCGATGATTTTTTCCCAAATTCAACAAAATTTGAACAAATTTGAAAAATCTCATTGAGTTTATTTATGAAAATTTTGAAAAGATTTTTTATATAGAAATACATTAAAGTATCTATTTTATACAATACAAACTAAATTTACTGTAACTGTTCCCAAAAAATTTTAAAAAATTCGCAAAGTTATCAATGATTTTTTCCCAAATTCAACAAAATTTGAACAAATTTGAAAAATCTCATTGAGTTTATTTATGAAAATTTTTAAAAGATTTTTTAAACAGAAATACAATAAAGTATCTATTTTATACAATACGAACCAAATTTACTGTAACTGTTCCCAAAAAATTTTAAAAAATTCCCAAAGTCATCGATGATTTTTTCCCAAATTCAACAAAATTTGAACAAATTTGAAAAATCTCATTGAGCTTATTTATGAAAATTTTGAAAAGATTTTTTATATAGAAATACATTAAAGTATCTATTTTATACAATACAAACCAAATTTACTGTAACTGTTCCCAAAAAAATTTAAAAAATTCCCAAAGTCATCGATGATTTTTCCCAAATTCAACAAAATTTGAACAAATTTGAAAAATCTCATTGAGTTTATTTATGAAAATTTTGAAAAGATTTTTTAAATAGAAATACATTAAAGTATCTATTTTATACAATACAAACCAAATTTACTGTAACTGTTCCCAAAAAATTTTAAAAAATTCGCAAAGTCATCGATGATTTTTTTCCCAAATTCAACAAAAATTTGAACAAATTTGAAAAATCTCATTGAGTTTATTTATGAAAATTTTGAAAAGATTTTTTAAATAGAAATACATTAAAGTATCTATTTTATACAATACAAACCAAATTTGCTGTAACTGTCCAAAAAAGATTTTAAAAAATTCGCAAAGTCATCGATGATTTTTTCCCAAATTCAACAAAATTTGAACAAATTTGAAAAATCTCATTGAGTTTATTTATGAAAATTTTGAAAAGATTTTTTATATAGTAATACATTAAAGTATCTATTTTATACAATACAAACCAAATTTACTGTAACTGTTCCCAAAAAATTTTAAAAAATTCGCAAAGTCATCGATGATTTTTTCCCAAATTCAACAAAATTTGAACAAATTTGAAAAATCTCATTGAGCTTATTTATGAAAATTTTGAAAAGATTTTTTGAATAGAAATAGGTTAAAGTATTTATTTTATGTTAAACAAATCAAATTAATTGTAGTTGTTCCCAAAAAAATTTAAAAAAATCCCAAAGTCATCGATAATTTTTGCCTGAACAAAAAAAAACACCTTCTTCGCGTTTACTTTCTCTTTCATCAAATAAAAAATTAATTATAAAAAAAGGGGTTTATAAGGTTTTAATACAAAGAGTACTTAATTTATTTTATATGAGGGTTAAGTTTTTTTTTTTAGATTTTTCTCACATCTTTAGGACTCATTTTAAAGCTTATTTTAAAGCTTTTTTTTTAGGGAAATTAATTCTGAAATAATTAAAAAATTAAATTATATTCAACTAAACGTATTTTTATTTTGAATTCAAAATTTTATTATTAAAAAAAAAAAAATTTTTTTGAATTTTTTTTGAATTTTTTTTTGAATTTTTATTTTGAATTTTTTGTTGAATTTTTTTTTTTGAATTTTTTATTGAATTTTTTTTTTAATTTTTTTTTTGAATTTTTATTTAAATTATCATTTTAATCGTTATCACTATCGTTATCATTAAACCAATCTTTTCCACCTCTCTTAAACTCAACCCCGGATTGAATTTCCCTTCTAAATTCCTCCCTAGTGATCATTCTTTGTCCTCCAGTTCTTCCATCTCTTCCGAGTCTTAAAGCAGCTTCTATCTTTGAACTCCTCTGACTTTTGGGCGTCGTTTCCGGTGTTGTAAATTCACTCGCTGTGTCATATCTAACAGATGGCGCAACCCATCTTTCTGTAAATTCGCTAGCCGATCTCGCCAAACTTGGTTGGCTTAAAGATCTAGGTAAAGAGTGGCGATCTTCCTCGTAATATCTCCCCGAATGGAAATACGAAGAAACTTCGGATTGATTATCCGGATGATGGACAAAATCGACGATCGTTTCGGACATCGATCGAAGATCTAAATCCGGTTGTTTACGAGGTTGGAACGAAGTTAATCGAATTGGAATCGGAGTCGATTCCGTTTCCGAATCATTTTCATACAAAGTCGGTAAACTTTTACGACGTTGATTGTACTGATTTACCTTTTTAGGTCTTCTTTCTTCTTCATCCGGTTGAGTTAAAATCCTTAAAATAACATCCCATTTATGCGGTTCGAAAATATTCGAATAGTTTTGATTATAACGGATTTTTTCGTAATCTTCTTTTATAACAGCTTGAGTTAATTGAGTTTTTAAAGTTGACTCAGTTGTTATGATTTCTCTCCATTCGAATTTATCGTTTTTAGTTAATTGAGACGTTAGATATAAATTTTCTTCGGTTTCTTCTAAATTCAAACCGAAAACTTTAATTAAAACGTCCCAATTTGATATTTGAGGGTTTTTAAGTGGTATTTGATAAGTTTTTAAAATCTCTTCGGTTTTTGATTCGTAATAACGTGACGATTTTTCTTGAGTTTGTATTTTAACTAATTCGGGGGAGTTTAAGGGAAGTTTATTGTCGTAAATCGTCGAGATTGTTGCTAAAGATAAAGGACTTCGTTCGAATTTTGGGGTTAAAGTTAACCCGGAAGCGGAGGAAATATCTGAGAAGTTTTCCCATTCTGGAGGTTTTTGTTCAACTTCGTAATTTTTAATCCTAACGTCCCAATTAAGATCTTCTTTTGGTTTTGTTAAATATTCGGTTATTAATCTTTTATGTCTTTCAACATCTTCAAAAGTTTTCTTTTCGGTGATTGTTCTTAAAAAGACATCGTCGACGACGTGAGAAGTTATTTCCGGTTTATGTACGATCGAAATCGGTTCTTCTAAAGCTTCTTGAGTTTCTAAACTTTCATAATTTTCGACAACTTCCCTTCTGGGTTCTTCTAATTTCCTTTTAATCTTCATCAAACTCGGTGCTAATTGTACGACGTGTCTTCGTTTATCCCCTTCTTCTTTTTCCTCCATAATAACCGATAAATTCTTTTCGGTGTAAACGCTTTCGGTATCTTCGGATAATTTTAAACTTAGCGGTGGGGAAGGTCGTTTGACTTTAACTTCGACGTCGAATTTGGGAGTTTCCACTTTTGGAACGGGTTCGAAGAGGGCTTCTTCGTCCGGGACGAAAACCTTGTTGTCGTAGGTTCCGGATGAAGAAGCGGCCAAGGAGCGTTCGTCGTCCGGTTCGGAGTGGCTTTCGGATGGGTAATCTGAAGGAAGAGTGTCGCTAATTAGCGGACCTTCGCTTCCCGAGCTGGTTATTGTGGTTACAACGGGTGCGTGAGCACGTGGGATCTTAACACCTTCGAATAACGATAGGTTACCTGTTAATTAAGGAAGAGAGTTAATTTTTTTTGTTGTTGGTGTGCGATTAATTAGTAAATTAATTATTAAATTAAAATTTGTTAAATTAAAATTTGTTAAATTAAAATTTATTAAATTAAAATTTAATAAATTAAAATGTATTAAATTAAAAAAAAAGTTAAAATGATTTTTAATTTTTATGATTTGTTAATAATTTTTAATTTTTACTTTCTACCCCAATTTTTTCTTTTTAATAAGTTTTCTAATTTTTTTTTTTAATTTAATTAATAAAATTTAATTAATAAAATTTTATTGATAAAACTTACCAAGTGAACTTGAGATTTTTGTAATTTCCGATTCGGTTCCAATCGTTGAAAACGGATGTCTTCTAATAACGGTCATGTTTCTTCTTCTCAAGCAATAATAAGAACATCCCAAGCCTAATAAAAGAAGCGATAAGAAGAGAATGGCGCAGATTATTAGCATGATTTGAAAGCCATCCAGAGCATTGAGTGGGATTGGTTTTTCTGGTGGTGTTTCAACACTAAAAGAAAATAATAAGTAATTTTAAAAAATTATATATCAAAAATTAATTGTTAAGACTTAAAATTTAATGAGGATTTAGACAGATAAAGGTAACCCTCTTATAACACGGTAGTTAGGTTCCTAGAAAGTGTAGTGTTGTGTAAAACCGTGTTGCATGAGACTCAGAGCTAATACAAAAAGGGGGGTTACGCCTCTAGTAATTTGGTAGTGACATCGTGCACGTGGCTCGCAAAGCCATGTCAGTCACTTAATCCGGTCGTACATTAGTCTAAAGGTCCCTACAAACGTTCCAACTTATCTTCAGGTAGGCCTGCACAGCCACACTGCTCAAGCCGCCTGAACAAAAAGAATTGCACATCCGACTGTAAGTGTGGATGTAATTCCGTTTGTGCAAACCTGTTTGAATATAAGTTGGACCGTCTGTAGGGACCTTAAGACCGCGCAAAAAACTTTTAAAGCTGGGCGTCCACTAGCGCGGTGACACTGCGCGGCGCGGAATATGTTGACTTCCGTCCACTAAACGCGGAAGGCGTAGCGCGGTTTCATAAATTGTAATGCCCTAACGTACGTAATCTGTACAATTTAGATGATTTGCAGACAAGGATGACTTCAAAAAGCCACTATATTTAAAAAATAAGTAAATTCTGTTATATTTGTCCATGTTTTGACACAAAAAATAAGTGCAGATGGGATGAAAGAACGATGGAGTACTATTACTGAGCTTTGAAAAGGGAAGATTATTCTATAAGTTGGGTTTGGTTCTGTAAACGTACTGAAAACAAGGATTTGGAAACCTTACATCTTTTTGAGATTACGACCAAATCTGCTTACTAGTCTACTACACCAACGGCTGCAACTGGGAGATTACAAAAAGAAGATTTTTTCATGAAGAAATTAAGATATTGAAAAAATTCAAAGTACATTTTGAATGGAAAAAGTGGTACATTCAGATGCCACATGAAGTTTTGGAGATAAAACTTGCATTTTTAGCATCATTAGACTAGAATATTTTGAAATCCTGAGGTGATGGAATAAATCTGAAGACATATTTGAATTCAGTGCGCCAAAACCTGTTAGAAAATGTTGTAGGCCTATGTAGTTAACGATACTTGTGTTGTTTTATTTGGACTAGACTGTCACCATCGCAAATACCACCGCCAAATTACAAACGATACCAAGATATTGAAAAACAATTTAAGAAAAAAAAAAATGGAACTTTCTGGTTTTTCACCAATTTTCTCCCACGAATTTTCGTTAATGAGGTTATTGTAATGGTTTGGGTCCGACAGGTTTTACAGATATTTGTACTCCTGTACCTAGAGTACAAAGCTGTTCTTCGTCCATTCTACATTGCATCTCAACAGAACTTAGTATAAAATATAATAATTGTTTATTATGTCCTTATGCCCAAGATTTTTGGTAATGACAAAATGTTTTCTAACTGCAATTGCTAACTGATACAAATGTTTATAATGTATTTTTAGAGCATAGACTTGTTTATTCAACTTTTGTGTCTACTTATACAGATCTGGAAATTTAAGTTCAGGACATAGGAAAATAATGCGTGCAACAGCGACGCATATAGGAAGTAGATTAGATAAACAAAGAGTTATATAACTGTTTAACCACGTCAGACTGTCAAACTGTCAGTTCGACAGTTCGTGGGAAGAAGGTGGTTGGTTGGGCGACTAGGGTCGGATCGGAAAAGGCGTGGTTAAACAGTTATATCGCTCTTTGTTTATTTAATCTACTTCCTATATGCGTCGCTGTTGCACGCATTATTTTCCTATGTGCTGAAATGAAATTTCCAGATCTGTATAAAATATTTTTGGAAATTTCATAGATTTCCAACAATAAATTACGTTATGTGGCTGCGCGGCGCGGCGGAAAACCGCGCAGCGCCACGCTACCCTGCGCGGACGACCAGTGGACGGACGAATATGTAGTTCCTATAGTTTTTCAAGAACGACGCCGCGCGATCCGCGCCGCTCTAGTGGACGCTCAGCTTAAGACTCCTACAGATATTCCAACTTATCTTCAGGTAGGTCTGCACAGGTCACACTGCTTAGTCCGTCTGAACAAAGAAAATTACATCCATAGGTTAACCACACGCAACGACGTGCGCAACTCGGCACTGTGCAGGCAAGTCGTTAGGTAAATCGGAGCGTCTGTAGGGCTCTTTATAACTAAACAGTCTCCGTTGGTGACCGTCTCAAGTGCTGGTTCATGCCTTGGGATACCTAATACGAATCAGACCTACTATAAGACTCCCCGTAACTTGACTGATTGTGAGTAAGCCCAAGTGGAATACAGTGGAAGGGAGGATCGGAGTATCAAGCGGTCCTCTCTTCCACTATATTCCATTCGAACCTACTCGGAAAAGCAACGGGGAGGAACCGCACTTTTGCATCCTTCTCTGCATGGTGTGACTTGAGTTCGTCTTATAGTACATATATTTCCGCAACGTTGTATCTTTAGGACAGCAAGCCTCGCTGTGGCTGTATAAGTACATACAGTGTTGTATGTACAGGGTGCGCCAGAGAAACTTACTTATTTGAAAAAACTCCCGAGCGTTGAGTTGGGGGAGTAGAGGAGTGGGAGGGAGCGCATCTGGAGGGAGAAGTTCCCAAGTTTGCCCCCCTTCTAGTCTAGTACTTTTCTAACAATCGCTTAATTGTTGCCATACAACGTGCCTTCCGCACTCGTTTTGAAATTCCTCCTCACAGACTTGTTCCTGGTCGTAATTCAATTTTGTCGTGGGTTATCTCATTTCGGGAGTGCGGAAGTGTCGCTAAACCCAGACCTGGACATCAAAGGACCACCAGAACTCCGGAAAATGTCGAAAGAGTGAGGCAGTCAATTCTGCGTTCTCCTCGGCGGTCCGCTCGCAAACATGCAGTTGCTCTGGGAATTTCTGACACCACTGTTCGGCGAATTCTCCATGAAGGCCTTAAATTTCATCCCTATAAATTGGCTGTTGTGCAAGAATTGATTGAACACGATTTTGTTGCCCGTCAAAACGCATGTGAAGTGCTGCTTGACAACCTGTCTCAAGATGCGATCGTTTTTTTCGGTGACGAGGCTCACTTTCACATTTCGGGCTGCGTTAACAAACAAAACATGCGTTATTGGAGTGGTGAAAATCCGCGTGAACTTCACCAGAATCCATTTCATTGCGAACGAGTTACTGTCTGGTGTCCGATATCAGTAATGGGAATAATTGGTCCTTATTTTTTTTGAAGAAAACGAACGTGCAGTTACCGTGAATGCAGCTCGTTACAGTAATATGATTGAAGAATTTTTTCTTCCAAGCCTCGAACAAATGAACGTTAGGGACGTGTGGTTTCAGCAAGATGGTGCCACAGCACACACAGCACGAGGCCCAATAGATTTGTTGCGACAACATTTCCCCGGCTGCCTCATCTCTCTCAGAGGTGATCTCCCATAGCCGGCACGCTCTCCGGATTTGGCTCCATGCGATTTTTATTTATGGGATTATTTGAAATCCCTGGTTTATGACGATCGCCCACGGATCGTTGCTCACCTGAAGAACAACATTCGTGATGCCATTGCCAACATACCCAATGATATGCTGGGAAGAATGGAGATGAACTTCCGAAATCGCCTAAATCGCCTAAATCAGTGTATACACAATGGAGGTCGCCATTTAACAGATGTCATTTTCAGCACTTAATAAAAAAAAAAACTTGGGACATTGTATTCTCAAATAAAAAAATAATTAAAACAATATCTGAAATACTTTTGTTTTTATTGACCTTTCAAATAAGTAAGTTTCTCTGGCGCACCCTGTACAAAGATTTGCAGTTCTCTCTTCACATTATAGCGAAACCGTGTTAGAAGAAGGCTACCTGTAGTTAATCTTTATTTTTACCAAAAATTAATTTTCTACGTCTTTTAATTTTTCCTACAAAAACGATATTCTAACTTAACTTAATTTACACGTTTATTAAAACTTGTCGATTTTTAAAAATTCATCTCTCAAAAACTAATTGTTATTGAGATTTAAAATTTGATGAGGATTTAGATCAAAACTTAATCTTTATTCTTCCCAAAGATGAATGTTCCGAAACTTTTAGTTTTTTCTCAGAAGATAAAATGTAACTTAATGTCTTTAATTAACGTTAGCATGAATAATTAGGCTACTTTTTCAAACCGATTTTTTAAAAATTACATTAAAATTTGATGTTTGGTAGTCACAACTTTACCGTTGTATAATTTATTTATTTTTTACTTGCATTGGATTAGCTATTGGTGGAGCAACCGGTACCGGGGGAGGATATCTGCAAACGATGGTGATGATTTCGTCGCCGTCCATTTCCAAGGTGGGGTGAAATCGTACGACTATGTTGTTGGTGAAGACTCGTTGAGGATCCTACGAAAAATAGGTAGGTTTTATTATTATTAGTATTTATCCGATTCTGAGACAACACTAATCGAAGTTACTTCGTCTCAAACTATTAACAATATCGTAGAAGAAACTTTTTCGATTAAAAGGTTAACTGTAAGTTAATTTCGCTTTAACACGTTGACTGTCGCACTTATTTTTTCTTCTTCAGGCCACGCGTATTGCTGTACGAAACGTATTCTTCTGGGTACCAGCGATTTACTATCACGATTTTACTATCATTGACTATAATATGGGTGACGCGACAGTTAACGTGTTAAGCAAATTATTTATGTTTCAAATTCTAATTAAAGAACCTGAACTTGACTGTTGTCCGTTTAAAATCATTGAAGATTGTCTAAAATCATTCAAATTTGTATGAAATCGTATAAAGTCGTTGTCTAAAATCGTTTAAATTCGTTTGATTCATCTAAAATCTTTGAATATCGTCTGATCTAGTTTTAATTCGTTTAAAATCATTGAAGATTGTCTAAAATCGTTCAAATTCGTCTGAAATCGCCTGAAGTCGTTGTCTAAAATCGTCTAAATTCGTTTGATTCATCTAAAATCTTTGAATATCGTCTGATCTAGTTTCAATTCGTTTAAAATCATTGAAGGTTGTCTAAAATCGTTCAAATTCGTCTGAAATCGCCTGAAGTCGTTGTCTAAAATCGTTTAAATTCGTTTGATTGATCTAAAATCTTTGAATATCGTCTGATCTAGTTTCAATTCGTTTAAAATCATTAAAGATTGTCTAAAATCGTTCAAATTCGTCTGAAATCGTATAAAGTCGTCGTCTAAAATCGTTTAAATTCGTTTGATTCATCTAAAATCTTTGAATATCGTCTGATCTAGTTTCAATTCGTTTAAAATTATTGAAGGTTGTCTAAAATCGTTCAAATTCATCTGAAATCGTATAAAGTCGTCGTCTAAAATCGTTTAAATTCGTCTGATTCATCTAAAATCTTTGAATATTGTCTGATCTAGTTTCAATTCGTTTAAAATCATTGAAGATTGTCTAAAATCGTTCAAATTCGTCTGAAATCGTATAAAATCGTCGTCTAAAATCGTTTAAATTCGTTTGATTCATCTAAAATCTTTGAATATCGTCTGATCTAGTTTCAATTCGATTAAAATCATTAAAGATTGTCTAAAATCGTTCAAATTCGTCTGAAATCGTATAAAGTCGTCGTCTAAAATCGTTTAAATTCGTTTGATTCATCTAAAATCTTTGAATATCGTCTGATCTAGTTTCAATTCGTTTAAAATCATTGAAGATTATCTAAAATCGTTCAAATTCGTCTGAAATCGTATAAAGTCGTCGTCTAAAATCGTTTAAATTCGTTTGATTCATCTAAAATCTTTGAATATCGTCTGATCTAGTTTCAACTCGTTTAAAATCATTGTAGGTTGTCTAAAATCGTTCAAATTCGTCTGAAATCGTATAAAGTCGTCGTCTGAAATCGTTTAAATTCGTTTGATTCATCTAAAATCTTTGAATATCGTCTCATCTAGTTTCAATTCGTTTAAAATCATTGAAGGTTGTCTAAAATCGTTCAAATTCCTCTGAAATCGTATAAAGTCGTTGTCTAAAATCGTTTAAATTCGTTTGATTCATCTAAAATCCTTGAATATCGTCTGATCTAGTTTCAATTCGTTTAAAATCATTGAAGGTTGTCTAAAATCGTTCAAATTCGTCTAAAATCGTATAAAGTCGTTGTCTAAAATCGTTTAAATTTGTTTGATTCGTCTAAAATCTTTGAATATCGTCTGATCTAGTTTCAATTCGTTTAAAATCATTGAAGATTGTCTAAAATCGTTCAAATTCGTCTGAAATCGTATAAAGTCGTCGTCTAAAATCGTTTAAATTCGTTTGATTCATCTAAAATCTTTGAATATCGTCTGATCTAGTTTCAACTCGTTTAAAATCATTGAAGATTGTCTAAAATCGTTCAAATTCGTCTGAAATCGTATAAAGTCGTCGTCTAAAATCGTTTAAATTCGTTTGATTCATCTAAAATCTTTGAATATCGTCTGATCTAGTTTCAACTCGTTTAAAATCATTGAAGATTGTCTAAAATCGTTCAAATTCGTCTGAAATCGTATAAAGTCGTCGTCTAAAATCGTTTAAATTCGTTTGATTCATCTAAAATCTTTGAATATCGTCTCATCTAGTTTCAATTCGTTTAAAATCATTGAAAATGGTCTAAAATCGTTCAAATTCGTCTGAAATCGTATAAAGTCGTCGTCTAAAATCGTTTAAATTCGTTTGATTCATCTAAAATCTTTGAATATCGTCTGATCTAGTTTCAATTCGTTTAAAATCATTAAAGATTGTCTAAAATCGTTCAAATTCGTCTGAAATCGTGTAAAGTCGTTGTCTAAAATCGTTTAAATTCGTTTGATTCATCTAAAATTTTTTAATATCGTCTGATCTAGTTCCAATTCGTTTAAAATTATTGAAGGTTGTTTAAAATCGTTCAAGTTCGTCTAAAATCGTATAAAGTCGTTGTCTAAAATCGTTTAAATTCGTTTGATTCATCTAAAATCCTTGAATATCGTCTGATCTAGTTTCAATTCGTTTAAAATCATTGAAGGTTGTCTAAAATCGTTCAAATTCGTCTGAAATCGCCTGAAGTCGTTGTCTAAAATCGTTTAAATTCGTTTGATTTATCTAAAATCTTTGAATATCGTCTGATTTAGTTTCAATTCGTTTAAAATCATTGAAGATTGTCTAAAATCGTTCAAATTCGTCTGAAATCGCCTGAAGTCGTTGTCTAAAATCGTTTAAATTCGTTTGATTTATCTAAAATCTTTGAATATCGTCTGATTTAGTTTCAATTCGTTTAAAATCATTGAAGATTGTCTAAAATCGTTTAAATTCGTCTGAAATCGCCTGAAGTCGTTGTCTAAAATCGTTTAAATTCGTCTGAAATCGCCTGAAGTCGTTGTCTAAAATCGTTTAAATTCGTTTGATTCATCTAAAATCTTTGAATATCGTCTGATCTAGTTTCAATTCGTTTAAAATCATTGAAGGTTGTCTAAAATCGTTCAAATTCGTCTGAAATCGCCTGAAGTCGTTGTCTAAAATCGTTTAAATTCGTTTGATTGATCTAAAATCTTTGAATATCGTCTGATCTAGTTTCAATTCGTTTAAAATCATTAAAGATTGTCTAAAATCGTTCAAATTCGTCTGAAATCGTATAAAGTCGTCGTCTAAAATCGTTTAAATTCGTTTGATTCATCTAAAATCTTTGAATATCGTCTCATCTAGTTTCAATTCGTTTAAAATCATTGAAAATGGTCTAAAATCGTTCAAATTCGTCTGAAATCGTATAAAGTCGTCGTCTAAAATCGTTTAAATTCGTTTGATTCATCTAAAATCTTTGAATATCGTCTGATCTAGTTTCAATTCGTTTAAAATCATTAAAGATTGTCTAAAATCGTTCAAATTCGTCTGAAATCGTGTAAAGTCGTTGTCTAAAATCGTTTAAATTCGTTTGATTCATCTAAAATTTTTTAATATCGTCTGATCTAGTTCCAATTCGTTTAAAATTATTGAAGGTTGTTTAAAATCGTTCAAGTTCGTCTAAAATCGTATAAAGTCGTTGTCTAAAATCGTTTAAATTCGTTTGATTCATCTAAAATCCTTGAATATCGTCTGATCTAGTTTCAATTCGTTTAAAATCATTGAAGGTTGTCTAAAATCGTTCAAATTCGTCTGAAATCGCCTGAAGTCGTTGTCTAAAATCGTTTAAATTCGTTTGATTTATCTAAAATCTTTGAATATCGTCTGATTTAGTTTCAATTCGTTTAAAATCATTGAAGATTGTCTAAAATCGTTCAAATTCGTCTGAAATCGCCTGAAGTCGTTGTCTAAAATCGTTTAAATTCGTTTGATTTATCTAAAATCTTTGAATATCGTCTGATTTAGTTTCAATTCGTTTAAAATCATTGAAGATTGTCTAAAATCGTTTAAATTCGTCTGAAATCGCCTGAAGTCGTTGTCTAAAATCGTTTAAATTCGTCTGAAATCGCCTGAAGTCGTTGTCTAAAATCGTTTAAATTCGTTTGATTCATCTAAAATCTTTGAATATCGTCTGATCTAGTTTCAATTCGTTTAAAATCATTGAAGGTTGTCTAAAATCGTTCAAATTCGTCTGAAATCGCCTGAAGTCGTTGTCTAAAATCGTTTAAATTCGTTTGATTGATCTAAAATCTTTGAATATCGTCTGATCTAGTTTCAATTCGTTTAAAATCATTAAAGATTGTCTAAAATCGTTCAAATTCGTCTGAAATCGTATAAAGTCGTCGTCTAAAATCGTTTAAATTCGTTTGATTCATCTAAAATCTTTGAATATCGTCTGATCTAGTTTCAATTCGTTTAAAATTATTGAAGGTTGTCTAAAATCGTTCAAATTCATCTGAAATCGTATAAAGTCGTCGTCTAAAATCGTTTAAATTCGTCTGATTCATCTAAAATCTTTGAATATTGTCTGATCTAGTTTCAATTCGTTTAAAATCATTGAAGATTGTCTAAAATCGTTCAAATTCGTCTGAAATCGTATAAAATCGTCGTCTAAAATCGTTTAAATTCGTTTGATTCATCTAAAATCTTTGAATATCGTCTGATCTAGTTTCAATTCGATTAAAATCATTAAAGATTGTCTAAAATCGTTCAAATTCGTCTGAAATCGTATAAAGTCGTCGTCTAAAATCGTTTAAATTCGTTTGATTCATCTAAAATCTTTGAATATCGTCTGATCTAGTTTCAATTCGTTTAAAATCATTGAAGATTATCTAAAATCGTTCAAATTCGTCTGAAATCGTATAAAGTCGTCGTCTAAAATCGTTTAAATTCGTTTGATTCATCTAAAATCTTTGAATATCGTCTGATCTAGTTTCAACTCGTTTAAAATCATTGTAGGTTGTCTAAAATCGTTCAAATTCGTCTGAAATCGTATAAAGTCGTCGTCTAAAATCGTTTAAATTCGTTTGATTCATCTAAAATCTTTGAATATCGTCTGATCTAGTTTCAACTCGTTTAAAATCATTGTAGGTTGTCTAAAATCGTTCAAATTCGTCTGAAATCGTATAAAGTCGTTGTCTAAAATCGTTTAAATTCGTTTGATTCATCTAAAATCTTTGAATATCGTCTGATCTAGTTTCAATTCGTTTAAAATCATTGAAGGTTGTCTAAAATCGTTCAAATTCATCTGAAATCGTATAAAGTCGTTGTCTAAAATCGTTTAAATTCGTTTGATTCATCTAAAATCTTTGAATATCGTCTGATCTAGTTTCAATTCGTTTAAAATCATTGAAGTTTGTCTAAAATCGTTCAAATTCGTCTGAAATCGTATAAAGTCGTCGTCTAAAATCGTTTAAATTCGTTTGATTCATCTAAAATCTTTGAATATCGTCTGATCTAGTTTCAACTCGTTTAAAATCATTGTAGGTTGTCTAAAATCGTTCAAATTCGTCTGAAATCGTATAAAGTCGTCGTCTGAAATCGTTTAAATTCGTTTGATTCATCTAAAATCTTTGAATATCGTCTGATCTAGTTTCAATTCGCTTAAAATCATTGAAGATTGTCTAAAATCGTTCAAATTCGTCTAAAATCGTATAAAGTCGTTGTCTAAAATCGTTTAAATTCGTTTGATTCATCTAAAATCTTTGAATATCGTCTAATCTAGTTTCAATTCGTTTAAAATCATTGAAGGTTGTCTAAAATCGTTCAAATTCGTCTGAAATCGTATAAAGTCGTCGTCTAAAATCGTTTAAATTCGTTTGATTCATCTAAAATCTTTGAATATCGTCTGATCTAGTTTCAATTCGTTTAAAATCATTGAAGGTTGTCTAAAATCGTTCAAATTCATCTGAAATCGTATAAAGTCGTTGTCTAAAATCGTTTAAATTCGTTTGATTCATCTAAAATCTTTGAATATCGTCTGATCTAGTTTCAATTCGTTTAAAATCATTGAAGTTTGTCTAAAATCGTTCAAATTCGTCTGAAATCGTATAAAGTCGTCGTCTAAAATCGTTTAAATTCGTTTGATTCATCTAAAATCTTTGAATATCGTCTGATCTAGTTTCAACTCGTTTAAAATCATTGTAGGTTGTCTAAAATCGTTCAAATTCGTCTGAAATCGTATAAAGTCGTTGTCTAAAATCGTTTAAATTCGTTTGATTCATCTAAAATCTTTGAATATCGTCTGATCTAGTTTCAATTCGTTTAAAATCATTGAAGATTGTCTAAAATCGTTCAAATTCATCTGAAATCGTATAAAGTAGTCGTCTAAAATCGTTTAAATTCGTTTGATTCATCTAAAATCTTTGAATATCGTCTGATCTGGTTTCAATTCGTTTAAAATCATTGAAGCTTGTCTAAAATCGTTCAAATTCGTCTGAAATCGTATAAAGTCGTTGTCTAAAATCGTTTAAATTCGTTTGATTCATCTAAAATCTTTGAATATCGTCTGATCTAGTTTCAATTCGTTTAAAATCATTGTAGGTTGTCTAAAAGCGTTCAAATTCGTCTGAAATCGCCTGAAGTCGTCGTCTAAAATCGTTTAAATTCGTTTGATTCATCTAAAATCTTTGAATATCGTCTGATCTAGTTTCAATTCGTTTAAAATCATTGAAGGTTGTCTAAAATCGTCCAAATTCGTCTAAAATCGTATAAAGTCGTCGTCTAAGATCGTTTAAATTCGTTTGATTCATCTAAAATCTTTGAATATTGTCTGATCTAATTTCAATTCGTTTAAAATCATTGAAGGTTGTCTAAAATCGTTCAAATTCGTCTGAAATCGTATAAAGTCGTTATCTAAAATCGTTTAAATTCGTTTGATTCATCTAAAATCTTTGAATATCGTCTGATCTAGTTTCAATTCGTTTAAAATCATTGAAGGTTGTCTAAAATCGTTCAAATTCGTCTGAAATCGTATAAAGTCGTCGTCTAAAATCGTTTGAATTCATCTGGAATTTCTTAGAGTCTTATAAAATCGTTGAATTGTATAATAAATCTTAACTATAAAAAAGTATATATTTTACCTGTTTCGTTCCACATCCCTTCAAAGGCAAATCCAACATATAGCTCGTATTGCCCGTTCCGAAGACTTGGCACGCGGAATTCCGATCGAAATCAGCGTAAACGAGCCCGTAGAATTTATGATCGAACATAAGCGTGACTTTCATCGTGCCCTCGGAACAATTTAGGGCTGCTCTCGTCCGATTTAACGAAATATTCGGACTCAACTCATCTAATTGAGTCACTTTTCCGTCCAAAGTGGCATATTCCGGTAATCCGCTGTTAGTGTACTCTATGCTATTCGCCTGATCGGCATAATTCGATTGAGATGTTACTAAGGTGGGTAAAAAGGAGATAAAGGCAAAAAAAGCGGTTTGAAGAAGGAAACGAAGAAACATCTGAAACAAACAAACAAAACGAGATTTATAACTTTTTATTGAAGATAAAAGGTTTTGTAAAAGAGGTAGTTAATAAAGTCGATATCTCGTACGAACAAAACGATATCTTATACGGTTTTATTTATCGTTGAAAGAGTCTCGTCTTCGGGCTATAACTTATAAGCTCTCGGTTATATACTGGTACGGACTTGCCGGGTATTTTTCCGGTAGATCCGCCGCCGATACATTATGTTTATGCCCTTACGCTTCGGTATTAACCGATTTGCGACCGGCTCTCGGTTTATAATTAAATCCGCTGAAGGCATCTTCTAAGGTTGAAATTACCGGGGAGCAAAGACGTATTTTTTTTACATTTCTTTCGTTTATTTGGTAATCCTAGGCTTTATGAGATCAAAAGGTACGATAATAACATAGTAAAACATAGTTGGATAGTTAGACGGAACGATGCGGGTTAGATCAATTAATTCGATTCGAAATTGAGATGTTATCCGATTTAAAATTAACTTTTTTTTTATATAATAATATTGATTTTTAAATGAACGAGTTAAACGAAAAAGAAGTTTATTTGAAATTGTTTTTAGACAAATTAAAATTTGTCTAAAATCCTTCAAACTTACTTAAAATCGTTCAAAATTACTTAAAATCGTTCAAAATTACTTAAAATCACCCAAAATTGTTTTTTAAACGAACGAATCGAATAAAAAGAATTGAAGAAAACGACCTTAAACCCACGTAAAACGCCTTCGTTCTCAACTACACGACACAAGAAGACATTTGTTCGGTACTTTTAGAATGGTCGAAGGCGAAATAATGAGGTGCGTTGGATGAAGGTCAAATGAAAGTCACAAAATGAAACTGAGAGGTGTTCAAGAAGAGTCACTTTTTTAAAGGTTTAATTTATTTTTTTTAATAAAACTACTTAGGTTTTATAAAAAAACAAATTTTCGAAAAAGAATTATCGGTGTTTTTAAGAATTTTTTTAATTTTTTTGGTAATAGTTAGAACAAATTTTCCAAGTTTATTGAAAAATAGATATTTTAATTTATTTATATTTGAAAAATTTTTACTTTATTTTGATAAATAAAGTCTAGACGATTTTATAAAGTTGATCCAAATTTTTGACAGGTTAGGTTATGTTCGGTCAAAAATCATCGGTGTCTTTAAGAATTTTTTTAATTTTTTTGGTAATAGTTAGAACAAATCTTCCAAGTTTATTGAAAAATAGATATTTTAGTTTATTTACATTTGAAAAATCTTTTCTTCATTTTAATAAATAAAGTCAAGATGATTTTTTAAAGTTGAGGAAAATTTTTGATAGGTTAGGTTATATTCGGTCAAAAATCATCGGTATCTTTAAGAATTTTTTTAATTTTTTTGGTAATAATTAGAACAAATCTTCCAAGTTTATTGAAAAATAGATATTTTAATTTATTTATATTTAAAAAATCTTTATTTTATTTTGATAAATAAAGTCTGGACGATTTTTTAAAGTTGATCCAAATTTTTGATAGGTTAGGTTATGTTCGGTTAAAAATCATCGGTGTCTTTAAGAATTTTTTTAATTTTTTTGGTAATAATTAGAACAAATCGACCAAGTTTATTGAAAAATAGATATTTTAGTTTATCTATGTTTAAAATTTTTTTTCTTCATTTTAATAAATAAAGTCTGGACGATTTTTTAAAGTTGATCCAAATTTTTGATAGGTTAGGTTATGTTCGGGCAAAAAATATCGATGTCTTTAAAAATTTTTTTAATTTTTTTGGTAATAATTAGAACAAATCTTCCAAGTTTATTGAAAAATAGATATTTTAATTTATTTACATTTGAAAAATCTTTTCTTCATTTTAATAAATAAAGTCTGGGCGATTTTTTAAAGTTGAGGAAAATTTTTGACAGGTTAGGTTATATTCGGTCAAAAATCATCGGTATCTTTAAGAATTTTTTTAATTTTTTTGGTAATAGTTAGAACAAATCTTCCAAGTTTATTGAAAAATAGATATTTTAATTTATTTATATTTAAAAAATCTTTACTTTATTTTAATAAATAAAGTCTGGACGATTTTTTAAAGTTAACCCAAATTTTTGACAGGTTAGGTTATATTCGGACAAAAATCATCGGTATCTTTAAGAATTTTTTTAATTTTTTTGGTAATAATTAGAACAAATCTTCCAAGTTTATTGAAAAATAGATATTTTAATTTATTTATATTTAAAAAATCTTTACTTTATTTTAATAAATAAAGTCTGGACGATTTTTTAAAGTTAACCCAAATTTTTGACAGGTTAGGTTATATTCGGACAAAAATCATCGGTATCTTTAAGAATTTTTTTAATTTTTTTGGTAATAATTAGAACAAATCGGCCAAGTTTATTGAAAAATAGGTATTTTAATTTATTTATATTTGAAAAATCTTTACTTTATTTTAATAAATAAAGTCAAGATGATTTTTTAAAATTGAGGAAAATTTTTGATAGGTTAGGTTATGTTCGGTCAAAAATCATCGATGTTTTTAAAATTTTTTTCAATTTTTTTGGTAATAATTAGAACAAATCTTCCAAGTTTATTGAAAAATAGATATTTTAATTTATTTATATTTAAAAAATCTTTATTTTATTTTGATAAATAAAGTCTGGACGATTTTTTAAAGTTGATCCAAATTTTTGATAGGTTAGGTTATGTTCGGTTAAAAATCATCGGTGTCTTTAAGAATTTTTTTAATTTTTTTGGTAATAATTAGAACAAATCGACCAAGTTTATTGAAAAATAGATATTTTAGTTTATCTATGTTTAAAATTTTTTTTCTTCATTTTAATAAATAAAGTCTGGACGATTTTTTAAAGTTGATCCAAATTTTTGATAGGTTAGGTTATGTTCGGGCAAAAAATATCGATGTCTTTAAAAATTTTTTTAATTTTTTTGGTAATAATTAGAACAAATCTTCCAAGTTTATTGAAAAATAGATATTTTAATTTATTTACATTTGAAAAATCTTTTCTTCATTTTAATAAATAAAGTCTGGGCGATTTTTTAAAGTTGAGGAAAATTTTTGACAGGTTAGGTTATATTCGGTCAAAAATCATCGGTATCTTTAAGAATTTTTTTAATTTTTTTGGTAATAGTTAGAACAAATCTTCCAAGTTTATTGAAAAATAGATATTTTAATTTATTTATATTTAAAAAATCTTTACTTTATTTTAATAAATAAAGTCTGGACGATTTTTTAAAGTTAACCCAAATTTTTGACAGGTTAGGTTATATTCGGACAAAAATCATCGGTATCTTTAAGAATTTTTTTAATTTTTTTGGTAATAATTAGAACAAATCTTCCAAGTTTATTGAAAAATAGATATTTTAATTTATTTATATTTAAAAAATCTTTACTTTATTTTAATAAATAAAGTCTGGACGATTTTTTAAAGTTAACCCAAATTTTTGACAGGTTAGGTTATATTCGGACAAAAATCATCGGTATCTTTAAGAATTTTTTTAATTTTTTTGGTAATAATTAGAACAAATCGGCCAAGTTTATTGAAAAATAGGTATTTTAATTTATTTATATTTGAAAAATCTTTACTTTATTTTAATAAATAAAGTCAAGATGATTTTTTAAAATTGAGGAAAATTTTTGATAGGTTAGGTTATGTTCGGTCAAAAATCATCGATGTTTTTAAAATTTTTTTCAATTTTTTTGGTAATAATTAGAACAAATCTTCCAAGTTTATTGAAAAATAGATATTTTAATTTATTTACATTTGAAAAATCTTTTCTTCATTTTAATAAAAAAAGGTTGGACGATTTTTTAAAGTTGATCCAAATTTTTGATAGGTTAGGTTATTTTCGGTTAAAAATCATCGATGTCTTTAAGAATTTTTTAAATTTTTTTGGTAATAATTAGAACAAATCTTCCAAGTTTATTGAAAAATAGATATTTTAATTTATTTATATTTGAAAAATCTTTTCTTCATTTTAATAAATAAAGTCTGGGCGATTTTTTAAAGTTGATCCAAATTTTTGATAGGTTAGGTTATGTTCGGTCAAAAATCATCGGTATCTTTAAGAATTTTTTTAATTTTTTTTGTAATAGTTAGAACAAATCGGCCAAGTTTATTGAAGAATACATACTTTAATTTATCTATGTTTAAAATTTTTTTTCTTCATTTGAATCAATAAAGTCTGGACGATTTTTTAAAGTTGATCCATATTTTTGATAGGTTAGGTTATGTTCGGTTAAAAATTATCGATGTCTTTAAGAATTTTTTTAATTTTTTTGGTAATAATTAGAACAAATCGGCCAAGTTTATTGAAAAATAGATATTTTAATTTATCTATGTTTAAAATTTTTTTTCTTCATTTTAATAAATAAAGTCTGGACGATTTTTTAAAGTTGATCCAAATTTTTGATAGATTAGGTTATGTTCGGTCAAAAATCATTGATGTCTTTAAAAATTTTTTTAATTTTTTTTGGTAATAATTAGAACAAATCGGTCAAGTTTATTGAAAAATAGATATTTTAATTTATTTATATTTAGAAAATCTTTTCTTCATTTTGATAAATAAAGTCTGGGCGATTTTTTAAAGTTGATCCAAATTTTTGATAGGTTAGGTTATATTCGGTTAAAAATCATCGGTGTATTTAAGAATTTTTTTAATTTTTTTGGTAATAATTAGAACAAATCTTCCAAGTTTATTGAAAAATAGATATTTTAATTTATCTATGTTTAAAATTTTTTTTCTTCATTTTAATAAATAAAGTCTGGACGATTTTTTAAAGTTGATCCAAATTTTTGATAGGTTAGGTTATGTTCGGTCAAAAATCATCGATGTCTTTAAGAATTTTTTTAATTTTTTTGGTAATTTCTTTTAAACACAACCCAAGTTAAACGTAACAAGACACCAACGGCCTTTGGTGACCTTTGGCTTTGATTTGTGTCGGTCTCGTGGCGAGGTCTTAGCCGCAACTCTTATTATACCAGCGGGAGAGGTCTTCTCGGGGTGTACGTATATGTGTGTGTGTGCTTTGCGAAGAATGTTAACGCTCAAAGCATGCATTGTGAGCAATAAGAAGGGATTTGAGCGGAGGAGAGAAACGACCTGAGCTCTACAACCATACCATAATCTACCCAGAAAGTATGCGAGTGGACGTAAAAGTGATTTTTTGTTACTCATTCTTCGGTCGTTTTCGGTCTTTTTTAATTAGTCGGTTAGTTGAGTTACTTTTTTTTATGGGTTTTATCTGGTACGTTTATTTATTGACCTTTAAAGAGATGAAATGAACCGTAAAACGCGTTGGCACGTCGTCGTCGGTTTGCCACAAAGGCGAAGAAAACCGAAGAGCGAATGAGTTGAGAGAAATGAATGCGGGAAAAATGTCGCAAAAGTCGCCACCTTCAAGGATAACGAGTGTTGTGTGTCCGAGTTTTATTTTTAAAGTCGTTCTCTACGTTCATATCCTTGTTCATTTAATAAAGAAAAGAAGAAAGAAATTTTATTTTTTAGTAAACATTTTATTTGGAAATTTTTCTTTATGGAATTGTTTTTGAGACAATTTGAGTTTTAAAAATGATTTTACTTTTAAAAATGGTTTTAATTTTAAAAATTATTCCATGTGTGCGGTGAATATAATATTTTCTGTGAGTAATACGAGCTGCAGCAGTCAGAAAACGAAAGTTTCCAACGAGCTTGACCTCAATAAAGTTCAGCAACGTAATGGCTTTCGATTTCACTTTGTTATCGAGTAAAGAATTCCATGTGATCACGTATTAAACTTTAAATTCGACCCAAATTTATCTAAAAATTCCTTTAGAAATAAAAAATATTCAAAGTTGGTAAACATTTTTGACACTTCTTAACCTAAGAAAATCAATCAACTTTAAAAATTCACCAAAAATTCATTTTTAAAGATTTTGATTTGATTTTTTTTCTAAATGAAACTTAAAACATTTTAATTTTAATCAAATAAGACCGTTTTATTCTAAGTGTTGTCAAAAAAATTAAAAAAATTTTCAAAGTTGGTAAAAATTTTTTTAGGTTAGAAAATTAACATTTTTTAAAAAATTCATCAGAAATTCATTTTTAAAGATTTTGATTTGATTTTTTTTCTAAATGAAACCTAAAACATTCTAATTTTAATTAAAGAAGGACGTTTTATTCCAAGTGTTGTCAAAAAAATTAAAAAAATTTTCAAAGTTGGTAAAAATTTTTTTGGTTAGAAAATAATTTTTTAAAAAATTCATCAAAAATTCATTTTTAACCATTTTAATTTGATTTTTGTTCTAGATGAAACTTAAAACATTTTAATTTTAATTAAAAAATACCGTTTTATTCTAAGTGTTGTCAAAAAAATTAAAAAAATTTTCAAAGTTGGTAAAAATTTTTAACAGTTATTAACCTAACTTAAGAAAATCGATCAACTTTAAAAATTCATCAAAAATTGATTTTTAAAGATATTGATTTGATTTTTTTTCTAAATGAAACCTAAAACATTTTAATTTTAATCAAAGAAGACCGTTTTATTCTAACTGTTGTCAAAAAAATTAAAAAAATTTTCAAAGTTGGTAAAAATTTTTTTAGGTTAGAAAATTAACAATTTTTTAAAAAATTCGTCAAAAATTCATTTTTAAAGATTTTGATTTGATTTTTTTTTCTAAGTGAAACTTAAAACATTCTAATTTTAATTAAAGAAGGACGTTTTATTCCAAGTGTTGTCAAAAAAATTAAAAAATTTTTCAAAGTTGGTAAAAATTTTTTTAGGTTAGAAAATTAACTATTTTTTAAAAAATTCATCAAAAATTCATTTTTTAAGATTTTGATTTGATTTTTTTTCTAAATGAAACTTAAAACATTCTAATTTTAATTAAAGAAGACCGTTTTACTCCAAATGTTGTCAAAAAAATTTTAAAAAATTTCAAAGTTGGTAAAAATTTTTTTAGGTTGAAAATTATTCATTTAAAGAAAAATTTATCAAAAATTTATTTTTTAAGATTTTGATTTGATTTTTTTTTAAATTAAACTTAAAACATTCTAATTTTAATTGAAGAAGGACGTTTTATTCCAAGTGTTGTCAAAAAAATTAAAAAAATTTTCAAAGTTGGTAATTTTTTTTAGGTTAGAAAATTAACATTTTTTAAAAAATTCATCAAAAATTCATTTTTTAAGATTTTGATTTGATTTTTTTTCTAAATGAAACTTAAAATATTCTAATTTTAACTAAAAAAGACCGTTTTATTCCAAGTGTTGTCAAAAAAATTTAAAAAAATTTCACAGTTGGTAAAAATTTTTTAGATTAGAAAATAATTTTTTAAAAAATTCATCAAAAATTCGTTTTTAACCATTTCGATTTGATTTTTTTTCTAAATGAAACTTAAAACATTTTAATTTTAATCAAAAAAGACCGTTTTATTCTGTGTTGTCAAAAAAATTAAAAAAATTTTCAAAGTTGGTAAAATTTTTTTTAGGTTAAAAAATTAACATTTTTTAAAAAATTCATCAAAAATTCATTTTTAAAGATTTTGATTTGATTTTTTTTCTAAATGAAACTTAAAACATTCTAATTTTAACTAAAAAAGACCGTTTTATTCCAAGTGTTGTCAAAAAAATTAAAAAAAATTTCAAAGTTGGTAAAAATTTTTGACAGTTATTAACCTAACTTAAGAAAATCGATCAACTTTAAAAATTCATTAAAAATTCATTTTTAAAGATTTTGATTTGATTTTTTTTCTAAATGAAACTTAAAACATTTTAATTTTAATCAAAAAAACCGTTTTATTCTAAGTGTTGTCAAAAAAATTAAAAAAATTTTCAAAGTTGGTAAAAATTTTTTTAGGTTAGAAAATTAACATTTTTTAAGAAATTCATCAAAAACTCATTTTTAAAGATTTTGATTTGATTTCTTTTCTAAATGAAACTTAAACTATTCTAATTTTAATTAAAAAAGACCGCTTTATTCCAAAAGTTGTCAAAAAAATTTAAAAAAATTTCAAAGTTGGTAAAAATTTTTTTAGGTTAGAAAATTAACATTTTTTAAAAAATTCATCAAAAAATCATTTTTTAAGATTTTGATTTGATTTTTTTTCTAAATGAAACTTAAAACATTCTAATTTTAATTAAAGAAGACCGTTTTACTCCAAAAGTTGTCAAAAAGATTAAAAAAATTTTCAAAGTTGGTTAAAATTTTTGATTTATTTTTTTTTCTAGATGAAACTTAAGACATTTTAATTTTAATTAATGTGACGTTTGGTAATTATAACTTACCATTATTTATTAATATTTTACCATTTATTATTTATTATAAATATTCTATAAGATATAAAATTTACTTTATTAACAAATTCCATAAAACCGCAACAAAGTAATAAACTCGCAGGAAACATACATTTTTAAAACTCCTAATATTAAAGTAATAGTTTAATACTCTTTGATTATAGAGGTGTTTTATCATCATCCTCGCTTTCTAAGCCTCGGGATGTTTCTAAAGCGTCTTTATTTTATTTTCCTCATGTGATGTCAAAATGATCGACGATTATCGAAATTACCGGTTTTAAATAATCAATATTTACTTAAAAGGATGACGTAGATTAAATAATAAATGAATAATCTCTATAAATAATAACCTTATTAACAAAACGTTTTAATATTTATAAAACAACTTCAAAGTTATATTTTAAGTTTCATTTCAACATCAAAAGATTAATTACACTTGTCTTAGAAGACAATAACCTCACTTTTCACTGTCACAAAGTGCAAGTGTCTCGTGTAGAGCACATAATGTACACCTACTCGACTTCTTGCAATCAAAAATAGACCTGCAGGTAGAATAAATGATCCTCGAGGGTTGAATCTTACGATTGCATCTCGTGTAGGTTGCATGTTCGTATATTCTCGTTTTGATGTTCATTTTGTAAGAAAACTTGATGGTGTGATTGTCTTATTTATATTTAGTAACATTTTAAATAATTAGCTTTAGTAAATTAGATGGAATTTTATTGCATTGGAATACAATTCATTGCATTCGGATTTGTACAAAGGTGAAGTACATAAAACCTTTAGAATGTCGTTAAAGCGACTTTATCAAGCGTGGAAATGATAAATAAAAGACGAAGGGAAAAAATATCTCTCTCGCTTTCGCTATTAACCATGCGGACATTCCAATAAGCCGCCTTACTTAAGTGCTGGAAATCATCGCTTAAATCTTAATGGCTACTTCAAATACCTTTATGCCTTTATATTACCTTTATACAGCTTCGTGTACTTTAGTAAACTAAAAAAAATTTTAAGTAAGCAACTAAATTTAGTAGATGAATAAGTTTACTAAAATTTTTTTAACTTTATTTTTAAATAACTTAAGGCAAATGTTCGTTTTATATTGAACGTTCGGTGTGACACTTTCTTAAGGTGCATTTAAATTAGGGCGAACAGAAGCGAACGAACGAATTCGTTCGCCTAAAGCTGCGTATACATATGCGAGCCGAGCCGTTCGCGAACCGTTCGTGAACCGCTCGTAAACCGTTCGTTGAAATTATTTTTACAACGAACATCTTTCGAGCCATCGGAAACGGGACGAAATGCGAACCATTACTGTAATTAGAATTTCCAAAAAGTCTATTGGGCGCATAACACCAGAGGTTTGCACTGCACCGTCAAGGAATTACAAGGATATATCAAGGTAATAAATTTAATGAAACAATATTTTTAATTTAATTCACAATATTTAATTCTCAAGTTAATCTTGATAATATATATAAAAGCGATACATTACAATAACAAAAAATAATGTAAAAATATGATTTCTGTTTCAGCTACCTTCGACACCTTCAGCTTGGAAAGAAATTAGCAACTTATTTGAGATACATTGGAACTTGCCTCACTGTGTTGGTGCCTTTGATGGGAAACAACTATTTTACAAGCAGCAGTGAATTCGGGAACTAAGTTTCTCAATTACAAATCTGACTCTAGTATTGTGCTTTTTGCACTAGTGAATGGAAATTATAACTTTATGTTTGCTGATGTAGGATGCCGAGGAAGAATTTCAGACGGGGCGTTTTTCGAGCGAGCAAGTTACATAGCAAGCATACTGATAACACATTGGGATTACCAATACCAGACGAACTACCGGGGCGTTGTATGAAAATACCTTATTTTTTTGCAGGCGATAATGCCTTTGCTCTGAGTGAAAACCTCATGAAGCCATACAGTGGAGATTTTGCCAAAAGAACGTCTCAGAGAATTTTTAACTATCGTTTAAGTAGAGGCCGTCGGATAATCGAAAAAGCTTTTGGTATATCCTCTGCAGTATTTCGGGCTTTAAGAAAATCAATGCTTTTGAAGCCTGAAACGGCTGAATTGGTAGTGATGACGATCATTTTATAACATATTTGTCTAAGCACCCATTTACCAAATTTAGTAAATGGCACATTGGACCAAGAGTCAATGGTGTATTAGTTAAAGGTTCGTGGAGGAATGAGGAAAACATGGCGTCTATGTTATCACTAACAAATACCCCCCGAAGATCTACAAATTATTGTGAAGCATTTAGGAGTGAAATAGCTAATTACTTCATGAAAGAAGGATTTCTACAGTGCCAAATCAAATATGCTTGAATGTATTCTTAGTTATTTACCGTGTTAAGTCGGTTTCTCGGTTCATCTCACTCTTCCAAAAATTTCAATGGTTCATTGGCAAGTTACAAACACATTTTTTTCTTACAGCAATCCACAGCCATTTTCATATCTATATTTATTTCCCTCCAGGCGTCTTCTTTTAAGTTTTTCTTGAAATGATGTTTGTGTTTGGGATCCCACGATAGTGGTTTACTTCTATATAGATCAATAAGTTTTAATATCACTTCTTCTATTCACTTCAAGATTAGCTCGTAAAACGTCTGCCAAACCTAACCTGTTAACTTACTTACTATAAGTCCTAGGATCTTGAAACAAAAAAAATGGATACATAAATAGGGTATAAACTTTCTTATGAGTGGGAAAGAAACATCTAATATCAACCGGAAATATGAATAATTGAAAGCTACTTTATAATTTGATATATGAAGGGGGGTTAATTTTAATATTGTTGGAAAGAGCTTTTCAAAAGAAATAACTTTTATAGGAAGCATTTTTTGATATCATTTACTATTTTTATCCAAAATCGCTTTCAAAAGCTCGATTTTTTACGAATGTTTGCTGATGTCACCACTAGATGTCGCCGTCGGCCATTTTAAAAAATCATGACATTTACAAATGACGAGTGAAAGTAAGTCGCAAGGAATAATTTTATTAACAATACGACAAAATAATGCAATACCCTTAACTAAACTTCATAACTTAATACACTTAAGCCCAATAACATAAAGCAATTTGATTTTTTTAATGACCGGCAGTGACATCTAGTAGTGATATTAGAAAACACTGGTAAAGAATCGAAATTTTGAAAGTGATATTGAACAAAAACAGTAAATAATATCAAAAAATGCTTCCTATAAAAGTTATTTCTTTTGAAAAGCTCTTTCAAACAATACCAAAATTAACCCCCCTTCATATATCAAATTATAAAGTGACCTTCAATTATTCATACTTTCGGTTGATATTAGATGTTCCTTTCCCACTCATAAGAAAGTTTATACCCTCTTTATGTAGCAAATTTTTTGTTTCAAGTTCCTAGGACTTATAGTTTTCGAGTAAATGAGGTGATACGTGTGGTCTGGGACACCCTGTACATCACTTTCGAAGAAAATCATTCAATTATATATACAGGATGGGGCGTGATAACTTCCTTTTTTGAAAATGTAATAAAACACTGTACATGTTTCATACAACGTTATTCCTATTTTCAGTCTGCCACACAACATTGGAGATTTGAATTTACACAGTTTTAAAAAGAATTTGTGGCAAATGTCGCCCTCCATTGTCAATATGCTGATTCAATCGAATTTTAAAGTTTTGGTGTACTTTTTGAAACATATCGTCTGGGATATTGACAATTTCGGCTTGAATGTTGTTCTGTAAGTGTTCCAAGGTATTGGGACGATCATTGTAAACTAGGGACTTGAGATAACCCCAAAGGAAGTAATCAAGGGGAGCTAAATCGGGCGAGCGCGCAGACCAGTTTATGTCCCCTTGCAGGGAGATCAATCGTTCGGGGAAAGCTGCTCTCAAAACATCCATGGACACCCTGGAGGTGTAGGCCATAGCTCTATCTTGTTGGAAACAGACGTTCTCAAGATTTATTTCTTCGAGAGCCGGTAAGAAGAATTGCTGGATCATTGCCATATCGTCGGCTTAATTAGTAAATCACATAAGTCCATTTTTACTTAAAATGAGATTTTTTTGTAATTTATTGCAGAAAACAATAAACTATACTCTAAAAAGTTTGCATGTACCTTAATATTAATAACAATTCAAGGATAATTGTTCTTCAACAGTACCCAACAACATCCTTATACAGAGTGGGCCACTGAAAACAGTAAACGCACAAAACAGCCTGAAAAATTAAACGTTTGGTGAGGTATTTATGGTGATCATTTTGTTGGTCTTTTTTTCTCTTCGGTAATCTGACCGGTGAGATGTACTTATCATTGTTAGAGAATCACATCGATCCAATGTTAACCGACATTCTGGAAAATGATGAACGTTACTTAGAAGATGAGTTGATAATCCAACAAGACGGAGCTCCTCCTCATTTTGCATTACCTGTTAGGCAGTTTTTGGACCGTAGGTTTCCTGGGAGATGGGTTGGACGGAGAGATGCTATCGAATGGCCACCCAGATCTCCAGATCTAGCACCTTTAGATTTCTTTCTGGGAGGCTATTTGAAGTCTAAAGTTTATGCCACGTTACCCGAATCTTTAGAAGATTTACGACATGTTGAACAAAATCTCTATCATTGTATGCAAGTTGGTGGTAGTTGCTTCGAATACTTAATAAAATGGTACTTCAGTTTCTGTCTTTAATTTTGAACATTTAATAAACTTTGTTTTAAACGATTTTTTCTCTGGAATTAATGATCGGATTTCAAAAATAAAAAGACTGCTGAAAAGAGATTTGAAAGGCCTTTAAAACTGTGTAGCGTTTGACACCCCTTTCAATTCAAAATGTTTGGGGTGCAACCTACCCCCATCTTAGGGTTGGAGTTATGCAAATAGTACAAATCCATTCCGATATCCCCCTTCATAATAAAATTGACGTGTTCGAGCGTTTTTCGCAAAATTGATGTTAAGTGGCAAAACGCCAAAACTTGCGTTTAGTGTTTTCAGTGGCCCACTCTGTATAGTTCATTCGATAATAAGAGGTTTTTTTTGCTCTCCTACACTATGTGTGATTTGGGACTTATGTGATTTACTAATTAAGCCGACGATATATCGGTCTGAATTGACGGTAACAGTACAACCGTTTTTTTTGAAAAAAGTGAGGGCCAATGATCCCAACCCTTGATATGGTATACCATACCGTAACGCGATCCAAATCAAGGGGCCTCTCATAGAGTTCTCTGGGATTTGTGTCATTCCGCATGTTCTGTTTATTTACGCAGCCACTAAGGTGAAAATGTGCCTCATCAGAAAAGAACACAACTACGTCTTTTGGCAAGGTGTCACGTATCTGCTCACATAATTTTGATTTCCATAATGACGTGCTGTCAGTTGTTGTACCCCAATCATTTTGCACGGGTGAAAATTGAGCTCAGCGTGGAGAATTCGACGAAGAGAGCGGCCCGACATCCCAAGGGAAACTGCATGTTTACGGGCAGAACGGTTGGGTGACCGCTGAGCAGACACAAGAACTCTTTCCACATTTTCAGATGTCGTAACAGATTTCGGAGGTCCTTTTCTCCTTTTGGAGACACCTCCCGTTTCTCTGAACATATCTACCCACAATAAAACAGATTTAAATGAACACGACCCCATGGGGGAATATCAAAGTAACGAAAGGTACGTTGTACCGCAGTTATTGAGTAATCATTAGAAAACGAGGCTTCTACAGCAAAAGTGCGCTGTTGATTAGACCAAAACATGCTTGCGGCTGAAGAGGGTAAAAACACAAACTTCCCACTCTACTCCTTCCATTGGCCACTTTCTCACCCCTCTGTTATCATCGCTAACTGCACTACAGTATATTCAAAAAAGGAAGTTTCCACGCCTCACCCTGTATATATTAACCAAAATATATTAACAAAAACCAAAATTTTTGATTTAAGATGAAGTTTAATAATGTATTAACTAAAAAATAATTTGTACAAAATATTGTGCAGAAGACAAAAACAGGAAATTAATCATTAGACATTCCTCGAACGTGACACAATCGTTCACGTAATGTTTTACAAGCTTGTAGTTTATATTTAGTCAAAGATTGACTCAAACAATATTTATTTCCGTTCAAACACTTTATTACAACATAACAATTTAAAAAATCTCAATTTTTAATTTTACAAAATAACTTCATTTTTACAAAACAACTACATTCTTACCTAACAACTTCTAAATTTAACTCTAACAACGTCTCATCAAGTTAATTAAATCCTTTAAAGAGTTACCACCAAGGTAAAACGTTAAACCTCAAGGAAAATCAATTTCCATCGTAAATCTTCCTCTTTATCTTTTAAATACGACTTAAACGGTTTTGATTTTTATACAAAAGCTAAATTGAGTTTTGTATATAAATAAACTTTTGTATAAAAAGTTTGAAATAAGTAGTTAATCTTGTTAATAATGAATCCTAACTGTAACAAAGTCATCAAGTATTATAGGTCGGTAATTTAAATGAATCTAAGCTCAAAGTTAAATGGTTTGAACATTCCGTTCGTTCTTGTCCGGTTTACAGTTAGTTGTAGAGAGTAATTGCGGGTCGATTCAGCTTCCTGCTGGACATTGGACCGATGTTTTGAAACCGTTTTAAGGTTTTGTTATAAATTTGTTTTAGTTTCTATAAGATATAAAAAGTCTAGATGTAATTAAGACTTCTTAATTAAGACTTATAATTGATAGAAATAAAAAAATGTAATCTATCTAACTACACGATGAAATTAAAAAAATATATCAATTAATTGTAGTTGAAGAATGGAGAATGTGTTGTTTCTTAGTGTAATAGTTAATCGAGTTATTGTATAACAAAGGGGACATTAAGTAGTTGGTAAACTTTCTAACCAGTTTGAGTGGAGTACACGACGATCAGCCATTTTGCATAGGTCTGGTCTATCTGGTAACAAAATGGCGAGGTCACCGACTTTATCGTGTCTCTGTGCTGTTGTAGAGAAGTATATTTAACTGTGATCTCACAGGGCGACCCGTTAGGCGAGTTCGTTAGGCCACCGAGTCGCCCCGCGAGGAGAGATTTTGATATTAAACCAAACGCCAAACCTTTCACTTTGAAATTCTTTTCTAAACTTGCATCAAATTATATACTATAATAAAGTTGTAACTACAAAACGTCTTTTTTTAATTAAAATTAGAATGTTTTAAGTTTAATTTAGAAAAAAAATCAAATCAAAATCTTTAAAATTCAATTTTTTACGAATTTTTTAAAAATTATTCATTTTTAAACCTAAAAAATTTTTTGTCAACTTTGAAAATTTTTTTAATTTTTTTGGTAAAATTTAGAATAAAGCGGACTTTTTTAATTAAAACTAGAATGTTTTTAGTTTCATTTAGAAAAAAAATCAGATCAAAATCTTTAAAATTCAATTTTTTACGAATTTTTAAAAAATATTCATTTCTTAACCTAAAAATAAAAAAATGTTTCCAACTTTGAAAATTTTTTTAATTTTTTTGGTAAAATTTAGAATAATGCGGTCTTTTTAAATTAAAACTAAAATCTTTTTAGTTTCATTTAGAAAAAAAATCAGATCAAAATCTTTAAAGTTCAATTTACTATGATTTTCTTTAAAATGAATTTTTAAAAAGTAATTTTCTAACCTAAAAAATTTTTTTCCAACTTTGAAAATTTTTTTAATTTTTTTGATAAAATTTAGAATTAAGCGGACTTTTTTAATTAAAACTAAAATCTTTTTAGTTTCATTTAAAAAAAAAATCAAATCAAAATCTTTAAAATTCGATTTTTTACGAATTTTTAAAAATATTCAATTCTTAACCTAAAAATAAAAAAAATTTTTCCAACTTTGAAAATTTTTTTAATCTTTTTGGTAAAATTTAGAATTAAGCGGACTTTTTTAATTAAAACTAAAATCTTTTTAGTTTCATTTAGAAAAAAAATCAGATCAAAATGTTTACAAATGAATTCTTGATGAATTTTTTTAAAACAAAACGAGATCCCGAGGGTGTTTAAAAATAAGCTTAAAGTCGGGAAATAATTGGGAGTTAAAAAAATCGATTTTGAGGTTTATTTATTGAAATTAAGGAAATTAGGAAATTAAAAAATTATTTTTATATTAAACTAGAATCTTTTTAGTTTCATTTAGAAAAAAAATCAGATCAAAATCTTTAAAATTCGATTTTTTACGAATTTTTAAAAAATATTCATTTCTTAACCTAAAAATAAAAAAAAATTTTCCAACTTTGAAAATTTTTTTAATTTTTTTGGTAAAATTTAGAATAAAGCGGACTTTTTTAATTAAAACTAGAATGTTTTTAGTTTCATTTAGAAAAAAAATCAGATCAAAATCTTTAAAATTCAATTTTTTACGAATTTTTAAAAAAATATTTATTTCTTAACCTAAAAATAAAAAAATTTTTTCCAACTTTGAAAATTTTTTTAATTTTTTTGGTAAAATTTAGAATAAAGCGGACTTTTTTAGTTAAAATTGGAATGTTTTAAGTGTCATTTAGAAAAAAAATCAGATCAAAATCTTTAAAATTCGATTTTTTACGAATTTTTAAAAAATATTCATTTCTTAACCTAAAAATAAAAAAGAATTTCCAACTTTGAAAATTTTTTTAATTTTTTTGGTAAAATTTAGAATTAAGCGGACTTTTTTAATTAAAACTAAAATCTTTTTAGTTTCATTTAGAAAAAAAATCAGATCAAAATCTTTAAAAATTAATTTTTGATGCATTTTTAAAATTGATTGATTATTTTAACTTGGAAACTTAAGAAAGTATTCACACCTTCCAAAAAAAAACACTCACAACTTTATTTGTACGAATATTAAGAAACGTTTTAAACGTCAGGTTAAAATTAAAACCTCCTCTTTTGAACCCACACATATTTCAGGTACGTTTCAGAAGCTTTTTTTTATTCAAACCGGTTTAAAAACAAACTTACGGTTTGATTACTTCACAACCCAACTTTAGGTAGTTTTGTAGTTAAAAAGAAAAAGAAATGAAACGTCTTCGAATTCTCTTCGCGCGACCAAATAAGTCGAAGAAACAAGAAATGAAAGATACGATTGTGAAACGTGGGCGATTCACGTTGCAAAATTTAAAACCTTTGCGTAGGTGATAAAATGTGAAAGGAACGGAATAAAAACTTAATAGATTTTAAGTTTAATAAACAAATTAAAATTTAAAATTTGAAAAGTAAAAACTGAAAGATAGTTCTTATTAAAAGTAGTCCAAGCGACTTTTAACACACAATATATCAATTAAGTCATTTTGATATTGTTCTTTCGCGTTCTCTTTTCACGTTCGAGCGGTTTAGAGAGAAAAAAAGAAAACAATCACTTTCTTCGCTTTCCTTACAACTAATTAAGGTCCAATTATTCATTTCCTAGAAATTTCTTTCGTTTGAAATTTTAAAAAAATAAAAGGATTTTAAATATTTTTAAAAAAATTCTTCTTAAGTTATTTTATTCAATTTTATTCAACCAGTTTTGGTTTGGGAAAGGTCAGTAATGTAAAACGACTGACTGCAAAACTTAATCGATTCTCAGTCCCAAATCTATAATCATCTCGAACCCGTTTCATAATTAATAATGATAAAGATACCATAACTCGGTTCGGAAGACCTTCAAGTTGCCTTTCTCAGGTAGATGTAGGTCTTGGTTATGTAATAATAATCAATGAATTTTCTTTAATAATTAATCTCTTGAATCTTCAGTAAGTTTTTTACGCTTAGTATAAAAAAATGTACAATGAAAATGAAACACCCTATATATATATTTTTTAATTAAATTATTAATCCTTCCATAAATAATCCAACTTTAACTCTTAACTCTTTTTGTTACTTAAGTGTAATAAATTTAAAAGTGAATTCAAGGTTACAAAACCATATTTTTTTTTCTTTCGGTTTCGTTTCACTTTTTATTCTTCTTCTCACTTTTATTACCACTGTCTTCATTCCTTCGCGTTTCTTCGTCTCCTCGTTATTCCTCGCACGTCTTTCCCGGTGATATATTATCACACGTTTTGTATCCAACCAACGTTCAACATATTCTCTTTTACTAGTTGTTAGTTGTCATTCTCTTTTATTCGTTGTTATTCCTGGGTTTTAATTTTTTTTTTATTTAATTTGTATGCAACATCAGACCTTGAGTCTATTTTAATCTTTATGTCATGATTCACTAAACCCGTGATTTGAATTATTATTAAATAAAATTTAAAAAATTTTTTATTAGTCATTTTTATAAAATTTCTAAATCTAAATCTAAATTAAATTAAATTAAATTAAATTAAATTCGCAAATTAAAAAACAAGTAATAAGGAGAAGGTGTTTTTTTTATTATCTACATGACATAAAAAAAATTTCATAATAATAAAATTCCTTACCTTAGCAGTTTATGGGGTGCATTCGAAAAGTCATGAATACCGCCTTTTCGGAAAAGTTTGATCTCGAATCCGATTCAAAACGGAATTGAATGTGATGAGAGGAACATTTATCGAAAGGCACAAACCGGAAACGAACGAATGCGAGCTTGGCCAAAGTAACTAACGCGAGAACGAACGTTGGAACACTGCGAAGGTGTTCCCAGCGCACCTGGTGATTCGTGCGATTGCGAGCAGTGTGGTGATGGTGCGGTGTGCGCTCTATCCCCACTTTGTGAAGGAATCTTTGCTGCTCTAATGACGTCGCAAACGATTTCGTAGATCACCGCACAGATCACCTGGAGCAAGCTCTAAAGGTGCTTTTCTTATTTAAGAATTGATTAGATTCTTAAAAATTCCACAAAAATAAAAAAGTAATACTTCCTCTGTCCGAAAATAGTTGCTACATTTTAGTTTAATGTAAAAATTATCATAAATATATAAGTTAAATTAATTTATTAAATATCAGTAGGTATATCAGTAGAACATACAATAATCGAAATGTGCGATGTCTTAACCTCCACTTAGCTATTGCCCACGTTTTGTGATAAGTAATTGTTAACTGTAAAATTTGAATTTTTTTGAATTTTAACCGCTCTTCATCAAAAATGGTTCGAAATATTTCGGAAACAAATCAAAGAGGTGGGAAAAATGCGGAGAATTTAGTAATAAGCAAATAAAACAAATTTTACATTATTTCTTGCAAAATGTGGAGGATAAAATTTGAATAGAGACGCGATAAGTGCAGGCTGCACGTAATTTTTTTGCAGTCGTTCAACAATTTCGAGATTCTGGGAACAAATAAAAGATTGTTTAAGTAAAAACGCAATAATTAATATTAACTCCCGTAAAAATAATTGTGGTCGAAAAGTTAAAGATTACAATCAACAAATTACTAATATATGCTCTATACCTTTATGTAAAAGAACCACATGAAGATCGTTAGCTTGTTCAAGTAAAATTCAAAAAAAAAATACGTTGCATAATAGATTTAAAAATGGAAAAGAAATTAAGAGAGTAACCAGTTTTATTAAGCCGTTACTTACCGAAGAAAATAAACGGCGCCGAATAGAGTTTTGTTTAAAATTTGTATTGCCGACGGGGTATTTTGAGAATTTACTAAACTATATTCACATTGACGAAAAATGGTTTTATTTAACCAAAACAAAAAAAAGTTTTTATGTCACTCCGGAACAAGAAATGCCGCATAGAACTTGTAAAAGTAAAAGGTTCATTACAAAAGTAATATTCATGTCGGCAGTTGCACGTCCACGTTGGGATTTTCACAAAAAGAAAATTTTTATATGGCCATTTATAAACTCTTTACCAGCCAAAAGAAATAGCAAAAATTGGACTAAGGGAACACTAATAACCAAAACTGTAGAAAGTGTCAATAAAAAAGAAGTAAGAAAAATGATGTGAAATAAATTGATTTCAGCAGTACGGGAGAAATGGCCTTTTGGTGCAAAAAAACATACAATATTTATTCAGCAAAATAATGTAAAACCGCATTTGTACACTGACGATTGAACATTAATCTAATCTTTCTGTAGTGATGGTTGGGATATTCAACTGATATCTCAACCACCGAATAGCCTTAACTTAAGTGTGTTGGATTTAGGTTTTTTTAGTTCATAAATTATTTTGTATTTTCATTTAAAAACGATAAACTGTTGTACATAAAATTCTTCTGTTTTTGATACACCTTAAAATAAATAAATAAAATGTAGCAACTATTCTCGGACAAAAATTAAACTAAAATGTAGCAACTATTTTCGGACAGAGGAAGTAATAAAAATTCCACAAAAATTAGTTATATTGAATATAATTTCACCAAAAGTTATTAAATTTGGGGTCAATTCTACTAAAAACTTAATGAATTTTTTAAAAATTCCACCCAAAATCAATAAAATTGGTAAAAATTCCATGAAAAACTTACTTCCTAAAAATTAAAAAATTAAAAAACTTATATTCCTAAAAATTCCACCAAAGTCAACAACATTTTAACAATTCCACCAAATATCTACTAAATTTTTTCAATTTTTCACCAAAGCTACAAAAATTAGTTAAATCGAATATAATTTCACCAAAAATTATTAAATTTGGAGTCAATTCTATTATAAAAATTCCACCAAAAATTAATAAAATTGGAAATATTTCACTAAAAACTTACTAAATTCGTAAAAATTCCATAAAAAAACACTGATTTAAAAAAAAGTTCCATCAAAAATGAATAAAATTCGCAAAAATTCCGCCAATGTTATCAAAATTTTTAACAATTCCATCAAAAACATACTGAATTTTATAAAAATTCCACCAAAAATTAATAAAATTGGAAAAATTTCACTAAAAACTTACTAAATTCGTAAAAATTCCATAAAAAACACTGAATTTTTTAAGAATTCCATCAAAAATGAATAAAATTCGCAAAAATTATACCAATGTTAACAAAATTTTTGATAATTCCACCAAAAACGTACTGAATTTTTTTAAAATTCCGTCTAAAATTAATACAATTTGTAAAAATTCCACCAAAAATTAATGAAATTGGAAAAATTTCACTAAAAACTTACTAAATTCGTAAAAATTCCATTAAAAAAACACTGAATTTTTTAAAAATTCCATCAAAAATGAATAAAATTCGCAAAAATTCCACCAATGTTATCAAAGTTTTTAACAATTCCATCAAAAACATTCTGAATTTTTTAAAAATTCCACCAAAAATTAATACAATTTGTAAAAATTCCACGAAAAATTAATGAAATTGGAAAAATTTCACTAAAAACTTACTAAATTCGTGAAAATTCCATAAAAAAACACTGAATTTTTTAAAAATTCCATCAAACACGAATAAAATTTGCAAAAATTCCACCAATATTATCAAGATTTTTGATAATTCCACCAAAAACGTACTGAATTTTTTAAAAATTCCACCAAAAATTAGTACAATTTGTAAAAATTCCACCAAAAATTAATGAAATTGGAAAAATTTCACTAAAAACTTACTAAATTCGTAAAAATTCCATAAAAAAACACTGAATTTTTTAAAAATTCCATCAAAAACGAATAAAATTTGGAAAAATTCCACCAATGTTATCAAAATTTTTGATAATTCCACCAAAAACGTACTGAATTTTTTTAAAATTCCGTCTAAAATTAATACAATTTGTAAAAATTCCACCAAAAATTAATAAAATTGAAAAAATTTCACTAAAAACTTACTAAATTCGTAAAAATTCCATAAAAAAACACTGAATTTTGTTAAAATTCCATCGAAAATGAATAAAATTCGCAAAAATTCCACCAATGTTATCAAAATTTTTGGTAATTCCACCAAAAACATACTGAATTTTTTTAAAATTCCACCAAAAATTAATACAATTTGTAAAAATTCCACCAAAAACTTACTAAATTCATAAGAATTTTACCAAAGACACTGAATTTTTTTTAATTCCACCAGAAATGAATAAAATTCGTAAAAATTCCACCAAAGCTATTAAAATATTTGATAATTCCACCAAAAACATACTGAATTTTTAAAAAATTCCACCAAAGATTTACTAAATTCATAAGAATTTTACCAAAAACACTGAATTTTTTAAAATTCTACCAGAAATGAATAAAATTCGCAAAAATTCCACCAAAGCTATTAAAATATTGGATAATTCCACCAAAAACATACTGAATTTTTTAAAAATTCCACCAGAAATGAATAAAATTCGCAAAAATTCCACCAATGTTATCAAAATTTTTGATAATTCCACCAAAAACATATTGAATTTTTTAAAAATTCCACCAAAAATTAATACAATTTGTAAAAATTCCACCAAAAACTTACAAAATTCATAAGAATTTTACCAAGAATACAGATTTTTTTTAAATTCCACCAGAAATGAATAAAATTCGTAAAAATTCCATCAATGTTATCAAAATTTTTGATAATTCCACCAAAAACATATTGAATTTTTTAAAAATTCCACCAAAAATTAATACAATTTGTAAAAATTCCACCAAAAACTTACTAAATTCATAGGCATTTTACCTAAAACTCTGATTTTTTTTTTAATTCCACCAGAAATGAATAAAATTCGTAAGAATTCCACCAATGTTATCAAAAATTTTGATAATTCCACCAAAAACATACTGAATTTTTTAAAAATTCCATCGGAAATGAATAAAATTCGCAAAAATTCCACCAAAGCTATTAAAATATTTAACAACCACACCCAAAACTTACTGAATTTTTTTTATTCCACCAAAAATTTACAAAAATCCTAAAAATTACACCGAAATTGTCAACATTTTTAACAATTCTACCAAAGACTTACCAAATTTTTTTAAAATTCCACCAAAATGTCCAAATTCTTTAAGAATTCCACCAAAAATCAATCAAATTATAAACAATTTCATTAAAAATTAACAAAAACCTTGAAAATTCCATCAAAAACTTAGTAGATTCGTAAAAATTCCATAGAAAAACATTGAATTTTTTAAAAATTCCATCAAAAATGAATAAAATTCGCAAAAATTCCACCAATGTTATCAAAATTTTTGACAATTCCACCAAAAACGTACTGAATTTTTTAAAAATTTCACCAAAAATTAATACAATTTGTAAAAAGTCCACTAAAAACTTACTAAATTTATAAGAATTTTACCAAAAACACTGATTTTTTTAAAATTCCACCAGAAATGAATGAAATTCACAAAAATTCCACCAATGTTATAAAAATTTTCGACAATTTCGCCAAAAACGTACTGAATTTTTTAAAAATTCCCCCAAAAATTAATACAATTTGTAAAAATTCCACCAAAAACTTACTGAATTCATAAGAATTTTACCAAAAGCACTGATTTTTTTTTAAATTCCACCAGAAATGAATAAAATTCGTAAAAATTCCACCAATGTTATCAATATTTTTGATAATTCCACCAAAAACGTACTGAATTTTTTAAAAATTCCAACAAAAATTAATAAAATTGGAAAAATGTCACTAAAAACTTACTAATTTCGTAAAAATTCCATAAAAACACTGAATTTTTAAAAAAATCCATCAAAAACGAATAAAATTCGGAAAAATTCCACCAATGTTATCAAAATTTTTGATAATTCCACCAAAAACGTAGTGATTTTTTTAAAAATTCCACCAAAAATTAATACAATTTGTAAAAAGTCCACCAAAAACTTACTAAATTTATAAGAATTTTACAAAAAATACTGAATTTTTTTAAATTCCACCAGAAATGAATAAAATTCTCAAAAATTCCACCAATGTTATCAAAATTTTTGATAATTCCACCAAAACCGTACTGAATTTTTTAAAAATTCCACCAAAAATTTACTAAATTCATAAGAATTTTACCAAAAACACTGAATTCTTTTAAAATTCCACCAGAAATGAATAAAATTCGCAAAAATTCCACCCAAGCTATTAAAATATTTAACAACTACACCCAAAACTTATTGAATTTTTTTTTATTCCACCAAAAATTTACAAAAATCCTAAAAATTACACCGAAATCTTCAAAGTTTTTAAAAATTCCACCAAAAACTTACCAAATTTTTTAAAAATTCCACCAAAATGTCCAAATTCTTTTAAAATTTCACCAAAAATCAATAAAATTAGAAACAATTTCATTAAAAATTAACTAAAACCTTGAAAATTCAAAACTTAGTAAATTCATAAAAATTCCACCAAAGTTACTAAAATTTTTAATAATTTTAAAAATAATGAATTTTTTAAAAATTCCACCAAAAAACTTACAAAATTTGTAAAAATTCCACCAAAAATTTACCAATTTTTTTTTAATTCCACCAAAAACTTACTAAATTCGTAAAACTTCCACCAAAGTTACCAAAATGTTGATCAATTCCGCCAAAAACAATAAATTCTTTTAGAAAAATACTAAAAATAAAACTAAACTAGTGGTAAAAAATTTTACCAACTTTGGAAATTTTTTTAATTTTTTTGATAATAATTAGAAGAAATTTGTCTTTTTAGAATGAAAATAGAATCTTTTAAATTCAATTTAAAACAAAAATCATTTCTTAACACCAAAAAATAAATTTTGTACGATTTTTTAAAGTTGATCGATTTTTTTTTAAAATTAGGTTAATTAACTATCAAAAAATGTTACCAGGTTTAGAATTTTTTTAAATTTTTTTGATAACAATTAGAACAAATTTGTCTTTTTAGAATGAAAATAGAATCTTTTATGTTTAATTTAAAACAAAAATTATTTCATAATCCCAAAAAATAAGTTCTGTACGATGTTTTAAAGATGATCGATTTTTTTAAAAAATAGGTTAGTTAACTGTCAAAAAATTTTGCCAACTTTGAAAATTTTTTTAATTTTTTTGGTAAAATTTGGAACGAAGCGGTCTTTTTAAATTAAAACTAGAATATTTTTAGTTTTATTTAGAAAAAAATCAGATCAAAATCTTTAAAATTCAATTTTTTAGGAATTTTTAAAAAATATTCATTTCTTAAGTTAAGAAATTTTTTGTCAACTTTAAAAATTTTTTTAATTTTTTTGATAAAATTTAGAATAAAGCGGTCTTTTTAAATTAAAACTAGAATCTTTTTAGTTTCATTTAGAAAAAAAATCAGATCAAAATCTTTAAAGTTCAATTTACTATGATTTTTTTAAAAATGAATTTTTAAAAAGTAATTTTTTAACCTAAAAAATTTTTTGCCAACTTTGAAAATTTTTTTAATTTTTTTGGTAAAATTTAGAACTAAGCGGTCTTTTTAAATTAAAAGTAGAATCTTTTTAGTTTCATTTAGAAAAAAAATCAGATCAAAATCTTTAAAATTCAATTTTTTACGAATTTTTAAAAAATATTCATTTTTTAATTTAAAAAAATTTTTGTCAACATTGAAAATTTTTTTAATTCTTTTGGTAAAGTTTAGAATAAAGCGGTATTTTAAAATTAAAACTAGAATCTTTTTAGTTTCATTTAAAAAAAAATCAGATCAAAATCTTTAAAATTCAATTTTTTACGAGTTTTAAAAAAATATTCATTTTTTTAACATAAAAAAATTTTTGTCAACTTTAAAAATTTTTTTAATTTTTTTGGTAAAATTTAGAATTAAGCGGACTTTTTTAATTAAAACTAGAATCTTTTTAGTTTCATTTAGAAAAAAAAACAGATTGAAATCTTTAAAATTTTTTACGAATTTTTAAAAAATATTCATTTCCTAATTTAAAAAATTTTTTGCCAACTTTGAAAATTTTTTTAATTTTTTTGGTAAAATTTAGAATAAAGCGGTCTTTTTAAATTAAAACTAGAATCTCTTTACTTTCATTTAGAAAAAAAATCAGATCAAAATCTTTAAAGTTCAATTTACTATGACTTTTTTAAAAATGAATTTTTAAAAAGTAATTTTTTAACTTAAAAAATTTTTTGCCAACTTTGAAAATTTTTAAAATTTTTTTGGTAAAATTTAGAATAAAGCGGACTTTTTTAATTAAAATTAGAATCTTTTTAGTTTCATTTAGAAAAAAAAATCAAATCAAAATCTTTAAAATTCAATTTTTTACGAATTTTTAAAAAATATTCATTTCTTAACCTAAAAATAAAAAAATTCTTTCCAACTTTGAAAATTTTTTTCATTTTTTTGGTAAAATTTAGAATTAAGCGGACTTTTTTAATTAAAATTAGAATGTTTTAAGTTTCATTTAGAAAAAAAATCAGATCAAAATCTTTAAAATTCAATTTTTTAGGAATTTTAAAAAAATATTCATTTGTTAAGTTAAAAAATTTTTTGTCAACTTTAAAAATTTTTTTTAATTTTTTTGGTAAAATTTAGAATAAGGCGATCTTTTTTAATTAAAACTAGAATCTTTTTAGTTTCATTTAGAAAAAAAATCAGATCAAAATCTTAAAAGTTCAATTTACTATGATTTTTTTAAAAATGAATTTTTAAAAAGTAATTTTTTAACCTAAAAACATTTTTGTCAACTTTGAAAATTTTTTTAATTTTTTTGGTAAAATTTAGAACCAAGCGATCTTTTTAAATTAAAACTAGAATATTTTTAGTTTCATTTAGAAAAAAAATCAGATTAAAATCTTTAAAATTCGTTTTTTTATGAATTTTTAAAAATATTCATTTTTTAACCTAAAAAATTTTTTTTGTCAACTTTGAAAATTTTTTTAATTTTAGGAATTTTTTTGAATTTTTTTTTAAATTTTTTAGTAGCAATTTTTAGTAATAAAACAAAACTTACAAAAGAAAAAATACTTTATTTTACCGAAAAAAACTTCGTACACGTAACAACAACTCCCGAAAAAAGGAAAACCCAACGAAACTGTTTACGTTTTCATTTTCATTTTCATTTTTATTTTCATAATTGTTTTTGATATTCCCCTCGATTTTTGGTACGGTTATCGTTGTGGTTTCCGTTTTCGGTAATAAATTCCCGAATAACGAACACATTTTTGGTATCCTTTGGAACTCTACGGTTCCGGCATCCGGAACCCCGGAGTGTATTCCAACAGTTGAGCCCTCAGTTTGGTCGCCAATTCGTGTATAACGTCCCTAAATATAATGGAATCGACGTTCTCGCCCAACATTACGAACAGAAACCAATCGCCCATCTTTCCCTTCTTCACGATCAGATCCAAATCCTCCTTCCGGATCAACCGGAAGCGGAATCTCAACAGGTAAACCCTCATTCTCGGCGATAAAATGATGACGGTTCGGTAAACGAGGATTCCCGCGGAGAGAAACGCCAAAATGATGAACCAAAACCAGAGGAAGACGTAGATCTTTTCGTTTACGACGTTCAAAGGTAAAATGCAGATCGCGTCGTGACGTTCTATCTCTCCGGAAACGCCGTACTTGTAAAAGGTGCACTTGGTCATTCGAGGAAAAATTTGGATCATCGGATCGACGCGATCTTCTTCATCGGAGTCCATGAATTTTATCACGTTGATGCCGAATGTTAGAAATGCACCGTCGAAAAAACGATTCATTAAAAACATTTGCCCTTTAAATAAAATTAATAAAAATATTTAGCTGGAATTACAAATTAAAGATCTAACACTAAGTTAAAGTTATAAGACTAAACCTAGAACTGGGAGTTTTTCACAACTTTGGAATCGCCGATTTTAATGAAAGTTGTGACCAAGCGAAAGACATTGGTTAGCAAAAAAATTTTTAGATTAGGAAATGAATATTTTTAAAAAATTCGTAAAAAATTGAATTTTAAAGATTTTGATTTGATTTTTTTTGTAAATGAAACTGAAAATATTCTAGTTTTAATTTAAAAAGACCGCTTCCTTCTAAATTTTACCAAAAAAATTAAAAAAATTTCCAAAGTTGGCAAAAATTTTTTTAGGTTAAGAAATGAATAATTTTTAAAAAAATTGTAAAAAATTGAATTTTAAAGATTTTGATGTGATTTTTTTTCTAAATGAAACTAAAAAGATTCTAGTTTTAATTTAAAAAGACCGCTTTATTCTAAATTTTACCAAAAAAATTAAAAAAATTTTCAAAGTTGGTAAAAAATTTTTTAGGTTAAAAAATGAATAATTTTAAAAAAATTCGTAAAAAATTGAATTTTAAAGATTTTGATCTGATTTTTTTTCTAAATGAAACTAAAAAGATTCTAGTTTTAATTTAAAAAGGCCGCTTTATTCTAAATTTTACCAAAAAAATTAAAAAAATTTTCAAAGTTAGCAAAAAATTTTTTAGGTTAGAAAATTACTTTTTAAAAATTCATTTAAAAAAAAATCATAGTAAATTGAACTTTAAAGATTTTGGTCTGATTTTTTTTCTAAATGAAACTAAAAAGATTCTAGTTTAAATTTAAAAAGACCGCTTAATTCTAAATTTTACCAAAAAAATTTAAAAAAATTTCAAAGTTGGCAAACAATTTTTTTAGGTTAAGAAATGAATAATTTTTAAAAAATTCGTAAAAAATTGAATTTTAAAGATTTTGATCTGGTTTTTTTTCTAAATGAAAGTAAAAAGATTCTAGTTTTAATTTAAAAAGACCGCTTCGTTCTAAATTTTACCAAAAAAATTAAAAAAATTTTCAAAGTTGGCAAAAAACTTTTTAGGTTAAAAAATGAATAATTTTAAAAAAATTCGTATAAAATTGAATTTTAAAGATTTTGATATGATTTTTTTTCTAAATGAAACGAAAAAGATTCTAGTTTTAATTTAAAAAGACCGCTTTATTCTAAATTTTATCAAAAAAATTAAAAAAAATTTCAAAGTTAGCAAAACATTTTTTAGGTTAGAAAATTACTTTTTAAAAATTCATTTAAAAAAAAATCATAGAAAATTGAATTTTAAAGATTTTGATCTGATTTTTTTTCTAAATGAAACTAAAAAGATTCTAGTTTTAATTCAAAAAGACCGCTTCGTTCTAAATTTTACCAAAAAAATTTAAAAAATTTTCAAAGTTGGGAAAAATTTTTTTAGGTTAAGAAATGAATAATTTTTAAAAAATTCGTAAAAAATTGAATTTTAAAGATTTTGATCTGATTTTTTTTCTAAATGAAACTAAAAAGATTCTAGTTTTAATTAAAATAGACCGATTTATTCTAAATTTTACCAAAAAAATTTAAAAAATTTTCAGAGTTGGCAAAAATTTTTTTAAGTTAGGAAATGAATAATTTAAAAAAAAATCGTAAAAAGTTGAATTTTAAAGATTTTGATCTGATTTTTTTTCTTAATGAAACTAAAAAGATTCTAGTTTTAATTTAAAAAGGCCGCTTTATTCTAAATGTTAGCAAAAAAATTAAAACAATTTTCAAAGTTGGCAAAAAATTTTTTAGGTTAAAAAATGAAGAATTTTTTAAAAATTCGTAAAAAATTGAATTTTAAAGATTTGGATCTGATTTTTTTTCTAAATGAAACGAAAAAGATTTTAGTTTTAATTTAAAAAGACCGCTTTATTCTAAATTTTACCAAAAGAATTAAAAAAATTTTCAAAGTTGGAAAAAAATTTTTTAGGTTAGAAAATTACTTTTTAAAAATTCATTTTTAAAAAAATCATAGTAAATTGAATTTTAAAGATTTTGATCTGATTTTTTTTCTAAATGAAACTAAAAAGATTCTAGTTTTAATTTAAAAGGACCGCTTTATTCTAAGTTTTACCAAAAAAATTAAAAAAATTTTCAAAGTTGGAAAAAAATTTTTTAGGTTAGAAAATTACTTTTTAAAAATTCATTTAAAAAAAAATCATAGTAAATTGAATTTTAAAGATTTTGATCTAATTTTTTTTCTAAATGAATCTAAAAAGATTCTAGTTTTAATTTAAAAAGACCGCTTTATTCTAAATTTTACTAAAAAAATTTAAAAAAATTTTCAAAGTTGGCAAAAAAATTCTTAGGTTAGAAAATTACTTTTTAAAAATTCATTTTTAAAAAATCATAGAAAATTGAACTTGAAAGATTTTGATCTGATTTTTTTTCTAAGTGAAATTAAAAAGATTCTAGTTTTAATTTAAAAAGGCCGCTTTATTCCAAATTTTACTAAAAAAATTAAAAAAATTTTCAAAGTTGGTAAAAAATTTTTTAGGTTAGAAAATTACTTTTTAAAAATTCATTTTTAAAAAAATCATAGTAAATTGAACTTTAAAGATTTTGATCTGATTTTTTTTCTGAATGAAACTAAAAATATTCTAGATTTAATTTAAAAAGTCTGCTTTATTTTAAATTTTACCAAAAAAATTAAAAAAATTTTCAAACTTGGTAAAAAATTTTTTAGGTTAAGAAATGACTAATTTTTAAAAAATTCGTAAAAAATTGTATTTTAAAGATTTTGATGTGATTTTTCTTCTAAATGAAACTAAAAAGATTCTAGTTTTAATTTAAAAAGGCCGCTTTATTCTAAATTTTACCAAAAAAATTAAAAAAAATTTCAAAGTTAGCAAAAAAAATCGGTGATTCCAAAGTCGTCTAATGAAAGTTTTCGTATTTAAAGGGTTAATTTTTTTTAACATTTCTTACCTATGACGTTTATAAGAGCTAAAAATTCGCATATAAAGTACTTATACGCCCACCAATTGTGATATCGAAAATTCTCGCAGAGATAATCGAGCATCAAACGTTTCTTTAATTTCTTCTCGGTTTCCGAGCAAATTCCGATGTCCAGGTCCATCATTAAAGCGTGAATTTTCCCGCCTTCCCACGATTTCCACAGCCATCGGGGCGTGTAAAATAATATAGCCTGAAAAAATAAAAATAAATAATTTAAGTACTTTAATTTTAACAAAATTTAACAAAATTTAACAAAAAAAGTTTCAAAATTTTAACATTAAAAAGTAATAAAATTACAAAACGATGTGATAAGTAATTTTCCTAACAATTAAATAAAATAATTCATTTTTCGTATATTTTCCCAGACGGATAATTCGAGCAATTTCCTGTACTTCTAGGTTATATACTTAAAACTTATATATTGTCTATTTTTAAGTGAGATCGGCGCCGTATTTAGTTCAAGGTTACTATACTTAGTTGAGATCTGGTTAATTATTACGTGTAAAATCCTGAAAATGTTATTAAACACTTTAGACATTTACAAAAAAATATATACAGTGCGTTCTATTGAAAGAATTTATTTCGAATTCAGTTATCGTTTAATTAAAGCTGTAAATCATTTTTTAATCGTCGTAAATCAAGCATCTCTTGATTTTTGAAATCAAATTTTTATTCCGAGAGTTTACCATCTCGTAAATAAACCCGACCCATTTCCCATCAAAAAGAAAATGTTCCCTTTCGATTATTTACCTTCCCGGATTAATTCGAAAACATACCGAGACGATTCGGGAAATTTATTTCTCGCATTAACGTCAATATCCTTATTATTTATTGATCGAATAATCAACACACGTGTTTTTTACGATGTATTTCTTTGATTTTAATTTCTATTTGTTTTATAGTCGTCCACACCAAAGTTAAATAACCTAATTTTTTTAAAAATTCGATCAATTTTAAAAAATCGTAGCGACTTTATTTTTAAAGATTAAGAAATGATTTTTATACCAATTTGAACTTAAAATATCCTATTTTTAATTTAAAAAGGCAAATTTTTCTTAATTATTACCAAAAAATTTAAAAAAATTTTCAAAGTTGGTAAAAATTTTTGACTGTTAGATTACCTAATTTTTTTTAAAAATTCGATCAATTTTAAAAAATTCGTAAAAAATTGACTTTTAAAAATTTTGACTTGATTTTTTTTCTAAATGAAACTAAAAAGATTCTAGTTTTAATTTAAAAAGACCACTTCGTTCTAAATTTTACCAAAAAAATTAAAAAAAATTTCAAAGTTGACAAAAAATTTTTTAGGTTAGAAAATTGCTTTTTAAAAATTCATTTTTAAAAAAATCATAGTAAATAGAATTTTAAAGATTTTAACCTGATTTTTTTTCTAAATGAAAGTAAAAAGATTCTAGTTTTAATTTAAAAAGACCACTTTGTTCTAAATTTTACCAAAAAAATTTAAAAAATTTTCAAAGTTGACAAAAAAAATTTTTAGATTAAAAAATGAACATTTTTTAAAAATTCGTAAAAAATTGACTTTTAAAGATTTTCATCTTATTTTTTTTCTAAATGAAACTAAAAAGATTCTAGTTTTAATTTAAAAAGACCGCTTCGTTCTAAATTTTACAAAAAAAATTAAAAAAATTTTCAATGTTGGCAAAAAATTTTTTTAGATTAAAAAATGAACATTTTTTAAAAATTCGTAAAAAATTGAATTTTAAAGATTTTGATCTGATTTTTTTTCTAAATGAAACTAAAAAGATTCTAGTTTTAATTTAAAAAGACCGCTTTGTTCTAAATTTTACCAAAAAAAATAAAAAAATTTTCAAAGTTGGCAAAAATTTTTTTTAGGTTATAAAATGAATATTTTTTAAAAATTCATAAAGAATTGAATTTTAAAGATTTTGATCTGATTTTTTTTCTAAATGAAACTAAAAAGATTCTAGTTTTAATTTAAAAAGACCGCTTTATTCTAAATTTTACCAAAAAAATTAAAAAAATTTTCAAAGTTGACAAAAAATTTTTTTAGGTTAAAAAATGAATATTTTTTAAAAATTCGTAAAAAATTGAATTTTAAAGATTTTCATCTTATTTTTTTTCTAAATGAAACTAAAAAGATTCTAGTTTTAATTAAAAAAATCCGCTTTATTCTAAATTTTACCAAAAAAATTTAAAAAATTTTCAAAGTTAGCAAAAAATTTTTAAATTAGGAAATAAATATTTTTTAAAAATTCGTAAAAAAATGAATTTTAAAGATTTTGATCTGATTTTTCTTATAAATGAAACTAAAAAGATTCTAGTTTTAATTTAAAAGGGCCGCTTCGTTCTAAATTTTACAAAAAAAATTAAAAAAATTTCCAAAGTTGGTAAAATTTTTGGCAGTTAGATAACCTAATTTTTTTAAAAATTCGATCAACTTTAAAAAATCGTACAGAGTTTATTTTTTGGGATTAAGAAATGATTTTTGTTTTAAATTAAACTTAAAAGATTCTATTTTTAATTTAAAAAGGCAAATTTTTCCTAATTATTACCAAAAAATTTAAAAAAATTTCCAAAGTTGGTAAAAATTTTTGACGGTTAGATAACCTCATTAAAAGAAAAATTGAATCAATTTTTTAAAAATCGTACAGAGTTTATTTTTTGGGATTAAGAAATGATTTTTGTTTTAAATTGAACTTAAAAGAGTCTATTTTCATTCTAAAAAGACCAATTTGTTTTAATTATTACCAAAGAATTTAAAAAAATTTTCAAAGTTGGTAAAAATTTTTGACAGTTGGATAACCTAATTTTTTTAAAAATTCGATCAATTTTAAAAAATCGTACAGAGTTTATTGTTAGAGATTAAGAAATGATTTTTGTTTTAAATGAAACATAAAACATTCCAGTTTTAACTAAAAAAGACGGATTTATTCTAAATTTTACCAAAAAAATTAAAAAAATTTTCAAAGTTGGCAAAAATTTTTTAGGTTAAGAAATGAACAATTTTTAAAAATTCGTAAAAAATTGAATTTTAAAGATTTTGATCTGATTTTTTTTCTAAATGAAACTAAAAAGATTCTAGTTTTAATTTAAGAAAACCGCTTCGTTCTAAATTTTACCAAAAAAATTAAAAAAATTTTCAAAGTTAGCAAAAATTTTTGACAGTTAGATAATCTAATTTTTTTAAAAATTCGATCAACTTTAAAAAATCGTACAGAGTTTATTTTTAGAGATTAAGAAATGATTTTTGTTTTAAATGAAACATAAAACATTCTAGTTTTAACTAAAAAAGACCGATTTGTTCTAATTATTACCAAAAAATTTAAAAAAATTTCCAAAGTTGGTAAAAATTTTTGACAGTTGGATAACCTAATTTTTTAAAAAATTCGATCAATTTTAAAAAATCGTACAGAGTTTATATTTTGGGATTAAGAAATGATTTTTGTTTTAAATGAAACATAAAACATTCTAGTTTTAACTAAAAAAGACCGATTTATTCTAATTATTTAAAAAATTTAAAAAAATTTCCAAAGTTGGTAAAAATTTTTGACAGTTAGATAACCTCATTAAAAAAAAAATGGACCAATTTTTAAAAAATTGTACAGATTTTATTTTTTGGGATTAAGAAATGATTTTTGTTTTAAATTGAACTTAAAAGAGTCTATTTTCATTCTAAAAAGACCAATTTGTTCTAACGATTACCAAAAAATTTTAAAAAATTTTCAAAGTTGGTAAAAATTTTTGACAGTTGGATAACCTATTTTTAAAAAAAATTCGATCAATTTTAAAAAATCGTACAGAGTTTATTTTTAGAGATTAAGAAATGATTTTTGTTTTAGATGAAACATAAAACATTCTAGTTTTAACTAAAAAAGACCGATTTATTCTAATTATTACCAAAAAATTTAAAAAAATTTCCAAAGTTGGTAAAAAATTTTGACAGTTAGATAACCTCATTTAAAAAAAAAATTGGATCAATTTTTAATAAATCGTACAGAGTTTATTTTTTGGGATTAAGAAATGATTTTTGTTTTAAATTGAACTTAAAAGAGTCTAGTTTCATTCTAAAAAGACCAATTTGTTCTAATTATTACCAAAAAATTAAAAGAAATTTCCAAGGTTGGTAAAAATTTTTGACAGTTAGATAACCTCATTTAAAAAAAATTGGATCAATTTTTAAAAAATCGTACAGAGTTTATTTTTAGAGATAAAGAAATGATTTTTGTTTTAAATGAAACATAAAACATTCTAGTTTTAACTAAAAAAGACCGATTTATTCTAATTATTACCAAAAAATTTAAAAAAATTTCCAAAGTTGGTAAAAATTTTTGACAGTTAGATAACCTCATTTAAAAAAAATTGGATCAATTTTTAAAAAATCGTACAGAGTTTATTTTTTGGGATTAAGAAATGATTTTTGTTTTAAATTGAATTTAAAAGAGTCTATTTTCATTCTAAAAAGACCAATTTGTTCTAATTATTACCAAAAAATTAACAAAAATTTCCAAAGTTGGTAAAAATTTTTGACAGTTAGATAACCTCATTTAAAAAAAAAATTGGATCAATTTTTAAAAAATCGTACAGAGTTTATTTTTTGGGATTAAGAAATGATTTTTGTTTTAAATTGAACTTAAAAGAGTCTAGTTTCATTCTAAAAAGACCAATTTGTTCTAATTATTACCAAAAAATTAAAAGAAATTTCCAAAGTTGGTAAAAATTTTTGACAGTTAGATAACCTCATTAAAAAAAGTTGGATCAATTTTTAAAAAATCGTACAGAGTTTATTTTTTGGGATTAAGAAATGATTTTTGTTTTAAATTGAACTTAAAAGAGTCTATTTTCATTCTAAAAAGACCAATTTGTTCTAATTATTATCAAAAAATTTAAAAAAATTTCCAAAGTTGGTAAAAATTTTTGACGGTTGGATAACCTCATTAAAAAAAATTTGGATCAATTTTTAAAAAATCGTACAGAACTTATTTCTAAAGATTAAGAAATGATTTTTGTTTTAAATTGAACTTAAAAGAGTCTATTTTCATTCTAAAAATATCAATTTGTTCTAATTATTACCAAAAAATTTAAAAAAATTTCGAAAGTTGGTAAAAATTTTTGACAATTAGATAACCTAATTTTTTAAAAAATTCGACCAACTTTAAAAAATCACACAGAGCTTATTTTTTCATATTAAGAAATGATTTTTGTTTTAAATTGAACTTAAAAAAGTCTATTTTCATTCTAAAAAGACCAATTTGTTCTAATTATTACGAAAAAATTTAAAAAAATTTCCAAAGTTGGTAAAAATTTTTGACAGTTAGATAACCTCACTTAAAAAGAAATTGAATCAATTTTTAAAAAATCGTACAGAACTTATTTTTAGAGATTAAGAAATGATTTTTGTTTTAAATTCAAGATAAAAGAGTCTATTTTCATTCTAAAAAGACCAATTTGTTCTAATTATTGTCAAAAAATTTAAAAAAATTTCCAAAGTTGGTAAAAATTTTTGACAGTTAGATAACCTCATTTAAAAAAAAATTGAATCAATTTTTAAAAAATCGTACTGAACTTATTTTGAGAGATTAAGAAATGATTTTTGTTTTAAATGAAACATAAAACATTCTAGTTTTAACTAAAAAAGACCGATTTATTCTAAATTTTACCAAAAAAATTAAAAAAATTTTCAAAGTTGGCAAACATTTTTTTAGGTTAAGAAATGAATAATTTTAAAAAAATTCGTAAAAATTGAATTTTAAAGATTTTGATGTGATTTTTTTTCTAAATGAAACTAAAAAGATTCTAGTTTTAATTAAAAAAGTCCGCTTAATTCTAAATTTTACCAAAAAAATTAAAAAAATTTTCAAAGTTGACAAAAAAATTTTTTAGGTTAAAAAATGAACATTTTTTAAAAATTCGTAAAAAATTGAATTTTAAAGATTTTGATCTGATTTTTTTCTAAATGAAACTAAAAAGATTCTAGTTTTAATTTAAAAAGCCAAATTTTTCCTAATTATTATCAAAAAAATTAAAAAAATTCCCAAAGTTTTTCTTTTTTATGGAGGATTCAATATTTGAAAAACGTAACAAAACCAAATTGGAACACGGTCATTGCACCAGAAGTTCTCTCTTTTTGGCATCCGCCCAACGCATACAAATGTGCATGAACACGTTATACGTATGAAGCGTGCGTGTAACGATCTCGTACGCGTTTTATATTTGGAAAACGTGTTAAAAATCGAGCACGTGTTCATTCGGCTGAATAACCGGGTTTTAAATCGGACTGTTAAAAACCCGACAAAGACTATTTTTAAATACCCTTCCGCAGTAAAACATCTGTCATATGTAAAGGAGATAAAACGCTACTCTACTCTTCGTAGACATAATATAATCGGACAGATTTCGGAAATGAAGATGTTTGAGGATTTTTAAAGTTGATTGAGTTACTCGAACGTTTTTAAAATCTAATTTAGGAAAAATTATTAATGTTCCTAGACAAAACAATTTTTAAAATTGAAATTTATCTCGAGAGATATTTGAGAACTCTGTTGATGACAAATCCGGGTCGACGATAAATAAAATTAGTCAAAAAGACGGAAAGACGAGTTTGCTTACGTAAATAAAACCCACAAAGATCTCGTTATTATAGATATAATTGATTTAAAGAGGACAAAGTGACATAAACTTAACGTCTTTTCGCTGTCTTAATCGTTTTTAACTTTTCAAGTTGATTGTGTGGCGCCAAAACGTCAAGAAGTCGAGATGTTCTCGCGAGATAATGTGATTTAGTGGTTTGAGGAGGTTTCGTTGGCAAGGAAAGCGATTTTTCAGTTTAAAGATGTTTTGGGGTGATAAATTAATTTTAGAAAGGTTTTTGTTGAGTAATTAAGTTTGTAAATTTTTTTAAATTTTTTTGGTAAAATTTAGAATAAAGCGGTCTTTTTAAATCAAAACTAGAATCTTTTTAGTTTCATTTAGAAAAAAAATTAGATAAAAATCTTTAAAATTCAATTTACTATTTTTTTTTTAAAAATGAATTTTTAAAAAGTATTTTTCTAACCTAAAAAATTTTTTGCCAACTTTGAAAATTTTTTTAATTTTTTTGGTAAAATTTAGAACGAAGCGGTCTTTTCAAATTAAAACTAGAATCTTTTTAGTTTCATTTAGAAAAAAAATCAGATCAAAATCTTTAAAATTCATTTTTTTACGAATTTTTTAAAAATTAGTCATTTCTTAACTTAAAAAAATTTTTGCCAACTTTGAATTTTTTTTCAATTTTTTTGGTAGAATTTAGAATAAAGCGGTCTTTTTAAATTAAAACTAGAATCTTTTTAGTTTCATTTAGAAAAAAAATCAGATCAAAATCTTTAAAAATCAATTTTTTACGATTTTTTCAAAGATTATTCATGTTTTAACTTAAAAAAATTTTTACCAACTTTGAAAATTTTTTTAATTTTTTTGGTAAAGTTTAGAATAAAGCGGTCTTTTTAAATTAAAACTAGAATCTTTTTAGTTTCATTTAGAAAAAAAATCAGATCAAAATCTTTAAAATTCAATTTTTTACGATTTTTTTTAAATGAATTTTTAAAAAGTAATTTTTTAACCTAAAAAATTTTTTGCCAACTTTGAAAATTTTTTTAATTTTTTTGATAAAATTTAGAACGAAGCGGTCTTTTTAAATTAAAACTAGAATCGTTTTAGTTTCATTTAGAAAAAAAATCAGATCAAAATCTTTAAAATTCAATTTTTTACGAATTTTTTTAAAAATATTTATTTCTTAACCTAAAAATAAAAAAAATTTTTTCAACTTTGAAAATCTTTTTAATTTTTTTGGTAAAATTTAGAATAAAGCGGTCTTTTTAAATTAAAACTAGAATCTTTTTAGTTTCATTTAGAAAACAAATCATATCAAAATCTTTAAAATTCAATTTTTTACGAATTTTTAAAAAATATTCATTTCCTAATTTAAAAAATTTTTTGCTAACTTTGAAAATTTTTTTAATTTTTTTGGTAAAATTTAGAATAAAGCGGACTTTTTAAATTAAAACTAGAATCTTTTTAGTTTCATTTAGAAAAAAAATCAGATCAAAATGTTTAAAATTCGATTTTTTACGAATTTTTAAAAAATATTCATTTCCTAACTTAAAAAAATTTTTGTCAACTTTGAAATTTTTTTTAATTTTTTTGGTAAAATTTAGAATAAAACGATCTTTTTAAATTAAAACTAGAATCTTTTTAATTTCATTTAGAAAAAAAATCAGATCAAAATCTTTAAAATTCAATTTTTTACGATTTTTTTAAAAATTATTCATTTTTTAACCTAAAAAATTTTTACCAACTTTGAAAATTTTTTTAATTTTTTTGGTAAACTTTAGAATAAAGCGGTCTCTTTAAATTAAAACTAGAATCTTTTTAGTTTCATTCAGAAAAAAAATCAGATCAAAATCTTTAAAATTCAATTTTTTACGAATTTTTAAAAAATATTCATTTTTTAACCTAAAAAATTTTTTTGCTAACTTTGAAAATTTTTTGCTAACTTTGAAAATTTTTTTAATTTTTGTGATAAAATTTAGAACGAAGCGGCCTTTTTTAATTAAAACTAGAATCTTTTTAGTTTCATTTAGAAAAAAAATCAGATCAAAATCTTTAAAATTCAATTTTTTACGAATTTTTTTAAAAATATTTATTTCTTAACCTAAAAATAAAAAAAATTTTTTCAACTTTGAAAATCTTTTTAATTTTTTTGGTAAAATTTAGAATAAAGCGGTCTTTTTAAATTAAAACTAGAATCTTTTTAGTTTCATTTAGAAAAAAGATCAAATCACAATCTTTAAAATTTTTTACGATTTTTAAAAAAATATTCATTTCCTAATTTAAAAAATTTTTTGTCATCTTTGAAAATTTTTTTAATTTTTTTGGTAAAATTTAGAACGAAGTGGTCTTTTTAAATTAAAACTAGAATCTTTTTAGTTTCATTTAGAGAAAAAATCAGATCAAAATCTTTAAAATTTTTTACGAATTTTTAAAAAATATTCATTTCTTAACCTAAAAAAATTTTCCAACTTTGAAAATTTTTTTAATTTTTTTGGTAAAATTTAGAATAAAGCGGTCTTTTTAAGTTAAAACTAGAATCTTTTTAGTTTCATTCAGAAAAAAAATCAGATCAAAATCTTTAAAACTCAACTTTTTACGAATTTTTTAAAAAATATTCATATCTTAACCTAAAAAATTTTTTGCCAATTAAGTTGGTCTAAAACTCTATTCTTATTAAATCTTGAAATAAAAATCTAAAAACATCAAAAAGCTCGTTTCTCAAATAAAAATGTTTTAATCGAACTTTAACAACATAACACAATATTAAAAGGCCTCGAAAGGTCTCTCTCCGTCTTTGTCTAAAAGTTCTATTTTAGTTTGTTAAAGTTTACTTTTATTGTAGCCCGCCAGATTATAGATTGTTGTCGTTATGAGACCTTGCCGTGAACACCGAACGCACACACACACACACACTCAAAACTAAACAAACCAGACTCGAGCGAATGCCTCAAGAAAACTTAAATAAACTTATAAGAAAGAGTTTAATGAAGTCCTTCTTCCAGTTTGTGTTCTTGCTTATACGTGTGAGTGTTTGGACAAGTTTAATTATAAGATCAATAAGATTCGGAACATTTATCATCGTTGTTTTTCAAATATCTTAAAAACTGTGAAAAACATAATAGTTTCGGATGCTTTTTTTTGAAAAAAAATTTAAATCATTTTATTTTAGGGTTTCTTTCTTTTTTAATTTTTTTCTGAATTTTTTTTTAATATTATTTTTTATTGCAATTTTATTTAAAATTTTATTTTTTAATACAATGTCCTTTTCTTATTAGAATAAGGGGATAAAATTGATTCTGAAAGTTCAATAGCCTTTCTATTAGTCATCGATTTCAGGCTAATTCAAGTAAATCCCGATCGCGTAAACGTAAATAATCGCGTGTGTGTGTAAGTTTAAAGTTTATAACGTCCAAGATTAACTACCAAAGCTCAAAATTTAAATTTAAACGGGTTAAAATGTCGCTTTCGTTTTCAAACTCCCGAGAATGAAACTCCGATTTTCATTGAGGAAATTTTTACTTTCTCATTGTTTATTGGGTTCTAATCGGACGAAATGTAAGCGAAATCCTTGCAAATCGCGCGAAATATCCTTGTAAGTTGTAAGTAATTCGGGAAAAACGTAAATATTTGCGGTTGGGGTTTGTGTAGAAATAAATTTTAAACCGTTAAGTCGAGATATTCGGAGGTTTTCGTAGTAAACTTTACGTATTTACGTCGATTTTATGTTTGATGTTTTGATTTTTCTAAATGATTTTCTTTTAGAGTCGGATTTATATCCAGTTTTTTTTTTCAAACGTGTCTTTAAATAAATAATTTGATTTTTCTGGACCAACTTTGAAAAATCACCAAGACTTTATTTATAAGAATTAAGAAATAATTTTTGTGTAAAATTGAAACTAAAAAACTCTATTTTGAATTGTAAAAGTCAAATTTGTTCTAATTATTATCAAAAAAATTAAAGAAATTTCCAAAGTTGGTAAAAATTTTTGACGGTTAGATAACCTAACTTTTTAAAACAATTCGATCAACTTTAAAAAATCGTACAGAACTTATTTTTTGGTATTAAGAAATGATTTTTGGTTTAAATTAAATCTAAAAAATTCTGTTTTCATTCTAAAAAAATCGCTTTGTTCTAAATTTTATCAAAAAAATTTAAAAAATTTTCAAAGTTGGCAAAAAATTTTTTAAATTAAAAAATGAATATTTTTTAAAAATTTGTAAAAAATTTAATTTTAAAGATTTTGATCTGATTTTTTTTCTAAATGAAACAAAAAAGATTCTAGTTTTAATTTAAAAAGATCGCTTTATTCTAAATTTTACCAAAAAAATTAAAAAAATTTTCAAAGTTGGTAAAAAATTTTTTAGGTTAAAAAATTACTTTTTAAAAATTCACTTTTAAAAAAATCATAGTAAATTGAATTTTAAAGATTTTGATCTGATTTTTTTTCTAAATGAAACTAAAAAGATTCTAGTTTTAATTTAAAAAGATCGCTTCGTTCTAAATTTTACCAAAAAAATTAAAAAAATTTTCAAAGTTGGCAAAAATATTTTTAGGTTAAAAAATGAATCTTTTTTAAAAATTCGTAAAAAATTGAATTTTAAATAGATTTTGATCTGATTTTTTTTCTAAATGAAACTAAAAAGATTCTAGTTTAAATTAAAAAAGACCGCTTTATTCTAAATTTTACCAAAAAAATTAAAAAAATTTTCAAAGTTGACAAAATTTTTTTTTAGGTTAAAAAATGAATATTTTTTAAAATTCGTAAAAAATTGAATTTCAAAGATTTCGATCTATTTTTTTTTCTAAATGAAACTAAAAAGATTCTAGTTTTTATTTAAAAAGTCCACTTTATTCTAAATTTTACCAAAGAAATTAAAAAATTTTCAAAGTTAGCAAAAAATTTCTTAGGTTAGAAAATTACTTTTTAAAAATTCATTTTTAAAAAATCATAGTAAATTGAACTTTAAAGATTTTGGTCTGATTTTTTTTCTAAATGAAACTAAAAAGATTCTAGTTTTAATTTAAAAACTCCGTTTTATTCAAAATTTTACCAAAAAAATTAAAAAAATTTTCAAAGTTGGCAAAATTTTTTTTAGGTTAAGAAATGAATAATTTTTAAAAAAATCGTAAAAAATTGAATTTTAAACATTTTGATTTGATTTTTTTTCTAAATGAAACTAAAAGGATTCTAGTTTTAATTTAAAAAGATCGCTTTATTCTAAATTTTACCAAAAAAATTTAAAAAATTTTCAAAGTTGGCAAAAATTTTTTTAGGTTAAAAAATGAATATTTTTTAAAAATTCGTAAAAAATTGAATTTTAAAGATTTTGATCTGATTTTTTTTTCTAAATGAAACTAAAAAGATTCTAGTTTTAACTTTAAAAAACCGATTTGTTCAAACTTTTACCAAAAAAATTAAAAAAATTCCCAAATTTGGTAAAAATTTACACCAAGAAGACATTAAATTCATTTTATCTTCTAATCGATTAAAGTCTATTATAGCGAGATCTTTTTAAGTTTTATTTACGTAAGCAACATCGTCTTTCCGTCATTTCAATCCAGATTTGTCATCAGCAAACTTCTCAGGTGTCTCAAACACGACTGAAAAGGTATTTTCAAAACGTTTTATAATATCACGTGCTTAACTAACTTGAAAGTTATTTTAATACTTCTAAAAATAATTTATAACTTCCATTCTTTTTCTAAGAAAAAGAAGAACCCCCCTTTTTAAGCCTTCCAAAAAGCCAAACGTTTACAACGCACTAAACTATTTCCAAAATGAATCATATGAGTCTTCCGGAAACGTTCACTCACTGAAAATAGCTTATTCAGCGCCAAGAGAAACTTACATACTGAAAAGTTTTATTTCTAATTTATTCACGTCGCTCTTTGTAGTCTACGAGAAAAACTACAAACGAAACGGGACCAGAAAAAGAATCCCTCTTTAAAACGGTTTTCCTTCGGCTCGGCGGCTCGACGGCTCGACTCGGCTCCGGTAATAAAACATTTTAAAATATAATATTTTCGAGGTTTAATAACGTTTTCTGGCTAAGGTTTTCATAAACACTCCGAGATCTTTGTTAGTGTACGTAATAAGCTCATTTTTTAAGCGACTTACGTCAGTTGGGTTCGTTATTTTTTCCTTCTTTTCCGTTTATCCCGTTTTTAAACCAGCAAAAAAAAAATTAGTCGGTTTATTTATTTATTTGCTAAGAATACACATTTCGAGGTATTGTTATGAGGAAGTTGTAAAATTAATCGGGTTATTAAGGTTGTTTTTGTGTTTACAATATGTTTAGATTAGTTGTTATTATTAATTTTCTTTTTAATATTTAAGTGGAATTTTTTTAAGGTGGGTTAATATGGATTGGGTTTGTAGTTTTGTATTCTAAAGGAATATTCGCCCTTATTTTTAAAGAGGATGAAGGTATTTGTGAGAGGATAAGAGTGGAAAGCTCGAATTCGTGATGTTTCAAAATGTTAAATTTTACATAAAATTTTTTTTAATTTTTTTGGTTAAGTTTAGAGAAAATCTAACTTGTTTATAATAAAATAGACAATGTAATCTACTTTTAGTTAAAAAATCTTTTTTTAATTCCTATAAATAAAGTCTAGATGATTTTTTAAACTTTGAATTTTAAAAATTTTAAGGTTATGAAAATGTCAAATTTTATAAAAAAATTTTTTTAATTTTTTTGATCAAATTTAGAGAAAATCTAACTTATTGGTTATAAAATAGACATTTTAATCTATATTTGGTTAAAAAATTTTTTCTTAATTCCTATAAATAAAGTCTGGGTGATTTTTTAAACTTGAATTTTAAAAATTTTAAAGTTATGAAAATGTCAAATTTTATAAAAGAATTTTTTTAATTTTTTTAATCAAATTTAGAGAAAATCTAACTTGTTTAAAATAAATAGATATTTTAATCTATATTTGGTTAAAATTTTTTTTCTTAATTCCTATAAATAAAGTCTGGGTGATTTTTTAAACTTTAAATTTTTAAAATTTTAAAGTTATGAAAATGTCAAATTTTATAAAAAAAATTTTTTAATTTTTTTAATGAAATTTAGAAAAAATCTAACTTGTTTAAAATAAAATAGACATTTTAATCTATATTTGGTTAAAAATTTTTTTCTTAACTCCTATAAATAAAGTCTGGGTGATTTTTTAAACTTTGAATTTTAAAAATTTTAAAGTTATGAAAATGTCAAATTTTAAAAAAGAATTTTTTTAATTTTTTTGACAACACTTGGAATAAAACAGTCTTTTTTATATAAAATTAGAATGTTTTAAGCTTCATTTAGAAAAAAAATCAAATCAAAATCTTTAAAAATGAATTTTTGATGAATTTTTAAAATTGAGCGATTTTCTAAAGTTAGGTTAAGAAGTGTCAAAAATTTTTACCAACTTTGAAATTTTTTTTAATTTTTTTGACAACACTTGGAATAAAACGGTCTTTTCTAATTAAAATTAGAATGTTTTAAGTTTTATTTAGAAAAAAAATCAGATCAAAATCTTTAAAATTCAATTTTTTACGAATTTTTAAAAAATTATCCATTTCTTAACTTAAAAAAATGTTTGCCAACTTTGAAAATTTTTTTAATTTTTTTTTGGTAAAATTTAAAATAAAGTGGACTTTTTAAATTAAAATTAGAATTTCTTTAGTTTCATTTAGAAAAACAATCAGATCAAAATCTTAAAAATTTAATTTTTTACGAATTTTTAAAAAATATTCAATTCTTAACCTAAAAAAATTTTTACCAAGTTTGGAAATTTTTTTAATTTTTTTGGTAAAATTTAGAATAAACCGGTCTTTTAAATGAAAACTAGAATATTTTTAGTTTCATTTAGAAAAAAAATCAGATCAAAATCTTTAAAATTCAATTCTTTACGAATTTTTTAAAAATATTCATTTCCTAATTTAAAAAATTTTTTTGCTAAGTTTGAAAATTTTTTTAATTTTTTTGACAACACATGGAATAAAAGGGTCTTTTTGAATTAAAACTAGAATAATTTAAGTTTCATTTAGAAAAAAAATCAAATTAAAATATTTAAAAATGGATTTTTGATGAATTTTTTAAAGTTGATCGAATTTTTTAAAAAAATTAGGTTATCTAACCGTCAAAAATTTTTACCAACTTTGGAAATTTTTTTAATTTTTTTGATAATAATTAGAACAAATTTGACTTTTACAATTTAAAATAGAATCTTTTAGTTTCAATTTTATACAAAAATTATTTCTTAATTCCTATAAATAAAGTCTGGGTGATTTTTTAAACTTAAATTTTAAAAATTTTAAGGTTATAAAAATGTCAAGTTTTATAAAAAAATTTTTATAATTTTTTTAATCAAATTTAGAAAAAATCTAACTTGTTGATTATAAAACAGACATTTTAATGTATATTTGGTTAAAATTTTTTTTCTTAATTCCTATAGATAAAGTCTGGGGGATTTTTTAAACTTTGAATTTTAAAAATTTTAAGGTTATAAAAATGTCAAATTTTATATAAAATTTTTTTTAATTCTTTTAATCAAATTTAGAGAAAATCTAACTTGTTGATTATAAAATAAACATTTTAATCTATATTTGGTTAAAAATTTTTTTCTTAATTTCTATAAATAAAGTCTGGGTGATTTTTTAAACTTTAAATTTTAAAAATTTTAAGGTTATAAAAATGTCAAATTTTATAAAAATTTTTTTTTAATTTTTTTAATCAAATTTAGAGAAAATCTAATCTGTTGATTATAAAATAAACATTTTAATCTATATTTGGTTAAAAAAATTTTTCTTAATTCCTATAAATAAAGTCTGGATGATTTTTTAAACTTTAAATTTTAAAAATTTTAAGGTTATAAAAATGTCAAATTTATAAAAAAATTTTTTTTAATTTTAATGATCAAATTTAGAAAAAATCTAATTTGTTTAAAATAAAATAGACATTTTAATCTATATTTGGTTAAAAATTTTTTTCTTAATTGCTATAAATAAAGTCTGGGTGATTTTTTAAACTTAAATTTTAAAAATTTTAAGGTTATGAAAATGTCAAGTTTTTTAAAAAAATTTTTTTAATTTTTTTTATCAAATTTAGAAAAAATAGAACTTGTTTATAATAAAATAGACATTTTAAACTATATTTGGTTAAAATTTTTTTTCTTAATTCCTATAAATAAAGTCTGGGTGATTTTTTAAATTTTGAATTTTAAAAATTTTAAGGTTATGAAAATGTCAAGTTTTATAAAAAAAATTTTTTAATTTTTTTGGTTAAATTTAGAAGAAATCTAACTTGTTTAAAATAAAATAGACATTTTAATGTATATTTGGTTAAAATTTTTTTTCTTAATTTTTATAAATAAAGTCTGGGGGATTTTTTAAACTTAATTTTTAAAATTTTTAAGTTGTATTTTAAAGTTAGGTATAAAATTCTTCAAAAATCCAAAAAGAATCTCCCCCATAAATCCAAAATAAACTCCCCCACAAAGAAAATTTCACTTATTCCTTTTGAAATACTTACTTGAAAGAAGAGACAGAAACACACCCACTGATAATACTTGTAAACTTTCTTGTCGTTTTCGTCTTTGGCGGTTTCCACCCCGGGATAAGGCACCTCGACTCCGACCTTCTTACTAAACGCACTTTGCACGGTGTAAGTCGAGTGAATCCAACAATAAGTATTCAGAACGTCCTCCGGTATGTCTTTGGTATGCACGCAATCGATCGGATTACCGACATACTGTCTCGTCGTCACGATCAAACTAAATGCGATCAAAATCAGCACCGTGATCGAATAGTGAAGGCGAAAGATCGGCGAATCTATGTGTATGTGACTGACCCTGATGAGATTTTTCAATCCCCGAAAGATATCCAACATGTTAAAGGCGATTTAATCATTTCATCATCATCTTTTCGTTTTTATCAAATCACTTTTATTCGAATCGTTTAATAATTTCAAATCGAACTTTAAAACTTTTATTACTGTCCGAGATAATCGGTCGAAACGCATGTTTTCCTCTTTATACACTTTCTATCGTAGATTTTAATCTCATTTTTAGCTTTAAACTTTTTTTTTAATTAAGGGTTTTGTTTTTAATTTGATTTAAATTGATTTAATTTGATTTAATTTAAAGAAAATTTTGTTAGAATCACAAATAAAAATGTAACTAACTGAAAAAAACGTGTAAATGAAAACGTCTTCGCGTTGTAGAGAACGTCTCTGGGAAACTGTTGGAACACAACTGAAACGACTGGTTTCTGAAACGTTTCAGTTGTGTGTTGTACGGGTTTCAATTTTGGCGTAAGTATTTTTAGGCGAAATTAACCTGAAATGCCGAGAAGAGGGCGCTTTGGGAGCTTTAGCTTTTCGTTTTTGGCGCCGAGATTAAAAATTTTTAAAACGTTTGAGTTTAAAAAATCACTCAGACTTTATTTATAGGAATTAAGGAAAAAAATTTTAACCAAATATAGATTAAAATGTTTATTTTATAACCAACAAAGTAGATTTTCTCTAAATTTGATCAAAAAAATTAAAAAAAAATTTTTGTTCATCAATGTTTTTTTCCTAACCTATAAAAAAAATTGACCAACTTTAAAAAATCACCGAGAGTTTATTTATAGGAATTAAGAAAAGAGTTTTTAACTATGTGTAGATTAAAATGTCTATTTTATAATCAATAAAGTAGATTTTCTCTAAATTTTATCAAAAAAATTAAAAAAATTCTTTTATAAACTTTGACATTTTCATAACCTTAAAATTTTTAAAATTTAAAATTTAAAAAATCACCCAGACTTTATTTATAGGAACTGAAAACAGATTTTTTAACTAAATGTAGATTAAATTGTCTATTTTATTTTAAACAGTTTAGATTTTCTCTCAATTTGACCAAAAAAATTAAAAACAATTTTTTATAAAATTTGACATTTTCATAACCTTAAAATTTTTTAAAACGTTTGAGTTTAAAAAATCACTCAGACTTTATTTATAGAAACTGAAAAAAGATTTCTTAACTAAATGTAGATTAAATTGTCTATTTTATTTTAAACAATTTAGATTTTCTCTCAATTTGACCAAAAAAATTTAAAAAAAATTTTATAAAATTTGACATTTTCATAACCTTAAAATTTTTTAAAACGTTTGAGTTTAAAAAATCACTCAGACTTTATTTATAGGAATTAAGAAAAAAAAATTTTACCAAATATAGATTAAAATGTCTATTTTATAACCAACAAAGTAGATTTTCTCTCAATTTGATCAAAAAAATTGAAAAAAAATTTTTTAGTCATCAATGTTTTTTTCCTAACCTATAAAAAAAATTGACCAACTTTAAAAAATCACCGAGGGTTTATTTATAGGAATTAAGAAATGATTCAAGTTTTAAATTAAAGATAAAAGATTCTATTTTAAGCTAAAATAATCACATTTCCTTTAATAAGTTTTAAAAAATTAAAAAAAAAATTTTTAGTCATCAATGGTTTTTTCCTAACCTATAGAAAAATTCACCAACTTTAAAAAATCGTCAAAAATTTATTTGTAAGAATTGGGAAATGGATCAAGTTTTAAATTAAAGATAAAATATTCTATTTTAAGCTAAAATAATCACATTTCCCTTAATAAGTTTTAAAAAATTAAAAAAAAATTTTTTAGTCATCAATGTTTTTTTCCTAACCTATAAAAAAAAATTGACCAACTTTCAAAAATCACCGAGAGTTTATTTATAGGAATTGAGAAATGATTCAAGTTTTAAATTAAAGATAAAATATTCTATTTTAAGCTAAAATAATGACATTTCCTTTAATAAGTTTTAAAAAAATTAAAAAAATGTTTTTATTCATCAATGTTTTTTCCTAACCTATAAAAAAATTCACCAACTTTAAAAAATCGTCAAAAATTTATTTGTAAGAATTGGGAAATGATTCAAGTTTCAAATTAAAGATAAAATATTCTATTTTAAGCTAAAATAATCACATTTCCTTTAATAAGTTTTAAAAAAATTAAAAAAAATTTTTTAGTCATCAATGTTTTTTTCCTAACCTATAAAAAAATTCACCAACTTTAAAAAATCGTAAAAAATTTATTTGTAAGAATTGGGAAATGATTCAAGTTTTAAATTAAAGTTTAAAGACTGTATTTTTCGTTAAATTTAAACGATTTATGTTTGAAATGAAAACCAAAAACCATCCTTCACATTAAGATAACCGAAAATATTTCCACTCAAAAGCACTCTTCAAAAAGCGCGTTTAAGATTTACGCGCGTTTGACGTCACCGAAAGCGCAATAAATCGCGTTTTGACTATCTAAACGATGACACACGGAAATCGAAAATTGAATCGTACTCTCGAACTTTGAGAGTAGAAAGAAATTTACGAAATAAAACCGTATCAAATTGGTCGATTCGACAGATTTCTGGCTTGGTGCCAGTCGTAATGGAATTTTATTATACTAAACCTAGTTATATTGCGCTTGTATTTCACGTTTAATTGTCTCAAATGCTTGCATTCCGTTTTCTATAAATACAACGGTTACAACTCTTTGATTTGATTCGATTTAATCAAATTTTTTGGGTTGTTTTCAAAATATTACCAAATGAAAATCATCACCAAACCATATATGAAAAAGAATTAAAGAAAAATGGGAGAAAGAAAAAAATTCTTACCTGAAAGAATAACATAAAAGCTACCCATTGATAATATTTAACTTGTTTAATTTGGTTTCTTCCGGGAACTTTTTGAAATGAATTTTCTACTCCGGGATAAGCAACCTGACTTCCTGGTTGTTTAAAGAAAGCTTCCACCATTGTATAAGTTGAGTGAATCCAACAGTAGGTGTTTAAAACGTCTTCGGGAATATCTCTAAAATTAATTAAAAAAAAAGTATTAAAATGTTTTTAGTTTCATTTAGAAAAAAAAAATCAAATCAAAATCTTTAAAATTCGATTATTTAAGAATTTTTAAAAAATATTCATTTCCTAACTTAAAAAAATTTTTACCAACTTTGAAATTTTTTTTAATTTTTTTAGTAAAATTTAGAATAAAACGGTCTTTTCTAATTAAAATTAGAATATTTTAAGTTTCATTTAGAAAAAAAATCAGATCAAAATCTTTAAAATTCAATTTACTATGATTTTTTTTAAAATGAATTTTTAAAAAGTAATTTTTTAACCTAAAAAAATTTTTGTCAACTTTGAAAATGTTTTTAATTTTTTTGGAAAAATTTAGAATAAAGCGGACTTTTTTAATTAAAACTAGAATCTTTTTAATTTCATTTAGAAAAAAAATCAGATCAAAATCTTTAAAATTCAATTTTTTATGAATTTTTAAAAAATATTCATTTCTTAACCTAAAAATAAAAAAGAAATTCCAACTTTGAAAATTTTTTTAATTTTTTTGATCAAATTTAGAATAAAGCGGTCTTTTTAAATTAAAATTAGAACCTTTTTAGTTTCATTTAGAAAAAAAATCAGATCAAAATCTTTAAAATTCAATTTTTTACGAATTTTTAAAAAATATTCATTTCTTAACCTAAAAATAAAAAAATTTTTTCCAACTTTGAAAATTTTTTTAATTTTTTTATTAAAATTTAGAATAAAGCGGACTTTTTTAGTTAAAATTAGAATGTTTTAAGTTTCATTTAGAAAAAAAATCAGATCAAAATCTTTAAAATTCAATTTTTTATGAATTTTTTAAAAATATTCATTTTTTAACCTAAAAATAGAAAAAAAATTCCAACTTTGAAAAGATTTTTAATTTTTTTGGTAAAATTTAGAATAAAGCGGTCTTTTTAAATTAAAACTAGAATCTTTTTAGTTTTATTTAGAAAAAAAATCAGATCAAAATCATTAAAATTCAATTTTTTATGAATTTTTAAAAAATATTCATTTCTTAACCTAAAAATAAAGAAACTTTTTCCAACTTTGAAAATTTTTTTAATTTTTTTGATCAAATTTAGAATAAAGCGGTCTTTTTAAATTAAAACTAGAATCTTTTTAATTTCATTTAGAAAAAAAAATCAGATCAAAATCTTTAAAATACAATTTTTTATGAATTTTTAAAAAATATTCATTTCTTAACCTAAAAATAAAAAAAAAATTTCCAACTTTGAATTTTTTTTTAATTTTTTTGGTAAAATTTAGAATAAAGCGGACTTTTTAAATTAAAACTAGAATCCTTTTAGTTTCATTTAGAAAAAAAATCAGATCAAAATCTTTAAAATTCAATTTTTTATGAATTTTTAAAAAATATTCATTTCTTAACCTAAAAATAAAAAAAATTTTTCCAACTTTGAAATTTTTTTTAATTTTTTTGATCAAATTTAGAATAAAGCAATCTTTTTAAATTAAAACTAGAATCTTTTTAGCTTCATTTAGAAAAAAAATCAGATCAAAATCTTTAAAATTCAATTTTTTACGAATTTTTAAAAAATATTCATTTTTAACCTAAAAATAAAAAAAAATTTTCCAACTTTGAAATTTTTTTTAATTTTTTTGGTAAAATTTAGAATAAAGCGGTCTTTTTTAATTAAAACTAGAATTTTTTTAGTTTCATTTAGAAAACAAATCAGATCAAAATCTTTAAAATTCAATTTACTATGATTTTTTTTAAATAAATTTTTAAAAAATAATTTTCTAACCTAAAAAAAATTTTGTCAACTTTGAAAATTTTTTTAATTTTTTTGGTAAAATTTAGAATAAAGCGGACTTTTTAAATTAAAACTAGAATCTTTTTAGTTTTATTTAGAAAAAAAATCAGATCAAAATTTTTAAAATTCAATTTTTTACGAATTTTTAAAAAATATTCATTTTTTAACCTAAAAATAAAAAAAAAATTCCAACTTTGAAATTTCTTTTAGTTTTTTTTATCAAATTTAGAATAAAGCGGTCTTTTTAAATTTAAACTAGAATCTTTTTAATTTCATTTAGAAAAAAAATCAGATCAAAATCTTTAAAATTCAATCTTTTATGAATTTTTAAAAAATATTCATTTCTTAACCTAAAAATAAAAAAATTTTTGCCAACTTTCAAATTTTTTTTAATTTTTTTGGTAAAATTTAGAATAAAGCGATCTTTTTTAATTAAAACTAGAATCTTTTTAGTTTCATTTAGAAAAAAAATCAGATCAAAATTTTTAAAATTCAATTTCTTATGAATTTTTAAAAAATATTCATTTCTTAACCTAAAAATAAAAAAATTTTTGCCAACTTTGAAAATTTTTTTAATTTTTTTGGTAAAATTTAGAATAAAGCGGTCTTTTTTAATTAAAACTAGAATCTTTTTAGTTTCATTTAGAAATAAAATCAGATTAAAATCTTTAAAATTCAATTTTTTACGAATTTTTAAAAAAATATTCATTTCTTAACCTAAAAATAAAAAAAAATTTTAAAACTTTGAAAATGTTTTTAATTTTTTTGGAAAAATTTAGAATAAAGCGGACTTTTTTAATTAAAACTAGAATCTTTTTAATTTCATTTAGAAAAAAAATCAGATCAAAATCTTTAAAATTCAATTTTTTATGAATTTTTAAAAAATATTCATTTCTTAACCTAAAAATACAAAAGAAATTCCAACTTTGAAAATTTTTTTAATTTTTTTGATTAAATTTAGAATAAAGCGATCTTTTTGAATTAAAACTAGAACCTTTTTAGTTTCCTCTAGAAAAAAAATCAGATCAAAATCTTTAAAATTCAATTTTTTACGAATTTTTTAAAAAATATTCATTTCTTAAATTAAAAATAAAAAAAATTTTGCCAACTTTGAAAATTTTTTTAATTTTTTTGGTAAAATTTAGAATAAAGCGGTCTCTTTAAATTAAAACTAGAATCTTTTTAGTTTAATTAAAGAAAAAAATTAGATCAAAATCTTTAAAATTCAATTTTTTACGAATTTTTAAAAAATTATTCATTTTTTAACCTAAAAAATTTTTTACCAACTTTGAAATTTTTTTTAATTTTTTTGGTAAAATTTAGAATAAAACGGTCTCTTTAAATTGAAACTAGAATCTTTTTAGTTTCATTTAGAAAAAAAATCAGATCAAAATCTTTAAAGTTCAATTTACTATGATTTTTTTAAAAATGAATTTTTAAAAAGTATTTTTCTAACCTAAAAAAATTTTTGTCAACTTTGAAAATTTTTTTAATTTTTTTGATCAAATTTAGAATAAAGCGATCTTTTTGAATTAAAACTAGAATCTTTTTAGTTTCATTTAGAAGAAAAATCAGATCAAAATCTTTAAAATTCAATTTTTTATGAATTTTTAAAAAATATTCATTTCTTAACCTAAAAATAAAAAAAAAATTCCAACTTTGAAATTTTTTTTAATCTTTTTGATCAAATTTAGGATAAAGCGATCTTTTTAAATTAAAACTAGAATCTTTTTGGTTTCATTTAGAAAAAAAATCAGATCCAAATCTGTAAAATTCAATTTTTTACGAATTTTAAAAAAATATTCATTTCTTAACCTAAAAAAAAAAAAAAAAATTTCCAACTTTGAAATTTTTTTTAATTTTCTTGATCAAATTTAGAATAAAGCGGACTTTTTTAATTAAAACTAAAATCTTTTTGGTTTCATTTAGAAAAAAAGTCAGATCAAAATCTGTAAAATTCAATTTTTTACAAATTTTTTAAAAAATATTCATTTCTTAAACTAAAAATAAAAAAATTTCTGCCAACTTTGAAAATTGTTTTAATTTTTTTGGTAAAATTTAGAATAAAGCGGTCTTTCTAAATTAAAACTAGAATCTTTTTAGTTTCATTTAGAAAAAAGATCAGATCAGAATCTTTAAAATTCAATTTCTTATGAATTTTTAAAAAAATATTCATTTCTTAACCTAAAAATAAAAAAGAAATTCCAACTTTAAAAATTTTTTTAATTTTTTTGATTAAATTTAGAATAAAGCGGTCTTTTTAACTTAAAACTAGAATCTTCTTAGTTTCATTTAGAAAAAAAATCAGATCAAAATCTTTAAAATTCAATTTTTTATGATTTTTTAAAAAATATTCATTTCTTAACCTAAAAATAAAAAAATTCTTTCCAACTTTGAAAATTTTTTTAATTTTTTTGATAAAATTTAGAATAAAGCTGTCTTTTTAAATTAAAACTAGAATCTTTTTAGTTTCATTTAGAAAAAAAATCTAATCAAAATCTTTAAAATTCAATTTTTTACGAATTTTTAAAAAATATTCATTTCTTAACCTAAAAATAAAAAAATTTTTGTCAACTTTGAAAATTTTTTTAATTTTTTTGATCAAATTTAGAATAAAGCAGTCTTTTTAAATTAAAACTAGAATCTTTTCAGTTTCATTTAGAAAAAAAATCAGATCAAAATCTTTAAAATTCAATTTTTTACGAATTTTTAAAAAAATATTCATTTCTTAACCTAAAAATAAAAAAAAATTTTAAAACTTTGAAAATATTTTTAATTTTTTTGGTAAAATTTAGAATAAAGCGGACTTTTTTAATTAAAACTAGAATATTTTTGGTTTCATTTAGAAAGAAAATCAGATCAAAATCTTTAAAATTCAATTTTTTATGAATTTTTAAAAAATATTCATTTCTTAATCTAAAAATAAAAAAAAAATTTCCAACTTTGAAATTTTTTTTAATTTTTTTGATCAAATTTAGAATAAAGCGGTCTTTTTAAATTAAAACTAGAATCTTTTTAGTTTCATTTAGAAAAAAAATTAGATCAAAATCTTGAAAAATGAATTTTTGATGAATTTTTTAAAAAATTGTTAATTTTCTAACCTAAAAAAATTTTTCCCAACTTTGAAAATTTTTTTAATTTTTTTGACAACACTTGGAATAAAGCAGTCTTTTTTATTTAAAATTAGAATGTTTTAGGTTTCTTTTAGAAAAAAAATCAGATTAAAATCTTTAAAAATGAATTTTTGATGGATTTTTAAAAATTTACTAGTTGTTGTTTAAAGAGAAAAGAAAAATCTAATGACATTGAGTTAATATAACGTGTACTTGACTTCTTTATAACACCAATAAACACGTTAGCAATCGCTTTTCCGACCACTAATGGTGTGTATGTGCACGTAAAGCGTCGAAAGGAACATCCCGTCCTCGATTATTTATTTACCCGCGGCTAATAACTCGAACGGTTAAGAGAACATCCTGAAGAACAATTTATAACCATCTCTTATAATTTATCTATCCAAGACGTTTGTGACCCTGTCAGTCTTTTACAAAACAACCTTTTCATCTTTAAATTTAATTTATTTTTATTGAAGTTGAAACACAAATTTCTGTTGTAGTCGACTAATTGTAAGTCAAAGAGAGGAATTTGTTGGAACAATCATCATTCATTAATCTCACCTTGTGTGCACACAATCAATAGGATTTCCAACATATTGTCTCGTTGTAACAGCAATTGAAAAGGTAACTAGGAGGATTACAGTTGCATTACTGTGAAGACGAAATATTAACGAATCAATCGTCACGTGACTAATCTGTAAAAAATAAAATAAAAATCAAATTAATTAAACTTACTAAACTTAATTAAATAGCATTGAAATAACAGAAAATCTAAGAATAATCGAGATTTAAAAGCCTGTCTATCAAAAGATCTCTCCCTCTTGTTGTATTTAAACTTTGTTGTATTTAAACTTTGTTGTATTTAACTTGTTGTAAACTTGGGTTTTGGTGTAGTGTTAATTTTGGAAGGCTGAGAGTCTGGAATCTGGTCGAGCTTTTGATACATTGCAGACAAGAAGGTGGTAAACAAACGTTTGGACGATTAAAATATCATCGCGTTGATTTTTCTCTTCTTTAATCTTCCCCTTTTTTTAATTCCTAAACGTTCCCTTTAAAATGTTGCTTCCATTTAAATTCTTTTTAATTAGCTTTGATGCGGCGTTCGAATTAAAATGAGTAATAAATTCGGGGTTTTTCGTGTGCGTGTGGGAAGAATGTGTAACGGGTAACATCAACTATATACGCGTACCTTTTGGTTTGGTGTGTTTGTTTACGCTATTTTTAGACCGATTGTGAGTCAACGAGATCCCGAGGGTGTTTAAAAATAAGCTTAAAGTCGGGAAATAATTGGGAGTTAAAAAAATCGATTTTGAGGTTTATTTATTGAAATTAAGGAAATTAGGAAATTAAAAAATTATTTTTATATTAAACTAGAATCTTTTTAGTTTCATTTAGAAAAAAAATCAGATCAAAATCTTTAAAATTCAATTTTGTACGAATTTTTTAAAAATTATTGATTTTTTAATCTAAAAAATTTTTTACCAACTTTGAAAATTTTTTAAATTTTTTTGGTAAAATTTAGAATTAAGCGGTCTTTTTAAATTAAAACTAGAATCTTTTTAGTTTCATTTAGAAAAAAAATCAAATCAAAATCTTTAAAGTTCAATTTACTATGATTTTTTTTAAAATGAATTTTTAAAAAGTAATTTTCTAACCTAAAAAAATTTTTGCCAACTTTGAAAATTTTTTTAATTTTTTTTGTAAAATTTAGAATAAAGCGATCTTTTTAAATTAAAACTAGAATCTTTTTAGTTTCATTTAGAAAAAAAATCAAATCAAAATCTTTAAAATTCAATTTTTTACGAATTTTTAAAAAAATATTGATTTTTTTAACCTAAAAAAATTTTTACCAACTTTGAAAATTTTTTTAATTTTTTTGGTAAAATTTAGAATAAAGCGGACTTTTTAAATTAAAACTAGAATCTTTTTAATTTCATTTAGAAAAAAAATCAAATCAAAATCTTTAAAGTTCAATTTACTATGATTTTTTAAAAATGAATTTTTAAAAAGTAATTTTCTAACCTAAGAAATATTTTACCAACTTTGAAAATGTTTTTAATTTTTTTGGTAAAATTTAGAATAAAGCGACCTTTTTAAATTAAAACTAGAATCTTTTTAGTTTCATTTAGGAAAAAAATCAGATAAAAATCTTTAAAATTCATTTTTTTACGAATTTTTAAAAAATATTCATTTCCTAACTTAAAAAAATTTTTGCCAACTTTGAAAATTTTTTTAATTTTTTTTATAAAATTTAAAACGAAGCGGTCTTTTTAAATTAAAACTAGAATCTTTTTAGTTTCATTTAGAAAGAAAATCAGATCAAAATCTTTAAAGTTCAATTTACTATGACTTTTTTTTAATGAATTTTTAAAAAGTAATTTTCTCACCTAAAATAATTTTTGTCAACTTTGAAAATTTTTTTAATTTTTTTGGTAAAATCTAGAATAAAGCGGTCTTTTTTAATTAAAACTAGAATCTTTTTACTTTCATTTAGAAAAAAAATCAGATCAAAATCTTTAAAATTCAATTTTTTACGAATTTTTAAAAAATTATTGATTTTTTAACCTAAAAAATTTTTTGCCAACTTTGAAAATTTTTTTAATTTTTTTTATAAAATTTAAAACAAAGCGATCTTTTTAAATTAAAACTAGAATCTTTTTAGTTTCATTTAGAAAGAAAATCGGATCAAAATCTTTAAAGTTCAATTTACTATGATTTTTTTAAAAATGAATTTTTAAAAAGTAATTTTCTAACCTAAAAAATTTTTTGCCAACTTTGAAAATTTTTTTAATTTTTTTGGTAAAATTTAAAACAAATCGGGTTTTTAAAATTAAAACTAGAATCTTTTTAGTTTCATTTAGAAAAAAAATTACATCAAAATCTTTAAAATTGAATTTTTTACGAATTTTTAAAAAACATTCATTTCTTAACCTAAAAATAAAAAAAAAATTTCCAACTTTGAAAATTTTTTTAATTTTTTTGGTAAAATTTAGAATAAAGCGATCTTTTTAAATTAAAACTAGAATCTTTTTAATTTCATTTAGAAAAAAAATCAGGTCAAAATCTTTAAAGTTCAATTTACTATGACTTTTTTTTAATGAATTTTTAAAAAGTAATTTTCTCACCTAAAATAATTTTTGTTAACTTTGAAAATTTTTTTAATTTTTTTGGTAAAATCTAGAATAAAGCGGTCTTTTTAAATTAAAACTAGAATCTTTTTAGTTTCATTTAGAAAAGAAATCAAATCAAAATCTTTAAAATTCAATTTTTTACGAATTTTTAAAAAATGTTCATTTCTTAACCCAAAAAAAAATTTTGCCAACTTTGAAATTTTTTTTAATTTTTTTGGTAAAATTTAGAATAAAGCGGTCTTTTTAAATTACAACTAGAATCTTTTTAGTTTCATTTAGAAAAAAAAATCAGATCAAAATCTTTAAAATTCAATTTTTTACGTTTTTTTTTAAAATTAACCATTTCCTAACCTAAAAAAATGTTTGCTAACTTTGAAATTTTTTTTAATTTTTTTGGTAAAATTTAGAATAAAGCGATCTTTTTAAATTAAAACTAGAATCTTTTTAATTTCATTTAGAAAAAAAACCAAATCAAAATCTTTAAAATTCAATTTTTTACGAATTTTTTAAAAATTAGTCATTTCTTAACCTAAAAAAAATTTTTGCCAGCTTTGAGAATTTTTTTAATTTTTTTGGTAAAATTTAGAATAAAGCGGTCTTTTTTAATTAAAACTAGAATCTTTTTAGGTTTATTTAGAAAGAAAATCAGATCAAAATCCTTAAAATTCAATTTTTTACGAATTTTTAAAAAATATTCATTTCTTAACCTAAAAATAAAAAAAAAATTTTTCAACTTTGAAAATTTTTTTAATTTTTTTGGTAAAATTTAGAACGAAACGGCCTTTTTAAATTAAAACTAGAATCTTTTTAATTTCATTTAGAAAAAAAACCAAATCAAAATCTTTAAAATCCAATTTTTTATGATTTTTTAAAAAATTATTGAATTTTTAAGAAACGATTTCTAACCAAAAAATTTTTTACCAACTTTGAGCTCTCGTAACTTAGCCATCGATCATCTAATTTTGATGTGATTTGTTTCAAAAGATTCTCCATTCAATTCTATGTAAGACTCTAAACGGGCGTTGTAATACCGGATTTGGAAAATTTCTGAGAAACGATTTTCCCAACCTCTACACTAAAAAATTTTAAAATTTTGATTTTGAGCTCGTGTATCTCAGCCATCGATCATTTAATTTTCGTACGGTTTATTTTAAACGATTCTCCATTCAATTCTGAATAAAATCCTAGAAAGGCGTTTTCATACCGCGTTCAGAAAATTCCTGATGAATATTTTTCTAAACCTCTGTACCGAAGAATTAGACGAAAATTTCAAAATTTAGACTTTGAGCCCTTGTAACTTAGCCATCGATCATCTAATTTTGATGTGATTTGTTTTAAAAGATTTTTCATTCAATTCTATGTAAGATTCTAAACGGGCGTTGTAATACCGGATCTGGAAAATTTCTGACAAACGATTTTTTTATCATCAATGTTTTTCCTAACCTATAAAAAATTGACCAACTTTAAAAAATCACCGAGAGATTATTTGTAGGTATTAGGAAGTGACCAAAGTTTTAAATTAAAGATAAAAGATTTTATTTTAACCTAAAATGATTAAATTTTTCTTAATAAGTCTTAAAAAATTAAAAAAAAATTTTTTATTCATTAATGTTTTTTTATTAACCTATAAAAAAATTGACCAACTTTAAAAAATCGTCAAAAATTTATTTGTAAGAATTGGGAAATGATTCAAGTTTTAAATTAAAGACAAAATATTCTATTTTAAGCTAAAATAATCACATTTCCTTTAATAAGTTTTAAAAAAATTAAAAAAATTTTTTTATTCATCAATGTTTTTTTCCTAACCTATAAAAAAATTCACCAACTTTAAAAAATCGTCAAAAATTTATTTGTAAGAATTGGGAAATGATTCAAGTTTTAAATTAAAGATAAAATATTCTATTTTAAGCTAAAATAATCACATTTCCTTTAATAAGTTTTAAAAAAATTAAAAAATTTTTTTTATTCATCAATGTTTTTTTCCTAACCTATAAAAAAATTCACCAACTTTAAAAAATCGTCAAAAATTTATTTGTAAGAATTTTGAAATGAGACAAGTTTTAAATTAAAGATAAAAGATTCTATTTTAAGCTAAAATAATCACTTTTCCTTTAATAAGTTTTAAAAAAATTAAAAAATTTTTTTTATTCATCAATGTTTTTTTCCTAACCTATAAAAAAATTCACCAACTTTAAAAAATCGTCAAAAATTTATTTGTAAGAATTGGGAAATGATTCAAGTTTTAAATTAAAGGTAAAAGATTCTATTTTAAGCTAAAATAATCACATTTCCTTTAATAAGTTTTAAAAAATTAAAAAAAAATTTTTTAGTCATCAATGTTTTTTTCCTAACCTATAAAAAAATTCACCAACTTTAAAAAATCGTCAAAAATTTATTTGTAAGAATTGGGAAATGATTCAAGTTTTAAATTAAAGATAAAAGATTCTATTTTAAGCTAAAATAATCACATTTCCTTTAATAAGTTTTAAAAAAATTAAAAAAATTTTTTTATTCATCAATGTTTTTTTCATAACCTATAAAAAAATTCACCAACTTTAAAAAATCGTCAAAAATTTATTTGTAAGAATTGGGAAATGATTCGAGTTTTAAATTAAAGATAAAATATTCTATTTTAAGCTAAAATAATCACATTTCCTTTAATAAGTTTTAAAAAAATTAAAAAATTTTTTTTATTTATCAATGTTTTTTCCTAACCTATAAAAAAATTCACCAACTTTAAAAAATCGTCAAAAATTTATTTGTAAAAATTTTGAAATGATTCAAGTTTTAAATTAAAGATAAAATATTCTATTTTAAGCTAAAATAATCACATTTCCTTTAATAAGTTTTAAAAAAATTAAAAAAATTTTTTTATTCATCAATGTTTTTTTCCTAACCTATAAAAAAATTCACCAACTTTAAAAAATCGTCAGAAATTTATTTGTAAGAATTGGGAAATGATTCAAGTTTTAAATTAAAGGTAAAAGATTCTATTTTAAGCTAAAATAATCACATTTCCTTTAATAAGTTTTAAAAAATTAAAAACATTTTTTTATTCATCAATGTTTTTTTCCTAACCTATAAAAAAATTCACCAACTTTAAAAAATCGTCAAAAATTTATTTGTAAGAATTTTGAAATGATTCAAGTTTTAAATTAAAGATAAAAGATTCTATTTTAAGCTAAAATAATCACATTTCCTTTAATAAGTTTTAAAAAAATTAAAAAAAATTTTTTATTCATCAATGTTTTTTTCCTAACCTATAAAAAAATTCACCAACTTTAAAAAATCGTCAAAAATTTATTTGTAAGAATTGGGAAATGATTCAAGTTTTAAATTAAAGATAAAAGATTCTATTTTAAGCTAAAATAATCACATTTCCTTAAATAAGTTTTAAAAAAATTAAAAAAATTTTTTTATTCATCAATGTTTTTTTCCTAACCTATAAAAAAATTCACCAACTTTAAAAAATCGTCAAAAATTTATTTGTAAGAATTGGGAAATGATTCAAGTTTTAAATTAAAGATAAAATATGCTATTTTAAGCTAAAATAATCACATTTCCTTTAATAAGTTTTAAAAAAATTAAAAAAATTTTTTTATTCATCAATGTTTTTTTATCGAAATTTTAACCCAACTTTAAAAAATCACCAACAATTTATTTATGAAAATTAAAAAATAATTTTTATACTAAATTAAATCTAAAATGTTCTACTTTATTTTAGAGTCTCTTTGAAATTCCAATTTCGAAATTTTTTTTTTAATTATTTAGAAAATTAAACAACTCACATTTTTGAAAGCCAATTATTTACCTGTGTTAAGCTATAAACACCTCTTAAAATCTCCAATCCAGGCATAGCAGCAGCGCTGTCGACATTCGGATTCGCCCTTTTAATATCGTCGAAGCTTTTCCTCGCCGATCTTCTCAAAGTCGAACTTATCGGAACTTTATCGGCACTTATACGACCCAAAAGCGAAACTGCTCGCGTTAATGGGTCGTCTTTAACCGTGAACATTTAAATAACTTTACGACAAAAATTGGGAAAAATAGGAAATAGGAAAAAGAAAGTGAAATTCGAAAAAAAAAAACTTGTGAACCTTCGATGTTGAGATTGTACTTTAGATTAAAGCGTTTTTGTTGCGATCGAAGTGAAGCTTTGCTTGTGTTTATTTTCGGTCCTGGAAGCAAACAGGATTAGAAAAAAATAGAATGAAATAAGAATTGAGGTCTTTAAAGATCAAAAAATTCAGAGGCGGATTCAATTTAATTCGGAAAACTTTGAAAAAAAATTTTTTATTGGTTTATTTTAAAGAATATTAATTTTTTTTCTGTTTAAGAGTCCATTTTAAAAAGTTTAGTTTTTACTATTGTAATAATCTTATTTAAATGGAATTTTAATCTTAAAATATCCGATCCAGACCTGGATAAGTGTTGTGAAAGTACCCAGAAAATACGTGTAAAGCTTGTCGAAAAAGCATAAATTAACACAACTTGAGTTGAGCTTTTTACGACTTCCCAAACGACGTGTTACGCGATTAGAAGCGATTTTGTAAGTGTTTGGTTTTATTTGGGGACTTTTTTCGGGTCAAGGTTGCCAAAAAATAAAGTCTTTTAAACTAAATGATTGATTAATCGTAAATTCTAATTTAAAAAAAAGCTAAAAGGAAAAAAAAGGGAAAAGTAAACTTGACTTTGTATTTTTTTTTTCTTTAAAAAAAATTTTTGTTAATTGAACTTACCTCGGATAAAATCGAACTTAGAGTAACACTGACATCTTAGGACTTGAGTTAAAGGCCAAAGCTAACACTTATAAGCGCTCGGCTTAAAGTCCGTGTAAAGTCCGGTAAAAAAAGCGTCCGTAATCGATATAATTAGTAAGTCTTTAACTTAATAAAAGAAAAGTCGCGAGTTTTCTTTTCCTTGTAATGTTATCAAAGAATTAAAAGGGGATTAATTACAAAACATATATTTTTTTTTAATTAAAAAGAAAAAAATGGGAGCTTAAAGAATAAATTTTATTTAGTAATTGGATTTTATAAATTAAGTTCTTAAATACTAAAAACTAACTTTAGAAAATCGGATCAAAAAATTTCAAGTTAGAAAATTAACAATTTTTTTAAAAAATCGTCAAAAATTCATTTTTTAAGATTTTAATTTGATTGTCTTTCTAAATGAAACTTAAAACCTTCTAATTTTAATTAAAAAAGACCGTTTTATTCTAAGCGTTGTCAAAAAAATTTAAAAGAATTTCAAAGTTAGTAAACATTTTTTTAGGTTAGAAAATTAATCACTTTTTAAAAAATTCATCAAAAATTCATTTTCAAAGATTTTGATCTGATTTTTTTTCTAAATGAAAGTAAAAAGATTCTAGTTTTAATTAAAAAAGCTTAAATCCGCTTTATTCTAAATTTTACCAAAAAAATTAAAAAAATGTTCAAAGTTGTAAAAATTTTTTTTATTTTTAGGTTAAGAAATGAATATTTTTTAAAAATTCGTAAAAAAATGGATTTTAAAGATTTTGATCTGATTTTTTTTTATATGAAACTAAAAAGATTTTAGTTTTAATTAAAAAAGTCCGCTTTATTCTAAATTTTACCAAAAAAATTAAAAAAATTTTCAAAGTTGACAAAAATTTTTTTAAGTTAAGAAATGAATATTTTTTAAAAAATTCGTAAAAAATCGAATTTTAAAGATTTTGATCTGATTTTTTTTCTAAATGAAACTAAAAAGACTCTAGTTTTAATTTAAAAAGACCGCTTTATTCTAAATTTTACCAAAAAAAATTAAAAAAATTTTAAAGTTGGTAAAAAATTTTTTTAATTAGAAAATGCATATTTTTTATAAATTCGTAAGAAATTGAATTTTAAATATTTTGGTCTGATTTTTTTTTAAATGAAACTAAAAAGATTCTAGTTTTAATTTAAAAAGGCCGCTTTATTCTAAATTTTACCAAAAAAATTGAAAAAAAATTCAAAGTTGAGAAAAATTTTTTTAAGTTAGGAAATGAATATTTTTTTAAAAATTCGTAAAAAATCGGATTTTAAAGATTTTGATCTGATCTTTTTTCTAAATGAAACTAAAAAGGTTTTAGATGTAGTTAAAAAAGTCCACATTATTCTAGATTTTACCAAGAAAATTAAAAAAATTTTCAAAGTTGTAAAAATTTTTTTTATTTTTAGGTTAAGAAATGAATATTTTTTAAAAATTCGTAAAAAATCGAATTTTAAAGATTTTGGTCTCATTTTCTTTCTAAATGAAACTTAAAGCATTCTAATTTTAATTCAAAAAGTCCGCTTAATTCTAAATTTTATCAAAAAAATTAAAAAAATTTTCAAAGTTGACAAAAATATTTTTAAGTTAGGAAATGAATATTCTTTAACAAATTGCAAAAAATCGGATTTTAAAGATTTTGGTCTGATTTTTTTTCTAAATGAAACTAAAAAGACTCTAGTTTTAATTTAAAAAGGCCGCTTCGTTTTAAATTTTACCAAAAAAATTAAAAAAAATTTCAAAGTTGACAATTTTTTTTTTAAGTTAGGAAATGAATATTTTTTAAAAATTCGTAAACAATCGAATTTTAAAGATCTTGGTCTGATTTTTTTTTTAAATAAAACTAAAAAGATACTAGCTTTAACTAAAAAAGTCCGCTTTATTCTAAATTTTACCAAAAAAATTTTCAAAGTTGGAAATTTTTTTTTTATTTTTAGGTTAAGAAATGAATATATAGATATAGAAATGAATTTATTTCACAAAAGAAAAATATACAAAATTAAAATTAAATTAAATTACTAATTTAAATGTTATATTCTTTTATTTCCCTTGGAAATGGGCTATCGACCGTAGTCCTTCAGCCCAGTCTGAGATCTTCTTTTTTTTTTATTTTAAATACATATTTTATATCTTCATGATTTCATTATAAAGAGTACGACACGTGGTGTTGGAAGGAACGAATAGTTTTGGAATATTTTTCTTGATACTGCTCATGGATTTCTTTGACAATATTGAAAGGCGCTCTGCCAATGGTTTAACTTTGGTTATTCGGTAAAGTCCAGTATTGGATATATTGTGTAAGGAGTTGCTCGGATGTCGTATTTTGGTTAAGATGCGGAGACAGGATCTTTCCCCAACTTCTAAATTGTTCATTGTCCCTCCTTTACTATTAGCTGTCAAGATGTTGCCGTATTCCAAAATGGGTCTGCAAATGGATTTATATATGTACGTTGCACACTTGGTGTTAATACCTTGTTTTTTATACGTTAGTGCTCTAAAATGTTTGGCTCTCGTTGTTGCTTTTATTTTTACTTTTTTTGAATGTATATGAAATTTTGCTTTGCTATCGAAAGTTATTCCTAAGTATTTAATGCATTGTGACGGTTTGATTTGTGTTTGTTCAATATTAATCGTTGGGGAGTTGTCCTTGATCCGGTGAAACGGTATTAAGAGCTGTGTCTTTGATGGATTTATACAGATTCTCCAGGGTCTACACCATTCAACAATTTGGTTGGTTATTTCTTGGAGTTTTGTAACAGTTGTTTCCAAGTTTCCTGCATGGGCTACCAAGGCAGTATCGTCGGCGTACTGTAGCATATAAGACTCACCAACATTATCATACTTCATCATATCGTAAACAAACACGTTATACAAAAGTGGAGAAATTGGAGAGCCCTGAGGGACGCCTTGATGAATTTCAAATTTGTCTGAAAGGCTTTCATTCATCCTAACTCGAAATGTACGCTTTTTGAGGAAATTTGCTACTAGTTGGACTAAATCAGGTGGAACATTCATAGCGTATAATTTATATATTAATCCATTGTGCCACACCGAGTCAAATGCTTTTTGGATATCGAGAAACAAGGCGGCTGACTTTTTCTTTTGCAGACGACAAGTATGTAGATTGGATGTTAGAATTGATAATGGATGAATCGTCGATTTGCGTGATCTAAAACCGAACTGATGTCCTGGAATCTTATCTTCTATGTACGTCAGCAGCTGTTTTTTAATAATGTTTTCGAACATTTTTCCGATAACAGGTAGCAGTGTAATTGGTCGATATCCGGAGGGAGTGGAGAGATCTGAGTCTTTCTTTGGAATGCAAACTACTATGCCCGTTTTCCATGCTTCAGGGAAGTATTGATGTTGTATGCAAAAATTGAACATATTTCTGATATGTCGATGAATCGTATAATCAGGTTGTCTAAAGATTTTTCTAGTCAGTTTATCTTGACCAGCCGAAGTATTTCTTCCTTCACTTAACATTTCCCAATACTCATCCTCGTCAACAATCAAATTAGTATTCGAATTATGTTTTGAGTTTTTAAAAGTTTGGTACCAATCTTCAATTCGCTCGTACACTTCACTACAGAATAGGCTATTTTCAGATTTTTGGAAACATTGTTCAAGATATCTTGCGTGTACCTGTGCTTTTTCGAAATCCGTGTTACATATGGAGTTGTCTATTGGGTTTCTGAGATTGTGAGAGCACGTGTTTTTTCTATATTTCGAAAGTTTCTTTACTTCTTTCCAGTAGGTTCTACCTTTTGTATAATTAATTCTGTCACAGGCTTCGAGAAATTAGTTGGATCTAAATTCACATATTAATTTATGAACGTTTTTATTTAATTCGTTAATTCGCTTTTTGATATCTGTGTCTTCGGTCTTCTTAAATTCTCGGTACATAGTTTTTTTCAGTTTAACTAGTTTAGTTTTATTTTTAGTATTTTTCTAAAAAAAAATGTATTGTTTTTGGTTGAATTGATCAACATTTTGGTAACTTTGGTGGAAGTTTTACGAATTTAGTAAGTTTTTGGTGGAATTAAAAAAAAAAATTAGTAAATTCTTGGTGGAATTTTTTCAAATTTTGTAAGTTTTTTGGTGAAATTTTTAAAAAATTCATTATTTTTGGTAAAATTATTAAAAATTTTAGTAACTTTGGTGGAATTTTTATAAATTTACTAAATTCTTGATGAAACTTTCAAGGTTTTAGTTAATTTTTAATGAAATTGTTTCTAATTTGATTGATTTTTGGTGGAATTTTAAAAGATTTTGGACATTTTGGTGGAATTTTTTAAAAATTCGGTAAGTTATTGGTAGAATTGTTAAAAATGTTGATAATTTCGGTGTAATTTTTAGGATTTTTGTAAGTTTTTGGTGGAATAAAAAAAAATTCGGTAAATTTTGGGTGTAGTTGTTAAATATTTTAATAGCTTTGGTGGAATTTTTGCGAATTTTATTCATTTCTGCTGGAATTTAAAAGAAACTCAGTGTTTTTGGTAAAATTCTTATGAATTTAGTAAGTTTTTGGTGGAATTTTTAAAAAATTCATTATGTTTTTGGTGGAATTATCAAAAATTTTGATAACATTGGTGGAATTTTTGCGAATTTTATTCATTTCTGGTGGAATAAAAAAAACAGTGGTTTTGGTAAAATTCTTATGAATTTAGTAAGTGTTTGGTGGAATTTTTGCAAATTGTATTAATTTTTGGTGGAATTTTTAAAGAATTCAGTATGTTTTTGGTGGAATTATCAAAAATTTTGATAACACTGGTGGAATTTTTGCGAACTTTTAAAAAATTTGACAAGTTTTTGGTGGAATTTTTAAAAACTTTGACGATTTCGGTGTAATTTTTAGAATTTTTGTAAGTTTTTGTTGGATTAAAAAAAGAAATCAGTAAGTTTCGAGTGTAGTTGTTAATTATTTTAATAGCTATGGTGGAATTTTTGCGAATTTTATTCATTTCTGGTGGAATTTTAAAAAAATTCAGTGTTTTTGATAAAATTCTTATGAATTTAGTAAGTTTTTGGTGGAATTATCAAAAATTTCCATAACATTGGTGGAATTTTTGCGAATTTTATTCATTTTTGGTAGAATTAAAAAAAATCAGTGTTTTTGGTAAAATTTTTATAAATTTAGTAAGTTTTTGGTGGAATTTTTACAAATTGTATTAATTTTTGATGGAATTTTTAAAAAATTCAGTATATTTTTGGTGGAATTATCAAAAATTTTGATAACACTGGTGGAATTTTTGCGAATTTTATTCATTTTTGATGGAATTTTTAAAAAATTCAGTGTTTTTTTATGGAATTTTTACGAATTTAGTAAGTTTTTAGTGAAATTTTTCCAATTTTATTAATTTTTGGTGGAATTCTTATAAAATTCAGTATGTTTTTAATGGAATTGTTAAAAAAATTGATAACTTTGGTGGAAGTTTTATTAACTTTAATCATTTTGGTGGAATTGTTAAAAATATTGGTAATTTTAGTAGAATTTTTATGAATTTGGTAAGTTTTTGGTGGTATTTTTTAAAAATCAGTAAGTTTTTGGTGGAATTATTCAACATTTTTGTAGCTTTGGTGGAAAATTGAAAAAATTTGGTACGTTTTTGGTGGAATTGTTAAAAATGTTGGTAACTTTGAATTTTTACGAATATAGTAAGTTTTTCGTGGAATTTTTACCAATTTTATTGATTTTGGGTGGACTTTTTAAAAAATTCACTAAGTTTTTAGTAGAATTGTCTCCAAATTTAATAATTTTTGGTGAAATTATATTCAGTTTAACTAATTTTTGTGGAATTTTTATTATTACTTTTTATTTTTGTGAAATTTTTAAGAATCTAATCAATTCTTGACGAAATTAATCCTAATTTTAGTATATATTTTAAAAATTTAGCAAGTTTTTGGTGGAATTGTTAAAAATTTTGATAGCTTTGGTGGAATTTTTACAAATTTTGTAAGTTTTTGGTGGAATTATTAAAAATTTTAGTAACTTTGGTGGAATTTTTACAAACTTACTTAAATTTTTGGTGATATTTTCAAGAATTTAATTAGTTTTTAGTGAAATTTATTCGAATTTCTGCTCTGCATAAATTAAATATTTGATAATTATTAATAAACCGATCGTTTTGACATTTCATGTGGCATTAGCGTGGTTAGAATAATAAATAACGTTTGTGAAAATTGAACCAACTGTTTTATCGGTCCAAATCGAAAATGACGGAAAACGGGGACTTCGTTTAGGGCTTAAATCGGCCGTTTCGGGTCCAAAGGAGCCCCGATTCGCATATAACGTTGCGTTATAAAGCCGTTCAGAGGGTTAGCCGGAAGCAGAGTCGCGGAGCCGGTGGCTTTTTGGAGGAAAAGTGAGTTCGAAAATTAACGAAAATGACAGGCGGACGATCGAGAATTTTAATTTCAAGTAGTTCTACCGCAACGTCGTTCGATTTTCAGGGCCGTTTTTCCGAAATCGGTCACGGACCCCCCAAAATCGTCGGGGAAGTAAAGATAATGGTCGGCAGAATGACGTAAAACCATTGAATCGTCCGGAAAGCGATTTCCATAAAAACTATTAAAAAAAGAGCTAGTCGCCTGCGGCGCCCTCTTTTAAAGAGGCGCTGCTTGCTTACTACTTTAATATATTATAATTAAACTTAGGATATAAGGTGGAAGCGGAAAGGTGTAGAAGGATCTTTTTCTTTTAGGAGAATGGAGTATCAATGAATCGGTTAATTGTTTTAAGAATGATTCTATGTCATCTGGGTTAATAGTTGGATTATTTTGAACATACATTATCATGTCTTGATTTAGTTTCTTCATGTTGCATTGATTAACGTTAATGTTTAGTGGGATGTTCGTTTTTGGAGTGTTTAATGGGATCTTTAGTTGAAAGTCTATGCCAAGATGATCCGAACCCAGGTCAGTTACTAAATCAACTGTATGAATGTGGGGAAATATCTTTGGAGAGCATATAACTAGATCGGGAGTAGAATTAATATTGTTGTGCATGATAAAGGTAGGTGGGGTAACGATTTTCCTAAAACCGGTTTGAGTGAGGAAGTTTCCTAGATGTCTGGATTTCGATTTGTTTATATTAAAATCCCCTATTATTATGACATTTTCAAATAACGAAGCTTTTATAAATATCGTATCATCTATACAGTTGTGAGGGTGAATATATACCAAAAATATGTGCAATTTTTCCTTCCCAAATGGCAAAGAAAAGTGAACGCATTCATTTAACCTAGTGTTAATTTTTGGACCATTTTCGTGTTTAACTGTAATTGTTGGATTAATTAGTGCTACGCATCCTCCTCTAATATTACTATTTCCGATTTCACCTTTTTTTTCCACTGTGGACCAGTTTTGAAAAATGATATGTTTCTCGGTTTTTGTCTCTACAAACAAGGCACAATGTATTGGATGATTATTTAAATAATTACCTATTAAATATGCTTTTCTGTGGTAACTGTTAATGTTAGAATACAGAAATCTGAAACTATCCATTAAGTGGTTGAGCAACTGTTGCTTGTTTTCCGTTAATTGGTTCTGTGGGTGAGATCGCCGTGGGATTTTGCAAATCTAACATAATAATATACATATAGCTGCCTGTGAACGATAGAATCGTGTCAACATTATACGTTTCTATAAATCTTCTTCTTAAATTGTTGATTAATTCTTGTCTATTGTGTTTTTTTGGCGAATTAATTTTATTGCTATATGTTTCTATAATGTGGTCGTGGATTGTGACTGGTTGATGAATTCGTGATTTTTCCTTTATAGATTGCTCTATGTCTGAACTTTTTTTATTAGCGCATTTTATTTTAATGTTTGGAATTCCAGCGATTGGGACTGTTGGCCTATTTTTACATTTTAAGGACCAAGCGCTGTGACCTTCCTGTCCACAGGAATTACATTTCTCAGGAAGTGTGGAAGTACATTGTGTGGTATTATGTGAGCCTTCACATTTGCTACATTTTATCGGTTGTTTACAGTTATCATTGGTATGGGAGAAGGAATTACATTTAAAGCATGGTACAGGAATTGGTGTAGGAGCTAAGCTTTCAACCACTGGGAAGTGACAATTTTTATAGAAAACTCCTTCTTTCATAAGTTTTTGATATGATTTTTCGCAACTGGTTATTACTCTAATTTTATATGTAGGTTTGTCAGTTATTCTTGAGATGATTCTTTTACAGAATCTGTGGTTGATTTGAAGGGATGTTAATAGTTCGCTTATTTCGGTGTCCGTAATTTCAAGGTCAACTCTAGTAATAACTGCAGAGTATGATGGCAAAGGTAGTTTTCTTTCAGTGTTATTAAAGTTCGATTCTTTGTAAGTGGAAATTATTTTTTGTTGTTGTAGTTTAGATAAATTTAATTTAAGTTGATTTTTTGTGCATTCGGATTTAATTAGAAAGCCGAGTTTTGTTTTGATTATTTCATCTCGGGGATTAAAGTTGTTCAATGACCAGTATTCGCAAAACTTGATTCTAGATATCTCGACATCTGTTGTGACATGGAAAACGGCGTTCTGGTTTTTCCTGTTTGCAACTCTTTGGTTAAATTCCGGAAATTGAGTGGATTTATGACTATTGTTTATTGGTGTAGAAATAGTTGCTGGTATTTTAAACGGCTGACTCGCGTTTTGCGAAAGTGTGAATTGTTTCTTCTTTGGAGGTTGCTTTTTCGGTGAGCTTTTTGGTCTACCTCTACTCCTGTTTCTTCCTGACTGCGTTGATTCATCCTCTTCATCCGAACAGGATGTAATAGTACTCGAAGCGGCCATGCCGCTTAATTCGCGAACGATATAGTAGTTTAAAGAAATTTCCTCAAGAGAACACTAAAACACGTGTTAACAGGACCGAGAACTTTTCTTGAATGAAGAAATGAATATTTTTAAGAATTCGTAAAAAATTGAATTTTAAAGATTTTGATCTGATTTTTTTTTTCTAAATGAAACCAAAAAGATTCTAGTTTTAATTTAAAAAGACCGCTTTATTCTAAATTTTACCAAAAAAATTAAAAAAATTTTCAAAGTTGGCAAAAAATTTTTTAAGTTAAGAAATGAATATTTTTAAAAAAATTCGTAAAAAATCGAATTTTAAAGGTTTTGATCTGATTTTTTTCTAAATGAAACTAAAAAGATTCTAATTTTAATTTAAAAAGACCGCTTCGTTCTAAATTTTACCAAAAAAATCAAAAAAATTTTCAAAGTTGACAAAAATTTTTTTAAATTAGGAAATGAATATTTTTTAAAAAATTCGTAAAAAATTGAATTTTAAAGATTTTAGTCTGATTTTTTTTCTAAATGAAATCAAAAAGATTTCAGTTTTAATTAAAAAAGTCCGCTTTATTCTAAATTTTACCAAAAAAATTAAAAAAAATTTCAAAGTTGGTAAAAATTTTTTTTACTTTTAGGTTAAGTAATGAATATTTTTTAAAAATTCGTAAAAAATTGAATTTTAAAGATTTTGATCTGATTTTTTTCCTAAATGAAACTAAAAAGAGTTTAGTTTTAATTAAAAAAGTCCGCTTTATTCTAAATTTTACCAAAAAAATTAAAAAAATTTTCAAAGTTGGTAAAATTTTTTTACTTTTAGGTTAAGTAGTGAATATTTTTTTAAATTCGTAAGAAATTGAATTTTAAAGATTTTGATCTGATTTTTTTTCTAAATGAAACTAAAAAGATACAAGTTTTAATTTAAAAAGACCGCTTCGTTTTAAATTTTACCAAAAAAATTAAAAAAATTTTCAAAGTTGACAAAAATTTTTTTAAGTTAGGAAATGAATATTTTTAAAAAAAATGGTAAAAAATCGAATTTTAAAGATTTTGATCTGATTTTTTTTCTAAATGAAACTAAAAAGATTCAAGTTTTAATTTAGAAAGACCAAGACCGCTTCGTTTTAAATTTTACCAAAAAAATTAAAAAAATTTTCAAAGTTGCAAAAACTTTTTAAGTTAAAAAATGAATATTTTTTAAAAAATTCGTAAAAAATCGAGTTTTAAAGATTTTGGTCTGATTTTTTTTTTCTAAATGAAATCAAAAAGATTCTAGTTTTAATTTAAAAAGACCGCTTCGTGTTAAATTTTACCAAAAAAATTAAAAAAATTTTCAAAGTTGGTAAAAATCTTTTTAGGTTAAGAAATGAATAATTTTTAAAAAATTCGTAAAAAATTGAATTTTAAAGATTTTGATCTGATTTTTTTTCTAAATGAAAGTAAAAAGATTCTAGTTTTAATTTTAAGAAACCGTTTTATTCTAAATTTTACCAAAAAAATTAAACAAATTTCAAATTTGGCAAAAATTTTTATAAGTTAAGAAATGAATATTTTTTAAAAAATTCGTAAAAAATCGAAATTTAAAGATTTTGATCTGATTTTTTTTCTAAATGAAACTAAAAAGATTCTAGTTTTAATTAAAAAAGATCGCTTTATTCTAAATTTTACCAAAAAAATTTAAAAAATTTTCAAAGTTGACAAAAATTTTTTTTAAGTTAGGAAATGAATATTTATTTAAAATTTCGTAAAAAAATGAATTTTAAAGATTTTGATCTGATTTTTTTCTAAATAAAACTAAAAAGATTCTAGTTTTAACTAAAAAAGTCCGCTTTATTCTAAATTTTACCAAAAAAATTAAAAAAATTTTCAAAGTTTACAAAAAATTTTTTAAGTTAGGAAATGAATATTTTTTAAAAAAATCGTAAAAAATCGAATTTTAAAGATTTTGATCTGATTTTTTTTCTAAATGAAACTAAGAGGATTCTAGTTTTAATTTAAAAAGACCGCTTTATTCTAGATTTTACCAAAAAAATTAAAAAAATTTTCAAAGTTGACAAAAATTTTTTTAAGTTAAGAAATGAATATTTTTTTAAAAATTCGTAAAAAATTGAATTTTAAAGATTTTGATCTGATTTTTTTTCTAAATGAAACTTAAAACGTTCTAATTTTAATTAAAAAAGACCGTTTTGTTCCAAGTGTTGTCAAGAAAATTAAAGAAATTTTCAAAGTTGGTAAAAATTTTTTTAGGTTAGAAAATTAACAATTTTTTTAAAAATTCATCAAAAATTCATTTTTAAAGGTTTTGATTTGATTTTTTTCCAAATGAAACCTAAAACATTCTAATTTTAATTAAAAAAGACCTCTCTCCTCAATAATAAATTTATTCTTTTTAAAATTATTATAAAAACAAATTTTCTTAAAAACTAAATTTTAATTCTTTAATAAAAATAATATTAAATAAGAGAAACTTACTTATAGAAAGTAATTTATAGTTTTGTTCTTAACTTACTTATTCTATTAATTGTACTTAATAATAATAATAATAATAATCATTTAATTTAAAAATCTCTCATAATTTCATAATATAAAAAGGAAAAAAAAATCTTACAATTAGAAAATATTGTATATCAGTGCTAAATTGGGCCAGTTACTTTTAAAACTGAACGATCACAGTTATTGGTCCACTTTTGTTCACTTTTATTCACTTTTTCGATCGAGTTAAAGTCGATTTATTTCTTTCATTTTATTTTATTTTAAAATCGCTTCGTCTTTAACTAAAATAGTCTTTTTTACGATGGAATGTTTTAAAATTTGTTTAGATTTGAATCTAAATTCGTTAAAAACAGGTCATTTTAATGCATAATACTGGATAATAGGATTCTTAAAACCCTGACAATTTTCAAAAATTTCTCTAAAGACGATTTTATTACTTATCCATTAAATTAAATTATATTTTTTTTATTGCATATTACTAGCAACGTTACGATCAATCTTTTTAGCTAATTCTGAAATAATATCTTTGTAAATTAACGGATCCATATTCGTTCCCAACATTAATAAAATCCACCAATCTCCCAAATCCACTTTACGACTAATAGCTTGACAAATCTCGACGGGAATCAATCTGTTTTTAGCGTGCATGATCCTCGGTCTTATTTTCGGCACAACCAATATTAAAATTCGGTAAATCACCAGTAAACTTAACGCTGTAGCCAAAATAACATACCAAAACCAAATGAAAATGTAAGTTTTCTCGTTTACGATGTTTAGGGGTAAGATGCACATGCTGTCGTGTCTCTGGATGGTTCCGGAAGCACCGTATTTATGGAAAATGCATTTTGTTACTCTTGGAAAAACATAAACCATCGGATCGACTCGGTTTTCTTGGGGTGCGTCCGAAAAGTCCATCACTTTCCAACCGTACGATAAAAATTCTCCGCCGAAAAATCGGTTCATTAGATACATTTGGACGATTATGTTTACTAAACATAGAGCTTCGCAAATCCAATAGCGAATTACGTAGAGATTATTTAACTGAAATAAATTTTTTTTTATTTGGCGATTTTAGGTAAGTTTAAAAAATGATAGTTAAGTTTAAAAAATTTAAGTTTAAAAAATCATATCTCTAAAAATAAAATTAGGATTAAAATAATTTTTATAAAAATTATAAATAAAAGAGTATAGTTTATAAAAAATAAAACCAAATGGTTTTATCTCATTTCATTTTTGAGAAATGATTTAACAAAATTGAAATTTAAAAATGGTAAATTTTAAATAGGTTTAAAAATTTATAACTTTAAAAGTAAGCTTAAGATTTAAATAATTTTGATATGAGTTATAAATAAAAGTATAAGGTTTATAATGAATAAAATCAAATGGTTTTATCTAAAAAAGTTTTTCTAAAAAATCGCTGAAAATTTGGGAATTTTCAATGTTTCGATTTCATAAATAAAAAAGGGGATTTTTCGACGAAATAACAATTTTATGATATAGAAAAATGATTTTCTAAACGATTTTAAGCATAAAAAATCTAAATTTGTAATAAAATAAAAAAATTTTTTTTTCAAAATTTTCGTCAAATTTTTCGGTGTAGAGATTTGGAAAATCCTTTGCCCATAATTTTCTGGAAAGAATACGACAACTCCCTTTTAGAATCTTATTCAGAATTAAGTGTAGAATCGTTTAAAATAAACCGCATGGAAATCAGACGATTCAAGGTTGAGTTACGCGAGCTCAAAGTCAAAATTTCTAAAATAGCTGAAAACCGACAAAATCGAAAGGGGTTTATATGGAATTTTTCTCAAAAATGGAAAGTATTCCGATTTTGTTGAAAATCACGTTTTTATATAATTCGACCATTAGGAAAACGATGGTGAAATTAATTTCCTCGTAACTTCTTTAGTTTTTCTAAAAAATCGCCCAAAATTTGGGAATTTTCAATGCTTTGATTTCATAAATAAATAATAGGATTTTTCGGCGAAAGGAAGATTTTGTGATATAGAAAAGTGATTTTCTAAACGATTCTAAGTATAAATAATCTAAATTTGTGATAAAATGAAAAAAAAAAATTTTTCAAAATTTTCATCAAATTTTTCGGTGTAGATGTTTGGAAAATCGCTTCTCAATAATTTTTTGGAAAGAGTACGAAAACACCCTTCTAGAATCTTGTTCAGAATTAAATGGAGAATCGTTTAAAACAAACCGCAAGAAAATCAAACGATCAACAGCTGAGTTACGCGAGCTCAAAGTCAAAATTTCTAAAATAGCCGAAAACCGATAAAATCGAAAGGGGTTTATACGGAATTTTTTTTAAAAATTGAAAGTATACCGATTTTGTTGAAAGTCACGTTTTTATATAATTCGACCATTAGAAATACAATGATGAAATTAATTTCCTCGTAACTTCTTTAGTTTTTCTAAAAAAAAATTATTACAAGTCTTAACATAACCCCATAATTCTTTTAGTAGCTTTAAGAAATCGCTTGGACTTTATTTAAAGGAATTAAGAAAAGATTTTTTAAATAAATATAAACTAAATTGTCTATTTTTAATTAGAAAAGACGGATTTTTCCTAAGTTTTATAAAAAAATTTAAAAAAAATCCTAAAGCCAACAAAGATTTTTCACCTAACCTAAAATTTTGACCATCTTTAAAAAATCTCCAAGAGTTTATTTATAGGAATTAATGAAAGATTTTTAAACTGAATGTAAATTAAAATGTCTAGTTTTACTTCTAATAGAGGAATTTTTGCTAACAATAAGTGGTATTGAAAAAATTAAAAAAAAATTTTAAAGGCAACAAAGATTTTTCACCTAACCTCGTAATTTTTTGACCAAATTTAAAAAATCGCCACGACTTTATTTATAAGAATTAAAGTCAACTTTTTACATGAAAATGTACATAAAATATTCAATTTTTAATTAAAAAATACCAATTTCTTGTAATTGTTACCAAAAAAATTAAAAAGAATTTTAAAGTTGGTCGGTTTTTAAACTTATAACCTAATAATTTTTTGGGCAATTTTAAAAAATTATCACGATTTTATTTATTGGAATTAAGAAACGCTTCTTATTTTAAAATGTGTATTAAAGATTGTATTTTTGATTATAAAAATTAAACTTATTGTAATTACCACCGATAAGAAATAAATAAAAAATAAAATAAACCTCTTTTATTCCCCTATCTTTCATTACTTGGAACACAGTTTTTAAAGCTCGATTCCCAGTATTAATTGATACATTTTTTTTTCTTTAATAACTCGCATTATTCCCCCTCATCGATATACTCATTTTTCGATCTGCACGTGCAGTCGAATAAAACCCTTGCTGACTAGTACCCGGTGGAGGATATCTCCATTTCTAGGTTTTTTTAAGGAGGTGTCCATCCGTAGAGGCTCGTTCTCTGGACGGAGCTTCGGATGGACTTAAAGCGTTATCCTTGGTTTCGTCTTCTACCTCAACCTCGGTCCATCTAGGATTTAAAAGACCCGTTTTGCACGCGTTTGGAATGAATGAAATTAGGCGACACGGTGGCCGAACATAAAAGTCGGATCGTGTCCGGGGAAATTGGGTCTTTGTTGTCGCTGCCAGAACGTTTTAACTTTGTGGGGTTTTTATTTTGTACCCTCCAAAAACGACAAACGTCTCTAAATACAGCAAAAACCTAAAATTGAATGTATTCCGATTTTGTTGAAAGTCGCGTTTTTATATAATTCGACCATTAGAAAAACGATGGTGAAATTAATTTCCTCGTAACTTTTTTAGTTTTTCTAAAAAATCACTGAAAATTTGGGAATTTTCAATGTTTCGATTTCATAAATAAATAATGGGATTTTTCGGCGAAAGGAAGATTTTTTGATAGAGAAAAGTGATTTTCTAAACGATTCTAAGTATAAATAATCTAAATTTGTGATAAAACGAAAAAAAATTTTTTGCAAAATTTTCGTCTAATTTTCAGTGTAGAGGTTGGGAAAATCGTTTGTCAGTAATTTTTTGGAAAGAGTACGAAAACGCCATTCTAGAATCTTATTCAGAATTAAATGGAGAATCGTTTAAAATAAACCGCATGAAAATCAGACGATTGAAGGCTGAGTTACGCGAGCTCAAAGTCAAAATTTCTAAAATAGCTGGAAACCGAAAAAATCGAAAGGGGTAAATAATGAGATTTTTTGGCGAAAAAAACGATTTTATGGTAAAGATAAGTGATTTTCTAAACGATTTTAAGTATAAACAATTTAAATTTGAGATAAAACGAAAAAAAAAAATTTTACAAAATTCTCGTCTAATTTTCAATGTAGAGGTTGGGAAAATCGTTTGTCAGTAATTTTTTGGAAAAGATACGATAACGCCTTTCTAGAATCTTATTCAGAATTAAATGGAGAATCGTTTAAAACAAACCGCAAGAAAATCAAACGATCCACAGCTGAGTTACGCGAGCTCAAAGTCAAAATTTCTAAAATAGCTGAAAACCGAAAAAATCGAAAGGGGTTTTTATGGAATTTTTCTCAAAAAATAAAAGTATTTCAATTTTGTTGAAAATCACATTTTTATATAATTTGACCATTAGGAAAACGATAGTGAAATTAATTTCTTCGTAACTTCTTTAGTTTTTTTTTAAAATCACTGAAAATTTGGGAATTTTCAATGCTTTGATTTTATAAATAAATAAATGGGATTTTTCGACGAAATAACAAATTTTATGATATAGAAAAATGATTTTCTAAACGATTTTAAGCATAAATAATTTAAATTTGTGATAAAATGAAAAAAAAAATTTTGCAAAATTTTCATCTAATTTTCAGTGTAGAGGTTCGGAAAATCGTTTATCAGTAATTTTTTGGAAAGGATACGATAATGCCATTCTAGAACCATATTCAGAATTGAATGGAGAATCGTTTAAGATAAACCGTACGAAAATTAAATGATCGATGGCTGAGATACACGAGCTCAAAATCAAAATTTTAAAATTTTCTAATTTTTCAGTGTAGAGGTTGGGAAATTCGTTTGTCAGAAATTTTCCAAATCCGGTATTACACCGTCCGTTTAGAGTCTTACATAGAATTGAATGCAGAATCGTTTAAAACAAACCGCAAGGAAATCAGATGATTGAAGGCTAAGTTACGTGAGCTCAAAGTCAAAATTTCTAAAATGGCTGAAAACCGATAAAATCGAAAGGGTTTATATGGAATTTTTCTCAAAAATTGAAAGTATTCCAATTTTGTTGAAAATCGCCTTTTTATATAATTTGACCATTAGGAAACCGATGGTGAAATTAATTTCCTCGTAACTTTTTTAATTTTTCTAAAAAATCGCCAAAAATTTGGGAATTTTCAATGCTTTGACTTCATAAATAAATAATGCGATTTTTTGGCGAAAAAACAATTTTATGATATAGAGAAATGATTTTCTAAACGATTCTAAGCATAAAAAATCTAAATTTGTAATAAAATAAAAAATTTTTTTTTCAAAAGTTTCATCAAATTTTTCGGTGTAGAGATTTGAAAAATCCTTTGCCCATAATTTTCTAGAAAGAATACGACAACACCCTTTTAGAATCTTATTCAGAATTAAATGGAGAGTCGTTTAAAACAAACCGCAAGAAAATCAAACGATCAACAGCTGAGTTATGCGAGCTCAAACACAAAATTTCTAAAATAGCTGAAAACCGACAAAATCGAAAGGGGTTTTTATGGAATTTTTCTGAAAAATTGAAAGTATTCCGATTTTGTTGAAAGTCGCGTTTCTATATAATTCGACCATTAGGAAAACGACGGTGAAATTAATTTCCTTGTAACTTCTTTAGTTTTTCTAAAAAATCGCTGAAATTTTGGGAATTTTCAATGTTTCAATTTTATAAATAAATAATGGGATTTTTTGGCGAAAGGAAGATTTTATGATATAAATAAGTAATTTTTTAAACGATTCTGAGCATAAATAATCAAAATTTGTTATAAAACGAAAAGAATTTTTTTGCAAAATTTTCGTCTAATTTTCAGTGTAGAGGTTCGGAAAATCGTTTGTCAGTAATTTTTTGGAAAGAGTACGAAAACGCCATTCTAGAATCTTATTTAGAATTAAATGGATAATCGTTTAAAACAGACCGCAAGAAAATCAGACGATTGAAGGCTGAGTTACGCGAGCTCAAAGTCAAAATTTCTAAAATAGCTGAAAACCGAGAAAATCGAAAGGGGTTTTTATGGAATTTTTCTCAAGAATCGAAAGTACTCGAATTTTTCTGAAATTCACGTTTTTATATAATTTGGCAACGGGAAAAACAAAATTCATAAAATTCAATTTCATAAAAATCGACTAAAAGTGAATTTGCAACGTGGGTTAATTTCTCGATGTAAAGGTTTGAAAAAACTTTCGTCAGAAATTTTCTGGGCCTGTTTCAATAACGCCTTTTTAGAATCTTATTCAGAATTAAACGGAGAATCGTTTAAAACAAACTGCATGGAAATCAAACGATCAACAGCTGAGTTACGCGAGCTCAAAGTCAAAATTTCTAAAATAGCTGAAAACCGACAAAATCGAAAGGGGTTTATTAGAATCGATAGAGGTTGGGAAAAACTTTCGTCGGAAATTTTCCAGGCTTGTATACAATAAAGTTGTAAGTTCTAAATGTCTCTACAATAGTTGTTAACCTTTCAAATATTTTTCGATGAAATTTGCCCACCCTTGAAGTCTATTTGAAAAATCGAAAGTTTAGTTATTTTTGAATCGGGTTTCTACGAAGTGTGTCAATCTCTAAAATGTCTCTCGACAAGATTTGCTACAACATTAAAATATCTCTCGATGAGTTTTACCTATCCTTGAAGTTAGTTTGAAAAATAGTTTGAAAAATCGAGGGTTTGCTTATCCTTTAATCGGGTTTTTACGAAGTTTGATAACCCTTGAAATATCCCTCAACAAAATTTGTGAACTCCTAATAGTTGAGTATCAAACCACATCATATCAATGAATTTTTACCTAGTAATAAATAAAACCAAATGGTTTTATCTTATTTAATTCTTGAGATATGACTTGACAAAGTTAAAAGTGAAAAATGACGAATTTAAGTAGTTGGGTTTAAAAATTTATAACATTAAAAGTAAACTTAAGATTTAAATCATTTCATTTTTGAGATATGATTTGATAAAGTTAAGGTTCATAATAATTTTTAAATTTACCCTGATATGTGACATAAGATAATCCAAAACGACTTTCTTTTGGGCTTTCTTTTCATCAGGATAACAAATCCCATAGTTCATTCCCATAACCAACGTTCTCATTAGTTGTCCTTCGCTCATTTTCCATATAACGTGTGGTAAATAACACGCTATACCCTAAAATTAAGAAATAATAAAATTTTAATAAATAGAATTTTAATAAATAATAAAATTTTAATAAATAGAATTTTAATAAATAATAAAATGTTAACAAATAATAAAATTTTTCATCCAAATTTTTACATTAAAATTAATAATTTTTACCTGAAAGAAGAGTACAAAACAAACCCATTGATAATACGTGTAATATTTAGGGCTAACGTCGTCTCCAAAGTCATTTCCAACTCCGGGATGAGCGACTTCTTTACCAACCTGGAATATAAAGAAGAGAACAAGGTTAAAAAGGTTAAAAAAGTAAGATTCGAGACGAAGAAACTCTGAAAAGTAGTAATTACGGCTTCGAACGTGAAGGTTTCCTTCTTCTCGAGTAAACCTATCATTAAGGGCACTTTGTGAGTCGAACAAAAAGAAAGGAATGAAAGAAATCGAGAAGAAGGAATTATTCTCTCGGAGAAGTTTGAAACTTTGAATTCAAAGAAATTTGGAACTTTAAATTCAAAGAAGTTTAAAACTTTAAATTCAAAAAATTTTTAAAGTTTTAACTCAAACAAATCTAAAATTTTAAGTTCAAAGAAATTTAAAGTTTTAAGCTCAAAGAAATTTGAAATTTTAAACTGAAAGAGGTTTTAAATTTTAAACTCAAAGAAACTTAAAATCTTGAACTCATAAAAGTTTAATTTTGAGTACAAAAATAAAAACTATTATAAAACGTAAGATTTATTTTAAGTTATGTTTAAAGAATCGTCGTTAAATTAATCATCGTTCTAAGAAAAACGTTTAGAAATGAAAGTTACAAAGAGGTTATTGTTTCTAGAATTTGATATAACAAAGACTAGCTTTGTGGTTTTATAAATTGAGATAATAATAAAGTTTGTTGGGTTTAGTGTTTATGAATTTATTAAAACATCTGTTTTAGATTATTCTTTTAAAGTTGGGATTAAACATTTATGTCTCATCAAAAATGAGAAATTATTCATTTGACGATTTCAGGTAAAATAAAGTAAAGTAGAGGTAAGTTTAAAAAATCATATCTCCAAAAATAAAATTACAACTAAAACGATTTTTATAAGAATTATAAATAAAAGCATATAGTTTATAAAAAATAAAACCAAAAGGTTTTATCTCATTTTATTTTTGAAATATAACTCAACAAAGTTAAGCATCAAAAAATGAGGCATTTCAGTTAGAGTTAAATTTAAAAATTTATAACTTCAAAAGTAAGCTTAAGATTTAAATAATCTTTATAGGAATTATAAATAAATGTATCTAGTTTATAAAGAAAAAAACTGAATGATTTTATCTTATTTTATTCTTGAGATATGACTCAACAAAGTTAACCATCAAAAATGAGATATTTCAGGTAGAGTTAAATTTAAAAATTTGTAACTTCAAAAGTAAGTTTAAGATTTAAATAATCTTTACAGGAATTATAAATAAATGTATCTAGTTTATAAAGAAAAAAACCAAATGATTTTATCTTATTTTATTCTTGAGATATGACTCAACAAAGTTAACCATCAAAAATAACGTTTTTTTTTTTTAGGTAGAGTTAGATTTAAAAATTCATAATTTCAAAAATAAGTTTAAGATTTAAATAATCTTTACAGGAATTATAACCAAATGTATCTAGTTTATAAAGAAAGAAGTCGAATGATTTTATCTCGAATTAAAGCAAATTTAATTTCCCATAGATTTTTAATAAAAATTTCGTTTTAAACTGATTTTTGTCAATTTTTCTTTTTTGAAAGTTTTAGCTTTTTTAGCTTTTTTGTCTTTTTTTAGATATTTCTGGAAGTTTTTGATGTTTCCTTAAAGACTTTGACATTTTTTTGTTAAAATTTTGACGTTATTTTTGAAGAATTGACATTATTTTGAAAAATTTGAACCCTTTTTGAAAAATTTGAATTTTTTTTTGAGAAATTTGATTTTTCTTTGAAAAACTCGAAATTTTTTTTTTAATTTGAAATTTTTTTTTTGAAAAATTTGAATTTTTTTTGAAGATTTTGACATTTTTTCTTGAAGATTTTGACATTTTTTTTTGAAAAATTGACATTATTTTGAAAAATTTGAACCTTTTTAGAAAAATTTGAATTTTTTTTTTAGAAATTTGATCTTTTTTTGAAAAACTTCAAATTTTGTTTTTAATTTGAAAGTTTTTTTTGAAAAATTTGAATTTTTCCTTAAAATTTTGACGTTTTTTTGAAGATTTTGACATTTTTTTTGAAAAATTGACATTATTTTGAAAAATTTGAACCTTCTTTGAAAAATTTGAAATTTTTTTTGAGAAATTTGATTTTTCTTTGAAAAAATTGAAATTTTTCTTTTAATTTGAAATTTTTTTTTGAAAAATTTGAATTTTTCTTTAAACTTTTAACGTTTTTTTTGAAGATTTTGACATTTTTTTTTGAAAAATTGACATTATTTTGAAAAATTTGAACCTTTTTGAAAAATTTGAACCTTTTTGAAAAATTTGAACCTTTTTGAAAATTTTGAAATTTTTGTTGAGAAATTAGATTTTTTTTTTTGAAAAACTTGAAATTTTTTTTAATTTGAAATTTTTTTTTGAAGAATTTGAATTTTTCTTTAAAATTTTCACGTTTTTTTTGAAGATTTTGCTTTTTTTTTTTTTTGAAAAATTGACATTATTTTGAAAAATTTGAACCTTTTTTGAAAAATTTGAAATTTTTTTTGAGAAATTTCATTTTTTTTTTGAAAAACTTGAAATTTTTTTGAAGAATTTGAAATTTTCTTTGAGAAATTTGATTTTTTTTTGAAAAACTTGAAATTTTTTTTTTAATTTGAAATTTTTTTTTGAAAAATTTGAATTTTTTTTTAATTTTGACACTTTTTTTTGAAGATTTTGACATTTTTTTTTGAAAAATTGACATTATTTTGAAAAATTTGAACCTTTTTGAAAAATTTGAACCTTTTTGAAAATTTTGAAATTTTTGTTGAGAAATTAGATTTTTGTTTTTGAAAAACTTGAAATTTTTTTTAATTTGAAATTTTTTTTTGAAGAATTTGAATTTTTCTTTAAAATTTTGACGTTCTTTTTGAAGATTTTGCCTTTTTTTTTTGAAAAATTGACATTATTTTGAAAAATTTGAACCTTTTTTGAAAAATTTGAAAATTTTTTTGAGAAATTTGATTTCTTTTTTGAAAAAATTGAAATTTTTTTTTTAATTTGAAATTTTTTTTTGAAAAATTTGAATTTTTCTTTAAACTTTTGACGTTTTTTTTTAAGATTGACATTTTTTTTGAAAATTTTATTTTTTTTTGGAAATTTTAACATTTTTTTTTTTAATTGACATTATTTTGAAAAATTTGAACCTTTTTTGAAAAATTTGAATTTTTTTTTGAGAAATTTGATTTTTTTTTTTTGAAAAACGAAATTTTTTTTTGAAAAATTTGAATTTTTCTTTAAAATTTTGACATTTTTTTTTAAGATTTTGACATTTTTTTGAAAAATTGACATTATTTTGCAAAAATTTGAACCTTTTTTGAAAAATTTGAATTTTTTTTGAGAAATTTGATTTTTTTTGAAAAACTTGAAATTTTTTTTGAGAAATTTGATTTTTTTTTTGAAAAACTTGATTTTTTTTAATTTGAAATTTTTTTTTTGAAAATTTGAATTTTTCTTTAAAATTTTGACTTTTTTTTGAAGATTTTGACATTTTTTTTGAAAATTTTATTTTTTTTGGAAATTTTAACATTTTTTTTGAAAATGTAGATATTTTTTTTTTTAATTTTGATATTTTTTTTGAAAATTTTGATATTTTTTTAGAAAATGTTGATATTTTTTTTGAAAATGACATTTTTTCTTAAAAAATTTAAAATTTCCATTAAAAATTCTTATAGTTTATTAAAAATCCTTTAATTTGAATACAAACACGACCTATCTACGATTAAAAATAAAAAAGTTAGGTTAATTTTTAAATTTTCAAAATGGCGGTTTAACAAAATTAAAGTTTTTATTAAAAATTCTTAAAGCTGATTAAAAATCCTTTAATTTAATACCAAACACGACTATATTCGAATAAAAAATAAGAAAGTTAGGTTAGTTTAAAGAAATTCAAAATGGCCGACTTCCGGTTTTTACTAAAACGAAAATTTTCAATAACTTCTTTATTTTTCATCGTAGATAGGTCGTGTTTATACTCAAATTAAAGGAAATTTAATTTCCCATCGATTTATAATAAAATTTTTAAAATTTCCTACTTCCGGTTTTTATTAAAATTAAAATTTTTTATAACTTTCGATCTATTAAAATTAGATAGGTCGTGTTTGTACTCAAATTAAAGCAAATAGATTTTGAGATATGATTCGATAAAGTTAAGTATAAAAAATGAGACATTTCAAGTAGAGTTAGATTTAAAAATTAATAAATTCAAAAGTAAGTTTAAGATTTAAATAATCTTTATAGGAATTACAAATAAATGTATCTAGTTTATAAAGAAAAAAACGGAATGATTTTATCTCAATTAATTTAAAAGTTAACTAAATTTTTTATAACCTAACTTTTAAAAAAATTTGATCAAATTTAAAAAATCGTGGAGACTTTATTTTTTTAAATTAAGAAATGAAATTGGTATTAATTGAAAGCTAAAATATTCTATTTTGTAATAAAAAAGTCAATTTTTCTCTAATTATTACCCAAAAAATTTTTAAAGTTGACTAAAATTTTTTTTAACCTAACTTTTAAAAAATTCTGACCAAATTTAAAAAATCGTGGAGAGTTTATTTTTTTTAATTAAGGAATGAAATTAGTATTAATTGAAAGCTAAAATATTCTATTTTGTAATAAAAAAGTCAATTTTTCTCTAATTATTACCCAAAAAATTAAAAAAATTTTTAAAGTTGACTAAAATTTTTTTTAACCTAACTTTTAAAAAATTCTGACCAAATTTAAAAAATCGTGGAGAGTTTATTTTTTTTAATTAAGGAATGAAATTAGTATTAATTGAAAGCTAAAATATTCTATTTTGTAATAAAAAAGTCAATTTTTCTCTAATTATTACCCAAAAAATTTAAAAAATTTTTAAAGTTGACTAAAATTTTTTATAACCTAACTTTTAAAAAATTCTGACCAATTTTAAAAAATCGTGGAGACTTTATTTTTTTTAATTAAGAAATGAAATTGATATTAATTGAAAGCTAAAATATTCTATTTTGTAATAAAAAAGTCAATTTTTTCCTAATTATTACCCAAAAAATTAAAAAAAATCATAAAGGTGAATAAAATGATTTTTCCATTGAATCGTCACCCTAAAATAAAAGTAAAATCGTCAAGGTTTAACCAATCAAATGTAAATTACGTCACGTTTACTTGAGTCACTCACATTAAATTGTATGTAAGTGCAAAAACCACCTATAAATAACTTACCGATTACGTTTTTACTTTAAACCTTAAAAAATAAAATAAAATAAAATTTAAAGTTTTAAAAAATCATATCGAAATACTTTAAATTAGATTTAAATTGAAATGATTATTCCTTTGATTATTCTTACCTCTCTTCTAAAAGCTTCCGGCATCGTAAAAGTCGATTGAATCCAACAATAAGTATTGACGACGTGTTTTGGCAAGCCATCAATAAGACATTGTATCGGTTGTCCTACATATTGCGAGGCGGTGATGATGAGGCTACATCCGAAGAGTAAAACGGAGGTGAAGTGGTTGTGTAAGCGGAATACGAGGCAGTCAGTTTTGACTTGTTGGTATTTTAAAAATCCCGCTAAACCGCCGAGTAATTTATACATCTTTCTCTAGAATTTTCCTCCCCTTTGAATGATTCGAGATTAGAATCCAAAATGACTCGATTTTAAATACGTTTGTTTAGAAACTGAAAGTCACTTTTGTGGGTTTGTTTAGATTTAACCCATTACACTTTAAGTTTTCTCTTTTGGCAAAAAAAATGAGTGAGTATTCACATAAATTTGTTCGTTTGGAATTTGATACGGATGTGTCTTTGTCGAATGGCCTGGTTGCTACTGAGCGTAAAATTCTGTTTTACGGTCGCGTTCCCCCACTTGGTGAACGACGGCCCCAGAGGGGGGCACTTTGCCCGCCTTATTTCCGTTTTTAAAGGTCGTTCGTAATTTCCTTTCTATTTCCAATAGTCTTTGGTCACAATTTTTTTTATAGGAAATAAACCCAGATAATTTAATGTGGTCTTTTATTGAATAAATTATGATTTATCTTCACAAGAATTTAATGAAAATTTTATTAACATCTTTTAGTTTTTTAATAATAAACGATCTAAATTTTTCAAATTTCATTAAAAAAATAACTTAATTTAGCTTAAAATTGTGAAATTTCGTCTAAAATTTTAAAAAATTGTCGAATTTTTTCAAAAATTTCACAAAATTTTGTACAAAATTGTCTAAAATGGTCTAAAATTGTCTAAAATTGTTGAATTTCGTTTAATTTCATCTAAATTTTTCAAATTTCATAAGAAAATAACTTACTTTAGCTTAAAATTGCGAAATTTAGTCTAAAATTTTAAAAATTTGTCGAATTTTTTCTAAAATTTTGTATAAAATTGTCTAACATTTTCTAAAATGATAAAATTTGGTTTAATTTCATCTAAATTTTTCAAATTTCATTAAAAAATATCTTAATTTAGCTTAAAATTGTGAGATTTCGTTTAAAATTTAAAAAAATTGTCGAATTTCTGCTAAAATTTTACCTAATTTTGTATACAATTGTCTAAAATGGTTTAAAATTGTATAAAATTGTTTAAAATTATTGAGTTTCGTTTAATTACATCAAAATTTTTCAAATTTCATTAAAAAAATAACTTAATTTAGCTTAAAATTGTGAGATTTCGTTTAAAATTTTAAAAAATTGTCGAATTTCTGCTAAAATTTTACCTAATTTTGTATAAAATTTTCTAAAATTATTTAAAATGATAGAATTTTGTATAATTTCATCAAAATCTTTCAAATTTCATTAAAAAAATAACTTAATTTAGCTTAAAATTGTGAAATTTCGTCTAAAATTTTAAAAAATTGTTGAATTTTTGCTAAAATTTCACCCAATTTTATATAAAATTGTCTAAAATGGTCTAAAATTGTATAAAATTATTGAATTTCATTTAATTTCATCTAAATTGTTCAAATTTCATTAACAAAAATAACTTTATTTAGCTTAAAATTGTGAAATTTTGTCTAAAATTTAAAAAAATTGACAATTTTTTTCTAAAATTTCACCAAATTTTGTATAAAATTGTCTAAAATGGTCTAAAATTGTATAAAATTATTGAATTTCGTTTAATTTTATCTAAATTTTTCATATTTCATTAAAAAAATAACTTAATTTAGCTTAAAATTGTGAAATTTCGTCTAAAATTTTAAAAAATTGTCGAACTCTTCCTAAAATTTCACCCAATTTTGTATAAAATTGTCTAAAATGATAGAATTTCGTTTAATTTCATTTAAATTTTTCAAATTTCATCAAAAAAATAACTTAATTTAGCTTAAAATTGTGAAATTTCGTCTAAAATTTTAAAAAATTGTTGAATTTCTTTTAAAATTTCACCAAATTTTGTATAAAATTGTCTAAAATGGTCTAAAATTGTCTAAAATTGTTTAAAATTATTGGATTTCGTTTAATTTCATCTATATTTTTAAAATTTCATTAAAAAAATAACTTAATTTAGCTTAGAATTGTGAAATTTCGTCTAAAATTTAAAAAAATTGTCGATTTTTTTCTAAAATTTCACCAAATTTTGTATAAAATTGTCTAAAATGGTCTAAAATTGTATAAAATTATTGAGTTTCATTTGATTTCATCTAAACTTTTCAAATTTCATTAAAAAAATAACTTAATTTAGCTTAAAATTGTGAAATCTCGTCTAAAATTTTAAAAAATTGTCGAATTTCTGCTAAAATTTCACCCAATTTTGTATAAAATTGTCCAAAATGGTCTAAAATTGACTAAAATGATGAAATTCCATTTAATTTCATCTAAATTTTTCAAATTTCATTAAAAAATAACTTAATTTAACTTAAAATTGTGAAATTTCGTCTAAAATTTTAAAAAATTGTCGAATTTCTGCTAAAATTTCACCAAATTTTGTATAAAGTTGTCTAAAATGGTCTAGAATTCTATAAAATTGTTGAATTTCATTTAATTTCATCTAAATTTTTCAAAGTTCATTAAGAAAATAACTTAATTTAGCTTAAAATTGTGATATTTCGTCTAAAATTTTAAAAAATTGTCGAGTTTCTGCTAAAATTTCACCAAATTTTGTATAAAATTATCTAAAATTGTCTAAAATTTTCCAAAATGATAGAATTTCGTTTAATTTCATCTAAATTTTTCAAATTTCATTAAGAAATAACTTAATTTAGCTTAAAATTGTGAAATTTCGTATAAAATTTAAAAAAATTGTCGAATTTCGTCTAAAATTTCACCCAATTTTGTATAAAATTGCCTAAAATTGTCTAAAATTTTCTAAAATGATAGAATTTCATCTAAATTTTTCAAATTTCATCAAAGAAATAACTTAATTTAGCTTAAAATTGTGAAATTTCGTCTAAAATTTAAAAAAATTGTCGAATTTGGTCTAAAATTTCACCCAATTTTGTATAAAATTGTCTAAAATGGTCTAAAATGGCCTAAAATTGTCTAAAATTGTTTAAAATTATTGAATTTCGTTTAATTTCATCTAAATTTTTTAAATTTCATTAAAAAAATAAATTAATTTAGCTTAAAATTGTGAAATTTCGTCTCAAATTTTAAAAAATTGTCGAGTTTTTTCTAAAATTTTGTATAAAATTGTCTAAAATTATCTAAAATGATAAAATTTGGTTTAATTTCATCAAAATTTTTCCAATTTCATTAAAAAAATATCTTAACTTAGCTTAAAATTGTGAAATTTCGTCTAAAATTTTAAAAAATTGTCGAGTTTCGTCTAAAATTTCACCCAATTTTGTATAAAATTGTCTAAAATGGTCCAAAATTGTCTAAAATTGTCTAAAATGATAGAATTTCGTTTAATTTCATCTAAATTTTTCAAATTTCATTAAAAAAATAAATTAATTTAACTTAAAATTGTGAAATTTCGTCTAAAATGTTAAAAAATTGTCGAATTCTTTCTAAAATTTCACCCAATTTCGTATAAAATTACCTAAAATTGTCTAAAATTATTTAAAATGATAGAATTTCGTTTAATTTCATCAAAATCTTTCTAATTTCATTGAAAAAATAACTTAATTTAGCTTAAAATTGTGAAATTTCGTCTAAAATTTTAAAAAATTGTTGAATTTTTGCTAAAATTTCACCCAATTTTGTATAAAATTGTCTAAAATGGTCTAAAATTGTATAAAATTATTGAATTTCATTTAATTTCATCTAAATTTTTCAAATTTCATTAAAAAAAATAACTTAATTTAGCTTAAAATTGTGAAATTTCGTCTGAAATCTTAAAAAATTGTCGAATCTCTGCTAAAATTTCACCAAATTTTGTATAAAATTGTCTAAAATGGTCTAAAATTGTATAAAATTATTGAATTTCGTTTAATTTCATCTAAATTTTTCAAATTTCATTAAAGAAATAACTTAATTTAGCTTAAAATTGTGAAATTTCGTCTAAAATTTTAAAAAATTGTCGAATTTTTTCTAAAATTTCACCCAATTTTGTATAAAATTGTATAAAATGGTCTAAAATTGTCAAAAGTTGCTGAATTTCGTTTAATTTCATCTAAATTTTTCAAATTTCATTAAAAAAATAACTTAATTTAGCTTAAAATTGTGAAATTTCGTCTAAAATTTTAAAAAATTGTCGAATTTTTTCTAAAATTTCACCCAATTTTGTATAAAATTGTATAAAATGGTCTAAAATTGTATAAAATTATTGAATTTCATTTAATTTCATCTGAATTTTTCAAATTTCATTAAAAAAATAACTTAATTTAGCTTAAAATTGTGAAATTTCGTTTAAAATTTTAAAAAATTGTCGATTTTTTTCTAAAATTTCACGAAATTTTGTATACAATTGTCTAAAATGGTTTAAAATTGTCTAAAATGGTCTAAAATTGTCTAAAATTATTGAATTTCATTTAATTTCATTTAAATTTTTCAAATTTTATTAAAAAAATAACTTAATTTAGCTTAAAATTGTGAAATTTCGTCTAAAATTTTAAAAAATTGTCGATTTTTTTCTAAAATTTCACCAAATTTTGTATAAAATTGTATAAAATGGTCTAAAATTGTGTAAAATTGTTTAAAAGTATTGAATTTCGTTTAATTTCATCTAAATTTTTCAAACTTCATTAAAAAATATCCTAATTTAGCTTAAAATTGTGAAATTTCGTCTAAAATTTTAAAAAATTGTTGAATTTTTGCTAAAATTTCACCCAATTTTGTATAAAATTGTCTAAAATGGTCTAAAATTGTATAAAATTATTGAATTTCATTTAATTTCATCTAAATTTTTCAAATTTCATTAAAAAAAATAACTTAATTTAGCTTAAAATTGTGAAATTTCGTCTAAAATTTTAAAAAATTGTCGAATTTTTTCTAAAATTTCACCCAATTTTGTATAAAATTGTCTAAAATTGTTTAAAATTGTTGAATTTCGTTTAATTTCATCTAAATTTTTTAAATTTCATTAAAAAAATAACTTAATTTAACTTAAAATTGTAAAATTTCGTCTAAAATTTAAAAGAATTGTCGATTTTTTTTTAATTTCACCCAATTTTGTATAAAATTGTCTAAAATGGTTTAAAATTGTATAAAATTGTTTAAAATTATTGAGTTTCCTTTAATTTCATCAAAATTTTTCAAATTTCATTAAAAAAATAACTTAATTTAGCTTAAAATTGTAAAATTTCGTCTAAAATTTAAAAGAATTGTCAAATTTCTTTAAAATTTCACCCAATTTTGTATAAAATTGTCTAAAATGATCTAAAATTGTCTAAAATGATAGAATTTCGTTTAATTTCATCTAAATTTTTCAAATTTCATTAAAAAATAACTTACTTTAGCTTAAAATTGTGAAATTTCGTCTGAAATCTTAAAAAATTGTCGAATTTCTTCTAAAATTTCACCCAATTTTGTATAAAATTGTCTAAAATGATCTAAAATTGTCTAAAATGATAGAATTTCGTTTAATTTTATCTAAATTTTTCAAATTTCATTAAAGAAATAACTTAATTTAGCTTAAAATTGTGAAATTTCGTTTAAAATTTTAAAAATTTGTCGATTTTTTTCTAAAATTTCACCCAATTTTGTATAAAATTGTATAAAATGGTCTAAAATTGTCAAAAGTTGTTGAATTTCGTTTAATTTCATCTAAATTTTTCAAATTTCATTAAAAAAATAACTTAATTTAGCTTAAAATTGCGAAATTTCGTCTAAAATTTTAAAAATTTGTCGAATTTTTTTTAAAATTTTGTATAAAATTGTCTAACATTTTCTAAAATGATAAAATTTGGTTTAATTTCATCTAAATTTTTAAAATTTCATTAAAAAATATCTTGATTTAGCTTAAAATTGTGAGATTTCGTTTAAAATTTAAAAAAATTGTCGAATTTCTGCTAAAATTTTACCTAATTTTGTATAAAATTTTCTAAAATTATTTAAAATGATAGAATTTTGTGTAATTTTATTTAAATTTTTCAAATTTCATTAAAAAATAACTTAATTTAGTTTAAAATTGTGAAATTTCGTCTAAAATTTAAAAAAATTGTCGATTTTTTTCTAAAATTTCACCAAATTTAGTATAAAATTATCTAAAATGGTCTAAAATTGTCTAAAATGGTCTAAAATTGTTGAATTTCGTTTAATTTCATCTAAATTTTTCAAATTTCATTAAAAAAATAACTTAATTTAGCTTAAAATTGTGAAATTTCGTCTAAAATTTTAAAAAATTGTTGAATTTTTGCTAAAATTTCACCCAATTTTGTATAAAATTGTCTAAAATGGTCTAAAATTGTATAAAATTATTGAATTTCATTTAATTTCATCTAAATTTTTCAAATTTCATTAAAAAAATAATTTAATTTAGCTTAAAATTGTGAAATTTCGTCTAAAATTTTAAAAAATTGTCGAATTTTTTCTAAAATTTCACCCAATTTTGTATAAAATTGCCTAAAATTGTCTAAAATTTTCTAAAATGATAGAATTTCGTTTAATTTCATCTAAATTTTTCAAAATTCAGTAAAAAAATAACTTAATTTAACTTAAAATTGTGAAATTTCGTCTAAAATTTTAAAAAATTGTCGAATTTTTTCTAAAATTTTGTATAAAATTGTCTAAAATTATCTAAAATGATAAAATTTCGTTTAATTTCATCTGAATTTTTCAAATTTCATTAAAAAAAATAACTTAATTTAGCTTGAAATTATGAAATTTCGTCTAAAGTTTTAACAAATTGTCGAATTTTTTCTAAAATTTCGCCAAATTTTGTATACAATTGTCTAAAATGGTTTAAAATTGTCTAAAATGGTCTAAAATTGTCTAAAATTATTGAATTTCATTTAATTTCATTTAAATTTTTCAAATTTTATTAAAAAAATAACTTAATTTAGCTTAAAATTGTGAAATTTCGTCTGAAATCTTAAAAAATTGTCGAATTTCTTCTAAAATTTCACCCAATTTCTTATAAAATTGTCTAAAATCGTCTAAAACGATAGTATTTCATTTAATTTCATCTGAATTTTTCAAATTTCTTTAAAAAGATAACTTACTTTAGCTTAAAATTGTGAAATTTCGTCTAAAATTTTAAAAAATTGTCGAATTTTTTCTAAAATTTCACCCAATTTTGTATAAAATTGTCTAAAATGGTCTAAAATTGTGTAAAATTGTTTAAAAGTATTGAATTTCGTTTAATTTCATCTAAATTTTTCACATTTCATTAAAAAAAACTTAATTTAGCTTAAAATTGTGAAATTTCGTCTAAAATTTTAAAAAATTGTCGAATTTTTTTTTAAATTTCACCCAATTTCGTATAAAATTGCCTAAAATTGTCTAAAACTATCTAAAATGATAGAATTTTGTATAAAATTGTCTAAAACTGTCTAAAATTGTATAAAATTATTGAATTTCATTTAATTTCATCTAAATTTTTCAAATTTTATTAAAAAAATAACTTAATTTAGCTTAAAATTGTGAAATTTCGTCTAAAATTTAAAAAAATTGTTGAATTTTTTCTAAAATTTCGCCAAATTTTGTTTAAATTTATCTAAAATTGTCTTAAATTGTTTAAAATTATTGAATTTCGTTTAATTTCATCTAAATTTTTCAAATTTCATTAAAGAAATAACTTAATTTAGCTTAAAATTGTGAAATTTCGTCTAAAATTTAAAAAAATTGTCGAATTTTTTCTAAAATCTTACCCAATTTCGTATGAAATTGCTTAAAATTGTCTAAAATTATCCAAAATGATAGAATTTTGATTAATTTCATCCAAATTTTTCAAATTTCATTAAAAAAATAACTTAATTTAGCTTAAAATTGTGAAATTTCATCTATGATTTTAAAAAATTGTCGAATTTTTTCTAAAATTTCGCCCAATTTGGTATAAAATTGCCTAAAATTGTCTAAAATTTTCTAAAATGATAGAATTTCGTTTAATTTCATCTAAATTTTTCAAAATTCAGTAAAAAAATAACTTAATTTAACTTAAAATTGTGAAATTTCGTCTAAAATTTTAAAAAATTGTCGAATTTTTTCTAAAATTTTGTATAAAATTGTCTAAAATTATCTAAAATGATAAAATTTCGTTTAATTTCATCTAAATTTTTCAAATTTCATTAAAAAAATAACTTAATTTAGCTTAAAATTGTGAAATTTCGTCTAAAATTTTAAAAAGTTGTCGAATTTTTTCTAAAATTTCACCCAACTTTGTATGAAATTGTCTACAATGGTCTAAAATTGTCTAAAATGATAGAATTTCGTTTAATGTCATGTAAATTTTTCAAATTTCATTAAAAAAAATAACTTAATTCAGCTTAAATTTTTTTTAATTAATCATCAGATTAGTTTTTAAAAATTGAAATTTTTTCCTACACAAAAATTAAATTAAAATTTAATAAATTAGAACGTTTCGTTGGTAAACAATCAGGAAAGAAATAGTGTGACAAATCTTCTCTGTGTTCCATTTGATTTATTTTGAAAGTTGACCAACTTAGAAAGGTAAAAAGTTGACAAAAATAACGAAGAACGAAGTGAAATAAATTTTTTTTCTTTGTACGATTCGTTCTAGTATTTTGTTTCAAACCAATTTTTCTTAGAACTTGACACAAATTTATTTTTAGCATAAGCAAAAAAAACATTTCTTAATGGGTTTATTTACTTACTTGAAATTTTTAAAAAGGTTTAAAATATTGGTAGTTTACAAAACTATCTTTAAGTTTAAAGCTTGGTAATTATTCTTGGAAGATAAAAATTAAATGAGAATGGAAAAGAAAGTATTAATAATAAATAACAACTTATCTTAAAAGTTCAAACGAAGAGCCTTCAATGATAAAAGTTCAAAGTTTAAAATCGCTTAAAGTAAACCACATATCTCACATGTGGCTGCTATTATTGTTAATAATGCGACCTTGTTTGACTCGTTTAAATTATTCAAATGTACGCACACGCACAATTCGAACATAATAAATCACATATTAACAAAGAATTAGATTCGAAAATTTCACAAAATTTCTAATTGTAGCTTTAATTTATTGTTAGTATTAAAGTTGGGTTTGCATTTATTAAGTTTTAAGTAATTCGAAAGCTTATGACGTAAATGGAACTAAAAACTTCATCAAAAGAGTTATTTAAAAGAAAAAAAGATGGGAAAATTTACACCAAATAATCGCCAGATGTTGAACCAACGTATGACGTCTTTTAAAACACATTTTGTAAATAAAGTCAGTTTTTTCTTACTTATTTCTTAAAACTTTTAAGACTTATCATAGATTTTATGGTATTTTGTAAAATACGCAAGAATTACAAATCAAAGTTAAATGTGAAAAGATTTAACGTTGATTTTAGGTAAAGTTGGACTACAAAAATATAACTTCAAAAATAAATTCCGGATTTTAATAAGTTTTATAAAAGTTATAAATAAATGTATACTGTTTATAAAAAAGAAGACCAAACGATTTTATCTCGTTTCGTTTTTGAGATACACTTTAACATAGTTATTCCTTTGATGAATTCAAGTAGAGTTAGGCTTAAAAATTCATATCTCCAAAAATAAAATTAAGATTAAAACGATTTTTATAGGAATTATAAATAAAAGGATGTAGTTTATAAAAAATAAACCCAAATGATTTTATCTCATTTCATTCTTGAGATATGACTCAACAAAGTTAACCATAAAAAATGACAAATTTAAGACAGAGCAAAATTAAAAAATTTCTAACTTCAAAAATAAGTTCAATAATTAAATAATTTTTATATGAGTTATAAATAAGAGTATGTAGTTTATAAAAAATAAAACCAAATGATTTTATCTCATTTCATTCTTGAGATATGACTCAACAAAATTAACCATTAAAAATAACAAATTTAAGACAGAGCAAAATTTAAAAAATTCTAACTTCAAAAATAAATCCAATATTTAAATAATTTTTATATGAGTTATAAATAAGAGTATGTAGTTTATAAAAAATAAAACCAAATGATTTTATCTCATTTCATTCTTGAGATATGACTCAACAAAATTAACCATAAAAAATGACAAATTTAAGACAGAGCAAAATTAAAAAATTTCTAACTTCAAAAATAAATCCAATATTTAAATAATTTTTATATGAATTATAAATAAGAGTATGTAGTTTATAAAAAATAAAACCAAATGATTTTATCTCATTTCATTCTTGAGATATGACTCAACAAAGTTAACCATTAAAAATAACAAATTTAAGACAGAGCAAAATTAAAAAAATTCTAACTTCAAAAATAAATCCAATATTTAAATAATTTTTATATGAGTTATAAATAAAAGTGTGTAGTTTATAAAGAATAAAACCAAATGATTTTATCTCATTTCATTCTTAAGATATGACTCAACAAAGTTAACCATCAAAAATGACAAATTTAAGACAGAGCAAAATTAAAAAAATTCTAACTTCAAAAATAAATCCAATATTTAAATAATTTTTATATGAGTTATAAATAAAAGTGTGTAGTTTATAAAGAATAAAACCAAATGATTTTATCTCATTTCATTCTTGAGATATGACTCAACAAAGTTAACCATCAAAAATAACAAATTCAAGACAAAGCAAAATTAAAAAATTTCTAGTTTCAAAACTAATTGTAAGTTCAAAATTTAAATAATTTTTATATACGTTATAAATAAAAGTATGTAGTTTATAAAGAACAAAACCAAATGATTTTATTTTTGAGATACAACCCAACAAAGTTCGAATTAACAACTCGGATAAAAAGACAAACTTAATTCATCTTTTCAGACAGATGTTCACAATTCTCGTACAGTTAAAGCCTTAAACCTACTATTATTACAGCATGAAAGATGTGTATTTACGTCAATACACAACTCGTCTATTTTTGGCACCCATTTTAAAGTTAAATGTCTCAGTGGGAGATAAAATGGTTGATTTAAGACGATAAGTGTCTTTGTTTTCAAAACAAAGATTTAAAAAACAATTATTAAGTATATATTTTTAAGATTTGCTTATTTAATATTATACAAGTTTTTTTTATTATTATTATTATTGGGTTGTTTGGAAAGTAATTTCATTTTTCTCCCAACAGAGGATTTAATATTTTTTAAAAATTCGTAAAAAATTGAATTTTAAATATTTTAATTTGATTTTTTTTCTAAATGAAACTAAAAAGATTCTAGTTTTAACTTAAAAAGACCGTTTTATTTTAAATGTTGTCAAAAAAATTAAAAAAATTTTCAAAGTTGGTAAAAAAATTTTTTAGGTTAGAAAATTAACCATTTCTTAAAAAAGTCATAAAAAATTGAATTTTAAAGATTTTGATTTGATTTTTTTTCTAAATGAAACTTAAAACATTCTAATTTTAATTAAAAAAGACCGTTTTATTCTAAATGTTGTCAAAAAAATTAAAAAAATTTTCAAAGTTGGTAAAAATTTTTCATATTTCTTAACCTAGTTTTAAAAATCGATGAATTTTAAAAAATCATAAAAGATTGAATTTCAAAGATTTTGATTTGATTTTTTTTCTAAATGAAACTTAAAACATTCTAATTTTAGTTAAAAAAGACCGTTTTAATCTAAATGTTGTCAAAAAAATTAAAAAAATTTTCAAAGTTGGTAAAATTTTTTATATTTCTTAACCTAGTTTTAAAAATCGAGTAATTTTAAAAAATCATAAAAAATTGAATTTTAAAGATTTTGATTTGATTTTTTTTCTAAATGAAATTTAAAACATTCTAATTTTAATTAAAAAAGACCCTTTTATTCTAAATGTTGTCAAAAAAATTAAAAAAATTTTCAAAGTTGGTCAAAATTTTTTTTAGGTTAAAAAATTAACCATTTTTTAAATAATTCATAAAAAATTGAAATTTAAAGATTTTGATTTGATTTTTTTTCTAAATGAAACTTAAAACATTTTAATTTTAATTAAAAAAGACCGTTTTATTATAAATTTTGTCAAAAAAATTAAAAAAAAATTCAAAGTTGGTAAAAATTTTCATATTTCTTAATCTAGTTTTAAAAATCGATGAATTTTAAAAAATCAAGAAAAATTGAATTTTAAAGACTTTGATTTGATTTTTTTTCTAAATTAAATTTAAAATATTCTAATTTTAATTAAAAAAGACCGTTTTATTCTAAATGTTGTCAAAAAAATTAAAAAAATTTTCAAAGTTGGTAAAATTTTTTATATTTTTTAACCTAGTTTTAAAAATTGATGAATTTTAAAAAATCATAAAAAATTGAATTTTAAAGATTTTGATTTGATTTTTTTTCTAAATGAAATTTAAAACATTCTAATTTTAACTAAAAAAGACCGTTTTATTTTAAATGTTGTCAAAAAAATTAAAAAAATTTTCAAAGTTGGTAAATTTTTTTATATTTCTTAACCTAGTTTTAAAAATCGTTGAATTTTAAAAAATCATAAAAAAATGAATTTTAAAGATTTTGATTTGATTTTTTTTCTAAATGAAACCTAAAGCATTCTCAATTTAACTAAAAAAGACCGTTTTATTCTAAATGTTGTCAAAAAAATTAAAAAAAATTTCAAAGTTGGAAAAATTTTTTATATTTCTTAACCTAGTTTTAAAAATCGATGAATTTTAAAAAATCATAAAAAATTGAATTTTAAAGATTTTAATTTGATTTTTTTTCTAAATGAAACTTAAAACATTCTAATTTTAACTAAAAAAGACCGTTTTATTCTAAATGTTGTCAAAAAAAATTAAAAAAATTTTCAAAGTTGGTCAAATTTTTTTTTAGGTTAAAAAACTAACCATTTTTTTAAAAATTCATAAAAAATTGAATTTTAAATATTTTGAACTGATTTTTTTTCTAAATGAAATTTAAAACATTCTAATTTTATATAAAAAAGACCATTTTATTCCAAGTGTTGTCAAAAAAATTAAAAAAATTTTCAAAGTTGGTAAAAAATCTAATCAAATCCCAATAAAATTAATTTTGACTTTTAACTTTTGAATGTTAAATAATTTTATTTAATATTCGTACATAAATCTCATTAAAATTCTTAGTTAACTTAGTTGACGATTTTAAAACTCACCAGAAGCGTGTTTAAAACCGGTTATAATTTCTTTACGGTCACGTACGTTTTATTTAACAATTATTATTGAATAACCATCACATTCTCTCTTTTTCTCTCACAGTCAACCTCAACCGCAAAGTCAGGTATTAATTACTTTCACTTTTGCAAATTAACTTGAAGGTTAGTTGATTTCTAATGTAATTTTTCTTAATTTAATATTAAGTTTTTTTTAATTTAAGTTTAAATTTTACAGTTTTAAAACTTTAAGTCTTTTTAAAGTTTTATTTGAGTCTTTTTTAATGGATCTCTTAAACTTTGAAATAATTATCTTAAACTTTGAAATGATTTTAAAAAAACCTTCAAGTCTTTATCAGTAAACAACACAAAAATAAACAGAAACAGAACCATAGGATGGAAAGGCAGACGTTTACAAGAGGGTGAGATCTATTTTTAGGGTTGTAACACAATAAACCAACTAAACGTTCACCCCAAAGTCTTTTTGAAAGGTTACAATAAATTTTTGGACGATTGTAAGGGTCTTTAAAAGAATCTGCAGCTGTTTGGAACCACCTAAAATGATTTTATTTAAGTCACGTTTTACCGTAAAATTCTTGGAAAAAATGTTCTTTCTAAACCTTCCAGAAAAAGTTTTTAACTTAATTTTCGTATTTCATCATTTTAAAAGACGATTTTTATTGAAAACTTTTTTTTCAAAAAAAAGTTTCGAAAGAAAGTTTCAAAAGAAAGAAAGTTGTTTTTATTTTTTAAAAGAATTTAAAGTTTAAAGAACTTATTAAGTTGTACATTCACACGGAACGGATTCAGACTCACAAAAGAGAGAGAGTTCAACTGGGTCAATTACTATGGATTAATGTAAATTGTAAAATTGACCCCGGCGTGGTTTACCAATTAACCAGACGAAGACGTTCGTAAAGTGGACGAATTAGGACTACTGTTTAGATCGTTTATTCGAATCGTGTCGAATAAAACGTGTTTATTTTTGGTGTGCATCTTGAAAATTTTACATAAATGTCATCTTCAATGAGATCTTAAAATAGAAAGACATTTCAATCAAAAATCCCTTTTTAAACTTTAAAAATCTTAAAATTAAAAAAAAAAAAATCAATAAAAATTTTTTGTAGGAAAATCAATCTACAACAATAAAATTTTTTAAATAAGAGAGATTTTTAAAACATTTTGGGTTCAACGTTCTTCATTGACCGGTCAGAAAACTCAGCTCAGTTCTCCAACACAGAACGTGAACGTTGTCTATACACTGCAAGAAGCAGTCGCCTTCCAATTTAACATTCACTCGACAACGACGACGTTCACCAAAACAGAAACTTATACGAGCTCGTTTTAAAAAGCACCTGTTGTTAAAATCTTCTCACGATTATTACCGCTTTCGGACGTGAACGGGTCTTTATTCGGTTGGTACTTTTGGGTAAAATTTGTAAAGTGTAAAGTGGAAAAATCTTCTTCGTCCGTAAACTGGCGCCCGCTATGTTCGGTTTTAGGAAGCTGAAGCTCGATGGCATCGACCTTTTCACCTTCTTTGCGAAGGTCACAAAAGAGACGACGCCGACGTGTGGTTACGAAACTCGGCGATGGGATAAAATTTATTTGCCAAATTTGAAAGTAAAATTTATATAGAACTTTTTCAATTAAATTTTCCAACAATTAATACTCTGTAACTAAAAATTTTGAGGAATTGGTTAGATTTCAATGGTATGACTTTAGCGGATTTTAATTTGCGATTGTGTATTTCTCTAGACACAAGAACCTTCCGATTTCCTTCGAATCTTTTCCAATCCAAAACTATGTTCGCTACCTTGATATCACCATAGATTAACGTGGAGATATCATATCGACCATATTGTCAGAAAATGTGAAAAATTCTTGAATGTTTTTCGGGTTTTTGGCAAAGTGAGATGGGGTGCTGACATTCATGTAGCTCGTAGATTTTACAATAACTGTATTAAGTCGCATTTGGATTTTGGTTAATCAATTTATAATGTAAGGGAAAGCCAGGTGAAACGTATTAGAGTTATTCAAAGCAAAGCACTATGTATGTCTTGGTGTCATGAATTCTACGTCTATTGAAGCCCTCAATATTGAGATCTGCGAGCCCCCCCCTCTTTCTAAGAAGAAAAATGTTAACACTTAAACATCTTCTTAAGCTTCAAGCCCATTCGGATAGGTGCATTGTTAATAATATTCACAGACTTGCTGTCTATGCAGTTTCGTCCCGTTGTTTGGAGACATCAACCTCTTCCTTTTTTTGTTGAAGCATACAGGTTCCTCTTTCCAAGATTAATGGAGAGGTTACGTCCAAGTAATTTCCAACTGTTGGCTTTTTTATGGCTTGGCGGGATCCTAGCCCATCGGCCACAGTTAACAAAAAAACCTTAAACTACCTTAAAATCTAACAAAACAAACAAACTTATAAAAAACTAAATAGATAAACCGCAGTTCTTCCTCCTCAACAGTTCGGGTTTAGGAAGACGTTTAGTTGTATTGACGCTGTTGCCGACCTTACTACCGAGATTCAACTTGCTTTCTCCCGGAATAAGATTTGCGGTGCTATTTTCTTGGACTTCAAGGGGGCTTATAATTGTGTTTCTCTAGACTTGTTGGAGGACGAAATGATTCATCTTGGTCTGGCACCTGCTATAGCACGAAGTATTGTCAGTATCTTCAGAGATCGGGAAATATTTGTCCGAGATATTGAAGGGTTGCTGCATGGTCCGAGATTATCATCTTCTGGGCTTCCCCAAGGCTCCATTTTGAGCCTTCTGCTTTTTAATCTGTTTTCTATTGACTTTCATCAAAGTTTGGGAAGTATGATCAAAACGGTACAATACAACTGTTGGTTATTTTGATTATTTTACTAATCTAAATATCTCTCGTTCCTGCCTTATAATGATAATTGCTAGCATAATAAAGAGGTTTATCGTAATTTTATGTCAACTACTAATAGTAGTTCACTTATTTTCACCGACGCCTCCAAGTCCTCTCAGGGTTGCTGGCGGCTGCACTCTCTTGGTCCCTGAAAACGGATTCCGTGCAAAATTTAAACTAGACCCATTTTGTAGTATTTTCCAGAAGTGTTCTGATAGTTTTAAGAAACAGGAAATACTTCGCCAAACACCATCCGTAGATTGTGGATATTCTTGAGAGTCACATCTCTCTGATCAACCAGGGTGGTTGAAAACTCTTGCCATTTTGTGTGGGTAAAGGGTCATGCCGGTATCGTGCATAATGAAGAAGTGGCTAAGGAAGGCTAAGGAAACATCAGAGGACGGTAAGCGTATCAATGGTAGCTTATCGACATTGGGAGTGCTCTCGATTTCTTAGGAGAAGGAAATTCTCGAAGTTTGGAACGGTCGCTGGGAAAACTTTTATAATAACAAAATTACACAATATGCATTAATCCACCCAGTTGTGCCACGCAGACAATGGTATGCGGGAGTGTGCGTTTCGCGCAGGTTTTCATCCACTGTGACCAGATTATGAGCCAGACTGAAATTCGAATATGGCTATTTTTCGATCCATCTCTACAAATTGAACATCGTGTCGTCTCCGGATTGCAGATGTGGTGCTGAAGTGGGAGACCTTAACACCATTTGATGTTCAACAGCGTGATTCATAATGAACTGCGTTCCGTCTTCTTGGAATCTTTGTTGGCGTGTGGTTTTTCTTTGTCGCTTGTGCTATCATGAAGATTCTCTCGCCAGATTACAATTTTTATAGTCTACTTTCCAACGATGTTCTATACTTTTTTGTAACACTAAGAGTTTGGAAGATATATTTAAAAAATAAACTAAACCAACCCAAAAACAAACCTTCCAACTCTGTTTACTTATGTTCTGTTATTACAAATAATAAGTAATATAGTAATATAGTTCATAGCTCAAAGCTATTTCGATGATTCCTTCACCAGATTGTAGCTTTGAAAGTCTACTTTCTAACGATGTGTTATTTTGCAAATTTTAAATTCTGTAGTATTAAGAATTTGGAAGCTTCATTAAAAAAACAGACTCAACTACCTCAAAAATAGATTTTCTATCGTTCATACCTCCCTATTATTTATGCTATCGAGATGATTCCTGAAAAGTGGAAGGTATATTTAAAAAACTAACTCAACTACCCCAAAAACAAACCTTCCAACTCCGTTTACTTATAGTTCTGTTATTACTTGAGCTATCTCGATGATTCCTTCATCAAATTATAACTTTGAAAGTCTACTTTCCAACGATGTTCCATACTTTTTTCTAGCATTAAGAATTTGAAAGGTATGTTTAAAAAACTAACTCAACCATCCCAAAAACAAACCTTCCAACTCCGTTTACTTATAGCTCTGTTATTACTTGAGCTATCTCGATGATTCTTTCACCAAATTATAACTTTGAAAGTCTACTTTCTAACGATGTGCTATACTTTTTTCTAGCATTAAGAATTTGGAAGGTATATTTAAAAAACTAACTCAACCACCCCAAAAGCAAACCTTCCAACCCTGTTTACTTATAGCTCTGTTATTACTTGAGCTATCTCAATTATTCTTTCACTAGATGATAGCTTTTAAAGTCTACTTTCCAACGATACATTATATTTTTTTGTAGCATTAAGAATTTGGAAGATATATTAAAAAAAACTAATTCAACCACCCCAAAAATAAACCTTCCAACTCTGTTTACTTATAGTTCTTTATTACTTGAGCTATTTCGATGATTCCTTCACCAGATTATAGCTTTGAAAGTCTACTTTCCAAAAATTTTCTATAATTTTCTGTAACATTAAGAATTTGGAAGGTATATTTAAAAAACTAACTCAACCACCCCAAAAACAGATCTTTCATCGTCGATAGCTCTCTTATTACTTATGCTATCGCAATGATTCTTTCACCAGATTATAGCTTTCAAAGTCTACTTTCTAACGATGTGTTATTTTGCAAATTTTAAATTCTGTAGTATTAAGAATTTGGAAGCTTCATTAAAAAACTGGCTCAAGTATTTCAAAAATAGGTTTTCCAGCGTTCATAACTCCCTTATTATTTATGCTATCGCGATGATTCTTTCACCAGATTATAGCTTTTAAAATCTACTTTCCAACGATATGTTATTATATTCTGTAGCATTTAGAATTTAGAAGCTTCAATAAAAAAACTAACCCAACTACATCAAAAACAGATCTTTCATCGTTCATACCTCCCTTATTATTTATGCTATTGCGATGATTCTTTCACCAAATTATAGCTTTTAAAGTCTACTTTCCAAGCGATATGCTATACTTTTTTGTAGCATTAAAAATTTAGAAGGTATATTTAAAAAACTAAACCACCCCAAAAACATAACTTTCATCATCGATAGCTTTCTTATTACTTGTCCTATCGCGATGATTCCTTCACCAAATTATAGCTTTTAAAGTCTACTTTCCAAACGATATGCTATAATTTTTTGTAGCATTAAAAATTTAGAAGGTATATTTAAAAAACTAAGCCACCCCAAAAACATAACTTTCATCATCGATAGCTTTCTTATTGCTTATGCTATCGAGATGATTCTTTCACCAGATTATAGCTTTTAAAGTCTACTTTCCAAGCGATATGGTATAATTTTTTATAGCATTAAAAATTTAGAAGGTATATTTAAAAAACTAAACCACCCCAAAAACATAACTTTCATCATCGATAGCTTTCTTATTACTTATGCTATTGCGATGATTCTTTCACCAGATTATAGCTTTTAAAGTCTACTTTCCAAACTATATGCTATACTTTTTTGTAGCATTAAAAATTTAGAAGGTATATTTAAAAAACTAAACCACCCCAAAAACATAACTTTCATCATCGATAGCTTTCTTATTACTTATGCTATTGCGATGATTCCTTCACCAGATTATAGCTTTTAAAGTCTACTTTCCAAACTATATGCTATACTTTTTTGTAGCATTAAAAATTTAGAAGGTATATTTAAAAAACTAAACCACCCCAAAAACATAACTTTCATCATCGATAGCTTTCTTATTACTTATGCTATTGCGATGATTCCTTCACCAGATTATAGCTTTTAAAGTCTACTTTCCAAGCGATATGCTATAATTTTTTGTAGCATTAAAAATTTAGAAGGTATATTTAAAAAACTAAACCACCCCAAAAACATAACTTTCATCATCGATAGCTTTCTTATTACTTATGCTATCGCGATGATTCTTTCACCAGATTATAGCTTTTAAAGTCTACTTTCCAAGCGATATGCTATAATTTTTTGTAACATTAAAAATGTAGAAGGTATATTTAAAAAACTAAACCACCCCAAAAACATAACTTTCATCATCGATAGCTTTCTTATTACTTATGCTATCGCGATGATTCTTTCACCAGATTATAACCTTTAAAGTCTACTTTCGAAACGATATGCTATAATTTTTTGTAGCATTAAGAATTTTTAAGGTATATTTAAAAAACTAAACCAGCCCAAATACATACCTTTCATCATTGATAGTTTTCTTATTACTTATGCTATTGCGATGATTCCTTCACCAGATTATAGCTTTTAAAATCTACTTTCCAATGATATACCATAATATTCTATAACACTAAGAATTTACAAGCCACTTTTAAAAAACTGATTAAAATACCTCAAATTTCGCCCTAATTTTGTAAATTATTCGTTTTTAAGGTTAATTTAATTGTATAAACACACTTATAATTAACAAATGAGAATTTAATTTAATTTAATTTATTAATTTAGTACAAAAATATCCTTAAAAACTAACTTAAAAACTAACTTAAAAAATACCTTAACTAAAAAATTTATTCCTTATCTAAAAAGGCTAAAACATCCTCCAATTTACCAACATTATCTTCCGGTATCGTTTTTTTATCCGAATCCGACTCAGAATCGGTATAATCCCTCGTTAAGATCTCAAATAACTCCTTTAAAATTAACGGATCCATATTACTCGATAAATAATTTAAGAATAACCAATCGGCGTAATTGTATTTTCTCAAAACACCGAACCAAGTTCCATTTAGTAATTTCTTCGGTTTGTAAGGTGTAAAAACGAGTTGATTGAAAGCCCTCGATTTCGTATGTAAAGCCATACTGGTAAACCTATAAATGACGGCTAATAACGAACAGATGAAGAGAAATAGAAGCCAAAACCAAAGGAAAACGTAAATTTTTTCGTTGATTACGTTTAAAGCCATTACGCACATCGCGTCGTGGTTTTGAATCGTTCCGGATGGACCGTATTTATGGAAAATACACTTTGTTACTTTTGGAAAAACTTTTTCTAAAATATCCGTGTTTCCATCGATCCCTTCTGAGATAACTTTAGGTCCTAATTTCCAAAAGTTCCCGGATAAAAACGAATTAATAATTATTCCTTGTAATACTACGTTTAGTAAATTTAAAATTTCGCAAATAATCATCCAATAACACCAAGTTCTATTTAGCATTCTTCTCTCCATAAAAATTTGTTTAATCGTTTCGATTTTTTCTTGCTTTTCTTCTTTAGAAGTCACGTGAATTCCTTTAAAGTCTATAGCTTTACCTTGAGTTATCACGTTTAATCTTAAACCTTCGGCTAGGAGTTTTAATTTTCCACCTTCTTTTTTCTTCCAGAAAAGATGAGGGAAGTAAAACATGATGCTTTGAAGGAATAAAACGAAAGGAACCCATTGGTAATAAGCGTGATGGGTTACCTCGTCTTTGGAATCGTTTGAATGTGGACCAACACCTGGATGAGGTAATAAACCTGAATTTAGAAGTTCTTCGTTGTAATATTTAGGCTAAAATAAACAAAAAATTAAAAAAAAATCAAAAATTATTTAAAAAAAATTAAAAATTATTAAAAAAAAAAAATTAAAAATTATAAAAAAAAGAATCTTACGATTGTAAAAGTTGATGTAAAGAAGCAAAAAGTTTCAATAACATGCGATTTAACCCCATCATCAGCAATACACCTAATATGTTCACCGATATATTGCCTTGAAGTAACCAAAATAGTAGCAACCAAAAATATCCATGTGGTTAAACGATAGTGTAATTTAAAAGCGAAATTATCGATCGTATATTCACGTACTTTAACGATTCCTTTTAATTTTTCAAACTGTACCAACATTTTTTAACTAAAAAAGAAAAAAAAACTCATTTAAATATTATCATAAAATTACTTAGTAGTTAAAAAAACTTACATTTGAGATTTTTTAAGGAGCATTGAAAGTACTCAATGGGACAAGACGAACGTTTTAACTGAAAGCAAAACGAGTGAAATGCAATGATGGGTTTGTGATAGATTAGATAAAACCCTCATATCGTCGTATAAACGCTAGATCGCATTATGAAGGTGTTCGGTGTCGCATAAATACGTTTGCAAATTTTCTGCATACTAGCATTAGTCGTGCGCTTTTCCACTCACTCCAAGGTTGGAAAAAATAGCTTTTGCATGAAAAACTAATAAATATATTTTATAAATAATCGGTATTTTATGTGGATTTAATAAAATTAAAAAAAAAAGTAAAAGTAAGAATTGAAGTTTTAATAAAAACATTTTATTCATTCATAATTTCCTAAACATTAATTTTAAAAATTTTTATAAAATCAACCAAAAGACTTTTTACGAAAATTTATTTAAATTTATAAATAATAATGTTTTATTTATCAGTGTTCTAAAAATAATTTATTAATTTTTTATAGTTTTCAAGTAAAGAAAAATTAAACATAACCCAAGATTTTACTTAAAATAGCTTTAATTTTTAATTTTTTTTAAATTTTTTAATCAAATTTAGAGAAAATCCGACTTGTTTATAATAAAATAGATATTTTAATCTATATTTGGTTAAAATTTTTTTTCTTAATTCCTATAAATAAAGTCTGGGTGATTTTTTAAATTTGGTTTTAAAAATTTTAAAGGTTATGAAAATGTCAAAGTTAATATAAATTTTTTTTTTATTTTTTTCATCAAATTTAGAAAAAATCTAACTTGTTTATAATAAAATAGATATTTTAATCTATATTTGGTTAAAATTTTTTTTCTTAATTCCTATAAATAAAGTCTGGGTGATTTTTTAAATTTGGTTTTAAAAATTTTAAGGTTATGAAAATGTCAAAGTTTTTATAAAATTTTTTTTAATTTTTTTGATCAAATTTAGAGAAAATCTGACTTGTTTATAGTAAAATAGACATTTTAATCTACATTTAGTTAAAAAATCTTTTTTTAATTCTTATAAATAAAGTCTGGGTGATTTTTTAAACTTTAAATTTTGAAAATTTTAAGGTTATGAAAATGTCAAAGTTTTTATAAAAATTTTTTTAATTTTTTTGATCAATTTTAGAGAAAATCTGACTTGTTTATAATAAAATAGACATTTTAATCTACATTTAGTTAAAAAATCTTTTTTGAATTCTTATAAATAAAATCTAGGTAATTTTTTAAATTTTAAATTTAAAAAATTTTAAGGTTATGAAAATGTCAAATTTTATATAAAAATTTTTTCTATTTTTTTGATCAAATTTAGAAAAAATCTGACTTGTTTATAATAAAATAGGCATTTTAATCTACATTTAGTTAAAAAATCTTTTTTGAATTCTTATAAATAAAATTTAGGTAATTTTTTATATTTTAAATTTAAAAAATTTTAAGGTTATGAAAATGTTAAAGTTTCTACAAGAATTTTTTTAATTTTTTTGATCAAATTTAGAAAAAATCTAACTTGTTTATAATAAAATAGACATTTTAATCTATATTTGGTTAAATTTTTTTTTCTTAATTCTTATAAATAAAGTCTGGGCGATTTTTTAAATTTGGTTTTAAAAATTTTAAAGGTTATGAAAATGTCAAAGTTTTTATAAATTTTTTTTTAATTTTTTTGATCAAATTAAGAGAAAATCTATCTTGTTTATAATAAAATAGATATTTTAATCTACATTTAGTTAAAAAATCTTTTTTCAATTCTTATAAATGAAATCTAGGTGATTTTTTAAAATTAAAATTTGGAAATTTTAAGGTTATGAAAATGTCAAAGTTTTTATAAAAATTTTTTTAATTTTTTTGATCAAATTTAGAAAAAATCTAACTTGTTTATAATAAAATAGACATCTTAATCTATATTTGGTTAAAATCTTTTTTCCTAATTCTTATAAATAAAGTCTGGGTGATTTTTTTAAATTCGAACATGTTTAAAAATTTTAAGGTTATGAAAATGTCAAAGTTTATATAAAAATTTTTTTAATTTTTTTGATCAAATTTAGAGGAAATCTAACTTGTTTATAATAAAATAGACATTTTAATCTACATTTAGTTAAAAAATCTTTTTTTAATTCTTATAAATAGAGTCTGGGTGATTTTTTAAACTTTAAATTTTAAAAATTTTAAGGTTATGAAAATGTCAAAGTTTATATAAAAATTTTTTTAATTTTTTTGATCAAATTTAGAGAAAATCTAACTTGTTTATAATAAAATAGACATTTTAATCTATATTCGGTTAAAATTTTTTTTCTTAATTCCTATAAATAAAGTCTGGGTGATTTTTTAAATTCGAACGATTTTAAAAATTTTAAGGTTATGAAAATGTCAAAGTTTATATAAAAATTTTTTTAATTTTTTTGATCAAATTTAGAGAATATCTAACTTATTTATAATAAAATAGACATTTTAATCTATATTTGGTTAAAAAATTTTTTCTTAATTCTTATAAATAAAGTCTGGGTGATTTTTTTAAATTCGAACATGTTTAAAAATTTTAAGGTTATGAAAATGTCAAAGCTTATATGAAATTTTTTTTAATTTTTTTGATCAAATTTAGCGAAAATCGAACTTGTTTATAATAAAATAGACATTTTAATCTATATTTGGTTAAAATTTTTTTTCTTAATTTTTATAAATAAAGTCTAGGCGATTTTTTAAACTTAAAATTTTAAAAATTTTAAGGTTATGAAAATGTCGAATTTTATAAAAAAAATTTTTTAATTTTCTTAATCAAATTTAGAGAAAATCTAACTTGTTTATAATAAAATAGACATTTTAATCTACATTTAGTTAAAAAATCTTCTTTCAATTCTTATAAATAAAGTCTGGGTGATTTTTTAAATTTTGAAAATTTTAAGGTTATGAAAATGTCAAATTTTATAAAAAAAATTTTTTAATTTTTTTGATCAAATTTAGAGAAAATCTAACTTGTTTAAAATAAAATAGACATTTTAATCTATATTTAGTTAAAAAATCTTTTTTCAATTAGTATAAATAAAGTCTGGGTGATTTTTTAAATTTGAACGATTTTAAAAATTTTAAGGTTAAGAAAATGTCAAAGTTTATATAAAATTTTTTTTAATTTTTTTGATCAAATTTAGAAAAAATCTAACTTGTTTATAATAAAATACACATTTTAATCTTCATTTAGTTAAAAAATCTTTTTTTAATTCTTATAAATAAACTCTGGGTGATTTTTTAAATTTGGTGATTTTAAAAATTTTAAGGTTATGAAAATGTCAAATGTTATAAAAAAATTTTTTTAATTTTTTTGATCAAATTTAGAGAAAATCTAACTTGTTTAAAATAAAATAGACATTTTAATCTATATTTGGTTAAAAATTTTTTTCTTAATTCCTATAAATAAAGTTTGGGTGATTTTTTAAATTTGGTTTTAAAAATTTTAAAGGTTATGAAAATGTCAAAGTTTATATAAATTTTTTTTTAATTTTTTTTATCAAATTTAGAAAAAATCTAACTTGTTTATAATAAAATAGACATTTTAATCTACATATAGTTAAAAAATCTTTTTTCAATTCTTATAAATAAAGTCTGGATGATTTTTTAAAGTTGCGTTTTGAAGTATTAAAATTGATTGAAAAATATTAAATAATAAAATCATTTTTCGTTTTAATTTGACGCAAAAATCCCTCTTTAATCTCCTTAAATAACCCAGTCATTATGTTTTTAAGTTAAAAGCCGATAACACCTCAATCTTTAACAATATCAATCAATTAAGGTTATTGTTTTATTTAACGTCGTCATAAAAAGAAACACACTGTCTTATTAATCAGATAATAAATTATTTTTTTTAAGGACAGTCTATAATTAAAGGAAATCAAACCGGATCTGATAACATTACATCGTTTTTCAAGATAAATTTTTTCATGTTTTTAAGGAATTTTATTTGATTCTTAGTTATTTTCCTTGAGTCATTAATTTTTGGAACGAAGTAGATTATTCGAGAAGATTGATTGGACGTTCGAGACGGATTTAAGACGGTTTTGAGGGGTTTTTGAAATGACTGTACCTCTGTTATACCTTCTTTGAGACCTGTAAGGATGACTCAACAGTTAGTTGGGACAAAACGTCCTCCGAGCATTGACTCAAACGGCATTCCAAAACGGGTCCTTGTATACCTATCGAGGAGAGCTCACTTCAGTTGACCTGACCTCCTATCTTGTATATACTCTCTTAGAAACACATACGTACAATTGTATGAGAATTATATTGAAATTTCTAACACTTAACCTAACTTTAGAAAATCAATCAACTTTAAAAATCCATCAAAAATTCATTTTTAACCATTTTGATTTGATTTTTTTTAAATGAAACTTAAAACATTCTAATTTTAATTAAAAAAGGTCGTTTTATTCCAAGTGTTGTCAAAAAAATTAAAAAAATTTTCAAAGTTGGTAAAAATTTTTTTAGGTTAGAAAATCAACAATTTTTTTAAAAATCCATCAAAAATTTATTTTTAAAGATTTTGATTTGATTCTTTTTCTAAATGAATCTGAAAACATTCTAGTTTTAATTAAAAAAGACCGTTTTATTCTAAATGTTGTCAAAAAAATTAAAAAAATTTTCAAAGTTGGTAAAAATTTTTTTGGTTAGAAAATAATTTTTTAAAAAATTCATCAAAAATTCATTTTTAACCATTTTGATTTGATTTGTTTTCTAAATGAAACTTAAAACATTCTAATTTTAATTAAAAAAGACCGTTTTATTCCAAATGTTGTTAAAAAAATTTAAAAAAATTTCAAAGTTGGTAAAAATTTTTTTGGTTAGAAAATAATTTTTTAAAAAATTCATCAAAAATTCATTTTTAACCATTTTAATTTGATTTTTTTTCTAAATGAAACTTAAAACATTCTAATTTTAATCAAAAAAGGACGTTTTATTCCAAGTGTTGTCAAAAAAATTTTAAAAAGATTCAAAGTTGGTAAAAATTTTTTTGGTTAGAAAATAATTTTTTAAAAAATTCATCAAAAATTCATTTTTAACCATTTTAATTTGATTTTTTTTCTAAATGAAACTTAAAACATTCTAATTTTAATCAAAAAAGGACGTTTTATTCCAAGTGTTGTCAAAAAAATTTTAAAAAGATTCAAAGTTGGTAAAAATTTTTTTGGTTAGAAAATAATTTTTTAAAAAATTCATCAAAAATTCATTTTTAACCATTTTGATTTGATTTGTTTTCTAAATGAAACTTAAAACATTCTAGTTTTAATTAAAAAAGGACGTTTTATTCCAAGTGTTGTCAAAAAAATTAAAAAAATTTTCAAAGTTGGTAAAAATTTTTTTGGTTAGAAAATAATTTTTTAAAAAATTCATCAAAAATTCATTTTTTAAGATTTTGATTTGATTTTTTTTCTAAATGAAACTTAAAACATTCTAATTTTAATTAAAAAAGGACGTTTTATTCCGTGTTGTCAAAAAAATTAAAAAAATTTTCAAAGTTGGTAGAAATTTTTTTGGTTAGAAAATAATTTTTTAAAAAATTCATCAAAAATTCATTTTTAACCATTTTGATTTGATTTTTTTTCTAAATGAAACTTAAAACATTCTAATTTTAATTAAAAAAGGTCGTTTTATTCCAAGTGTTGTTAGAAAAATTAAAAAAAAATTTCAAAGTTGGTAAAAATTTTTTTAGGTTAGAAAGTTAACCATTTTTTAAAAAATTCATCAAGAATTCATTTTTAAACATTTTGATTTGATTTTTTTCTAAATGAAACTTAAAGCATTTTAATTTTAAATAAAAAAGAGCGTTTTATACCAAGTGTTGTCAAAAAAATTTAAAAAATTTTCAAAGTTGGTAAAATTTTTTTTAGGTTAAAAATTAATCATTTTTTAAAAAATCATAAAAAATTCATTTTTTAAGATTTTGATTTGATTTTTTTTCTAAATGAAACTTAAAACATTCTAATTTTAATTAAAAAAGGTCGTTTTATTCCAAGTGTTATCAAAAAAATTAAAAAAATTTTCAAAGTTGGTAAACATTTTTTTGGTTAGAAAATAATTTTTTTAAAAATTCATAAAAAATTCATTTTTTAAGATTTTGATTCGATTTTTTTTCTAAATGAAACTTAAAACATTCTAATTTTAATTAAAAAAGGTCGTTTTATTCCAAGTGTTATCAAAAAAATTTTAAAAAGATTCAAAGTTGGTAAAAATTTTTTTGGTTAGAAAATAATTTTTTAAAAAATTCATCAAAAATTCATTTTTAACCATTTTGATTTGATTTTTTTTCTAAATGAAACTTAAAACATTCTAGTTTTAATTAAAAAAGGTCGTTTTATTCCAAGGGTTGTCAAAAAAATTAAAAAAATTTTCAAAGTTGGTAAACATTTTTTTGGTTAGAAAATAATTTTTTAAAAAATTCATCAAAAATTCATTTTTAACCATTTTGATTTAATTTTTTTTCTAAATGAAACTTAAAACATTCTAATTTTAATTTAAAAAGGACGTTTTATTCCAAGTGTTGTCAAAAAAATTTTAAAAAGATTCAAAGTTGGTAAAAATTTTTTTGGTTAGAAAATAATTTTTTAAAAAATTCATCAAAAATTCATTTTTTAAGATTTTGATTTGATTTTTTGTCTAAATGAAACTTAAAACATTCTAATTTTAATTAAAACAGATTGTTTTATTCCAAGTGTTGTCAAAAAATTAAAAAAAAATTCAGAGTTGATAAAAATTTTTTTGGTTTGAAAATAATTTTTTAAAAAATTCATTAAAAATTCATTTTTAACCATTTTGATTTGATTTTTTGTCTAAATGAAACCTAAAATATTCTAATTTTAATTAAAAAAGGATGTTTTATTCTCAGTGTTGTCAAAAAAATTAAAGAAATTTTCAAAGTTGGTAAAATTTTTTTTAGGTTAGAAAATTAATCATTTTTTAAAAAATTCATCAAAAATTCATTTTTTAAGATTTTGATTTGATTTTTTTTCTAAATGAAACCTAAAATATTCTAATTTTAATTAAAAAAGATCGTTTTATTCCAAGTGTTGTCAAAAAAATTAAAGAAATTTTCAAAGTTGGTAAAAATTTTTTTGGTTAGAAAATAATTTTTTAAAAAATTCATCAAAAATTCATTTTTAACCATTTTGATTTGATTTTTTTTCTAAATGAAACTTAAAACATTCTAGTTTTAATTAAAAAAGACCGTTTTATTCTAAATGTTGTCAAAAAAATTAAAAAAATTTTCAAAGTTGGTAAAAATTTTTTTGGTTAGAAAATAATTTTTTAAAAAATTCATCAAAAATTCATTTTTAACCATTTTGATTTGATTTGTTTTCTAAATGAAACTTAAAACATTCTAATTTTAATTAAAAAAGACCGTTTTATTCCAAATGTTGTTAAAAAAATTTAAAAAAATTTCAAAGTTGGTAAAAATTTTTTTGGTTAGAAAATAATTTTTTAAAAAATTCATCAAAAATTCATTTTTAACCATTTTAATTTGATTTTTTTTCTAAATGAAACTTAAAACATTCTAATTTTAATCAAAAAAGGACGTTTTATTCCAAGTGTTGTCAAAAAAATTTTAAAAAGATTCAAAGTTGGTAAAAATTTTTTTGGTTAGAAAATAATTTTTTAAAAAATTCATCAAAAATTCATTTTTAACCATTTTAATTTGATTTTTTTTCTAAATGAAACTTAAAACATTCTAATTTTAATCAAAAAAGGACGTTTTATTCCAAGTGTTGTCAAAAAAATTTTAAAAAGATTCAAAGTTGGTAAAAATTTTTTTGGTTAGAAAATAATTTTTTAAAAAATTCATCAAAAATTCATTTTTAACCATTTTGATTTGATTTGTTTTCTAAATGAAACTTAAAACATTCTAGTTTTAATTAAAAAAGGACGTTTTATTCCAAGTGTTGTCAAAAAAATTAAAAAAATTTTCAAAGTTGGTAAAAATTTTTTTGGTTAGAAAATAATTTTTTAAAAAATTCATCAAAAATTCATTTTTTAAGATTTTGATTTGATTTTTTTTCTAAATGAAACTTAAAACATTCTAATTTTAATTAAAAAAGGACGTTTTATTCCGTGTTGTCAAAAAAATTAAAAAAATTTTCAAAGTTGGTAGAAATTTTTTTGGTTAGAAAATAATTTTTTAAAAAATTCATCAAAAATTCATTTTTAACCATTTTGATTTGATTTTTTTTCTAAATGAAACTTAAAACATTCTAATTTTAATTAAAAAAGGTCGTTTTATTCCAAGTGTTGTTAGAAAAATTAAAAAAAAATTTCAAAGTTGGTAAAAATTTTTTTAGGTTAGAAAGTTAACCATTTTTTAAAAAATTCATCAAGAATTCATTTTTAAACATTTTGATTTGATTTTTTTCTAAATGAAACTTAAAGCATTTTAATTTTAAATAAAAAAGAGCGTTTTATACCAAGTGTTGTCAAAAAAATTTAAAAAATTTTCAAAGTTGGTAAAATTTTTTTTAGGTTAAAAATTAATCATTTTTTAAAAAATCATAAAAAATTCATTTTTTAAGATTTTGATTTGATTTTTTTTCTAAATGAAACTTAAAACATTCTAATTTTAATTAAAAAAGGTCGTTTTATTCCAAGTGTTATCAAAAAAATTAAAAAAATTTTCAAAGTTGGTAAACATTTTTTTGGTTAGAAAATAATTTTTTTAAAAATTCATAAAAAATTCATTTTTTAAGATTTTGATTCGATTTTTTTTCTAAATGAAACTTAAAACATTCTAATTTTAATTAAAAAAGGTCGTTTTATTCCAAGTGTTATCAAAAAAATTTTAAAAAGATTCAAAGTTGGTAAAAATTTTTTTGGTTAGAAAATAATTTTTTAAAAAATTCATCAAAAATTCATTTTTAACCATTTTGATTTGATTTTTTTTCTAAATGAAACTTAAAACATTCTAGTTTTAATTAAAAAAGGTCGTTTTATTCCAAGGGTTGTCAAAAAAATTAAAAAAATTTTCAAAGTTGGTAAACATTTTTTTGGTTAGAAAATAATTTTTTAAAAAATTCATCAAAAATTCATTTTTAACCATTTTGATTTAATTTTTTTTCTAAATGAAACTTAAAACATTCTAATTTTAATTAAAAAAGGTCGTTTTATTCCAAGTGTTGTTAGAAAAATTAAAAAAAAATTTCAAAGTTGGTAAAAATTTTTTTAGGTTAGAAAGTTAACCATTTTTTAAAAAATTCATCAAGAATTCATTTTTAAACATTTTGATTTGATTTTTTTCTAAATGAAACTTAAAGCATTTTAATTTTAAATAAAAAAGAGCGTTTTATACCAAGTGTTGTCAAAAAAATTTAAAAAATTTTCAAAGTTGGTAAAATTTTTTTTAGGTTAAAAATTAATCATTTTTTAAAAAATCATAAAAAATTCATTTTTTAAGATTTTGATTTGATTTTTTTTCTAAATGAAACTTAAAACATTCTAATTTTAATTAAAAAAGGTCGTTTTATTCCAAGTGTTATCAAAAAAATTAAAAAAATTTTCAAAGTTGGTAAACATTTTTTTGGTTAGAAAATAATTTTTTTAAAAATTCATAAAAAATTCATTTTTTAAGATTTTGATTCGATTTTTTTTCTAAATGAAACTTAAAACATTCTAATTTTAATTAAAAAAGGTCGTTTTATTCCAAGTGTTATCAAAAAAATTTTAAAAAGATTCAAAGTTGGTAAAAATTTTTTTGGTTAGAAAATAATTTTTTAAAAAATTCATCAAAAATTCATTTTTAACCATTTTGATTTGATTTTTTTTCTAAATGAAACTTAAAACATTCTAGTTTTAATTAAAAAAGGTCGTTTTATTCCAAGGGTTGTCAAAAAAATTAAAAAAATTTTCAAAGTTGGTAAACATTTTTTTGGTTAGAAAATAATTTTTTAAAAAATTCATCAAAAATTCATTTTTAACCATTTTGATTTAATTTTTTTTCTAAATGAAACTTAAAACATTCTAATTTTAATTTAAAAAGGACGTTTTATTCCAAGTGTTGTCAAAAAAATTTTAAAAAGATTCAAAGTTGGTAAAAATTTTTTTGGTTAGAAAATAATTTTTTAAAAAATTCATCAAAAATTCATTTTTTAAGATTTTGATTTGATTTTTTGTCTAAATGAAACTTAAAACATTCTAATTTTAATTAAAACAGATTGTTTTATTCCAAGTGTTGTCAAAAAATTAAAAAAAAATTCAGAGTTGATAAAAATTTTTTTGGTTTGAAAATAATTTTTTAAAAAATTCATTAAAAATTCATTTTTAACCATTTTGATTTGATTTTTTGTCTAAATGAAACCTAAAATATTCTAATTTTAATTAAAAAAGGATGTTTTATTCTCAGTGTTGTCAAAAAAATTAAAGAAATTTTCAAAGTTGGTAAAATTTTTTTTAGGTTAGAAAATTAATCATTTTTTAAAAAATTCATCAAAAATTCATTTTTTAAGATTTTGATTTGATTTTTTTTCTAAATGAAACCTAAAATATTCTAATTTTAATTAAAAAAGATCGTTTTATTCCAAGTGTTGTCAAAAAAATTAAAGAAATTTTCAAAGTTGGTAAAAATTTTTTTGGTTAGAAAATAATTTTTTAAAAAATTCATCAAAAATTCATTTTTAACCATTTTGATTTGATTTTTTTTCTAAATGAAACTTAAAACATTCTAATTTTAATTAAAAAAGGTCGTTTTATTCCAAGTGTTGTCAAAAAAATTAAAAAAATTTTCAAAGTTGGTAAAAATTTTTTTGGTTAGAAAATAATTTTTTAAAAAATTCATCAAAAATTCATTTTTAACCATTTTGATTTGATTTTTTTTCTAAATGAAACTTAAAACATTCTAATTTTAATTAAAAAAGGTCGTTTTATTCCAAGTGTTGTCAAAAAAATTAAAAAAAATTTCAAAGTTGGTAAAAATTGTGAATTATTTAAATGATTTAATTTGTATGTTATTTTTAAAATATTTACAATTCATTCATCAAAAAACAATCTAATTCTCGGTATTTTACCACATTGTTTCCACTTAAACGACTTTCTTTGAACGATTTTAGTCGTTTTCGTTAATTAACAACGTTTTAATTCCACGACTAATTCAGCTTTGCATTTAATTTAACTCGAACTACGACGGATTATAAAGAATTAATAGATTATAAGTAATTAACGATAATTACTATGTTCTAAGAGCCTTTTTGGTGTTAACTTTGTCATCATTCCAAGAAATAATTTTCTTTTAACAAAAGTTTTTACACAAAAGCAATAATATTTTTAGTATATTAGAAAAGAAAAATGTTTTTTACCTACCTTTAATTTAAATAAACAAATTACAAAATAATTCTCTTTAAGTATATTAAAACTTGAATTTGTTCGACGTTGTTTGTGTTGAAACACTAACTTTGAACTAAACATTTTTGCGGTTGTTGTTTGCGACTTAGAAATAAGGTTTAAGCAAATTGTTAACAAGAAAACCTAATCAGCACATTTACATAAATCAACATAAATGATAACATAAATTCTCCAACAAATATAAAATTCACATTTTAAATCCAAAGAATTTTTATCAAATTATCAAAGTGCATTTCTTAAATAAATAAACTTTTAAAAACTGACCGAAACTTCACTATCGTTCCAAAAGTAAACATTAAACTGGAGTTTATCACTTTTAAAAGATAACAAGAAGGGTTTTATTTACTTTGAAACGTAACCCAAATAACCCAAAGTTTAAAACGTAGTTTTAGGTTAAAATAAGATAGAATTTTTTTTGGTAAGAATTTAAAACTTTGCGTGAACGTTTAAGTTGGGTTAAAGTTAATTGAAGAAGGTCAAACGATTGAACTTTAATTTAGCTTTAACTAAAAAGAATTTTAATTGAGTGCTTGAAATTCTTCGTTTAAAATTATAAAATAGGTTAATTTTAAAATTAAATTAAATTAATTCATGTTGGAATTTGATTTAGAAAGAGTTGTAAAGGTGTTGAAGTCGTTGAACGATAAAGTATTAACGATAAGAAATTTCTTTGTGTAATTAAATTTACACAGTTATTATGTTATTTATAATGAAATAAGTTTGCAATAAGTTAATATTTGAGTGTTGAAAGAAAATCTTCTACCTTAAAATTTAGTTACAATCTCAAATGTTAATTTTTCAATTTTAACTTAAAATAACTAAAAAACCACTTTAGCCAAAAAAAATTTGTTCGAATGAAAATTGTAGCTTATTTTATTCTAAACATTATTTGTTATAAACAATTTTTTGTATTTTTAATATTAAGGGAGGTATGAGTTAAAATTTGATTATAACCTAAAATGTCATTCTTTCAACTTTAATTTCAAATAAATCAAAAACTAAGTTAAATAGAAAAAAAATTTTTAGATAAAAATTATAGCTTATTTTATTCTAAATATTATTTGTTATAAAGAATTTTTTGAATTTTTAATATTAAGGGAGGTATGAGTTAAAATTTGATTATAACCTAAAATGTCAATTTTTCAACTTTAATTTCAAATAACTCAAAAACCAAATTAGATAGAAAAAAATTTTTAAGATAAAAATTATAGCTTATTTTATTCTAAATTTCATTTGTTATAAACATTTTTTTGAATTTTTAATATTAAGAGAGGTATGAGTTAAAATTTGATTATAACCTAAAATGTCAATTTTTCAACTTTAATTTCAAATAAATCAAAAACTAAATTAGATAGAAAAAAAAATTTTAAATAAAAATTATAGCTTATTTTATTCTAAATATTATTTCTTATAAACAATTTTTTGTATTTTTAATATTAAGGGAGGTATGAGTTAAAATTTGATTTTAACCTAAAATGTCAATTTTTAAACTTTAATTTCAAATAAATCAAAAACTAAATTAGATAGAAAAATATTTTTTAAATAAAAATTATAGCTTATTTTATTCTAAATATTATTTGTTATAAAGAATTTTTTGTATTTTTAATATTAAGGGAGGTGGGAGTTAAAATTTGATTATAACCTAAAATGTCAATTTTTCAACTTTAATTTCAAATAAATCAAAAACTAGATTAGATAGAAAAATATTTTTTAGATGAAAATTATAGCTTATTTTATTCTAAATATTATTTGTTATAAAGAATTTTTTGAATTTTTAATATTAAGAGAGGTAGGAGTTAAAATTTGATTATAACCTAAAATGTCAATTTTTAAACTTTAATTTCAGATAAATCAAAAACCAAATTAAACAGAAAAAAATTTTTAAAGTAAAAATTATAGCTTATTTTATTCTAAATATTATTTGTTATAAAGAATTTTTTGAATTTTTAATATTAAGAAAGGTATGACTTAAAATTTGATTTTAACCTAAAAAGTCAATTTTTCAACTTTAATTTCAAATAAATCAAAAACTAAATTAGATGGAAAAAAATTTTTAAAATAAAAATTATAGCTTATTTTATTCTAAATATTATTTGTTATAAAGAATTTTTTGAATTTTTAATATTAAGGGAGGTAGGAGTTAAAATTTGATTTTAACCTAAAATGTCAATTTTTCAACTTTAATTTCAAATAAATCAAAAACTAAGTTAGATAGAAAAAAATTTTTAAAATAAAAATTATAGCTTATTTTATTCTAAATATTATTTGTTACAAAGAATTTTTTGAATTTTTAATATTAAGAAAGGTATGACTTAAAATTTGATTTTAACCTAAAATGTCAATTTTTAAACTTTAATTTCAAATAAATCAAAAACTAAATTAGATAGAAAAATATTTTTTAAATAAAAATTATAGCTTATTTTATTCTAAATATTATTTGTTATAAAGAATTTTTTGTATTTTTAATATTAAGGGAGGTGGGAGTTAAAATTTGATTATAACCTAAAATGTCAATTTTTCAACTTTAATTTCAAATAAATCAAAAACTAGATTAGATAGAAAAATATTTTTTAGATGAAAATTATAGCTTATTTTATTCTAAATATTATTTGTTATAAAGAATTTTTTGAATTTTTAATATTAAGAGAGGTAGGAGTTAAAATTTGATTATAACCTAAAATGTCAATTTTTAAACTTTAATTTCAGATAAATCAAAAACCAAATTAAACAGAAAAAAATTTTTAAAGTAAAAATTATAGCTTATTTTATTCTAAATATTATTTGTTATAAAGAATTTTTTGAATTTTTAATATTAAGAAAGGTATGACTTAAAATTTGATTTTAACCTAAAAAGTCAATTTTTCAACTTTAATTTCAAATAAATCAAAAACTAAATTAGATGGAAAAAAATTTTTAAAATAAAAATTATAGCTTATTTTATTCTAAATATTATTTGTTATAAAGAATTTTTTGAATTTTTAATATTAAGGGAGGTAGGAGTTAAAATTTGATTTTAACCTAAAATGTCAATTTTTCAACTTTAATTTCAAATAAATCAAAAACTAAGTTAGATAGAAAAAAATTTTTAAAATAAAAATTATAGCTTATTTTATTCTAAATATTATTTGTTACAAAGAATTTTTTGAATTTTTAATATTAAGAAAGGTATGACTTAAAATTTGATTTTAACCTAAAATGTCAATTTTTAAACTTTAATTTCAAATAAATCAAAAACTAAATTAGATAGAAAAATATTTTTTAAATAAAAATTATAGCTTATTTTATTCTAAATATTATTTGTTATAAAGAATTTTTTGTATTTTTAATATTAAGGGAGGTGGGAGTTAAAATTTGATTATAACCTAAAATGTCAATTTTTCAACTTTAATTTCAAATAAATCAAAAACTAGATTAGATAGAAAAATATTTTTTAGATGAAAATTATAGCTTATTTTATTCTAAATATTATTTGTTATAAAGAATTTTTTGAATTTTTAATATTAAGAGAGGTAGGAGTTAAAATTTGATTATAACCTAAAATGTCAATTTTTAAACTTTAATTTCAGATAAATCAAAAACCAAATTAAACAGAAAAAAATTTTTAAAGTAAAAATTATAGCTTATTTTATTCTAAATATTATTTGTTATAAAGAATTTTTTGAATTTTTAATATTAAGAAAGGTATGACTTAAAATTTGATTTTAACCTAAAATGTCAATTTTTCAACTTTAATTTCAAATAAATCAAAAACTAAATTAGATAGAAAAATATTTTTTAGATAAAAATTACAGCTTATTTTATTCTAAATATTATTTGTTATAAAGAATTTTTTGAATTTTTAATATTAAGAGAGGTAGGAGTTAAAATTTGATTTTAACCTAAAGAGTCAATTTTTCAACTTTAATTTCAAATGAATTAAAAACTAAATTAGATAGAAAAAAATTTTTAAGATAAAAATTATAGCTTATTTTATTCTAAATATTATTTGTTATAAACAATTTTTTATATTTTCAATATTAAGAAAGGTATGAATTAAAATTTGATTTTAACCAAAAATGTCAATTTTAATTTCAAATAAATCAAAAACTAAATTAGATAGAAAAAAATTTGTTGGATAAAAATTATAGCTTATTTTATTCTAAATATTATTTGTTATAAACAATTTTTTTAACTTTTAATATTAAGGGAGGTATGAGTTAAAATTTGATTATAACCTAAAATGTCAATTTTTCAACTTTAATTTCAAATAAATCAAAAACCAAATTAGATAGAAAAATATTTTGTAAATAAAAATTATAGCTTATTTTATTCTAAATATTATTTGTTATAAAGAATTTTTTGAATTTTTAATATTAAGAGAGGTAGGAGTTAAAATTTGATTATAACCTAAAATGTCAATTTTTAAACTTTAATTTCAAATAAATCAAAAACTGAATTAGATTGAAAAAAATTTTTAAGGAAGAAATTATAGCTTATTTTATACTAAATATTATGTGTTATAAAGAATTTTTTGAATTTTTAATATTAAGGGAGGTAGGAGTTAAAATTTGATTATAACCTAAAATGTCAATTTTTCAACTTTAATTTCAAATAAATTAAAAACTAAATTAGATAGAAAAAAATTTTTAAGATAAAAATTATAGCTTATTTTAAATACTTAGATAACTAGAAAATGTAACTTGATAAAATCAAACCTCGACCTAGAATTCCATTTTTCCCTTTAAATTTTTATCTAACAATAAGTACTTGTTATCAAACAATTCAATATGGAATCACAATCATGAGTCTTAAAGATTTATCTCGAAGTCGATAGACAATCGACAATTAAAGTAAATTAATTAAAGTGCCAATAAACAATTTAAAAAAATATACATTTTTTTTAATTAAAAGGAAGTGACACATTTTTTCCTTTTAATTAATAAATATTTATCGGTGATTTTTGAAAATATGAATCATTAATTCTCCAAGAAATAATTTTTCTAATTAAACTATTTTTAGACTTGATATCTTTACACATCTCAACTTCTATCTTTAAAAAGATGAAACAACATCTTTTAATACAATGAACTTGTTTGTAACCGAAGATTTTTTTAAAAAATTAACACTCAGCATGTTTATGAAATGTTATAATGTAACATGATATTCATAAAAATGAAAAACAGTCTTGTTATTAGTCTTGTGTCGTTTTATTAAGTCAGCAAAGTTTACTTTACTTTAAAAAAATCTATTTTCAAACCGAAAAGTATTATTTAAATTAACCCATCTATAAATAAACTTAACCACAAAACGAGCGAAGAATTTTTAAGTAGCCCCAAAGAAAATAAATTCAAATTAAGACCTAAATTTGAATCATTCAATGTCGAATCGCTTTAAACAATTATTATCTTCGCCTTGATTAATCCTCATCCCGTCTAATCGCGTACCAACGACGTCATAAAAGCGATAAATACAGGCACATGCGGCTACAAGTTACGTAACTTGCCTCAGCATGTTTACAACATACTAAACAAATAATCTCTGCCTTTTAACTCCGTTTTAAACGTTTAGAACCTTTCTATAACTTAGAATTACTAACTGATTTAATGTTTTAATGAATTTTTATATTCAATTTTTAATATTTTAATGAATTTAAAAAGGAATGTATTTAGTAATTAAACAGGATGTTAAATTTCCGGTATCTAAAAAATATTATCTCGTTAAGTTATCACAATTTGTTCCCAAGTGAGATTTTAAGCTTAAATAGTTTATTTCTTAAAGCTTTTTGATGGTTTATAATCTTATAATCCCTGATGATTTTATTTATTTATTATTAAAAATTAATAAGTTAGATTATTTTTAATCAATCAGTTCTTTTAAATAAACTTTTGAAATTGAAAAATTGATATTTTAGGTTATAATCAAATTAAACTCATATCTCCCTTAATATTAAAAATTAAAAAAATTCTTTATATCAAATAATATTTAGAATAAAATAAGCTATAATTTTTATCTAGAAAATATTTTTCTATCTAATTTGGTTTTTCATTTATTTGAAATTAAAGTTGAAAAATTGATATTTTAGGTTATAATCAAATTTTAACTCCCACCTCTCTTAACATTAAAAATACAAAAAATTCTTTATAACAAAATATTTAGAATAAAATAAGCTATAATTTCTATCTTAAAATTTTTTTTCTGTCTACTTTAGTTTTTGATTTATTTGAATTTAAAGTTGAAAAATTGACATTTTAGGTTATAATCAAATTTTAACTCCTACCTCCCTTAATATTAAAAATTCAAAAAATTCTTTATAAAAAATAATATTTAGAATAAAATAAGCTACAATTTTTATCTAAAAAATTTTTTTCTGTCTAACTTAGTTTTTGATTTATATGAAATTAAAGTTGAAAAAATGACATTTTAGGTTATAATCAAATTTTAACTTATACCTCCCTTAATATCAAAAATTCAAAAAATTGTTTATAACAAATAATATTTAGAATAAAATAAGCTATAATTTTTATCTAAAAAATTTTTTTTGTCTAACTTAGTTTTTAATTTATTTGAAATTAAAGTTGAAAAATTGACATTTTAGGTTACAATCAAATTTTAACTCATACCTCTCTTAATATTAAAAATTCAAAAAATTGTTTATAACAAATATTATTTAGAATAAAACAAGCTATAATTTTTATCTAAAAAATTCTTTTCTATCTAATTTAGTTTTTGATTTATTTGAAATTAAAGTTGAAAAATTAACATTTTAGGTTAAAATCAAATTTTAACTCATACCTCCCTTAATATTAAAAATTCAAAAAATTGTTTATAACAAATAATATTTAGAATAAAATAAGCTATAATTTTTATCTTAAAAATTTTTTTCTATCTAATTTAGTTTTTAATTTATTTGAAATTAAAGTTGAAAAATTGACATTTTAGGTTATAATCAAATTTTAACCCCTACCTTTCTTAATATTAAAGATGCAAAAAATTCTTTATAACAAATAATATTTAGAATAAAATAACCTATAATTTTTATCTAAAAAATATTTTTCTATCTAATTTGCTTTTTGATTTATTTGAAATTAAATTTGAAAAATTGACATTTTAGGTTATAATCAAATTTTAACTCATACCTCTCTTAATATTGAAAATTCAAAAAATTCTTTATATCAAATAATATTTAGAATAAAATAAGCTATAATTTCTATCTTAAAATTTTTTTTCTGTCTACTTTAGTTTTTGATTTATTTGAATTTAAAGTTGAAAAATTGACATTTTAGGTTATAATCAAATTTTAACTCCTACCTCCCTTAATATTAAAAATTCAAAAAATTCTTTATAAAAAATAATATTTAGAATAAAATAAGCTACAATTTTTATCTAAAAAATTTTTTTCTGTCTAACTTAGTTTTTGATTTATATGAAATTAAAGTTGAAAAAATGACATTTTAGGTTATAATCAAATTTTAACTTATACCTCCCTTAATATCAAAAATTCAAAAAATTGTTTATAACAAATAATATTTAGAATAAAATAAGCTATAATTTTTATCTAAAAAATTTTTTTTGTCTAACTTAGTTTTTAATTTATTTGAAATTAAAGTTGAAAAATTGACATTTTAGGTTACAATCAAATTTTAACTCATACCTCTCTTAATATTAAAAATTCAAAAAATTGTTTATAACAAATATTATTTAGAATAAAACAAGCTATAATTTTTATCTAAAAAATTCTTTTCTATCTAATTTAGTTTTTGATTTATTTGAAATTAAAGTTGAAAAATTAACATTTTAGGTTAAAATCAAATTTTAACTCATACCTCCCTTAATATTAAAAATTCAAAAAATTGTTTATAACAAATAATATTTAGAATAAAATAAGCTATAATTTTTATCTTAAAAATTTTTTTCTATCTAATTTAGTTTTTAATTTATTTGAAATTAAAGTTGAAAAATTGACATTTTAGGTTATAATCAAATTTTAACCCCTACCTTTCTTAATATTAAAGATGCAAAAAATTCTTTATAACAAATAATATTTAGAATAAAATAACCTATAATTTTTATCTAAAAAATATTTTTCTATCTAATTTGCTTTTTGATTTATTTGAAATTAAATTTGAAAAATTGACATTTTAGGTTATAATCAAATTTTAACTCATACCTCTCTTAATATTGAAAATTCAAAAAATTCTTTATATCAAATAATATTTAGAATAAAATAAGCTATAATTTTTATCTAAAAAATATTTTTCTATCTAATTTGGTTTTTGATTTATTTGAAATTGAAGTTGAAAAATTGACAATTTAAGTTATAATTAAATTTTAACTCATACCTCTCTTAATATTAAAAATTCAAAAAATTCTTTACAACAAACAATATTTAGAATAAAATAAGCTATAATTTTTATCTAAAAAATTTTTTTCTATTTAATTTAGTTTTTGATTTATTTGAAATTAAAGTTGAAAAATTGACATTTTAGGTTATAATTAAATTTTAACTCCCACCTCTCTTAATATTAAAAATTCAAAAAATTCTTTATAACAAATAATATTTAGAATAAAATAAGCTATAATTTCTATCTTAAAAATTTTTTTCTATCTAATTTGGTTTTTGATTTATTTGAAATTAAAGTTGAAAAATTGACATTTTAGGTTATAATTAAATTTTAACTCATACCTCCCTTAATATTAAAAATTCAAAAAATTGTTTATAACAAATAATATTTACAATAAAATAAGCTATAATTTTTATCTGAGAAATTCTTTTCTGTCTAATTTAGTTTTTGATTTATTTGAAATTAAAGTTGAAAAATTGACATTTTAGGTTATAATCAAATTTTAACTCCCACCTCTCTTAATATTAAAAATTCAAAAAATTCTTTATATCAAATAATATTTAGAATTAAATAAGCTATAATTTTTATCTAAAAATTTTTTTCTATTTAATTTAGTTTTTGATTTATTTGAAATTAAATTTGAAAAATTGACATTTTAGGTTATAATCAAATATTAACTCATACCTCTCTTAATATTAAAAATTCAAAAAATTCTTTATTACAAACAATATTTAGAATAAAATAGGCTATAATTCTTATCTAAAATTTTTTTTTCTATTTAATTTAGTTTTTGATTTATTTGAAATTAAAGTTGAAAAATTGACATTTTAGGTTATAATCAAATTTTAACTTCTACCTCCCTTAATATTAGAAATACAAAAAATTCTTTATAACAGACAATATTTAGAATAAAATAAGCTATAATTTTTATCTAAAAATTTTTTTTCTATTTAATTTAGTTTTTGATTTATTTGAAATTAAAATTGAAAAATTAACATTTCAGATCTTTTTGAAATTTCTTTTAATTTTTTGGTAACAATTAGAACTAATTTGACTTTTTAAATTTAAGATAGAATCTTTTATGTTTAATTTAAGATAAAAATCATACTTTAATATCTAAAAATAAAGCCGCTAGGATTTTTCAAAGTTGATCTAAAAAATTGAGGTTAAAAAATTTTATCAAATTTTAGAAATTTTTTAAATTTTTTTGGTAAAAATTAGGAAAAATTTGACTATTATAATTCAAAATAGAATCTTCAATGTTTAATTTAAGATAAAAGTCATACTTTAATTCGTAAAAATAAAGTCGGTAAGATTTTTCAAAGTTGATCTAAAAAATCGAGGTTAAAAAATTTTATCAAATTTTAGAAATTTTTTAAAATTTTTTGGTAAAAATTAGGAAAAATTTGACTATTATAATTCAAAATAGAATCTTCTATGTTTAATTTAAAACAAAAATCATCCTTTAATACCTAAAAATAAAGTCAGTAGGATTTTTTAAAATTAGTCTAAAAAATTGACGTTAAAAAATTTTATCAAATTTTAGAAATTTTCTTAAATTTTTTGGTAAAAATTAGAAAAAATTTGACTATTATAATTCAAAATAGAATATTTTATGTTTAATTTAAGATAAAAATCATACTTTAATTATTAAAAATAAAGTCAGTAGGATTTTTTAAAGTTAACCTAAAAAATTAATTATCAAATTTTGTCCAACTTTGGGAATTTTTTTAATTTTTTTTTGGCAATTATTAGCAAAGATTCGACTTTGTTAACACAAAATAGGATTTTTTATATTCAATTTAATATAAAAATTATTCTTCACTACTCAAAAATAAAGTCGGTAGGATTTTTTTAAAGTTAACCCAAAAAATTAATTATCAAATTTTGTCCAACTTTGGGAATTTTTTTAATTTTTTTGGCAACTATTAGCAAAGATTCGACTTTGTTAACACAAAATAAGATTTTTTATATTTAATTTAATATAAAAATCATTCTTCACTACTCAAAAATAAAGTCGGTAGGATTTTTTAAAGTTAATCTAAAAAATTAATTATCAAATTTTGTCCAACTTTGGGAATTCTTTTAATTTTTTTGGCAACTATTAGCAAAGATTCGACTTTGTTAACACAAAATAAGATTTTTTATATTTAATTTAATATAAAAATCATTCTTCACTACTCAAAAATAAAGTCGGTAGGATTTTTTAAAGTTAATCTAAAAAATTAATTATCAAATTTTGTCCAACTTTGGGAATTCTTTTAATTTTTTTGGCAACTATTAGCAAAGATTCGACTTTGTTAACACAAAATAAGATTTTTTTATATTTAATTTAATATAAAAATCATTCTTCACTACTCAAAAATAAAGTCGGTAGGATTTTTTAAAGTTAATCTAAAAAATTAATTATCAAATTTTAGCAAATTTTGGAATTTTTTTTAATTTTTTTGGTAGCAATTAGAAAAAATTTGGCTTTTAAAATTTAAAATAGAATCTTTTATGTTTAATTTAAAACAAAAATTTTACTTTAATTCTTCAAAATAAAGTCAGTAGGATTTTTTAAAGTTGATCTAAAAAATTGAGGTTAAAAAATTTTATCAAGTTTTAGAAATTTTTTTAAATTTTTTGGTAAAATTTAAAACGAAGCGGACTTTTTAAATTAAAACTAGAATCTTTTTAGTTTCATTTAGAAAAAAAATCAGATCAAAATCTTTAAAATTCAATTTTTTAGGAATTTTTAAAAAATATTCATTTCCTAACCTAAAAAATTTTTTGCCAACTTTGAAAATTTTTTTAATTTTTTTGGTAAAATTTAGAATCAAGCGGTCTTTTTAAATTAAAACTAGAATCTTTTTAGTTTCATTTAGAAAAAAAATCAGATCAAAATCTTTAAAATTCAATTTTTTACGAATTTTAAAAAAATATTCATTTCTTAACCTAAAAAAAATTTTGTCAACTTTGAAATTTTTTTAAATTTTTTTGTTAATAATTAGAACTAATTTGACTTTTTAAATTTAAAATAGAATCTTTTATTTTTCATTTAAAATGAGAATCGTACTTTAATTCTTAAAAGTAAAGTTGGTAGGATTTTATAAAATTAATCTAAAAAATCGAGGTTAAAAAATTTTATCAAATTTTAGAAATTTTTTTAAATTTTTTGGTAAAAATTAGGAAAAATTTGACTATTATAATTCAAAATAGAATCTTTTATGTTTAAGTTAAAACAAAAATTTTACTTTAATACCTAAAAATAAAGTCGATAAGATTTTTCAAAGTTGATCTAAAAAATCGAGGTTAAAAAATTCTATCAAGTTTTAGAAATTTTTTTAAATTTTTTGGTAAAAATTAGGAAAAATTTGATTACTTAAATTCAAAATAGATTGTTTTATGTTTAATTTAAGATAAAAATCATTCTTTAATACCTAAAAATAAAGTCGGTAGGATTTTTTAAAATTAGTCTAAAAAATTGAGGTTAAGAAATTTTATCAAATTTTAGAATTTTTTTAAAATTTTTTGGTAAAAATTAGGGAAAATTTGACTATTATAATTCAAAATAGAATTTTTTATATTTAATTTAAAACAAAAATCATACTTTAATTTTTAAAAATAAAATCGGTAGGATTTTTTAAAATTAGTCTAAAAAATAGAGGTTAAAAATTTTTATTAAGTTTTAGAATTTTTTTTAAATTTTTTAGTAAAAATTAGGGAAAATTTGACTATTATAATTCAAAATAGAATCTTTCATGTTTAATTTAGAACAAAAATCATCCTTTAATACCTAAAAATAAAGTCGGTAGGATTTTTTAAAATTAGCCTAAAAAATTGAGGTTAAAAAATTTTATCAAATTTTAGAATTTTTTTAAAATTTTTTGGTAAAAATTAGGGAAAATTTGACTATTATAATTCAAAATAGAATCTTTTATGTTTAATTTAAAACAAAAATCATACTTTAATTCTTAAAAATAAAATCGCTAGGATTTTTCAAAGTTAGTCTAAAAAATTGAAGTTAAAAAATTTTATCAAACGTTGGGATTTTCTTTTAAATTTTTTGGTAAAAATTAGAAAAAATTTGATTATTTAAATTCAAAATAGAATCTTTTATGTTTAATTTAAGATAAAAATCACACTTTAATTCTTAAAAATAAAGTCAGTAGGATTTTTTTAAAGTTAACCCAAAAAATTGATTGTCAAATTTTGTCCAACTTTGGGAATTTTTTTAATTTTTTTGGCAACTATTAGCAAAGATTCGACTTTTTAAACACAAAATAGGATTTCTTACATTCAATTTAATATAAAACTCATTCTTCAATACTCAAAAATAAAGTCAGTAGGATTTTTTAAAGTTAACCTAAAAAATTAATTATCAAATTTTGTCCAACTTTGGGAATTTTTTAAATTTTTTTGGCAACTATTAGCAAAGATTCGACTTCGTTAACACAAAATAGGATTTTTTATATTCAATTTAATATAAAAATCATTCTTCAGTACTCAAAAATAAAGTCGGTAGGATTTTTTTAAAGTTAACTTAAAAAATTGATTGTCAAATTTTGTCCAACTTTGGGAATTTTTTTAAATTTTTTGGCAACTATTAGCAAAGATTCGACTTTTTAAACACAAAATAGGATTTTTTATTTTCAATTTAATATAAAAATCATTCTTCAATACTCAAAAATAAAGTCGGTAGGATTTTTTAAAGTTAACCTAAAAAATTAATTATCAAATTTTGTCCAACTTTGGGAATTGTTTTAAATTTTTTGGCAACTATTAGCAAAGATTCGACTTTTTAAACACAAAATAGGATTTTTTATATTTAATTTAATATAAAAATCATTCTTCACTACTCAAAAATAAAGTCGGTAGGATTTTTTAAAGTTAACCTAAAAAATTAATTATCAAATTTTATCAATCTTTGGGAATTTTTTTAATTTTTTTGGTAGCAATTAGAAAAAATTTGGTTTTTAAAATTTAAAATAGAATCTTTTAGTTTTAATTTAAAACAAAAATCATATTTTAATACTTAAAAATAAAGTCGCTAGGATTTTTTAAAGTTAACCTAAAAAATTCATAGTTAAATTTTATCAAATTTTAGGAATTTTTTTAATTTTTTTGATAGCAATTAGAAAAAATTTGGCTTTTAAAATATAAAATAGAATGTTTTATGTTTAATTTAAGACAAAAATCGTACACTAATTCTTACAAATAAACTTAGTGGGATTTTTTAAAGTTGGTTCAAAAAATTGAAATTAACTTTTAAGTTGAATTAAAAAAATCTTTCTTCATTTCTAAAAATATTTGAAAAATAATTAATTAATAAACAAGAGATTAATAAATATTTAATAAATAAACGATTAAATAACCGATTAAACAACCTCATTAATAAAAAAAAGGAATTAAAGACAAAAAAAACCTTAGTTAAAAATAGCATTTATTTATTTACTTCACTTATTCACGCTTATATTCGCTTAAACGTTTCAAAAATCAAACGTTTTTTTTTTTCGTTCCCTTTATAAAAATAATAATACAATATCATTATAATAATTACACGTATTAATTAGGCACGATTAGGCTTTCTCTTCTACGTACAACGTTGATAAATTGATTTCTTCATTTCATTTTGTGCGTTTATTTTTTTAACTTAATTCTTCTTTTTTATAAAATAATTAAAGAAAAAAGAAAAATAAGTTAAATAAAAAAATAGAATTAAAAAAAAATAAAAATTAAAGAATTAAAAAATAAAAATCAAAGAATTAAAAAATAAAAATCGAAGAATTAAAAAATAAAAATTAAGGAATTAAAAAATAAAAATTAAGGAATTTTTAAATAAAAATTAAGGAATTTTTAAAAAAATGTAATTGTAAAGAAATGAAAATTAAAGTGAAATGGAAATTAAAATGAAATGGAAATCACAAAAATCGAAATTGAAATAAAAACGAAAACGAAAACTAAATTATAGATCTTAAAAAATTAAAAATTAAAACTATTTATAGTTATATAAATCAATTAATTAATTAATTAATTAATAATAATTGCGTCTAGCATTTTTTTTTAGCTTTTAATATGGAACATAATCTTTAAATCGATTTATCTAAAATCTAGATTCATCACATTGTGTAGCATTTACTTTTTAATATTTTTAGCAAAAATATTTTTTAGCTAATATATTATTTTTAGCTAAAATGTACTTTTTTAGCTAATATATTATTTTTAGCTAAAATATATCTTTTTTTTTAGCTAAATTAACTAAAAACTAAGACAAAAAATGTATCATTTACGAATAAAAACAGATTACATGGCAGTTATTTTTTTTTTAAATAATATTACACACAAAAAAAAGGAAAAAAGGAAACACTTTAATAATTAAACAAAATAATAAAATTAAAAAATTAAAAAGTCAAAATTTTAAACTTTAAATTGGAATGAAATTTTAAAAATTTTAGACAATTTTTCTTTTTTGTAATTATTAGGAATGAGTTTTTTTTTAAATACAGTCTTTTTAATCTGTCATCACAGAAACTTTTTTTTTATTTAATTCCTTTCTTATTTTTTCTTATTATTTTTAATATTTTTGTTTTTATAACTTTATAACTTTAATGAAAGTTTAAAAAAGTTATTTTTTCGATTGGATTATACCGTAGTTTTACCATCTAATCTCTGAGCTATGTCGACCAAAACTTCCTTGTAAATTAACGGATCGATATTTTTCCCTAATTGATACAAAATAAACCAATCGCCGATTTGACATTTTCTACCAATTGCCTCGATGCAAATTTGCGGGGTGATGCGAGATCTCGCTCTCAATAAATACAAACGTAATTTCGGCCCCATTACAACAGCTATGCGATAAAGTAGGGAAATCCCCGAAAGTATACTTAAAATAATGAACCAAAACCATAAGAAAACGTAGATTTTTTCGTTGACTATGTTTAATGGAAGGACGCATAAACCATCAAACTTTTGAACGGTTCCCGATGGACCGAATTTATGGAAGGTGCATTTAGTAACTTTGGGGAAAACCCTAGCCATCGGATCGGCTCGTTCTTCCGGTTCCATTTCCGTAAATCTAACTACATCTCGTCCGTAAGTTGTAAACTCCCCGTCTAAGAAGTAATCCATAAAAAAAATTTGTAATACTACATTTAAAAAGTTTAAAAATTCGCATATAAAAAATCGAAAAGCGTAAAAGTTTTGCATGTGGAGATTCGTTGAAAAGTAATCTACGATTAATCTTTTTCTATCGGCTTTACATTCCGGATTAACAATAGGGCAGTTTAAATCTAACACCAACATCTTAATCCTTCCTCCTTCCCAAGTTTTCCATAAGTATCTCGGAATGTAAAAAAGCATGGCTTGGAAGAATAAGGTGAAGCACACCCATTGGTAGTACTTGTGGTATTTAACTTCGTCTTTTCCGTCCACGTGTCCCACGACTCCGGGATGAACCATGTCGTTTCCGACTTTACCAGTTAAACGATTCGGAACGGTGAAAGTCGAATAAATCCAACAGTAAGTATCCATGATGTTTAAAGGAATTTCATCGACGATACAATCGATGGGATCTCCGATGTATTGTCTTGAAGTTACTAGTAACGAAAAGGCGACTAAAATCACGACGGTCGCTTTGTAATGTAACCGAAATATGTTGTTGTCGATGCAGACGGCGTCTATCTTCAATAGACCCTTCACCGAACCGAAAACGTCAAACATTTTGGCACTGTTTTTATTACTCTATGCGAAATTTTTTAATTTACTAGTCTATACTTTAATTTAGTATACTTTAATTAGTTAAATTTTTAAGTTTCGTTTTATACACATTCGCGAACTGTAAGTTTTTCTCTCAAACAAAGAGGTTTTTGGACTCTAGCGAGGTGATCACATCGGAATAAAGCGGACGACTGAAGGTCGATGGAGGTACTTGTACGGTGGGGAGAGACGGCGGTGGAAGTGGAAGAATGGAACGAACGAAGGGGGCCCCACTCTACCGATCGTCGATGGTGGAGAGACTGGAGAGTTGGAAACTTGGAGTGAGAGGAGATTTTTCTTTTTTGAGATGTGGTTGAGGAGGAGAATCATCATCGATTTTGCTAAATTCTCTTTGATTTAGCAAAATCTTCTTTGAGGGATTGAAGGATTTTTAATTTTTAAATTTTAAAATTTATGATTTTTAAATTTTAAATTTCAAAATTTATGATTTTTAAATTTTAAATTTCAAAATTTATGATCTTTAAATTTCAAAATTTCAAAGTCTCTTAAATTTTTTTTGAAGGCATTTAAAGATTTGAAAAGATGTATTTGAAAAGGTTGAAAAATTCGAGAATTTGAGTAACTGACTTTCAAAAAAATCAAAAATTTGAAAACCATATTACATATAAAAACTGCAGTTTTTTAAAATAATTAATACTTAAAATTAAACGATTATTCTCGATTAATCTAGATAATTAAGATAACCCTTGACGACACTTTATAACGAGATAAGACAGTTATTTTTAATAATGCAAAGTCAAATTATTCCCACTTAACAATTTTTTGAATTACATAAAAATTTTAAACTTTTCATAAATTATTTATAATTCAACACACTAAGAGATTTATTCCAAATCTATTTTTTTAAGCATCCGAATTATTTAGGTATTTAACGAATACGTGATATAATCCACGTATTTAGCGAAATACAATTTATAAAATAATTTGACTTGTTTGAATAAAATAATTTGAATAATTTATTCTTTTTCTAATCAATTCTTTAAAAAATGTGTTTATTATCATCAAATTTGGGAAGAAGTTCTTAACCCTGAAGAAAGGTTAAAAAAATCCCCAATTGAAAATGTATGGGATATGATAGGCAGAAAATTAAACAATTTGCCACAACCTCCGCCGACTTTGGACGTGCTCAGAAATTCAGATAACCTAGGATACAATATTACAAGATAATATAGACGACTTAATCGAATCTATGCCTCGTCGTCTTAATCAATGTTTACAAAACAAGGGCGGAGTAACACTTTATTAAAGAGATAGAAGTTATCCTTTTATTTATTTATTTTTTGCAAACATTAATCAATTGATATACTCCTATAAACCAACATTTGTGCCAAATTTGATTAAATAATATTTACTCTTTCTAGGTGTTGCAATTTCAATGCCACGCAATATACATTTTATGATCCAATGTGGATGTTATAAAAGACATTTTTTCCTACTCCTTTGGCACATATACACCCGCAAACCATCACTACATCACCTCCATGTTTTACAGTAGCTTTTAAATTTTGTTGATTTAAGTACCGGGTTTTCTCCACATTAATTGTTTATCTTTGGAGATGCAAAATATACTTTCATTTGTAAAAAGAACCTCCTCCCAGAAGTCTGTGGACTTGTTTAGGTGTTCTTTAGGAGAGGCAATCCACTTCTGTCGATTGACCTCTAATGCAAACGGAATTTTTCGTGCAACGTGCTTGTTGTAGTGGACTTTTGATAATATTCTCGCTGTATCTTTGCTAAAGCCCTCCGCACACGAGACGACCGATTGGCAAACCAAATTTCTAATCAGTTAGATATTGATTGCAAATTGGTGTCATTTTTATCGCTCGTGTGTGGATCCCTGTTCTTGTACACGGGCAAAGTCACCAAACGATTGCATTTCCAACTGATTTGAAAAAACCCTGGCACAGATAGAACGCTTTTGAACGCGTGTTCAATTGTATGTTTGCTAACGCATTTTGGTATATACACATTTTAATAGAACTACACTCCTGAAACCCCACCAAAAATACCACCTTCTGCGGGACCATCTGGTTCCGAAGATCTACCATGGCCTGCAAATAGGGTTTCCAAATTTCGGGATCGGGATTTAATTTCGGGATTTTGTATTTTAATCCCGAGATCCCGGGATTAATCTGGAAATCCCGAAAAATTAGAAAAATAATTTGTAGGGTTAAAATAATTTATATTTTTGACTATTTTAATAAAAGAACTTGGTTGTTGTAACTGCTTTCATCGCATTTGTTATAGCCTGTTTGAGTTTGTTTTTGAGACTTAAATTTTCATCTTCTTTCAATCGGCTGATTGGCAACTCATCTTCAGAGTCGAAATCGTCCTCGTCAAGATTTATTGTAGTTGGTTCAGCTTGGTTGCTGAGAACGGTTCCTGATAAGCTTTCTGAAATATTTTTGACGAAATTCGCAATTATGTCGGTAGGGGGCAAATTAAAAAAAGGGTCCTTGTTGTGTTGCATATTGAGATTTTGGAGATAATCCATGACTCCAGACATTATGGTTCTTCGCTCTGATATTCGCTTTCTTAAAGACTCTTTCAGGTCATTACTTAATTTTATTTTTAGTTCACGTAGCTCCCGAAACAAAAATTTAAAACTTGCATCCGCAGTAGCAAGATTAGCAACTCGTCGGCATATACCTTCTACACTTAATTTAACTGGTTCTAAGCAATAGACAATGGTTTGTGCGATTTCAAAATCTGAATTTGTGAATATTATTGGGCTCTCTAAATCGATCAGAGCTTTTCTGATACGATCTTCTAATTGAACAAATCGATCTAACATATTTACTAAGCTATTCCACCTTGTTGGACAATTTAAAATTAACGAAAGTTCTAATAATTTTGTCCTAATATTAAAGATATAAAAATTTCGAGACTGGATCGGGATTTGTTTCCTGATTTCGGGATTTTTTTTCAAGATTCCTGAATTGAAAAAAACATCAGAATCCCAGGATTCGGGATTCCGGGATTGGAAACCCTACCTGCAAACCCTCTAAACCCTTATTCATACCCCCATCCGTGATGGAGGTCTTGGTATTCCAAAAACCACTTACAAAAATGTCAAATAATGCGCAGCAAGTTGTGTGTATCAGTCCTAAAGCGAAATTAGCGGTAAAAAATTATGTCTTGTAGTTCAATTCCGAGTGGCTGGACAGCTATTCGCATCCTCCGATCGCTAATAAACGGAAACATGTCCTTACGAGCTCTCGGCACTCGTCTGTTCAGATATGGTCAGGCGTTGGTCCAAGATAGGGTAAACTGCCCGAATTTCGTCCCCCCTAAAAATGCATCCTAAAGTCGGCCTTTCTATAAAAATCCATATTGAAAACCTGGAAGGCCGATTTTAGGCGTATGGCCGAGATTTGGTGAGTTTACCCTATATGCAGGAGGAACCTTAACACTGGCATTGTGGAAGCTAGCGCCGCACCCGGTCCTGCGAGCCAAACCGTCACCCCATCTAAGGTTATCTCTAGAAATTTTGCACTCCGTAGCGTTGGCTTACAAATCGGATTTCATGTGAGGAGGATTCTAATTGATAATGTTCTTAATCGAGTTACTAATAGCTTGGCATTCGAATTAAGGAAAAAATCAGCTAAAAGAATTCTCTTTGGTGATTCATCTCCATTCTTTGCCTTAGTGTAAGCTTAGCTTCAGGAACCGGAATAATAATAAAAGAGGAAAAACTCGAAGATATTTGTTAGGAAATCCACGAAGCTATATCAAAATATATCAAAAATAAAATGGTATTATCACGATATCGATATCGACGAGAAACGATTCGAAGACGTTAAACACTCCTCTTGAACGAACACCCCCATGGACGGACAGTTTTCGTGGAGTCACTCGATTGTCATACAATTGCTTCGCATTTCTCTTAAGCCGGCTACTCACTACGCGATACTTGCCAAGTAATTGCAAAGTACTTGGCAAGTAGCAAGTTGTGTGTATGAAGACTCGCATAAACTTGGCGAAGTACTTGTACTTCCCCTCGTGAGTCGGAAAACAAGCGCAAGTCAAATGGGACGAATAAATAATTTCTATACTTCTATGCGCGCGCTACACTACGTGGCGTTTACAGAGAAGGAGTATCAAAAGTGATTGTGGAATAATGAAGTTGAATAACGAGTTAACTTTAACGTTTTTGGATATTTACCAAAAGGAAAGAATAATTTGAGATGCATATAAAAATTTACATAAAAATCGGAACTAAATATACGATGCGTGGAAACGTATACAAAATGGGCTTTCTCCGGAGGTCACCGTAGAAGAATGAAAAAAAAAAAACTCGCTTATGGCTACATTCCGTAATTCCAGCTAAATTGAGAGCCAGCGAAAGAAGTGATGCTGGTTCCTGTGATATATATAAACCACATTGGTTTGCCTTTGTTAAAATTGGAGTTCGGTGAGTAAACAAGCTTCAATTGGAAATTGCTTTGACAGTTAATATTTTTCCTGCCATCCAACTTTGCCTTCATTCATTAAATATTCCGCAAATTCTTCTTTGATATTTTTTGCTTCAGAATTTGGTTTCCTTGCTACTTTTGGATAGGCAACAGGGATGTAATGTTGTCTTGATCTATTCGCCAGATCTTGGTGTAATAACTCCTTCAATTTCTAAGTCAAAAGTTCCCCTTGGTGTATAATTTATATCTGAACTCTTGCTTTTATGCAGAAAATTATGGAGGAAACAGCAGGTCATTCTTACAAAAGCTACTTTATTTGACTGCAGTAACATAGATTTTCTCAAAATTCGAAAAACGGAAGCCTTAATTACTTTACTCGTCCTTCAACTTGCACTTCCCGAAAAACTTGTAACATTGAAAGTAGGCGCATAATGTGTACAGCTTACTTCGACTCGAACAAGTACTTCTCAGGTTTATTTCAAGCCAAGTTACTTTGAAAGTACCACGTAGTGAGTAGCCGGCTTTAAGCGGGCACCCCTCTTGAACGGAACACTTTGGTGGGTCCAGTTGGTGTCCGCCCAAGGGAGATTTCACTGTACACATTCTAATAGAAGTATACTGATGTGCTAAACTTCTGACAAAAGTGCGATTTAAAATTTTTGTTAAAGCGTATAGTTTTATAACATCTAACGCTCACTTGTACCATAACTAGAAATGGAGCTGCACCATGAAGAGAAAGATGAAAGTACTCGGCAATGTTATGAAGAGGAGGTTAACTTTCTCATCTTTCTCTTCATGGTGCAGCTCCATTTTTAGTTATAGTACATTTGCCAATAGCAAGAGTATGATTAAATGAGCGTTCAAATGTATTCCATCTATACCAGAGCTAAGAGTAAATAGAAGTTAAGCTTTTAATAAAAATGTATAGATTCAAACGTTAAACATCCCACAAAGAAGTTTACCCATACAATACTACAAGACGTCAACTTGGAGTTCTGTACAACATTCTGTACTACAAATTTTTTTGATCTATCTAAGGTTTGATTGTGTTTTACATGAGTTGCTTGTATCTAAATTATCATTATATAACCTCAGTGCATTTGCTTACAGTTTCTGTAATAAACTGCCTTATGTGCCCAATCGTATGCAATTTATTCAAATCAATTTGACGATATCACCAGCGGCATGTCTCAAGGTTCAATTTTTAGACCCTTGTTGTTTCTAATTTTTATTAATGTAGAGTGACCAGATTTCTCAACTTTCAATGCTCTACTTATGCAATGCATGTATACTCATAGTCACTGGAAATGAACTTCAAAGCTCTGTATGAGAACAATAGCTAGAACTGTCTCGAGTACAGTTGGTTTTCGAGGGAATGAATCCTGGGATGAGACTAAATGCATAGAAGCACGTCGACAAGGCAGGAGTCCGACTCGACGCGGTATCCATAAATATAAAGCTGGTAAACGAAAATTGACTTGGATGAATTATAACCTCATGCCAAGTTTTATTATCTCAAAGCCGACCGAATCCGAGATCGTTCTAGTTATCACTCTCGCACAGAGCTTTGAAGTTAATTCCTAGTAGCTATGAGTGTACATGCAGGTGGGCCAAACGGGACACTTTTAAAGAAAAACTCCTGTTTCTTATATCAATTTTCCCCTGTCTCTTATAGAAATAAGAGACAGGGGAAAATTGATATCGGTGTCTGATGCTTGATTTTTATAAGAAATTGCATGATCAAAACCACATGCTGAAATTCAAATCTACACGTTGAGTTCAAAAATTAGTGTATTAAACAAAAATTAAAAAGTAACAGATACGAAAGGAAAGGTTCGAATCGGTGATACCCGGTTTGTCAAGCATTTCTGATTCATTGCTTTGATAACACTGCCACCGGAGATTTATGAATAACTTTGCTTATCCAAAATATAAAGCGAGCGTTAAACTTCAAACGCGATTTACTCAGTTTTGGCTGAATAGTGCGTTTTAGTACTTTGTCAATTGAATCCTTATATGATACTCTACCAGTTAGCTCAAGGACAGACAAAAAAAAAAACACTTCGCATCCTCCCTTTGTTAGTGTAGTGCAAATTTAAACCCAATGAACAGTGTAGTTGATAATTCACAAAAGTGCCTGTTTTTCCTGTCGATAACAAAAAAATCTATAACATGAATGTCACTACGCTACTCATTGCAAAAGGTCATTTTTCAATCACACTAATCACTAATCAATTACACGTTCAATAATAAACTGCAGATGCTGTACGTTTGCTGTACACGCGTGCATGCTGTACTGGGTATCATATTGCTGTACAATACAGCAAAATTTCGTACGTCAGCTCACCCTAATTAACGACGTGCTTGATTCATTAAAGCCGAGCACATCTATTCTTTATGCCAATAATACCGTCATACTTACAACAGACAACTCGCTCAATGAAACGGTCTCCAACCAAACTCAGCTGCTAAATAATGCACGAAGGTGGTTTGGGACAAACTTAATGATTCTGAATGAGGAGAAAACAGTAAATCTAACCTACTCTCTTAAGCGAGATAATAAAAATAAACGTCAATATGTTAAATTTTTTGTGTTTTTATTGATTCTGACCTAACGTGGGACGATCACGGGGATCAACTGTCTGCCCACCTATCTTCTTGCGTATTTCTCCAACGTCGGTTTTTTGAAGCTGTCTCTCAGAAAGTACTCCTCACAACTTATTTTTCTTTGCTTCAAAATCATCTGTTTTATGGCCCCTTAGTTTGAGATCATGCAGCGATTCTTTATCGTCTTTTTTGCTATTCAACGAAGAGCAGTTAAACAGCCCACACATATGTAACGATTTGTCGTACTGTACGCTGAACTACAGATTGGAAAGAAAATTGTAGGAATGTAATTAAGGATGTAATTGGTGTTTTCTCTACACACGGTTCAAACATATCGAACTACAGTAGTTAAGATTATTGCAGTAGTAGTCTCGATGAGTGTGAACTACACACGTTCACGTTACAAAATGCCAAAAAGTGCTACCACACTTGTAATTGCAGTATTATTCCTTGATGAAGATGATAAACATAAAGTAATTAAAAAGAAAAAAAGGTGTAAGAAATAGTTGCTGACCAGAAAGAAATACTCACACTGGACGTCACATTAAGATATTTAGCAACATGATGTTCTTAAGTTTAGAACAGGAAATTCACCTCAAGTGCAAAGTAAAATTATTTTTGAAAAGTGACCTACAACAATCGCCACTCTCTACACAACTTGCTTCCAAACATGACCGTTGATACGATATTTTATGGAGGTCCCGAATTGCAGACAATTCGATCGCTGCGTACTTCGAAATTCGAAGCATACAATTTGCCTACACACGCTATAATTTATTCTTACTGCAGGAGTTTCGACTAATGTCGTACTGCACGCAGTACGACAAACCGTTACGGGTATGGGCCGTTTTAGAGTTCTTACGGTTCTAAATTATAGGAACGAATGCCGAAATAGCTTCAGAAACGTAAAGATTTTAACTCTCCCCTGTCTTTATATCTTGGAATGTATCAAAGCCATTACATTGCGTGTGGATAGTTTCCTGAAACATGAACATTTGCATGATTAGGATACTCGGCCAGCAAAGTAATGTCCTTCTGGCTCCCCTTCGCTTGAGCAGGTTAAGAAATGCAATGAATTTTTATGGAATTGATTTTTATAATGCTTTAGATACAAACTTTAGAGACCTGCCACGTCAAACGGTGTTAAGACACTTGAAGACATTCCTTATTGATGCAGCTATTTGCAATTTTGATCATTTTTTTTCTCAACCAACCGATACTACAGTCCAGTGCTTAATTGAGAAGTTATTTCAATTTATTTTGTTGCTTTTTATTTTAGTATATAATTTAACATTTTTGTATGCTAAAAATTCCCAAATTTGAAAAATAATCTTATAAAATCTTACACCAATTCTTGAATATTTCGTAATCGATACAAGATCCTTTGAAACCCTCGGTATAAACGAACAGATGGTGTAACCTCCTTTCAAACTAAGCAAGCAAGTAAGTACACAGCAAGTGACCCAGAAAATTTACAAGCCAGTCGACATAATAAGATCTATCAAGATAACTAAGTGTCTAATGAGGGCAATGAAAGTTTGAAAATAAAAAATTCATTATTGGATTATTCATAAAGATTAAGAAATAAATTTTGTGTAAAATTTTAAATAATACCGTTAATTTTAGATATTTTCTGGTCTACAATTAATAAATTAAAAAAAAACTAGTTTAGTTTTATTTTTAGTATTTTTCTAAAAAAAATTTATTGTTTTTGGTTGAATTGATCAACATTTTGGTAACTTTGGTGAAAGCTTTACGAATTTAGTAAGTTTTTGATGGAATTTTAAAAAAAATTGGTAAATTTTTGGTGGAATTTTTACAAATTTTGTAAGTTTTTTGGTGGAATTTTTAAAAAATTCATTATTTTTGGTAAAATTATTAAAAATTTTAGTAACTTTGGTGGAATTTTTATGAATCTACTAAGTTTTGAATTTTCAAGGTTTTAGTTAATTTTTAATGAAATTGTTTCTAATTTGATTGATTTTTGGTAGAATTTTAAAAGAATTTGGACATTTTGGTGGAATTTTTAAAAAATTTGGTAAGTTTTTGGTAGAATTGTTAAAAATGTTGACAATTTCGGTGTAATTTTCAGGATTTCTGTAAGTTTTTGGTGGTATAAAAAAAATTCAGTAAGTTCTGGGTGTAGTTGTTAAATATTTTAATAGCTTTGGTGGAATTTTTGCGAATTTTATTCATTTCTGGTGGAATTTAAAAAAAATTCAGTGTTTTTGGTAAAATTCTTATGAATTTAGTAAGTTTTTGATGGAATTTTTAAAAAATTCAGTATGTTTTTGGTGGAATTATCAAAAATTTTGATAACATTGGTGGAATTTTTGCGAATTTTATTCATTTCTGGTGGAATAAAAAAAATCAGTGTTTTTGGTAAAATTCTTATGAATTTAGTAAGCGTTTGGTGGAATTTTTGCAAATTGTATTAATTTTTGGTGGAATTTTTAAAAAATTCAGTACATTTTTGGTGGAATTATCAAACATTTTGATAACACTCGTGGAATTTTTGCGAATTTTATTCATTTTTGATGGAATTTTTTAAAAATTCAGTGTTTTTTATAGAATTTTTACGAATTTAGTAAGTTTTTAGTGAAATTTTTCCAATTTTATTAATTTTTGGTGGAATTTTTATAAAATTCAGTATGTTTTTGATGGAATTGTTAAAAAAGTTGGTAACTTTGGTGGAATTTTTATTAACTTTAATCATTTTTGGTGGAATTGTTAAAAATATTGGTAATTTTAGTAGAATTTTTATGAATTTGGTAAGTTTTTGGTGGTATTTTTTAAAAATCAGCAAGTTTTTGGTGAAATTATTCAACATTTTTGTAGCTTTGGTGGAAAATTGAAAAAATTTAGTACGTTTTTGGTGGAATTGTTAAAAATGTTGGTAACTTTGGTGGAATTTTTACGAATATAGTAAGTTTTTCGTGGAATTTTTATCAATTTTATTGATTTTGGGTAGAATTTTTCAAAAATTCACTAAGTTTTTAGTAGAGTTGTCTCCAGATTAAATAATTTTTGGTGAAATTATATTCAATTTAACTAAATTTTGTGGAATTTTTATTATTACTTTTTTATTTTTGTGAAATTTTTAAGAATCTAATCAATTCTTGACGAAATTAATCTTAATTTTAGTATATTTTTTAAAAATTCAGCAAATGTTTGGTGGAATTGTTAAAAATTTTGATAGCTTCGGTGGAATTTTTACAAATTTTATAAGTTTTTGGTGGAATAATAATAAAAGTGTATAAAATAAAAGTCTACAATTAACATTAAAAGATTCTATTTTAAGACTTTTTTTTAATCTAATTTATTTTAAACGTCCAACATTTTAAAAATAGTAACAATTTAAACCACCTACGTTTAGCTTCAATCATTCATTTTAACGTTCATTCAATGTCAGTTGATGTCAGCAATGTCGAACAATTATCGTCACTTATCCTCATCCTGGACGTTCAATTCTCTTTGCCACGTCATTTAAACTAACTTTAATCGTAACGATTTTCAAGAGAAAATCTTATTCACACTTTAAGAATTTCTCTTTTAAATCATTACATTTTAAGAATTTAAAAATTAATTTTTTAATCAAAGATAGATTGATACATCTTACTTAATAAAATATTTAAATAAAAGGGCAAGTGGAAGGAAGAATAAATAACGTGATTAAAAGCGATTGAATGTTATTCTTGTGGGTGTGTGTGTGTATGTATGTCTAAAGTTTAAATACTTGGAATGATTTGATTTGAACACGTGCACAATTAATCGTCAATGAAATTGCTCAACGGCTACGTCAGAATTAATTATTTTTATTAATTAAAACATCAATTTTTACGAACACGCTTTAAAGTTGTTTTATCTCTAATTGTTAAATCATCGATTTCAAACGAAAAAAAATACAATAATATACAAAATAAGTTGTAACTTCTAAATTCGTCAAATTTTAATCTAATCCAAAGAAAATTCAGCTTTTAACCGTAGCCTAATTTTTAAAATTAAAAAAAATTCAATTTAAGGATGAAAAATGATATTTTGTTATATTTTCTCTTCTGAGAGAAAAAATTAAAATCGTAGAAAATTCATTTTTTGTAAAAATAAAGATTAAATTTCAACAAAAATCCTTATAAAATTTCAAGTCTCAACAACAATTAGTTTTTTAAATATGAATTTTTAAAAATTGACAAATTTCAATCGACATGTAAATTAAGTTGGGTTAGAATTTCTCTTCCTACTTTTAGGAGTAGAGAAAATTTCTTTCGGTTAATTATAAATTAGAATGTTCTCTTTAATATTACATAAAAATTTCCAGATTAGGTTATTAAAATTTTATAAAAAAATTTTTTTTCAAAACCTCTACATTTTCACTTAACCTAGAAACGTCAAAAATGAAATTTAAAAAAATCACCTAGACTTTACTTTTAGGAATAGAGGAAATTTCTTTTGGATAATTATAAATTACAATGTTCTCTTTAATATTACATAAAAATTTCCAGATTAGGTTATTAAAATTTTATAAAAAATTTTTTTTTCAAAACTTCTACATTTTCACTTAACCTAGAAACGTCAAAAATGAAATTTAAAAAAATCACCTAGACTTTACTTTTAGGAATAGAGGAAATTTCTTTTGGATAATTATAAATTACAATGTTCTCTTTAATATTACATAAGAATTTCCGGGTTAGATTATTAAAATTTTATGAAAAAAATTTTTTCGAAACCTGTACATTTTCACTTAACCTACAAACGTTAAAAATGAAATTAAAAAAATCACCTAGACTTTACTTTTAGGAATAGAGGAAATTTCTTTTGGATAATTATAAATTAATATGTTCTTTTTAATATTACATAAGAATTTCCAAGTTAGGTTATTAAAATTTTAAGAAAAAAATTTTTTTCGAAACCTCTACATTTTCACTTAACCTAGAAACGTCAAAAATGAAATTTAAAAAAATCACCTAGACTTTACTTTTAGGAATAGAGGAAATTTCTTTTCGATAATTATAAATTAATATGTTCTTTTTAATATTACATAAGAATTTCCAAGTTAGGTTATTAAAATTTTAAGAAAAAATTTTTTTTCGAAACCTCTACATTTTCACTTAACCTAGAAACGTCAAAAATGAAATTAAAAAAATCACCTAGGCTTTACTTTTAAGAATAGAGGAAATTTCTCTTGGATAATTATAAATTAATATGTTCTTTTTAATATTAGATAAGAATTTCCAAGTTAGGTTATTAAGATTTTAAGAAAAAAATTTTTTTCGAAACCTCTACATTTTCACTTAACCTAGAAACGTCAAAAATGAAATTAAAAAAAATCACCTAGACTTTACTTTTAAGAATAGAGGAAATTTCTTTTGTATAATTATAAATTAGAATGCTGTTTTTAATATTACATAAGAATTTCCAAAGTTAGGTTATTAAAATTTTAAGAAAAAAATTTTTTTCGAAACCTCTACATTTTCACTTAACCTAGAAACGTCAAAAATGAAATTTAAAAAAATCACCTAGACTTTACTTTTAGGAATAGAGGAAATTTCTTTTGGATAATTATAAATTAATATGTTCTTTTTAATATTACATAAGAATTTCCAAGTTAGGTTATTAAAATTTTAAGAAAAAAATTTTTTTCGTAACCTCTACATTTTCACTTAACCTAGAAGCGTCAAAAATGAAATTAAAAAAATCACCTAGACTTTACTTTTAGGAATAGAGGAAATTTCTTTTGGATAATTGTAAATTAATATGTTCTTTTTAATATTACATAAGAATTTCCAAGTTAGGTTATTAAAATTTTAAGAAAAAAATTTTTTTCGAAACCTCTACATTTTCACTTAACCTAGAAACGTCAAAAATGAAATTAAAAAAAATCACCTAGACTTTACTTTTAAGAATAGAGGAAATTTCTTTTGGATAATTATAAATTAGAATGTTGTTTTTAATATTACATAAGAATTTCCAAAGTTAGGTTATTAAAATTTTATGAAAAAAATTTTTTTCGAAACCTGTACATTTTCACTTAACCTAGAAACGTCAAAAATGAAATTTAAAGAAATCATCTAGACTTTACTTTTAGGAATAGAGGAAATTTCTTTTGGATAATTATAAATTAGAATGCTGTTTTTAATATTACATAAGAATTTCCAAAGTTAGGTTATTAAAATTTTGAGAAAAAAATTTTTTTCGTAACCTCTACATTGTCACTTAACCCACAAACGTGAAAAATGAAGTTACATTTTCTCCTCTGAGGGAAAAACTAAAAATCGTAGAAAATTTTCCTTTGGCAAAAATAAAGACTAAGTTTCAATCTTAATCCTTATAAAATTTTAAGTTCACCCGATTTACCCAACCCAACCCAACCAATTTAGTAAATATGTGAATTAAGTTAGGTTAGAATTTCTGCTCTCGAGAAAAAAATAAAAATCATAGAAAGTTTATTTTTTGTAAAAATAAAGATTAAATTTTAACAAAAATCCTTATAAAATTTCAAGTCTCAACAACAATTAGTTTTTTAAATATCAATTTTTAAAAATTGACAAATTTTAGTAAACATGTAAATTAAGTTAGGTTAGAATTTCCCTTCTGAGGAAAAAACTAAAAGTCGTACAAAATTCATCTTTGGAAAAAATAATGATAAACTATCAATCTAAATCCCGACAAAATTTAAAATCTCAACAACAATTAGTTTCTTAGATATGAATTTTTATAAAGTTAGGTTAGAATTTCTCTTATGAAGAAAAAACTAAAAGTCGTAGAAAATTCATCTTTGACAAAAATAAAGATAAAGTATTCATCTAAATTCCAATAAAATTTCAAGTCTTTGGAGCAATTAGTTTTTGACAAATGAATTTTTAAAAATTAACAATTTTTAGTAAATATTAAGTTAGGTTAGAATTTCTGCTCTCGAGAAAAAAATAAAAATCATAGAAAATTCATTTTTTGTAAAAATAAAGATTAAATTTTAACAAAAATCCTTATAAAATTTCAAGTCTCAACAACAATTAGTTTTTTAAATATGAATTTTTAAAAATTGACAAATTTTAGTAAACATGTAAATTAAGTTAGGTTAGAATTTCCCTTCTGAGGAGAAAACTAAAAGTCGTACAAAATTCATCTTTGGCAAAAATAATGATAAACTATCAATCTAAATCCCGACAAAATTTAAAATCTCAACAACAATTAGTTTCTTAGATATGAATTTTTATAAAGTTAGGTTAGAATTTCTCTTATGAAGGAAAAACTAAAAGTCGTAGAAAATTCATCTTTGACAAAAATAAAGATAAAGTATTCATCTAAATTCTAATAAAATTTCAAGTCTTTAGAGCAATTAGTTTTTTAAATATGAATTTTTAAAAATTGACAATTTTTAGTAAATATTAAGTTAGGTTAGAATTTCTGCTCTCGAGAAAAAAATAAAAATCATAGAAAATTCATTTTTTGTAAAAATAAAGATTAAATTTTAACAAAAATCCTTATAAAATTTCAAGTCTCAACAACAATTAGTTTTTTAAATATGAATTTTTAAAAATTGACAAATTTTAGTAAACATGTAAATTAAGTTAGGTTAGAATTTCCCTTCTGAGGGAAAAACTAAAAGTCGTACAAAATTCATCTTTGGCAAAAATAATGATAAACTATCAATCTAAATCCCGACAAAATTTAAAATCTCAACAACAATTAGTTTCTTAGATATGAATTTTTATAAAGTTAGGTTAGAATTTCTCTTATGAAGGAAAAACTAAAAGTCGTAGAAAATTCATCTTTGACAAAAATAAAGATAAAGTATTCATCTAAATTCCAATAAAATTTCAAGTCTTTAGAGCAATTAGTTTTTGACATATGAATTTTTAAAAATTAACAATTTTTAGTAAATATTAAGTTAGGTTAGAATTTCTGCTCTCGAGAAAAAAATAAAAATCCTGAAAAGTTTATTTTTGGTAAAAATAAAGATTAAGTTTAGATGTAAATTCTGATAAAATTTCAAATCTTAATAGCAGTTAGTTTTTGAGATATGATTTTTTAAAGTTGATTAGTAAATAAATAAAAGTTTAGTTTAATAATTAAACACTTGTTATGTCTATTTAATTTTTTATCACTTGTATAGAGCGATAAAAATAGTTTTTTAAACCTTTCGTAAACACGATTTCTCAGAATCTAAAGCTAAAGTAAAATAAAATTATTATATTTCGCTGATGAAATCAACACATGTTATAAACAAAGAACGAGAACACGAAGTAACAAAAGTCCAAAGACCAGCTGAGTAAGAAGTTTATTTCTTTTTAAAATGTTGATTCTCGTCGCTTATCGAAGCGATTTTTTTTCTTTGTAATCGACTTACAAATGTGTTACAAATCGTATACTTTATCAACGATTTTTAAAAAATAACTAAAAATAATAACACATAAATAATTTTCAAAGTTCTAAATAAATTTGGTTTGATTTTCCTAACCCCAAGTAAATTACACAAAATTACATCATTTATACAAAAACCGATGACAAATAGTTTGCCATAAATCCCAGTAAAATTATTCTCGGAATCATTGAACTTTCCAATCAACTCAACAACAAAACCAACACTCATTTTAAATTCCCAGAAAATTAGTTGTAATGTTACTCAATCTTATAAATAATTTTACAATCGATCTTACAATTGAATGAATTTCACTTTTATAATTTTCATTCATCACTATTAAAAAAAAAACTTTAAAGAAAATTTTTGATTAGAACGTGTGAAGGTTTAGATAACATTTTGCTTTAAGAAATAAAGGTAAAGATAACGTAACGTTTTGCTTTTTCAGTATGGAGAGTATATACAAAGCGAAAAGGCGTAAAGTTGTTTAATTAATGCTAATTCACCGCAAAACGATTGTATTAACCTTGAAAATTTATACGACTTTGAATTTTACTCGCAAAAAAATACCTTTTCTTAAGACTTTAAGTCTTTAAAATTTTAAAATTTTTATTTAATAAACTAGAAACTAACTTTAGAAAATCAATCAACTTTAAAAATTCATCAAAAATTCATTTTTAAAAATTTTGATTTGTTTTTTTTCTAAATGAAACTTAAAACATTCTAATTTTAATTAAAAAAGGACGTTTTATTCCAAGTGTTGTCAAAAAAATTAAAAAATTTTTCAAAATTGGTAAAAATTTTTTTGGTTAGAAAATAATTTCTTAAAAAATTCATCAAAAATTCATTTTTAACCATTTTGATTTGATTTTTTTTCTAAATGAAACTTAAAACATTCTAATTTTAATTAAAAAAGGACTTTTTATTCCAAGTGTTGTTAAAAAAATTAAAAAATGTTTCAAAGTTGGTAAAAATTTTTTTGGTTAGAAAATAATTTTTTAAAAAATTCATCAAAAATTCATTTTTAACCATTTTGATTTGATTTTTTTCTAAATCACACTTAAAACATTCTAATTTTAATTAAGAAAGACCGTTTTATTCCAAGTGTTGTCAAAAAAATTAAAAAAATTTTCAAAGTTGGTAAAAATTCTTTTGGTTAGAAAATAGTTTTTTAAAAAATTCATCAAAAATTCATTTTTAACCATTTTGATTTGTTTTTTTTTCTTAATGAAACTTAAAACATTCTAATTTTAATTAAAAAAGATCGTTTTATTCCAAGTGTTGTTAAAAAAATTAAAAAAAAATTCAAAGTTGGTAAAAATTTTTTTAGGTTAGAAAATAATTTTTTAAAAAATTCATCAAAAATTCATTTTTTAAGATCTTGATTTGATTTTTTTTCTAAGTGAAACCTAAAACATTTTAATTTTAATTAAAAAAAAACGTTTTATTCCAAGTGTTATCAAAAAAATTAAAAAAATTTTCAAAGTTGGTAAAAATTTTTTTAGGTTAGAAAATAATTTTTTAAAAAATTCATCAAAAATTCATTCTTAACCATTTTGATTTGATTTTTTTTCTAAATGAAACTTAAAATATTCTAATTTTAATTTAAAAAGACCGTTTTATTCCAAGTATTATCAAAAGAATTAAAAAAATTTTCAAAGTTGGTAAAAATTTTTTTGGTTAGATAATAATTTTTTAAAAAATTCATTTTTAACCATTTTGATTTGATTTTTTTTCTAAATGAAACTTAAAACATTCTAATTTTAATTAAAAAAGGACGTTTTATTTCAAGTGTTGTTAAAAAAATTAAAAAAAATTTCAAAGTTGGTAAAAATTTTTTTGGTTAGAAAATAATTTTTTAAAAAATTCACCAAAAATTAATTTTTAACCATTTTGATTTGATTTTTTTTCTAAATGAAACTTAAAACATTTTAATTTTAATTAAAAAAGGACGTTTTATTCCAAGTGTTGTCAAAAAAATTAAAAAAATTTTCAAAGTTGGTAAAAATTTTTTTGGTTAGAAAATAATTTTTTAAAAAATTCATCAAAAATTCATTTTTAACCATTTTGATTTGATTTTTTTTCTAAATGAAACTTAAAATATTCTAATTTTAATTAAAAAAGACCGTTTTTATCCAAGTGTTGTCAAAAAAATTAAAAAATTTTTCAAAGTTAGTAAAAATTTTTTTGGTTAGAAAATAATTTTTTAAAAAATTCATCAAAAATTCATTTTTAACCATTTTGATTTGTTTTTTTTTTTTCTAAATGAAACTTAAAACATTCTAATTTTAATTAAAAAAGGACGTTTTATTCCAAGTGTTGTCAAAAAAATTAAAAATTTTTCAAAGTTGGTAAAAATTTTTTTGGTTAGAAAATAATTTTTTAAAAAATTCACCAAAAATTCATTTTTAACCATTTTGATTTGCTTTTTTTTCTAAATGAAACTTAAAACATTCTAATTTTAATTAAAAAAGACCGTTTTATTCCAAGTGTTGTCAAAAAAATTAAAAAATTTTTCAAAGTTGGTAAAAATTTTTTTGGTTAGAAAATAATTTTTTAAAAAATTCATCAAAAATTCATTTTTAACCATTTTGATTTGTTTTTTTTCTAAATGAAACTTAAAACATTCTAATTTTAATTAAAAAAGGACGTTTTATTCCAAATGTTGTTAAAAAAATTTAAAAAATTTTCAAAGTTGGTAAAAATTTTTTTGGCTAGAAAATAATTTTTTAAAAAATTCATCAAAAATTCATTTTTAACCATTTTGATTTGATTTTTTTTCTAAATGAAACTTAAAATATTCTAATTTTAATTAAAAAAGGACGTTTTATTTCAAGTGTTGTTAAAAAAATTTAAAAAAATTTCAAAGTTGGTAAAAATTTTTTTGGTTAGAAAATAATTTTTTAAAAAATTCATCAAAAATTCATTTTTAACCATTTTGATTTGTTTTTTTTTCTAAATGAAACTTAAAACATTCTAATTTTAATTAAAAAAGGACGTTTTATTCCAAATGTTGTTAAAAAAATTTAAAAAATTTTCAAAGTTGGTAAAAATTTTTTTGGCTAGAAAATAATTTTTTAAAAAATTCATCAAAAATTCATTTTTAACCATTTTGATTTGATTTTTTTTCTAAATGAAACTTAAAACATTCTAATTTTAATTAAAAAAGGACTTTTTATTCCAAGTGTTGTCAAAAAAATTAAAAAATTTTTCAAAGTTGGTAAAAATTTTTTTGGTTAGAAAATAATTTTTTAAAAAATTCATCAAAAATTCATTTTTTAAGATCTTGATTTGATTTTTTTTCTAAATGAAACTTAAAACATTCTAATTTTAATTAAAAAAGGACGTTTTATTTCAAGTGTTGTTAAAAAAATTAAAAAAAATTTCAAAGTTGGTAAAAATTTTTTTGGTTAGAAAATAATTTTTTAAAAAATTCACCAAAAATTAATTTTTAACCATTTTGATTTGATTTTTTTTCTAAATGAAACTTAAAACATTTTAATTTTAATTAAAAAAGGACGTTTTATTCCAAGTGTTGTCAAAAAAATTAAAAAAATTTTCAAAGTTGGTAAAAATTTTTTTGGTTAGAAAATAATTTTTTAAAAAATTCATCAAAAATTCATTTTTAACCATTTTGATTTGATTTTTTTTCTAAATGAAACTTAAAATATTCTAATTTTAATTAAAAAAGACCGTTTTTATCCAAGTGTTGTCAAAAAAATTAAAAAATTTTTCAAAGTTAGTAAAAATTTTTTTGGTTAGAAAATAATTTTTTAAAAAATTCATCAAAAATTCATTTTTAACCATTTTGATTTGTTTTTTTTTTCTAAATGAAACTTAAAATATTCTAATTTTAATTAAAAAAGGACGTTTTATTCCAAGTGTTATCAAAAAAATTAAAAAAATTTTCAAAGTTGGTAAAAATTTTTTTAGATTAGAAAGTTAACCACTTTTAAAAAAATCATCAAAAATTTATTTTTTAAGATTTTGATTTGATTTTTTTTCTAAATGAAACTTAAAACATTCTAATTTTAATTTAAAAAGACCGTTTTATTCCAAGTGTTGTCAAAAAAATTAAAAAAAATTTCAAAGTTTGTAGAAATTTTTTTGGTTAGAAAATAATTTTTTAAAAAATTCATCAAAAATTCATTTTTAACCATTTTGATTTGATTTTTTTCTAAATGAAACTTAAAACATTTCAATTTTAATTAAAAAAGGACGTTTTATTCCAAGTGTTGTCAAAAAAATTAAAAAAATTTTCAAAGTTGGTAAAAATTTTTTTAGGTTAGAAAATAATTTTTTAAAAAATTCTTCAAAAATTCATTTTTTAAGATCTTGATTTGATTTTTTTTCTAAATGAAACTTAAAATATTCTAATTTTAATTAAAAAAGGACGTTTTATTCCAAGTGTTGTCAAAAAAATTAAAAAAATTGTCAAAGTTGGTAAAAATTTTTTTGGTTAGAAAATAATTTTTTAAAAAATTCATCAAAAATTCATTTTTAACCATTTTGATTTGTTTTTTTTCTAAATGAAACTTAAAATATTCTAATTTTAATTAAAAAAGGACGTTTTATTTCAAGTGTTGTTAAAAAAATTTTAAAAAATTTCAAAGTTGGTAAAAATTTTTTTGGTTAGAAAATAATTTTTTAAAAAATTCATCAAAAATTCATTTTTAACCATTTTGATTTGATTTTTTTTCTAAATGAAACTTAAAACATTTCAATTTTAATTAAAAAAGGACGTTTTATTCCAAGTGTTGTCAAAAAAATTAAAAAAATTTTCAAAGTTGGTAAAAATTTTTTTAGGTTAGAAAATAATTTTTTAAAAAATTCTTCAAAAATTCATTTTTTAAGATCTTGATTTGATTTTTTTTCTAAATGAAACTTAAAATATTCTAATTTTAATTAAAAAAGGACGTTTTATTCCAAGTGTTGTCAAAAAAATTAAAAAAATTTTCAAAGTTGGTAAAAATTTTTTTGGTTAGAAAATAATTTTTTAAAAAATTCATCAAAAATTCATTTTTAACCATTTTGATTTGTTTTTTTTCTAAATGAAACTTAAAATATTCTAATTTTAATTAAAAAAGGACGTTTTATTTCAAGTGTTGTTAAAAAAATTTTAAAAAATTTCAAAGTTGGTAAAAATTTTTTTGGTTAGAAAATAATTTTTTAAAAAATTCATCAAAAATTCATTTTTAACCATTTTGATTTGATTTTTCTTCTAAATGAAACTTAAAACATTCTAATTTTAATTAAAAAAGGACATTTTATTCCAAATGTTGTTAAAAAAATTAAAAAAATTTTCAAAGTTGGTAAAAATTTTTTTGGTTAGAAAATAATTTTTTAAAAAATTCATCAAAAATTCATTTTTAACCATTTTGATTTGATTTTTTTTCTAAATGAAACTTAAAACATTCTAATTTTAATTTAAAAAGGACGTTTTATTCCAAGTGTTGTCAAAAAAATTAAAAAAATTTTCAAAGTTGGTAAAAATTTTTTTAGGTTAGAAAAAAATTTTTTAAAAAATTCATCAAAAATTCATTTTTAACCATTTTGATTTGATTTTTTTTCTAAATGAAACTTAAAACATTCTAATTTTAATTTAAAAAGGACGTTTTATTCCAAGTGTTGTCAAAAAAATTAAAAAAATTTTCAAAGTTGGTAAAAATTTTTGACACTTTTCTAACTTAAGACAAAACTTTAAAAATTCATCAAAAATTCATTTTTTAAGATTTTGATTTGATTTTTCTTCTAAATGAAACTTAAAACATTCTAATTTTAATTAAAAAAGACCGTCTTATTCCAAGTGTTGTTAAAAAAATTAAAAAAATTTTCAAAGTTGGTAAAATTTTTTTTAGATTAGAAAATTAACCATTTTTTAAAAAATTCACCAAAAATTCATATTTTAAGATTTTGATTTGATTTTTTTTCTTAATGAAACTTAAAATATTCTAATTTTAATTAAAAAAGACTGTTTTATTCCAAGTGTTTTCAAAAAAATTAAAAAAAATTCCCAAAGTTGGTAAAAATTTTTGACAATTGGAAAACGTAATTTTAAATAATTTAAGTTTTCTCTTTTTGTCTTTGAATTTATGATTAACCGAGTAGCAATCTTATCAAAATAGACAAATGTTTATGAAATTTTAAACCCATATCTCGGTTTTCCCTCGTTTACAATCACAAATTCATGGTTAATTTTACTTATTTCATAATGATATCACTTCTACGTAAATAACTAACAAAGGACGTGATTTTGAACACGTTTTGTTGGCATTTACGATGGATTTATAACTCATTGTTAGTTTTATTATTAAATGTGTTTATTTCGTTTATTTGGAATATTATTCAACGAAAGTTGAAAACTAAAATGTTTATTTGATTTTTTTAACTATATTTTTCTTATTTATTTTTTTTTTAATAAAAAGCTGTTAACCCAACAGTTTATTTAAAATACACCTTCATCGCCTCTTTAACCACCTGTAACCTCTTTAGGCATCTTAAAACCACCTTATTCTCAGCGATTCCTCGCGCATTGTTCGTTCGCATAAAAGCGACTCGTTGGAAATCAGTTTTGGTCGTTTTAACGGCGACTTCTCGGAAGAGTTCGCCTCCGGAGGCTCAAAACTCCGTCTCGGACACATTCCACGTTCGACCGGTTGTCGCCAATGAATAAGAAGACGGGGAACTTGAAGAAAGACGACCGAGAAGGAGAGAAAGAAAACGACACGTGGAGAGAAGATTCGAAAATGTAAAGAAAGAAGGTTAAATTAACTTCTTCTTTAAAGTTAACTCTTTAAAGAAGGAAGAAGTTAACCTTTTAGAGAAAGAAGACGTTAACTCTTTAGAGAAGGAAGAGGTTTACTTTTTAGAGAAAGAAGTTGACTTTTTAGAGAAAGAAGTTAACTTCTTAGAGAAAGAAGGAGTTAGTTTCTTAGATAAAGAAGAAGGAGTTAACCTCTTAGAGAAAGAAGAAGAAGAAGTTTCTTGTCTCGTTTACTTGCGAGTGTTTGGAACGTTTCTGGGACTTCTGGGGATCTTTTAAAGGGGTAACACGGTTGTTCTGGGTGTGGGTGTCGGCTACCTGTCCTTCTCCATTTGTAAGAAATTCCCTCAAGGCCGTAATTGCACGTTAATTTAGTCTTCGTGATGGGGAACGAAAAAGAAGGACGACCGGAGGAATGAAAGAGCGGTTTGAAGGTCTAATGAGTAACTGGAATGAAGGAATATAACGGAGTCTTTAATGTCTTGAAACCGTTTAATTAAGAAAATTCATATCTCAAAAACAAATTGTTATTGAGGCTTAAAATTTTATAAGAGTTTGGATTGAAACTTAATCTTTATTTTTACCAAAAATTAGTTTCCTACGACTTTTTGTTTTTTCATCAGAAGAAAAATTCTAACCTAACTTAATTAACATGTCGATTAAAATTTGTTAATTTTTAAAAATTCATATCTAAAAAACTAATTCTAGTTGAGGCTTGAAATTTTGTCACGAATTACATTGAAACTTAGTCTTTATTTTTACCAAAGATAAACTTTCTACGATTTTTAGTTTTTCCCTCAGAAGAAAAAATGTAACTTGATGTCTTTAATTGAAATTTGTAAGCGTACTAAAAATTAGGCTAAAAATGTTCTAAAAGTGGATTCTTCTTGACGTGACATTAAAATTTGAAATATTACAACTTTCTTATCTTACGAAAAATTTTGCTAAATGATGGTTATTATCTAATTTTTTGTTCAAAAATGTTTGACGTTTGTAGGTTAAGTGAAAATGTAGAGGTTTCGAAAAAAAATTTTTTCTTAAAATTTTAATAACCTAACTTGGAAATTCTTATGTATATATTAAAGAGAACATTCTAATTTATAATTATCCAAAAGAAATTTCCTCTATTCCTAAAAGTAAAGTTTAGGCGATTTTTTCAATTTTCTGACGTTTGTAAGTTAAGTGAAAATGAAGAGGTTTCGAAAAAAATTTTTTTCTTAAAATTTTAATAACCTAACTTGGAAATTCTTATGTAATATTAAAAAGAACATTCTAATTTATAATTATCCAAAAGAAATTTCCTCTATTCCTAAAAGTAAAGTCTAGGTGATTTTTTTAATTTCATTTTTGACGTTTCTAGGTTAAGTGAAAATGTAGAGGTTTTGAAAAAAAATTTTTTTATAAAATTTTAATAACCTAATCTGGAAATTTTTATGTAATATTAAAGAGAACATTTTAATTTATAATTATCCAAAAGAAATTTCCTCTATTCCTAAAAGTAAAGTCTAGGTGATTTTTTTTAATTTCATTTTTGACGTTTCTAGGTTAAGTGAAAATGTAGAGGTTTTGAAAAAAAATTTTTTTATAAAATTTTAATAACCCAACTTGGAAATTTTTATGTAATATTAAAGAGAATATTCTAATTTATAATTATCCAAAAGAAATTTCCTCTATTCCTAAAAGTAAACTCTAGGTGATTTTTTGAATTTCATTTTTGACACTTCTAGGTTAAGTGAAAATGTAGAGGTTTTGAAAAAAAATTTTTTTCTTAAAATTTTAATAACCTAACTTGGAAATTCTTATGTAATATTAAAAAGAACATTCTAATTTATAATTATCCAAAAGAAATTTCCTCTATTCCTAAAAGTAAAGTCTAGGTGATTTTTTGAATTTCATTTTTGACGTTTCTAGGTTAAGTGAAAATGTAGAGGTTTTGAAAAAAAAATTTTTTATGAAATTTTAATAACCCAACTTGGAAATTTTTATGTAATATTAAAGAGAACATTCTAATTTATAATTATCCAAAATAAATTTCCTCTATTCCCAAAAGTAAAGTCTAGGTGATTTTTTGAATTTCACTTTTGGCATTTGTAGGTTAAGTGAAAATGTAGAGGTTTTGAAAAAAATTTTTTTTATAAAATTTTAATAACCTAATCTGGAAATTTTTATGTAATATTAAAGAGAACATTTTAATTTATAATTATCCAGAAGAAATTTCCTCTATTCCTAAAAGTAAAGTCTAGGTGATTTTTTTTAATTTCATTTTTGACGTTTCTAGGTTAAGTGAAAATGTAGAGGTTTTGAAAAAAAATTTTTTTATAAAATTTTAATAACTTAATCTGGAAATTTTGATGTAATATTAAAGAGAACATTTTAATTTATAATTATCCAAAAGAAATTTCCTCTATTCCCAAAAGTAAAGTCTAGGTGATTTTTTGAATTTCATTTTTGATGTTTGTAGGTTAAGTAAAAATGTAGAGGTTTCGAAAAAAATTCTTTCTTCAAAATTTTAATAACCTAACTTGGAAATTCTTATGTGATATTAAAAAGAACATTCTAATTTATAATTAACCAAAAGAAATTTCCTCTATTCCTAAAAGTAAAGTCTAGGTGATTTTTTTAATTTCATTTTCGACGTTTGTAGGTTAAGAGAAAGTGTAAGGGTTTTGAAAAAAAATATTTATAAATTCAATTAGAATAAAAGCAAAACATTCTAAGAATTTTAACCGCAATAAAAAATTACCTTCTTTCATTTTTCCAATTTTACAATCTTCCAAGAATCGTTTAGATTTCTTGGAATAGTAATTCAAGGTCAAGTTTGCATTCACAATGAGTGTAGTTTGGTTTTTCTCTTTGAAGTCGAGTCATAAAATCTTTGTCTTTTCATTCTCTCGGTGTTTTATTTTTAGTCTTACTTTTATTTTTATTTTTAGTTTTCTTTTTAGTTTTATTTTTATTTTTATATGTTATTTTATTTCTTGTGACCAAACGGCGAGGTTTGAAAAAGGTTCGGAAGGTTCAAGCTTTGCTTGGGTTACTTGGCGATATTTCTATACGTTTTGTTAGTTCTTTTTACGATTCCGATGACCGTGAACTCGCGGCTCCTTTGGAATTTCTTTCACAAGAAAAAAAAGTTCCAAGGTGAGAAGAAATTTGAAGAAAAAATTACGATTTTAGAAAAAGTTTGGGAAAAAAATTCATACTGAGCTTATTTCTAAGAATTAAAGAAAAGTTTTTTAACCACAGACAGATTAAAATCTCTTTTTTCAAATGCCATAAAAAAATCTGCGGTTTATTATGATTTTTTTAATTAATTTTTTTTCTAAACCTCTAAATTTTAATATAACCGCAACATAAAAAAATAATTGTGTATTATATTTATATTTTTTTATCTTTAAAGGTTATAACACTCACATTACATATTACGATATTACCCAATGTATAAAATCGATTACATAATTATTTAAGCCTTTAACACACCTTAAAACGTAATAAAATGACTTACAAAACAGATAGAATCTTTAAAAGATTCTGCTTTAAAACTATTTTATTTAAAACTATATTTCCAACTCCTATTATTACTTCTTCGTTCACTTTTCAAGTGAAAGTTGGATTGAAAATGAAGTTAATTGTTGATTTCCTTTTCACTTTTAAGTATTAATAGTTTCACTTGAAACCAAGATTTCAACGAGATTTTAGTTAGTTTTAAAATTTTATTTTTAGTTTTTAAAATTACCAACTGTCAAAAATTTTTACCAACTTTGGGAATTTTTTTATTTTTTTTGACAACATTTAGAATAAAACGGTCTTTTTTAATTAAAATTAGAATATTTTAAGTTTCATTTAGAAAAAAAAATCAAATCAAAATCTTAAAAAATGAAATTTTGATGAATTTTTTAAAAAATGGTTAATTTTCTAACCTAAAAAAATTTCTACCAACTTTGAAAATTTTTTTAATTTTTTTGACAACACTTGGAATAAAACCGTCTTTTTTAATTAAAATTAGAATGTTTTAAGTTTCATTTAGAAAAAAAAATCAAATCAAAATCTTAAAAAATGAAATTTTGATGAATTTTTTAAAAAATGGTTAATTTTCTAACCTAAAAAAATTTCTACCAACTTTGAAAATTTTTTTAATTTTTTTGACAACACTTGGAATAAAACCGTCTTTTTTAATTAAAATTAGAATGTTTTAAGTTTCATTTAGAAAAAAAATCAAATTAAAATGGTTAAAAATGAATTTTTGATGAATTTTTTAAAAAAATATTTTCTAACCTAAAAAATTTTTACCAACTTTGAAATTTTTTTTAATTTTTTTGGCAACACTTGGAATAAAACGTCCTTTTTTAATTAAAATTAGAATATTTTAAGTTTCATATAGAAAAAAAATCAAATTAAAATGGTTAAAAATGAATTTTTGATGAATTTTTTAAAAAATTATTTTCTAATCAAAAAAATTTTTACCAACTTTGAAAATTTTTTTAATTTTTTTGACAACACTTGGAATAAAACGGTCTTTTTTAATTAAAATTAGAATATTTTAAGTTTCATTTAGAAGAAAAATCAAATCAAAATGGTTAAAAATGAATTTTTGATGAATTTTTTAAAAAAATATTTTCTAACCAAAAAAATTTTTACCAACTTTGAAAATTTTTTTAATTTTTTTGACAACACTTGGAATAAAACAGTCTTTTTTAATTAAAATTAGAATATTTTAAGTTTCATTTAGAAAAAAAATCAAATTAAAATGGTTAAAAATGAATTTTTGATGAATTTTTTAAAAAATTATTTTCTAACCAAAAAAATTTTTACCAACTTTGAAATTTTTTTAAATTTTTTTGACAACACTTGGAAAAAACGTCCTTTTTTAATTGAAATTAGAATATTTTAAGTTTCATTTAGAAAAGAAATCAAATTAAAATTTTAAAAAATGAATTTTTGATGAATTTTTTAATAAATTATTTTCTAACCAAAAAAATTTTTACCAAGTTTGAAATTTTTTTTAATTTTTTTGACAACACTTGAAATAAAACGGTCTTTTTTAATTAAAATTAGAATGTTTTAAGTTTCATTTAGAAAAAAAAATCAAATTAAAATGGTTAAAAATGAATTTTTGATGAATTTTTTAAAAAATTATTTTCTAACCAAAAAAATTTTTACCAACTTTGAAAATTTTTAAAATTTTTTTGACAACACTTGGAATAAAACGTCCTTTTTTAATTAAAATTAGAATGTTTTAAGTTTCATTTAGAAAAAAAATCAAACCAAAATGATTAAAAATGATTTTTTGATGAATTTTTTAAAAAATTATTTTCTAACCAAAAAAATTTTTACCAACTTTGAAATTTTTTTTAATTTTTTTGACAACACTTGAAATAAAACGGTCTTTTTTAATTAAAATTAGAATGTTTTAAGTTTCATTTAGAAAAAAAAATCAAATTAAAATGGTTAAAAATGAATTTTTGATGAATTTTTTAAAAAATGGTTAATTTTCTAACCTAAAAAAATGTTTACCAACTTTGAAATTTTTTTAATTTTTTTGACAACACTTGAAATAAAACGGTCTTTTTTAATTAAAATTAGAATGTTTTAAGTTTCATTTAGAAAAAAAATCAAATCAAAATCTTAAAAAATGAATTTTTGGTGAATTTTTAAAAAATGGTTAATTTTCTAACCTAGAAAAAATTTTACCAACTTTGAAATTTTTTTTAATTTATTTAACAACACTTGGAATAAAACAGTCTTTTTTAATTAAAATTAGAATGTTTTAAGTTTCATTTCGAAAAAAAATAAAATCAAAATGGTTAAAAATGAATTTTTGATGAATTTTTAAAAAATTATTTTCTAACCAAAAAAATTTTTACCAACTTTGAAATTTTTTTTTAATTTTTTTGACAACACTTGGAATAAAACGGTCTTTTTTAATTAAAATTAGAATGTTTTAAGTTTCATTTAGAAAAAAAATCAAATTAAAATGGTTAAAAATGAATTTTTGATGAATTTTTTACAAAATTATTTTCTAACCAAAAAAATTTTTACCAACTTTGAAATTTTTTTTAAATTTTTTTGACAACACTTGGAATAAAACAGTCCTTTCTAATTAAAATTAGAATATTTTAAGTTTCATTTAGAAAAAAAATCAAATCAAAATGGTTAAAAATGAATTTTTGATGAATTTTTTAAAAAAATATTTTCTAACCAAAAAAATTTTTACCAACTTTGAAAATTTTTTAAATTTTTTTGGCAACACTTGGAACAAAACGTCCTTTTTTAATTAAAATTAGAATGTTTTAAGTTTCATTTAGAAAAAAATCAAATCAAAATCTTAAAATATGAATTTTTGGTGAATTTTTAATAAATGGTTAATTTTCTAACCTAAAAAAATTTTTACCAACTTTGAAAATTTTTTTAATTTTTTTGACAACACTTGAAATAAAACGGTCTTTTTTAATTAAAATTAGAATGTTTTAAGTTTCATTTAGAAAAAAATCAAATCAAAATGGTTAAAAATGAATTTTTGATGAATTTTTTAAAAAATTATTTTCTAACCAAAAAAATTTTTACCAACTTTGAAAATTTTTTTAATTTTTTTGACAACACTTGGAATAAAACGGTCTTTTTTAATTAAAATTAGAATGTTTTAAGTTTCATTTAGAAAAAAAATCAAATCAAAATGGTTAAAAATGAATTTTTGATGAATTTTTTAAAAAATTATTTTCTAACCAAAAAAATTTTTACCAACTTTGAACATTTTTTAAATTTTTTTGGCAACACTTGCAATAAAACAGTCTTTTCTAATTAAAATTAGAATATTTTAAGTTTCATTTAGAAAAAAAATCAAAACAAAATTTTTAAAAATGAATTTTTAATGAATTTTTTAAAAAATGGTTAATTTTCTAACCTAAAAAAATTTTTACCAACATTGAAAATTTTTTTAATTTTCTTGGTAATAATTAGGAAAAATTTGCCTTTTTAAAATGAAAATAGAATATTTTAGGTTCAATTTAAAGTAAAAATCATTTCTTAATACCAAAAAATAAATTCTGTACGAGTTTTTAAAATTGATCGAATTTTTTAAATTTTCTGTCAAAAATTTTTACCAACTTTAAAAATTTTTTTAATTTTTTTGGTAATAATTAGAAAAAATTTGCCTTTTTAAATTAAAAATAAGATGTTTTAAGTTCAAATTGATATAAAAATCATTACTTAATTCTTAACAATAAAGTACTGACGATTTTTTAAAGATGTGATTTCAAGTCTTTACTTACAATTAGTCTTAAAAAAAACCTTCTAAAAGACCTTCTTTATTCAAACCAGAATTTATTTACTACAGTTTAAAAAACGATATTGACTCAAATTAAACTTAAAAGTATCTCCATTTTAAGATTTTCTGGGTCGATCGGCTCTAGAAAGGAGGTTACACCATCTGTACAACTTCTTGCACAATCAAACCGGGGAGAAACATGTTGATATCAATCTCTTAAACGTTACAAGTTTACATTCCTCAACATAAAGTTTCTTTTTTCTTATTTTTATTTTTTTATTTCTATTTTTTATTTTCATTTTTTATTTCCAACTTAAATAAATTAAATAAACGTGCAAGTTTTTATTTAATCTAAACGCTTATCCCGTTTAAAATTCTTATTAGCGACCGTCGAGTCGTTGAGAAGTTCGTGAGACGTTAAAAAACGAACAGGTTGCTACCAATGACACACCTTAGGCATTCCTAACCGTTCCATAAGGTTTAAAAGCGTTTTAAACTTCAACTTTAACGTTCAAGTTTTCACACGGTTTCTCGTCGGTCTTTTTCTACGAATTTTTTTTTGAGGAATTTAGGTTACTTTGTGGTTGAATTAGGGTTAAAAATGAATCATTACGAAGCTTCTTAAATTTGCAATTTTATAAAGAAAAAGAAGGAGAGGCGATCGTGAGCGGGTTTTACCAGTTTTGTAACTTTTTTAACTTTTATTTTACGTCTGTCCCTTTAATTTTTGTAATATGTAATCAATTTCGCCAAATTATATGCTTGAAAATACTTAAATTTTTACCCTAAAGAAAGAAAAAAATAGAAAACTTGGAGTGCAAAATTTACTTTAAATTACTGGTTAATTTTTAAAAATTCATATCTCAAAAACTAATTGTTATTAAGGTGTGAAAATTTATTACGATTTAGACTGATATTTTATCTTTATTTTTACCAAAAATCAACTTCCTACTATTTTTAGTTTTTCTCTCAGAAGAGAAATTCTAACCAAACTTAACTTACATGTCGGTTGAAATTTGACAATTTTTAAAAATTCATATCTCAAAAACTAATTATTATTAAAACTTAAAATTTTATAAGGATTAAGATTGAAACTTAATCTTTAGTTTTGCCAAAGGAAAATTTTCTACGATTTTTAGTTTTTCCCTCAGAGGAGAAAACGTAACTTCATTTTTGACGTTTGTAGGTTAAGTGAAAATGTAGAGGTTTTGAAAAAAAAATTTTTTATAAAATTTTAATAACCCAACTTGGAAATTTTTATGTAATATTAAAAAGAACATTCTAATTTATAATTATCCAAAAGAAATTTCCTCTATTCCTAAAAGTAAAGTCTAGGTGATTTTTTAAATTTTATTTTTGACATTTGTAGGTTAAGTGAAAATGTAGATGTTTTGAAAAAAATTTTTTTTATAAAATTTTGAAAACCTAATCTGGAAATTTTTATTTAATATTAAAGAGAACATTTTAATTTATAATTATCCAAAAGAAATTTCCTCTATTCCTAAAAGTAAAGTCTAGGTGATTTTTTTAATTTCATTTTTGACGTTTCTAGGTTAAGTGAAAATGTAGAGGTTTTGAAAAAAATTTTTTTTATAAAATTTTAATAACCTAATCTGGAAATTTTTATGTAATATTAAAGAGAACATTTTAATTTATAACTATCCAAAAGAAATTTCCTCTATTCCTAAAAGTAAAGTCTAGGTGATTTTTTTAATTTCATTTTTGACGTTTCTAGGTTAAGTGAAAATGTAGAGGTTTTGAAAAAAATTTTTTTTATAAAATTTTAATAACCTAATCTGGAAATTTTTATGTAATATTAAAGAGAACATTTTAATTTATAATTATCCAAAAGAAATTTCCTCTATTTCTAAAAGTAAAGTCTAGGTGATTTTTTTAATTTCATTTTTGACGTTTCTAGGTTAAGTGAAAATGTAGAGGTTTTGAAAAAAATTTTTTTTATAAAATTTTAATAACCTAATATGGAAATTTTTATGTAATATTAAAGAGAACATTTTAATTTATAATTATCCAAAAGAAATTTCCTCTATTTCTAAAAGTAAAGTCTAGGTGATTTTTTTAATTTCATTTTTGACCTTTCTAGGTTAAGTGAAAATGTAGAGGTTTTGAAAAAAATTCTTTTCTTAAAATTTTAATAACCTAACTTGGAAATTCTTATGTAATATTAAAAATAACATTCTAATTTATAATTATCCAAAAGAAATTTCCTCTATTCCTAAAAGTAAAGTCTAGGTGATTTTTTTTAATTTCATTTTTGACGTTTTTAGGTTAAGTGAAAATGTAGAGGTTTTGAAAAAATTTTTTTTTATGAAATTTTAATAACCCAACTTGGAAATTCTTATGTAATATTAAAAACAACATTCTAATTTATAATTATCCAAAAGAATTTTCCTCTATTCCTAAAAGTAAAGTCTAGGTGATTTTTTTGATTTCATTTTTGACGTTTCTAGGTTAAGTGAAAATGTAGATGTTTTGAAAAAATTTTTTTTTATAAAATTTTAATAACCTAATCTGGAAATTTTTATGTAATATTAAAGAGAACATTCTAATTTATAATTATCCAAAAGAAATTTCCTCTATTCCTAAAAGTAAAGTCTAGGTGATTTTTTTTAATTTCATTTTTGACGTTTTTAGGTTAAGTGAAAATGTAGAGGTTTTGAAAAAAAAAATTTTTGTAAAATTTTAATAACCTAATCTGGAAATTTTTATGTAATATTAAAGAGAACATTTCAATTTATAATTATCCAAAAGAAATTTCCTCTATTCCTAAAAGTAAAGTCTAGGTGATTTTTTTTTAAATTTCATTTTTGACGTTTCTAGGTTAAGTGAAAATGTAGAGGTTTTGAAAAAAATTTTTTTTATAAAATTTTAATAACCTAATCTGGAAATTTTTATGTAATATTAAAGAGAACATTTTAATTTATAATTATCCAAAAGAAATTTCCTCTATTCCTAAAAGTAAAGTCTAGGTGATTTTTTTAATTTCATTTTTGACGTTTCTAGGTTAAGTGAAAATGTAGAGGTTTTGAAAAAAATTTTTTTTATAAAATTTTAATAACCTAATCTGGAAATTTTTATGTAATATTAAAGAGAACATTTTAATTTATAATTATCCAAAAGAAATTTCCTCTATTCCTAAAAGTAAAGTCTAGGTGATTTTTTAAATTTCATTTTTGACGTTTGTAGGTTAAGTGAAAATGTAGAGGTTTTGAAAAAATTTTTTTTTATAAAATTTTAATAACCTAATTTTGAAATTTTTATATAATATTAAAGAGAACATTCTAATTTATAATTATCCAAAAGAAATTTCCTCTATTCCTAAAAGTAAAGTCTAGGTGATTTTTTTAATTTCATTTTTGACGTTTCTAGGTTAAGTGAAAATGTAGAGGTTTTGAAAAAAATTTTTTTTATGAAATTTTAATAACCCAACTTGGAAATTCTTATGTAATATTAAAAACAACATTCTAATTTATAATTAGCCAAAAGAAATTTCCTCTATTCCTAAAAGTAAAGTCTAGGTGATTTTTTTAATTTTCTGACGTTTGTAAGTTAGGTGAAAATGAAGAGGTTTCGAAAAAAATTTTTTTCATAAAATTTTAATAACCTAACTAGGAAATTCTTATGTAATATCAAAGAGAACATTCTAATTTATAATCATCCAAAAGAAATTTCCTCTATTCCTAAAAGTAAAGTCTGGGTGATTTTTTTAATTTTCTGACGTTTATAGGTTAAGTGAAAATAAAGAGGTTTCGAAAAAAAATTTTTTATAAAATTTTAATAACCCAACATGGAAATTCTTATGTAATATTAAAGAGAATATTCTAATTTATAATTATCCAAAAGAAATTTCCTCTATTCCTAAAAGTAAAGTCTAGGTGATTTTTTTAATTTTCTGACGTTTGTAAGTTAGGTGAAAATGAAGAGGTTTTGAAAAAAATTTTTTCATAAAATTTTAATAACCTAATTTGGAAATTTTTATGTAATATTAAAGAGAACATTCTAATTCATAATTAACCAAAAGAAATTTTCTCTACTCCTAAAAGTAGGAAGAGAAATTCTAACCCAACTTAACTTACATGTCGATTGAAATTTGACAATTTTTAAAAATTCATATCTCAAAAACTAATTATTATTAAAACTTAAAATTTTATAAGGATTAAGATTTAAACTTAATCTTTATTTTTACCAAAGGAAAATTTTCTAAGACTTTTAGTTTTTTTCCTGAGAAGAAAAAATGTAACTTAATGTCCTTAATTGACAAGTTTAATGTTTAAATTTAACATTTTGAAATACAACTTTATATGATATAGTTTTAAAAATCTAAAACTTGTCTTTAAAATCACTAAAATCCCTCAAAAATCACTCGAAAATATCTTTAGTTCCTAAGGTTCTTAGCAACAGGGTAATAAAGTGGCCCTTAGAGACAAGCGGAGAGTCTCCTTCGCTATCTCGAGACCGCGTCTATACCAAAAAGGACAAATAAAACGTCCCCGCGTTGGGGTCCCTCGACAACAAGACTTCGCCGACGAGAAACCGGCCTTTTCGAACGGTTTAGATCGGTTTCTCTTTAAGCAGGTAGAGAGAACCATAAAGAATATAAAGATAACAACATAATAAAAAAACATAACAAAAATAATAAAAATAGCATAAATAAAGGAAGAATATTTTTGAAAAAAACATTTTTGCTAAAGTAAAAAATTGAATACCTTTCGAAAATTCCTTTTCCTCGTTTGGTAGTCGAGTTGAGTTGTCTAAAGGTGGTAATTAACACTTCTTCGGGTTGATGAACGTCCGGGATAATTAGGACGGATTTAAAGGGTTTTTTCGGTTGGTTTCTTTTTGGATTTTTCGGGTTCTTCGGACGGTAGTGTTAATGAGTTTATGGAGCTACCTGGAAACGGAAACGGAGGGGTTTTACCTACAAGAGATGACTTTAAACACGATAAATAAATAGTCTTTTTGATAAAGCAATCTTTAAAAAAAAAATTAAAAAAGTTAAGTTGAAACTTAAAAAAAAATTTTTTTTATTTGAATTAAAAATTTTTTTTTATTTGATTCCATCTAATTCAAAAATCAAACAAGATAGAAAAAAATGTTTCAAACAAAATTTATTCCTTTTTTAATTATAAACATTTTTTATTTAAAACATTTTTTTCGCTTTTTGATATTAAAGAAGCTATAACCTAAAGATTAGTTATAACCTCAAAACATCATTTTTTCAACTTTGGTTCCGCCTAATTAAAAAATTAAACAAGATAGAAAAAAAATTTTCAAATAGAATTTATTTATTATTTAATTGTAAATATTTTTTGTCCTAAACATTCTTTTCAATTTTTAATATTAAAGGAGCTATGGTCCAAAAATTAGTTATAACCTCAAAACTTCAATTTTTAAACTTTAATTTCAAATAAATCAAAAACTAAGTTAGATAGAAAAAAAATTTTCTAGATAAAAATTATAGCTTATTTTATTCTAAATATTATTTGTTATAAAGAATTTTTTGAATTTTTAATATTAAGGGAGGTAGAAGTTAAAATTTGATTATAACCTAAAATGTCAATTTTTCAAGTTTAATTTCAAATAAATCAAAAACTAAATTAGACAGAAAAAAATTTTTAAGATAAAAATTATAGCTTATTTTATTCTAAATATTATTTGTTATAAACATTTTTTTCAATTTTTGATATTAAAGGAACTATAACCAAAAAATTAGTTATAACCTCAAAACGTCATTTTTTCAACTTTGGTTCCATCTAATTCAAAAACTAAACAAAACAGAAAAAAATGTTTCAAATAAAATTTATTCATTATTTAATTGTAAACATTTTTTGTTATAAACATTTTTTTCAATTTTTTATATTAAAAGAGCTATAGTCTAAAAATTAGTTTAACCTCAAAACGTCATTTTTTCAACTTTGGTTCCGCCTATTTCAAAAATTAAACAAGATAGAAAAAAAATTTTCAAATAAAATTTATTTATTATTTAATTGTAAAAATTTTTTGTTATAAACATATTTTTCAATTTTTGATATTAAAGAAGCTATGGTCTAAAAATTACTTATAACCTTAAAACGTCATTTTTTCAACTTTGGTTCCATCTAATTCAAAAACTAAACAAGATAGAAAAAAATGTTTCAAATAAAATCTATTTATTATTTAATTGCAAACATTTTTTTGTTATAAACATTTTTTTTCAATTTTTGATATTAAAGGAGCTATGGTCTAAAAATTAGTTATAACCTCAAAACGTCAATTTTTCAACTTTAATTTCAAATAAATCAAAAACTAAGTTAAACAAAAAAATTTTCTTAAATAAAAATTATAGCTTATTTTATTATAAATATTATTTGTTACAAAGAATTTTTTGAATTTTTAATATTAAGGAAGGTAGGAGTTAAAATTTGATTATAACCTAAAATGTCAATTTTTCAAATTTAATTTCATATAAATCAAAAACTAAGTTAGACAGAAAAAAAATTTTTAGATAAAAATTATAGCTTATTTTATTGTAAATATTATTAGTTATAAAGAATTTTTTTAATTTTTAATATTAAGGAAGGTAGGAGTTAAATTTTGATTATAACCTAAAATGTCAATTTTTCAACTTTAATTTCAAATAAATCAAAAACTAAATTAGATAGAAAAAAATTTTTAAGATAAAAATTATAGCTTATTTTATTGTAAATATTATTTGTTATAAACAATTTTTTGAATTTTTAATATTAAGGGAGGTAGAAGTTAAAATTTGATTATAACCCAAAATGTCAATTTTTCAACTTTAATTTCAAATAAATCAAAAACTAAATTAGATAGAAAAAAATTTTTAAGATCAAAATTATAGCTTATTTTATTGTAAATATTATTTGTTATAAACAATTTTTTGAATTTTTAATATTAAGGGAGGTAGAAGTTAAAATTTGATTATAACCTAAAATGTCAATTTTTCAACTTTAACTTCAAATAATTCAAAAACCAAATTAGATAGAAAAAAAATTTTAAGATCAAAATTATAGCTTATTTTATTGTAAATATTATTTGTTATAAAGAATTTTTTGAATTTTTAATATTAAGGAAGGTAGGAGTTAAAATTTGATTATAACCTAAAATGTCAATTTTTCAACTTTAATTTCAAATAATTCAAAAACCAAATTAGATAGAAAAAAATTTTTTAGATAAAAATTATAGCTTATTTTATTCTAAATATTATTTGTTATAAACATTTTTTTCAATTTTTGGTATTAAAGCAGCTATGGTCTAAAAATTAGTTATAACCCCAAAACATCATTTTTTCAACTTTGGTTTTATTTAATTCAAAAACTAAAAAACATAGAAAGAAATGTTTCAAATAAAATTTATTTATTATCTAATTGTAAACATTTTTTGTTATAAACATTTTTTCAATTTTAGATATTAAAGGAGCTATGGTCTAAAAACTAATTATAACCTTAAAACGTCATTTTTTCAACTTTGGTTCCGATTTCGATTAATTTTTTTAAAGAAATTTTCCAATTTTCTTTTTTATTATAAACTACAATTATTTATTTATTAATTAAACCAAGTTTCATAAAAATATCTTAATTCGTTTGGGAGAAAAAAAAAATTTTAATCAAAGACGACACTCAAAATAACCAAAAAATGACCATTTTTTTGGTCGAAATAACTTCTTTATTAATCAAATACAAAAATAAAATACAAAATAACCGCTAAAATAGTTTAAATAATCCCACCTTTCATCAAAATCAACTCATTCAAACCCAAAAATCTTACATCCTAATCTGAAACCGTCCGGCTTTTGTAATATACTTAACACCTTTAAACGGTTTATACTTTTCTCCGTACATATCCAATCTGTTCACTTTTAATCCACTCAAAGCTAATTGATTAATTGTAAAATGAACGTTTATAGTTGGATTTACATCGGCTGTATTAAATCCACTCGATAAACTCACCTTAAAAAAAATTAAATAAAATAACTATCTTCCGAAAAGAAAAAAAGAAACTTTTCTCTTTTTTTAAGAGTAGTTGTAGTGTTTACTTACAGTTCCTCTAATATTTGGTAATTTAGCAACATCAATCCTTCCAATTTCCCAACTCAACACTTTAGAAACCGGATCGAAATTATATTTACCTTGATTAGCCGTTAAAATACAATTCAAAACGCATTTCGGCATCAAAACATCAATTTTAACATTCTCGATAGTCCTTCCTAAGGTTTGTTTAGGACCTACGGTAATATCCAAACGTCCTTGTTCTCCGGACCGGATAATTAAATTGTTTCGGACGTAAATTGGTATCGGAACAACGCTTTGGGCGGTTATTTGGTAAGATAAAAGGCGAAAGTTACCGTCCGGAGGGATAAACGATAAAATTCTTTCAGCCTAAACTCATAATATAAAGAAAAAATAAATTAAAACGACTTAATTATGGTTTAAAAACTTTTTTTTAATTTTTTACCTCCCAACGTTTAAATCGAACGCAAGGATGGAAACTAACATCATCGAATAACCTCGGATTTATAAATGAAAGTGTTAAATCGGGCATTCCGCTTAATTTAATACAACAATCAATCTAAAAATTAATTTAAATTAAATTAAATTAAAAATAAATAAATAAATTTTATTTTAAAATCAAATGTAATTCATAATTTTTTTAATAGATGGCAGTAATATTTAAAATTAAAATTATTTAAAAAACTCCATCTATTAAAAAACAAACAAATTAAATTTAAAACTTACATAACCTTGAATTTCAGCAAAAACTATCGAACCGGATTTATCGATTATCGCGTCTACTTCTTCGACAACATCAAAATAAGCCTCGTTATTTGTATATTTAACCCCGGTTCGTCTCCACGGTACGTTTGAAAGTTGTCCAGTTGGTAAAGTTCCACTTACGCTAACAAAATTTAATTAAATAAGTTTTAAAAGACTTAAAATAATTTTTTTTTTAATGTACTTTGATTTTCCAGTCACCGTATTAGCTATCGTTCTTAAAATATTTGGTGGTTTAATCAATTCTTTCAAAATATTACTTTCCGTAGCTAAGGGATAACCGTTATCAAGCATTTCGTCTAATAATTCATAAACGACGACGTAATTTTCTTTAATTATGCTTTCCGTACAATCGGAAAAGTAATCCTAAAATAATTTCAACTCTAATTGAACTCAAACTATAATTTAAATTATAAAAATTGATTTTAATACCTGAAAAATATCTACAACTCGATGTAAAAACTCGATAACAAATAACGGTGGGATTTCCTCCATGCAAACGGCTACGAAACTAACTCCACCTCTTTGTATGCTTAGTAAATAATGATGGGGAGTTGCAATAACCGGAGGAATATCATTCGGATTAGCTCTTTGAGCCTCTAAATAATAATCACATACCGATCTTGAGATTACACTTCTCCAATGTTTTTCTAAGAAAACGTCCCTAAAAACGATTTTAAATCAAATTTTTTGCTAAAATTAAGTAAATAATAACAAACCCCGACGAATTTATTATAAATAAGCTATGTATCATTGCGTTTTTGGCTAAAATTTAATTAGAAAGTTGGATTATTTAGTTCACAATGACAGATGTCAAATGTAATTTAGGTTAGTTCAAAACTAACGTGAAGTTGCAGTTTTTAATTTTAAAAATTATAATTTTCTTTTTATTTATTATTTTTTCAAGTAAAAACAATAATAACATAAAAAATATAATTTAATAATTTATTATTATAAATAAATAATCATTAATAATAAAAAAAATAATCCCCAATGTTACCAATCTAAAAAGACTAAATTTGATGACAGTTCACATCTGTCAAATCAAAAATGTCGTTAATAAAAACTCATAAACTGGCTAAATTATGCTTAAAAAGTAATCCGATTTTATTCACGGCGATTAGAAATCGTAGGTATTTTACATTTCAAACGTTAAAATCATCAATTTTGTAAAAATTAAAAAGATTATATAACCTAACCTATCATAACCTAACTTTTCAAAACCTTTAATCAATAACAAATTTGCTTTTAGATTGGAATAAAGATTATAAACCGTTACCATATCCTCAAACTCAAGAAGAACGTTTAAAAGCAGCCGCTAAATACAATTTACTACCCGAGGAATATCAACCAACTCCGGATGACGGAGCCGGAATTGGAGATTACCCGAAATTACCTTACGTTTCAGCCGAATCAAAGGATGTTTATTATCCGTATGATTTTCCCGAGTTAAAAAGGAACTTTAACGAACCTGTAAGTTAAAGTTTTTAATTTTAACTTAATTTTAACCTTAATTAATTTGAATAAAACGAAATAAAATTACATAAAATGTTTTTTTTTTTATTTTTAAGTTACATGAAAATGCCGATATGATCGGAGAAGACCGTTATGATGTCTCCGCACGACTACGAGTCCCCGTTTGGCTCCAATTTGTACAATTTTTAGGAGTTATGTTTGGTACTTTTGCTATTTACCTTTGGTTGGAAGACGGAAAGATGTTTATCGGACAATTACCGAAGCAGTATCCCGGAGACGGAAAGAAACATTATACCTTCGAAATTGAAAGTTAAATTATATATTAATGAAATTTAATGAATTGTAATTATATTGTGGGAATAAATTAATAATTTAGAATAAATAAATATATCTTTTTCTTCGTTTTTAAAACAATATAAAAAAATAACCTAAAATTCGATTAGAATAAGGTTTGAAACTCGACTAAACTCACAAATTATATTTTTTAAATTTAACTTTAATTTTGATTAAATTCATAATTATTAGTTTATCTTAATAATTTTTAATCTAATTTTATCGGTTTATAACAAAAATAAATGTAAATAAGGATTTAAAACTTCTAAAATTGGCATGGTTTAAAACTCGACTAATTACAATAAATAAATTAATTGTATATTATAATTTTAACTTTAATTTTGATTAAATTCATAATTATTAGTTTATTTTAATAATTTTTAATCTAATTTTATTAGTTTATAATAAAAATAAATGTAAAAAAGGATTTAAAACTTCTAAAATTGGCATGGTTTAAAACTCGACTAATTACAATAAATAAATTAATTGTATATTATAATTTTAACTTTAATTTTGATTAAAATCCTAATTATTAGTTTGTTTTAAACATTTTAAATCTAATTTTATTGGTTTATAATAAAAATAAATGTAAAAAAGGATTTAAAACTTCTAAAATTGGCATGGTTTAAAACTCGACTAATTACAATAAATAAATTAATTATATATTATAATTTTAACTTTAATTTTGATTAAAATCCTAATTATTAGTTTGTTTTAAATCTAATTTTATTGGTTTATAATAAAAATAAATGTAAAAAAGGATTTAAAACTTTTAAAATTGGCGTGGTTTGAAACTTAACTAAACAGAATAAATAAATTAATTATACTTTTTAATTTTAACTTTAATTTTGATTAAAATCCTAATTATTAGTTAGTTTTAAACATTTTAAAACTAATTTTATTGGTTTATAATAAAAATAAATGTAAAAAAGGATTTAAAACTTCTAAAATTGGCATGGTTTAAAACTCGACTAATTACAATAAATAAATTAATTATATATTATAATTTTAACTTTAATTTTGATTAAAATCCTAATTATTAGTTAGTTTTAAACATTTTAAATCTAATTTTATTAGTTTATAATAAAAATAAATGTAAACAAGGATTTAAAACTTCTAAAATTGGCATGGTTTAAAACTCGACTAATTACAATAAATAAATTAATTATATATTATAATTTTAACTTTAATTTTGATTAAAATCCTAATTATTAGTTAGTTTTAAACATTTTAAATCTAATTTTATTGGTTTATAATAAAAATAAATGTAAAAAAACCTCAAAAAAGAGGATAAAATAAGTGTCTATTGTAGATTTAAAATGAACTGATTAATTTTCAGTTTTAATTAAAGGATTTTAAAAAGAAATTAATTATAATTTAAATTAAAATACGTGTTATTGTAATGAATATTACTTAATTTTATCTTTTAATTTATAAAATTACATTAAAATCTTTAATTTTTTATTAAATTTATATAAAATTTTATCGTACTAAACTAAATGACCTGTATTGTTGGTTGTCATTATTTCTGTCAAACACAAACTCAAATTTCTTTTTGCGGCGTTTATCGGAAAGGGATGAAGTGTTTATTGAATTATCTGATTTATTTCAAGTCATCGGTGAATTATTCAAAGCTATTTTGTAAGTAAACATTGGTGAACATAGTTGTATGTTTGTATTTGATTGTATTTTTATGATTTAAGATTTCTTAGATAATAAAGAAATAATTTATTTATTAAGAGTTTTCAACGGTTGATTTTTAACCTTTAATTACATTTTAAGCGTCGTTTAACTTATTCCACAAATGCTTATTCGCATTTTTAACTTCTAAATCGTGTTTATCGGTCAATTCTTTTCCCATTTCAGCATCCGGCTTTTTGCAATCTTCCAAAGAAGAAATCTCTTGAAGGCTTGTTACTATGTCTTCGATGTTCAAGATTACATTATCTACGTACTTTCCCCTATCTATGGTAAGGGGCATTTTTTTATAAAAGTCTTCAATGTCGTCGTAAATGCCAATAAGTTGTGTTTGAATTTCTTCTAATTTTTCCAAATCTTCATCTTTTTTACTAAAACTAAACAAGATAGAAAAAAATGTTTCAAATAAAATTTATTTATTATTTAATTGTAAACATTTTTTGTTATAAACATTTTTTTCAATTTTTTATATTAAAAGAGTTATGGTCTAAAAATTAGTTATAACCTCAAAAAGTCATTTTTTCAACTTTGGTTCTGCCTAATTCAAAAATTAAATAAGATAGAAAAAAATGTTTTAAATAAAATTTATTCCCTATTTAATTGTAAACATTTTTTGTTATAAACATTTTTTTCAATTTTTGATACTAAAGGAACTATAACCTAAAAATTAGTTATAACCTCAAAAAGTCATTTTTTCAACTTTGGTTCTATCTAATTCAAAAATTAAACAAGATAGAAAAAATGTTTCACATAAAATTTATTTACTATTTAATTGTAAACATTTTTTGTTATAAACATTTTTTTCAATTTTTGATATTAAAGGAGCTATGGTCTAAAAATTAGTTATAACCTCAAAACGTCATTTTTTCAACTTTGGTTCTATCTAATTCAAAAACTAAACGAGATAGAAAAAAATGTTTCAAATAAAATTTATTTATTATTTAATTGTAAACATTTTTTATTATAAACATTTTTTTCAATTTTTTATATTAAAAGAGTTATGGTCTAAAAATTAGTTATAACCTCAAAAAGTCATTTTTTCAACTTTGGTTCTATTTAATTCAAAAACTAAGCAAAATAGAAAAAAATATTTCAAATAAAATTTATTTGTTATTTAATTATAAACATTTTTTGTTATAAACATTTTTTTCAATTTTTTATATTAAAAGAGCTATGGTCTAAAAATTAGTTATAACCTCAAAAAGTCATTTTTTCAACTTTGGTTCTATCTAATTCAAAAACTAAACAAAATAGAAAAAAATATTTCAAATAAAATTTATTTCTTATTTAATTGTAAACATTTTTTATTATAAACATTTTTTTCCATTTTTTATATTAAAAGAGTTATGGTCTAAAAACTAATTATAACCTCAAAACGTCATTTTTTCAACTTTGGTTCTATTTAATTCAAAAATTAAACAAAATAGAAAAAAATGTTTCAAATAAAATTTATTTCTTGTTTAATTGTAAACATTTTTTGTTATAAACATTTTTTTCAATTTTTGATATTAAAGGAGCTATGATATAAAAATTAGTTATAACCTCAAAACATCATTTTTTGACTTTGGTTCCATCTAATTCAAAAACTAAACAAGATAGAAAAAAATGTTTCAAATAAAATTTATTCCTTATTTAATTGTAAACATTTTTTGTTATAAACATTTTTTTCAATTTTTGATATTAAAGGAGCTATGATATAAAAATTAGTTATAACCTCAAAACATCATTTTTTGACTTTGGTTCCATCTAATTCAAAAACTAAACAAGATAGGAAAAAATGTTTCAAATAAAATTTATTTATTATTTAATTGTAAACATTTTTTGTTCTGAATATTTTTTTCAATTTTTAATATTAAAGGAGCTATGATATAAAAATTAGTTATAACCTCAAAACATCATTTTTTGACTTTGGTTCCATCTAATTCAAAAACTAAACAAGATAGGAAAAAATGTTTCAAATAAAATTTATTTATTATTTAATTGTAAACATTTTTTGTTATAAATATTTTTTTCAATTTTTAATATTAAAGGAGCTATGATATAAAAATTAGTTATAACCTCAAAACATCATTTTTTGACTTTGGTTCCGCCTAATTCAAAAATTAAACAAGATAGAAAAAATTTTTTCAAATAAAATTTATTCCTTATTTAATTGTAAACATTTTTTATTAAAATCATTTTTTTTCAATTTTTGATATTAAAGGAACTATAACCTAAAAATTCTAAAAATCCTAAAAATTTCTTCAAAATAATAAAAAAGATAAAAATTTATAATTTATGACTTATAATTTATATTTTGTAATTTGTAATTTATGGTTTGTAATTTGTAATTTATAGTTTGTAATTTATAACTTATAGCTTTCATGGATATTTACCCTTCCGAATCTTCATCCCGAAGTTTTTCATCTTCCGAAACTTCGGAAACGACGCCTTGAGGTTCCCGATGGGCATTTTCCATTCTATTTTCCCCCCCGTTGGACACACACAAGAATTTTGAGCTTATTTCGAGACGTAAACGTCAAGGGATCAAGTTAGTTTGGTCGTTGCTAAGGAATGGACTTCAAGGACTTCAAGGTGGGTTTACACTTGGAGTAATTAAAAAAAAATTTTTTACTAATAATGTATTTTTTAATTTCCAGTTAAGATGAAATAAGGTAAGTGGGAATATATTTTTTTTTTCAAGTTTTGAAATACAAAAAGGTAAAAATCCGGTTTAAATCGAAATAATTATTATGGTTAAAACGTGATTGTCGATGAAAATCGGATATATCTGTCGGGGACAGATTCAAATCGGTTCGCAGCGTCACGTTTTGCGGCGTAAACACAACTCGCGGCTCTCGCAACAATAAATATGTTTATTTAATTGATTATTTATGGCATTAACGGCACCCTCGAGTGGAACTATAGTCCGCGCGTGGCAACAAATATCGGGAGGACCGGGCGTCCGTTATTAAAATTCGAATTGCCGCCCGTCCCACTTTCCCGACTGAAATATTAACGCAATATGTGTCGGCGAAATTATTTACCCCGCGACATAATTATAATTTTAAACAACAAATCGTTTCCATCATACGCTATACCGTACTCGTCGTTTTAAAACGATTTGTGTTCCGATTGTATTTAAATTCCATTTACATAGAAATAAATGGAATACATAAAACTAAATACATAAAACTAGATGGAGTAAGAATTTAAATTTAATAATTTTTTTTTTAATGAAATTTGGAAAGTATTTCGAACATTTTACCGATAAAGAAATCTGTTGAATTTCTATGGGAATTGAAACGCGGGCACACGTGCACCCGGAGCGAATGCGGCGAACGCCTGCGGCGTGTGCAACAAGCTCATTATGTGAGCGCAACAGCGGGCCCTTTAAAAAATGAAGGGGCCCCACTTGGCAGACGCTTCGTCCTTATAGTGAATGCGGAACTGTTGCCAAACGGTTACCCCATGTAAATGATAAAACCGACGAGTCTTTTCGTCTTTTCGCGGTACTAACTAAAGTTCTTAACTTTTAATAAGAGGAAATTTTATTTAAATTTATTTACTTAAATAAACAACTTCGTGTACCGATGAATCTTTATTGTCTATCTAATCTATAGTCTACCTAAGTTTTGGTAGTGCCTGCTAAACTTAATTAGCACCTTGGCTTTGTTAAAATCTATTCTATGTCCTTCCGCGTGAGAGTGTTTCGTGATTGCCGAAAGTTAGATTTTTTTAAAGCTGACTTTTTAGTTACACCTCTTACTCTTCTTAGGTATTTCATTTCCACCACTTGTATTCTCATGTTTGTCCAAGATTTTGAGATTTTCACTTGATGTTATGTCCAGTCTGGTTAACGTAATAAATTCTCTAATGTCGGTATTCTTCATCCTATATCTCCTAGTTACTATTATTACTGTTCTTAAATATCCTATTTCCACGAACTGTTATTGGACATGTATAATGCCTGTATGAGAGATGGATGCTTTCACAGCTCCTGGAAAGAATAGAGATTAGTTCTTATTTCGAAGAAAAAAGGCGACCTCTTAACCTCATCGTCATACAGACCGTTATGCATGTTGAATACTGCTGGAAAATTGTACGAAAAGTTACTGCGAACTCGAATTGAAGAGGCCGTAGAGAGAGCTGGGGGTTTGTCAGAAAAGCAGTATTCTTTCCATTCTCTCATCCATTCTCTCGGCCGATGGTGGTTCTGATGCAGGGCCGGCGCAAGGTTCCGCGAGGCCAAGTGCAGACTGTAAAAGCGAGGCCATTTATTTTACATTTTTCAAAAATTGTAATCGACGTCTAAAAAAAAAAAATAAAAAAGGTCACAACTTTATAAAATCGAACCCCACATAATGCGGGGCACAATATTCGGTCCCTGTTTAACCGAGGCAGGGCGCGAGGCCATGTCAACTGCACACTTGCACATGCCCTCCCGCCGGCCCTGTTCTGATGACCCTGGATGTCCGAAATGCATTCAACTCTGCACATTGGAACGATATTTAACTTGCTATAAGAGAGAGATTTCTCATGCCAGCATACATAACGAGAATTATTGAAGACTATTTCAAGGACAGTATACTTACTTACAGCACGTCCAATGGGCTAGTGACTAGGAAAATGTCATGCGGAGTCGCTCAAGGCTACGAGTATAGGTACGAGTATAGGTCGACCCTATATTCTAGGGTCGACCCTACGGAATGTCTTCTACGACACGGTCCTCCGGATTGAGATGCCCGACGATTGCTTCTTACGGTCTTCTTGCTGTTTGGTGGGCTATGCAGATGACCTGCTGGCTGTTATCCTAGCTAGGGACATACCTAAAACACAGAGGAAATTAAATGGAGTAATGCGACGGATACCTACCTGGATGCACGATCGGGGGTTAACTCTTACCACGGAAAAGACTGAAATAGTACTCTTAACCCAAAAAAGAATACCGCTCGAGGTCCCATTTCGGATGCATGATGTGGAAAAGTAACATCTAGAAGAAACACGAAATATCTGGATCTGACCATTGATAATAAAATCTCTTTTATGGAACACATTAGGACAGCATGCAATAAAGCGGCTAGAGTTGTTTCGAACCTGTCAAGGATGATGGCGAACGTTGGGGGCCCAACCGCGAAAATATGACGATTGCTGATGGAGGTGGCACATGCGATTCTCTTATATGGAGACGAGAATCCGGCAGTTCTGACTGCCATGAATTGGAAAAGTCTATGCAATATCTTAATTTGCTAGACTTAACCCAGATAAAGCCAAAACTTTTTTTTCTAAAAAAATTGATTGTAATACTATTTTCGTTGTTAGAATTGAATTTGTAATAAACTTATTTTGGTAACCTTTTCACTTTTATTTTATATTTTTGGAGAAAAGGGCCGTCCTTTATGAAGGACCGTGGCAAGATATGCTACTGAGAAATAAAAGATGGCATTTATTTCAAAACAAGAATATTTATTAGTCTGTTAGAAAATATTGCTTACATAACACGCAGGTAACCATTTAGACACCCTATTCATTATTTCATGTGATAAACATAAAAACATTCTTTAGGGTGTAGTCCTACATCGCACTTCTTGCAACTGAAATTGCACTTCTTGTGGCAGAGACCGCATTTTCTTTGGTTTTCGTGGTAAAGAACTAAATGGTGTAAATCGTCATATCTCGAATGTGCGTGCAAATGTGTACTAATACGTACAGAACCTCTTTTTGTTGATTTACAATAAGTTTCGAGAAACCCTGTCCCGATTGAGCGTCTAAACGCAAGATGATCTAACTTTCTATCGTTCAATTTGTGGAGCAATCACGCGTTCCGTATAGACATATCTATGCAGTGGCTAAACATCGGAAAATACCATTTTTTTCCTCGAATAGAAGACCGATATAAAGAAATGTTTTGATCGGCACGATCTACGCCGCCCATGTTTTTATTGTAAATTTGGACAAGTTTCGGCTGTTCTACAGAGATTTTCTTTTTTTTCTTTTTGTGAAAATCGTTCCACTTTTATAGTAGGAAAGACGTTTACGTGATTAGAAATAACGCTTACAATGCTGTTGTCGTGCCATTTACACAAAACTATGTTTTCACCTTCGATAGTGGCGTATTCTTATGATCCTCTATTATTTTGTTTTTTGATGATTTTATTGGAAGATAAAGGGCAATTTGAGAGCTTATTTTCTCGAATAGTACCTGTTGTTTTCAGCCCTCTAGCTGTGAGTTCGACTATTAGTGGTATTGATGTAAAGAAGTTATCAAACAAAATGTGATAATTTAGATTGCCTTGTTTTGATAACAACACGTCAGAAAATTGTAAAACAAGACTGCCTCCTAAGCCAAAACTTTTATGTTTTTCAGCAATAGGAGTTGCTGCACCTTGATATGGTTCAAACCACTCAATGTATCCTACTCTGTCTAAATTGTCGATCTCTTCCAGCAAATTGTATAGTCGAAGTGGGCGTTTAAAATAACTAAAAACAAGAGTTAATCCGTTTTAAAAATTCCATGATATTTTATTATGCCACAGTGGTTTATAAAGGACGTTGGGTTCAGCCGTCACTTACAAAACAACCAAGTGGAATTTGACTTTGAGAATACTGTTTTTACATATACACACTTGTATTTAACCGATCGTGTAAATTTGTATGAAAAAATTTTATGGTAAAAGGTATATTATTCACCTGTTACTATCCATAATGCAATACTTAACAAAACCGCACAAAATTTTATATCAAACAACTACTAAAAGTGGTCACACCGACAAACACAAGCACTAACACATGCTCCAAACGACTAATGAACAATATCCACTATTCTGACATCTATCATTCAAGTAGTAATGCAGATTTACAAACTTCTTTCGTGATCCTTTTAAAAGGACCATGGCTTTAAGTGGGTTAATGGCCTCGCAACCACTGGAGACTGGAAAGAGCGCAATTAATTACTAAGGTGGGGACTTTGACTCCGGACAATGTCGTGGTCAAGATGTTGGATGACCAAGAAACGTGGGACGCGATAGTTGACTTTGTCACTAAAATATTTAAGGCGAAGAAACGGGCTATGGATGCACTGTTGCTATAAATCTTCATAAATCTGAAAGACATATAGAGAAGAGAAACTCATACAGACTCAAGAGCCCTCCTTTCAACAGTTTTCACAACATAACTGACGATGATCTGACGACAATAACAAACCGATTCCCTCTGCGGGGCGGATAAACTGAAACCATGGAAAAGTAGAGGGAGGTACCTCTTGAAGTATTAAGATACCTCCCTCCTTCCGCACTTGTGATGCCCTAGGCATGAGGTGTAAAGCGAGGATGGATGTGATGGCTCCCGACTGTAATTCCTTGAAGTTATACCTTCTTGGTGGTCCCAAGGGAAGAAGACGGGGGAACTTATCATACGAAGATTCATACTAAAAAAAAATTCACCCTCTGTATTCTGCTCCTTACAATAAGCTCCAAATCGTTCTCTGTATTAATGTCTTTCGTATACTGATTGATCTCTATGGTCTCCCTTATCAAGCGTTGGTGGTATTAAATCTAATTACCATCTTAGCTTTGTCAAAATTTATTCTATGTCCTTTCGTGCGAGAATATTTCGTAGTTGCCAAAAGTTAGATTGTTTTTAATCTAACGTAACTAACATCTCTTGTTCTCTTATGAGAGGCTCGTGTAATAAATTCTCTAATATCGGTATTCTTCTTCCTATATCTTCTAGTTATCTTGCTCTTCTTAGGTGTTCCATTTCCACCACTTGTATTTTGATATTCGTTTAAGATTTTACGATTTTCACTTAATGTTACGTCCAGTCTAATTAACGTAATAAATTCTCTAATCATCAATATTCTTGATTTTCTCTAATCATCAATAGTTACTATTATTACTGTTCTTAGGTATGCTATTTCCACCGCTTGTATTCTACTTCTTAGTTGTTCTGTTAGTATCTAAGTTTTGCATTCGTAGGTGAGTATAGGTTGACATACTGTTTTATGCAGTGTGTCCTGAAATTAGACGGCCATACATTACAAGCGTATTCTACGTTCAAAAATAAGAATAAAAGCCCAAATAAACATTGGTTGAAAAATGCTTCCTAAAGAAGCTACAGTTCCTTGAAGACAGCAATGGCAAAATTTTGACCATTTTAAAATTTTGTAGTTTACATGGTTACGCAATTCAGTCATAAAATCAAACCCCCAACGGTAACGAGATACTGTGCTGTTAAAGCGCTTAACACTTTTAGCAAAAAAATCCTAGTTAGTTTAAAGATGAGATCAGTCGGTTTTCAAAAACGGTTGCAGATACGCAATTGCAACAAGAAAACCATTCTTACTTAGAAAAGTCTAACATGTGTCTAAATTTTAAGTCAGGGTGATAAAAAATTGACCAATTTTTTAACAATTAACTAAGTTATTCCCTTCCGCGCACTCTACTGATGAATTTCATGCAAAATCAATACCATCACCTAATTTCCTTGAGAATTTTATGCTAGTATACCAATTTTTGTTGACCTAACTAAAGCCATTTCAAGGATATTCCTCAAAAATCGTTATTGTGATGCCCTCTTCAAAGGTCTGTAGTTTTTTTGACCAATTTTGACTAGTTTTTTAGGAAGCATTTTTTGACCAATGTTTGTTAGAGTATTTATTCTTATTTTTGAACAGAGAATGCGCTGTTATCAGATGGTCATCTAATTTGACATCCTGTAGATCTTTATTTTCATCTCTCTAGATATCTCTCCTTTGCTCTTCAGATTCTTATTATTGCATATTCCTTCCCCTTGCTGGAAAAGAATGTAGATCACTGATCTTTTCTAGATGGTGATATAAAGATACTTGTATGTGTCTGTTTGTGTACGTCTTCTTCCGGTATCCGTCAAAATCCATTTTTCTAGTAGTCGTTTTGTGTGATTAGAACATCTAGAAATAGTATCTGTTGTTCGGTTTCCGCTTCCATGGTGAATGTTGGGAATTGAAATGATCTAGAAATTCTTATGGCGAATTCGATTGGTTGCACTGGTGCACACCAGTGCATAACAGCGTGTTCTATTGGTTGTTTGGTTGTGTTCTATTACATTTTATTATTGTAGTTTATAAAACATTTTAAACATCATCAAGTCTTGAACACACTTACAAGTGATGTTATGCTTACGTTTGATTTCATTGCGTTCTGTTGAATTTTCCCGTTTTTGCACTAAGCTAGTGTGACATATGTCACATTTTGCACTCAACTAGTGCGCACCAGTGCACACTATACTTCATTTAATAACTAGGAGGAGTGAATCTCAAAACCCCATTTACATAGGAAAAAGTAACTAAGAAATACACTAAACATTTTTAGCGGCAAATTTGAATTCTAAACTTCAAACCAGTCACATTTATGCAACCAACAAAACACCAAGCGTTTGAACGTAGTATTCTAGAACATACCAAATATCTCTATGGCCGTTTATCTATACGTACATTGTTCAAAATTTATCCAAAAGACGTTCCTTGTGTTGACGTATTATATCCAACAGATGACATCGTACCATACCTTCTTCGAACTTAATATTTTTTGATCGCAACCATTTGAGCACAACGAAAAAGCGAGAAACAAGTTGACAAATTAGGTAAAGCACCTAACCTCAAACGTTAAAAACAATAAACGACAAAAACCAATTTTTTCGTCTTTGTAAACTTGACTGCGGAGCGACCAATAATAGTTCACTATTTTGGCGCGCAAAATTCAAATCACTCCACCTAGTTATTAAATGAAGTATAGTTCTGCCAATCGAATACGCTATTAGAGACGTTCCATACAATTTTGCTAAATTACAAGTAAGTTATGTAAGTACCGAAGCTACAGCTATGGACAGAGAAATAGCACGCATGTAATTTTCTCGGTTAACTTTTGCTAAGGACCATGCAAATATGGACATTAAATTTTGAAAAAGAGTGCTGGACCTTATTGGACCGGATGGTAAAACATTTGTTCATCGCCCAAAATGCCAATCTCTTAACTCGAAATACACAAAAAAATAACCGTTAAACACAGTGGAGGAATCTTGATTGTCTAGGGGGCATTTTCCTGGCATGGAGTTGGACCGTTGATTAGAATTGTTGGAAGGATGGATAGGTTTGCGTACTTAGACATCCTTAAGAACGTTATGGAACCATTCACATTTGATTCTATTATTAACTGGATTTTTATGCAAGACAACGATCCAAAGCATACTGCTAAGGTGGTTAAGGATTGGTTTTACAAAGAGAAAATTCATGTTCTTTCCTAGCCTGCACGAAGTCTCGATCTAAACCCTATAGAAAATCTATGGAACGACGTAAAAATTAAAATTGGGGGAAAAAAATTTAAAAATTGGACGAGCTTTGGGAATTAAGGAAGCCTAGTGAAAAAAGTTAAAAATGTTAAAAACCATCTCTCAAAGCAAATGTCAGAAGCTAGTGGAGAGCTTGCCACGCAGATGTGTAGCAACTAAATCGTGACTTTACTACAAAATATTAATTGGGTATACTTGGACAATCGTTTTTACAGCTGTATAATTTTAGCTTTCTCGTGCTTTTTTCAAGCTTTCTTCTTCAAACAATTTATATTATTAATTTGGTTTATGAATATCGTTAGAAAGTCAAGTTATAAAATTATAAATTAATATATTTTTTAATACAAAGCAAAATTTTTCTTCTTGTAAATTTATTTTAGATAGGTAGTGTATTCTTAAATTTACGAGTGGATGAACACGTAGTGAAATTTACCTTCGCGCCGGACCGCGTATAGAGTCGGTCGTCCGCCAGGGCGCGTTGCTATAGCACCCGAAAGCAAAATTTATCGACTTGTTTATGGAAACTTTTTGTCCGGTAACGTATTACCGTGCCATTTTTCATGTTCGGGCGGACCCTCTCGCGTTGCAGATTTTAAACTATGAAATATACGCGGATGTACTATCATCGCTTTTGAAAAACTTTTTTTTCCCTTTTTCTAACAAAACAAGAAATAGAAAAACAATAACAATAAATAAAAAAAATCAAAACAGAATTTTTCTTATAATTTAATAAAAACTTTTATAAATATTAATAGATAAAAATTTATTCTTAATCTAATTAAATCCGATGAAGATTTTAAATAAGGATGACTTCCATTCATAACTCCTCTTATAAAATTAACATGTCGTGAGATTTTCGTATAAGCTATAAAATAACCTTTCTGTCTACAAGCGGAAGCTTTTGTAAAAACCCCCAATTGAATGTTATCGTTACACATAATCGGACCACCTATATCCGAAGTACAATCGCTGATTATGGAAGAAATATAATTTTGAGCGCACGAAACACTTTCGTTTATCTTAAGAATACTTTTACACTTTTCCCTTTCTTCCTTTTTTCGTTTCCCGGAAATTAATCTTTCACAATGAACACTTCTTTGATTAGTGGCTGTATTTGTTTCTAATCGAGCCAGAAAAGAAATATCGCAATCTTCCAAATCATCGGAATGACTTAAACTCGTATATTTAATAACTCTACTTTCAAAAACACCAGTTTCCAGTTTTAATAAACATATATCATTGAAATTTTCCGATTTATAAGTTGTAGGATCACTACTAATGATTACATCTATCACTCTTGAGATTAAATTCGTTTCTTTCCAAATTAACACTCCGAATCCAACAAATATTTGATTTATTTTCATTCCTATACAACAATCGGCTGCCGTTAAAACCCAATTATAATTTAAAAGACTTCCAGTGCACATAACTTCTTCGTTTCTTCTAATTATAGCGAGGTATTTGTAACAACTATTCATAGATATGATTCTTTCGTCGTTTGATAATCGAATTTTATATTCTAAACTCAATTTTAAAATTAGAAGTAAAATTATTAATTTGATGATTGGTTTGACGTTGTCACTCATTTCATTTTTAAAATGTTTGAAGTTTTTATATTCTTTTTCAATTTGTAAATTAATGAGATTACTTTATAATTACGCCTAGATGTGACGTTTTTAAGTCATGAGCAATTAAAAGATGAGAATTAAAAAAAATTATTTTCGAATGATGTACTTTCATCTGAAGGGATAAATCTGATCGGGGTAGTCGTTCTCTATTCAAATGGAGGTAGGTTGAGGGGTCGCGAGGGGGTTTTCCGAGGCCGCCGATCTGCGAGAACGGATAAATAAAACGCCCGAATCGACTGGATGGGGAAATAAATAGCTCCGAGTTATTGGATCTCGTTTTTACATCCGCGCGGGCGTTCGCTTTCGGATTAGGTGCTTTTTAGGGGTTTTCTATGGTCTGGTTGTTCGTTCGTCTGGCGATGCGTCTTGATTAGTATTTGGAAAGGTTTAAGTGCAAAAGTGAATTTTTAAAAGAAGGGATTTTAGATTTATATTTTGATCTTAGGAGTGGATTTTATAATCAAGTCTTATCATAGTATTTATCATTATGAAAGTAGATTCAGATTGAATAGGTAGAAAATGTATGAAGTTTTAAACAGAACTAGTTTTATTTTTACTACTTTTCAAAAAAAAAAAATTATTGTTTTTGGTGGAATTGATCAACATTTTGGTAACTTTGGTGGAAGCTTTACGAATTTAGTTTTTGGTGGAATTAAAAAAAAAATTGATAAATTTTTGGCGGAATTTTTACAAATTTTGTAAGTTTTTTGGTGAAATTTTTAAAAAATTCATTATTTTTAAAATTATTAAAAATTTTTGTAACTTTGGTGGAATTTTTATGAATTTACTAAGTTTTGAATTTTCAAGGTTTTAGTTAATTTTTAATGAAATTGTTTCTAATTTGATTGATTTTTGGTAGAATTTTAAAAGAATCTGGACATTTTGGTGGAATATTAAAAAGATTTGGTAAGTTTTTGGTAGAATTGTTAAAAATGTTGACAATTTCGGTGTAATTTTTAGGATTTTTGTAAGTTCTTGGTGGAATAAAAAAATTCAGTAAGTTTTGGATGTAGTTGTTAAATATTTTAATAGATTTGGTGGAATTTTGGCGAATTTTATTCATTTCTGGTGGAATTTAAAAAAAAATCAGTGTTTCTGGTAAAATTCTTATGAATTTAGTAAGTTTTTGGTGGAATTATTAAAAATCTTAGTTACTTTGGTGAAATTTTTATGAATTTACTAAGTTCTTGATGGAATTTTCAAGGTTTTAGTTAATTTTTAATGAAATTGTTTCTAATTTGATTGATTTTTGGTAAAATTTTAAAACAATTTGGACATTTTGGTGGAATATTTAAAAAATTTGGTAAGTTTTTGGTAGAATTGTTAAAAATGTTGACAATTTCGGTGTAATTTTTAGGATTTTTGTAAGTTTTTGGTGAAATAAAAAAAATTCAGTAAGTTTTGAGTGTAGTTGTCAAATATTTTAATAGATTTGGTGGAATTTTTGGGAATTTTATTCATTTTTGATGGAATTTAAAAAAATTCAGTGTTTTTGGTAAAATTCTTATGAATTTAGTAAGTTTTTGGTGGAATTTTTAAAAAATTCAGTATGTTTTTGGTGGAATTATCAAAAATTTTGATAACATTGGTGGAATTTTTGCGAATTTTATTCATTTCTGGTGGAATAAAAAAAGTCAGTGTTTTTGGTAAAATTCTTATGAATTTAGTAAGTTTTTGGTGGAATTCTTGCAAATTGTGTTAATTTTTGGTGGAATTTTTAAAGAATTCAGTATGTTTTTGGTGGAATTATCAAAAATTTTGATAACATTGAATTTTTCCGAATTTTATTCATTTTTGATGGAAGTTTTTAAAAATTCAGTGTTTTTTATGGAATTTTTACAAATTTAGTAAGTTTCTAGTGAAATTTTTCCAATTTTATTAATTTTTGGTGGAATTTTTATAAAATTCAGTATGTTTTTGATGGAATTGTTAAAAAAGTTGATAATTTTGGTGGAATTTTTATTAACTTTTATCATTTTTGGTGGAATTGTTAAAAATATTGGTAATTTTAGTAGAATTTTTATGAATTTGGTAAGTTTTTGGTGGTATTTTTTAAAAATCAGGAAGTTTTTGGTGGAATTATTCAACGTTTTTGTAGCTTTGGTGGAAAATTGAAAAAATTTAGTACGTTTTTGGTGGAATTGTTAAATATGTTGGTAACTTTGGTGGAATATTTACGAATATAGTAAGTTTTTGGTGGAATTCTTAAAAAATTCAGTATGTTTTTGGTGGAATTATCAAGAATTTTAATAGATTTGGTGGTATTTTTGCGAATTTTATACATTTCTGGTGAAATTTAAAAAAAATTCAATGTTTTTGGTAAAATTCTCATGAATTTAGTAAGTTCTTGGTGGAATTTTTAAAAATTTTGATAACATTGGTGGAATTGTTGCGAATTTTATTCATTTAAGGTGGAATAAAAAAAACAGTGTTTTTGGTAAAATTCTTATGAATTTGGTAAGTTTTTGGTGGAATTTTTAAAAAATTCTGTATGTTTTTGGTGGAATTATCAAAAATTTTGATAACTGGAATATTTGCGAATTTTATTCATTTCTGGTAGAATAGAAAAAATCAGTGCTTTTGGTAAAATTCTTATGAATTTAGTAAGTTTTTGGTGGAATTTTTAAAAAATTCAGTATGTTTTTGGTGGAATTATCAAAAATTTTGATAACATTTGTGGAATTTTTGCGAATTTTATTCATTTCTGGTGGAGTTTAAAAAAATTCAATGTTTTCGGTAAAATTCTTATGAATTTAGTAAATTTTTGGTGGAATTTTTGCAAATTGTATTAATTTTTGGTGGAATTTTTAAAAAACTCAGTATGTTTTTGGTGGAATTATCAAAAATTTTGATAACATTGGTGGAATTGTTGCGAATTTTATTCATTTAAGGTGGAATAAAAAAAATCAGTGTTTTTGGTAAAATTCTTATGAATTTAGTAAGTTTTTGGTGGAATTTTTGCAAATTGTATTAATTTTTGGTGGAATTTTTAAAAAATTCAGTATGTTTTTGGTGGAATTATCAAAAATTTTGATAACATTGAATTTTTCCGAATTTTATTCATTTTTGATGGAATTTTTTAAAAATTCAGTGTTTTTTATAGAATTTTTACGAATTTAGTAAGTTTTTAGTGAAATTTTTCCAATTTTATTAATTTTTGGTGGAATTTTTATAAAATTCAGTATGTTTTTGATGGAATTGTTAAAAAAGTTGATAACTTTGGTGGAATTTTTATTACCTTTAATCATTTTTGGTGAAATTGTTAAAACTATTGATAATTTTAGTAGAATTTTTATGAATTTGGTATGTTTTTGATGGTATTCTTTGAAAATCAGTAAGTTTTTGGTGGAATTATTCAACGTTTTTGTAGCTTTGGTGGAAAATTGAAAAAATTTAGTACGTTTTTGGTGGAATTGTTAAAAATGTTGGTAACTTTGATGGAATTTTTACGAATATAGTAAGTTTTTGGTGGAATTCTTAAAAAATTCAGTATGTTTTTGGTGGAATTATCAAAGATTTTGATAGCTTTGGTGGAATTTTTGCGAATTTTATTCATTTCTGGTAGAATTTAAAAAAATTCAGTGTTCTCGGTAATATTCTTATGAATTTAGTAAATTTTTGGTGGAATTTTTGCAAATTGTATTAATTTTTGGTGGAATTTTTAAAAAACTCAGTATGTTTTTGGTGGAATTATCAAAAATTTTCATAACATTGGTGGAATTTTTGCGAATTTTATTCATTTCTTGCGGAATAAAAAAAATCAGTGTTTTTGGTAAAATTCTTATGAATTTAGTAAGTTTTTGGTGGAATTTTTGCAAATTGTATTAATTTTTGATGGAATTTTTAAAAAATTCAGTATGTTTTTGGTGGAATTATCAAAAATTTTGATAACATTGAATTTTTCCGAATTTTATTCATTTTTGATGGAATCTTTTAAAAATTCAGTGTTTTTTTATAGAATTTTTACGAATTTAGTAAGTTTTTAGTAAAAATTTTCCAATTTTATTAATTTTTGGTGGAATTTTTATAAAATTCAGTATGTTTTTGATGGAATTGTTAAAAAAGTTGATAACTTTGGTGGAATTTTTATTAACTTTAATCGTTTTTTGTTGAAATTGTTAAAACTATTGGTAATTTTAGTAGAATTTTTATGAATTTGGTAAGTTTTTGGTGGTAATTTTTAAAAATCAGTAAGTTTTTGATGGAATTATTCAACATTTTTGTAGCTTTGGTGGAAAATTGAAAGAATTTAGTACGTTTTTGGTGGAATTGTTAAAAATGTAACTTTGGTGGAATTTTTAAGAATATAGTAAGTTTTTTTAATTTTTACCAATTTTATTGATTTTGGGTAGAATTTTGAAAAAATTCACTAAGCTTTTAGTAGAATTGTCTCCAAATTTAATAATTTTTTGTGAAATTATATTCAATTTAACTAACTTTTGTGGAATTTTTGTTGTTACTTTTTTATTTTTGTGAAGTTTTTAAAAATCTAATCAATTCTTGATGAAATTTTAATTTTAGTGTATTTTTAAAAATTCAGTTTTTAGTGGAATTATTAAAAATTACTTTGTTGGAATTTTTACAAATTTTGTTTTTGGTGGAATTATTAAAAATTTTAGTAGCTTTGGGGGAATTTTTATAAATTTATTTTTTGGTGATATTTTCAAGAATTTAATTAGTTTTTAGTGAAATTTATTCGAATTTTTGCTCTGCATAAATTAAATAATTGATAATTATTAATAAACCGATCGTTTTGACATTTCATGTGGCATTAGCGTGGTTAGAATAATAAATGAGTGGCTCAAAAGTAAACTGAACCAAGTCCATTTAAGTTTGTTTCGAGAAAGCGGACAATTGTGGTTATTTTTTCAATGAAAATTGGTGCAAATCATTCAGTATTAAAGTGAACTAGCGTACATTATTGGTAACCTGATGAACTAAGTATTGAATAAGTCAGCACATAAAATTATAGCTATTCAAACGGACCTAAGTGTACTCTTAACTAAATTTTAGAAAAATGGACTTGGTTCACTTTCCTTCTGACCCACTCAAATAACGTTTATGAAAATTGAACCAATTGTCTTATCGGCCCAAATCGAAAATGACGGAAAATGGGGACTTCGTTTAGGGCTTAAATCGGCTGTTTCGGGTCCAAAGGAGCCCCGATTCGCATATAACGTTGCGTTATAAAGCCGTTCAGAAGGTTAGCCGGAAGCAGAGTCGCGGAGCCGGTGGCTTTTTGGACAAAAAGTGCGTTCGAAAATTAACTAAAATGACAGGCGGACGATCGAGAATTTTAATTTCAATTAGGGCTACCGCAACGTCGTTCGATTTTCAGGGCCGTTTTTGCGAAATCGGTTGCGGACCCCCCAAAATAAAACCATTGAATCGTCCGGTAAGCGATTTCCAAAAAAACTATTAAAAAAAGAGCTAGGTGCATGCGGTGCCCTCTTTTAAAGAGGTGCTGCTTGCTGATTACTTTAATATATTATAAAATGGTTATAAAAAGTTAGTTTTAATCCTGGGAACATTGAGTTTTGTTTGGTTTGATTGCGAGATGATGTACTATAACCCGAAATGGGGCTGCACCATGAAGAGAAAGATGAAAGAGTACTCAGCAATGTTACGGCGAGGAGACTTACTTTTTCACTTTTCTCTTTATGGTGCAGCTTCATTTCGGGTTATAGTACATTAGTCTAAAGGCCCCTACAGACGTTCCAACTTATCTTCAGGCAGGCCTGCACAGCCACACTACTCAGGCCGCCTGAACAAAGAGAATTGCACATTCGACTGTAAGTGTGGATGTAATTTCGTTTGTTCAGGCGGCCTGAGCAGTGTGGCCTGTGCAGGCCTGCCTGAAGAGAAGTTGGAACGTCTGTAGGGGCCTTAAAACCGCGCGAATGTTAGTTTTAATCCTGGGAACATTGAGTTGGATTTGAACCCAACCACGAAGGGAAAGATGAAGAAATACTCGCAATGTTACGGAGATGGAGCTTAGTTTTTCACCTTTCTCTTCATGGTGCAGCTCCATTTCGAGTTATCGTACTTTGTTATAATCTGGAAAACTTTTTCAAAATGAGATTGAAGGATGAATTATGGATGGAGACAAATCCAAATCGAAGAAAGTTTGAAAACACTATTTTAACTTTATAGTCAACTTCTTAGATGCTTGGAAGAAAGAATTAAGTAGACATAGTAGAATAATTTCAATTTTCAACTCATTTTAATAAAATTCAATCATAACATTTTATTTTAACTTAATGTATTTGATATAAATTAACGTAAATGAGTTGAATTGATTTAATTTAAGCTTATTTGTAAGTTTAAAATCCTAATAAAAACTTTAAAAAGCGTGAAGTGCGGATAACGATCGTTGCACGTAAGTCCTGTCGGAGCGTGTAGCATGAGTGAGCAGGTTTAAACAAGGTACACGGAATAAATTATATGTAGCGGGCGGTAGACGGGGGTAATTACGCGGAAACAAACGGCCGAGAACGTAATCTGATGGCCGCCGGCGGTTTTTATTAGGAAAGAGGTTTCGCGCCGGGAGCGATTTCATTTTTCCAATCAGAACGGGGCCGAAAACTTAATTCTATTTCCGTCGGGGGTAACGTATACCCCCGATGAGAGGTCTCGCGTATCTGGGGGCGGCATCTCGGCGGGGAGTGAACTCTTTCGTCCCGGTAATAACCGCGCTTGATATTCGGAGCGCGCCCTCGGCGACATTACATTGCGCTAATGAAAATTTCCGATGGAGTCCGGAGTCCCAATTGGATCGATCCTGGACGTGGGATTTAATTGGATTCTTCGGTCCTGACCGCTCCCTGATCTAATTGAGATACAAGGTTTCGTGCGACGACTCGCCGGGAGGTGTTATTCCAAAGAGTTAAGGTCGCTTCTTATTTGCTTTATGTTGAGTTATGCAACACAATAAATTTTTATAAAAGTTACTTAAAAATTTAAAAGGATATCTTATCCATCTAAAAACTTATCCACTTAAATCAATTATATACTTATGTAGCGATTATTGAGTTGTGTCGCATCACGTAGTTGAGTAAATAGAGCAAGTATGAAGCGACCTTAAAGCGAGTTATTTCGAAAAGTAATTCGGAATTATTTCAAAGAGGGCGAATCGTCCCTTCTTCGAAGGAGGAAGGCAAAGTCTCGCGATCGATTTTCCATGGGTTTTAGTCGTAAATCGGCGGGCGATAAGCGACCGGGCCGCCGCAAAACCGGGGCATAAACGCCGGTTATATTTCCAATAAACGGACCATTCGCCGCTGCATTCGCGGAGTTAGTTTTAATCCGAGGTCGCTCGCCGAGGCGAGGCAATAATTATGAATAAGTACCCCACAAACGGCCCGCGTGGGCTTTCCTGTTTCGGAAACTGGAAAATTCTGCTAACGCCTACTTAATTACTGTAAATTTTCATTAAAACTCCACCAACCTTAAAAAAAATTATAAATTCTTTTTTTTTCATTCAACCTAACTTAAAAGATCCATATTTTTTATTATTTTTGATTAATCAACATTAAAATAAACTAAGTACTTAAATACTTAATGTATTTAAGTGAACTTATAGTTTTAGTATATTGTTAGGTAATAATAGACGATTAGTGTAACTAGAAGTGAACGAAAAGCAGACGGTCGGAGGGTAGACGTTGTGTGTTCTTCCCGCGGACCATTTCCGGTCGAGGGTGGAGGTTCGCTGCAGTGGCGCCGCGGCACAGTAGTCGGAAAGGTCCGGAGTAATTACAATAAATGCCCCCGACGTACATTAGGAAGAGACTAACGGCGAAACGGGGAAAAAGCCGTGAGCGTTTGTTTCAATTCGCAAAGTGCGGCCGAACACGACGCGTTAAGGGCGCATTGTTTACGCGCAAATAAATTCCGGCCGAATTGAAATACGCCGGAAAACGGAAAACTGGGAACGTATATGTATACAAATCCGACGGTTTGTTTACGTACGAACTTGTATTTTATAGTTTTTAGTAAATTGAATTGATAAGAAAAGAAAAATGGGAGAAGGAAAATCAGGAAAATCAGTAAAGAGATTTATTTTCGAAATGTATGAGAAGTAAACATCATTATAGACATTTGAGGCACTGAATTTCAAATCGTTCCTTATCCAAAAAAATCGAAAATTGCTTATGGGTATCTCCTTTTTTTAAGTTGTTGTCTTTTTAAAGTTTCATAAAATTCTTTATGCTATTTAAAAGTGAGTTTAAAAATCTATTGATGCCCCAAAACCTTCTTCATCCGCTTCCTTTTTTGTTCCAAATAAATCCTCAACTATTTCCTATAATTTCCTCCAAACCAATCTTCATCCAATGCAAGATGGCTTTTCAACAACCACGTTTGTTTCTAAACAAACCTCATTTCCGAAAGCTATACCTTTTTTTTTATGGAGGGGTTTAGGAAATCTGTTGACAGACGAGTGGTCCGAATCACTATGTAAGTGATTCGTATCGATGACCACCCTGTGTTGGGTTGATGTACTCATCTTGAATACATCGACCAACTAAAACCCTTTACCCTCCGCCTCCGGAACCACCAATCAAGGTATAACTTCAGAGGTATATAAATGTAATTTTCGGGGTCTACTGTACATTTCTTCTTCTATTTTCTAGTTCTCTTTCATGCTTTTCCTTTTTTTTCATAATGTTTGTTACCATTTCATCTACGGCTCTCCAGTGCTCTTGTTTTTCTAGCATTATATCTATTATGTTTTCTTTTTCGATATTTTTTCCGATTTTATTACGACAAATATTTCTTTCCTCGGCAAAATTATTACATATAAAAAACGTATGTTCTGGATTATCTATTTCTTCACAAAACCAACAAAATTCATTCTCCTTCTTTTTTATTTTGAACAAATAACTACAAAAAATTCCATGACCCGTCAAAAATTGTGTTAGGTAGTAATTTAATTCGCCCCATATTCTTTCAAACCATTTTTTTAAATCTTTGATTAATACGTTGGTCCATTTAATTCCGTGGTTCCATCTTCTGTTCCATTTTTCCAATAATTCTTCTCTATATAGTTTTTTATGTTCCTTACCTCTACTGTATAGGTTACATCTTTCCTCAATTAATAGGTCAATGGGCGGTAGACGAGCCACCACTTCAATACCCACCGTAGAAACCGTTCTATATCCAGAAGATATCCTGATTCCTAATCTTCTATTAATTGAGGAAAGCATATTTAAACAGTATTTATAATTTAGAGCTCTACTCCATGTCGGAGCGGCATACAAAATGACCGAAAGAACAGTAGAAGCAAGGAGTTTCCTTTTCTTTTCTTTGGGTCCTCTGATGTTTGGCATAATTTTCGATAAGTTATTTATCATGACGTTTGCTTTCTTGCAAATTTCCTTTATATGTTCCGTTATTTTCATATCTTTGTCTAAGTAGACCCCGAGATATTTTGCCTTCTTGGCACTCCTTATCTCATTTTCGTTTATTTTTAGTTGTATTTCTTTTAGTTTTCTTCTTCCTTGTAGTAATACGATTTCTGTTTTTTCTGGTGCTACTTGAAGTCCCATTCTATCAAGTTCTTCTGTGACCCTTTGAATCGCATAATTAGCCTTTTCTCGTAGAAGAGTACTATCTTTGTGTGTAATTACGAGCGCAAGATCGTCCGCGTAAGCAATAAAATGAATATTTGGCTATAGATTAATTTTTAGAATTTTATTATAAAAAATAATCCAAAAGAGAGGTCCTAAAAGAGAGCCTTGAGGAACTCCGCAAGTTACCTTGTAGATTTCCTCGTTTTCAGATATCACGCTTCTGTTTGAGAAATAGGACTTTATTATGTTCATCAAATAGTCACTAATCTTACCCTCTTCTAAAGTTTTTATAATTCCTTTCCATGGAGCAGAATTAAATGCGTTCTTAATATCAAGTATCACCAACGCGCATAATTCCCTGTTCCTATAACTTTTTTCTTTTAATTGATCTACAATGATTTGAACGTTAGAAACTGCGTCTAGAGTTGACTTACCTTTCTGAAAACCAAATTGGTTTCTTTCGATTAGTTTCTTATCTATTACTTCTTCTTCTAGTCTTTTTTTGATTAGTCCTTCTAATACCTTACCAGTTGCATCGATTAGACAAATGGGCCTATATGATTTTTCGTTACTTTTTTTTGGTTTTTCAATTAGTACTAAATAAATAGTACTAAATTAGTACTAAATCCGAAACCTATACCTATACCTATGTACAATATCAATTTAAAGGTGTTTTAGCCTCTTAATTATTTGCTACGGGTCCAGCCCAAACTAAAAACTCAATTGTTGTGGGTATGATCCAAAAGTGGTTAAGCGAATCAGCACCAAAGCAAGCGAGTTTTATTTTATATTTTCCGTCATAGGTAATAGGTTCATATCACCAGATCGGGTATTCGGACGAATAGAAAAAGTCTTAAGAAAGTCCGAAACAATTATTAAACCTAGTGAGTTTGCACCTTTGTAAGATTTAGAGTTGTCAAATCTGGGGTTGATTTTAATGTGTATGATTGGAAAAGTGCTTGGTAGGATGCCATTAAGAAACCTGCAAATTGGCATTTCCAGTTTGCCCCGTCAAAACGTATGTTGTTAAAAAAATCTATCAAAACAGGTTCTCGTCAGAGATAAGGTAAATTATCGGTGTGATACTGAAAATTATAAAATTATACTTAAAACTGCAAAAACTGTTCGTGACATTGACCCACATTTAGTATCAAATATTTTTCCAATAAAGCCTGAAAAATTGAAGGATGTAGATAAACTTCTAAAGACACACTTTAGCGAAGAATGGAGGCAGCTTTCGGATTTAGATTATTACAGAAGTGTATTGGAAAGAGAGGAACATGAATTTCAGGAAAATCTACAAACATCAAACGAGAACCTGCATGAGAATGAAAAAAATGAAGAAGATCTAAGAATATAGAATGGAAACAACAATAACAACATTTCTTTTTCTTTTTTTGAAACTGTAACGGTTTTGTTTTTCGACTAATTAAATTTGAAATTATTTGATTTGGGCCATCTGTTGGAATCGGTCATTTTTAGATCTCTTGGTTTTATTTCGCAATACAGAATACTGGTTGGTTTCTCAGATTAGTGCGATCGGAAATAGTGGTGGGGATTTAGTTCTTTCGAGTGTCGCAATTGTGGTAATTTCGCTCTCTTCGTTGTTGTGTCTCGGAAGAGGATATACGTTTTTGGCTGCGACAAAACTACGTGGGTGTCGAAGATTTTGGTAGCATCTCCGTTGGTGTTTGGGAGAGCTTCTAAAAACGCAATTTGGCGGATTATCTTCACACACCACAAATTTAGTGCTGTATTTGCGAGTTATCGGATTTTCCGGATTAAAAGGGTTTTACTCCAGCCAACACTTCAAGCCGATTAAGACCGTAAGGTATGTTTTTTTTACGCTTTGAGAGAACTAGAATCTTTTCGTTTGGATCATTTTGTAATTAGTGTTTTCCCTAGGCTTTTTTATCTTTGGATTTCCTTTTTATTTTTATTTTTGGACCTATTTTTGGTAATTACGTCGAAATTTTGGATTGAAAATTTACTGCGTCGCAATTTTGAGTGGATCCCTTGGCGGCCATCTTTCTCTCTTCATTACATTGAACGCCGTTAGAGAGACAGGGACGGAAGTACACTCAACCGACCCCAGAGCGACGCGCTTGATCGAGAGAGACAGAGAGAGACGACCAGACCTGCGAAACCAGACAGAGACACCACCAACAGATAAGCCAACGCTTTATATTTTTCTTTTATTATTGTTTTTTTTTTATTTTATTTGTTATTACGGATCTTCAATCCGAATAATATTTCAACTTGTATTATTCTAAATTCATTGAATATCATTTTACGAGACTGTTTTGTGTACCTAATCGCTCAGAGAATTTTTATCCCGATTCAAAATTAGACACTCATTAGAAAGTGTGACACATATTTGACAACAGCTGTTATCATTTATTTTTTTTGTGTTCGCGTTAACATTTAAATTTCAGGTTATTTGTTTTATAATTCTTTAGAGCTACTGCAGCGATAGGGGTTTATTACCGTTTGTATAATATTTATGTGAACATTTCACGTGAACATTCTTTTCTTTTATTGTTATTATCATTTTAATCCCTTTCAATACAAGTACATTTTTGTGTTTTCAAAATTGTCTTTTATTTTGTTGTTGTCCTTCGATCGTGGATTCGGACTTGCCTGATCATAGGATAAGTGAAGGTTGGTAGGTATCGGTTTAAGTTCGTGGCGCCCTTTCATTTAACATCTGAACCCATCCCTTCTCCGCAGAGTGAATCGGAGCCCGGTCCTATCAACGGTTGTTTTTGGCTTTTGAAACGAACTTAATTTTTATTTTGTTATAACTAGAGTTTGTGCGCTACAAAACGTTAACGTTTAATTCGACGCTTTCAACGAAGACTGTACTAACTCAAATTTTTGGTTATTTGAGTTACATTGCCTAAAACATTTATTTTCAAGTGGTCTTCTGACGAACAAAAATTCGACGTGTAGTGAAAACGAGGATGAGAGTGTGGAAGAAGAAGAAATTGAATAACAAACAAAATCAATATTATTGGAGGTGGTTCAAAAGTTTTACTTGATTTATCTCCAAAGTTCAAAATTTGAGTTAGTACAGTCTTCGTTGGGAGCGTCGAATTATTCAATTTTCTTAAACTAGTGTCCAAAATAATGGTTTTATATTTTAATTAAATAAATAACCATTCAGAACCAAACTTGTTTCGTCATTATTACGAATGTTCCAAAAGAAATCTCATCCATTAGTCGGAGTTTCAAAACCAGCTTCATAGTCGCTTTTGTTCCAAGACATTGAAAACGTTTTTTCCTTTATAAATTTATATAAAACAAGATTTTTTTTTCAAAGCAATTCAATGTTTTTTATAAATTTTTTGAAAAAAAGAAATATTAACTGTCATACTTATTGATATAAGTAATTATAAGTTTTTTTGTTTTGCCGAAAATGAGGTTTGATGAATGAAGACCGGCTTGAAATCCAGTGCCTCATTTTAAGAAGGTAGAATTTAAATTTAAGGATCTTGTAAGAATTCCAGATGAAGAAACTAAATTTAATTTAGGTGTTAATTCGAAATAGATTAAGAAAATTTTTTTAAAGTTGGAGGAAATAAAGTTTAGATGTTGGAGATAAGAAGGGATGTTTCTGTGAAACGTAGATAGTTGACAAGCTGAAGGGATGTACGCACGTGTCGATAATTCGGCCGTGTCAGCGCATAACCGGCACGTGATCCGCGTGCGGAAGCGACAGCCGTCGGAGGCAAGGGATACGGGCTGTCACCGAGTTAAGGAGGACGGTTCGGTTCGAGGTTTGGTAGGAATCGTTCGGGGCACCTGTTACTGGACCCCTTCGGGGCGACGACGATCGGACGCCATCAAAAGTAAACGTGCGCACTTTTAACCGGGTAAAATGAGAAAACCCGATCGCGGGATAATTTATTCGCAATCGCGGGCGTGTACGCGCCGGCAATAAACGTGAAACCGTTGTACAACACGGGTATAAACAAGCGATCAATGATCGATTGCATCGCGGCGCCGTTAGCGGAGCACTGACATAAACCGCCGGCGGAGGCGGGGGCCACGCGCCCCATCTATCCGCCGCCGGTACAACGTAGCGCATGTACCTATTTATATAAATGTCAGCCGCCGTTATAATTTATGTAGATATAATCGTTCGCTCGAATTGGCCTGTATCCTGCATCCATTTTCGAATAAAACTGTCAAAATTATTTATGTTGCGTGATGGCGATAGGCGCGTAATGAGTTTTATCGCCCGTGTTACGGTGCAGGATTCCTACGCCTACGTGGAAACGCGCGCGAGCTCGTCCAGGTGACACTAACCCCAACCCAACTCAACCCTTTAGGCCGGGTGTCCACCGAATCGTCTCGATCATAATCGGGCTTACATCTCATAAAATTAGTTAATACTTGATACTTGAGACTACTTTTAATAATACATCATCAAGTGAAAAAGTGGATATATGACTTAAATTCAAAAATAACTTTCAAATCGGGTACTTAATTAACAACCATGATTTTGCATATAAACGTGCATTTAAATTAGAGCGAACAGAAGCGAACGAACGAATTCGTTCGCCTAAGCTAGCATAATTTATATAGAGAACCAAACATAAACGATCTCTTTTGTGTTCGGGCGTGTTCTTAACCCTGTCTGTAAATCAGCGAATCATCAAAGGAAATCGGTGCTCAATGTGGACAGTGAAATTCAGAAAAGATCGAATTCGGAACGAACGCAAACAGCTGATTATGCTATATCGATTTTTCAAGTTATTTTACATTCGTAAATGTAAGTTTTTACCAACATGGAATGGACAAACGAAAAAACACTTGATTGAACAGTTGATTGAATTATATAGGAACGAAACATGTTTGTGAAATCCAAAGTTAAAACTGTATAAACTAATAAACAAAAAATGGAATAAGATCTCTACAGAGAGAGCACACCTCGGAAATGATGTAACTTATTGCAGATGTTGAAATTTTTAACAAATATTTGAAGCTTTCATAGGAAGTTGTAAGGAAGTAAAGAGTAGCAGTCATTCTTTAACCGTAATTGCTTTTTAAAAACTTGTATCCTCTCTATACTTCATTTAATAACTAGGAGGAGTAAATCTCAAAACCCCATTTACATAGAAAAAAGTAACTAAAAAATACACTAAACATTTTTAGCGGCAAATTTGAATTCTAAACTTCAAACCAGTCACATTTATGCAACCAACAAAACACCAAGCGTTTGAGTGTAGTATTCTGGAACATACCAAATATCTTTATGGCCGTTTATCTATACGTACATTGTTCAAAATTTATCCAAAAGACGTTCCTTGTGTTGACGTATTATATCCAACGGATGACATCGTACCATACCTTCTTCGAACTTAATATTTTTTGATCGCAACCATTTGAGCACAACGAAAAAGCGAGAAACAAGTTGACAAATTAGGTAAAGCACCTAACCTCAAACGTTAAAAACAATAAACGACAAAAACCAATTTTTTCGTCTTTGTAAACTTGACTGCGGAGCGACCAATAATAGTTCACTATTTTGGCGCGCAAAATTCAAATCACTCCTCCTAGTTATTAAATGAAGTATAGAAATGTTAGATCCAACCAAATTTAATAAGAATTCAAAATCTTCCGTTGACATTCTGCAGAAGTTGGTGATTTGGGCCAAATTGTCACTAATTAAGTCCATTAACAAAGCTTCCCCTCCTGTTTTGCTTCTTTTTTTAATAAATTAGTTTTCTAATTAATAAATTAGAACACCACACTCTCTTCTTCCTTTTTTTCTCGGATAATCCGGCAATAACTACAAAACTAGCGGCGCTAACTACATGTCTTTATTCGTATCCGATGTTGTGAACGAATGGATCATCGACGAACGCGAATGTTCGCTATAATTTAAACGCTCTAGTTTTATAGAGAACAAACGAACGAGCGAATTCCTGCGAATTCGTTCGTTTGTGTTCGCTCTAATTTAAATGCACCTTAACGGAATTGATTGATAAGCATACGATTTCAGTTGGAGATAAGTAATATCGTATCAATTAGATGATTCAAATCGTATCGATTTTGATCGAGGCAATTCGGTGGATACCCGGCTTTATACACCACGCGTCCGCCGGAACCTACACAATTAGTTCACAGTTAGGTATTTATAGCGGCGCGCGCCGTGACGGGCTTTAGGTAGAGAAACGCCATAAATTCCCCTTTTATTATTTACGCGACGCGACTTGGGGTTTATTGAATCGTCGACACCCTAAGCCTCACGAACTCGTTTAGGGAGCGAGCACAAAAGACATCTTTCGCCGATAATTGCGGCCCATTCGTTCCGAAAAGTCGAAGGTCTTTGCGGACATGGAAGTTAATCCGGCCGAATGGACACCCAAGTCCCGGCGCGCGCCTCCGAGGAAAGAAGTCCGAGAGTTCCGGCTTCGGGCGAAACTGCATTTGGGAATTGCGAACTTACCCCTTCGCGCCCCCGACGGACCGACTCCGAATTGGAAACTGTTTATGCAGCCGGGCGACGCTGCACAAGTTTTCTGCAGACGTGGACTTCAACCCCCCTTCGAACCTTTCGTATACCATTAAACTCGACCGTTATTGTCGAAAGAATCGGAAAGGGTTCCGAAAAATACAACCATTTAAACCGGAAAACTACCAAGTTTTTAAATTTGTCTTTGTTTTTAAAAAATAATTTTTTTTTAAATAATTTTTTTTAAATAAAAATGTAGTGGTTAGTTTTTTTAAATTTTATGTAGAATTCCATATTCAATTAAATGTTGAATAAAATAGAGTTGCTAAAGTCGCAGTACGTTACTTCCGGTTGGAGAACTGCCGGAAACAATTACGGGCACAGCGGTACGGACCGTTGGTTCCGCGAATCGGCCCCCGGAGGGGTCCGTATTAGCGCCACCGCGCCGTCCCCGGCGCCCCCACCATAATTTATGCGTATTTGTTTAGTAATCGGGAAAAATGGGCGGGCGCGGCGCGGCTCGTGTGCGACAACAACAACAACTGCAAAAACGGCGGACGGGGGGAGAGCGAACGCTCGCATATTTTAATTGCTATCGTTTATTCGGCTATCGATTTGGGGGGCGGCTGCAGCTCCGCAACCCGCCGCCGCCACTGCCGCCTCCAACCTATTGATGTACAAATTTAATTATTGCTGCATTACCGTGCAGAGCCCGTTATCTCCGGTGACCGGTCCGCGACCGTAAATGAAATTTAATTAAAATCGTCCAGTCGGTTTATATTTCGATTTGGAACTCTCTCTTTGAAAAATTTTTTTTTTGATTCAAGGATTTTTCAATAAAATAAATTTTTAACTTATTGTTAGATTAAACAAAGAGAGAATAACCTTTATTATCCGACCCGAAGATTTCTCCGCTAATATGTACATGCAATATTATTTACATAGTTTTACGATGTTTATAGCATACACAATAGAAATAGCAGTAACAGTAATATTAGATCAGTGTGTTAAACTTATTGTCAAATATTCGTAAAGATTGAGTCGTCGGTTTGGTTCTGGGTTCATGAATTCTATACATACTCTCTCTAGAATGTCTCTGTTGTGGAGTTTTTGAATAAATTTTACAAGGAGAGTGCAAGGTCTTGGGGTCACAGATTTAGTTCAAATTTTGTAGGATGGTAGATTTAGTTTCCCTGTTGATGAAAATATATGGTTGTAGGGGCCACTACTCAATGGCTCTTTAGATATTCACAATTGAAGATGCAATTCACCAGTTAAATTCTGGTCTGTAGCAAACGATTAAACATAATGGGTTTAGCGTAGCAGCAATAGATCGGTGTTTCTCGTTATTAGGCGCGGAATTCGAGTTCTGAGAGTGTCTATTTTCACATATAAAGATACCATGGGTGGATATAAAATATTGCGACATAGAAACATTTTTTGAGTGTGCACCGCACTTTGGATTTGTCAGTTAATTGTCTTTTGATCTGTCAAGACTTCAAAATTAATACAGGAATATGACTTGACATTATAACCTTTCTTCAAAAAGCCTGACTTAGGCCCGTTACTACCAATTTAATGCTATCCAAGGGATAGGCTATCTGTGAGATATAATTTAACCGATAGATAGGAGTGTGCCTTGTACTACCATGTTCATTTATCTAATGAATAAGCTATCTATAGGATAATAACGGAATCTAGGGACATTTTAGGAACTTGTTTTCATATGGTAACACTAAACGGTCAGAAGACCTAATAATTAGGTATTTTCAACGTATCTGTCAAAACCACGTGAAAACAGACGTAAACAATCGTGCTGTACCGACGTTGATCATTCATCAGTGGTCTATTTAACAGTTATTTTATGTATTGAATTTATCGTGAAAGTAGTGGTGACTATGTTTTCAATATTTGTTGTAAGACCTAGTTCTCAAATCCCATTGCCTGACCTTTATTTTAAGAAGAATCGTGCTGTAACCCCAAAATAAAAATGGAACAGGCAAAACGTCGTAGAAATTTTAATTTTGCAAATTCAGAGATAGAGTTGCTTATACAACATGTTATAAAGCATAAAAATATTCTTGAAAATAACAGAAGCGATGTCGTTAATTGGCAGAAAAACAAAAAGTAGGTACAATGTCATGTAAGAATGATTTAAAAAAAATTTATATGTTTATGTAAATTAATTTAATAGATATGGCTTGAAATAGCATAAGATATGACAGCCAATACGGGAATTGTACGTGAAGCAAAAACACAGAAGGCAAAATATGATCAATTTAAAAAAAGCGTTAGAAAAAAATTTGTGGAAATGAGGCAAGGCCTAATGGGAACTGGTGGAGGGTCCCAAAAAGGGGTTTTCTTAACACCCATAGAGGAAAAAATTAAAGGTAAATTTGTTTTATGATAATTAACTTTACTTATATATCTATGTTTATACAAACACCAAATAAAGCTATCCATTATGGTTACAATAAACTATCAGAAAAAAGGATAGAATTCACCGAGCTTCTAATAAAGCAAAATAAGGAGGAGCGTGAACACAAGATGAAAATGTTGAAGGAAGTGCATGAGAATTATTTATACTGTCTTGTTTGAAAATAGAAACTTTATTTTTATATTAAATTAATGTTGAAAAATAATTTGTTATTTCATTTTGCCTTTTATTTTCTGGATTCCCCCTTCTTCTGGAAGACGATTAATGTCTTCTGTTGGAATTTCAACATCAGGGGTTAAAGGTTCATTCATGTTTATACATATGTATAACAGCCGTTGCAATAATAATAGGTTGTATTCTGGAAACAAAGAATTGAACATTAGTTATTTATTTAAAAGATTGCAAGTTAAATAATTTTTATTGTACATACCTTTCTAATGATAACCTTAACTCTAGCCGCAAACATTTAAACCTTCTCTTCCATATACCATATTATCTTCCTACGACATTTCGTGTCCTTATATGAGCTTTGTTGTAAAGCTGTTGTGCCTCTGTTTATGGTTGATCAAGAGAAATCTCGTTATAAATTCCACATCAGAGTGAATATTAATGTGATCAATCCTCTGCCTTATAATTCTTTCCTCTCTTATGGGAAATAGGTCGTTTATTTCTTCCAACAGCAGCTCTTCATTACCCACATCTATATTATTGTTTATTCTTGAAATACTGATAAAATGGATATTAAGGCAGTTCAAAATTAATTAACTTTAAATGTGTACTTACTGTTTAAATTATGACGAGATTCTAAACTTTTCAAACTGTCAATGCGATATTTGAGGTTAGGTTTCTCACTTATCCCTAAGATAAAAGTTTAACAGCGACCCAATGTACGGGTTAAAATTTATCTCTAAGATAGCGTTAACTGCAAGATAAATGGAGTGGTAGGAACCAATTTTTATTATATCTATAGGATAAAGTTATCCACGACTTTAACTGTGACTGGTAGTAACGGGCCTTAATCGGTATAAATATGGTTAATTTTGATAATCGTTCCTTTATTGGAGTGATTTGCGCCCGTTCGTAAAGTTGTTCGTTGCTGACGTTATACAATGGATTATTGGGGTGTCTTATTTTATACATGTTATCATGGAAGGTTAGTTCATACCAGTTGGGATGTTATGTAATGAACGTTCTTTGTTCGGGGGTGACTAATTGTAAGAATTAGTTGTTGTGTAACGCTCCGGTTTATTTTTATGATAAAATCTACCTAAAAGCGAATCAGTTGTACCTTGCAGCTTGCGAGTAGCAGTCGAATATAATTCCTGCTTGAGATCAGAGTTGATTTTATTTCATTTGCGAGGCTCTAAAGCTAACATATATGATTCTCAGACAATTCCTTTCTGATTTGCTTATTACATCCGAGATTTTGCGACGAATTTGGTTGAAATGTGATAATAATTCACTAGATATCTGTAAATATTTTTCTATATCAATGTTGCGTGGATAATTGAAATTCCCTTGGTCTTGTACGAACATTAAATATTAACTTAAACTTAAGATTGGTACAGTTGTGATCAACTTCAAAATTTTTCGGGGATTATTTCCGCCTCCGCGTGCCCTGTAAGCAGCGGCCAAGCCGAACCCCATCAGAATTCAATTCGAGTAGATAATTCGGTTGGAGGAGCGTCGGGTGTACGGGCGAATGGCCATCATCGCTCTACTCAAACGCACCACTTAACCTATATTCGCTCCGCGCACAGGTGAGCCCGGTTCACACGCGCCGAACGGGAATCGATGGCGACATCTACGAAATGTACGCGAATTCAACACTTTTTTGTAAAAGTGTGACAAAATTGGAAAATCTATTAACACTCATCTATAAAATTATTATCAATAAAATTACTATTATGTTTCGACTTAAGACTATCGTCAGAGGTAAGTTGTTTTTAGACTTTTGAAGATGGCCTTTAACCGAAACATTTAAGTAAATTAATAAACTAGATATATGCCTTAATGCATGTCTTAATACACACTATTGAAAAAAAGAAAAAAATGGAACATAATCAAGTTTTTGTGATTATTTTTCAAAAAGAAATTAATCTCACAAAAATCTTGTTAATACGTCTCCTAAAAATTTGTTCGTCCCCATCAATTTTAAAGTTAAACGGACTCTCCCGGCCCCATTACGGGCTCATGCATCTTTAATGGCATCGGTAGTCGCGCGGCGGCGCTAAAAACTTAATATATTTTATTGATTCGCCCCCCAAACGAGGATTTAACGACATCGGACGTCGCTAAGTGGTGTTTGTATGGCTACCGCGCAATTAAGGGCCCCCGTTACGGGGCGCCGTCGTTGTATTACGCCGGAAGCGGCGTTCGCAACGACTCGAACCGAGTAATTTTTTAGAGTGGCATTAACAGGCCCGTATTAATCTTTAACGTATGTGAACGGTTTTTTTCCAAGTTCCGGAGTAAAACTAATCGCGGTGCCATCGTTCAACTTCGAATTCCGGGACAAGTCGAATTCAGTTAAATTGTCGACATTCTCAACGTAAGATGGGCGTCGCGACGCCCCATAAATATTTATAAAAGCCCAGTACCGACGCTATCAGTGTTTGCGTTCGGTTTGTCACCCGACTACGACGACGACTGATGTCGGACCGTCCATGAATAATGGAACGGCCCCGTAGCGGGGAAATACTACCGCGTCATCGGTAACAGTTAATTTACAAAGAGTTTACATTGTGTCTTGTGCGAGAACAAGAAGAAAGTGTCGGTCGTTTCCAACGCCCGTAAAATTGTTATTCCCCGGTCGCGAGTCCTTCATTGTTCATATCTTCGGGCGGCAATAACCGCTCGCGAAATTTTTACCGCCTCCGCCGCCTCCGCCACCTCCACAGCCTTGTAGAGCAGTCGGCACGAAATTGCCGTTCGCCGATAGGTCGTAATATGCAAACGACCGCCGCGAATTCGGAAATCTCCCCAGACACGCAATAAGAGTCGAAACGAGGGTAGGTGGGTTAAAAAGGGGAGCAGAAAGAGAGAAAAAGCCCACCATGCCGGTTGATAATAACCATTCGAAGTGGCGCAACAGCGCCTCTGGCGGCCTGCGGAGACACCTCTCAATTCGCCGCTGTATCGTGTATCGATTGTTTAACGTTCCTTTGTCCTGGGATATTGTCTGTTTGTCCTACATACACCCGCGCACAAAGCGCCCCCTAATGGAAGCTCTCGCCGCACCAAAGTCTAGATAAGACTTGCGAAAACTAATAATTACATCTAGGTACGTTTGGCCATCTATAGGGATCGTCGGGAACCAAAGAGATTTTTTCACCATCATCAGGGGAATCACCACTAAGAAAATTTTTTAATTTTGAATAAGTTTTAAAAATTTTGCAAAACTAAAAATCGCAATACTTAGGGATTTATCGATATAATTGACTTTCACGGCTGATGTTAAACTAAGATTAGAACTAACACCAAATCTAGAACTAGGAGTCTTCGAATTTGGTTCTTTTGAAAAAAATTTGACGTTTCAATCAATGTTAAAACCTTCTTCAGAAACGAGTTCGAATTTATTGATAATTTAACAAAATCTTTAAAAATCTTTAAACATTTACAAAAGTTATTTTAGAAATGAATGTATTTCGGAAAAGTTTTCAAGAAATTCGGTAGAGTTTTCATAAAAGCCGGACGAACGGACGGCGTGGGTTGGAAGTTGCGGTTACGGACGAGGATTCGGTGCCAAGTCCTGGAGCGGCCGCCATTAGGGTTTCCGGCACGGTCGGGCGCGTCTCGCTTCCACCTGAATAATTTTCAATTTGAGCCTTCTCCAGATTAAAACCCGACTAATGCCTAATGAACGGGCGCTTCCGCCAATTCCGTCCTCTCGATGTCGACGGCTCTTCTGGAATTTCGCGACGCGATTTCCGCTCAAATTATCCTGCACGACACCTTTTCACGACATTTATAATCTACTTGAATTACCCCAATGTAATCACCAAAGAAAATTATAAGAAAAGTTAACTTGAATAAATACTTTTATAGTTAGGAATAATAAAAAAAATTTTTTTATCCAATTAATCTAATAAGAAACTCTCGTGTAAACGGAAGGTACCAATCCACAATCAATTCCGAAAGAAGTTACTCCGACGATTGTAGGTACAGCCGGCCCAATCCATCTTGGCCTTCCGAGGTCATCTGCGCAGTGACAATAGGTGGGGGATTCTTAGAGAGCTCATTTGCGTAGTATACTCAACAGGGTACTGATCGTGTACAGATCAAAGCAAAAGTTTGTGTATAAGTGCGTGAGATAATATTTAAGTTCGAGATGGCGGAAAGTAAAGTGAAAAATAAGGTAAGTTCTTATTTATTTATTATTTTTGTTAATTGTTTTAGCAGATATTTTACTATTTGCAGCTTAAAATATGTTTGATTAATGGATTTGTTAATTTAAAAATAACTTTTAAACTTAAAAACCCTGAAAAATAACCTACTACAAAGAAATTCATTATTAAAAATTTACCTGTTTAAAATTTACAATACAATACCTGTACATGTTTTTGTACAGGTCAACTTTTGCAGCGCTCTGTACTTGCCGCTCCTATCTAACGAATACACCCATCTTTCTCTAACGATTTACTACTTCTTCGTCTGCGCATTTTTCGTGACCTTCATCGGCCAAGATGGATTGGGCCGGCTGTAGAAATCTTTTCGGAGAATTGTACTTTTCTAATAATAACAAAGGAGTTCCAGAATCACCCTGCGTTTAATAAACAATTTTATCTAACAAATGTAATTCAGAATAAGTTATATAAAATTTATTTAACTTACCTGGCATGTATCATCTCCTGGATTACTTCCTTCAGCGCAAATTTGCCAATCATCAACTATACCACGATTTAACCCTACATCTCTTTCTTTATAAAATCTCGAGCATGTTTTATAATCAGTTTCATTTAAAACAGCCTTTTTTACTAGGCATAAGTTTACTAGACACAATTCCATTGAAAGAAGTCTGTCCCCAACCGGCTGCTATCATTTGAACGTCAGGTAATTGCTTTAAAGTTGCCAAACAAGCTGGGAGGATAAAACCGTTAAAATTAACTTCCCTTTCTAATTTCAACAAAGCTATGTCGTGATATCTAAAATATCGGCTGTATTCAAGATAAGAAAACGTTTCGTTTACTATGTAATTTCTAGTAATAATTCATTGGCGTCGTCTAAATGAGATCTGATATCGAAATCACCTAATCTAACGATTTTTACAGGACCTCTAAAAATAAATTTAAATTTAACTTAATTTTTGCTAGTCTTTTAGATGACACAACACCTCTGTTGTGCCCACTTTGGGTTTTTTGAAAATGTCCGCTTTTCAAAGAGTTCAAGATTTTAAAGTAGTTGCAACAGGTTTAACACTTTTTTTCTAGGAGATGAACTGACCTTTTTTACATTTTAAATCCTGGTGCGTTTCTCAATTGATAGATTTTTCATTTCAACGTATTCGACATGCGAGGATCGTTTTCGGAACGAAAGCTCGCGGAAATGACGCAATAAATTTTATCTCATCCCGGCTCATATCGCGTCGTCGCCGCTCTTAAACTTTACAGCAGATAATAAACCCTTTATATCGTTCCGCAGCTAACTTACAGGTTTTACGCCTTCGGCGTTTGCTCAACGAAACTTTTCGTTCGCTCGGAATTTTTATAAAGTACATTCCTAATACTTATACAAAAAACAACTGAAAGAACAGACAAGAAGGGAAACAAGGAAGAGAAGAGAAGATAGGGAAGGGAAGACAAGGAAGAAAAGATAAGATAAGATGAAAAGATAAGGAAGGAAAGACAAGGAATAGAAAAGAAGAAAGAGAAAGCAAAAAGACAAGGAACAGAAAATAAGGAAGATAAAACTAGAAGATAAGTTAAGGAAGAGAAAACAGGAGGAAAAGACAAGGAACAAAAAACAAGGAAAAGAGAACAAGAGGGTAAGTTAAGAACGAGAAGATAAGGAAGAGAAGATAAGATGACAACACAAGGAAGAGAAGACAAGGAGACAAGACAAGTAAGAGAAGACAAAGAAAAGAACACAAGAAGACAAGGCAAGGAAGAAAAGACAAGGAACAGAAAACAAGGAAGAGAAAATAAGAAGGTAAGTTAAGAAAGAGAAGGCATGGAAGGAAAGACAAGACGACAAGACAAGGAAAAGAAGACAAAGATTCTGTTCCTTCTGTTCTGAGGAGTTCACAATAAGGAAGAGAAAACAAGAAGACAAATTAAGGAAGAGAAGACAAGACAAGGAGGAGAAGACAAGGAAAAGAACACAAGAAGACGAGACAAGGAAGTAAAGATAAAGACAAGGAACAGAAAACAAGGAAGAGAAAATAAGAAGGTATGTTAAGAAAGAGAAGGCAAGGAAGGAAAAACAAGATGACAAGACAAGGAAAAGAAGACAAAGATTCTGTTCCTTCTGTTCTAAGGAGTTCACAATAAGGAAGAGAAAACAAGAAGATAAATTAAGGAAGAGAAGACAAGACAAGGAGGAGAAGACAAGGAAAAAACACAAAAAGACAAAACAAGTAGGAGAAGACAAGGAAAAGAACACAAGAAGACAATTCAAGGAAAAAAAGACAAGGAACAGAAAACAAGGAAGAAAAAATAAGAAGGTAAGTTAACCCTTTATAGGGCAGATAATGAAAAATAAAAAAGAATGCTTTTTTTACATAAAAAATATTTGAGTCTTATAACAATACAATCAAATCCACCTGAACGGAGGTTTTTGTCTGGCACTAAGTGTTCTTTCGGAAAGTTTTTTCTATTTGACCTCAGCGTTCCGCATTCAAACAGTTTCCTGTCAAGAAGCTTTGATGATAATGAGAAACTCGTAAAGAAATTATCAAAATAATTGCAATAGAATTTGTTTTCGAAGGGCTTAGTCAATTCTAATACAGTTTTCTCGCCCAAAGAGCTCTCTTCGTTGTATTCCTTCTTGCCTTCATATATTGAGAAATTCAGTAAATATCGAGTCTGTAAACAACGGAGAGCCCATACCTTGATTCTTCTTTTCATTGGTTTTAGAGGCATATATTGTTTGAGATGGGTTCTGCCTTTGAAGGCAACCATGCTAAATCCACTGCTAAATTCCTGTATGGAATGTAAAACTTTAAAAATGAATTGTATTTGTCTCACTTTGAATAATTTATCATAATTTTGATCTCCCTTTTTTGGCATAGCTTGATTTTCATCTAGGTGTAAATAACGAAGTATCTTCAGATATCTCTTCAGAGGCATAACATCTGCTATTCTTGAATGATGAAAATTTTGGTCAGATGACCAATATAATCTTAGGCTAGGAAGAGAGTTGAAACCCATTACAATAAGTATGCCAAAAAATGCCTTCCACTCTTCTAAAGTCAGCTCCAGGGCAGTATTATTTTGTTGCGCATACCGGTTGGACTCGGTTATAATTATGTTTAGAAAGTCGTCACCCAACATACTGGAGAATACTGCAATCGGTGATTCGCTTGTAGAAACTCTAGGACCGGGAAATTCTTGAAAACTAGTATCCTGGAAAATGTGTGGTAAATAAGGTGCTTTCGTCCAGGGAAGGCCAGTATTTTGGAGTTAAAGTTTTTGTTTTAGCATTGACTTGCTGGCAACAGTAGCCATTGGTTCATCTTCATCCGATGTAAACTCACCTTGTGTTACAAATTGTCGACCCACAGGCTGACGAGAGTCAAAGTCAGGATATCGAATAGAATCATCGCTGTCGAAAGCCAAATCATCATCAGTGCAACTCGTAGGAACGGATACTGGTTGAAAATCCAACCGGTTTTCCTCTACCTGGCTTATATTTGCAAACTGGTTGGATTCGTGACCAGTGTGCGCTCGTACTATATACTAAGGATCAATTGGTCGAACATTAGACTGCTAACGCTTTCATAACACTTATTTCGTTACCTGGTTGAAATATCGACTAGTATCCTATAAAGGGTTAAGAAAGAGAAGGCAAGGAAAAGAAGACAAGGAAGAGAAAACAAGAAGAAAAGAAAAGATGAACAGAAAACAAGGAAAAGAAGACAAAAGAGAAGATAAGGAAGAGAAAACAAGAAGCGAGACAACTTGATGAAACGAAGCTATAATCCCCTTTCGATTCCATCCCATTGTTCGTAGGGATGCGAAACCCTAATATCGAATTGTAGGTCAACGAACCGCCTTTCTCTCCTTTCCAAACGACGGGGAACAATGGAACGGACGGTTTCAATGATTCCGATGACACGCACGTCGGGTAAAACAGTTCGATAAACGTAGATACTTTAAAAATTCATTAATCCGCCTTCGAAAATAGATTTACTAACCTAGAAACGCCTATTTTCGTTTCGGTTTGCTTATCTAGAAATCGTCTCGGATGACATATCACGATATGCGTCGACTTGGAAAAGGATTTTAATGAAATGAGGAAAGTTAATGAAGTATTGGTTCTTTTGGCATTTCGTGATTATGATGGTGAAATTATAAATGTCGATTTTGTGGTGATGTATCTATAAATTTAATTAGATAACGGTGTAATTATAAAATTTCTATAAAGATTTATAAAAAATTTCTTATAAAACTTTATATTCTTAAAGATTTTAATGAAAATTTAAGAAAAATTAAAAAAAATTTAAAAAAATTCTATATTCTTAACGATTCTAATGAAAATTTAAGAAAAATTTAAAAAAAATTTAAAAAAAATTAAAAAAAAATTTAAAAAAATTAAAAAAAATTTAAGAAAATTAAAAAAATTTTTTAAAAATTAAAAAAATTTTTTAAAAATTTAAAAAAATTTTAAAAAATTTCAAAAAATTTCAAAAAATTTAAAAAAATTAAAGACATTGAATTAAGAAAAACATTCTCCCAATGTAACACAACCTTTAAATATCCAACCTTCAACTAAAACCTGTACTCATTAAAGAATTCAAATAAAAACACTAAACAGCTAAACCTGAATCCTCTTTAGTTGAGTTTAGTTCGTTTGATTGTGAGTTTCGTTTAACATTTCGTTTAATATTTCATTTAATATTTCGTTTAACATTTCATTTCATTTAACATTTCATTTCGAAATGTCTTTGTTCTTATCGTATTTATTAATGTTAAAATTTGCTTTTATAACAAACGGTAAATATTTTTCCTTTACTGAAAATAAATTATTTGTAATTAAAAAAAACTTCAAATTAACAATTTTTTAGGTCATTTTCTCTTAGATCTTGAAGAAGATTCAATCTGTACTTTATCTAACGGTAATCAAGGGATATGTAAAAGATTAGAAACGTGTGATTCAGCCATAAGAATGTTAATGAATAAACAAAGACCGATTATATGTGGTTTTAAAAGGGAATTTCCACTAATTCCGATTGTTTGTTGCGCGCAAAAAAATCGTGTTGATCCTTTCATTTCATTAGGACAATTAAATAACACAAAGGAAAAATCCACAATGGAAATTATTCAAAAACAAGTTAATTTTTTAAAAAGTGAAAATCAAAATAATTCAAATAAAAAAAGTATACAAAGTGAGTTTTAATTTTTTTTATTTTTTTTTTAATTTTATGAAGTGTATTAATTAAATTTTTTAAGAATGTGAAGAATATAAAGAAATTTTTTATAATTCACCGTTAAAATCTACAACCACAACAACTACAACCACAACAACAACAACAACTACAACGATGAAAACTACAGTTTCACCAAATAATGACGACGATGAATTTCATATTTTCGTTGTAAACGGAACAGATTCCGATCCAAAAGAATTTCCTCACGTGGCTCTTTTAGGATATGGAAATTTAAATGATGTACAATGGTTGTGTGGAGGTGCTTTAATAAGTGAAAATTTTATTTTAACAGCTGCTCATTGTTTAACATCAAATGATTAGTAGGTTGATTTTAATTAACTCATTACTGGCCGCTAAAAATCCTTATTTCATCCGATGTGAAACCGGGCCTAAATCATTCAAATAATTTATTCAAAAACGAGTGTCCAATTTGAAAATTAAATTTCTAGTTACATATTATATATAATAAAGTTATAAGTTCGTCTTTTTTGTACACATTTAGTACTAATATTAAAGTAATGAATGAAAAATTCGAATTTTTTAAATGAAATTAGACGAAATTCAATCATTTTAGATAATTTTATATGAAATTGAACGAAATTTTAGACGAAATTCGATGGTTTTAAAAAATTTGAGACGAAATTTCACAATTTTAAGCTAAATTAAGTTATTTTTGTAATGAAATTCGAAAATTTTTGATGAAACTAAACGAAATTTAATAATTTTAGACAATTTTACACGAAATTTGGTGAAATTTTTGGCGAAATTCGACGATTTTAGGAAATTTTTGGACGAAATTTCGCAATTATAAGCTAAATTAAGTTATTTTTGTAATGAAATTCGAAAATTCTTGATGAAACTAAACGAAATTTAATAATTTTAGACAATTTTACACGAAATTTTTGTGAAATTTTTGGTGAAATTTGACGATTTTAGGAAATTTTTGGACGAAATTTCACAATTATAAGCTAAATTAAGTTATTTTTGTAATGAAATTCGAAAATTTTTGATGAAACTAAACGAAATTTAATAATTTTAGACAATTTTACACGAAATTTTTGTGAAATTTTTGGCGAAATTCGACGATTTTAGGAAATTTTTGGACGAAATTTCGCAATTATAAGCTAAATTAAGTTATTTTTGTAATGAAATTCGAAAATTTTTGATGAAACTAAACGAAATTTAATAATTTTAGACAATTTTACACGAAATTTGGTGAAATTTTTAGCGAAATTCGACGATTTTAGGAAATTTTTGGACGAAATTTCACAATTATAAGCTAAATTAAGTTATTTTTTTAAATGAAATTCGACAAATTTGAAATTTAAAGTAGTTAAATCATTTTAGATAGTTTTCTATAAAATCTGACAAAAATTCGATGATTTCAGAAGAAACTTCGAAAATTTTTTTAAATTTTTTTGGTAACAATTAAGAAAAAAAAATATCTCTTTTAATTGAAAATAGAATATTTTAGCTTTAATTTAAACCAAAAATCAATCTCTAATTCCAAAACATAAGGTCTTAGTGATTTTTTAAAGTTGGTCTATTTTTTAAAAAAAGTTGGGTTAAAACCGTTAAAAATTTTTACCAACCTTGGGAATTTTTAAAATTTTTTTAGTAATAATTATAAAAAATCTGCCTTTTTTAAATCAAAACAGAGTCTTTTATCTTTCATTTAAACTAAGAAGCATTCCTTAATCTTCAAAAATAAAGTCTGGGTGATTTTTTAAAGTTGGTCGATTTTTTTTTAAGTTAGGTTAGTCACCTGTCAAAAAATTTTTCCAACTTTAAGAATTTTTTTAATTTTTTTGATAATAATTAGAACTAACCTGTCTTTTTTAATGTAAAACAGAATCCTTGAAGTTTCATTTAAACCAAAAATCTTTCCTTAATCTTCATAAATAAAGTCTGGATGATTTTTTAAAATTGGGTGATTTTTTAAAAAAGTTTGGTAAAAATTGTCAAAAATTTTCACCAACTTTAAAATTTTTGTAAATTTTTTTGGTAAAAATTAGGAAACATCTGTAATTTTTAGTTCAAAACAGAATCTTTTATCTTTCATTTAAACCAAAAATTAGTCCTTAATCTTAAAAAATAAAATCTGGACGATTTTTTAAAGTTGATCGATTTTTTAAAGTTGGTCGATTTTTTTTAAAGTTAGGTTAGTCACTTGTCAAAAAATTTTCACCAACTTTAAATTTTTTTTTAAATTTTTTTGATAATAATTAGAACTAACCTGTCTTTTTTAGTTCAAAACAGAATCTTTGAAGTTTCATTTAAACCAAAAATCTTTCCTTAATCTTCATAAATAAAGTCTGGATGATTTTTTAAAATTGGGTGATTTTTTAAAAGTTTGGTTAGAACTGTCAAAAATTTTTACCAACTTTAAAATTTTTTTTAATATTTTTGGTAAGAGTTAGGAAAGATCTGTCTTTTTTAATTCAAAATAGAATCTTTTATCTTTCATTTAAACCAAAAAGCATTCCTTAATCTTCAGAAATGAAGTCTGAACAATTTTTTAAAGTTGGTCGATTTTTTTTTAAGTTAGGTTAGTCACCTGTCAAAAAATGTTTCCAACTTTAAGAATTTTTTTAATTTTTTTGATAATAATTAGAACTAACCTGTCTTTTTTAATTCAAAACAGAATCTTTGAAATTTCATTTAAACCAAAAATCTTTCCTTAATCTTCATAAATAAAGTCTGGATGATTTTTTAAAATTGGGTGATTTTTTTAAAGTTTGGTTAGAACTGTCAAAAATTTTTACCAACTTTAAAATTTTTTTTAATATTTTTGGTAAGAGTTAGGAAAGATCTGTCTTTTTTAATTCAAAGTAGAATCTTTTATCTTTCATTTAAACTAAAAAGCATTCCTTAATCTTCAGAAATAAAGTCTGGACGATTTTTTAAAGTTGGTCGATTTTTTTTAAGTTAGGTTAGTCACCTGTCAAAAAATTTTTCCAGCTTTAAGAATTTTTTTAATTTTTTTTGATAATAATTAGAACTAACCTGTCTTTTTTAATACAAAACAGAATCTTTGAAGTTTCATTTAAACCAAAAATCTTTCCTTAATCTTCATAAATAAAGACTGGATGATTTTTTAAAATTGGGTGATTTTTTTAAAGTTTGGTTAGAACTGTCAAAAATTTTTACCAACTTTAAATTTTTTTTTAATATTTTTGGTAAGAGTTAGGAAAGATCTGTCTTTTTTATTTCAAAATAGAATCTTTTATCTTTCATTTAAACTAAAAAGCATTCCTTAATCTTCAAAAATAAAGTCTGGACGATTTTTTTTTAAGTTAGGTTAGTCACCTGTCAAAAAATTTTTCCAACTTTAAGAATTTTTTTAATTTTTTTGATAATAATTAGAACTAACCTGTCTTTTTTAATGCAAAACAGAATCTTTGAAGTTTCATTTAAACCAAAAATCTTTCCTTAATCTTCATAAATAAAGTCTGGATGATTTTTTAAAATTGGGTGATTTTTTAAAAAAGTTTGGTTAGAACTGTCAAACTGTCAAAAATTTTCACCAACTTTAAAATTTTTTTAAATTTTTTTGGTAAGAATTAGGAAAAATCTGTCCTTTTTAATTCGAAATAGAATCTTTTATCTTTCATTTAAATCAAGAATTATTCTCTAATTCCAATAAATAAATCTGGGTGATTTTTTTAAATGTACTAAAATTTTGATATTAGGTTATATCAAACATTCCCATGTTTAAGATTTTTTTTCTAATTTTTTGATACTAATTAGAGAAAATCCGTCTTTTTCAGATTAAAATAAAATGTTTTAGATTTAATTTAATACAAGAATCATGTTTTTATTCCTATAAATAAAGTCTGTACGATTTTTTTAAGGTGCACTAAATTTTCGAAAAGTTAGGTTATGTCAATAAACATTCTCATCTTTAAGATTTTTTCTAATTTCTTTAATACTAGTAATATTATTTAATATGGTAGTCCTCAAAATATTTTTCTGCACATAAAGGCATCTGATAATATCTATACACGAAGCAGGTTTTTTTTCCTTTGTCGTCATTTTTGCAAACTTTGCAACGTTTCTGAGAAAACCTTTTTCCCAAATTATAATTTTTATCAATCTTTTTTATATCTCCTGAAAACCTGGTTGGTGCATCTTTACAAGAGATTATTTTTTATGGACTTCTGGATTTTCATCCAATCTTTAGCAACTTGTAGTAAATAAGAGGTAAATTTTATTTTCTTTGCTGATTTCAATTTTTTGTATAAATAATTGTCGCCTTCAGCCATTCGCAAGAAGTTTCAAAATCTACTAAAATTTGCTAAACTATGTGTTTCCCATTTTCTATAAAAAATCTTTCTAACCCTTCATCGTCTTTTCTTCCGTTTCTTTTTCGATTTCATGCTGATTCATTTTTTGTGCTAAAATAACACTAAAAACTCACCATAGCACAAGCCTCAATGAGTAATTGGTTTATGGTGAGCTTTCCACGATTAATTAAATCACATTTTCGATGATACTGCAATCCGTGTGAATGGTCTACGTTTTACTGCTAACAAAGTTTCTTCAGCATTTTCACGACAGAAAGTACAAAAGTACAACACTTTCCTTTTAACGTTTGATTATCTTTGCGATGTGCCTAAGCAAGCTAACAAACTGAAAACAAAACGAAACAAACTGAAAGCAAAACGAAACAAACTGATTGTGTAAAAACGTATTAATACATCAACGGCTTCTGGGTTGGGAAGAAAAAATGATGTATTATTACGTCAGCGGCTAGTAATGAGTTAAAATAAACGAAATATTTACTAATTAAGAAAAAAAAAATTTTTTTCTTAATTTTTTTTTTAGTGGACCAGTTAAAATAGTTCGTTTAGGAGATTTAGACATAAAATCCGACGCTGACGACGCTTATCCGAGACAATACCAAGTCGTACAAACATTCCAACATCCCGAATATAACCCAGTTAGAAAATATCACGATGTCGCTTTGATACGTTTGAACTCTTCTGTCGATTTTAATATTTATATAAAACCGGCTTGCCTTCACGTGGATAGAGAGCTGCCGATTGCACAGCTGGTTGCAACCGGTTGGGGGAAGACTTCCTTTGGCGGAGATAGTGCTAGTGTTTTACAAAAAGTCGATTTAAATCCCACAGATTATAGAAATTGTACTAAAACTTATAATAAGAGAATTGTTGGGTTGGATGATGGATTGAATGAGAATTGGCAGATTTGTGCTGAAGGTGCTTGGGAAGGTGGAGATACTTGTCAGGTAGATTAAAAATAAAATTACTTATAAATAAAAATATGATTAAATTATGAAAAAAAAAAAAATGATTATTATGACTAAAAATATGTTTAAATTTAGGGAGATTCAGGAACACCATTACAATACCTCGATTACACCGATGATCGTCTTTATAAAATCGCTGGGATTACCTCATTTGGAATTAATTGTGGATTAGTACCTGGTGTTTACACTCGAGTATCGTTTTACGTTCCTTGGATTGAAAATATCGTTTGGGGTTAACCTTTAAATAATTTTAATTTTATTTCTTTAACGTAAGTTTTTTATTTTAATAAAATGATTTAAAAACATCGAGATCCTGATGTTTTATTATACAGGGTGTCACAGAATAATTATTCCTAATTTTCGGAAATGATGGAGGACACTGAAATACACACTTTTTATTAATAAACTAGTGTTCGGAAATTTCTCGGTATCAAGATAAACTAAGGATCGCATTTAAATGCTCAGTATTTTTATACCTTATTGCTCAGTAAAAAATACTAAACGCTCAGTATTTAATTTTAAACATGTTAAGTATAAAAACAAAAAATTCTCAGTAAAATATTTGAAATGTTAAACATATAAAGCATAGTATGAAATTCAACAATTCCCAGTAAAGAATTACGATTGCTTAATGGCTATCAGTAAGATCAGTAAATGTGAGGCGCTGCTTTAACTGGTTGGTAACACTGACATCGGAGATCACCGTTTACAGTGCTCGCCGTGTGTTCATCTAACCTCAAAACTGTTCATCAAAATTTTAGATTAAAAATAAATGAAATACCTCATTACGAGAGTGATGAAAGAGAAAGTGAACACGAAGAAAGTGTTTTTTTTGTTCAGGCAAAAATCATCGATGACTTTGAGAATTTTTTTAATTTTTTTGGTAACAACTACAATTAATTTGATTTTTTTAACATAAAATAGATACTTTAACCTATTTCTATTCAAAAAATCTTTTCAAAATTTTCATAAATAAACTCAATGAGATTTTTCAAATTTGTTCAAATTTTGTTGAATTTTAAAAAAAAATCATCGATGATTTTGGGAATTTTTAAAATTTTTTTGGGAACAGTTATAGTAAATTTGGTTTGTATTGCATAAAACAGATACTTTAATGTACTTCTATATAAAAAATCTTTTCAAAATTTTCATAAATAAGCTCAATGAGATTTTTCAAATTTGTTCAAGTTATATTGAATTCGAAAATCATCGGTAACTTTGGGAGTTTTTTTATGTTTTCTGAGAATAGTTACTATGAATTTGATTTATTTAGCATAAAATAGATGCTTTAATGTATTTCTATTTAAAAAATCTTTTCAACATTTTCATAAATAAACTCAGCACGATTTTTTAAATTTGTTCAAGTTATGTTTATTTTGGGCAAAAATCGTCGATGACTTTGTTTTTTTTTTTTTTTTTAGGAACAGTTATAATTAATTTGATTTGTTTTATATAAAATAGATGCTTTAATATATTCCTATTTCAAAAATCTTTTAAAAATTTTCATAAATAAACTCTGAGCGATTTTTCAAAATTCTTCAATTTATACTAAATTCGGGTGAAAATTATCGATGACTCTGGGATTTTTTTTTTATTTTTTTGGAAAAAGCTACAGTAAATTTGATTTGTTTAGCATAAAATAGATACTTTAATGTATTCCTGTTCCAAAAATCTTTTCAAAATTTTCATAAATAAGTTCAGTGCGATTTTTTAAAAATTTTCAGGTTATATTGAATTTGGCTAAAAATTATTGATGACTTTGGGAATTTTTTAAATTTTTTCGGAAAAAGCTACAGTAAATTTGATTTATTTAACATAAAATAGATACTTTAATGTATTCCTGTTCCAAAAATCTTTTCAAAATTTTCATAAATAAGTTCAGTGCGATTTTTTAAAAATTTTCAGGTTATATTGAATTTGGCTAAAAATTATTGATGACTTTGGGAATTTTTTTAAATTTTTTCGGAAAAAGCTACAGTAAATTTGATTTATTTAACATAAAATAGATACTTTAATGTATTCCTGTTCCAAAAATCTTTTCAAAATTTTCATAAATAAGTTCAGTGCGATTTTTTAAAAATTTTCAGGTTATATTGAATTTGGCTAAAAATTATTGATGACTGGGAATTTTTTAAATTTTTTCGGAAAAAGCTACGATAAATTTGATTTGTTTAACATAAAATAGATATGTTAATATATTTCTATTTAAAAAAGTTTTCCAAAATTTTCTTAAATAAGCTCAATGAGATTTTTCAAATTTGTTCAAATTTTTTTAGGTTCGAAAATCATCGATAACTTTGGGAATTTTTTAAATTTTTTTGGAAACAGCTACGATAAATTTGATTTGCTTAGCATAAAATAGACGGATTAATGTATTTCTATTTAAAATTTTTTTCTGAATTTCCAGAAATAGCCTCAGTACGATTTTTTAAATTTGTTCAAGTTTTGTTGAGTTTTGAAATGAGCATATTATTTTTTTAAAAGTAGTTTCGATTTTTTACTGATTATTTGGTATAATTACTGAACAGTTAAGATTTGTACTGAACATTTGGGATTTTTACTGAGCGTTTAGTATATTGAGTCTGCATTTAACATTTTTAATGGTCATTTAGTTTCCGTACTGAATATTTATATTAATACTGAGCGGTTAGTTTTTTACTGAGCAATTAAATAATATACCGTGTATATCTACTTTACATTCAAGTGTAATACTAGGTATTTAATTTATACCCATAAACTAATATTAATCTCTATTATCTTCTATTTCGTAGTTGTCATTTAACGTCTGTCATAAATTAATCTTTTTTGTTAGACAAATTAGTGTTTGATTTAAAATGTATCATTTTACAAATAATGAATTAGCAGACATGCATCTTGCCTATGGAGCAGCTTACGGTAAGGCTAATGAAGCAAGGCGAATTTATGCGAAGTGATATCCGCATCGTCACATTCCCTGTCGTACATCATTTTCAAGATTGGATCAGCGTCTTTGAGACACTGGTGAATTTCAAGTAAAGAAAAGAGATTCGGAAGGCATTCGTACTGTCCGAAATGTTAATTTTGAAGATCAAGTTCTTCAACACTTTGAAAATAACCCAAAAATAAGTACTCGTGCCATTGCACAGACGATGCATGCAAGTCGCACATCTGTATGGAGGGTATTGAAGGAATACCAGAAGCATCCGTTTCACATTCAAAAAGTTCAAACATTAGTTCCAGCTGATTATCCCAACAGAGTTCAATTTGCCGAATGGTACTTGAATAAAATTACTGATGAACCAAAATTTCCTTGGAATGTATTATGGACAGATGAGGCATATTTTACAAAAAATGGCTATTTTAATACAGATAATAGTCACATTTGGAGCGAAGAAAATCCTCGTGCCGTTCATAGTTTATATCAATGGAAGTTTTCGTTTAATATTTGCGCTGGGATTGTTGATAATTATGTAGTAGGACCATATTTACTGCCTGCACAATTAGATGGTCATGTGTATAGCATTTTTCTTGAATATTCTCTACCAGAATTGCTTGAAAATATCCCACTTAATATTCGAAGAAATATTATTTTTCAACATAATGGTGCACCAGCGCACTTTGGATTAAATTGCCGAAATTATTTAAATGCACAATTGAAGGGTGGAGTGGAAGAAGTACCTAAGTAGCATTTTTATAAAATCTGCCTAATCGCGATATCTCGGTTTATCATGTTTGATAGCATGATAAATTCGCAATTAGGCAAATTTTATAAAAATGCTACTTAGGTACTTCTTCCACTCCACCCTTCAATTTTCAAACAGGTGGATTAGAAGAGGGGGCCGATTTCTTGGCCTGCACGTTCACCAGATACGACTCTAGTTGATTTTTTTATATGGGGTCATATTAAATCAATGGTTTATGAAACACCTGTTAATACAGAAGAAGAGTTACTGGCTCGAATTATTCTAGCATTTGACGATATTCGTAAACGTCATCAGCTATTTCGAAGAATTCGGCATTCGATTGAAAATAGTTACAAATGGTGTATCGAAAATGATGGTCGTAACTTCGAACAATTTTTATAAGGTTTAATACTCTACTTTATTAATAGAAAGTGTTTATTTCAGTGTCCTCTTTCATTTCCGAAAATTTGGAATAGTTATTCTGTGACACCCTGTAGAACAATTTTTAAAAATTCATATCTAAAAAACTAATTGAACCGACTTGAAATTTTATCAGGATTTAGATTGAAACTTAATTTTTATTTCCACCAAAAATAAAATTTAAAATAAAAATAAAATCAACTAGTTTTAGTTTTTCCCTCAGAAAAGAAATTCTAACCAAACTACAATCAGCTTTCATCCGGATTTTTAAATAAATCTTAATTCTACAACATTACCTACCTTTTTTTTTTAATAAAAAACTCAACCCCAAGAATAAAACAACTTTAATTAACTTGAACCAGAACCTGTAGTCATTGAAAGTTCAAATACACCTATAAAAGCATTGAAAGAATAAACCTGATCTCACTTTAACTTTGAACGATCCTTAAACGTGACAACATCATTCTACATTATGTTTTTACTATTATACTTATTATTTTCAATATTAACATTAATTACTTGTGATTCAAACAGTAAGTATTACTTTATTACTTCTATTTTTTTTAAGTTATTAAAAAAATTGACTTTTAGATTCATTTCTAAACGAATTCGAAGTAAATACTTTGTGTACTTTATCAAATGGGGATGTGGGAATATGTAAAAGATTGGATGAGTGTGATTCGGCTAAAATGATGTTAAAAAATCATCAAAAGCCTATTATTTGTAGCTTTGATAAAAATTCTTTAATTATGCCGATTGTTTGTTGCTTTCGAAAAAAAAACATTTTTGATTTACAATCAAAAGGGAGGTCATTATCAAAACCAAGCATAGAAAGTAAGGTTTTTATTATACTTACACTTACATTATTTTTACTTAATTAATTTAATTTTAGAATGTGATGAGTATAATGAATTAACATCTTTGCAATGGACGCTTTCAGTTTATAATCATGTCGCTGCTTTAGGTTATGGTAAACCTAATAATATTCAATGGAAATGTAGTGGTTCTTTAATAAGTGAAGATTTTATTCTTACCTCTGCTCATTGTCTTGATTAGTACATAAAAAACTTTTAGAAATCAAATTTTTTTTTATTATTGATTGATCTTTTTAGTGGCCCAATTGCTGTGGTACGTTTAGGTGATCAAGATTTAAGTTCTGACTTAGATAATGAATACGCAGTAAACTTCCAAGTCGCGGAAACTTATCAATATCCCGAATACGTACCGTTATTAAAATATCACGATGTCGCTTTGTTAAAATTAAATTCTTCCGTAAAATTTGATGAGTACATAAGACCCGCGTGTCTTCACACCGAAAAAGATTTATCGGATATGGAGTTAATTGCTACTGGTTGGGGAGCGACCGAAGATGGTGGAGATGGTGTTGGTAATTTGCTACAAGTTGATTTAAAACCTGTCGATTATAAGAATTGTTCTCAAACGTATCCAATTGGAACAGTTTTTTTATTTAATGGGATTAATGACGATTCGCAGATTTGTGCCGAAGGGGTTTTAGAAGGAGGAGATACTTGCCAGGTTAGGATTTTAGATGTTTACAACGAGATTTGAAAATCTCTAAAATAATAAAATCTGATGTCGTTAGATAAATCTAATCAATTAGTTGAAATTGCCAAAAATGAGAAATAGACAGAATATACCAACATGTAATTGTAAAAATTTTCAGGGAGATTCAGGAGGACCTTTACAATTTTGGAATGACACTAGCCTTCAATTTCAAATTGTAGGAATTACTTCATTTGGAATTAAATGTGGCTTAGTACCAGGAGTATACACACGAGTATCTTATTATATTCCATGGATTGAGAGCATCGTATGGCCTTAAAATGATGTCTCATTTAAACTTGATTTTTAATCCTTTTTTAATAACTAGTTTAGTTTTATTTTTAGTATTTTTCTAAAAAAAAATTTATTGTTTTTGGTTAAATTGATCAACATTTTAGTAACTTTGGTTGAAGCTTTACGAATTTAGTAAGTTTTTGGTGGAATTAAAAAAAAAAATTTGGTAAATTTTTGGTGAAATTTTTACAAATTTTGTTGTTTTTTGGTAGAATTATTAAAAATTTTAGTTACTTTGGTGGAATTCTTATGAATTGACTAGGTTTTTGGTGGAATTTAAAAAAAATTGGTAAATTTTTGCTGGAGTTTTCACAAATTTTATGTTTTTTGGTGGAATTTTAAAAAAATTCACTATTTTTAAAACTATTAAAAATTTTAGTAACTGATGAAATTTTTATGAATCTACTAACAAGGAGACCTCACGACTTGCCCGTCACCGATTTTAATGAAAGTAGTACCAATCGATAGATATTGGTACATAGTACAAATGTATAAAATATTAGGGCGCACTATTCAGCAGTTCGCAAGAAAATTGGTGTTAAAGTATGCAATCGGCTTATATCTCAATGATTTGTCATTTCCCCTACAACCCCCCAACAGCTAAACTGAAAATATACCGGCTTCCAAATCCGTAGTACGGTGGTTCGAATCCTGAATAATACATTTTAATTTTCTTTTTTAGTACAATATTCTAAGTTATTTTTATAACATGTTGATGTAATATTAAAATATTTTTAAAATAACATGAAATATTGTATTCAAAATAAAAATAAAAAAGTTATTGTTGGAGATTCGAACCACCGTACTATGGATCTGGAAACCGATATATTTCCACTATGGCTATTGGGGGGTTGTAGGGGAAATGACAAATCATTGACATATAAGCCGATTGCATACTTTAACACCAACTTTCTTGCGGACCGCTGAATAGTGCGCCCTAATATTTTACACATTTGTACTATGTACCAATATCTATCGATTGGTACCACTTTCGTTAAAATCGGTGACGGGCAAGTCGTGAGATCTCCTTGTAAGTTTTGAATTTTCAAGGTTTTAGTTGATTTTTAATGAAATTGTTTCTAATTTGATTGATTTTGGTGTAATTTTAAAAGAATTTGGACGTTTTGGTGGAATTTTTAAAAAATTTGGCTAGTTTTTGGTAGAATTGTTAAAAATGTTGACAATTTCGGTGTAATTTTTAAGATTTTTGTAAGTTTTTGGTGGAATAAAAAAAATTCAGTAAGTTTTGGGTGTAGTTGTTAAATATTTTAATAGCTTTGGTGGAATTTTTGCGAACTTTATTCATTTCTGGAGGAATTTTAAAAAATTCGTTATTTTTGGTAGAATTATTAAAAATTTTAATTACTTTGGTAGAATTTTTATGAATTTACTAAGTTTTTGATGGAATTTTCAAGGTTTTAATTAATTTTTAATGAAATTGTTTCTAACTTGATTGATTTTTGGTGGAATTTTAAAGGAATTTGGACAGTTTGGCGGAATTTTTAAAAAATTTGATAAGTTTTTAGTAGAATTGTTAAAAATGTTGACAATTTCAGTGTAATTTTTAGGATTTTTGTAAGTTTTTGGTGGAATAAAAAAAATCAATAAGTTTTGCGTGTAGTTGTTAAATATTTTAATAGCTTTGGTGGAAATTTTGCGAATTTTATTCATTTCTGGTGGAATTTAAACAAAATCAGTGTTTTTGGTAAAATTCATATGAATTTAGTAAGTTTCTGGTGGAATTTTTAAAAAATTCAGTATGTTTTTGGTGGAATTATCAAAGATTTTAATAGCTTTGGTGGAATTTTTGCGAATTTTATTCATTTCTGGTGGAATAAAAAAAAATCAGTGTTTTTGGTGAAATTTCTATGAATTTAGTAAGTTCTTGGTAGAATTTTTGCAAATTGTATTAATTTTTGGTGGAATTTTTAAAAAATTCATTATTTTTGGTAGAGTTATTAAAAATTTTATTCACTTTCGTGGAATTTTTATGAATTTACTAAGTTTTTGATGGAATTTTTAAGGTTTTAGTTAATTTTTAATGAAATTGTTTCTAATTTGATTGATTTTTGGTGGAATTTTAAAAGAATTTGGACATTTTAGTGGAATTTTAAAAAAATTTTGTAAGTTTTGATAAAATTGTTAAAAATGTTGACAATTTCGGTGTAATTTTTAGGATCTTTGTAAGTTTTTGGTGGAATAAAAAAAATTCAGGAAGTTTTAGGTGTAGTTGTTAAATATTTTAATAGCTTTGGTGGAATTTTTGCGAATTTTATTCATTTCTGGCGGAATTTAAAAGAAAATCAGTGGTTTTGGTAAAATTCTTATGAATTTAGTAAGTTTTTGGTAGAATTTTTACAAATTTTGTAAGTTTTTTGGTGGAATTTTTAAAAATTCATTATTTTTGGTAGTATTATTAAAAATTATAGTTACTTTGGTAGAATTCTAATGAATTTACTAAGTTCTTGATGGAATTTTCAAGGTTTTAGTTAATTTTTAATGAAACTGTTTCTAATTTGATTGATTTTTGGGGGAATTTTAAAAGAATTTGGACATTCTTGTGGAATTTTTAAAAAATTTTCTAAGTTTTTGGTAGAACTGTTAAAAATGTTGACAATTTCGGTGTAATTTTTAGGATTTTCGTAAGTTTTTTGGTGGAATAGAAAAAATTCAGTAAGTTTTGGGTGTAGTTGTTAAATATTTTAATAGCTTTGGTGGAATTTTTGCGAATTTTATTCATTTCTGGTGGAATTTAAAAAAATTCAATGTTTTTGGTAAGATTCTTATGAATTTAGTAATTTTTTGGTGGCATTTAAAGAAAATTGGTAAATTTTTGGTGGAATTTTTACAAATGTTGTAAGTTTTTTGGTGGAATTAAAAAAATTCATTATTTTTGGTAGAATTATTAAAAAATTTTGTTACTTTGGAGGAATTTTTATGAATTTACTAAGTTTTTGACGGAATTTTTAAGGTTTTAGTTAATTTTTAATGAAATTGTTTCTAATTTGATTGATTTTTGGTGGAATTTTTAAAAAATTTTGTAAGTTTTGATAAAATTGTTAAAAATGTTGACAATTTCGGTGTAATTTTTAGGATTTTTGTAAGTTCTTGGTGGAATAAAAAAAATCAGTATGTTTTTGGTGGAATTATCAAAGATTTTAATAGCTTTGCTGGAATTTTTGCGAATTTTATTCATTTCTGGTGGAATTTAATAAAATTCAGTGTTTTTGGTAAAATTCTTATGAATTTAGTAAGTTTTTGGTGGAATTTTTGCAAATTGTACTAATTTTTGGTGGAATTTTTAAAAAATTCAACATGTTTTTGGTGGAATTATCAAAAATTTTGATAACATTGAATTGTTTTTTTAATGGAATTTTTACGAATTTAGTAAGTTTTTAGTGAAGTTTTTCCAAATTTATTAATTTTTGGTGAAATTTTTATAAAATTTAGTGTGTTTTTGATGGAATTGTTAAAAAAGTTGATAACTTTGGTGGAATTTTTATTAACTTTAATCATTTTTGGTGGAATTGTTAAAAATATTGGTCATTTTAGTAAAATTCTTATGAATTTAGTAAGTTTTTGGTGGAATTTTTATAAAATTCAGTATGTTTTTGATGGAAATGTTAAAAAAATTGATAACTTTGGTGGAATTTTTATTAATTTTGATCATTTTTGGTGGAATTTTTAAAAATATTGGTAATTTTAGTAAAATTTTTATGAATTTAGTAAGTTTTTGGTGGAATTTTTAAAAAATTCCGTATGTTTTTGGTGGACTTATCAAAAATTTTAATTGCTTTGGTGGAATTTTTGCGAATTTTATTCATTTCTGGTGGAATTAAAAAAAATTCAGTGTTTTTGGTAAAATTCTTATGAATTTAGTAAGTTTTTGGTGGAATTTTTGCAAATTGTGTTAATTTTTGGTGGAATTTTTAAAAAATTCAACGTGTTTTTGGTGGAATTATCAAAATTTTTGATAACATTGAATTTTTGCGAATTTTATTCATTTTTGGTGGAATTTTTTAAAAATTCAGTGTTTTTAGTTATAGAATTTTAACGAATTTAGTAAGTTTTTAGTGAAATTTTTCCAATTTTATTAATTTTTGGTTGAATTTTTATAAAATTCAGTATGTTTTTGATGGAATTGTTAAACAAGTTGATAACTTTGGTGGAATTTTTATTAACTTTAGTCATTTTTGGTGGAATTGTTAAAAATATTGGTAATTTTAGTAGAATTTTTATGAATTTAGTTAGTTTTTGGTGGTATTCTTTAAAAATCAGTAAGTTTTTGCTGGAACTATTCAACATTTTGTAGCTTTGGTGGAAAATTGAAAAAATTTGGTACGTTTTTGGTGGAATTGTTAAAAATGTTGGTAACGTTGGTGGAATTTTTAGGAATATAGTAAGTTTTTTTAATTTTTACCAATTTTATTGATTTTGGGTGGAATTTTTAAAAAATTCACTAAGTTTTTAGTAGAATTGTTTCCAAATTTAATAATTTTTGGTGAAATTATATTCAATTTAACTAACTTTTGTGGAATTTTTATTATTACTTTTTTATTTTTGTGAAATTTTTAAGAATCTAATCAATTCTTGACGAAATTTTAATTTTAGTATATTTTTTAAAAATTCAGTTTTTGGTGGAATTGTTAAAAATTGCTTTGGTGGAATTTTTACAACTTTTGTTTTTTGGCGGAATTATTAAAAATTTTAGTAGCTTTGGGGGAATTTTTACAAATTTAATTTTTAGTGATATTTTCAAGAATTTAATTAGTTTTTAGTGAAATTTATTCGAATTTTTGCTCTGTATAAATTAAATATTTGATAATTATTAATAAATGTTAAAACGATCGTTTTGACATTTCATTTGGCATTAGCGTGGTTAGAATAATAAATAACGTTTATGAAAATTGAACTAATTGTTTTACCAGCCCAAATTACATTTTCTCTCATGAGTGAAAAACTAAAAATCATACAAACATCATTTTTGGCAAAAATGAAGAGTAAATTTCAATCTAAATTTTTATAAAATTTAAAATTTCTAGAGCAATTAGTTTTTCAGGTATGAATTTTTAAAAATTAATTAATCGATATGTTAAGTTGGGTTCGAATTACATTTAAAAAAATAAGATATTTTTGTAAGAATGTAATAATTGTAAAGACTTAATGAATAAATTTCCTTTTTCCGGTTCAAGAGTTGTTTTAAATCTTATAGACCTTGAGTGTATAAGATCGTTGGCGTTTAAAGTTTGAAGTGTTTTATCGGCCCAAATCGAGAATGACGGAAAACGGGGATTTCGTTTAGGGCTTAAATCGGTCGTTTTCCAAAAGAGCCGCGATTGGTATATAATGTTGCGTTATAAAGCCGTTCAGAAGGTTAGCCGGAAGCAGAGTCGCGGAGCCGGTGGCTTTTTGGACAAAAGTGCGTTCGAAAATTAACGAAAATGACAGGCGGACGATCGAGGATTTTAATTTCAATTAGGGCTACCACAACGTCGTTCGATTTTCAGAGCCGTTTTCTGGAAATTTTGTTTGGGTACTTTCAATTTTTGATAACAAAACTACGTTTTTAAATTTATCACGTAATAACCCCTTTTTACGAATAAACACCTTGAATTAATTCTGCATTTTCAAATTATGCAACCTCAATCCCCAACCTCCTAGAAAATGAAAAATCACACGCTGACAGGTGATTTTCTTTCCGGGCTCGTGCCTACCCCAAAACGAGTAACTTGAGCCGCCCGATTCTTTAAGCTCGCGTGTCGACGAAGGTTTTTTTAGGGTACGTAGACGAAAATAGGTTCCCGAAATCGCAATCCGCGTCGTATTAAACCAGGTACAGGCACGTGTCGTCGCTCGGGACAATTGCGCTCAGATTTCGTCGCGGCGTGTCACATTACCATATTGATGGGTATGCTAATCTCGTATTGAAGCATGCCGGTGACAGGCGTGTAATAAGGAACCGATTTAGGTGTGTAGCATTTGCATATTACTCCCTCTGGTGCGAATTAACGAGTCGGGTACGAAAACAGACGGTTTTTTTGCTCCTAGAAGAACTCTTCTAATCTGGTCTAATCTAGTTTAAAAATTGAAGACTAAATTTAGTAGTTATAAAAAATCTTTGATTCAATTCTAAATGGATTTTTTAAATAAATACATAAATGTTATTTTTTACATAAATTGATTGGAAAAATGAAATTTTAATTTAAGTAAAACGTTCATTGACATCAAAAAAAAATCAATAAACGAGCTACAGTATTATGTCCTTGAGCAAGTGCACACACAAACTGATGTATCTACACCCCTCATTGCGATTCAAGCTTCCCTCCCTCGCAACCGGGGAAAGTACCGAATGAGTCACCGCGGCAGGGTCCCTCCGGGTCTTTATTGGGTAAGGGTGGCCAGGGGTTGTTGGCGAACTGTACAAAGAACGAACCCAGTGTTGATTTGGTGTTGTGCTAGTGCAGTACTGTGGTCGTTTTAGTTTTTAGTTGGAATCGTTTAAGTGCAATAAAAGTACGAAACCTCAAGTTTTGTTGTTGTTAAAAGTCGAGAGTGGAAAAGGCTGAGCCACCGCATGTGTTCGTTAGATTAAGTACAAGGCAGCATGATTATAACGAAAATGGAACAGAACGGCGTCGTCAATACGACTGGATCGCGTGATGTTGTCAAATTGTTCGTCGGTCAGATCCCTCGTCATCTGGAGGAGGAGGACTTGCGACCGATGTTCGAAGAATTCGGGAAGATCTACGAGTTCACGGTTTTGAAGGATAAGTACACGGGCATGCACAAAGGTATGCCTTTTTTTGTCCTTTTTCGTCCTTTTTTGTCCTATTTTATCATTTTTTGTCCTATTTTATCATTTTTTTGTCCTATTTATCATTTTTTGTCCTATTTTATCCTTTTTTACTCTTCTTCATTTTTACGAACGTACTGAACTGGCGCTCCTCGTCCTCGAACGCCTCTTTCGGCTGTAAAACGGCGCGAGCCGAGGACCCGCTTACGTATATAAGTGATTTGCATAAATTATGCAAAACATCGTAACAGCTTGCAAGCTGTACGCCCGGCTCTTTGCCCGCTTTTTTTGCCGAGCCTGGATTTTTAATTAAACAACTATGTTGCGCCGCGGGGTGTAACGAACTAAAGCTCCGAGATTTCGCCCACACCCCGCTTTCGGAAGTTTCGCCGAAAGGTTCGATAAATTTATTTCCGGATGCAAATTTACTGAGAGAGGAAAATTTTTATTATTAATTCAAAAAAACTTGGGAAATCTTTAAATATACCATTATTTTTTTGTACTTATTTAAGAGAGGTCATTTATTTAAGATACATATATCTAAGATATTAGATTGAAGCAATGTAAAACCAAATAATTTTAGGGAAGTTTTATTATGGAAGAAGTTAGAGTCAAGGTTTTAAATAGAAAAGAAGAAATTGAAGGAAAAAAAGAAAGTTGTGAAAGAATAGAACTATATTTTGGCTGAAAATAAGTTGAGTTTGGGGTGAATTCGACTAAAAATAAGTTGGGTTAGGTTATGAAATCCTAGTTTTTTTGCTAGTCATCTTTATTTTGAATCATCTCTTTGTTTCGAGGATAGTGTTTTCTATCTTTTGAGTCTTTTGAGTTTGAGATACAAGATGGGCTTACAATTTCTATAAAGTTCATGATTACAGTAAAATGTAATTGACTAGTTGCTTCTTAGAAATCTTGATAAAAGTAAAATTTATTGGTTATCAAGTACAAGTAGAGTTTAGAGAGACGATTTAAATTTTCTTGCAATGTAAGTTAAATATAAAATATAACCTTATGGCCTAATGACACAAAAGCATGGAGGCGAGGGATGAATACCGTCATCCATCGTTGTGAAAGACGTAGTCGAAGGGTAGCGCACGCGTCCGTCGGCGTCGCGGCGCAGGCGTCGCCGTCGCTATCGCCCTCGTGGCTTCGTAGCACAGCCCGTGCCCGTAGTAAATTGCGCTCGCTCGGCGAAACAGCGTGCCATACGACGAATCGCCCGCGAAAGTCGTGAGGAAAGTGCGCCGCGGCCTTTTGGAATGATTCGGTGAGGAAAGCCCAGGGACAAGACGACCCCAGTGCCTGTCAACGGGAGGCCGCCGGACGGTTGCTGATGTTGCGGTGCCCCCCGCGCCCCCCGTTCTAGTAGTGTTGTTGTTGTTCTTTGTTGTGACACGGCTCTCTGTTTGTTGTTGAGCCCCGTCTCTGCCCCGTCGCGGGGTGCCGGCAAAATTTGGCCGTACGCGGCTTCAGGTAAGGCGGTTGAAAATTAATCTTAGACGAGAGCAAGTCTAAATGAAGCGAGGTTGCGACTAGAGGGGGAAACTAAGAGAAATCGTGTAAATTCTCTCCGAAATGAACCCGGAAGTGTGTAGATAACGTGTAACGCGATTTTCGATTTCGTCCCTTTTCTTGGTGGTCCTTTCTATTATTCGTACGATTTGAATTTTCTTACATTTGAGATTTTTAAACTCAATAGTCGAGAACGTTAAATTCAAACCCTGTTGCACACGATCCGATAGGAAAAGAACAACAGGTAAAATTACGGCCTGTATTGAGCCAATTGCAAGAAGCACGACGCGCCGTAGGGCTTCCGACACGTCCGGCACTTTATTTCTTGAATGGTTAAGCGGCGCCCGCACGCCACTGGTGGCAGTCGTCCAAGGACCGCCGAATCCCGCGGCTTCTGGCGACGAAACCGCCAGAAATAATGGGCGGTCCGGTTGCCAAAACGCCATTGTTTCGCTATACAGGGCATCGGTGAGAAATTAGCCGCTCGACTTTCATCCGCCGAATTACAAACTCCATCCGCCGAATTACTAACTTATCTTGCCAAAAAACCAATAAAAAAAGTTGATGTGACGTTATCGCCATGTAGTTATTGATTTCTGAACAACTGACGTACACGGTTTACTTTTTGATAAGAACCACCCCATTACCGGAGGTTGTTATCTAACCATCTCAAGGTTAAAACAAGGTTAAAAGAGTTGAAAGTTTCGTTTTGAACGGCATACAAAAGCTGCGGGTCGCGGAAAACCTGCTGTGGAAGATCGTGCACGGTTCCTGGGACGAAATAATGGTAGAACGACACGTCTTTTATGCGCGATCGCAACAAAAAGACTGGGCGAAGCCGGCGGAGCGTGGATCCTGCGAGAACGATAAGGCGCGGGGAAAAGAGGTGCAGGTGGGAGCCGCTGCCTCGGATTTCCTCTCCCTGAATACTAAGATCCGTATTTGCATCGGAGGCGCACTCAGCCAATTGCACCCTGTACCTGGGCGAGGGACGTCAAGATCAACTCGACTTACGCGGCGGATTCTACCGAGGAAACAAAAGGACGGCGAAGGGAGAGTCTGAAACCGCGATTCTGAAAACCGAACCCGCTACAGGGCAACGAGAATTATAATAACGGCACCGGGGAAATGTTCCCATTATTTATCGCAACCGGCGAAAAATAAAACCGACGATTTATAAGGAAATGTGGTTTGAAGAAGAACCAAATCGATTTCTTTACAACTCGACTACATCTTTCGTTTTTACAACCGTCGGAGGTAATAAGGTACCGGCTGCCGCTATTCTCCATTGTGGAAACCATCTCTCGAATACAATGCAACTAAAACTCGCTCTCACTCTAAGTGGGGACCCCAGATATATCATCTAAGTTCGGCTTTACTTCCGCTCTAAGCTTGATTTACCGGCGATGGTTCTCCCGCAAATGCGTTATTTCAATAAATCGTAGATATGGGGTCAATGCCAAACGGAATTTATCACGTTCCTTCGCAAAACTTGAACCATTAAAAATTGATTCGCATTCTCCAAACTTTTACTTCACTTTCATTACCGTAATATTCAAGATGAAAACATCCAAGTGATGTTTTAGTTTACTAAAACTAAATGTTTTAGTAAACTAAAACATCACTTATATTACGAATCGAAGTGAAGTCATGAATAACGAATCGAATCGATTTCATTAAATAAAACATCCCGAAATAGATCGAGTTCTAATCAACGCAAAACTAATACTCGTCGAACTAGATAATTGTCAATGTTTACCGGCGAATTAATCATTTATGGTGGCGCGTTCAAATTGTTAAATTGTTAACCGTCGGCCGTGGCGCCGATTGTTAATTTCCCCGGTTGACAGGGTCCCGGACGAGGGAGGCGGCCAATCAAAATCGTTTTCCCTTCGATTTTACCCCGTTAAAAAAAGGGGCTGTTAATAGCCGGGCGGCAAAGGACACGTATAGAGGACGTATTTAGGCTCGGACATTCCATTACGGTGATCGATATTTGAGCGAACGGGAAGGGTAGTTCACGTCGGGGTCATCACCGAGTCCTCTTTATGCTCTTCCCGACGGGGATCGGGGATGGAAAGTCGAAAGGGATCCCTCCCCGGAGAGAAAATGGACGACCAAGACATAGAATACTGAGGTATTCAAGGATCTTTTCGAAAAACCAAGAATCATTTTCTTTATTTGAATCAACTTAAATTAAAATCGATCTAAATTAAAATCAAAGTATTTATTTATTTGTAAAAAAAATCATTTATTTGTAAAAAAAATCATTTATTTGTAAAAAAAATCATTTATTTGTAAAAAAAATCATTTACTTTTTTAAAAACGTTGAAAAATATTGACATAAGTATCGTTTTACACGGCGTGTTAAATTTTCCATTAGGAAATTGCTTTAATTTAATGGAGAGGAAATTGTGAAATTGACGACGAGTATAGAGACGATCACGTTTTTAACTATTGATGAGGAAAAAGGAAAAAACTTAAATTACAAGTCTTCTAAAATTACAACTAAAGTGAAATAACACGACTTTAGCTAATCTAACGCACATTAGATTGATTAACACGTAAATTACCCCGATGGTAGAAATGAAAGAGGAACGATGATAAACTACGTCGGGAGATTATTCCTTCAATTATACCAACAGGATAATGCATCTTCCGGGCCGAGAGCCACAGGGTAATTAAATTACCCCGTACTTAATAAAGTGCGGCGCGAGATTAGGTTATCGATCGACGTGTCGTTGAAAAACGGCGTCGCAGTCGTTGGAGGGTCGCCGGACACGTCCAACGAGTCCAACGACCAAGTCGCCACGACTAATCTTGGTTATTTTCCCCGAATTATTTTCACAGTAGTTCACAAGAATTAAAGTAGTATTATACCTATAATATTACTTTTAAATCTTACAAGGAGACCACAAGATGTTGTATTCACCGATTTTGATCAAAGTGGTATCAATCGATAGGTATTCATACACAATACAAATCTGTAAAATATTAGGGCGCACTATTCAGCGATTCGGGAATAAATCCTTATTAAAGTTATTAATAAATTGCATTTCGAGGCCCAATAACTTGTTAGCCACTCCCGCTCCCCCTCCAAGCGCCGCCCACGGATGGGGTGGCATGCTTCTATTTCCAGTGAATTTCCAGTCGCGCGCTGTGCTAGTTCGAATCTCGCAATTTACCGCTTACTATCTCGTAATTTTAATAATAGAAATAGAAGCATGCCACCTCATCCGTGGGCGGCGCTTGGAGGGGGGGGGCGGGAGTGGCTAACAAGTCATTGGGCCTCGAAACGCAATTTATTAATAACTTTAATAAGGATTTATTCCCGAATCGCTGAATAGTGCGCCCTAATATTTTACAGATTTGTATTGTGTATGAGTACCTATCGATTGATACCACTTTGATCAAAATCGGTGAATACAACATCTTGTGGTCTCCTTGTTAGTGTTGCAGTGAATTATTAGATTATTTGATAGTCGTTTTTAAAAAACTTAAAAGCATTAAATCGTTAAATCATACCGAGTAAAAAAAAAAAAACTAGGAAAGGAAAGTATCGCCTTAATAAACGTGCTTGTTGCTGCCTTTATTAATGCCTACGACGCCGTAAATTGTTTTGCTCGACGCCGGATAACGATCTCTTTCCGACGTCGCCCGTTTATCGCGAAAATAATTTCAATCGCCCCATTCCGTCCCGTTCCCCGCGTAATTTAAATTGATCACAAACACTTAGACGGGGCTAAACTAGTTAAGTACCCGGCGGGCTCGCGCTATAATCGAACTAATTACGCAGGCAACCCTACAGCAATTGAACGCGATCGATTGTTGCATGTCCGGGACCTTCGACGTGCCGACGGCGCTTCTCGTCGGCGGAGGCGCCGCGACGCCTCTTCGACGCCCCTCTAATTAATTGCAAATCGAAAATCTTTACTATTTTTTTCCGAAAAGATTAAATAAAACGCATCGACACGTTAAAATCAATCTATTTGCTGGATCAATTTGAACCGATGATAGCAAAACCATTCCGAACCGGAATATCAATTACATTACCGACGTCCAATTAGCATTGTTAATAGGCCCAATGCAGTGCAAACGCGTTATTGACACGCGGAGTCCCTCGATAAATACTAGGGGGTGGAATTATCTGCGATTTCGGTAAAGGTCTCTTGATAATACACACATAAATACATATGTTGTGTCAGCTTATTATAAAAATTAAATTACATATTGAGAGGAATTAGGAAATTAATTCCGTGTAAAACAGACTTTAATTTTTAAACAAAAAAAATTTTTTTTGAAATTTGATGTTATATATACAAGTGTCTACATTAATAGGTTAGAAAAGAGAAATAAAATTGTTGGGAAAACCGGAAGCGACGGGTCGAAACAGTTGCAAAAGTATAAGATAAACTTCCTGAGCGTCGCGACGCCCGGAATGCAATAACATATGACGAGCGGGCGTAGCTGTCGGCTGTCTGCGATGTGACGGCGACGCTGAACAAATGACTAGCGATTCCTAGCCCGCTAGACAAGTTTTTGCGGGAGCCTTTGTGCGGAACGCGAACGAACACGTCGCCCCTCCGTTCATATGCAGAACCACCTACGGGACGTTTTGATAAATGGCCGGCAATTTCGCGCCGGGGGAGGAAATTCTTTCCGAAGGGCTTACTTTTAAATTTTTCGAATTTCGCGGTAGGTACAAATAATGTGTATTTTCGGGAACGAACAAAAAAAAAGAGTTCGGAAATGGAACCGAGGGTTCTAGGTGGTTAAGGGAATTCTTCAAAGGGAGAGTTTCCGGCCTCGGATCGAGTTTAATTGCGAGCCCATCGGTAATATATCGTGCCCCGTGAGGGGGCGATTGCTATCTACGTCCCGTTCTGCGCGTTAACCTACATACGATGTGCGTATTGTGTTACACAGCGATAAAAATAACGGATAAGGACATTCAACGATCCGATACACTGCAAAGGTATAAAGTGTAAAGTGACTATTTTAATTCTTTTATTTAGAGATCTATTCAAAGAAAATATAAAAATTCCAATGACTTTAGTTACAAACATCATTCAGTTATATATTTTATAACTCAATCGTCTTGAGGAGAATAAAATTTATAGTCCAAATTTATAAATACAGGTAGCCCTCCTCTAACACGGTATCTTATAACACGGTTTCGCTATAACACGATTCGTAAATTGCGGGAACCCTCCTACAACACGGTTTCGCACGCAATAAAAAGGTTGGTTTGAAAAAGTCAAAAAACTTTTTGCAATTCATAGCATAAGAATTCAAGGAGATTCTGCGTCGGCTAATCATGAAGTTGCTAGGACGTACCTAGAAAAAATTCAAAACATTATAGCCGAGCAAAGATACACAGCGGATCAGGTTTTTAATGCCGACGAAACTGGACTTTGGTGGAAAAAATTCCCAGAAAAATCTTTATATTGAAAAAAGGAAAAAGCTGCACCCAGATTTAACCACTTCGGTACTGACGTCGACTATAGTCGACGGCAACAGATGACCCTACATATGTATGCCGGCTGTAGAAAACGTTTCGCGGCCGATAGGCGCCGTACCGAAGTGGTTAAGGTGTCCAAAGATCGTCTAACGCTCCTATTGTGCAGTAATGCATCGGGGGACTTGATGACAAAACCCTTGCTAGTTTATAGATCTTTGAGTCTGAATTTAAATTTGGGTAACAGGTAATTTATTTAAAGATTGTTTTGTGCCAAGCGTTGAGTGTTATTTAAGGCAGAAAAATTTGAACTTCAAGACACTACTATTGTTAGATAATACTCCATGCCATCCACAAGATTTGACACATTTCAACGTCAAAATAGTGTTCCTACCACCTAACACTACTTTGTTGCTCCAACCATTGGATTAATTTCAAGAAGATCCTTTGTAGCGCTTTTGTATTTCGTCTTTAAATAAATTTTAAAATTATTTGATTTGGGCCATCTGTTGGAATCTGTCATTTTTAGATCCATTGGTTTTATTTCGCAATACAGAATATTGGTTGGTTTCTCAGATTAGTGCGATCGAAAGTGGTGGGGATTTAGTTCTTTCGAGTGTCGCAATTGTGGTAATTTTGCTCTCTTCGTTGTTGTGCTTTGGGAAGAGGCAGACGTTTCTGGCTGCGATAAAAACTACGTGGGTGTCGAAGATTCTAGAAGCGTCTCGTAGGTGTTTGGGAGAACTTCTAAAACGCAATTTTGCGGATTAACTTCACACACCACAAATTTAGTGCTGTATTTGTGAGTTATCGGATTGTCCGGATAATAGGGTTTTTACACCAGCCAACACTTCAAGCCGATTAAGATCGTAAGGCTTTTTATTTTTATTTTTGGATTCCTTTTTATTTTTGGACCTATATTTGGTAATTTCGTATAAATTTTGGATTGAAAATTTACTGCGTCGCAATTTTGAGTGGATCCCCTGGCGGCCATCTTTCTCTCATCATTACATTGAACGCTGTTAGAGAGACAGGGACGGAAGTACACCAGCCGATTTTAAGACGACGCACTTGATCGAGAGACAAAGAGAGACGACCAGCCCTGTGAAACCAGACAGAGACACCACCAACAGATAACCCAACGTTTTATATTTTTCTTTTATTATCGTTTTTTATTTTATTTGTTATTACAGATCTTCAATCCGAATAATATTTCAACTTGTATTATTCTAAATTTATTGAATATCATTTTACGAAACTGTTTTATGTACCTAATCGCTCAGAGAATTTATATCCCGATTTAAAATTAGACACATATTAGACACAGAAAGTGTGATACATATTTGACAACAGCTGTTATCATTTATTTTTTTTTGTGTGTTCGCGTTAATATTTAAATTTCAGGTTATTTGTTTTATAATTATTTAGAGCTACTGCAGCGATAGGGGTTTATTACCGTTTGTATAATATTTATGTGAACATTTCACGTGAACATTCTTTTCTTTTATTGTTATTATCATTTTAATCCCTTTCAATACAAGTACATTTTTTTTTTTGGCTTTTCAAAATTGTCTTTTATTTTGTTGTTGTCCTTCGATCGTGGATTCGGCGTGATCCTAAGATAAGTGAAGGGTTGGTAGGTATCGGTTTAAGTTCGTGGCGCCCTTTCATTTAACATCTGAACCCCCCCTTCTCCGCAGAGTGAATCGGAGCCCGGTCCTATCAACGGTTGTTTTGGCTTTTGAAACGAACTTAATTTTTATTTCGTTATAACTAGAGTTTGTGCGCTACACCTTGTAGTGGATTTTAGACGCAACCGATTTGAAATCAATTAGCGTAATGAAAGCTGGGAAACATCAACCTTAATGGACGTAATGGAAATACCTTGGAAGAAAATATGGCTCTGCAGTTGAAACAGAAAACATGCATGAAACATCTCAAAATTAAACTGGTGTCATATTAGAAATTGCTAAATTAATCCTTTAAAGTTTTGTGGATATGGCTACCAAAGACATTCAAGATTTATTAATGGAAGAAGTTGACGAAGCGGATTTGATGGAAATTGCATCCTTTGATGCAAATCAAATCCATTTTGAGGACGCTAGTTAATATAATAATTAATATATTAATCTACAATGACCTAGTAAAAACCAGCAAGCAAAGTTCGATACAGATTTTAAGAGGAGAAAACGGAATGTAACCCCTCTTTTTGTACTAGCTTTGGGACTCATGCAACACAATTTCACACAACACGGTTTTACAGAACACGGCATTTTCTAGGAACTTAACCCTTTCGTTACGGGTGCCGCCTATAAGCGGCGACCGCGCGACGATCTGTGTGTACGGGTGCCGACTATAGGCGGCGGCCGCGCGACATGTTGTGAGTACGGGTGCGTTTAGTGGCGTTACTCCAGCGGAGCGGACTGCCGTAAGGAAAGGGTTAACTACCGTGTTATAGGAAGGTAATTTGTAAACTAAAAAACGATTCATAACGACGTCCTCGAGAGTTACAAAATAGGCCTGTTAAAGTGATAAAAATTTAATATTAAATGACCTAAAGAAACCGGTAGGTACTCGTAGTAGTTAATTTGATTAAATTTCGATTTATAAAGGTATTGGGTTCTATATTTCAGTGGAACGAGGTCTCATCTTATTCGGTATTGGCCTCATGCCCAGCTGCCAGTAATAGCGGTATCCGCGATTCGTCTCAACCGAGCAATTTCAAATTAAAACCCGGATTAACCGGCGCCCGGGCGGCCGCGGATGAATTATTCGCCCAACGTCACGTTTCCACCCATCATCTCCTCGTTCCGTCCTCCGCCGGCCCCATTTCTCTTCTTATTCCGTAATAAGAAGGCCTTTCCCGCCCGTCTCGCCTAAACGATCGATCATCCCGACTATTTTCTTCATTTGGTTCGTCTTCAACCCTTAAATTTCCTCCTTCTAATCATTCCAAAATCTTGAAATGAAAATGATCAAAAATTTGATTTAATTTCTAGTAAACTCGACAACTATTTGAGGTATCCGCGGGTCAAGAACTCTCCGAATAATGTTGTTAATGCACATATCACATAGCACTGTCGAAGGGAATTCGAGCGATTGCTGTCGGATTGTATGGAAACCGATGAATCCCGACTTCCCTAATTCAACTTTTAAAGGCAAAATGTATACCGTTGTTACTTCCCCGAATACGGTTGTAAAACCGTCAGAGGCACGCTTAACTATCGCCGGGAAAGTAATATAATAAAATGGGGGCGAACTTTACGACCATTTTAACAGGGTCTAAACAAACACGCCTCTACGGTCGAACACATTACCTTTTAACCCTCGTGGTCCTTTAACCCCCTTGTTTTTATAATTAAATAAAGACAACTTGGAAAACTTAAACAAATTTATTTAAATTTATCTAAATTTATTTAAATTTGTAACGACGAAACACATTTCTGAGAAGAGAGTCCGAGCGCGTTCAGACTCGTCCGCCGATAGCCGTCGAAACAGCGCCAGAACCTTCTAGAAGCCGCCCAACGCTATATAAGCGCTTGGGCGAAAAAGACAAGTCAGTTCGAATCGGTCGGTCATCGTTAGTCTTTAGTCTAAACCCTTCTGGAGAGTGCGCGCTTTTCTTTCGGACGAATCCATACTTTCTATTATACTTTATTACTTTAATAATAAAAACGCAATAAATTTATTTAAAAAATTTATTTAAATTTTCAACAAATTCCAACTTAATCTACTTTCGAGATTAGAAAAACTAATGAGAGAAACTAATTTCAAACTATAAACTATTCTATTAATAATAAGTAATTTCAACGGGATTTGGTATTAATTTAAGCTTGAATTTGGTTTGTCCGAGGGATGTGGGTGGCCATTCTTTCGCACAATTACCCAAATGAGATCTGTGTTTAGTAGTAGGGCATTACGGGCAGGTCTCGATGGGATACCGAGCTCAAGTTGGCCACCGGAGGACGGGTTTCGAGTTCCGAGCGGTTAAGCTCGGCTCGAAAGCTCGCGTCGAGCCGAACCGGCGAGCTTTGTAATTAGAACCGGCCGCGCGCACCAGAAATTAGAAGCTGCTTCGACGGCGGAACTTTTCGATGGCTCGATGGCGAATTTATGAACTAAGGAAAGACGCCGGGAAGTCAAATAATACCGAAGGAATCGAACGGTGCTTGATTAAAAAGGATGGATTTTTTTTGGAAGAAATGATGGAATTTCTGGAAGCTTCCTTTTGGGGGGAAACAAGGAGGATTAAAGGGCGGCTGGGATTACCCGGGCGCCTCTATGTACGAGGGTATAAATTCGCGAATTTTTATGCGGGGGCGGAATTGCATATTTATAGCCGGGGTGCTTCGTGCATAGCGGGAAAGTTGCTAAACACAGCACACGCTCAGCTGAATTCAGGTGCGCCAACTGCTCGAGTAATAAATTCGGAGGAGAGCGGCGGCGGCGGCGGCGGCGTCCCAACTCTATCCTTGCACCGCGCCGCTTTTTTCCCAACAGTTTGTTGCTTGCGGCCGCTCCCTCAACTTATTTTTTCTTACCCCGTTGTGCTAATTTTCGTATTAAACGAGAAAAACGAGAAAACCGTCAAAACTAAGCGAATAACAAGAATTGAACATGGTCTCTAAGTAAAGGAGCTTAAAACATCCGACTTAAAACCCAACCCAACCCTCTCTTTTAAATTGCCAAAGTTCCGCGCCGTTAAGCGGGCGCAATAGGCGTTTTGCCGGGGCAGCCGTCGCAATTAAAACGGCGTCGTTATTAGGTGACGTCGCGACGAGGGATGGAGATTAGCGCGTCGCGTAAACTGCCGCTCTTTATTAGGGGGAAAGATAAAGGTTTCCCGGAAAGGAAAACAAGGCGCCATTGTCTTTGTCGTCGTCGTCGTCGTCGGGGAAATTGCTCGAAAAGATTTGGTCGGCGCGATTGCCCGATCCGAGCGTAAGAACTATGATTACGCGGTAATAACGGTAATGAACGGTCTCGTCTATCTCGTCGCTTCGCCGCCCCCACACGTGTTTTTTTAATCCCCCGGTGACGTAATTAAGGTAATGACCCCGGAATGCCCGTTTGAACGAAAATACCCGACCGCGCGGGATCTTAAAGAGGATGAAGGAGGCCGTTGCGTGCCCCGGATGCCTCATAATCTAATTACGCCTCTATTACCGTCGGCGGCGTTGCCAAATTGCCGGTCCGTACGGCCAAACTGCGCCTTAATTGTTTGCCTCGGTTTTTAAATCGTCAGAAATTTAATTTCTGCCCGGGCGCTCCCTCCGGTTTTTAATAAAGCGAATGTAAGCATTCCTCTATTTAAGAAAAAACGAGAAACGGGGCAAAAGCAGAAAAAACCGTCAAATTTTTCAAAGGAAGGGGAATCCCGTCTCGGATCGCAGGAAGCGAGTTGTATTGTCGCAGGAAGGCCTTCCCGCCAGCCAACGCCGCCACACGGGGGAGGTACACATTTTTCCGACCGACCACAAAGGAGACCCAGCACAATAGACCGACCTCACAAAGCAGCCTTTAGGACGGCGTCCGTCCGTCCGTCTGTCGTGTGATCACTTCCAGCGACCGGATTCTATTTACTTAGCTAGATGTTACGTCGATTTCTCGACTTGGAAAACACTTTATTTTCATATTATACCGAAGCTTCCATCCTCTTATATAATACTATTGAATGATAAAAGACATATAATACATGATAAAAGACATTAAAATAATTCCTTTTTAAATTACTGAATGTGACTATCATATTGAGTGAGGCTAGGCATGTGAATCAAAATTACAAAATCGAAAATGCTTAACAAAACATACATCGCGGTTTTCTATAAAATATTAACGTCGGTTACCGTGCAGTAAACATGGAATTCGCCGATTCCAATTATACAGGGCAGTCCGCAAGTTGAAAATTTTATGATCCAATCAATATCGGCGCGCCCCCGTTTACCGGCGGCGACCGGAAGCGGTCGCGACGTGATTTACGCGACTTTGCGCTGCCATAAATCGAAATAATAACATCTCGAAGGTGGTGGCTGCGGGAGCGGCGTGCAGTACCGTTCCTCCGCAAAACCGTTAAATTAATCCCCGCAAAGCGGCGTAATCCCGCAAAGTGAAATCCCTCGTATTTATGCGAATAATATTGCTCGGGCCGCGCTGATAGGGGATGGGCACGTCGACGGATAGGGTGTGTTCCGCACATTATGCCGTCTGTCAACAGAGTCGCGACGCGTCGCGACGTCACGTACTGCATTTCGCTGGCGTCGGTGGGTGTTTGCGCTAAATTTCGCGCGTGTTGATGTTTCATTACCGCTAGATGGAAAATTAACATTTTCAGGACAGGTTTTCGGGCGGCGACCAACTTCGAAATGGTCCTCCTGGACAAATATTATCGTTTTCGCGGTCGCCATCCGCGTGCCTAGCCGCGTTTTTAATCGATATTTCGACCCGACGCGACAACCTGTGTGCTGCCGCTCTATTGATTGAGAGCAAAATAAAAACGTCGCTAGTGATGCTGATAAACGTGTCCGGCCGCGCCATTATCTGGTATTAAGCGACAAAGGTCGTAAATTTTATTTCATCGATCGCCACGTCGCCTATATTTTCATTTTATCCGACTAGGTTGGGCGTTCTCACTACTACTAGGTACTATACCAACATATCCACATTTCCAACTTTCAACTACTCTTCTAACTAAATAACCTAAATACTTATAGATTTAAATTCGTCATAAGGCGAAAATTCACTATGACAAATATTAAACACTTTATTATATGTTTTGTCATGAAAAATAGGTGTTCCTTAATTCTGTCTTTTAAGATGTGCTCGATTTTTTTAAATATTTAACACTTTTAAGGAACAAAAGAAATTTTTATAACCTTCAAATTCGAAAATTTTGATTTGATTTTTGAATTTTTTTTTTTTTAATTTTTTGGTAATAAGTGGAACAAATTTAATGATTTTAATCAAAACTAGAATCTTTAAATTTCAATTCAACATATAAATTATTTCCATAAATCAAATTAAACTCAGTATAATTTTTTAAAGATGACTAAAAATTAATAAGAAAGGTTATGTTGGATTATGTAAAAATTTTTTAGTGTTTTTTTTTGGGGAATTTTTTTAATTTTTTTGAAGCCAGTTGAAACAAATTGCTTGATTTTAATGAAACATAGATATTTCAGTCTATCATTCATCAAATTTTTATCTCTTAGTTTTCATAAATAAATCTGTTGAGACTTTTCAAAATTGGTAAAACATTTTTTGGTTTCGGTGAAAATTCTTGGGTATCTTTGAAATTTTTTTAAATTTTTGTGGTGTCAACTAGAACAAATCTATTTATTTTAAGGAAAAATAGATATTTGAATCTATTATTCTTTAAGTTCTTTTCTGATACTTTTCATAAATAAAGTTAGTACGATTTTTTAGAGTTGACCAAAAATTTGCAAGGTTATGTTAGGTTCGGTCGTAACTTTTTAGTGTCCTTGGGAATTTTTTAAAATTTTTTGGAATCATTTAGAACAAATCTGTTGATTTTAGGGAACAATAAATATTTTAGTCTAACATTCTTCAAAATTTTAGCTCTTAATTTTCAAAAATAAATCTGCTGCGATTTGTTAAAATTCGTAAAAAACTTTGTTAGTTCGGTGAAAATGGTTCGGTATCTTTCGATTTTTTTTTTAATTTTTTGGCATCAATTAGAACAAATCTATTTATTTTAATGAAAAATGAACATTTTAAACTATCTCCGTTTAAATTTTGTTCTCTTAATTTCCATAAATAAATCCTGCAGAATTTTTTTAAAAATTGGTCAAAAATTGGTTAGGTTCGGTGAAAATTGTTCGATATCTTTTGATTTTTTTTTAATTTTTTGGTATCAACTAGAACAAATCTATTTATTTAAATGAAAAATGAACATTTAAAACAATCTTACTTTAAATTTGGTTTTCTTAATTTCCATAAATAAATCTTGTAAATATAATAAAGTTGTAACTACCAAACGTCAAATTTTTTAAAACCGCATCCCAAAAATTATAGTTGTCTTTGTAATTTTTTTTAATTTTTTTGGGTAAAGTTGGAACATATTTGATCGATTTAAGACAAAATAATTTTAAGTTTCATTTCACGTAAATAAGAATTATTTTCTAATTCTTATAAATAAGTTACGATTTTTTAAATATCGGCTAGAAGTGAATTTGTGCATTAATTTTTCAATGTAGAGGTTTGGAAAAATATTCGTTAGAAATTTTCTAGGTCTGGCAGGATGATGCTTTTCTAGAATCTTATTCAAAATAGAGTAGAGAATTATTTGAAAGAAACCGTATGAAAATCAGATGATTGATAACTAAGTTATGGAAGTTCAAAGTCAAAATTTCTAAAATGAAAATCGAAAAAATCTAAACGCAATTTTCCGGCGATTTTCCAGCGAAGGAATGATTTGGTACATAGATAAGTACCTATCAAAGGATTATAAACGTTAAAAATAATCAGAATTTACAATAAAATAAAAAATTTTTTTTTCAAAATTTTCGTTTAATTTTTCGATGCAGAGGTCCGGAAAAATATTCGTCAGGAATTTTCCGGGTGTGATACGATAATGTCCTTCTAGAATAATACTAAGAATTAAACGGAGAATCGTTGAAAATTTACTGCATGAAAATCGAACGATCGACGGTCACGTTACACGAGCTCAAAGTCAAAATTTCAAAAATGGTCAAAAAACCGAAAAAATCGAAAGGGGTTTATATGGAATTTTTCTCAAAAATTGAAAGTATTCCGATTTTGTTGAAACTCAGGTTTTTATATAATTTGACCATTAGGAAAATAATGGTGAAATTAATTTCCTCGTAAGTTCTTTAGTTTTTCTAAAAAATCGGTGAACATTTGCGAATTTTCAATGCTTCGATTTCATAACTAAATAATGGGATTTTTCGACGAAAGGACGTTTTTATGATACAGATAAGTGATTTTCTAAACGATTTTAAATAAAAATAACTGGAATTTGTGATAAAACGAAAAAAAAAATTTTATAAAATTTTCGTCTAATTTTCAATGTGGAGGTTCGGAAAATCGTTTGTCAATAATTTTCTGGAAAGAGTACGACAACGCCTTTTTAGAATCTTATTCAAAATTAAATGGAGAATCGTTTAAAACAGACCGCAAGAAAATCGAACGATCAACAGTTGAGTTACGCGAGCTCAAAGTCAAAATTTTTAAAATAGGTAAAAATCGATAAAATTGAAAGGGAATTTTGGAATTTTTCTCAAAAATGGAAAGTTTTAGATTTTGCTGAAACTCATGTTTTTATATAATTCAGCAACGGGGAAAGCGATAGTGATATTGGTTTTTCTCTAAATCTTTTGGTTTTTTAGAAAAAATAGCTAGAATTGAATTTAATTTGCAACGCACATTAATTTTACGATGAGGAGGTTTGGAGAATCATTCATTAAAATTTTTCTGGGTCTAAGATAACACCTTTTTAGAATTAGATTCAAAATTGAATGGGGAAATATTAGAAGTAATCCGTTTGAAAATCAATCAACAGACTGTTGAGATATGGGAGCTCAAAGTCAAAATTTTTAAAATGACTGAAAATAAAAATTACAAAAACTAAAAATTACAAAAAAAAAAATTAAAGGACTCGGATTTCGCTGAAAGTGGGAAAATGAGGTGAACGATAATGAAATTTATTTCGCTGTCTTTTGGTTTTTTGTCTTTAAAGCAGATTTCAGCAAAAAATTTCTTAAATAAAACTGTGATGATTTTTTAAACTTTTTTTAGGTGTTTATATAAAAGCTAAGTTGTGATTTCAATAAGACTTTTTTTTGTGATATAATAAATCTGGGGAATAATCTGATAAACATTTTGGGAGTGTTGGAAGGTGTATAGGTGGGCGTATAAATTCGTCCCCTCGTCCGTACGCCGATAAAACTCGAATCGCAATAGCTCAAGTGGATCGAGAGCCAGGAACGGCGCCATATGCCCGGTCGCAATAAATTCCCGGCCCATATTTCGAGTGACGGAGCGCGTAAATGGCTCCACGTGGCCGGCGGAGATAAGTTGCGCGATAATGGGGGCGAGCATCGCTGGCAGAGGTCCCGAAGACGGTCGAAAAGCCGGTAAAATTTGAATATCGCGCGTCGCCCCGAAATATTCGCGGCGACTCCCGGTGACTAATAACTAGACGGTGGCCCCCTTTTCCCAACAGTCCGAGTTTGCGCGCCGAGTTTCCCCAGGGATTACTACGAGACCCGGATAGCGGGGAAACTTTCTCGAATTTATACCGGTAAACATTTGCATGTTGCGGTTACGTGGCTTGCGCCCGGAGCACGCCATCGTAATTACTTTAATTGGACCTCTTGAGCATCCTTAATATCCTAATTGGACGTGATCCCGACGAGCAAATAAAAAATTCCTGTTCACGAAAAATTGAAACGGGAAATTGTTTAGTAATAGTCGACGATTCGAACCGGGGTTAGTTCGTATTTTCAAACTCTGATCTATCTAAATAATTTAAGCGGATAAATCGTTGGGGAAAAAGCCAACAATGCGTGGGGCCACCGATGGTCGTCATAAAATTTTTAATATCCCGGCGTAGACCGTGCAATTTTAAACATCCCTACCTGCGCGCTGCAATACATCACGCTCATTGGACGGCTCGGCGTAGTTTTACCGTTCGACCGAAAAAAAAAAAATACTAAAAAGCTCGGTCGAATCGAAAGCTCCGATCGCGACGCTTCCGGCGCGCGATTGCATTTTGACAAATGCGAAATGATAATTTAAATATAGAGCCTACGAATCGGGTGCGCAACGTCAGCGGACTCGGACGCCGAAAAAAGCGCCAGTTTTAAATTGATACCCATTTATATTGTGCCGGTCGGCGATATATTTAATTGGGAGCCGCACGGACGCGCGTAATTAAAAATAAAACGCCGCCACGGGATCGGGATGAGTTATATTTTTCGATATTGCGTTACGTGTCCGTCCCGGTCGCACACGGAATTGTAAATGATTGTGTGTTACTGTAAATTGATATTTGTTCAACGGCTGTCGGTTCGATTTAATGTTTACTATCGGTAATGCACGAATGTTTGCTCAGTAGATTTGTTGAACCTACCTATATCCCCAAAGCGCACCACCCATTATTTTAATACTGTTTGCAAGACGTCTATCAATTATTCATTATTCAACAGGCGTATGTTACATTAATTTATCTTTAATTATTTAAGAATTTATAAAAAAAAATGTTGGAGAGAGGTATTTTATTGTGAAAAGTAGTATTGTATCGGTGGGAAAACAAACTCGCGAATAAATCGCCTTATCTTGTAAGAGGAATTGATCAGACGAACGTGAAACGGGTTCTTGGTACTTGGCGAGCGAAAATCTCTAGAATCCGCGGATAGACGTGACAATTTGAAGGGGCGTCCCGAGGAGCGCCCGGCGAAGATGGAAGCTTTGTCGCCGGGAATTGGCCCATTTTGCACGAAATTTATGTGTATTGTTACAAGGGCCATTGTCGAAAAAGTACTCCGAGGCTGAATAGGCCCGGTTCCCCGGGAAAGTCATTTAACCCGATTGTGCTGGGAATCTTTCTAGTCCCGAGGCGTCGCGCCGCCGCCACCAACTTCGGTCTTTAGGGTAATTAAATTTCGACTGAACACTCTGTTACCCAGCCGCGTTAAATTTTCAATACCGTCCCGAGTATTAACGTTTAGACGACGTTCCTCGGTCGCTTGTATCAAAGTGTCCGTTTAGTTTGCGTCCTCGCTTACTTTGTCGAATTTTGCGTGGATTTCGACCTTAGACAGGTGTAAAACCGACGTAAAGCGCGGGTTACGGCTCGTTGTCATGTTTTAATAAAACGGGAAACCTTCCCGACTCCCGGACAGTTCTCGTTAACGTTTATTCCCCATCGTAAAGAGGACGACGTCGCCTCCGGAATAAAATTAAAGGGGTTAACTTCACATTGTAATTTTATATTAAAATATCTTATCTTTAAATCTTTTATTTTATTTTTTAAACTTTTTTAACAATTTTTAATTTTATTTCACTAGTGAAACCCTAAAGCTAGTTATAATATCGTCGGCTTAATTAGTAAATCACATAAGTCCATTTTTACTTAAAATGAGATTTTTTTGTAATTTATTGTAGAAAACAATAAACTATACTCTAAGAAGTTCGCGTGTACCTTAATATTAATAACAATTCAAAGATAATTGTTCTTCAACAGTACCCAACAACATCCTTATATAGTTCATTCGGTAATAAGAGGTTTTTTTGCTCTCCTACACTATCTGTGATTTGGGACTTATGTGATTTACTAATTAAGCGGACGATATATGAAGCGTATAAATGCAAAACCAGACATTTGACATTCGAATAGTTTTGATTAAAGCGCGAAAAACCTCTCACTGTCTTTTAAGCCACTCAATCGACTTGGTATTTTAACCAAAACTAGATAATACATCGACGCGTCTTTATGTGCTTTAAAGCGCAAGTCAGGCTTATGGTAAAAAAGTTATTTTGATTAAAAAAATGAGATTGTCTTGTTTTGCATCTACGGCTTGGAAATCTCTGCTTCGTGAACTGCAAAGTTCTGGATTTGGCGTTTCTGTAAAAAAACTAGCAGTATCTGCACTAATAAAATTTAGAATTGCGATAAAAGAGATTTTAAGGAAGCTGATTTTATTGAAAAAAAGTACAAAATTAGTTTCTTAGGTACAAATTTAAATTCGTAAATCAGTATCAGATTCATTATCAGAAAACACTAGTGTGTCATTTACATCCCCCTGAGTTTCCGAAGTATTGGCTGGATTGTCTTGAAAGGCGTTTTTGAAGAACTCCAAACATTCATCGTTTTCCCATTCTGCACCATAGTGTTTGGCTAGCAAAGAGGAAATGCTTCTTATCTTGTCAGGTTTAAGCCTTCTGCCTCAAACCTCTGCCTCTTTGTCTTGGCTTTTTCACGCTTGCACTCTTGCTTATTTGCTATTCTCTTTCACCCTTTGCCACGAGGACTTGGTTCAATGGTAATGTTGTTGAAGATAATCAAAACTCCGCAATACATTCGTTACCACGCTCTCGTTTAAACTAATCATACAAAAGCGAGCAAAACTAACAGCTACTTCAATGTCACGGCTATCACGTGAGGTAATGCGAGATCTGGATAGGTTCAAACACAAACGTCTGCTTTTATAGCTAACTACTTGGTGCAAATGTCTGCTTTTGCATTTAAAGCGGGATTTATTATTGCAATAACTCGCTTAAATGTACTGTTACGCTCCTGGGGGCCACAAAAATTGATTTCTTGCTAAATTTACAATACAGATCCGTGTCTAACTAATTTTTGAAGAAAATGTCGAATGTCTGCTTTTGCATTTATACGCTTCATATTAAAGTAGTAAGCAAGCAGCGCCTCTCTAAAAGAAGGCGCCGCAGGCGCATAGCTTTTTTTTAATAGTTTTTTTGGAAATTGCTTTCCGGGCGATCCAATGGTTTTACGTCATTCTGCCGACCATTATCTTCACCTCCCCGACGATTTTGGGGGGTCCGTGACCGATTTCGGAAAAACGGCCCTGAAAATCGAACGACGTTGCGATAGCCCTAATTGAAATTAAAATTCTCGATCGTCCGCCTGTCATTTTCGTTAATTTTCGAACGCACTTTTTATCCAAATAACCACCGGCTCCGCGACTCTGCTTCCGGCTAACCTTCTGATCGGCTTTATAACGCAACGTTATATGCGAATCGGGGCTCCTTTAGAAAACGGCCGATTTAAGCCCTAAACGAAGTCCCCGTTTTCCGTCATTTTCGATTTGGGCCGATAAAACAGTTGGTTCAATTTTCATAAACGTTATTTATTATTCCAACCACGCTAATGCCACATGAAATGTCAAAACGATTGGTTTATTAATAATTATCAAATATTTAATTTATGCAAAGCAAAAATTCGAATAAATTTCACTAAAAACTAATTAAATTCTTGAAAATATCATCAAAAATTAAATTTGTAAAAATTCCCCCAAAGTTACTAAAATTTTTAGTAATTCCATCAAAAACTTATAAAATTTGTAAAAATTCCACCAAAGCAATTTTTAACAATTCCATCAAAAACATACTGGATTTTATAAAAATTCCACCAAAAATTTACCAATTTTTTTTTTAAATTCCATCAAAAATTTACTAAATTCGTAAAGCTTCCACCAAAGTTACCAAAATGTTGATCAATTCAACCAAAAACAATAAATTTTTTTTAGAAAAATACTAATAATAAAACTAAATTAGTATATACTTAAAAATATAATTGGTTATATATATGTAATTATTATTTAATAATATTTAGATAAAATAATACAACATTAAATTTGTAACTATTAGTTTAGTATTAATTTACTACTAATTTCACTAAATATCTAAACGATGAACCTGAGCTTGACGTAACTCGCACTCGAATTAATTGCGTTTAAATATTAATTAACTCGAAATTAACATTTAAACCAAGAATAACATATACGCGTGCATGGCATTAAAATTTAAATTTCAAAATCAATGTGTAAAATAGTCCGGGGAGTTGAGCCGCCGGTTGGTTTCCGGCGTTTTCCGATTTAAAATGCTACCGTGTCGGGGGGGTAAAACGAAAACCACGAAATATGGAAATACAATCCCGTAAATGTATACGCGGCGCCGCGCCGCAAATTAGATAAAGTCCGCGTCATATCGCGGGGGGTGAAAAATTGAGATTCGCCGTGTCCCAAGAGGCCGGCGACTTTCCATTTCCCGTGGAGCCGGAAGCGTCGGAGGTGAGCGCGAAACCCTTTGCTGGAATTGTAAAATAAATCATTGTCACGTGTAAATCACGTGCGGGAAACCGCTCGCCTTCGAATAAGCCGGCGACTACAACAAACGTATACACGTAACGCGAGGCGTAAATTATCATTTCCAATGTACTCTCTCTCTCCGCGATATCTTCGGTTTCGAGCGCGGGGGATATCATAGAGGAGTTATATCGCGGGGCATTTATCATCGGAGCGAACCACCGAAAGCCGTAATAACAAGAAATTTAGGAGGGGCCCAAATGGAATTGGATAACTAACAGCGAGGGAAGCCGAAGACATGTATCATTAACCGACAAAGCAACAAATATCGGCTGACCGAGCTAGAAGAAGTAATTGATTGCCGATGGGAACGTGGGAAAGCCCGGCTATTCTATTTTCCACTTCTGGCGGCGTTTTTCCGAGCTATTAGTTATTTCCCCGTCCGTTCCCGCGCGCTCGCCCTTTAGGAGATGTGTTAATATCACCCCTGAGGGGGCCGCGTTTCCGCATGACTTGCACGTACTCGCCGTCTTAATGAAATATACGATATGTGTCTGGGAAAACAGGGCGAAAATTATTTTCGACAGAAACGTGATGAATATTATCTATCGTTGAAATGACAATAAAATTGTGTGTTAAAATTAAATAAAATTATTCTTTAAAATTAAATAAAATTGTTCTTTAAAATGACAATAAAATCGTTTGTTAAAATGAAATAAAATCGTTGTTAAAATGAAATAAAATCGTTTGTTAAAAACGAAATAAAATTATTAAAATGAAATAAAATTGTTAAAAGGAAATAAAATTGTTAAAATGAAATAAAATTGTTAAAATGAAATAAAATCTTTAAAATCGACGGGATTATAAAAAAAGAGCGGTTACCGTCAAAGTGAATCGATATCAATTGCAGTTGTTTGGGAAAAATCGAGTGGGATCCGCTAATTGAATGATACAAAACCGGAACGGACCGGATGGCATCGAAAAACCGGCCGGACAAATTGCCCTCCGGCAGAAAGTAATAGGTTCATTAAAAATCTCTCGATCGTTAATCTGAATCCAACATTTTTTTTTCTCCATTTACAACAAGGGAAATAAATATCAATTAGGGAACGTAAAGGTTTTGTATGTTTTATTTTTTTATGATTATTATCGTAGGTACATAAGTAGAATTTAAGTCAAGTGCTGGTTAGATGTCAACCAATAAATAGTAAGTAAAGAGGGTCGGTCAGCCTTTGATCGTTGTACTCATAAAGTTCGTATTTGAAAATTCCACGTTAAGCGGGCGGCAATAATTTAAGTCCCTAACCTTTTCCCGGCGTTTAATTCGATTTTTCGCCTGCTCGCGAGGGCTGTCAGGGGGCAAGTCGAGTGGGGCCCGTATCGCCGCCCTAATATCTTAAAAACTAATTTCCCTCTATCGCCCGGAATTATCTATGGAAGTCAGCCAAGAGTGAGCACGTATCGTGACTCCCGATACTAAGCCCTATTTTTACGATTTCTTTCCATTGGGGCGGCGGCGGTGGCGGCGAGGCCCCGCGCCCTCCGCTTAGATAGCGGTCGCAATTTGCATGCGGCCCGCTTTTAATTAAAATTCCGCGCGCAGAAATTGAATCCTCCTCGGAAATTTCACGCAGTTAATCGGGCCGAAGGCGACAAGAGTTTTCAAGTTTCGGGTCGGCTTTAAAATTTCGCCAACTTTCGAAAGGAAGTCGTTTAATGCAGTTTTAAGTTGACGCTCGGACCCGTCATAGGCGGGTTTGACGGCTCCATTGGCGTGCCCTCTTCTCCGGGCCCAGCCGCCCGGGGCCGCGCGTCTTCCACATCGCGATGTATCGATCGGGGGCCCTCGGGGCCCGGGGACCGGCGACGTGTTCATGCTTATTTAATGCGAAAAGTTTGGACCCCCGAGTTTCCAAACATTTTTTCTCGGGGGCGTCGCGGTCGCCAGATGGAATACGAGATGAAGTCGGTTTTGGTCGATATTACACACCGCCTAAAGACGTCAACGAAAACTTTTTGACAGATCGTTGATATCTTTGTTATGAAAACTAAAATTGGGTACGGAAAGTTTATATGAATCCAATTAATGAAAATCCATTGGAAGCGTCATCGCCAAAGCGACAATTTACGATCTCAATTTGGTTCGCATCAGTCACGTCGCGGCGATGCCGACGGTGAAACGATGCCAAGCCATCCAGAAGTGGAGATAACGTGCCATCGGCGCTTCTTCGTTGAGAAATGACCGATGATTACGGGCGCAGCCTAATTCCGGGTCGCCATTTGTCAATGCCTCGGACGATCCAATGAGCGTAAATCGGATCCGAAAACGAAAAATCCGCGAAATTAAATCATAATTTTCCCTTATATAACACCGTCGATGGCGTCGTCGGAGATCGCCGTTAATCGCGTGTCTCCATTGTTGGCGCCGGTCGATATCCGATGGGTCTTTTGACTGGAGAGGCGCTTTTTTCTGCTAAACGCCACTCCTCTTTCCAATTAAACTATCCCCGTATTTATAAGGAGGGGACTCGCCCCGGCGCCTCCACCTACTTCCCGGTGCCCTTCTGCTTCCAGCGCTACTCACTCGAGAACTGCAAACTGCGAGACAATAGTGAAGTTTCGTAACTGTGAGGCATACTTAGTAGTACAAGAGGTTTTAATCTTGTTTAATGGTGCGGTCGTCCCCGGGGACGTGGCCGTTTGCCGGAAGATCGCCGCGGGGCCGCGCGGAAACTGTTAAGAGATGGAGACGAGACGCGCTTTCTTTAACGGTTTAAGCGAAATATTACCGTTCGCTTCAACTCGTTAGTCGAGACGGTAACTTCCTCCCCGGGATTATTATTAACCTGCCCGAAGAAAATTGGAACCTCGATTCTGTTTAGACAGAAAAAAAAAATTTCTTTTTAATTCCACCAGAAATGAATAAAATCCGCAAAAATTCCACCAAAGCTATTAAAATATTTAACAACTACACCCAAAACTTACTGAATTTTTTTTATTCCACCAAAAACTTAGAAAAATCCTAAAATTACATCGAAATTGTCAACATTTTTTACAATTCTACCAAAAACCTACAACATTTTTTAAAAATTCCATCAAAATGTCCAAATTCTTTTGAAATTTTACCAAAAATCAATTAAATTAGAAACAATTTCACTAAAACCTTGAAAATACCATCAAAAACTTAGTAAATTCATAAAGATTCCGCCAAAGTAACTAAGTTTTTTAATAATTCTACCAAAAATAATGAATTTTTTAAAAAATCCACCAAAAACTTACTAAATTCATAAGAATTTTCCCAAAAACACTGATTTTTTTTTATTTCACCAGAAATGAATAAGAATCGCAAAAATTCCACCAATGTTATCAAAATTTTTGATAATTCCACCAAAAACATACAGAATTTTTTAAAAATTCTACCAAAAATTAATACAATTTGCAAAAATTCCACCAAAAACTTGCTAACTTCATAAAAATTTTACCAAAAACACTGATTTTTTTAAATTCCACCAGAAATGAATAAAATTCGCAAAAATTCCACTAATGTTATCAAAATTTTTGATAATTCCACCAAAAATATACTGAATTCTTTAAAAATTCCACCAAAAAACTTACTAAATTCATAAGAATTTTACCAAAAACACTGAATTTTTTTTATTCCACTAGAAATGAATAAAATTCGCAAAAATTCCACCAATGTTATCAAAATTTTTGATAATTCCACCAAAAACATACTGATTTTTTTTTAAATTCCACCAAAAACTTACTAAATTCATAAGAATTTTACCAAAAACACTGATTTTTTTTTATTCCACTAGAAATGAATAAAATTCGCAAAAATTCCACCAATGTTATGAAAATTTTTGATAATTCCACCAAAAACATAGGGAATCTTTTAAAAATTCCACCAAAAACTTACTAAATTCATAAGAATTTTACCAAAAACACTGAATTTTTTTTATTCCACTAGAAATGAATAAAATTCGCAAAAATTCCACCAATGTTACCAAAATTTTTGATAATTCCACCAAAAACATACTGATTTTTTTAAAAATTCCACCAAAAACTTACTAAATTCATAAGAATTTTACCAAAAACACTGATTTTTTTTTATTCCACTAGAAATGAATAAAATTCGCAAAAATTCCACCAATGTTATCAAAATTTTTGATAATTCCACCAAAAACATACTGATTTTTTTTAAATTCCACCAAAAACTTACTAAATTCATAAGAATTTTACCAAAAACACTGATTTTTTTTTATTCCACTAGAAATGAATAAAATTCGCAAAAATTCCACCAATGTTATGAAAATTTTTGATAATTCCACCAAAAACATACTGAATTTTTTAAAAATTCCACCAAAAACTTACTAAATTCATAAGAATTTTACCAAAAACACTGAATTTTTTTTATTCCACTAGAAATGAATAAAATTCGCAAAAATTCCACCAATGTTATCAAAATTTTTGATAATTCCACCAAAAACATACTGAATTTTTTAAAAATTCCACCAAAAACTTACTAAATTCATAAGAATTTTACCAAAAACACTGATTTTTTTTTATTCCACTAGAAATGAATAAAATTCGCAAAAATTCCACCAATGTTATCAAAATTTTTGATAATTCCACCAAAAACATACTGTTTTTTTTTTAAATTCCACCAAAAACTTACTAAATTCATAAGAATTTTACCAAAAACACTGATTTTTTTTTATTCCACTAGAAATGAATAAAATTCGCAAAAATTCCACCAATGTTATCAAAATTTTTGATAATTCCACCAAAAACATACTGAATCTTTTAAAAATTCCACCAAAAACTTACTAAATTCATAAGAATTTTACCAAAAACACTGATTTTTTTTTATTCCACTAGAAATGAATAAAATTCGCAAAAATTCCACCAATGTTATGAAAATTTTTGATAATTCCACCAAAAACATACTGAATCTTTTAAAAATTCCACCAAAAACTTACTAAATTCATAAGAATTTTACCAAAAACACTGATTTTTTTTTATTCCACTAGAAATGAATAAAATTCGCAAAAATTCCACCAATGTTATCAAAATTTTTGATAATTCCACCAAAAACATACTGAATCTTTTAAAAATTCCACCAAAAACTTACTAAATTCATAAGAATTTTACCAAAAACACTGATTTTTTTAAATTCCACCAGAAATGAATAAAATTCGCAAAAATTCCACCAATGTTATCAAAATTTTTGATAATTCCACCAAAAACATACTGATTTTTTTTTAAATTCCACCAAAAACTTACTAAATTCATAAGAATTTTACCAAAAACACTGTTTTTTTTTTATTCCACCAGAAATGAATAAAATTCGCAAAAAATCCACTAATGTTATCAAAATTTTTGATAATTCCATCAAAAATATACTGAATTTTTTTAAAATTCCACCAAAAATTAATAAAATTGGAAAAATTTCACTAAAAACTTACTAAATTCGTAAAAATTCCATAAAAAAAAACACTGAATTTTTTTAAAATTCCACCAGAAATGAATAAAATTCGCAAAAATTCCACCAATGTTATCAAAATTTTTGATAATTCCACCAAAAACATACTGAATTTTTTAAAAATTCCACCAAAAATGATTAAAGTTAATAAAAATTCCACCAAAGTTACCAACTTTTTTAACAATTCCATCAAAAACATACTGAATTTTATAAAAATTCCACCAAAAATTAATAAAATTGGAAAAATTTCACTAAAAACTTACTAAATTCGTAAAAATTCCATAAAAAAAACACTGAATTTTTTTTTTAATCCACCAGAAATGAATAAAATTCGTAAAGAATATTACGGTTCGCTTCAACTCGTTAGTCGAGGCGGTAACTTCCTCCCCGGGATTATTATTAACCTGCCTGAAGAAAATTGGAACCTCGATTCTGTTTAGACAGAAACTACGGTTTTACGGGCGGCCGTTTTAAGTACCGAAAGTTTATGGCTCGTAACGTGGCCAACATTTTAATAAATTTGGGCGCACGCAACGTGCACCGTTGTAAAGCGGCTGTTATTGGCAGTAAAGAGTGCCGTTCAATGAATAAGAAATTTTACAGTGGCGCTAAGCACGCGATAAACAACGCGGCGGTCAACTTGAATGAAAATAACGTGAGCTTCCGTTATTCGGTTCGGGTCAATACGGTGTGCGGTTCGACCGGCGGCTCGGTTGGTTCTCAGGCAAATTAAATGAATAAAATATGGCCCCGTCTCGTTCCGTTCGACGATCGGACCACGGATTTACAGCTCGCAAAACCTTTTTGCCTTCGTTTTCCGATCGGTTTTAATCGCGATTTACGTCCGGATTAATTGAAAATTCGCCTCTTCGGGATTCGTCTCCCGAAACTACAAATAACACATTCGCCACGTGGGTATCCACTTCTGCCCGCCCACCTATGTTTGTACAGCGTCGGTCTTCAAATACTGCTCTGGCTGCTGAACAAATATTTTCCCGGTCCGTACGACGTGCCTTCGCGAATTTACCAACCTCCCTTCGTCGTGTCCCGCAATTTACATTCCGCCATTCGAACTCGCTTTTCCACTACACAGTAACTATCTCAAGTGGAAATAACTTATTCATCGTTTTCAACTAGATACTATTTTTTAAAAAATAAGGTTTAACATTATTCCTTCCTGCAATTTGAAATCTAGAAGCAAATTAAACATATATTTTTCTCAATTTTGTTGAGTAGAATTATAGGATTCGTTGAGTTTATTGTAAAACGTGATTTGTCTACTAGGACACGATTAAGACTGTGTCGGTTGGAAAAACGACCGATCCGCGCGATATTTCCCGCACGGGTCGCTTTAAACCGGCAAATAAACGGCCTTTAATTACGATCGGTTCGCCTAAACTACGCAATCGAAACGGCGCAGTCAATCTTCGGCGCGGTCGGGTTTTTTTCGGGGCCGTTTTTCGACCGCCCGAAACGGCGTCCTGTAATTTCCGCTGTCGCTACTGCAATTGATTTTGTTACAGGTACCATTAAATCACTTTTGGGTAAACTCGCGTAAAAAACCTGACTCGGCCCGTTTTTATTTCCACCCCTAATTCATCCAGATACAACCGCGCCAACCCATCCAAACCAACGATAAATTTTCCCTTTTCCTATTCGATGAAAATAAAACATCAAAAATCAACAATTTTATTTATTTATCCTTAAAGATTCTTTTTTTCAAATATAAAATGGAAAACTAGATGTTGTCTAGTTTATATAAGCTGGAATAGTTCTTTAGTAGAATGATGTAATTGTAGTGGAGTAAAGGCGTCGCGACGCCACCTGATAGGCGTCGGTGTCACCGCAATAAGTCGGTTCGCGCATAAATTGCGGGCCATAAATCGGGGCAGACACACGCGGCGAGCGGAGTTCTCGCACGCGCTACGTATGTAAATATATTCGCAATATAATTCGGTAAGGCGGAGTTCGCAGGTGCCGCACGACGGCTCCCGCCCCCGTATATATTAGCACGTTAATGCTCGCGGGGCAGATAGAGTAATAACTGCCTCTGGGACGGTCTTATCTCGCCCATTATCGCCCCCCGGTCCGCTCCGGCGAGGTTGTTGCTCTATTGAATTGTCGGGGGTGGGTTCACGGCCGCCATAAATAGAGTCCGAGAACTCGGATGGAGTGAGGGAGCGAAATCTCCTTTGGTCGCGGTCAGCTCGAAGATAAAAGGGTTGAAGAACGAATTTGGATTTAAAAAATTTACAATTTTTTTTTGTCGAGTGTTGAGATGAAAATTAATTTTCAGCACAAAATTTATATTCCTTTCGCCGGTACTTTCCGGACTAAATGGATGTCATTTTTATGTCAAGCGAGCCGGGATGCACAGGGGTACACTTGAAATTTAATTAAACAGTCCGGAACGGGCTCGGGGGATTCTGGGGAGAAGGCTGAATCTGCGGGACTTGGACGGATATTAATCTTGACGCGCACCTTCATCGAGGTTTACATTCGCTCGGAGAGAAATTGTCAATAAAGGAGTAATTATCGGGCGCGATCGGTTGATCGAGCTACTTCCACAGTTTAACGCGGACGACGATGGGATCCCCGCAGGATCTATCCCAATTGGTGCAATCAGTGTTCCCGTTCCCGACGGAGTAAAAGGGGAGACGGCCCTCGGGCGCTCGGCGTCGGTCATCGAGACGCGCCGTTTGGTCCAGACGTGTCCGGCGTGACAAAGGGCGGGCACGAAGATGTCAACCGCACGCCGGCAAAAATACAAAGGGCCACGAAACAACGGAATAGGTAATACCGGGTTCGCCCCCGAGGGGCGGTCGGGGGACAAACAATCCCCCGTTATGTCAGGGCCGGTCCTTCCCTCTCGCTCCCGCCTCTTTCACGGATAGCGAATCAATAAGCCGGGACAGTGGATGGGAAAAAAGTGGACGGGGGCCCGGTTCAATTATCGATCAAGAGCCGGGACGTGTGCGTTCCTTCGCCCCCGGGGCTCGGGAAGAGTTCCCTCTTTTTGCCGAGGAGGCCCAATTTCGAAAGGGCTCCGCCGCCGCTAAGCAGGAAATTTGAATCGAAATGGATTTCTGTTCTCGGTCGGAGGTGTGCCCCCGTCAGACGAATTGGGCGTTCGGAAGTTACACGGAAATTTTCGCGGGATTGAAGGATCCTATCCTCAACGATAACAATTTTAATCTTTAATACGAACCTAAATATTATCTTGGAGGAAAATGGCAAGCGGGAGTTCGGTCAACTAAAAGTCATTTAAAGAAAGTTATGGGTTCGACCTTACTGACTTATGAGGAATTCGCAACAGTCCTCATTCAAATAGAGGCTGTTCTTAATTCCCGCCCATTAATTCCTTTCTCAGATGATCCCGCTAATTATGAAACTGTAACACCAGCTCATTTCATCATTGGATCATCATTAACAGTTGTTCCAGAGCCCTCTCTAGTGAATGTGAACATTAATCGTTTGAATCGATACCAATTCCTCCGTCGCCTAGTTGAAGAATTTTGGAGGTGGTCTACATCAAGTCTTTGGGCAAGAATATAAATGAGAAGGTCATCCCACTGATCCACCGGGCGACCACAAGTTTGTAAGGCGCCAAGAGACTCTTTAATTTCGGTTATGAAATTATTGAGATCTGCAGAAGACTCATTTTTAATTGGTTTTGCGGCAAGAAGAGTAGTTAAATGAGTAGGGGAGGGTAGGGCAAGACGGGGAAGTGGGGTAAGATGGGGTATTCGGTTTATACTTACAACAAAGCACTTTTATGCAACGCTAGAAGTAATGAGAACTTTCATTAGTTCCTCTTCGTCTTGTCAATTGATAAATAATAATGTAGGAAGTCGCATTGCCATGGTATCGAGGAAAATCTTGTTATGTCGAATTTTCTTATAATTTATGCATAATTTCATCGAGCGATAGTTATCAAACGATGCGGTGACATCATACAAGTGTTGGTTTTATGAAATTAGTAAGAACTGAGTATTAAACATGAGTACCCTTTTAAGTCCATTTCAAGTGTACAATTGTATTATTATTATTTTTTTGCAAAAGCGCCCAATGGGGCAAGATGGGGTACCCCGTCTTAACTTCGTCATTTAATGGAAGATGGGACAAGACGGGGAAGTCACATAAGATAGGGAACTGCGCCTTAGGAAGAAAGTTGAAAGACTTGACAAAAAGAGGAAAAACCGAACAAAAAGGAAAAATTTTATGATAAAACCCAAAAAACAAGAAAACGTAGAAAATTAATATGCATGTGTTAAATGATGATGTTAATGGGGCACTCCATGTTTGCGGTTTATGTGAATCTAATAAACACCCATTAATAATGCTGCCCTCCTAACAAGAAAGGTCCTATCTGCAATATTTAAGTTTTGAGCAAATCACGTTTTTCTTTCTTTTTATTGAATAAAACATGGTATTTCAGCAAACCATTTATATTTTATTTCATATATTATGGTGGAGAATAGAATCTAATTGCTAGTCATAATTTTGATGTACCTTTTCTTGATTAGGAGATTTTTGATAATATTATCACTTAGGACAATAAAGCTTAGTATATGCAATTCGGTATTTTCAAATTTTACCTGCTGAACTTGTCCTAAGTAAAAGTAATGTATTATACTGAACAATTTATTATATTTATCATATTTAAAAACTTAACACTTAATTTGTAAAATAATAGATAACAACAAGAAATATATTTGAAAGAATATTGAAATATTAATCCACTGCCGTATTAGACTTAATTGTCCTAACTGACATTACTCAACAAAAAATACTAGTTTAAATTGTCCTAACTGCATTTTTCAAATAAAAACGGACTATCATTTACCTTAGTTTATGTGGGATGGGACAATTTATGTTAGTAAATATGGCTTTTTATTCACTTAGGACAAAACATTTAGGCATAGAATAAAGCATTTTTAATGCAGATAGGACATTTTAATTTTCCACACATATTAATAAAATGTTTACGAACACTCCAAGCCAAAAAAGTGAATTTGCTAAATTTTGCAGATAGGACCTTTCTTGTTAGGAGGGCAGAATGTTAATTTAGTTATATTTTATCTTGTTCCCCATCTTACCCCACACGTGGAGCAAGATGGGGTGAAATGACTTTTTATGTTTAATCGTTGATTATGTTAAAATTAAGGAATTAGTATTCCGTTCTTCCCAAAAATCTTAAAGTTGAATCATCGAAGATTATATAAACTGAAAGTATTTTTCTCTATGAACGAAATTCTGGATTTTATTAACCTCCAAACCTTAAGTACCCCGTCTTGCCCCACTCTCCCCTATCGATAAGAATTCGAGGATTTTCATAACGCTCGTTCAACATATCTATTTATAATTTCCAAAGGGAAAAATATTTTTTAATTTTTTTATAACGTGGTTGCATTAATGAATTCATTACGTGAAAAATAATGAATTAAAAATGTAAATATAAACGGTTGAGGCATGTACAATTTCGCGATGGTTATTACGGGGTATAAAAACGCAGAATGTACCGAGCACGGTACTTTTTGCACAAGATAAGCCACTCAAACGTCCTCAAAAAGTTTCAGCAGAGAGACGTTCCTGTCGTACACACGGCTCGGCGCGCCCGTACAACTTGTTCAATTGGGGCGTCGCGACGCCAGGTGCGGCCCTTTACAAAACGGGAATCACATGTCGACGCCGCCGAGCGCCTTTACACTCGCTTTGACGCCGCGATGCCGCTCGCACAAATGGGGCCCACCGCGAAGAGAGATTTAAACCGCTCCGAGAGACTAAATAATTTCCACTCGTCGGCGCTTTATTATCATTTTCTTACCAAGTTTTCTTATTTGCAGGTTGCGCGTTCCTTACGTACTTCAGTCCGGAGAGTGCCGTTTGTGCCCAGGCCGCTCTGCATGAGAAACACACGCTTCCAGGGGTAAGTCGCTTGCAGTTTATCTCTCCTGGCACGAAGGCCGCACTTCTCGGTTCGGTTCGGACTTCGTCCCACTTGATTTGGGACCGCGTCCCTCACGTGCGCCCCAATTCAATTTTGATGTCCCTTCTCACTCCGTCGAATTCGACGGTAAATACTAAGAATTGAGAGGAATCAATGGATACCCGGTACTAAAACGTCAACCTAGATACAATAAATGTAACGCGAAATAATAATTTAAAACGCGTTTTAGGAAGTCTAAAACCGTATGCACGCCCTTCCGTAATCGCCGTAAATGAGGCACTTTGCGTACAGCCGCTCCTTAATAGTTGACGCGACGTCGACGCCGTTAGCAACCCAGAATTATGAAGTATTAGCTGCACCCATTAACGGACGCGTTTCAAAGCGGAGTTGGCCCTTTCATCGTTCCCGGAATACACACATACAGCCACTGTATTACTCTCGGCCCTTTAGTGACGCCGCGACGCATAACTACCCTTTGAAAAGAGATGCATTGCCTATTTTATGAACCGCTTATTATTTATTTTTCTTTGCTTTATATAATAATGACCCGGTCTAAAAACCTTTCTCGGGGGGATCGATTGAACGAACGCAAACTGGGGGATATCTGATGATTGCCACCATATCGACTATAGTTGCCCGACGTCGCCGTATAGATGGCGCGGCGACGACGCCGACTTCGTCGTAAAAGCGACGTAAACCGCGACGTGTTTATAGCGGCGACGCAGGGCCGGGCCGGGCCCTAAAAATTTATCGTCCGGCCGTAATGCGCGAGGTAAACAGCGAGTTTCTATTTTGAACGGGAAAAAAGGTCCGTTAAAGGCCAAAACTTGGATACGACCTTGAGATGAGAAAGATTGTGAAAGAATGTATACTCTCCGGTTTATTCAATTTCATTTCTAAAACGACACATTGTTGGTTTATACAATTTCACTCTAAAAACAAAGGCACAGGGCACGACCGTTTGGGTCCACACGCGTGCTGTTTAGTTTCAGTCATCGAGCCCGACATAAACATCACGTTCCGCAGCCGGCATTCGGGAGCTTGGAGTCAGTCCGCGCCCGAATCTCCTCCCGACGAAGTGCGTGTGCGTTTTCCGGGATACGTGCGCGTGTTTTTTTATAATAATAGTTTCGGTTTTTTGTTTCGAGTTCGTCACGTCGAGTAACTACAACATCCAAACGATGGATTACGACCTTTTGGTTTATCCGGATCTCTACGCCTATTACGACGGAACGGCGGCCGCAGCACTGGTCAGTTACGAATGCGTTAATTTACGAACCAGCGTGGTTCCTATAAATAGTTTAAATTTAGAGTAGAATCGAGAATTTCGACATGGCCGCGTTTATTGGGGAAATCTTTTCGGGAGAAAATTGGGAGAGGAAGTAGTCCGGGTATTTCCGTGGACATTAAGCCCATCTACGGGCGGCCAATTAAACAATCAACAAAGTTCCGGCTCGCTCATTATTTTTCTTCTACCAGTTACTAAATTACTTCTCCGGCTCGGCAAAAAACTTTCAAACTCGGATTTTGTCGAGCTCGCTCCTCGCGGACAAACTCCTCCGGCTTTTCTTCTAATTGCTTCCTTCTTCTACCGGCTACGATTATTTCTCCTTTTTTTTAAATCCTTTTTTAAGGTTGAAGTGTCCTTTAAGATTATCATTGCAAATTGAACTTACACCATTTTCATATACTTATTTATGGATATTTTTCTTAAAAAAAAAAATTAAAGTTTTATAACAGCTGACCGTTTGTCGATTCGTTGATCAATTCAGGAAGCTCCCCAAGTTTTAAATTAACCCGGACGAGGCGTACACGGGTCGCGTTTGGGATTCATTTAAATTTCAATTAAGGCCCTCGACGCGCTCGCCCCCGCCACACTTCCCTTAATTAAGGCCGGATCTGAATGGTTCACATATTTCGAAGCGGACCACTTCGGAAAAAATTAACAACGGCAAAAATTCAATTACGCGGTCGTACGGCGTAATTGTTTCCGGGGCGGAAACGAAGAGTAAAGACGTAGGTGAAAATTTAAAATCGCAAATCCTTTCGTTGACATCTTCGACGTTTTTACTCGAGGTATATTCTGGGTTTTATACGATTTGAAGGGCAATAACGGCCATCTGTTGTGTTATCGGTCGTATCGCGATTTATTCCGTCCTCCGGAGTGCGGAACGGTGTACCTTCGCGTGTAAGAGTTTTGTGCATGAGCGGCCCGTTCGGGAGGCGATAACTTTCCGAGCGACCATAAATAAGATTAGAGAGCGAGAGGGAAACCGGCCTGATTTAGGCATTAAGCCCCAAAGCTCACTTCCATTATCTTCAGGCTTCCGGGGAGCTTCCTTCTTCTTTGTCTTGGCGAGTCGGAGAGGTTCCCGGTAGGGCCGTCTGCGCGGTATCCGAAAACCATAACACCACAAATTGCGGCCGTTTGAACTTTCCCGCGGCCCTTTGTTACGCATTATTGTTTCCAACGTTGAAAGCGCCGAATAAAACTGCGAAGCACGCCGCAGTAAAGTTTAATGTCCGCCGTATATCGCGGACCTTATGCGCTCTCGCCGGCGAGACCTTAAGGTAAACGACTTTATAAGTTTTCCGGATGAGGTAGCCTCGCGGGGCTACGGTCGCCTCTTATCGTAAATCTCTTTAAATTTTAACGCGTTTTGGATAAGGCGCCGCGAGCCGAGCCGAGACAATAAAGATTCCATCCGTCTAACGGATCCCTAATAAAAATTAACGACTTCATTTTTTGATCGAATATTTTTCATGCGGGCGAAGAAAAAGTTAAAAAGTAAAAAAGTTTATATAAAATTTAAAATTCATCACGAGAAACGGTTCAGAAAGTTCGGTCTGGCGAGGTTTATGTAACCAATAATGCGAGTTTATAAGAATCCACAAGGAGCGCGTACCGGGTGAATTTTAAGCGTGTTTTCAGGACGAAACTTGCGCGATCCATCTTTGTATTACGGTCGAAAAACAGTTTTTTGCGGCCCACCTCGCGCAATCCATTTCAATTTGTTCGCCCGAAACTTGGGTGCATACGAATCCGGACGGAGCGTATATATCCGGGCGGCGTCTCTTCGGATTTATCACGGCGAGGCGCGTCGGATCGCGACCGTTTCGCACTTGCCAAAAGTTTTGCGGACTTGGCACATGCCGTCTCGGTTCGGTTCCCTTTGAACTTTTCGGTTAAATTGACGGTCTCGATTCACTCCGATCGATCCGCGCCAATATTTCACTTAACCGCCGACCGTTTTGGATTTGGTAATCAAAACATGTTGCTAAAGATAGCCCGATTCCAAAACTCGTTTCACACAGCCGCGAAAAGCGGTGAGGCGGTGGCGGTGGCGGCGGCGGCACACGTTCGACGCGGCGGTGGGCATGACTTCCATATCTCACCTATCGGCTGCCGTAGGTAAATATTTGAAATCGGGACCCGGCGCGGCGTGGCCTCTGTCCGTCGACGAGCCGTATTTGTTATTCTATCGGTGCCGTTATGTACGCTCCAAAAAGCTCTATCGCCGGCTACGGGTCAGAAATAGAAGCTATGCTGTTTATTGATTCAATATATAAATATTTCCTGGCCATGTGTGCGTCGGTTGCTCACTTGTATGTATATATTCGTTATACCAAACTTCTTCCTTAGATATTCATTGAAATACCTCATCTGCCCCAGTAGTTTCAAGCTATGGATGTAAAATAGAAAATTTGATTGGAATCAAGCGACGATGTCGATCATCGACGGGGTTATTCCGGGCGCGAAAGAAAGTCCACACGTGCGTGCGCGTATATAGGTCAAGTGCTTCCTTCAAACTGATGAAGTTAAGTTTTGATCGCGTGCCTTCCCTCGTGCCGCCGCCTGGTAATGTAAGAGACGATATTTCTTCCCACCCACGCCAGACGTTTACGAGCAAGTTCGTCGGGACGGGGCGGGGGCGCGAAGGGAGACTCGCAACCCGTCGCCTGATGGTGTGTTTACACCGCAACGTGCATCCGGTCGGCTGCGTACGCTCACGTGCAAATCCCACCTACATATTAGATAAGCCCTCGGTCGATACACGATAAGAAACGTCGAGTACAAGCGCCGTCATTTATTACGACCGACCCTAAACGGTTGTCGATTTTTAAAATTTATTTTAACCACTTTGAGAGATCGATTCCGGGAGTAGAAACCGCCCGCTCGCCCTCCGGTTAAGTGGCATGAAATATAAATAGCCCACCTTTGTGACATTCCGACCCAATTCGCGAATGCCGGCAAACTTAGTTACAGCTTCGGTGTGATACGGATGGTCGATACCGAAACTGGCGGCGCAATTGTTCGGCCCACATCCTCGGATCTCTCCCGTTCGGGCACGTGTACTCTCTTGTAATCTGCCGCCTCCGTCGCCGTCCACGGAAAATGGCTTGGCGCGGAGAGAGCGAAAGTAATGAAATATGCACGCTGTCAGCTCCCGGTGACGTCTGCCGTCCCCCATTGTGTTCCCCTCTGACGGGAAAATGGGTTAGGCGCCCCAGACCGTTCTCCGCTTGTCTAGTTTCTGCGATATTCTGCGATATCACATCGCCCCCGATATACACATACAAAACGAAATGTTTATAAATTCATAAATTCGCCCAGTTTAAATTATTAGAAATTTGAGATTTTCATATATTAAATTTATACAGTGATTCCCAGTAGAAATCGTAACGCACGGAGAGAGGTAATGCAAAATTCGTGTTTAACACAAATAAACACAGATCGGCATAAATTCGGTGAGGCACGCACACTTACCGGTATCGCTGTTAGCACCACAAACATAATTACGCTTTTATAACGGCGTTATTCGATAATCAATACCAACGGTTTATAATTACCGGGTCGGAACGCGGGCGCTGTTGCGCTTTTCGGCCTATTCAACGATTGATCCGGCGAAACAATTTCCGAAGTATTTACCACTCGAAGCGCTCACCCCTCGCCATAATCCATTCATAAAAGCGTTCGCGGAACTCGAATAGATCGACGTCGCGTCGCGTCGCTGCCTTATCGCGCGCCGCCGTCGGGACGTTTCCATACGGGGCCATTTCTTAAGGACATCAATCAGGACGCCGGATAGCCAGGGCTCGGTTATTGCGTCCCCGACCCGCCCCCGCGTCCCCGGGATGGATTTCGGGGGCGCCGCCGACGCCGCTCGATACATCTACGTGTCACCTTGACAGCCTACCAATGCATCATCCGACGCCGGTTGCACAATATTGGATATGCAATAGCGCATGTAATCATAATGGCACATCTGATGCGAACGCCGAAGAGTGCCTTTGCATCCTACGCCGGTGCATTATAGCCGTTGGCTTGTAAAAACTTGCGAAAGATTTATGAAGGAATTCACAATTACCCCCGGGGTGGGAATCGCGACTCATCTTCGTTCATTTTTATGGTGCGATTTTCCAATTTTTGTAAATTTTCTAAAAGGTACCGTTAAATACGTCCGTCCTTCCTGGAAGTTCGAAAAGGGAGAAGTTCCTTTCCCCGTTCAGACTTGTTCTCGCGGAATTGGGCGATCTGGGAAATAGCGCCGTCATCGGGTTTTTGCGCACTGACTTCGGAACGCCGACGTCTGGATGGTTTCCTGGGAAACCTAATTTTCGGCCGAATCAACGCGATAAATTGCCATTAGGGAGAAATGTTCAATTTAGAAATGCGTTCACTTTAAGATTTTTACGTTATTCCAGAAAAAGACTTTGATAACACAAAATCATTTCGATTTTTTTTTTATGAAACGACCTACTCTTCCCATCCAAGGTTCCCCCTTTTATTTATGACACCCGAATCTGCCATAAATCCCTCCCCCGGCTTGTTTTGTACAGTCACGGCCGGATGCTGACGAAAGCAGATCCCGTAGCGGCTTATTTATACGGTATTTAAGATGAAAAGCTCGCCATCCGATCGCGATCGAACGTAATAAGCCGTAACATTGTTAACGAGCCGTGCGATTTTCGAAAATTCCGGCGATCGATCGATCCGCGACGACCGACAATTCCTTCAGGTCTTCCGCCCTTAATATTTAAACCGGGAAGTTTGAGCTTTAAGGACCCGCCGGGGACGCGACTTCCGCGAAGAGCCTCTCCCGTCGGGAATGTAAAATGTTTAAAGGAATATCTAGGAATATTGTCCCGTCGGTAGGAATTTCATCAGAGTTATGGCCTTTTAGGGGGCCGACGCTCTCTGAAAGGTCCCATTGATTGCGATGAGATCTTTTTCAGCGGCGGACGTGGCGTTTTCGCCCGTGCAAGTCACGTCTCGCGCTGTTTACTTAGTAACCCGGCCATCGGGCGCTCGGTACATATTTATTCGCCTCTTGTGCCGCTAATTCGATCTCGTTTTTTCGCCTTTCCTTGTTTTTACGATCTCCAGAGGCCGTCGCGCGACCTGAATGCTGATTTTTCTACCAGCGCGCGAATTAAAAGCTTGCGGCGACTTGTTCATCAACAATGTTGATGAGCTCGTGGAGTAATCTAGTTTTTAATCTTTTTTGTATTGCGAGGATTATTTACAACAAGATTCGCCAATTATTAAAGGAATTAAGTTTAATAATTAGACTGGAAATCGACAATAATTATCATCTCGCTCCACATGGAGTAATCCCGAGCCGCAGAAATGGTCCTTAATTGCCAGGCGGCGTGACGGATACCGTCGCGGAGCTCTTCCATTAATATCCCAACTTAATACCGCCGATGTTCCCTCGCTGATGCTAGTCCTCATCACCATAACATTCTCATTATTCTTGGGTACCTCTTCCCGCGTCCGGGGGGATGGGCGGCCCTAAAAGGGGAGCCCTTTCCGGCGGAAGCATCGCGACGTTCTCAAGAGGGAATCGGGTCGGACGAGAAGATGCACAGTGCATCCGTCCTCGGACTGTATCTGGTGCCTTCCGAGTCGGCTATCTGATATAATTTCGCATGGTAATGGAGCCGGGCCCGGAAAAGGGGCCCGAGGCGAAACAGCTTGCGCTCATTGTCTTTTCGGCGCCGACACGCCGTCACATATCATCCTGCGGCAATTAGGATCCTGGGCCGAGCTAATGCACCCTCAGAAGCCGGATCGTCAGATCCCCTAATGCGTCCGACTGCTTTGGCTCACTTACTTTTGCCGTTTGCCGCCGGTAGGTAATTAGTTCTTGCGCGATTTTCTCTTACGAACCCGCAATTCTGCAGGAACGGTCCGAAAGTTACACCCAAAAGGACCTCAAACCGGCTTTAGCCACCTCGTAATTAATATTTATCGCGGGTAGAACCGGGCTCGGACAGATTTATTGAAGGGGCGTTCCCGAGCCCGCAATTAATACCGTTTTATTAATCATTTATAACGGAAATTCATCGCGCTGTTGTACAATTATTACCTCGGAGAGAAAAGACGGTTTCTTCTCGTGACGTTAAAGGATGTAGACGAGACAACTTAATCTGAAATCGATAGCGTCGTTACCCTTTGAAGTACAAACCGGGCTTTAATAAATACCCCCGTTGCGAAAAATTGGAAATATAAATTGAAGTTTAGTGAAATTTCGCGGAGGACGGGGCGCTTTTTTGGAAAACCCCGTTTTTCCTTCCGCGCAAACGGGTTTAATTCGAATTTTCCATCAGAACAAGTTTACAAACTATCCACCTCCGCGCCAACGTTATAACAATTTAAATTTTAAAATTGGACAGTAAAACAACAAAGCGTAGCTCTAAGCAAATATTTTCACGTTTTTGGGACACGCACCACCACGATCAACCACCGCCCAACCACTGACCGTAATTGCAAATAATGCAACGGTAAAACTAACATTTACCACCCCTGAAATCCAATAGTTGAATCCTATCAATAAAAAAAAAGTTATTTTGAAGTTATTCATTCGGTTTTTGTTAGAAATGTACTATAACTCGAAATGGAGTTGCACCATGAGGAGATAGATGAGGATTACAGCTGGCCCAATCCATCTTGGCCGATGGAGGTCACAAAAATTCCCAGACGAAGGAGTGCGACAGTAAATCGTTGGAGAAAGATGACTTTTGCGCGGCAAAAGTTGACCTGTACAAAAACATGTACAGGTATTATTGTAAATTTTAAACAGGTAAATTTTTGATAATGAATTTCTTTGTAGTAGGTTATTTTTTAAGGTTTTTAAGTTTAAAAGTTATTTTTAAATTAACAAACCGAATCAAACATATTTTAAGCTGCAAATAGTACAATATCTGTTAAAACAATTAACAAAAATAATAAATAAATAAGAATTTATTTTATTTTTCACTTTATTTTCCGCTATTTTGAACTTAAATATTATCTCACGCATGTATACACAAATTTTGCTTTGATCTGTACACGATTAGTACTCTGTTGAGTACACTACGCAAATGAGCTCTCTAAGAACCCGCCACCTATTGTCACTGCGCAGATGACCTCGGAAGGCCAAGATGAAATGGGCCGGGTGTATTTTTTCATCTTTCTCTTTATGGTGAAGCTTAATTTTGGGTTATGGTACAGATTTTTTTTATCGCATTTTTATCTCCTAATCTTTTATGTAAATAGAAACTGTATAAGAAACGTTGTTACATGACTTTAGTGTAATTTGTAATTTGGAGTTTGTTGGGTGGGCGTTGAAGTTCATCAAGGGAGTGCATCCCCGCGCTGGTGGCGGTAGTAGGAGTAGTGGGATTTGTTTGGAGGCAGGCCACGTTAATTGTTTCGTCGGAAAGTCGGTCCGCGGACCAGGAAAATCCGGTAAACTAATTCGGAGCATTACAGCGACACAATGCATCCGCGCCCCCCGCGGGCCGGCGCCCCCGGTTTTGATCCAAAATTGAAACTGGAGCGAGTTAATCTTGATTGAATCAACGTCTAAAGGGCCTTTGCCCGTCTGCTCCCCGTTCTGGATGCGGCGCGGCGAGGAGACGGAAACAATTGCCTTTCGAAAGGGGATGCCGAGCTAAAGCGATTTGCCAATTTTCGCCGTTAAAGGGATTTTGCAGGAGGCCTCTCCGCTCGGGAAACGGGATAATTGCATAAATTCGTCCGGAGAAAGGTGAATTAGTTTCTAGTTTCTAGACTTCACTTTCTCCGATTTTTCAGCCTTGCGAAAAAAAATTTACCGTCGTGTTAAAGGCACCCCAAGTAACGACCGGTATCTATCACGCCGTTTAATAACGCCCATTCCGGAAGGGCTGATACGTGTGCGTGTTCTAGAACGATCCCTCCCGTAAAGGGGGAGCGATATTGGGTCGCGAAGAAGCGTCTCCGCTACCATTACTTTTGACCTTTTAATACTTTAGCATTCATCGTTAGTTTGGAACCGCGCTCGTCATCGGAATCGAGATTGATCGGTCATAGAGGGTCGCTAATGGGCCAGAAAGCGATACGCGCGTAATAGAAACTCGTAATACGTCCGGTCGGAATGTCATTCGGCCCTCGCCATAATAAAGATTAACGACGGCGAAGTTTGTTTGGGCCGTTTCCGTTCCGCGAAGACCTTTTCTGGACGCGGCGCGACCGTCATGAATAAAATCCCCATAGCGGGGCTCCGTTCCCGTCGGAAATAAGTTTCCGCGAAGTTCTGAATCTCCGCAACTTAGCGCTCCGGTACCGTATAATGGCCAGATGCCATTGAACCTTCAGCGCCCGCCTCCGAATGCGTTCTTTACGGCCGAAGCTATTTCTGAACAATTGGACGTCGCAGATGTTCCTTCGCGATCGAGAACTACACATATGTTGGCAGTATGGAGCGTGCGGACGATTAGTTCTACCGAGTTATAAAGATTGGATATGGTACTAAACGTGATTAGAAATACAAACATTTTTTTTTGATTTGTTTCTTATACTATTTTTGTTGACTTGTTTTTTTATGTTATATATTTGGGTTAAATAAGAATTTCTAAAAGCACACAAATTTGACGAACTTGTGTGTAATTCGTACTATAAGACGACCTCAAGTTATACCATGGAGAGAAGAATGCAAGAGTGCGATTCCTCCCTGTAATTTTACCGAGTAAGCCCGAGTGGAATACAGTGGAAGAGAGGACCGGAGTATCAAGCGGCCCTCCCTTCTACTGTATTCCACTCAGAACTCGGTAAAGCAATGGGGATGAACCGCGCTCTTTCATCCTTCTCTACATGGTGTGGCTTGAGTTCGTTTTATAGTACAAACTCGTTAGTAGAGAGGGCGTTTTGTGCGACACCGCTGTAAATCCTTGCTCGTCCAAGCCTTCGATTCGCAATGAGGATTTATAGACCCCGACTGGCTTTATTATCTCCGTCGTCGGGCGAATCCCGTTCAAAATTCCCAATTGAAGACTAATTATGAGTTACGGTCATCGATGGATTCCCGAATCGAATTCGAGACGGGAAAATATCTCCATCTTCACCCAAGATATATTACACCAAAAGTACTTTTCCTTTTTTTTTTTCGTTTTTTTCGTTTTTCGGTGCATTGACCACGAGTTATACCAGTTATTACGAACGTCGCGTGTTAAGTGTTAATTAATCCGAAAGGGGAGAATTCGAATTATTCAAATCGAATAATTCATTCTTATCAATGGATAATTCTATTTTTAAATGTACTTTTTAAAAAACTAAAGAGAAATTTTTCGTTTGTGTATTCAACAAGTTGAAAAAGAAAGAAAAATTTTGCTGGCGGAGATGGAGCGCATTGTCTTAATTTTTCACCCGGCGCCACTCCATCAAAGACATCCGGCGGATCGATATTCAAGGACGTCCGACGCGACGCCCCTCCACCGCCTCCCCCGGAGGGAGATATTGCGTGCCGTCCTTCGTCCTGCCGCCAACGGAATGTTTACTGCCCGGCGTCGTAAACCTCGGCGTCTACGTAACTGACCGTTAAAGTCGAACCAAATAATAAAAGGAGGACGAAATGGGGGCGACGGCGACGACGACGTCGAAGGCCGCCCCGGTGCATTTCCGGACGTTTCCCGGCATTTCCCGCCGGTGAAGATTTAATAGCGATCTCGATAACTTCCGCCGTAAAAGTTTGATGGCGAATTGAAAATGAGCCCGCGAAGTGGGTTGCCATGCAGCACGACTTCGTACAATACCTGTCCCGGTTAGTTGAACTAATCGATTAAGAGTATTCTCAAATATCCTCAAATATAAAAACAAATTTAATTATTATTTTCCCTATTATAGAATTAAAATTCCTAAAAATAAAGTTAAAATTTTAAATTTTAGATTAGGTGGAAATGTAGAGGTTGAGAAAAAAATTTTTTTTTCAAATTTTTTTTTATTTAACTTTCAACTTTTTATGTTATTATAAAATAGATACTTTGAACTATTATAATACAAAAAATCCTTTTATTATTTTTTAAAATAAAGTCAGGGTGATTTTTTTAATTTTCAGATTTTTAGGATAGATGAAAATGTAGAGGTTAAAAAAATTTTTTTTTCTTTAAATTTTCATTATCTAGTTTTTAGATTTTTATGTTATTATAAAATAGATATTTTAAACTGTTATAATCTTAAAGATTTTGTAGCGCACAAACTCTAGTTATAACGAAATAAAAATTAAGTTCGTTTCAAAAGCCAAAAACAACCGTTGATAGGACCGGGCTCCGATTCACTCTGCGGAGAAGGGATGGGTTCAGATGTTAAATGAAAGGGCGCCACGAACTTAAACCGATACCTACCAACCTTCACTTATCCTAGGATCAGGCAAGTCCGAATCCACGATCGAAGGACAACAACAAAATAAAAGACAATTTTGAAAACCAAAATTCACTTGTATTGAAAAGAAACAATGTAATAATAAAGATGAAAAATAAGAATGTTCAAAAGGAATGTTCAAAAGGAATGTTCATATAAAAATTTACAAACGGTAATAAACCCCTATCGCTGCAGTAGCTCTAAAGAATTATAAAACAAATAACCTGAAATTTAAATGTTAACGCGAACACAAAAAAAAAATAAATGATAACAGCTGTTGTCAAATATATATATGTTTCACACTTTCAAATTAGCGTCTAACTTTAAATCGGGATAAAAATTCTCTGAGCGATTAGGTACACAAAACAGTTTCGTAAAATGATATTCAATAAATTTAGAATAATACAAGTTGAAATATTATTCGGATTGAAGATCCGTAATAACAAATAAAATAAAAAAAAACGATAATAAAAGAAAAATATAAAACGTTGGCTTATCTGTTGGTGGTGTCTCTGTCTGGTTTTAGAGGGCTGGTCGTCTCTCTTTGCCTCTCGATCAAGTGCGTCGCTCTGGAGTCGGTTGAGTATACTTCCGTCCCTGTCTCTCTAACGGCGTTCAATGTAATGAAGAGAGAAAGATGGCCGCCAGGGGATCCACTCAAAATTGCGACGCAGTAAATTTTCAATCCAAAATTTCGACGTAATTACCAAAAATAGGTCCAAAAATAAAAATAAAAAAAGGAAATCCAAAGATAAAAAGCCTAGGGAAAACACGAATTACAAAATGATCCCAACGAAAAGATTCTAGTTCTCTCAAAGCGTAAAAAAAAACATACCTTACGATCTTAATCGGCTTGAAGTGTTGGCTGGCGTAAAAAAAACCCTTTTAATCCGGAAAATCCGATAACTCGCAAATACAGCACTAAATTTGTGGTGTGTGAAGATAATCCGCCAAATTGCGTTTTTAGAAGCTGTCCCAAACACCAACGGAGACGCTACCAAAATCTTCGACACCCACGTAGTTTTGTCGCAGCCAAAAACGTATATCCTCTTCCGAGACACAACAACGAAGAGGGCGAAATTACCACAATTGCGACACTCGAAAGAACTAAATCCCCACCACTATTTCCGATCGTACTAATCTGAGAAACCAACCAGTATTCTGTATTGCACAACAAAACCAAGAGATCTAAAAATGACCGATTCCAACAGATGGCCCAAATCAAATAATTTCAAATTTAATTAGACGAAAAACAAAACCGTTACAATTTTTTAATGATTTTGAAGTATAAAGTTTGGGTGATTTATTAAATTTTGATCATTTTAATTTAGATGACTATGATGTTAAAAAATTAAAATCACTCCCTATCCCTATGTAATATAAATCTTTTATACCTACCTATTCGAACCGCTTAATTTGTATAAATAGCCTGTTTTCATAGTGTACAAATAGGAAAGATTAATGGCCTTTAAAATTTATGATGTTGTATAAACGCGACACGATTTCGCGCGGCAGCCATTTCCTTCCAGCCGATGCATTAACAAACTTTTTTTTTCCTCTTAACAAAAAAAAAAAAATAGACGTATTTGCGACCGTAAATTACGTTGGTTATCGCGACGCCAATCGCGACATTAAAAATGCCCTTTCGTCCTCGGCGTTAATACGCTATCTGAAATTAAGGTTCGGCGGTAACAAAGGGCGAGCTGTCGGTTTAAAAATCTAAATTGACGACACGCTCGCGTGCGCTGAAACTTTTCTCTACCGCCCGTCCAATCAATCTTCACCTTTATTAATACGTTAATAGCGACGTCTTTCAACGTGTTGCTGCTTATAATTATTGTTGCTGCTTATAATTATTGTTGCTGCTTATTTTAATTGCTTGCTTTGGTTATAAGTTAGAGACGGCGCGTGCGGCAATTAGTTTTGTGTTTTGATTACCTCGGAGTGAAATGAGTGAAGAATGCGAGTGAGGTCTTAAAAATAAACGGTTACTCGTTAAAACGTCAGACGTTCGAACGGTTACAGTATAAATATTTTTTACGCTCGTATCTATTTTTAAAGCAATCGAGATGAAGAATGATTTTTAGAAAATACGGCGCATACTCGAGTAAAGATATCTCCTTAGCAAACACGAGGTTTGCTAAGGTTTTTATTTTACTTGGGTTTCTTTTTTCTCTCGTTTAAACTCCCTTTCGTTCTCTGAGACTCCGTTAATCCCAATGGCAAACTGGAGTTTCTTAAATGGAGCTTTCCCGGCGGCGGGGGCCCAGGAAAATTATTTAAGGAAAAGAGACAGGGCGGAGATAGCATCTGTTAGGGCAAAAAGGCCCTCGGAGGATTACGCGTTTGTTTCTCGCCCTTATCATTTCCCGGGATATCAAGTTCGTTCGGCCGCTCTCTCATATAAATTACGCGAAAGTTTCGTCCGACCGTATTCGGACGAATTCGGGGCGGAAAATCCATATTTCCGAAAGTTTTCCGCGCTCCCGACTAGTTAATATGGACGCCAACCCTCGGGACGTGGAGAAGTTTCGCGCGCCGCCCGCTACATCGAATCATTGCGCGCCAGATATTGTCAAAAGAGATAAATTACCACCGCGCCGGACGGTACACGTTTTTGCATGTGTTTCCTCCGTTTGCGACGTCGCTCGTAGATTAAACCCCACGAACCGGAGATGTTATCGAAGTTATTGCGCACATTATTGTTGTAATCAGCGTTCTCCAACTTTACTCACAGTACCAAACCGACAACATATTGTTGCGAGATTCTACTACTAATTCAATGACTTGGTACGTTCAAGAAAATTTATTACTTTTTATTAACCCTTTCCTTACGGCAATCCGATCCGCTGGAGTGACGCCACTGAACGCACCCGTACATACATATCGTTGCACGGCCGCCGCCTATAGTCGGCACCCGTACACACAGATCGTCGCGCGGCCGCCGCCTATAGGCGGCACCCGTAATGAAAGGGTTAAACTAGCGTAGACTTCATTTGAGTGTAAGGATACTCTGAATAGGTAAAAATTACTACCATGTACAGTATTATCTTGCAAAATGGTTCTTACGCAGTTAATTCAAATCTGCCAATGACGTACAAGCTTTTTCTAAACCCTTAACACGATTCGTTGATTTAAATTCCGATTATCCATTTTCTAACTTTTGTGGTAGAACTATCCATTCCTTAACTTTTCTGTTTCTGAGAATTTATAGGTGAAAAATCTTTAACTCTTTAAGTACGTTCGATATATTTTGGAGCCATTCAGATAGTTGTGATTTCAAGTAGAAATTTGCCTCAAACGGTTAGCCTTATATTATTTTATGAGAAATGTTCTGCTACGTACTACTTACTGTTATATATGAAAGCTATAAGCAATCAACTTTGCCGTTTTTTTTTTTTTTTTTTTTGATACGGTTTAAACACCTACACGTTATCTTTTCCTCAATATCATTGTTAATCATTCCTTGCCCTTGTTTAATAGTTTTCCATTTTGCATTAATTTTTATTACATCTTAAATGGCATTTTTATTGGGTTGTTCTTTTTTTCACTCATCCTTACTTCTTTATTTACTTAAAATTAACAAATATCATTTCAAGTTTTCAACTTCTTTTTTCTATAAAACCACAGTTTTTAGATCTTGTAAAATTTTACAAATTTCAAAGAGATAATATAGAAATTCGTGAAGATACCTAACTATAGAATTTTTCAATAAAGGCGCTCTATTTCTAAAACTAAATAAAATAAATTCCTTGTGAGGTATCCACTCATTTCTTTTTCAGTTTGAAAGAACACTTCATGGCATTAAGAATGATTTTGCAAATCCTTCAAATGTCTCCCGCCGTTTTGCTACCTGGTTAAAATTGCTGGATGGCATTCATTATGTTGACCTTGAGGACTTTAATTGTTTGTTGTGTATTCACATAGATTTGCTATTTAACATATCCTCCAAAGAAATCATGTAAAGGGATTAAATCGCACCACTCCAATCGCCAATTCATATCCTAATCGTTGACCAGTTGATTGGACTATTTTGGCAAGTTGTAAAAATCGCTTAGTGCCCAAAACTTTTTTGTAAAAGTGTTTTTGAACAGGGCATTATATCCTTCCATAATGATCTGCGAAAGACTAGTTTAGTTTTATGTTTAGTATTTTTATAAAAAAAAATTATTGTTTTTGGTTGAATTGATCAACATTTTGGTAACTTTGGTGGAAGCTTTACGAATTTAGTAAGTTTTTGGTGGAATTTTTACAAATTTTGTAAGTTTTTGGTGGAATTTAAAAAAAATTAGTAAATTTTTGGTGGAATTTTTACAAATTTTGTAAGTTTTTTGGTGGAATTTAAAAAAAAATCATTACTTTTGGTAGAATTATTAAAAATTTTAGTAACTTTGGTGGAATCTTTATGAATTTACTAAGTTTTAAATTTTCAAGGTTTTAGTTAATTTCTAATGAAATTGTTTCTAATTTCATTGATTTTTGGTGGAATTTTAAAAGAATTTGGACATTTTGGTGGAATTTTTAAAAAATTTGATAACATTGATGGAATTTTTGCGAATTTTATTCATTTCTCGTGGAATAGAAAAAAATCAGTGTTTTTGGTAAAATTCTTATGAATTTAGTAAGTTTTTTGGTGGAATTTAAAAAAAATTCATTATTTTTGGTAGAATTATAAAAAAATTTGGTAACTTTGGTGAAATTTTTACGAATCTACTGAGTTTTTGATGGAATTTTCAAGGTTTTAGTTAATTTTTAATGAAATTGTTTCTAATTTGATTAATTTTTGGTGGAATTTTAAAAGAATTTGGACATTTTGGTGAAATTTTTAAAAAATTTGGTAAGTTTTTGGTAGAATTGTTAAAAATGTTGACAATTTCGGTGTAATTTTTAGGATTTTTGTAAGTTTTTGGTGGAATGAAAAAAATTCAGTAAGTTTTGGGTGTAGTTGTTAAATATTTTAATAGCTTTGATGGAATTTTTGCGAATTTTATTCATTTCTGGTGGAATTTAAAAAAATTCAGTGTTTTTGATAAAATTCTTATGAATTTTGTAAGTTTTTGGTAGAATTGTTAAAAATGCTGACAATGTCGGTGTAATTTTTAGGATTTTCGTAAGTTTTTGGTGGAATGAAAAAAATTCAGTAAGTTTTGGGTGTAGTTGATAAATATTTTAATAGCTTTGGTGGAATTTTTGTGAATTTTATTCATTTCTGGTGGAATTAAAAAAAAATTCGGTGTTTTTGATAAAATTCTTATGAATTTTGTAAGTTTTTGGTAGAATTGTTAAAAATGTTGACAATTTCGGTGTAATTTTTAGGATTTTTGTAAGTTTTTGGTGGAATGAAAAAAATTCAGTAAGTTTTGGGTGTAGTTGTTAAATATTTTAATAGCTTTGGTGGAATTTTTGCGAATTTTATTCATTTCTGGTGGAATTAAAAAGAAATTCAGTGTTTTTGATAAAATTCTTATGAATTTTGTAAGTTTTTGGTAGAATTGTTAAAAATGTTGACAATTTCGGTGTAATTTTTAGGATTTTTGTAAGTTTTTGGTGGAATGAAAAAAATTCAGTAAGGTTTGGGTGTAGTTGTTAAATATTTTAATAGCTTTGGTGGAATTTTTGCGAATTTTATTCATTTCTGGTGGAATAAAAAAAATCAGTATTTTTGGTAAAATTCTTATGAATTTAGTAAGTTTTTGGTGGAATTTTCGCAAACTGTATTAATTTTTGGTGGAATTTTTAAAAAATTCAGTATGTTTTTGGTGGAATTATCAAAAATTTTGATAACATTGGTGGAATTTTTGCGAATTTTATTCATTTCTGGTGGAATAAAAAAAAACAGTATTTTTGATAAAATTCTTATGAATTTAGTAAGTTTTTGGTGGAATTTTTGCAAATTGTATTAATTTTTGGTGGAATTTTTAAAAAATTCAGTATATTTTTGGTGGAATTATCAAAAATTTTGATAACATTGGTGGAATTTTTGCGAATTTCATTCATTTTTGATGGAATTTTTAAAAAATTCAGTGTTTTTATGGAATCTTTACGAATTTAGGAAGTTTTTAGTGAAATTTTTCCAATTTTATTAATTTTTGGTGGAATTTTTATAAAATTCAGTATGTTTTTGATGGAATTGTTAAAAAGTTGATAACTTTGGTGGAATTTTTATTAATTTTAATCATTTTTGGTGGAATTGTTAAAAATATTGGTAATTTTAGTAGAATTTTTATGAATTTGGTAAGTTTTGGTGGTATTTTTTAAAAATCAGTAAGTTTTTGGTGGAATTATTTAACATTTTTGTAGCTTTGGTGGAAAATTGAAAAAATTTAATACGTTTTTGGTGGAATTGTTAAAAATGTTGGTAATTTTGGTGGAATTTTTACGAATATAGTAAGTTTTTTTAATTTTTACCAATTTTATTGATTTTGGGTGGAATTTTTAAAAAATTCACTAAGTTTTTAGTAGAATTGTTTCCAAATTTAATAATTTTTGGTGAAATTATATTCAATTTAACTAACTTTTGTGGAATTTTTATTATTACTTTTTTATTTTTGTGAAATTTTTAAGAATCTAATTAATTCTTGACGAAATTTTAATTTTAGTATATTTTTTAAAAATTCAGTTTTTGGTGGAATTATTAAAAATTGCTTTGGTGTTATTTTTACAAATTTTGTTTTTGGTGGAATCATTAAAAATTTTAGTAGCTTTGAGGGAATTTTTACAAATTTAATTTTTGGTGATATTTTCAAGAATTTAATTAGTTTTTAGTGAAATTTATTCGAATTTTTGCTCTGCATAAATTAAATATTTGATAATTATTAATAAACCGATCGTTTTGACATTTCGTGTGGCATTAGCGTGGTTAGAATAATAAATAACGTTTATGAAAATTGAACCAACTGTTTTATCGGCTCAAATCGAAAATGACGGAAAACGGGGACTTCGTTTGGAAGTTAAATCGGCCGTTTTCCAAAGGAGCCCCGATTCGCATATAACGTGTTATAAAGCCGTTGAGAGTCGGAAGCAGAGTCGCGGAGACGGTGGCTTTTTGGATAAAAATTGCGTTCGAAAATTAACGAAAATGACAAGCGGACGATCAAGGATTTTAATTTCAATTAGGGCTACCGCAACGTTGTTCGATTTTCAGGGCCGTTTTTCCGAAATCCGTTTTTTCCGGTTGTAATTCTTATAGTTCCTAATTTTTGTAAATACAAAGATGAACAAATTGATGGAGAGATGGGATAAAAACTGTTAGAAATACTGGTTTGTAAGTTTGTTGGATTGCAAGCAGGATTGCTACTATTTTTTTTGCGAGTTAGGTAGTAAAATTAAATGGTAGGTAGTTACACCATATAGTGGGGATGTATTTTATTGGTCGCGTACACATTTATAGAAAGTTCCGGTTCGCATATGGGCTTTTTGTCGTAGTTCAATAACAATTGCCGGGTTGTGCAGTTGTTTGCGGAACAAAAACAATTGTGTATAACAGTAGGGCGCGTATTGTTTTTAACGTTTTTTAGGGAGGTGGTCGGGGGTAGTTTTTCGGTAGGCGGGTTATATCGGGCCGCAGCAATATGTTATGAATATTTGAAATCAGCGTTTCGCAAAAATCAAAAATTCCTTTATGAACGGGCAGCCCGAAAATAAATAAACAAATAAGCGGCGCAGTTACACGCGAAAATGAGCGCACGAAACTGCGTGCGGGGCGTTTATTTATTTACCCTCCCGCGGGCGGCTGATTTACATATTTGCAGTCGCCGAAAAAGGCATTTTTCAATTAACAAATAAATTATTGCCAGAGCGCGCTCGGACAAAGCGCAGTGGTAACTGCCGTCCGGGGTCGTTTAATTTTTAACGTAAAACCCCAGCCGAAATTTTGGTTCGCGCGAAAATTACGTTTTTCTGTTTATTTTTAATCAGCGTAATTGTCGAAGGTCTTTTCCCGCGGAATACGCGAAGATCCATTACCGTCACCCTATTACCTACATCCATTAGTGCGCGTAAGTGAGAATAATCGATGTTTCCCATTAACTATTAATTCCGGGCGAACTACGGCTGCATAATGCGGAAGTTTTAATGGCCGCCAACCCGCTTTTTACCACCCCTTTAAGACCAACCCCCGGATTTTGAACCGCTCGCAAAAAACGTGCGAGTTCACATTCCGTAGTGATTAAACCCCGAACCCGGTAAAAATGTCGACATATTCTCCGACGAAGCGAGCGCCGGACCCCCGTTATCATCCCCTTCATCACTCACACCCCGTCGACGACGTAAGATCGTTCGCGAGAACGAACGCCTCAAGCCCACCCTTTACGACAAACAGTTTTTAAATCTCCCACGAAAAATGATCGTTGACATTAAATTTCTCACAGTTACAAAACTCCATACAAAAACAATTTTCTAAGATCAACGGTTTCATGTTTAAGTGACAACGTATCAACTTAAATATATCGTTTTTTTATCATTTATCAACGTTATATGTAATAAAGTTGTAACTTCTAAATGTCTCTATGAAGTTTGGCAACCCCGGAAAGGTCTCTCGATGAAGTTTGTCCACCCTTGAAGCCCGTTTGAAAAATTGAGAGTTTACTTATCCTTGAGTCAGGTTTCTACGAAGTTTGTCAAGCTCTAAAATGTCTCTTGACAAGATTTGCCAACCCTTAAAATGTCTCTCGATGAGTTTTACCCACCCCTGAAGTTAGTTCGAAAAATCAAGGGTTTATTTATCCTTTAATCGGGTTTCTACGAAGTTTGTCAATCTTTGAAACGTCTCTCGCCGAGGTTTGCCCACCCTTGAAGTTCGTTTGAAAAATCGAGGGTTTACTTATCCTTGAATCGAAGTTTTCCGAAGTTTACCAACCCCTAAAGTGTCTCTCAACAAGTTTTGCCCACTTCTAAAGTCAGTTTAAAAAATCGAGGGTTTACATATCCTTGAATCTGGTATCTACGAAGTTTGCCAAGTCCCTGAAATATTTCTCGACAAATTTTGACAACCCTTAAAATGTTTTTCGACGAGGTTTGCCCACCTTTAATCTCCGTTTGAAAAATCGAAGGTTTACTTATCGTTGAATCGAGTTTGTCAATCCCTAAAATGTCTCTCGATGAGGTTTGTCCATCCCTGAAGCCCGTTTGAAAAATTGAGAGGTTACTTATCGTTGAATCAGGTTTTTACGAAGTTTGCTAACCTTTGAAATGTCTCTCGACGAGGTTTGCCCACCCTTGAAGCCCATTTGAGAAATAGAGGGTTTACTTATCTTTAAATTTGGTTTCTAGAAAGTTTGACAACCCTTGAAATGTCCCTCAACAAAGTTTATCAATCCCTAAAATCTCCCTCGAAGAGGTTTGTCCACCCTTGAAGCCCATTTAAGAAATAGAGGGTTTAGTTATCCTTGAATTTGGTTTGTAGAAAGTTTGACAACCCCTGAAATGTCCCTCAACAAAGTTTGTCAACCCCTAAAATCTCCCTCAAAGAGGTTTACCCACCCCTGAAATCCCAATTTTCCTTTTCGTAGTTTGTCCATTCCCTAATAGCCTCTCTCAAGTGTCAAACCACGTGTTTATCAATGAAATTTTAGCTAGTAACTAAAATAAAACATCAAGATGGGAAATCTTTAAAATCATTCGCTGTAAGAATAGTGAATGTCATTTGAAAAAGATTTTTATAAAAATAATAATATAATAAAGTTTTAAAAGCAGCTTTTGTGGCGTTAATCATTCATAATTCTAATAATGAGTTAAAACTAGCGCGCGTTTTTCTTGCTAATCCGGAGATTTGTGTGCGAGAGAGAGATGGGATTCGAACGCGTCATAATTCCACACGCGTTCCCTGCGGGATTACCGGGTAATCCCCGAAAATGAGGGACGGCGCGTCCCGCGTTTCTTTCCGGGATCTTTCTAATTTCGGGACGGAACGGGGAAATCGCGCAACATTTCCATAACAAAGCTGGAAAGCGCGAAAAACGTCAAAATAGCGAGCTATCTAATAGACGTCAGATTAACATATTCCGGGGCGCGAGTTCATTTGGTATTCTTTTGTCGGGTGGACGTACAAAAAAAAACTCTGAATGGAAGTTATTAGGGAAATCATTTTTCTTTTCTATTTTTGTACAATAAGGAATTGCAATCTCTCGTTTTGAAATTTTTAATAAGGTGGATGGAGGGTTGGAAAGCTTCCGCTCGGCGATGGATTTCGGACAAAGCTCCTTCGCTAATTGAATAATCCTTCAAGAGGTACAAGTTGTACAAAGTCTCCGGATGTTGTGGGATTATATTTTAATCCTTATGAAGACTAAAATTTAGCTTTCTAAATTTAGTCTAATTAATTATCTTGGAAAAAAATATTCGGTTAAAAAATAAATAAATAAACCAAAATAAATCTCTAGCCGGGAAGTTTTTTTATTGGCGCTATAAATCCCCGTCAGGATCGCTTTCCTCCTCAGCCAAATCTGTATAAGCCCCATCAAGAAAGATTTATGAAGTACTCGCAGATGCCAATAAATAAAGCCGACGCTTACACGTGTTCGGCCGAACTGCCCCGATCAGGCAACAATTAAGTGATAAATCAGGGAAAGACAACAGGTGCTTCAAGCTTCATTCAATCTTTCGTAATTCCAAAAAGTAGTCAGTGTAAAGACGAACATGGAAAAGATAAAGAAAAAAGACAAAGAAATATGGAAAAAGACAAAGAAATATGGAAAAAGACGAACACCATTTTAAATATTTAACCGTTAATGATATCTCCCTAAGTCGGGACGACCGCCTCGGGAACCCTAAGACCTCGGCTCCGACCATCAAAAATGTATGGACGCCGAGCAGCCGTACTCGGCATTGTACTTAAAAGAGGATATTAGGGACCGGCCCAAATATTCTCCGGAAAAAGTTCCCGAAAGCTTTCAATCCGCCCACGCCACGAGGAATTAGCTAAAGGCTTCCCCGAGCTCGCGACCTCATAAAGCGTAACTTTAAAATTACCATATGCATGGACTCGAATGGCGAAGGCGCCGGTTACCATACGATGATGTATGCTCAAATCGTGAGGCGTTCAACGACGACGTTAAATATCGTTGGTTTTAAAGTTGATAAAGTGTACTTGTGGGCGTATTTTAAATTTTAAAAGTTGTAAAATTTTTTTACGATTTAAATTAAATTTTATAAAATTATTCTAAAATATTTCTTAAATAAATAATTTTCTTGTTTTAAGATTTATTACTAAACAAATCTTTTAAAGTTTTAACAAGTTTATATATTCTAGGTTATTGAGCTTATACACACATACTTTTATTGCTATTTCTGGGAGTCGCAGGTGTACGTCTGGAGTTCTCGGGAGGCAGGTGCCTCGTCTTGGCGGACCATTAAGGCGAAGGCGAGTTCGTTACTTTCCTAGACGTTGTTATCCAAGGTTTCGTTCTTTGTTTTCCGGTTGCAACCGGTGTGACGGTTTCGTATGGACGCACGAAACGTTGAGAAGAAAAATGAGTATTACCCTTTTGCGCCCTAATGAATTTGCGATCCGCCGTAACCTTATGAATCCGCGTTGCATGCGGGTAAATTTGTAAATAACACGTAACGCTTCGGGCGGGTGATTTATCGGGGCGTTAAAAATTACTCGACGCGGTCACGTAACCGAACCGAAAGAGGAAGCGAAATAGGCCGTAAAGAATTAAAGGAGGAAAAAGCGTCCGGAATCGATCGCGCGCCCTCAATATTCATTAATGTAAACTCATTGAAATGTATTCGAGTTGGAAACGGGAAGCGAACGAATTAAAATACATTAAGCGCACCACAATTAGCGACACTTTCCGAGCGAGACGCCCCCATCGCGTCAGCGGTAGATTGCGCAATTTCTTTTTTAATATCCGTCGGCGAATAAATCAGAATTCAGAATCTAAAGTGGCGCCCATAAATCTTCAACTATCCCGGCCCTTAAAAGGGAAACATTTCATAAACGCATTTACATTTTTCTCCGGCTCCGTATAACATTAGCATCTCGAATTAGATCCATTCTTTTTTTCGTTTCGTTTCGTTTCGTCAATGGACCGTCCGTCGGCGTTCGGAGAGATGACGCCGGGCGTCTGTCGGGGTTGTCGTCCTGCCGGGGCGTCGGCGTCGGTTTAGGGGACGGATTAAAACCGTCGGTCGTCATGCATGTTTAATGCGCCCGTCTAGCGTTAGCACCACCTCGCGGCCGAACCCGGCGCGTCCGACGTTCATGTCGCTGACTAGCATTAATTAAAGCCCACGTGGTTTTAATAGACTGCACTTGGCAGCGTTTTATTGAATTAAAATTTCAGCGCGCGTACTCTCACCCTCTCACTCGCACTCTAAAAAGCACCGGAATTCTACCTGGAAATTTACCAAAACACAACCAAAAATTTTCACTACCACAAAAGGAAAATATAACTTAGAACCTAGACGAACATTATTTACACTTTATAATTTAGTTGTTTTAACATGATTTTTAACATGATAATTTTTTTGGTGTAGTTAGTTGTTTACTCAGCTAGGATTTAGTAACGTAACTACGACCGTCATAATTTTCGAGAGAGCGAGTCGAGTCTGTCCGAGATCGACGATATTTCAAGCGGTACAATGGCGCGTCCGCGGCCTCGGCGTAGTAATGAACATTGATATTATTGCGAGGCGGAGCGACTGCACGCTTCGTGCCGTAATTAAGGATAGATTTATGGTGCCGGGGAGCGAGTATATTAGTCACAATTACCATAACCGACCGCGCCTATCGCACTCTTCGGTCCTATCTCGTCCGATTTGCGAACGATAGGTGTGTAGTTCGAATCTTTGATGGACAGCTCGTCTACGTGGACTAATTTTGACAATAATAGCTTTGTTTACGGTAATCGTTTCTAATCGCTTCAAATCGTTTGATATATAATTAGCTTTTAATCCCGAAATTTAAAATGTATCAAAATATAGAACGTATGAAAAATTTCAAGATGTAGTTCCTCATTTCAATTTCATTTTAACACTAAACCTACCATGACGGGTCAAATGACCCATTTTGAACTCTTGTCAGAATTTCTTGAAAATAACATTATCACATCGCCATTTGCCTTCACGACTTTTATTATAAAATACATCGAATGTGTTTTCCAAGATTTACTCCTCTCTTGTTAATTTTTTTTACCGAGAAATATATGTAATCTATCTTAAGGGGAGATATCAGTGTGACAGGTTGAAAAATGAGGTGTTTCTTTGGGATTTTTTTTCTTTTAAACGGCTGTATCAAATTATTTGGAATTTTGTCTATTAATTATTGAAGCATTAAAGTATGCAAGGAAATTTTCTTTGAATTTATATTACGATCTATGAAGCAGGGGAGCAGTCGTAAAATGACGTCTCAGAAAAAAGACCTCCCCACGGTTGACAACATTAGAACCACAGCAAGCATCTGAAATGAAAAATTCGAAAAGATTATTAAATTATAATAGTATAGCTATCGCAGCATCGTAGAAAATTTGAGAATTTTGATTTAAAAAGAAATGGTGGCCATTTAAAAAAAAATTCGGATTTTACACTAAAATTTTGCAGTAAATCGCGAATAAAAAAAAAAGTAAACAATTTAAAAAAAATCTCTACGATGCAACGATAGCGATAAGTTTTCTGAAGAGAATCCATGTTGAATAAAGTCGATTGGACAAAATTTAACAGAGTAATGCTGTCAACCAGGTAAAAAAACATGGTTTCGAGAAAAACGCGTTTAAAGTTTTGAGAGGATAAAATTGAATGATGTAACTTGAATATTAATATAAAACAAGTTCTTACCGATTATTCTGCTATCCCTGGACCATATAGAAGTTCATCTGCGTCCAACAATAACATTTCCTCCTCCTCGCGTCGGTTTAAAGAGTAGCGTTCGGCGTCCTCGATACGTTTTCGGTCGATTTCGCGGCAATAATTGAACAGTTTCTCGCCGATGGAGGTTCCCAAGTCCTCAACAACATTCAACAAAGCCACGTGACCATCGTTGAATATGATAGTAACCAAATTAGCAGCTGTTTTGACTACTTGGGCGCCACAAAAACACAGTCTTCTATAGACTGCTCTGAAAGCGTCGACGCTTGACGCCAATTTCGAATACTTCTAAGCCGAATATTGTTTAAACATTTTGTAGGCATATTCTTAAAGGACAAAACTAACTATTTAAGCAAGAAAAAAAAAATCGAAAAATTTTTTTTTCGCACTGATATCTCCCCTTAAATACCGCAAGGGGTCATTTGACCCATGCAAAGATTCTGTTTCCTGATTTGCAATTTCTTGTGATTTTGAAAATTTTTGCTATTTCGTGATATATTTTGCTGCATTGTGTTATATTTATTGTTCTACTCCAGGCGAGTATTACGGTAAAAATTTCAAGTGATAGTGGCATTTTGTGAATCAAGAATTCTTATTTCATCATTTAGGAAGGTTGTAGACCCGACTGCATATTCCAAACGAAATATCATGAAGGGTGAAGTAAGAACTGCATTTTCTTTGATTATTGACAATCGTGTAATGGAGCACATAAGAAAATGCACAGAAGAAGAAGCCTCTCAAGTACTGGGAACTCAATGGAATCTTATTCCTTAAAAACTAAATGTATTTATTACTATTCTATATGCACGTGGCGTATATCAGACAAACAATTTAAATATTTCATATCTTTGGAACAATAAATGGGGTCCCGCTTTTTTTCAAAAGCCATGTTCAGGAGTAACTTCTGTGAAATTATGCGGTTTATCAGGTTTGACAAAAAAGTCAACAAAGCCAGCGTTTACAAACAGATAAATTTGCCCTAATATCCGAAGTATGGTATAAATTCATCGAGAAAAGCCAAAATTGTTACAAGCCTGGGGAGTATGTAACTATCTATGAACAGCTTTTCCCAACCAAAGCGAGGTGTATGTTTACACAATATATGCCGAACAAACCGGATAAGTTTGGTATCAAATTCTGGCTAGCATCTAATGTCAGTACCAAATATATCATAAATGGATTCCCATATTTGGGAAAGGAAGAAAGCAGAGGAGGTTTATCTCCGCTTGGGGAATTCGTTGTTCTCAAACTACTGGAACCGTTCACAGGATGTGGAAGAAGCGTCAGTACTGATAATTTCTTTACAAGTGCATCACTAGCTGCAAAGCTACTAGAAAAAAGAACCACTATTGTTGGAACGATCCGCGGCGACAAAAAAGAACTACCAAAATTCGCTAAGCAGGCGAAAGATGATATGCCATACTTTTCCACAAAACTATATAAATCGAATCATTGTTCACTTACTATTTACAAAAGTAAGCCAAATAAAAAAGTCCTTTTGCTTAGCTCAAAGCACAGTACAGTAAATCTAACCTTCTCTCTCAAGCGGAAGAATAATAATAAGGGTCAGTATGTTAAGTTTTTGAGTTTTTGAAGTTTTTGGGTGCCTTCATCGATTCTGGGCTAACGTGGTACCATCACGGGGAACAACTCGCTGCCCGTCTGTCTTCTTGTGTGTTTCTCCTGCGTCGGTTGTCTGAAACGGTCTCTCAGAAAGTGCTCCTGACTACTTATTTTTCACTGTTTCAAAGTCACCTGCTCTATGGCCTCTTAGCTTGGGGACATGCAGCAATCCTTCATCGTGTCTTTGCTATTCAACGAAGAGCAGTTAGAATTCTTGCGAGTCTAAGCTATAGGGACGAATGCCGAAACAGCTTTAGAGATCTAAAGATTTTAAAACACGAACTTTTACATGATTACGCCACTTGTCAACGAAGCAATCTCCTTCCGGCTTTCCTTCGCTTGAACAGGTCAAGGAATGCACTTAATTTTTACGGAATCAATTTTTATAACGCGTTGGATGCAAACTTTAAAGAGCTGCCGCGTCGGGCGCTGTTGAGACACCTGAAGACTTTTTTTATTGATGCTGCTGTTTATGATTTTGATGAATTTTTCTACAGCCCACCAATACTTTAATCAGTTGCTTAATTTAGGGACTTATTTTAATTGTTTTGTTTTAAATTATTCTGTTGTTTTTTGTATTATTATATATTGCATTATTATATTATATTACTATGTAATTTAACATTGACATTTATAACGTGTGTATACCGTTTGGTTTGGCATGAATAAATGATTTGATTTGATTTGAGCATAAATCTGTAAGTATTGAATCCGATGGCAAGCGTATACTTGAAACGATTAGGTTTTACAATAATACTAAGCACGGTGTAGACATGACGGATCAAATGGTTAGAAAATACACTGTGAAATCGAAATCGCAAAGATGGTTTGTGCAGATTTTTTTCAATATTCTTGACCTGTCTGGAATCAACTCATGGGTTTTATACAGAGAAACAACCGGCGAAAAAATCTCTAGACAGCAATTTTGATTTCAATTAGCTGAAGAACTTGTTGAAAATTTTCCAAATGAGCAACAGGAAAAACAAGAAGAGAAACAGAAAATGTCAACAAATTCAAGTTCGGATTCACGAGTTCAAATGCGAAAAAAGTGCCAAATAGGTTTTTGCAAAGAAAACAAAACTACGAAAATCTGTTTCAAATGCAATAAATATGTGTGTGGAAAATGTACCTTCGAGAACCCAATAATTTGCAAAATATGGTTTGAACATGAATAAAGTTAGCATATTATTTAATTATTTTCTAAATTTGAGATTCAATTGAAGAATTTTTTTTTTCTTGTAGTATTTTTATGTTTTTAAATTTAACATATAAACTATTTTGAGTCGTTATTAAAAAAAAATGTTTTATTCATGTACCAAATTGGCCTAATTGATATATTTCTCACAAGACATAGTAATATATATAATATTTTGCAGACGGGTTGTAGCGCACAAATTCTAGTTATAACGAAATAAAAATTAAGTTCGATTCAAAAGCCAAAAACAACTGTTGATAGGACCGGGCTCCGATTCACTCTGCGGAGAAGGGATGGGTTCAGATGTTGAATAAAAGGGCGCCACGAACTTAAACCGATACCTACCAACCTTCACTTATCCTAGGATCAGGCAAGTCCGAATCCACGATCGAAGGACAACAACAAAATAAAAGACAATTTCGAAAACCAAAAAAATGTACTTGTATTGAATAGCTTTGAAATAATAAAAAAAATGTCCAGAAGGAATGTTCATAATATAAAAATTTACACACGGTAATAAACCCCTATCGCCGCAGTTGCTCCAAAGAATTATAAAACAAATAACCTGAAATTTAAATGTTAACGCGAACACAAAAAAAATAAATGATAACAGCTGTTGTCAAATATGTATCACACTTTCTAATTAGCCTCTAATTTTAAATCGGAATAAAAATTCTCTGAGCGATTAGGTACACAAAACAGTTTCGTAAAATGATATTCAATGAATTTAGAATAACACAAGTTAATCTGCAAGTAAAACATTATCAAGGATTGAAGATCCCCAATAACCAAATTAAATAACAAAATAATTTAATAAAAGAAAATATAAAGCGTGGGCTTATCTCTGTTGCGGTGTCTCGGTCTGCCAGGAGTGGTGTCTCTCTCAAGATACGTGCGTCGCCACGAAGTCGGTTCGATGTTCTACCGTCCTTGTTCTTCTAACGGCTTTCAATAGTGATGAACGATGGCCGCAAGGGGGGGGTTGACTCAAAAATTTCGACGCAATAACTTACGATGTTAATCGGCTCTGCGTGTTGGCTGATAGAAACCCTTTTATCCGGTATCAATCCGACAAAGCACAAACAGGTGCCCAAAATCTGTGGAGTGAGAAGCTGATCCGCCAAATTGCGATTAGAAGTTCTCCCAAAAATACCAAAGAGAATGCTTCTTTTTGCTTCGCCACCCACGCAGTTACTATCGGAGCCAAATGTCGTCTACGCTCTTCCAAGGATCGAAAACGAAGAGGACGAAATTACCTAAACTACGATGCAGGAAGGAACTATCCCCACCACTTTCGATCGCACTAATCTAAGAAACGAACCAATATTCTGTATTTAGCAATAAAACCAAGAGATCTTAAAAATGACACCTTCCAACAGATGGCCCAAACCGAATAATTAAAATTTAATAAAAACCGAAAAATAAAATCGTTACAGGGTCATTTGACCCCCTTTGGTAGGAATACGAATACATGAAGTATCGGTAGGTTTAGTGTTAATTATTTCTAAATTTTTTGTAGCTATATATGTAAAAATTATAAAGTAGAATAAGAACAAGAAGGAGTAAAATTGATAGGTATAACATTCGCGTTGATACGTTTTTTAAAACGCATTCGGTATCCATCCGGAGTTTTTCCGGAAGTCAACCGGAATTATTTATGGCGAAAATAGAACCCTTAAAGCGAGCGCGATGCGAGAAAATCCCGGGACATCAGGTGGACGCCGCCGACGCCGGCGGCGGTCCTGCTGGGGGCGTCGTTTTATGAATTTTGGATGGAGGCACATGCCGCGGTTCGAATTTATCGCCGGCAAAGTGAATAAACGGGCACAAGTTTTATTAGATATATATACGAACTGAAGAAAACGTACTCAAACATATCTAAGAATATTCAAACATATCTAAGAATATTCAAACATATCTAAGAATATCAAAACATATCCAAGAATATCCAAATATAGCTATCCATATAATCTAAAGCATACAAGATATTCTAATTAACTCTTTTATATAAAAGGAAAGTTAGAATTAGAACTTGTAGTAAATTCTCGCTAATTAGAAACGTAACAGTGATGGGAGTTATATTAGCGCATTAAACGTTTTCCGCGGTTCGGCGCTCCCACGGGAACATCAAAGGAAAGACCGGCATCTAACATTAAGTGCCTTCCGCGTATACGTACGTAGTTAGGAACTTAGTTAAAGGGACGATAGATAGAGCCCGACGGGAAATTTTCCCTATGCACAAAAGGGTCTAAAAGGGCGGGTAGGGCGTCCTTTTTCGCCGTTAGTATGCGTCGCGGCGCGTTAGCCGAGTTAAAACCCGCCGGCGTCGCTTAATTATTCCCGAGCTATTAACTTCGCGAACTCAATTCGATCCCTCTCTTCCCCGATCCGTGGACTCGGAAACAATTTACACCTTGATACGTCCGGTTCGCCGTGAAATTAATCGAAAAACTCTCGAACGAACTAAACGACCGTTTACGTTTCTACGAAAAACCCAAAAACAACAACCCGGAACCGCAAACAGTAAATTATTCGAACGCGCCGCTATATTAATTTTGCATCGGGTTGATGGAAAGGTTCGATCGAAACGTGACATGAACTGAAAACACAACCAAACGACCCACGTTACTCGCTTCGTATTAATTTCTTTTGCTAAAAATACACACTCGAATTTAAAACTGTTTGTAGTTGGAATGAAATTATAACACACACGTTTTAATGAAAATTTAAAAAAGTTTTTTGGTAATGATTTACCAAATTTTCAAATTTCGTTGAAAAAATTTCATACTTACAATTGTATTTTTCTGTACTAACAAAAAAATTTTTTTTTTTTTTAGATAAAAAATTAATTTAAACTGTCAGGTAAATAAAATGATAGACATATTAATTTACATTATAAATTGAAATCAGGTCTATCATTCTACACAAGATATCAATGTGTTTATTAAAGAATTTTAACCTTATAACGTTAAAAATAAATGAATTTTTAAATTTAATGATTTAAACATACATTTCCATTTATCACACCCCCAACATTTTCTTGCAATTACCGCCGACGATATATCACATTGTAAAACGCGAGAGTCATTTCGCGATATGATTTACGCGCAAATCACATTAACCGGAACTTTTAATTGTCGGACTTCGTTAATTACTCTAGTGGAATCATTAAATTCCACTCGATACTCGTTATTTTACGCGTATAGATCGTGTTTGTTGAAATAATTTTGTTAAATTTGGTTAATTTGAAAACCAAGGGTGGGTGCGTTAAAGTAAATATGGGAATGTGTTTATTTTGTTAATTAATTGAATTTTGATTAATGTAAAAAAAATGTACAATAACATTATAATATATTAAAGTATATTTTATTATTTTTTTTAATAGTTTTTTTTGGAAATCGCTTTCCGATTTCGGAAAAACGGCCCTGAAAATCGAACGACGTTGCGGTAGCCCTAATTGAAATTAAAATTCTCGATCGTCCGCCTGTTATTTTCGTTAATTTTCGAACGCACTTTTTATCCAAAAAGCCACCGTCTCCGCGACTCTGCTTCCGACTCTCAACGGCTTTATAACCCAAAGTTAGATGCGAATCGGGGCTCCTCTGGAAAACGGCCGATTTAAGCCCTAAACGAAGTCCCCGTTTTCCGTCATTTTTGATTTGGGCCGATAAAACACTTGGTTCAATTTTCATAAACGTTATTTATTATTCTAACCACGCTAATGCCGCATAGGGTTTCCAAATTTTGGGATTGGGATTGAATTTCGGGATTTTGTATTTTAATCCCGGGATTAATCTCGAAATCTTGAAAAATTAGAAAAATAATTTGTAGGGTTAAAATAACTTATATTTTTGACTATTTTAATAAAAGAACTTGGAAATGTAATATGTAAATCTTATTGTTTAATACATAAGTTACGTAACTCGAAAATAATATTATGAACGCAAATTTAAACAAAAATATAAAATTTTATCAAACAAATTATATTTACAACTTAGAACGGAAATGGCTTCTGAGCATCACCAGTGCATCTAAGGTAGAATCGGTTAACCGAGTCTTATTTTTGTGGCAAGCGATGATGCAGAAGAAAAAGCTCGTTTCGATTCCACACTGGTGGGTTGAACTGTAAGCAAGCATTCAAAGCACCGCTGCAAATGTAAACCACGCAATCCACCATTTTCTAATAGGGCCATTTCTTTTTTCACCACCTTTAAAACATCAATAGATTTTCCTTTCAATGGTTGTTGTACCGGTTTCATAGTATTTGTTATAGCCTGTTCGAGTTTGTTTTTGAGACTTAAATTTTTATCTCCTTTCAATCGGCTGATTGGCAACTCATCTTCAGAGTCGAAACCGTCCTCGTTAAGATTTATTGTAGTTGGTTCAGCTTGGTTGCTGAGGACGGTTCCTAATAAGCTTTCTGAAATATTTTTGACAAAATTCGCAATTATGTCGGTAGGGCGCAAATTAAAAAAAAGGATTCTCGCTGTCTTGCTTATTGGAATTTTAGAGATGATCCATGACTCCAGACATTATGGTTCTTCGCTCTGATATTCGCTGAATTTCGGGACTGAATCGGGATTTGTTTCGGGATTTCGGGATTTTTTCGGGATTTCTGAATTGAAACAATATCGGGATCCCAGGATTCGGGATCCCGGGATCCCGGGATTAGAAACCCTAATGCCACATGAAATGTCAAAACGACCAGTTTATTAACCCTCCGTGTGTACACTGGGTTTTTGAAGGAACAGTCAAAATTTCCGTTTTTCTGACTTTTCAGATGATTCAGACGATTGTTTCATTTTTATTGACAACAGTTTTAAATTTTTGACTTTCGTAACTGCTCGGCCATGTAGTAGACGCTTCAATAAGTAACTCAGAATTTTTCTAGAATTTTTGAAAGCCTAGAAAACTTTGAAAACATGCCTGTTCCCTAAAAGACCCAGTATACACACCGTGTCTCAAAAAATATAGTACACACAACCCGGGTTAATAATTACTACCTCTGTCCCATAATAAGTGACCGATATGGTGGAAATTTAAGTCCCAAAATAAGTGTCCGTTTTAAAATAAAAAAGCTTATAATTTTTTTTAAAGATTTTTTAATATCAAACGTCCAAAATTGTTAAGAAATATATTTATAACTTTACAAAACTGTGTAAGAGTAATAATAATACTACTTAATTACTGCTACTAATCTTTGCCTGAGTAATGGTACACACTTTGTAAATAATGGTACACACTTTAACGCGCTTCCTGGTTTAGGTTAGGCCTTTTTGGTTGAGGCACAACTTGAAAAACTCCTCGACGATCCATTATGTGACCACTCCGGTACTTTTAGAAATAACAAGACGACGTATGATTTATAAATCACTACTCAAAAGTTAAGTAAACGCGTTTAAATTTTTTAACAACATTCATGTGTCAGTTTTAACTTAAGTCTCTTGATGGAATACAAGATTGCAACTGATATTTCGAAATAACATTAAGATTCGGGAAATACCAAAATCGGACACTTATTATGGGACAGAGGGAGTATCAAATATTTAATTTATGCAGAGCAAAAATTCGAATAAATTTCACTAAAAACTAATTAAATTCTTGAAAATATCACCAAAAATTTAAGTAAATTTGTAAAAATTCCACCAAAGCTACTACATTTTTTAATAATTCCACCAAAAACAAAATTTGTAAAAATTCCACGAAAGCTATCAAAATTTTTAACAATTCCACCAAAAACTGAATTTTTAAAAAATATATCAAAATTAAGATTAATTTCGTCAAGAATTGATTAGATTCTTAAAAATTTCACAAAAATAAAAAAGTAATAATAAAAACTCCACAAAAGTTAGTTAAATTGAATATAATTTCACCAAAAATTATTAAATTTGGAGACAATTCTACTAAAAACTTAGTGAATTTTTTAAAAATTCCACCCAAAATCAATAAAATTGGTAAAAATTAAAAAAAACTTACTATATTCGTAAAAATTCCACCAAAGTTACCAACATTTTTAACAATTCCACCAAAAACGTACTAAATTTTTTCAATTTTCCACCAAAGCTACAAAAATTTTTAACAATTCCACCAAAAACTTACTGATTTTTAAAAAATACCACCAAAAACTTACCAAATTCATTAAAATTCTACTAAAATTATCAATATTTTTAATAATTCCACCAAAAACATACTGAATTTTATAAAAATTCCACTAAAAATTAAAAAAATTGGAAAAATTTCACTAAAAACTTACTAAATTCGTAAAAATTCCATAAAAAAACACTGAATTTTTTAAAAATTTCATCAAAAATGAATAAAATTCGCAAAAATTCCACCAATGTTATCAAAATTTTTGATAATTCCACCAAAAATATACTGAGTTTTTTAAAAATTCCACCAAAAATTAATACAATTTGCAAAAATTCCACCAAAAACTTACTAAATTCATAAGAATTTTACCAAAAACACTGATTTTTTCTATTCCACCAGAAATGAATAAAATTCGCAAAAATTCCACCAATGTTATCAAAATTTTGGATAATTCCACCAAAAACATACTGAATTTTTTAAAAATTCCACCAAAAACTTACTAAATTCATAAGAATTTTACCAAAAACACTGAATTTTTTTTTAAATTCCACCAGAAATGAATAAAATTCGCAAAAATTCCACCAAAGCTATTAAAATATTTAACAATTACACCCAAAACTTACTGAATTTTTTTTATTCCACCAAAAACTTACAAAAATTCTAAAAATTACACCGAAATTGTCAACATTTTTAACAATTCTACCAAGAATTTACAAAATTTTTTAAAAATTTCACTAAAATGTCCAAATTCTTTTAAAATTCCACCAAAAATCAATCAAATTAGAAACAGTTTCATTAGAAATTAACTAAAACCTTGAAAATACCACCAAAAACTTACCAAATTCATAAAAATTCAACTAAAGTTACCAATATTTTTAACAATTCCACCAAAAATGATTAAAGTTAATAAAAATTCCACCAAAGTTATCAACTTTTTTAACAATTCCATCAAAAACATACCGAATTTTATAAAAATTCCACCAAAAATTAATAAAATTGGAAAAATTTCACTAAAAACTTACTAAATTCGTAAAAATTCCATAAAAAAACACTGAATTTTTTAAAAATTCCATCAAAAATGAATAAAATTCGCAATAATTCCACCAATGTTATCAAAATTTTTGATAATTCCACCAAAAATATACTGAATTTTTTAAAAATTCCACCAAAAATTTACTAAATTCATAAGAATTTTACCAAAAACACTGATTAATGCAAATTGCAAAAATTCCACCAAAAACTTACTAAATTCATAAGAATTTTACCAAAAACACTGATTTTTTTTTATTCCACCAGAAATGAATAAAATTCGCAAGAATTCCACCAAACCTATTGAAATATGTAACAACTACACCCAAAGCTTACTGAATGTTTTTTATTCCACCAAAAATTTACAAAAATCCTAATAATTACACCGAAATTGTCAACATTTTTAACAATTCTACCAAAAACTTACCAAATTTTTTAAAAATTCCACCAAAATGTCCAAATTCTTTTACAATTCCACCAAAAATCAATTAAATTAGTAACAATTTCATTAAAAGTTAACTAAAACCTTGAAAGTTCCATCAAAAACTTAGTAAATTCATAAAAATTCCACCAAAGTTACTAAAATTTTTAATAATTCTACCAAAAATAATGAATTTTTTAAAAATTCCACCAAAAAACTTACAAAATTTGTAAAAATTCCATCAAAAATTAATACAATTTGCAAAAATTCCACCAAAAACTTACTAAATTCATAAGAATTTTACCAAAAACACTGAATTTTTTTTATTCCACCAGAAATAAATAAAATTCGCAAAAATTCCACCAATGTTATCAAAATTTTTGATAATTCCACCAAAAACATACTGAATTTTTTTAAAATTCCACCAAAAACTGACTAAATGCATAAGAATTTTACCAAAAACAATGAATTTTTTTTTAAATTCCAACATAAATGAATAAAATTCGCAAAAATTCCACCAATGTTATCAAAATTTTTGATAATTCCACAAAAAACATACTGAATTTTTTAAAAATTCCACCAAAAACTTACTAAATTTATAAGAATTTTGCCAAAAACGGTGAATTTTTTTTTAATTCCACCAGAAATAAATAAAATTCGCAAAAATTCCACCAATGTTATCAAAATTTTTGATAATTCCACCAAAAACATACTGAATTTTTTAAAAATTCCACCAAAAACGTACTGAATTTTTTAGAAATTTCACCAAAAACTTACTAAATTCATAAGAATTTTACCAAAAACACTGATTTTTTTTTAAATTCCACCAGAAATGAATAAAATTGGCAAAAATTCCACCAAAGCTATTAAAATATTTAACAACTACACCCAAAACTTACTGAATTTTTCTTATTCCACCAAAAACTTAGAAAAATCCTAAAAATTACACCGAAATTGTCAACATTTTTAACAATTCTACCAAAAACTTACCAAATTTTTTAAAAATTCTACCAAAGTGTCCAAATTCTTTTAAAATTCCACCAAAAATTAATTAAATTAGAAACAATTTCATTAAAAATTAACTAAAACCTTGACAATTCAAAACTTAGTAAATTAATAAAGATTTCATCAAAGTTGCTAAAATTTTTAATAATTTTAAAAATAATGAATTTTTTAAAAATTCCACTAAAAAACTTACAAAATTTGTAAAAATTCCACCAATTATTTACCAATTTTTTTTTTAATTCACCAAAAACTTACTAAATTCGTAAAGTTTCCACCAAAGTTACCAAAATGTTGATCAATTCAACCAAAAACAATAATTTTTTTTCAGAAAAATACTAAAAATAAAACTAAACTAGTTTTTAAAAGTAATCAAAAAAATAAATAAAATATTTTTGATAAATATACTATATGTACTAGAAATGAGAGTAATAAATGTAGGAAGAGATGTAGGAAGAGAGAATATTGTCGCTGTTGGAACGAACGAACGAACGAACGTGGTTAATTTTCCCCGGTCCGGGCGGCAATTTGAAAATGTAAACAGGCCCGAAGGGGCAATCGCCCGGACCAGAGCCCCGTCTCGTCCCCGGCAAAAACTTTATCTCGGCAGAGATCCACTTTCGGGGAGGTCGCGGCTAGACGACGGTTCCGGCCGCTTCATTAACCAAATAGAGCGCGCAACGAGCGCTCGCCATCGAGACGTATTAATTAGAGTAATGGCACGGCGACGAATTGGGACCCATAAATATAACGCCGCCCCCGGCACCGCGCGCGTACCCGATTAATTCGCGCCGTAATTGTAATTAAATATGAATTGTGTCGTCCGCATCCGTTTACCGTTAACTACTCATTTTAGAGTCATCACCCCCCGTTGGCAATTTTTCAATTGACCTTTCTAACGTTAATCGTCATGAAACATTACTCTATTTGGTCATTTATTATTGACTAAACCATTTTGACATTTATAAAACCACATACAAATTATAATTTATTTAACCCTTTAAATGAACTAAAATGAAATTTTCCTTTCTTTAACTTGTCGAACAAAAGTAATTGTGGACATCGTGGGAAAGTTGACTGACTAGTTTCGTCTGTTGCAGCGACTGACCACTATCTGGCAACGCTGGCCGGTGCCGCCAAGCCGCCAGCAACGACAACAACAACACCAACAACAAACAATCTCCCACCGAAAATGGCGGTTTTGTGGTACGTCCCCGTCCCGCCTCGCCACGTGTGCCTTTTCACACTTAAATCTGTGTCGTGGTTCGCTGTCTCCCCTTTTTATTTCTCCAACCCTTCAAAAGAATTAAAAAAAATTGTGTTTTTCACTTTTATTTTTCAGTGTGCGCCTTTGTTTGTTGTTGTTGTTATTGTTGCCGATTGTTTAGATGTTGTTATAATTGTTGTTATCGGTGTTGTTTTACGAAAAGTTTTTAATTTCGGATCGAGTTGGGAAATCGAATCGCGTGACGCGTGCAAGTGCACTCTTCGGCCGATATCGAGGGCCGCGGTTGTCAAAACAACCGCCCACTCGTCGGGCCTTTGTTGTTGGCTCGCTAATTAACCCCTTTCGCGCATTTTCAATCCGGCCCCCGACAGCGCTCGAGCATCCGTTCATCCGGCCCGGAATGACGGGACGCCCTTTCTCCCGGGACGTCGATCGAGGTCTTCCTGGAGACGCCTAACAACGCGGGGGGATCGCCCTTCTTTACTAGATCCCCTAATCAAATAGGGATTTGATTCCCACCCAAACCCCTATTCTATGTCAGGAGATTTTACTCTATCAACTAAGATAAAAAAAAAAGAAAAAGAATATAAAAAGGATTAGTAGAGATAAAGATTTTTATCATTTAATTTTTGGTGGAGGAGCCGGTTTTTTAAACATAAAACTTTTTTCAATAATTTTAATTAAAAACAAAAACTATAACAACTGATTTAATATAAACCTCTTTTAATTTTTAATATAAATGAATATAAACTAACCACACCAAAGGAATAAACATCCCAACTTAATTTTTGGTGGAGGCGCCGGTTTATAATTTAATTATTTCTTTTCTGTTAAAATTTATGGAATGTTTAAAGAATTTTATGGAATGTTTAAAGAATTTTCTAAAAATTAAATAATTTCTGAATAAATTTTAACAAAATGTTAATAATTTTAGAAAAATTTTGATAATTTAAGACAATTTTTAGAAGAATTTTAATTGTTTTAGACGACTTTTAGAAAAATTCAAGAAATTTTTAGGAAATTTAAGAAACTATCGAATTTTTTCAAAAATTAAACTATTTTTTTAAACAATTTTTTGAAAAATAACGAAAATATTAATTTTAGACAATTTTTTAAAGAATTTTAATTATTTTAGACGATTTTTCAAAAAATTCAAGGAATTTTTAGAAAATTTAAGGAATTTTAATAGATTTTTCAAAAAATTAACCTATTTTTAAACAATTTTGTGAAATATATTAACAGTTTTAGACAATTTTTTGAAGGATTTTAACTGTTTTAGTCGATTTTTCAAAAAAATTAAGGAATTTTTTGAGAATTTAAGGAATTTTTTGAGAATTTAAGGAATTTTAATTTTTCAAAACATTAACCTATTTTTGAAAAATTTTGTGAAAAATATTAACAATTTTAGACAATTTTTTGAAGAATTTTAACCGTTTTAGACGACTTTTCAAAAAATTCAAGGAATTTTTAGAGAATTTAAGGAATTTTAATAGATTTTTCAAAAAATTTACCTATTTTTGAACAATTTAGTAAAAAATATTAACAATTTTAGACAATTTTTTGAAGAATTTTAACTATTTTAGACGATTTTTCAAAAAATTCAAGGAATTTTTAGAGAATTTAAGGAATTTTAATTTTTCAAAAAATTAACCTATTTTTGAACAATTTTGTGAAAAATATTAACAATTTTAGACAATTTTTTGAAGAATTTTAACTATTTTAGACGATTTTTTAAAAAATTCAAGGAATTTTTAGAGAAATTAAGGAATTTTAGTAGATTTTTCAAAAAATTCAAGGAATTTTTAGAGAATTTAAGGAATTTTAATAGATTTTTCAAAAGATTAACCTATTTTTGAACAATTTTGTGAAAAATATTAACAATTTTGGACAATTTTTTGAAGAATTTTAACTGTTTTAGACGATTTACAAAAAAAAATTCAAAGAATTTTTGGCTAACTTAAGGAATTTTAATAATTTTTCAAAAAATTAACCTATTTTTTAACAATTTTGTGAAAAATATCAATTTTAGACAATTTTTTGAAGAATTTTAACTGTTTTAGAGGATTTTTCAAAAAATTCAAGGAATTTTTAGAGAACTTAAGGAATTTTTATAGATTTTTTAAAAAATTAGCCTATTTTTGAACAATTTTGTGAAAAATATTAACAATTTTAGACAATTTTTTTGAAGAATTTTAGCTATTTTAGACGATTTTTTAAAAAATTCAAGGAATTTTTAGAGAATTTAAGGAATTTTTATTTTTCAAAAAATTAACCTATTTTTGAACAATTTTGTAAAAATTATTAACTATTTTAGACAATTTTTTTGAAGAATTTTAGCTATTTTAGACGATTTTTCAAAAAATTCAAGGAATTTTTAAAGAATTTAAGGAATTTTAATAGATTTTTCAAAAAATTCAAGGAATTTTTAGAGAATTTAAGGAATTTTAATAGATTTTTCAAAAAATTAACCTATTTTTGAACAATTTTCTGAAAAATATTAACAATTTTAGACAATTTTTTGAAGAATTTTAACTATTTTAGACGATTTTTCAAAAAATTCAAGGAATTTTTTGAGAATTTAAGGAATTTTAATTTTTCAAAAAATTAATCTATTTTTGAACAATTTTGTGAAAAATATTAACAATTTTAGACAATTTTTTGAAGGATTTTAACTATTTTAGACGATTTTTAAAAAAATTCAAGGAATTTTTTTGAGAATTTAAGGAATTTTAATAGATTTTTCAAAAAATTAAGCTATTTTTGAACAATTTTGTGAAAAATATTAACAATTTTAGACATTTTTTTGAAGAATTTTAGCTATTTTAGACGATTTTTTAAAAAATTCAAGGAATTTTTAGAGAATTTAAGGAATTTTTATAGATTTTTCAAAAAATTAATCTACTTTTGAACAATTTTGTGAAAAATATTAACAATTTTAGACAATTTTTTGAAGAATTTTAACTATTTTAGACGATTTTTCAAAAAATTCAAGGAATTTTTAAAGAATTTAAGGAATTTTAATAGATTTTTCAAAAAATTAACCTATTTTTGAACAATTTTGTGAAAAATATTAACAATTTTAGACAATTTCTTGAAGAATTTTAACTGTTTTAGACGATTTTTAAAAAAATTCAAGGAATTTTTTGAGAATTTAAGGAATTTTAATAGATTTTTCAAAAAATTAAGCTATTTTTAAACAATTTTGTAAAAAATATTAACAATTTTAGACAATTTTTTGAAGAATTTTAACTGTTTTAGACGATTTTTAATTATATATATTACATAAATTAACTTTTAAAAAAATTTAAAGTTAAAATTTTAAATAAACTTGAAATATCAAAATGATTTGATGTCCCAATTTGGTAGAAATTCAACAATTATAAATTCTCACCTAATTCTAACGAAATTTCCAAATTAAGCCTATTAGCATTTAGAGTGCTCATTAAAAATACTTAATTTCCCGCTTTACAAAGACGTGTTGGCGACGATCCAGGGGTCCGATTTTCCGTAATAAGCCCCAAGGACTTTTCGGGAATGTCAGGGCGCCCGTTTGCGTGGTTAAAATCAATGAGTTGAAGTGAACTACTTAAGAAAACTTTTAATGCTACAGCATGAATGTTTTATGTTACACTTTGTATTTTTTCGTTGGTATTTATTAATAATTTTTTTTTCTTTCTATTCCAGGTAAGTTCGAGATATTTGTTACAACTTAATTGCTGGTGAGTTCGATTAATTTTGCTGTTGAAATCGATTAATTTTCCGGTTGGTAATATTATAAATGGAAATATTTTTTAACGTAATTTAAAGAGGTTAAATATCCGAAATCTCTTGCGTTTTAAGAGTTGGGATAAAAGGGTCGCGAAAAAAGGCATCCAACGTCATCTATCACCGGGTAGACGGCGCGTCCCGTTTGTACGCGTAATGAAGAATAATGACGTAAGACGTTCCTCGGTTAGAATGGCCGACATTTCGGATAAACAAAAATTCCCGGAGAACTTTATACATACATTTATTAAGGGGGGTCCGGGTTTTCCAAATGGAGTCGTTCCTAAAGGAACATATCTTCATAAAAACCGGGGGAAAACAGAGAAAATCCTGCTTGAAATTTTCGGGCGAGCATACTTCTTAATATTCGTTACGTTGGATATAAAGGTGAAATATCTCGAGGCGTCTCGCGGTATACGCTGCGTAATTTAGATAAACTTTTAGCGTTTGTTCATCTTTAGAAAGAACATAAAGGAAAAAACGAAAAAATAAAAAATAATAATAAAATAGGGTTCTTTATATTCATCAATTTTTATGTTTTGGTTTAATACCAAGCGTATAATATCTGGGATACACAATCCGGCTGGTCGTAAATCCCCGAACCAAATCCCATTTATCTCCCGGCCAAAAAGGGTCTGGAAGCATTGGCGTGCGCCGGAACGCGCGCTAAATTGTAGCGAAGGTGGAGCGACGCGGCGCGAAACTTTCGTAATCGAAATTCCCCGCTCAAAATATAAATTTGCATCGCGCGCCCGCGGCACCCGGCCTCTACGTGCCATCCCCGGCGCTCCGGGGGCGCGGATCCCTCCCGCCGCCCTCTTTATTATTCACACCGTGGTTATGAAGACGCGGGCGCGCATCAGCCGAAAACTAGACGTGTCGCGAACGCTAATGATGACTTATTCGGGGACCGGCGGGCGCTCGCTCGGCTTCGCGACGTCGCGAATACAAAACGACGCCCCCGTTAACGTTGCCGTCGACGCCGCTTCCGCCCTCCTTAGCGCCGAAAAGCGTCCTGACGCTTCGCTCGTTATCCTCCAGCTATTGCGTCCGACCAAAACGTGCCGTTTAGAACGCTTCATCGACGATATACATACTGAACATGAACTGCGTTTATACAACTTTGTACAAGTAAAAAAATAAAAAAAAAATCTCTCTCACTTTTATAAAAGAAACTATAGTTCATTTAATAACTAGGAGGAGTGATTTGAATTTTGCGCGCTAAAATAGTGAACTATTATTGGTCGCTTCGCAGTCAAGTTTACAAAGACGAAAAATTTAGTTTTTATCGTTTATTGTTTTTAACGTTTGAGGTTAGGTGCTTTACCTAATTAGTCAACTTGTTTCTCGCTTTTTCGTTGTGCTCAAATGGTTGCGATCAAAAAATATTAAGTTCGAAGAAGGTATGGTACGATGTCATCTGTTGGATATAATACGTCAACACAAGGAACGTCTTTTGGATAAATTTTGAACAATGTACCTATAGATAAACGGCCATAGAGATATTTGGTATGTTCTAGAATACTACGCTCAAACGCTTGGTGTTTTGTTGGTTGCATAAATGTGACTGGTTTTATGTTTAGAATTCAAATTTGCCGCTAAAAATGTTTAGTGTATTTTTAGTTACCTTTTCCTATGTAAATGGGGTTTTGAGATTCACTCCTCCTAGTTATTAAATGAAGTATAGTTTAGTTTTATTTTTAGTATTTTTCTAAAAAAAATTTATTGTTTTTGGTTGAATTGATCAACATTTTGGTAACTTTGGTGGAAGCTTCACGAATTTAGTAAGTTTTTGGTGGAATTTAAAAAAAAATTGGTAAATTTTTGGAGGAATTTTTACAAATTTTGTAAGTTTTTTGGTGGAATTTAAAAAAAAATTCATTATTTTTGGTAGAATTATTAAAAATTTTAGTAACTTTGGTGGAATTTTTATGAATCTACTAAGTTTTTGATGGAATTTTCAAGGTTTTAGTTAATTTTTAATGAAATTGTTTCTAATTTGATTGATTTTTGGTGGAATTTTAAAAGAATTTAGACATTTTAGTGGAATTTTTAAAAAATTTGGGAAGTTTTTGGAAGAATTTTTGAAAATGTTGACAATTTCGGTGTAATTTTTAGGATTTTTGTAAGTTTTTGGTGGAATAAAAAAAATTCAGTAAGTTTTGGGTATAGTTGTTAAATATTTTAATTGCTTTGGTGGAATTTTTGCGAATTTTATTCATTTCTGGTGGAATTTTAAAAAAATTCAGTGTTTTTGGTAAAATTCTTATGAATTTATTAAGTTTTTGTTGGAATTTTTATGAATTTACTAAGTTTTTGATGGAATTTTCAAGGTTTTAGTTAATTTTTCAAGAAATTATTTCTAAGTTGATTGATTTTTGGCGGAACTTTAAAAGAATTTGGACATTTTGGTGGAATTTTTAAAAAATGTGGTAAGTTTTTGGTAGAATTGTTAAAAATGTTGTCAATTTCGGTGTAATTTTTAGGATTTTTGTAAGTTTTTGGTGGAATAAAAAAAATTCAGTAAGTTTTGGGTGTAGTTGTTAAATATTTTAATAGCTTTGGTGGAATTTTTGCGAATTTTATTCATTTCTGGTGGAATTTAAAAAAAAATCAGTGTTTGTGGTAAAATTCTTATGAATTTAGTAAGTTTTTGTTGGAATTTTTATGAATTTACTAAGTTTTTGATGGAATCTTCAAGGTTTTAGTTAATTTTTAATGAAATTGTTTCTAATTTTATTGATTTTAGCTGGAATTTTAAAAGAATTTGGACATTTCGGTGGAATTTTTAAAAAAATTGATAAGATTTTGGTAGAATTGTTAAAAATGTTGACAATTTCGGTGTAATTTTTAGGATTTTTGTAAGTTTTTGGTGGAATAAAAAAATTCAGCAAGTTTTGGGTGTAGTTGTTAAATATTTTAATAGCTTTGGTGGAATTTTTGCGAATTTCATTCATTTCTAGTGGAATTTAAAAAAAATTCAGTATTTTTGGTAAAATTCTTATGAATTTAGTAAGTTTTTGGCAGAATTTTTAAAAAATTCAGTATGTTTTTGGTGGAATTATCAAAAATTTTGATAACATTGGTGGAATTTTTGCGAATTTTATTCATTTCTGGTGGAATTTAAAAAAAATCAGTGTTTTTGGTAAAATTCTTATGAATTTAGTAAGTTTTTGGTGGAATTTTTGCAAATCGTATTAATTTTTGGTGGAATTTTAAAAAAATTCAGTATGTTTTTGGTGGAATTATCAAAAATTTTGATAACATTGGTGGAATTTTTGCGAATTTTATTCATTTTTGATGGAATTTTTAAAAAATTCAGTGTTTTTTTATAGAATTTTTACGAATTTAGTAAGTTTTTGGTGAAATTTTTCCAATTTTATTAATTTTTGGTGGAATTTTTATAAAATTCAGTATGTTTTTGATGGAATTGTTAAAAAAGTTGATAACTTTGGTGGAATTTTTATTAACTTTAATCATTTTTGGTGGAATTGTTAAAAATATTATTAATTTTAGTAGAATTTTTATGAGTTTGGTAAGTTCTTGGTGGTATTTTTAAAAAATTCATTTTTAAAATTATTAAAAAATTTTAGTAACTTTGGTGAAATTTTTATGAATTTACTATGTTTTGAATTTTCAAGATTTTAGTTAATTTTTAATTAAATTGTTTCTAATTTGATTGATTTTTGGTGGAATTTTAAAAGAATTTGGACATTTTGGTGGAATTTTTAAAAAATGTGATAAGTTTTTGATAGAATTGTTAAAAATGTTGACAATTTCGGTGTAATTTTTAGGATTTTTCTAAGTTTTTGGTGGAATAAAAAAAATTCAGTAAGTTTTGGGTTTAGTTGTTAAATATTTTAATAGCTTCGGAGGAATTTTTGCGAATTTTATTCATTTCTGGTGGAATTTTAAAAAAATTCAGTCTTTTTGGAAAAAATTCTTATGAATTTAGTAAGTTTTTGGTGTAATTTTTAAAAAATTCAGTATGTTTTTGGTGGAATTATTAAAAATTTTGATTATATTGGTGGAATTTTTGCGAATTTTATTCATTTCTGGTGGAATTTAAAAAAAATTAGTGTTTTTGGTAAAATTCTTATGAATTTAGTAAGTTTTTGGTGGAATTTTTGCAAATTGTATTAATTTTTGGTGATATTTTTTAAAGAACTCACTACGTTTTTGGTGAAATTATCAAAAATTTTGATAACATTAAATTTTTGCGAATTTTATTCATTTTTGATGGAATTTTTAAAAAATTCAGTGTCTTTTTATGGAATTTTTACGAATTTAATAAGTTTTTAGTGAAATGTTTCCAATTTTATTAATATTTGGTGGAATTTTTGTAAAATTCTGTATGTTTTTAATGGAATTGTTAAAAAAGTTGATAACTTTGGTGGAATTTTTATTAACTTTAATCATTTTTGGTGGAATTGTTAAAAATATTGGTAATTTTATTAGAATTTTTATGAATTTGGTAAGTTTTTGGTGGTATTTTTTAAAAATCAGTAAGTTTTTGGTGGAATTATTCAACATTCTTGTAACTTTGGTGGAAAATTGAAAAAATTTAGTACGTTTTTGGTGGAATTGTTAAAAATGTTGGTAATTTTGGTGCTAATCACTAAGTTTTTAGTAGAATTGTCTCCAGATTTAATAATTTTTGGTGAAATTATATTCAATTTAACTAACTTTTGTGGAATTTTTATTGTTACTTTTTTATTTTTGTGAAATTTTTAAGAATCTAACCAATTCTTGACGAAATTTTACTTTTAGTATATTTTTTAAAAATTCAGTTTTTGGTGGAATTGTTAAAAATTGCTTTGGTGGAATTTTTACAAATTTTGTTTTTGGTGGAATTATTAAAAATTTTAGTAGCTTTGGGGAAATTTTTACAAATTTAATTTTTGGTGATATTTTCAAGAATTTAATTAGTTTTTAGTGAAATTTATTCGAATTTTTGCTCTGTAGAAATTAAATATTTGATAATTATTAATAAACCCATCGTTTTTACATTTCATGTGGCATTAGAGTGGTTGGAATAATAAATAACGTTTATGAAAATTGAACCAAGTGTTTTGTTTGATTTGAATTGAACCAACCACAAATTTTGTAAGTTTTTTGGTGAAATTTTTAAAAAATTCATTATTTTTGGTAGAATTATTAAAAATTTGGAAAATTTTTGGTGGAATTTTTACAAATTTTTTCAAGTTTTTTGGTGAAATTTTTAAAAAATTCATTATTTTTGGTAGAATTATTAAAAATTTGGAAAATTTTTCTGGAATTTTTACAAATTTTTTCAAGTTTTTTGGTGAAATTTTTAAAAAATTCATTATTTTTGGTAGAATTATTAAAAATTTTGTAAGTTTTTGGTGGAATTTTTAAAAACTGACAATTTCGGTGTAATTTTTAGGAATTTTCTAAGTTTTTGGTGGAATAAAAAAAAAATCAGTAAGTTTCGCGTATAGATGTTAAATATTTTAATAGCTTTGGTGGAATATTTGCGAATTTTATTCATTTTTAGTGAAATTTATTCGAATTTTTGCTCTGCATAAATTAAATATTTGATAATTATTAATAAACCGATCGTTTTTACATTTCATGTGGCATTGGAGTGGTTGGAATAATAAATGACGTTTATGAAAATTGAACCAAGTGTTTTATCGGCCCAAATCGAAAATGACGGAAAACGGGGACTTCGTTTAGGGTTTAAATCGGCCGTTTTCCAAATGAGCCCCGATTCGCATATAACGTTGGGTTATAAAGCCGTTCAGATTCGGAAGCAGAGTCGCGGAGTCGGTGGCTTTTTGGATAAAAAATGCGTTCGAAAATTAACGAAAATGACAGGCGGACGATCGAGAATTTTAATTTCAATTAGGGCTACCGCAACGTCGTTTGATTTTCTGGACCGTTTTTCCAAAATCGGAAAGCGATTTCCAAAAAAACTAAAAAAAATCTCTTCTACTTTTGTAAAAGAAATTTGATTGCCAATTAACATAATTTATGGCGGAGTTTAAAGTAGTTTCAGTTCTTGTGAAATTGAGGTCGCGAAAACGAAGTACTTAAAACTCGGGAGCCAATAAGTAGTATTTCGGCCGTGGGCTGACAATAACAATAACGCAGAATTCCCCTGCGCGGCGTCGAAGGAGAGAGCGCGCCTCTTTTATGGCCGGCGCTAAAATTTTATTCCTTAATATCGCTGCGAGGAGCGACTTCGTCCCGGCGGTATTACTCTATTAAATGTTATCGTTCGCTATTGTTCCTTTCGCGCGGCCGTATTCGAATCACGACGGAAAAATTTGTTGTAAATACCGCGGAAATTTCAATAGTAAGGATTACCCTATCAAAAGTTCCCCGCCGGGAAAACTCCCCGGGCCTTATCAACTCTTTAAAACTCCCAAAGTATCATTTGTTCCCGAAGTTGTCAGCGAAAGCAGTCGCCGGAACTTTATTCCCACCTCATTCACTGCGTCAACTTAGTGACTTGAAAATAATGATCCCGCAACGCGATTGATAAGAAAATTTAAAAATTTAAAAAACGAATTTTTTTTAAGTTCATTCGTAGTCTCGCAATAAACGGTAATGACATTAATTCAGAGATGCAATACACAAAACGGAAGCCGGAGCCCATTTATAATAAAGGAAGGTATAGTTTACTCGGGTCTGGCGTCGCGGCGCATAATGGGCGAATAAACGCGAGCCGTTTGTCATCGAAACGATGGACGGGACGGTCTCCTTTGCCTACTTCCGGAGGCCGAAGGGGGCGCTCGCCGTGTTTAGCTTGGAAAGCTTCCAATTTGTATATTGGACAATTGAGTCGCCCAGAAATTGCCTCCGTCCCACCTTGAAATATCGTCCCAGTTAAGTATTACCCACTTTGACAAACGACAAAATAATCTAAAAGTTTAAAACTTATATTTTAGTAAAACTTTTTGCAAAAATTGTTAAATAAAGTAAAATGACTTTAGTAAGAGTTCAATTTACTAAGTGTGGTTTAAAACGTAGCGGAGGTCGGGAAAGTAGAGGGTACAATAAATAACAAGTAGTGGCCGGAAGCGGAATTTGCGGTTTTCCGGTGTCGTCCCGCCGTGGAGGCGGCATACGTTAGCCTCCGACCGGAATTATAGAAGTACTGTACGCACGCGGTCATTAGAATAGTTCACGGGACGCCGCAACTACTAAATTGGACTTCTTGGCCTCATAAATAACTAGGTGAGATGAGTCGGACCGCGCTCGGCGGTTCTCCTAATTGGATACTGATGCACCCCCACCGACAAAACCTTATTTCAGCTTTCCAAGATATTTTTTTTTTAGGGGGAGGAGAACTTGAGTATAAGACAAAGGACTCTAATTTGGCAACTTTGCCAAACTCGGGACGGCGTTCAATCGGTCCCCATTCAATGCCCGAACTCGAATTAAAACTTAACTAATTGCCGGAGATGGTCGGATTAATTCCGAAGCGTACTTTTTTTCTTTAATTTTATTTGATTTTCGAGGCGGTACACAGTTACGATGGCGGGCGGCGAGGCGGAGTGGGACGCCTGATTTATCCATTAGGGCTGCGCTGGACGCGATGTCAAGGCGCGATCAATTTATGGCGGCCATTGCCGGCCAACGGCCGTACATAAAGGGCCGGATGTGGAGGTGCTGGCGAGTACCACTTATTATCGATACAGTGGCCCATCTATCATCCGGACGCCGGTGTTCTACTGGTTTGCCGTCGACGCCGTCAAAATGCACCGGGACGCTGTAAACGACAGCTGACCAGCACAGATTTTAGAAGAGAACCCACCTATAAATCACTCCCACCAACAACAAAACAATTCTTTCCCTAATTCTTTTTTTCAATTTTAAATTTTTTTGAATATAAACTTGATTTAAAATTTTAAATAAAGCGAATTTCAGAAAATAACGATTATCTTTAATAGTAGAGAGAGAGTGGTAGAGAGGTCATCTCGCGAAGTTAATCAAACCCCGGGGAACAAAAAAGGGCAATGTAATGCAGCTCGCTTCCCTGTAAATCATCGTGTAATATCGTGCCGCTGATATGCAGCGTCCACTACGAACCCGATATTGGCGATTTTTTCGCTTTTCGGACACTCCGTGCCTACGCCACAGTCGCGTTGGAACGGCCGTCGAACAATGACTGATGACGCTCTCACTACCTTCGTTTACTTTTTGCCTAGGATGATGATGATAATGGTAATACATCATGGATTAACATTGACAAAAAATTAACATGAATTTAAAAAAACAATCTTTTCCGTAATGGTTCAATTTATTCGTTGCGTACGGTTATTACGTTCCCACCCTTTCCCGGTCGGTCGTGTGAAGCTTTTCATTACCGCCAAATTAAAAGTCCCATTTTTCCCGGTTGCCCCCGGCCTCTTCCATTGAGCGGCGTCGGCGGCGACATTCTCCTTCACAAAGGCGAGCGGAAGCGAAAGCTTTCGCCTGTATAAACACCCTTCACACCTCCCGTTAAATGGAAAGCTCCACCTCGTTACGTTGTCGACTAAAACCGCCCGGAACGTCCTCTTTAGAGCTAACCGATTTTCTTCACAAAAGAAAGCAAAAAAATAAAGAACTTCTTTAACTACGCATGGGGTGTAATTGAAAGAACAGATATTTTAACCGGCGATAAATGATGATTTTTAAAGTAGACAAAGTAATAACTTTGAGAAGTATTATAAGTACGTAGAATAGAAAGCTCCACCTCGTTACACTTTCGACTAAAGCTGTTCAGAACGTCCTTTTTAGAGTTAACCGACTTTTTTTATAAAAGAAAGCAAAAAAAAAGTAAAAACTTCTTTAACTACATACTAGTTTAGTTTTATTTTTAGTATTTTTCTAAAAAAAAATTTATGGTGGAATCTTTACAAATTTTGTAAGTTTTTTGGTGAAATTTTTAAAAAATTCATTATTTTTGGTAGAATTATTAAAAATTTGGAAAATTTTTGGTGAAATTTTTACAAATTTTGTAAGTTTTTTGGTGAAATTTTAAAAAAATTCATTATTTTTGGTAGAATTATTAAAAATTTGGAAAATTTTTGGTGGAGTTTTTACAAATTTTGTAAGTTTTTTGGTGAAATTTTTAAAAAATTCATTATTTTTGGTGGAGTTTTTACAAATTTTGTAAGTTTTTTGGTGAAATTAAAAAAAAATTCATTATTTTTGGTAGAATTATTAAAAATTTGGAAAATTTTTGGTGAAATTTTTACAAATTTTGTAAGTTATTCGGTGAAATTTTTAAAAAATTCATTCTTTTTGGGAGAATTACTAAAAATTTGGAAAATTTTTGGTGAAATTTTTACAAATTTTGTAAGTTTTTGTTGAAATTTTAAAAAAATTCATTATTTTTGGTGGAATTATTAAAAATTTGGAAAATTTTTGGTGGAATTTTTACAAATTTTGTAAGTTTTTTGGTGAAATTTTTAAAAAATTCATTATTTTTGGTAGAATTATTAAAAATTTGGAAAATTTTTGGTGAAATTTTTACAAATTTTTTAATTTTTTTGGTGAAATTTTTAAAAAATTCATTATTTTTGGTAGAATTATTAAAAATCTGGAAAATTTTTTGTGAAATTCTTACAAATTTTGTAAATTTTTTGGTGAAATTTTAAAAAAATTCATTATTTTTAGTAGAATTATTAAAAATTTGGAAAATTTTTGGTGGAATTTTTACAACCTTTGTAAGTTTTTTGGTGAAATTTTTAAAAAATTCATTATTTTTGGTAGAATTATTAAAAATTTTGAAAATTTTTGGTGAAATTTTTACAAATTTTGTAAGTTTTTTGGTGAAATTTTTAAAAAATTCATTATTTTTGGTAGAATTATTAAAAATTTGGAAAATTTTTGGTGAAATATTTACAAATTTTGTAAGTTTTTTGATAAAATTTTTAAAAAATTCATTATTTTTGGTAGAATTATTAAAAATTTGGAAAATTTTTGGTGGAATTTTTACAAATTTTGTAAGTTTTTTGGTGGAATTTTTAAAAAATTCATTATTTTTGGTAGAATTATTAAAAATTTGGAAAATTTTTGGTGAAATTTTTACAAATTTTGTAAGTTTTTTGGTGAAATTTTTAAAAAATTCATTATTTTTGGTGAAACTATTAAAAATTTGGAAAATTTTTGGTGGAATTTTTACAAATTTTGTAATTTTTTGGTGAAATTTTTAAAAAATTCATTATTTTTGGTAGAATTATTAAAAATTTGGAAAATTTTTGGTGAAATTTTTACAAATTTTGTAATTTTTTTGGTGGAATTTTTAAAAAATTCATTATTTTAAAAATTATTAAAAATTTTAGTAACTTTGGTGGAATTTTTATGAATTTATTAAGTTTTGAATTTTCAAGGTTTTAGTTAATTTTTAATGAAATTGTTTCTAATTTGATTGATTTTTGGTGGAATTTTAAAAGAATTTGGACATTTTGGTGGAATTTTTAAAAAATGTTGTAAGTTTTTGGTGGAATTGTTAAAAGTGTTGACAATTTCGGTGTAATTTTCAGGATTTTTATAAGTTTTTAGTGGAATAAAAAAAAATTCAGTAAGTTTTGGGTGTAGTTGTTAAATATTTTAATAACTTTGGTGGAATTTTTGCGAATTTTATTCATTTCTGGTGGAATTTTAAAAAAATTTAGTGTTTTTAGTAAAATTCTTATGAATTTAGTAAGTTTTTGGTGGAATTTTTAAAAAATTCAGTATGTTTTTGGTGGAATTATCAAAAGTGTTGATAACATTGGTGGAATTTTTGCGAATTTTATTCATTTTTAGTGGAATTTAAAAAAAATTCAATGTTTTTGGTAAAATTCTTATGAATTTAGTAAGTTTTTGGTGGAATTTAAAAAAAAATTGGTAAATTTTTGGTGAAATTTTTACAAATTTTGTAAGTTTTTTGGTGGAATTTAAAAAAAATTCATTACTTTTGGTAGAATTATAAAAAATTTTAGCAACTTTGGTGAAATTTTTACGAATCTACTAAGTTTTTGATGGAATTTTCAAGGTTTTAGTTAATTTTTAATGAAATTGTTTCTAATTTGATTGATTTTTCGTGGAATTTTAAAAGAATTTGGACACTTTGGTGAAATTTTTAAAAAATTTTCTAAGTTTTTGATAGAATTGTTAAAAATGTTGACAATTTCGGTGTAGTTCTTAGGATTCTTGTAAGTTTTTGGTGGAATAAAAAAAATTCAGTAAATTTTGGGTGTAATTGTTAAATATTTTAATAGTTTTGGTGGAATTTTTGCGAATTTTATTCATTTCTGGTGGAATAGAAAAAATATCAGTGTTTTTGGTAAAATTCTTATGAATTTAGTAAGTTTTTGGTGGAATTTTTACAAATTGTATTAATTTTTGGTGGAATTTTTAAAAAATTCAGTACGTTTTTGGTGGAATTATCGAAAATTTTGATAACATTGGTGGAATTTTTGCGAATTGTATTCATTTCTGGTAGAATTTTTAAAATATTCAGTATGTTTTTGGTGGAATTATCAAATATTTTAATAGCTTTGGTGGAATTTTTGCGAATTTTATTCATTTCTGGTAGAATTTTAAAAAATTCAGTGTTTTTGGTAAAATTCTTATGAATTTAGTAAGTTTTTGGTGGAATTTTTGCAAATTGTATTAATTTTTAATGGAATTTTTAAAAAATTCAGTATATTTTGGTGGAATTATCAGAAATTTTGATAACACGTGTAATTTTTGCGAATTTTATTCATTTTTGATGGAATTTTTAAAAAATTCAGTGTTTTTTATGGAATTTTTACGAATTCAGTAAGTTTTTAGTGAAATTTTTCTAATTTTATTAATTTTTGATGGAATTTTTATAAAATTCAGTATGTTTTTGATGGAAATGTTAAAAAAGTTGATAACTTTAGTGAAATTTTTATTAACTTTAATCATTTTTGGTGGATTTGTTAAGAATATTGGCAATTTTAGTAGAATTTTTATGAATTTAGTAAGTTTTTGGTTGTATTTTTTAAAAGTCAGTAAGTTTTTGGTGGAATTATTCAACATTTTTGTAGCTTTGGTGGAAAATTGAAAAAATTTAGTACGTTTTTGGTGGAATTGTTAAAAATGTTATCTTTGGTGGAATTTTTACGAACATAGTAAGTTTTTTTAATTTTTACCAATTTTATTGATTTTGGGTGGAATTTTTAAAAAATTCACTAAGTTTTTAGTAAAATTGTCTCCAAATTTAATAATTTTTGGTGAAATTATATTCAATTTAACTAACTTTTGTGGAATTTTTATTATTACTTTTTTATTTTTGTGAAATTTTTGAGAATCTAATCAATTCTTGACGAAATTAATCTTAATTTTAGTATTTTTTTTCAAATTCAGCAAGTTTTTGGTGGAATTGTTAAAAATTTTGATAGCTTTGGTTGAATTTTTACAGATTTTATAAGTTTTTGGTGGAATTATTAAAAATATTGGTAATTTTAGTAGAATTTTTATGAATTTGGTAAGTTTTTGGTGGTATTTTTTAAAAATCAGTAAGTTTTTGGTGGAATTATCCAACATTTTTGTAGCTTTGGTGGAAAATTGAAAAAAATTTAGTACGTTTTTGGTGGAATTGTTAAAAATGTTGGTAACTTTGGTGGAATTTTTACGAATATAGTAAGTTTTTTTAATTTTTACCAATTTTATTGATTTTGGGTGGAATTTTTAAAAAATTCACTAAGTTTTTAGTAGAATTGTCTCCAAATTTAATAATTTTTGGTGAAATTATATTCAATTTAACTAATTTTTGTGGAATTTTTATTATTACTTTTTTATTTTTGTGAAATTTTTAAGAATCTAGTCAATTCTTGACGAAATTAATCTTAATTTTCGTATATTTTTTAAAAATTCAGTTTTTGGTGGAATTGTTAAAAATTTTGATAGCTTTGGTGGAATTTTTACAAATTTTATGAGTTTTTGGTGGAATTATTAAAAATATTGTTAATTTTAGTAGAATTTTTATGAATTTGGTAAGTTTTTGGTGGTATTTTTTAAAAATCGGTAAGTTTTTGGTGGAATTATTCAACATTTTTGTAGCTTTGGTGGAAAATTGAAAAAATTTAGTACGTTTTTGGTGGAATTGTTAAAAATGTTAACTTTGGTGGAATTTTTACGAACATAGTAAGTTTTTTTAATTTTTACCAATTTTATTGATTTTGGTTGGAATTTTTAAAAATTTCACTAAGTTTTTAGTAGAATTGTCTCCAAATTTAATAATTTTTGGTGAAATTATATTCAATTTAACTAACTTTTGTGAAATTTTTATTATTACTTTTTTATTTTTGTGAAATTTTTAAGAATCTAATCAATTCTTGACAAAATTAATCTTAATTTTCGTATTTTTTTAAAAATTCAGCAAGTTTTTGGTGGAATTGTTAAAAATTTTGATAGCTTTGGTGGAATTTTTACAAATTTTATGAGTTTTTGGTGGAATTATTAAAAATATTGGTAATTTTAGTAAAATTTTTATGAATTTGGTAAGTTTTTGGTTGTACTTTTTAAAAATCTAAGTTTTTGGTGGAATTATTCAACATTTTTGTAGCTTTGGTGGAAAATTGAAGAAATTTAGTACGTTTTTGGTGGAATTGTTAAAAATGTTGGTAACTTTGGTGGAATTTTTACGAATATAGTAAGTTTTTTTAATTTTTACCAATTTTATTGATTTTGGATGGAATTTTAAAAAAATTCACTAAGTTTTTAGTAGAATTGTCTCCAAATTTAATAATTTTTTGTGAAATTATATTCAATTTAACTCACTTTTGTGGAATTTTTATTATTACTTTTTTATTTTTGTGAAATTTTTAAGAATCTAATCAATTTTTGACGAAATTAATCTTAATTTTCGTATATTTTTTAAAAATTCAGTTTTTGGTGGAATTGTTAAGAATTTTGATAGCTTTGGTGGAATTTTTACCAATTTTATTGATTTTGGGTGGAAATTTTAAAAAATTCACCAAGTTTTTAGTAGAATTGTCTCCAAATTCGCCTAATCGGCAGATCCTAGATTTATCATGTTTGATAAACCTAGATTTCGCGATTAGACTGATTTTATAAAAATGCTACTTAGGTACTTCTTGCATTCCACCCTTCAATTGGAAGTATTTGAGCGATAAGTGATGATCTAATTTTTAAACTGAAATTGGATGTTGGAAAAATAATTTTGTAAAACGCAATTTTAATTTACAGTTAGTTTCGCGATTTATGATTATGGGTATAGTCAATTGATGGTGCGCCAGACCGCGGAGGTGATCGATCTGTAATCAAAATCCGGTGATTAATGTTGTGCCGGGTGCGCAGGTGGCGCCGCCGTTCGGTCGTTGTTAATGGGTTTTTAAGTCGTTTCCGTTACACTTGTTATTGCTGGAGATTTGCTCCAAATTAATGCGATTTACGCGACTGTGACTTATGGATATTAATGAGTAAAAATCGGGGAAAAAAAATCGGTAGGTGGGTAAAAATAAACGTGGAGTAAAATAAAAATAAAAGTAGAGTTATTGTTTAGGACGGTATTAAAATTCAATAGACGTGAAACGAAATACGAGCGTTTGAAAAATAAATGTGGGCGGAGGGAAAAAGGGACTCGGGACTTTGTCGCCAAGTCCGCCCCCCGGTTTTCACTTAAATATTTAAACGTTGCTCGAGAATGTTTAAATCTTTCAAGTGGCGGAGAATTAAATCTAAACCGTTTTTCGCTGTCGCTTCTATCTCGAGCGATCGCCGACTTGCTTACTTCTTGCAAATAGAATAAGTACTAAAGGCGGAAAAGTACAAGCGAGGCGTCCGAGCGAAAATTTCCCTTCGTAATTCGAGAAAAACATGCGAGGCGTTCGCGAATATAGTCATTATGTAAATTTACTTAAACGTATAAATACCGAACGTCGTCGCCGCCCCGACCTTTTTTTCTATTTCATCTAATTTATTTTTTTACCGGCCCGGCCGTGTAATTTCCATTAATTACCGCCCCCGGCGGCCGTTTTAAATTTGCCGCCTGTTTATTTTAATGCTGATTAAAGCGTACCGACCAAGAGTTTTTAATCAACGCCATTCCGGCCGCGCGCACGCCGAATTACCCCGCGATTATTTCCATTTCCATTGCAAATGCGGTGTCGATGTGCAAACTTGCAAATTCGACGTTGAAAAAAAAACAACTATGTACGGAGTTTCACAAAAAAAGGAGTGCAGGAAAAATCGCACGCGAGCGGTCAGTGATTTTTTTATGCATAACGCCGTTTTGCACATAATTTCCACAATGCTGTTTAACACGAAGTCCCATTAAACTTGCGAGCTACACAAAAACGTTGCGCATTCCCGGACGTTGTAGTCCATTACGTTAATGAACTTCGTTTATGTATCGATACGTTAAAATTTTAACCTAGTTTGTGAAATTTTTTATAAAAAATTGAAATAAATTTAAAGGAATATGAAAAGTAGATAGTTTAATCTATTTTAGTTTAGAAAATCTTTCCTTAGTTCCGATAAATAAAGACTGGGTGATTTTTTAAAGTTGGTCGTAATTCTACATTTCTTAATCTTTGATATACTTGGGAATTTTTTTGATAAAAATTAGACTAAATCTGTTATGTTTGATAAAAAGTAGATGATTAATTATACATTTATTTAAAAAATCTTTTCTCAATTCCAAAAAATAAAATGAGTGGGACTTCTTAAACATAACCCTAATTTTTGAAATTTAGGTAGGTGTCTTTGGGATTTTTTTTAAATTTTTTGGTAACAGTTAGAACAAATCTGACCAGTTTAATGAAAAATAGATACTTTAATCTATCTTGGTTTATAAAATCTTTCCTTAGTTCCGATAAATAAAGACTGGGTGATTTTTTAAAGTTTGTCGTAATTCTGCATTTTTTAATCTTTGATATACTTGGGAATTTTTTTAATTTTTTTGGTAAAAATTAGACTAAATCTGTTAAGTTTGATAAAAAGTAGATGATTAATTATACATTTATTTAAAAAATCTTTTCTCAATTCCAAAAAATAAAATGAGTGGGACTTCTTAAACATAACCCTAATTTTTGAAATTTAGGTAGGTGTCTTTGGGATTTTTTTTAAATTTTTTGGTAACAGTTAGAACAAATCTGGCCAGTTTAATGAAAAATAGATACTTTAATCTATCTTGGTTTAGAAAAACTTTCCTTAGTTCCGATAAATAAAGACTGGGTGATTTTTTAAAGTTGGTCGTAATTCTACATTTCTTAATCTTTGATATACTTGGGGATTTTTTATATTTTTTTTTTTTGATAAAAATTAGACTAAATCTCTTAAGTTTGATAAAAAGTAGATGATTAATTATACATTTACTTAAAAAATCTTTTCTCAATTCCAAAAAATAAAATGAGACTTCTTAAACATAACCCTAATTTTTGAAATTTAGGTTAGGTGTTTTTGGGATTTTTTTTAAATTTTTTGGTAACAGTTAGAACAAATCTGGCCAGTTTAATGAAAAATAGATACTTTAATCTATCTTGGTTTAGAAAAAGTTTCCTTAGTTCCGATAAATAAAGACTGAGTGATTTTTTAAAGTTGGTCGTAATTCTGCATTTCTTAATCTTTGATATACTTGGGAATTTTTTTAAATTTTTTGGTAAAAATTAGACTAAATCTGTTAAGTTTGATAAAAAGTAGATGATTAATTATATATTTGTTATATATTATTTTTACATTTACTTAAAAAATCTTTCCTCAATTCCAAAAAATAAAATGAGTGGGACTTCTTAAACATAACCCTAATTTTTGAAATTTAGGTAGGTGTCTTTGGGATTTTTTTTAAATTTGTTGGTAACAGTTAGAACAAATCTGGCCAGTTTAATGAAAAATAGATATTTTAATCTACTTTAGTTTAGAGAAACTTTCCTTAGTTCCGATAAATAAAAACTGGGCGATTTTTTAAAGTTGGTCGTAATTCTGCATTTTTTAATCTTTGATATACTTGGGAATTTTTTTAATTTTTTTGGTAAAAATTAGACTAAATCTGTTAAGTTTGATAAAAAGTAGATGATTAATTATATATTTGTTATATATTATTTTTACATTTACTTGTAATAAACTGGTTCTAATCTTGTAATATTATTCTTCTTTAGGGAAGGTTGGATTACGATGATGATTTATTAACACATTTAAAAGACAGGTTGGATGAGTAACATTTTATTGGTCTTTACATCGAGCCTTAATTACTACTACTTAATTAATTTATAAATCGGTTACTTTACACCTCGGTGTGTCTATTCAGCACTTCGCGCCGATTGTTCCACTTTTCACCGATGGTCACTCACCCACAATTACCTAACTTACGAACTAAATGCTTATACCTAATTATTCCATTACACCTTCCTTATTACAAAAATTTAAAAAAAATAACAATTATTATATTTATTTTTTTTTATCTCTACACCTTTTCCTATTCTACTTATCTCTATACCCTTTCTTTTTTTTTTTTTTTTAGTTTTATTCATTTATTGTATCGTTTGATTCTACTCTTATGAACTTCTACAATCTTATTGTCTATCTTTAACTTAACATTAGGGGCACTTTCCGATATGACCTTATATGGTCCTTTATATAATGGTGATAATTTATCGCCTACTTCGTTTTTTAAAAGAACATAGTCATTGAATTTATAATTAATCAATGTCGCTTTGTCATCTAATTTGGTTTTTCGTTTTTCTTTAGATGTAATTAAGTTATTTTGTGCATCTTTCCATGCATTTTGCAATCGAAACTTTAATTCCATCGGATAATTGTCAAAGTTATACACTGGGTCTATAGTTTGTAATATGTTTGATGGTAAATTACATCTTCTACCAAACACAAGCTCAAATGGAGTGTATTTGCTTTCTGTATGTACCGTATTGTTGTATGCAAAACACCAGAATGGTACCCAAGTACTCCATGTTTCCGGAAAATTTTCTACTTTACTTCTCAAATAAAATCCTAAATTTTTATGTGTGTTTTCTAATGCGCCCAACGTTTGATGATGGTACGCAGTCGAATTAAGCTGTTTAATTCCTAAAATTTTTGCCGAATCTTTAAAAATTTTAGCTAAAAATTCCGTACCTTGGTCAGAAACTATTTCTTGAGGAATACCAAACTTTAAAATAAAATTATTAACAAATGATTTTGCAACTGTCTCAGCATCCTTATTTTGTATAGGGTATGCCTCAACAAATTTAGAAAGTTCACACTGAATTGTTAAAATGTACTTATTGTCATCCTCATCCTGATTTATAGGTCCAACTAAATCTAAAAATATTTTCTGAAATGCAGAAGAAGCTGTAGTGGTGACTGTAAGAGGTTCTGTATGAGATCTCGAATGTTTGTACCTCTGACATTCATCACACTTCTTAACAAATTTAGTAACATCATCTTTTAAATTTTCCCAAAAATAATACCTTTTGATGTTCGCATACATACGATTAACACCTGCATGACCTCCTGTTGGTAGAATATGAAAATCGTTAAGTATTAATTGTCTGGTCATAGTACAGTCGATTCTTTTATTTTTATTAATTATAGAAATATTTAAATTCATCATTCTAATTTTATTAAGTGATTTTGTTAATTGCGCAATTAACTTATTATTACTATCACATTTATCAATATATAATTGTGGAATTCCATATTTTATACAAATTTCCTTCAAACATCTCAGCTCTGCGTCTAAGGCAAGTGCTGATCGATTGTTTGGCATATAAATTATTTTAGAATCAATATCATATTTTAATTTACCGACATGAACACAGACATCTATATTTCCTACTTTTTTAGTTATCAATTTAAGTTGTACTGCGTTTAATGGTGGTTCCAGCAATTCCACAAGACCCGGGTGGCCAATCCGTTCCGTGTTTCTATTACTTAAAACACCATCAACCGCATTATATTGTCTCGTTTGATTCCGAGTCACTACGTAAATTTTCTCACCTAACTGTTTTAAATCATCGGATTCGATTTTGATCCGCGATAAAGCATCTGCAGTCGCATTTTCTTTTCCTTTTATATAATTTATAATAAAATCGTATTCCTGAAGAACTAACCTAAATTTTGTCAACCTCGATGAAGGGTCTGTCATTCCAAATAAATATACTAAAGGTCTATGATCAGTGTAAATTTCGAATTTACGTCCAAACAAATAAGGTCGAAAATGCTTTACAGCCCAAACGATAGCCAGTAATTCCTTTTCAATAGTCGGATAATTGAGTTCTGCTTTGTTCAATGACCGACTAGCATAAGCAACGGGTTTATCATTAGAATTTGATAAAACAGCACCGAGTGCATATCCGGATGCATCGGTTCTAAGAATGAAATGGTTTTTTTCGGAAAAATCTGGGTACTCTAAAATTGGTGGTTGTATCAATTTTTCTTTTAATTTATCAAAAGCTTTTTGGCAATCCGTATTCCAGAGGAATTCGGCTGACTTTCGCGATAATTTATTTAACGGATGTACGATAGTTGCAAAATTTTGTATAAATTTTCTATAATAATTAGCGAACGCTACAAATCGTTTTACTTCTTCAGCAGTTTTTGGAACCGGAAAATTTTTTATTGCTTTTAATTTTGCTGGATCAGGTGCTATTCCGTCTGACGAAATAACATGTCCTAAATACAAAATTTCTTTCTTTAAAAATTCGCATTTAAGTGGATTTAGTTTAAGATTGGTTTCTCGAAGTCTAGCTAACACTTTAATTAAATTTTGATTGTGATGCTGAAGATTTTTCCCAAATACAATTAGATCATCCAAATAAATGAAACATGAATTAAAATTTAAACCTGTCATCGCTAATGTCATTGCTCTTGAAAAGGAACTAGGGCTAGTTTTCAGACCCATTGGGAGTCTTTTCATTTGGTATTGTCCCTTATTTGTTGAAAACGCTGTGTATTTTCTACACGAAGGCTCTAATTCTACCTGATAATAGCCTTGTGAGAGATCTAAATGAGAAAAATAAAATGCGCCTGATAAAGAGTCGAGAATTTCTGTAATATTAGGCAATGGAAATCGGTCATCTTCAATGTTTTTGTTTAAAAATCGGTAATCTATGACTAATCTCCATTTCCTATTTCCGTTCGAGTCACATTTCTTAGGTACAATTAAAACTGGTGAAGACCAATTTGACCTGGCTTCTTCTATGATGTCATCTTTTAACATTTGATTAATTTGATCGTCAATTTCGGTTTTTTGGCTTTGTGGCAAACGATAAGGCTTAATATAAACGGGTTGACTATTAGATTTTATTTTTAAGCTTTCTGTAGTAATATTTGTTACTGTTAATGGATCACCTTTTAATAAAAATACGTCAGCATATTTAGCACATATTTTTTGAATAGTATCTTTCTCTTCTTTTGTTAATGTTTTAACATCTATTAAGTCTAATAACCTGTCTACTCGATCTACTGATATCTCTGATTTGTTTAGTAAGCATAAGTCAAAATTAGATAGTTTTATAGTTCGCGGTAAAAAATTTCGAATTTTAACTTCATTTTCCGTTGTGTTAAGTATCCGTACAGGAATCATGTGAGATTTAGGTCTCGCCATACATCCTGCTGTTAAAATACCTTCTGCAATCTCTTCCGCCAAAACAACACAATCATCTGATTCGTTTGTCCAAAAATATTTTACTATTTCACAACGCGGTGGTATTATCGAAAAACTATTAAATGTAGATTCTAAGGGTAACGTAATCTTTCCTATCTGAGAGTTAAATGTAAAATTGAATTTTTCAAAGTCTATTGATGCACCGTATTTTACAAAGAAATCGGATCCAATAATTCCGTTCATTGAAAATCCTAAATTATCTATCACTAAAAACTCATGCTGAATAATTGCATTATTAACATTTAACATAAGAGTGCATGAACCTAATGATGATGTTGAACCAGCAATTCCATTAATAGTAACTATTCGATTTCTGTCAATAAATTCATGTCCTTTTAAAAATTTTGAAAAAATAACACTAACGGTCGCGCCTGTATCTAAAAGAAATAATAATTCATCTTCATCGTACTGTACCCGAATATAGTTCATCCCGTTCATATTTAGTATAACTTGCTCATTGCCAACGAAAAAACCGATCTTCCGTTACATTATTGCATTCCGTTTCGCGCACGGGTTCGTTGGGTTGTGCTATGCACACGTTTCCCCGGTTTGGTTGGTAGGACCGACCCCGACTTATGGATTGACCGCGAGAATTCCCGTAATATCCACGTCTATTTCCATTTCCGCGAAAATTATTTCCTCTACTTTGAAAACTAGTATTTTGTTGTTGCCTACTATTTTGTTGATGGTGTGGTAAATTAGAATTAGAGAAGTTTGAGTTATTAAACCCAAAATTACGGTTAGTATGACCTCTATCAGAATTTCCACGAAAATACCTAGAGCTTGATCCTCCACGTATATTACCACGACGGTTGCCTCGGAAAGAAAATACCTGCGGCGAGGAAGGTTTGTTTCTCTCCTCATCTTTTGCGATACTTATAGCATCTTTTAATCTCAAGCAATTACGCGCTTTTACAATCGTTCGGACATCGTGGTTACGCAGTCCATTACAAAAAGAATTGATCGCCACCTTTTCATTAACAACTCTAAGGGGTTGTAACAGATTATTATCACCTTCGGCTTGCGCTAGTGTCAAATCACTTAACAACTGCTGTATTTCCTGACCATAATCTTCAATAGATCTTTCACGTTGTCGCGAGTTATGTAACTGGGATGCCAGTACAGTAGCAGATTTTTTTGAAACAAAATTTGATTGCAAGTCTTCAAGTAAAAGGTCTATTGAATCATAATCAAAATTTAGTCTAACTTTGGCAGCTTCCGATAGACGGGTTTTTAAACAAATTTTATTAATGATTTGTGATCTTCGACTTTTAAAAATTCCGAATATAACTTAATTGCATCTATTAATTTCTTAGTTACGTCCTCATTTCCGTCCATAAGAGGTAATAAACTCCCGGCTGTTTTTAAATCAAACGATTCCGCCATTGTGTTTGTCCTATCTACCCTAGCCTGATTATCTATTCTATCATCCCCTATTTCTAACCTACTTTCAAGACTAACTCGAATTTCGCCTAATAATATTTCTACTGACCTAATTTTAATCTTTATTTCATCAACTTGTTTTACATTTGATATATTAGTTGTAATTTCCTGACGCAATTTCCCTAAACGAACATTAAACGATTCTACTTGTTCTAAGTACCTATATGTTGATTCTATTTTACTACGCCTATCCTGATTATCTTTAGTTCTTTTAGTTTTATATGCGATCACCTCTTGTAATAATAGTTCTAACTGTTCCATTACTTAGCACTACTCCACTTACTTATTTAATGATCTTCTACTCTCAAATTGACGAGTTCTTGGCTCCTCATCACCTCTCTTCGGATCCTCTTGTCCAGATTTTTCTTACACCGGCGGCTGAGGAAGTAGATACCCATACCAATCGCGATGATTGCACCAACGATGATCGCTACCTCGGTGAAGGAATAGTTGCTGTCGCCAAACATGCCAGCGTTATTGCCCACCTGGGATACGATGATCTCTTTTTCTTCCTTCGATTGATTATAGCCCATTCTTTCTTAAGTTTAGCTGATGATACTCTTTACTTCTAATGTTTGCTAACTATTCTTGACTGACATCACTTTTCTTTCAATTAATTCTCTTCTATCTCATTATATTTCCTTGGTTCTTGGATCTCTTTTGTCGTTAGTGACGCACTGGCAGGATCGCCATGTAATAAACTGGTTCTAATCTTGTAATATTATTCTTCTTTAGGGAAGGTTGGATTACGATGATGATTTATTAACACATTTAAAAGACAGGTTGGATGAGTAACATTTTATTGGTCTTTACATCGAGCCTTAATTACTACTACTTAATTAATTTATAAATCGGTTACTTTACACCTCGGTGTGTCTATTCAGCACTTCGCGCCGATTGTTCCACTTTTCACCGATGGTCACTCACCCACAATTACCTAACTTACGAACTAAATGCTTATACCTAATTATTCCATTACAACTTAAAAAATCTTTCCTCAATTCCAAAAAATAAAATGAGTGGGACTTCTTAAACATAACAAAATTTTTGAAATTTAGTTTAGGTGCTTTTGGGATTTTTTTTAAATTTTTTGATACCAGTTAGAACATATCTGTCTAGTTTAATGAAAAATAGATACTTTAATCTATCTTGGTTTCGAAAATCTTTCCTTAGTTCCGATAAATAAAGACTGGGTGATTTTTTAAAGTTGGTCGTAACTCTAAATTTCTTAATCTTTGATATACTTGGGAATTTTTTTAATTTTTTTGGTAAAAATTAGACAAAATCTGTTAAGTTTGATAAAAAATAGATGATTAATTATACATTTACTTAAAAAATCTTTTATCAATTCCAAAAAATAAAATGAGTGGGACTTCTTAAACATAACAAAATTTTTGAAATTTAGGTAGGTGTCTTTGGGATTTTTTTTAAATTTTTTAGTAACAGTTAGAACAAATCTGACCAGTTTAATGAAAAATAGATACTTTAATCTATCTTAGTTTAGAAAAACTTTCCTTAGTTCCGATAAATAAAAACTGGGTGATTTTTTAAAGTTGGTCGTAATTCTGCATTTCTTAATCTTTGATATACTTGGGAATTTTTTTAATTTTTTTGGTAAAAATTAGACTAAATCTGTTAAGTTTGATAAAAAGTAAATGATTAGTTATACATTTACTTAAAAAATCTTTTCTCAATTCCAAAAAATAAAATGAGTGGGACTTCTTAAACATAACCCTAATTTTTGAAATTTAGGTTAGGTGTCTGGGATTTTTTTTAAATTTTTTGGTAAAAGTTAGAACAAATCTGGCCAGTTTAATGAAAAATAGATACTTTAATTTATCTTAGTTTAGAAAAACTTTCCTTAGTTCCGATAAATAAAGACTGGGTGATTTTTTAAATTTACTATGATTTTTTTTTAACTTACTTAATTGAAAATTAACCAAATTAATTATTAACAAACCCAAGAAAATACGATTACCGACCAACATTTTGAATTAAATTAAATTAAATCAAAAAAAAATCGAGGTTTTTATATAAAACTTTATTTAAAGTTAATTTTTGATAGATTGATTGTGACTTGAAAATAATTTTTGGGTGTTTATAAAAAGTTAAAAAGTTTTCGTGCAGTGTATGAAAACTAAACCACTTGGAAGTGGCTAAATCAATTTCTTTATTTTTCGAAACTAACGAAAAACTACAAACGATATGAACTCGGGGAGGGAACGGAACGAAATCGGTGCCGACGTTCCCCATTATTTTTTAATGAACCCGGCGCACAAAAGGGCGGTAACCGAACACTTCGCACAGCTGTTTCTTCTACTTCAATTTCCGCCGCAGAACTCCTTTTGAGCGGCCGTCTGCGCGCCGTTAGGGCCCCGGGCGGGGGCGGAGGTCGCCCGAAACGCCTTACAATAACGAAATAAAGCGGCGCGACGCTTTTGTGGCGAAAATGGGAACAAATTGCGCCCTCGCCGTGCCGGGATCTTGGGTTTCCCTTACTTTCCCGTTCCGTCGGCGCGTGCTCCTGAAATATATGCACTCTGTTTTACGTCGCCTTTGTTCGGGGGAACAAATGACGAGTATATTCCGCCCTTACAAGGATAAACTGGTCGGTTGACGCATGAATAACACAACACGCCGAATAACGCAACGATGTTATTCGACGATTAATTAAATCGTCGCCTTTTCGGAATTTTTCACCGTCTTCACATTGCTATTCGGGTTGCGACGAGCGCCGTACGCGATTTATCTTATCGATAAATAACCGGAAGCGCGCGCCTGAATGCGCAAATTGATTCCGGGGGTCGGCCTTCGAGCCCGATACTTTACAATTTTATTATGAGACCCCCTGCGGCGCCCCGTACGTCGACGGGCCCCTTTCAGGGGGCACTACGTGACCGGCATCCGCTCGCGGGCCCAGTAACGTACCCGTCGACAACGCAATCGGTTACGGGTTCGCCCCCGCGACCGCCCCGGCCATATTTCACTGTAATTTTACAAGTACCCCGCGCCCTTGCATACAATTTAACGACCCTTTTACCATTCATTATAGTTTTATCTGGCTATTTATGGCCGGCGGCGCGGCTTGAATATTTCAAGAGGAGCGGAAAGCTTTTGTGCCGCTTCCCGCTTCTCTTCTCTCTTTTATTGGCACTGTTAATAGCGGCAGGAGTTAATCCGGAGCCCGTTTTCGCGGAATCCACGCCAAAGATAAATGGCGGAGGCGCCGACTTCACTATTCTTAAATCTCCCCCGATTTTTTCTTTTTGTTTTTTGGTTTCCATAAAAAAACGCGTTAAATCCCTCCCAAAACGCCATTTACTTTAGCTAACCCTCCGCACGTACGGCTAATTTGTACGAGCCGTAAACACCTCCGCGAGAATTAACAACGCGACCCACAGCGTCACGTGAATTATATTTAGCGATAAATTAAGGGCCCCGCTACACACCAGGCTACAATTTCGTGTTCGCGCCGATTGAAAATCCAATTTGATTTATTTTAACGGTACGTATTGTAACGTGCGTTCCGAATTCGTGTAAATGCAAATCGTTTACTGAAATTATCGAAATTTACTTCGAAGTAGACTTTCCATAATCGCCAGTAACATTTAGTAAATATTTAATTATTACTAACAAGTGACTAACCTAACTTTCTTAAAAAAAATCACCCAATTTTAAAAAATCACCCAGACTTTATTTATGAAAATTAAAGAATAATTTTTGATTTAAATAAAAGATAAAAGATTCTGTTTTGAATTAAAAATTACAAATCTTTCCTAATTCTTACTAAAAAAGTTAAAAAAGAATTTTAAAATTGGTGAAAATTTTTGACAATTTTTACCAAACTTTTTAAAAAAATCACCCAATTTTAAAAAATCACCCAGACTTTATTTATGAAGATTAAGGAAAGATTTTTGGTTTAAATGAAATTTCAAAGATTCTGTTTTGAATTAAAAAAGACAGGTTAGATCTAATTATTATCAAAAAAATTTAAAAAAATTTTAAAGTTGGTGAAAATTTTTTGACAGGTTAACCTAACTTTTTAAAAAAATCGACCAACTTTAAAAAATCGTCCAGACTTTATTTTTGAAGGTTATAGAATGATTTTTGGTTTAATTGAAAGATTAAAGATTCTGTTCTGAATAAAAAAAGACAGGTTAGTTCTAATTATTATCAAAAAAATTAAAAAAAATTTTAAAGTTGGAAAATTTTTTTGACAGTTCTAACCAAACTTTTTTAAAGAATCACCCAATTTTAAAAAATCACCCAAACTTTATTTATAAGATTAAGGAAAGATTTTTGGTTTAAATGAAATTTCAAAGATTCTGTTTTGGATTAAAAAAGACAGGTTAGTTCTAATTATTATCAAAAAAATTCTTAAAGTTGGAAAATTTTTTTGACAGTTCTAACCAAACTTTTTAAAAAAATCACCCAATTTTAAAAAATCACCCAGACTTTATTTATGAAGATTAAGGAAAGATTTTTGGTTTAAATGAAATTTCAAAGATTTTGTTTTGAATTAAAAAGGGACAGGTTAGTTCTAATTATTATCAAAAAAATTAAAAAAAAATCTTAAAGTTGGAAAAATTTTTTGACAGTTCTAACCAAACTTTTTTAAAAAATCAACCAATTTTAAAAAATCACTCAGACTTTATTTATGAAAATTAAGGAAAGATTTTTGATTTAAATGAAATTTCAAAGATTCTGTTTTGCATTAAAAAAGACAGGTTAGTTCTAATTATTATCAAAAAAATTAGAAAAAAATCTTAAAGTTGGAGACATTGTTTAAATAACTTAAAAAAAAATCACCCAATTTTAAAAAATCATCCAAACTTTATTTTTGAAAATTAAGGACTGATTTTTGGTTTTAATGAAAAATAAAAGATTCTGTTTTGGTTTTAAAAAGGCAGATTTTTTATAATTATTACCAAAAAAATTAAAAAAATTTCCAAAGTTGGTAAAAATTTTTAACGGTTTCAACTCAACTTTTTTTAAAAAATCCACCAACTTTAAAAAATCACTGAGACTTTATTTCTTGGAACTAGTTTAGTTTTATATTTAGTATCTTTCAAAAAAAATTTATTGTTTTTGGTTGAATTGATCAACATTTTGGTAACTTTGGTGGAAGCTTTACGAATTTAGTGAGTTTTTGGTGGAATTAAAAAAAAAAATTGGTAAATTTTTTGTGGAATTTTTACAAATTTTGTAAGTTTTTTGGTGGAATTTTAAAAAAATTCATTATTTTTGGTAGAATTATTAAGAATTTTAGTAACTTTGGTGGAATTTTTATGAATTTATTAAGTTTTTGATGGAATTTTCAAGGTTTTATTTAATTTTTAATGAAACTGTTTCCAATTTGATTGATTTTTGCTGGAATTCTAAAAGAATTTGGACATTTTGGTGGAATATTTAAAAAATTTGGTAAGTTTTTGGTAGAATTGTTAAAAATGTTGACAATTTCGGTGTAATTTTTAGGATTTTTGTAAGTTTTTGGTGGAATAAAAAAAATTCTGTAAGTTTTGTGTGTAGTCGTTAAATATTTTAATAGCTTTGATGGAATTTTTGCAAATTTTATTCATTTCTGGTGGAATTTAAAAAAATTCAGTGTTTTTAGTAAAATTCTTATGAATTTAGTAAGTTTTTGGTGGAATTTTTAAAAAATTCGGTATGCTTTTGATGGAATTATCAATAACTTTGATAACACTGGTGGAATTTTTGCGAATTTTATTCATTTCTGGTGGAATAAAAAAAAGTCAGTGTTTTTAGTAAAATTCTTATGAATTTAGTAAGTTTTTGGTGGAATTTTTGCAAATTGTATTAATTTTTGGTGGAATCTTTAAAAAATTCAGTATGTTTTTGGTGGAATTATCAAAAATTTTGATAGCATAAAATTTTTGCGAATTTTATTCATTTTTGATGGAATTTTTAAAAAATTCAGTGTTTTTTATGGAATTTTTACGAGTTTAGTAAGTTTTTAGTGAAATATTTCAAATTTTATTAATTTTTGGTGGAATTTTTATAAAATTCAGTATGTCTTTGATGGAATTGTTAAAAAAATTGATAACTTTGGTGGAATTTTTATTAACTTTAATCGTTTTTTGTTGAAATTGTTAAAAATATTGGTAATTTTAGTAGAATTTTTATGAATTAGGTAAGTTTTTGGTAGTATTTTTTAAAAATCAGTAAGTTTTTGATGGAATTATTCAACATTTTTGTAGCTTTGTTGGAAAATTGAAAAGATTTAGTACGTTATTGGTGGAATTGTTAAAAATGTTGGTAACTTTGGTAGAATTTTTTAAGAATATAATAAGTTGTTTTAATTTTTACCAATTTAATTGATTTTGGGTGAAATTTTTAAAAAATTCACTTAGTTTTTAGTAGAATTGTCTCCGAATTTAATAATTTCTTGTGAAATTATATTCAATTTAACTAACTTTTGTGGAATTTTTATTGTTACTTTTTTATTTTTGTGAAATTTTTAAGAATCTAATCAATTTTTGATGAAATTAATCTTAATTTTAGTATTTTTTTAAAAATTCAGCAAATTTTTGGTGGAATTGTTAAAGATTTTGATAGCTTTGGTGGAATTTTTACAGATTTTATAAGTTTTTGGTGGAATTATTAAAAATATTGGTAATTTTAGTAGAATTTTTATTAATTAGGTAAGTTTTTGGTGGTATTTTTAAAAAATCAGTAGGTTTTTGATGGAATTATTCAACATTTTTGTAGCTTTGTTGGAAAATTGAAAAAATTTAGTACGTTTTTGGTGGAATTGTTAAAAATGAAATTTTGGTGGAATTTTTACGAATATAGTAAGTTTTTTTTAATTTTTACCAATTTTATTGATTTTGGGTGGAATTTTTAAAAAATTAAGTTTTTAGTAGAATTGTCTCCAAACTTAATAATTTCTTGTGAAATTATATTCAATTTAACTAACTTTTGTGGAATTTTTATTGTTACTTTTTTATTTTTGTGAAATTTTTAAGAATCTAATCAATTCTTGACGAAATTAATCTTAATTTTCGTATATTTTTTTAAAATTCAGTTATTGGTGGAATTGTTAAAAATTTTGATAGCTTTGGTGGAATTTTTACAAATTTACTTAAATTTTTGGTGATATTTTGAAGAATTTAATTAGTTTTTAGTGAAATTTATTCGAATTTTTGCTCTGCATAAATTAAATAGGGTCAATGCATTGGTTCTCAACCAGTTAACAAAAAAATTGACTTTGAATGTATTTTACATGTCGACAAATGATTCAAATTTTAGTACACCTAGACTTCAACGATTCCTCAATCAGTTCTTATTAGTCTGCAAGTATGCTTTTTCCTTTCTTTCAACAATATTTATTAAAATTTCAATAAAAATAAAAAAAGTACAATATCACTACTTCTTGACCACTCCGCGGAGTTCTCGACCATTTTATATTAGTTCTCGACCACCACAAATTGGACTAATTTCTAAGAAAATATATTTAGAACAATGGATTTCATTAGAGAAAAATATAAATTCAAACAATTTTAATATATGTATACATATACAGGGTGTCCCAGATTTTAATACGCAAACTTCACCAGGACATAGTTCTCATAAAAACAATACAAAAGTTTTATATAAACATGGGGTCGCAACTCTTTTGTTTTCGAGATATGGCCGTTCAAAGTTGGAAGAAAAATTTACATTTTCATTTTTATTTCAGCTATTTATAAACGCAGGAATATGAATTTTTACAGTAATGTACTACAGCCTAGTATGTTAGTTCCAAGCCTTAATTTACCCACCCCGGCGTATCTGAAAGGGTTGAAATTCTCGATCACCACTACATTTTCCAATAGAACTTTTTAACTCGGTAAAATTTTAACATGAAAAAATATCCCTTAGATAGCCCATTCCTTAACGAGACTTTTTTGTCTCTTACATTTTTTGCATAAAACTGATAGTTTTCGAGAAAAAAAATAAAATCTTAGCGCGTGTCAAACCAATTTTCCAAAAGAACTTTTTAATTCGGTAGAATTTTAACCTAAAAAAATATGCGTTAGAAAGCTCATTCCTTAGCGAGATTTTTTTGTCTCTTACATTTTTCACATAAAACTAATAGTTTTCGAGAAAAAAAATAAAATCCTAGCGCGTGTCGTACTGTACCGCTTCACCCCTAATCAAATGTTCTTTAAAAGTTTGCTATGGTTTTAGAATAATAAGTGATAACAATAATAATAAGCTAAAAAGATTAACAATTGCACTTTAAATTAAATGCATTCTATCTTAGTCAACGTACAGTTCATCAGTACAAAGAAATCAGATCAAAACCATAGCCAACTTTTAAAGAACTTTTGGTTAGGGATGAAGCGGTACGGTACGACACGCGCTAGGATTTTATTTTTTTTCTCGAAAACTATTAATTTTATGCGAAAAATGTAAGAGACAAAAAAATCTCCCTAAGGAATGAGCTTTCTAACGCATATTTTTCTAGGTTAAAATTCTACCGAATAAAAAGTTCTATTTGAAAATGTAGTGATGATAGTGAATTTCAACCCTTTAAGGCACGCCGGGGTGGCTAAATTAAGGCTTGAAAATATCATGCTTGGCTGTAGTACATAACTGTAAAAATTCAATTTCCTGCGTTTATAAATAGCTGAAATAAAAATGAAAATGTAAATTTTTCTTCCAACTTTGAACGGCCATATCTCGAAAACAAAAGAGTTGCGACCCCATGTTTATATAAAACTTTTGTGTTATTTTTATGAGTACTGTCCTGGTGAAGTTTGCGTATTAAAATGTGGGACACCCTGTATTTTTGACTAAACAGACATAAATAAGAACTTACAAAAAATAGATTATTATTTTTTACTAATAAAGAAAGTGACATTAATCAATTTCCTTGTTGATGCGGTCGAGAACTAATTGATTTTCGACCACCTATAACAAGAGTGTAGAAAAAGAATACTTTGGTCTAATTTTATGGTCGCAAACTAAAACTTAAAAAGTAGATATATAAATTAATTGAAGTATACACAAAAATACCAACAATTCTTAAATAGATGATATTACCAAAACAATTAATTTTTTTTAAAGCTTACTGATTCTCAACCATTTTGGTCGAGAACTGAAAAAGGCAATTATTTTAATATTGGTTAGCGACCATCAAATATTAAGCAACAAACTTACTGTGAGCCTATTTTTTCTTAAAATATATAAGCAACTATAACTAATAATAGATATAAACCATAATATGATCACCTAACGTGTTTAAAATCAAAATTATTTACTATTTTCTGGCCGAGTTCGGTTGACACTTTTCTACACTATACATGAAACTATACTGCCATCGCGATAGACATGTATTTACTGATTTTTCACGGAATAATGTAGATTTTTGGCTTCATTTTGAGAACAAACTTAAAAGTGTTATAGTTGTATAAAACCAAATATGCACACCTTTTTAAGGTATAGCGAATATATTTCTTATTATTTGAATTTAAATGATAAAATGGTCGAGATCCAGTGCCGGTCGGCTAACCAGTGCATTTACCCTATTTGATAATTATTAATAAACGGATCGTTTTGGCATTTCATGTGGCATTAGCGTGGTTGGAATAATAAATAACGTTTATGAAAATTGAACCAAGTGTTTTGTTGGCCCAAATCGAAAATGACGGAAAACGGGGATTTCGTTTAGGGCTTAAATCGGCCGTTTTCCAAAGGAGCTCCGATTCGCATATAACGTTGCGTTATAAAGCCGTTCAGAAGGTTAGAAGGAAGCAGAGTCGCGGAGACGGTGGCTTTTTGGATAAAAAGTGCGTTCGAAAATTAACGAAAATCATAAGCGGACGATCGAGAATTTTAATTTCAATTAGGGCTACCGCAACGTCGTTTGATTTTCAGGGCCGTTTTTCCGAAATCGGTCACGAATGACGTAAAACCATTGAATCGTCCGGAAAGCGATTTACAAAAAAAACTATTAAAAAAATAGCTATGCGCCTGCGGCGCCCTCTTTTAAAGAGGCGCTGCTTGCTTATTACTTGAATATATTATAATTTAGCTCTAATTATTAAGACGGTATTTTTTTACGTTTTTAAATAATTAATCCCATTATTCTTTAATTTATTTTCATCAGATGCATAGAGTACCAACTTGACATTTCCTCGAAACGTTTCAATATTCACGACAGGGCTGCCCCGGTGACTGTTATGTAATCCTATAACCCGAATCCTGCTGGAATATTTATACGGTATTGATTTACGCCGCGGCCCCTTACTTACAAGTCCCGTTAGGAATTTATACCGGATCAAATATGCATCCTTTGACTTTCGAAAAGCAACCGTAAAAATGCGTAATGTTTGAGACATTTTAATATCGGTTTATTTTAATATAAAGAGAAGGACGACCCTTCTCTGTTCGGAGGACGCGGAAGAGAAGGTTCCTTTCGGCGCAGTATTTCACCCTGCGGGGCGTTCGTTCGGAACTAAAGCGATGATCGTGTTTCCTTCCAGCAGGACTCGGACGGGAGCGCGCCGTTCGCCGATCTTTTTAAAACTTTTTCGTCTATTTGCGACGACGGTCCTGACCGACCGTTCTGTTCCGTCTGCCCTTTCGGTTGTAATTTAATAAAACGTTTACACCAAACAAAGGACTCCATCGACGCCGGATAACGGCATATCACTATTTGTCCCCGACGTTTCCGAGGATAAATAATTCCCGAACGAACTCGTCGTCGTCATGTTTTATTAAAACTAATGGTCCCGTTTATAGACGATATTATTTAGGTGCGTGAATATTTTAGGGGAAGTAGAAAAGAAGGGAACGGTTGCGTTGTGAATATTTAAAATTTTGAAAGGCATAGCGAAGACGCGGCTTTTAGAAAATAATCTTAACGTTCTCGTCGTTCAATTCAGGTAACGAGCCGGCTCTTTAATTTGCTTAGAAATTATCGAGTGCCTTTCGATGGTTTTTCCTTCCGTTCGCCGCCGGCCACTTCATCGATCAATCACCCCGAATATCTCGCCTCTCGGCCTCCAAATGCGTTTCCACCGTTTCTCCGCTCGAGCCATCAATTTCCTCCCCCGTTTGGTGACCTTTCGTCGTCCGATTTCCCCCTTGTTCCCCCGAACCGTCTCCTTCTCGTCTCGCAGTTAATTTTAATGACCCATCGTACCGGCTAGGGCATTAAAGTCTGTCGCTTCGCAGATCGCCTTAACAACCTGAGGAATTTTCCGGCTCGAAATTGCCCGGAATAGATCGATAATAAAGATCTTATTTTCGGGAGGATATGTACCGAGAGATATAATATTAGAAAGGTTGCAGTAGTTGAAAAGCAATCCTTTTTGATAGGTTATTGTAGAACGTTCGCGAATCGCGAAAACGTTTTCGTGAAATATCGGGTTTTTGTATGCCGGGGGAAAATGTGAAGCCAAGGGACCGGATTGATACCGGAGAGCTACGTCGAGGCTTTTAGCCCACAATTTTCAATCTGCCGCGGCCCTCCGGGACCCGGTGCTCGAACTTGCGCGCGGCGAAGCTCGCAGTCTGTGCGAGTCGCTGCGATATTGAGCATTAGGGCGGAATTAAAAATTTAGCGCTCAATTTTTACGCGACCGCGTCTTTAATTAAAACTTTTTTGCAACGAAAACGGGGGAAAACCCGGCCTCCGGCGGTAAATAATTGAAGTTGTTTATGGTCGCGTCGCGCGTTGTTTTTACGATCCGGACGAGGATAAGGCGCCAGGATAAGATCTCGTGAGTAACGGCGCCGTTGGAAAAATAAATATTTTTATCGCGCATCTAAATGGCCGACCCCGGTAAAGTAGAGCGAGCTTTTTGTCTCCGTTTGTGTACCTTCCGGGCAGGTTTATAAATTCCCCCGCGATAAGCTCGCCTCGCTAATTTTCGATTATCGTCCAATTATATCATTTCCATCCTCAACGCCCACCGATACAATCGATACGTCCAACATAATACTTTCAACATTTTCCGGTAATATTATTACAAACCCCTCACGCCGGATTTAACTCACTAACAATCCGATAATTGTTACGTTACGTTATTTTGTTTAATTACCACATTATAAATGTGGTTAAATTATTTCAGACTAAAATAAATACCGTACAAGTTCGATTAACAATTTGAACTAATAGATTAATTAGGTATTTATAATAAAAAGCTTGCTTGCAATGTTATAATACATTAAAGCAGTAAGCAAGCAGCGCCTCTTTAAAAGAGGGCGCCGCACGCGCCTAGCTCTTCTTTTTAACAGTTTTTTTGGAAATCGCTTTCCGGACGATTCAATGGTTTTATTTTGGAAGGTCCGTGACCGATTTCGGAAAAACGACCCTGAAAATCGAACGACGTTGCGGTAGCCCCAATTGAAATTAAAATTCTCGATCGTCCGCCTGACATTTTCGTTAATTTTCGAACGCACTTTTTGTCCAAAAAGCCGCCAGCTCCACGACTCTGCTTCCGGCTAACCTTCTGAACGGCTTTATAACGCAACGTTATATGCGAATCGGGGTTCCTTTGGAAAAAAAAAAACACTAAATTCATAAAAATTTTACCAAAAACACTGAATTTTTTAAAATTCCACCAGAGATGAATAATATTCGCAAAAATTCCACCAATGTTATCAAAATTTTTGATAATTCCACCAAAAACATACTGAATTTTTTAAGAATTCCACCAAAAACTTACTAAATTCATAAGAATTTTACCAAAAACACTGATTTCTTTTTATTCCACCAGAAATGAATAAAATTCGCAAAGATTCCACCAATGTTATCAAAATTTTTGATAATTCCACCAGAAACATACTGAATTTTTTAAAAATTCCACCAAGAACTTACTAAATTCATAAAAATTTTACCAAAAACACTGAATTTTTTAAAAATTCCACCGGAATTGAATAAAATTCGCAAAAATTCCACCAAAGCTATTAAAAATTTAACAACTTCATCCAAAACTTACTGAATTTTTTTTATTCCACCAAAAACTTACAAAAATCCTAAAAATTACACCAAAATTGTCAACATTTTTAACAATTCTACCAAAAAGTTACCAAATTTTTTAAAAATTCCACCAAAATGGCAAAATTCTTTTAAAATTCCACCAAAAATCAATCAAATTAGAAACAATTTCATTAAAAATTAACTAAAACGTTGAAAATTCAAAACTTAGTAGATTCATCAAAATTCCACCAAAGTTACCAAAACTTTTAATAATTTTAAAAATAATGAATTTTTTTAAAATTCCACCAAAAAACTTACAAAATTTGTAAAAATTCCACCAAAAATTTACCAATTTTTTTTTTTAATCGCACCAAAAAACTTACAAAATTTGTAAAAATTCTACCAAAAAAATTAAAAAATTTGTAAAAATTCCACCAAAAATTTACCAATTTTTTTAAAATTCCACCAAAAAAACCTACAAAATTTGTAAAAATTCCACCAAAAAAATTAAAAATTTTGTAAAAATTCCACCAAAAATTTACCAATTTTTTCCTAAATTCCACCAAAAAACTTACAAAATTTGTAAAAATTCTACCAAAAAAATTAAAAAATTTGTAAAAATTTCACCAAAAATTTACCAATTTTTTTCTAAATTCCACCAAAAAACTTACAAAATTTGTAAAAATTCTACCAAAAAAATTAAAAAAATTGTAAAAATTCCACCAAAGATTTACCAATTTTTTTTTAATTCCACCAAAAAACCTACAAAATTTGTAAACATTCCACCAAAAAAAATAAAAAATTTGTAAAAATTCCACCAAAAAAATTAAAAAATATGTAAAAATTCCACCAAAAATTTACCAATTTTTTTTTTTAATTCCACCAAAAAACCTACAAAATTTGTCAAAATTCCACCAAAAAAATTAAAAAATTTGTAAAAATTCCACCAAAAATTTACCAATTTTTTTTTAAACCACCAAAAAACTTACAAAATTTGTAAAAATTCCACCAAAAAAATTAAAAAATTTGTAAAGCTTCCACCAAAGTTACCAAAATGTTGATCAATTCAACCAAAAACAATAATTTTTTTTAGAAAAATACTAAAAATGAAACTAAACTAGTTGACGTTTAAAGAACGAGTTCGTAATAAGAATTATTTTTGAGTTACTATAAAATTTTGAATTTGAAAATCGAATTCGACGTTTAAAGAACAGGACCGTAATGGGTTATTTTTAAAAAAATTTTCTAATCCTAGTTATTATATTTTTATTTCTTTGCCAAAAAAAGTACTTTTGATGTAAATTTCTTTAGATGGATCTAAATGTTAATATGTTAGTAAATCAGTTGTTGTGTCAAAAATCCAATTTAGAGTACGTCGACCTGTCACCATGTGATAGGGAGTGACCATGCGTTCCTAGTGGGAGTGTCTACGCGATGGTATCGATCGTAGGAAATTTTCGATGGCGTGGTGCCATCTGCGGGCGATTTTCTAGGTTGGGTTGGGTCGAGTTTTCGCCTCGCGCCGTTGCGTGGCGCCACTGTGTCTGCCACAGGGTGTAGTCGATAACGTCCGGAGTTGCCTGTTTTATTACCTACCGATTTCTCGGATTTGAAAGTTGGGAAGTTTTCTCGTCCTCGGGCATTCAAAGCGATCGATATCCTTACTAATCGGGATTAATCCCGTCGATGGCTGAGACCGATGACTGAGCCTGTTCTCTTCGCCGGTCCTTACAAAGAGGGGATGCCCGAAAGGCTAATACTCTCGCAATCCGCTTATAGCGGCTCTTTGTGGACGTCCATATTCGGACGTTTCGCGTCGGACGAAATAACCTCTCCGGGTTGCCGCCGGAGGGCGTCAAAGGGGCCTTCGGACGCAATTATTCGCCGCATTCCGACGATGCCACTCGCATTTAATCTATGCACTCGTCTCCCGCTCGGATCATATTGCTTCGACAAAAGCGTCACGAGACCCCCTTAAGATTATTAAATGCCTTTGTACCGGCAAGCTACTCTTTCCGATCGGAGTGGTTAATTAATTGGGTTTTGTAATAGGTCAAAGATGGAATGTTTCAAACAAATTTGTTCGTAAATTGACGCACGTTTATTAAAATGCGGTGTAAAATATAAATTTGCACAAACGTCCGTATAAATTGCCGAACAAAAATTCCAGTTCGATTTGATTATCGTTTAATTTCCCCCAAATTTACAGTTTATTAGGTCGTATATGGTGGAATTGCGGCTGGTATTTTTTATTGCCGTTTCGTGTCGGTTGTTTCATAAATACAGAAACGTGTACTGGTAAAAAGTATTCGAATCGGGAATAACAGCCGCGCTTTGATATTTTATAATCGGGATTACGAGGAGGAAATTTTATTTTTCCAATCTTTTTTTTTTAAATTTGAGTTTTTATTTTTTTGAATTATAAGTATCTGTTAACCGGTTTAGTATTAAAGATGAGTTTGGGGATAAGGGTATTTGTTGAATGTCCGGGCATTTAATTTAGCCGAAATTTAAATTAGCCAGAGTCCCCTGTCCCGGAAAGATAAATATTCCCATCCCCCATAAGTCGTTTAAACTGTAAATTTACATGTTTTCAAAAAACATCTCGTATTTTCACCGTGCCTTTCGCTCGATGGTTATCTCGCGGATACAAGAGGGTTTAATTAAAAATTTCGACGGAATAAATACGAGCGGGAATTCGGAATTTATGCGGAGCAAACATTTTAATAAACGTTTAATTTACCGGTTATACTCGAAATTTCCCTTCGACGCGGTTGCGGCAACTTCGGAAAAGGTTAAACCGAGCTTGCACCGTGAAAAGTTGGTAAATACCTTGTCGCGGTGCGAGAAACTTTGCCGGGCGACAGGGTTAAGTAAGGGAACAGTTAAATTCGCAGTTCTATTAGCCGAAAACTTTCGGCTTTCGCTCGCAGAAGTAAAGCGGGGATTAAAATTCAGGAATTAGCGCTAATTTGATGTGACGGATTATATTTGCCGAGGGCGGCTGCAATTTACATTCATTTGAATTTTTCTTAAGCTCTCCGGGGAAAAACCGGGAAGTAGGAAGGTGTCGGACGTCCGCGACGTAAGAAAAATGGCCGGGAAATTGATGGGAAAAACGGCGCGGCGGGCGGGAACGCGCGCCGTGCATAGATTAGAGCTAATCCAATTAATTTTGTTGACGGAAACTCGCAAGACAAGCCCTAGGTAGGAACTGCAACTCCCCGGTACGACAACAGCTCCAGGCGGTCGAAAGATAAACTTAAAATTTACTCTCTTGTAACTTACGCTCGCGATATAGCCCGTATATTAAGTCGGACCGTCTATGAAGGGGCTTCAAACTTTAAACGCCGGGGATCTTATACACTCAAGGTCTATAAGATTTAAAACAACTCTTGAACCGGAAAATGGAAATTTATTTATTAAGTCTTTACAACTATTACATTCTTACAAAAATATCTTATTTTTTTTTAAGGTAATTCTAATCAAACTTAACATATCGATTAATTAATTTTTAAAAATTCATACCGTTGTTTGGGGTGAGATTGATCATAAAAAAAAGTGTTTTACGTGAATTTTCTCTCTGTATAAAAAATATTTTTTCTTGATGAGTTGTTTTAATAGATGTTAATGTCAGGAACAATACCCAATAATCAAAAAATATAAAACAAATTAATTAAAGGTTGCAGAGGGGAAACAAGTCGTGAACAATCTCAGACTATAAGTGGGGTGTGATTGATCACAAAAAATTTAATCCATAAAATAAGCAAAGAGTTCAAAATGATCACTCTGACCCCAGTTTGTTTCGGTATTACGGTTTAAAAGTTATACAAGTTTTCATTGTTTGGGGTGAGATTGATCAAGGGCAAATTAATGATGCAACAACAAAATAAATATTTTATGGTTACACTTTCAAAATAAAGCTTTATTTTCTGGTTCAAATATAAAAAACGAAATGAATTATACTCTAAAATATTACAGCAAGCGGAAGATTGTTACATTTCGTAAACATCGATTTCCTTTTCGAATAAATAAGTAATTTTATCGTTAAGGTTATTAACACTTTGCCGTCCGCACGATTCGTAAATATTTTTTGCTTGGCGCCGGTAGAGCTTTTTCGGATCACGTGACCTGTCGCCGGCCGTTCTTCTGGGGACACCACTGTGGTGTCGCCAGCCATTGACCGCTAATTTGTGCATATCACCACTGTGGTGACACCGGCCGTTAACCGCTAGTTTGCGCACATCACCACTGTGGTGACACCGGACGGCAAAGTGTTAATAGTAGGAGTTGGTAAAATGGGTATCACGTCTTCTATATCAACTACAAATTCATCATAGGGTTATGGAGCAAATAATTTTCGTGTCCTATCAGAAGATTTCATCTCTAAGAGTTGAATCTCCTGCGTTCCTTCCTCAGAATTTACTCCCTGTATTATTGCCGTGTAGCGGTAAACCATCTTCTTTCTAGATCCTCCACGGACCTTTACTAGTATAAATTTTCCAGCTTCAAGGTCTTCAAATTGTGGCTCAAAGTATTCGCTTTCTTCTTGCACAACCTCTTGAACCTCTTGAACGTCTTGAATAGGTTCATCATCTGAATTGTCGTTAGTTAGTTGTTCATGGACGTCTGAATCGCTAGAACTATCATTGTTTGCCGTAACACTTTTGCCAGGATCCACCATAAGTTTCTTGCGTTTTACATTTCTTCTTGTTGGTGCTGCTGAGAATCGTTGTTGATGTAAATAGTTTAAAAGTACATCGTTAAACTGGAATTTTGCGTAAAACTCGTTCTGGATCCATTGGCATGACGCCCGTTGCTTGAAATGACCCGATTAAATCATTCTTAATGGCATTATTAGATTTTCGTTCCATTTCGGCGAGTGTGGAAGCAAGCAGCTGAGGAAAATCCTTCTTATCTATTGACGTTTGCTGTTTATGTGTTGTCGTCCAATTCATCAAAACGTTCCTCCATGCAATTTTAAATGGGCGAAAAAATCCCACGTCTAAAGGCTGGGTCAAATGGGTTGAATTTTTGGGGAGACAGGCGAAAGCAATGTCGTTCTGTTGACATTGCATTATAACAGTGTCTGTAAAATGAGACGAAAGATTATCCCCCAGCAACACTTTACGTCCTGGTAACCTTTTTGCATGTGGCAAAAAGGATGATTCAAACCAGTCTGTAAAAGTTTTTGTATCCATCCATCCATGGTGTGTTCTGTTATAACGCGATCCGGAACTGCAGCACCTCTCCATCCAACATGGTTTTCCTTTTGGTCCCATTTCTACCCATTACTGCCACAGCTTTTCGGCCTTGTAAACGACATATGGAGGTAATAGTACCCCAGATGCGGAACCGCACATCATAACAGTTACGGCAGTCTTCGTAAAATTACATATGCGTTCTGGATACTTTGTGCCTCGGCGAAAAAGCATCTTCTTTTTTCATCTTGTAAATTAGTCTCGTCATAGTTGAATACGTTACAAGCCGGAACGTCTTTCAGTGTGTCGCGTAAGTTTTGAAAATATTCAACTATAGCTTCTCGCGAAATATTTGCACATTTTTTTATATTCGTGACAATCTTTTGACTAATTTCATTTTTGTGCCTTTCCAATGAGCTATAAGCCCAATCTTTACCTGGCATATTGTTGTTGAATTTTGTGATAGTGCGGCCTTTGCTATCTAAATAGTTTTTTGCTAGATTCCGTATATCCAGAATACTTAACGGGAATCCCCATTCTCCACACAAACTGGCAGATTTGATGAAAGCTTTTTCTTCATTTTCAGAGAAGACGGTTTGTCCCCCCGTTTTTTTATTATGCAAACCACAAAATTTGTTTCTAAGGGTGCCAAATGGTATTTTAAACTCAGCTGAAGCATGGCGTAATGACCACCCATCTTCAGTTATCTTAAGTAGTGCTGCCTCTAATGTTGCCTGGTCATAATCTGCATATCTTCGTGCACCCAATATCCTTTTGTAATGTCGTGGCATGATTTATTTAGTAAAAAATATATACTTTTAGTACGGTCGCGAAATTCGACTTAAAAATCTTGATCAATCTCATTCCACATGTGCGATCAATCTGACCCCATCAAATGAATTTTATCATAAGTTCGCAATTTGCTACCCAAAATGACTAAAAGTTCAAATATGGCGTCCCAAAACATCAACAAATTGTACCATACCGGCAATCTACCCAATACTACATCATAATCTGACTTACTCATAAAAGTTCTGGAAATTATAAATGTCAGTAAAAGCAGCTATAAATTTTAAATGCAAGTTTTTTACACAACACAAACCTGGTGGCGAAAAACGAATCCAATAGTTGGTTTGCACGCTAGATTTAAATTTATGAAAAAGCAACTTGGTGATCAATCTCACCCCAAACGACGGTACCTGAGAAACTAATTGCTCTTGAAACTTGAAATTTTATAAAGATTTAGATTGAAACTTAATCTTCATTTTTGCCAAAAATGAAGTTTTTACGATTTTTAGTTTTTCACTCAGGAGAGAAAATGTTAATGTCCTTAATTGAAAGTTTTTAACATTTTTAAAAGTTCACCCAGACTGTATTTATAAGGAATAGAAAATAATTTATATCTTAAATTAAAGCTTGAAAACTGTATCTTTTTAAATAAGTATTGAACTTAAGTATCATAAAAAAATACAAAAAGGAGATTTAAGCGTCGATACCTTCGTGACAATAGGATCTACGGTACAATCAAACCGGAAACGAGCAAAGCAATCGGCAACGCGTTCCCGTTAAAGTGGTAATCCGAATTCCTTTTTGCTTGGCCGAACTCCCGTACAATTAGGGGCGCGATATCGGGGCGTGATCGGCTCGTCTACCGGAATAGTTCGAAAATTACGTGAAATCGAGCCGGACAATTTGACGCGCTATTGATTCATTGTTATTACGCTACTACCTTCCAATTTGGTGAGCGCGACGCCGCATTTGAGCTAATTTGCATATCCCCCGGCTAATTAATTATGCAAATTTGATATTAATATACTGAAATTACTATGGCTATATTCCAAATATCTAAATTAAATGGTACATGCTTTTTACCCCAATACAGGTGGATATTTTTACTTGAAAAACGGTCGAACTGAAATAGCTTTAATAGTTCGATATGGAAACCGGCGTCGCGACGCGTCGTTCGACGTATTCCAGGTCGAAACGCACGCTTCGCTAAGTAGATTACGCGATTCTCGGTTACACGTATTAGTTTACAACGAAATTACGGACAATAATTCGCTGGAACCGCGGTGCGGCGGTGGTAGGTACATAAAGAGGAAGCTTCTAGACTCCGAAGCCCGATCGCATTGTCTGAGGTAGCGGAACATGTTTAGAAATGTTCGACAATGAGGAGCTTCGAAACCGCGCCAGGTGTATAATGGACCTGGGCGGCTTGCAATTGCGCCCTGTGCGTGGAAGCGTTAACAGAGGTCCGATTTGAAACTCCACGTTGGGTTTAAATTATAATATTTCGAAAATTCGTGAATAACCTTTAGAGGTATTTAATTAGGAAGGCACTTAATAAGCGGTCCGGGTCCGGTTTTAAGACCGAACACTTGAAATTTTCGGTATCCGTCCCCTCGACGGCAACTATTCTAAAATTAAATATTTGCCGGCATTCTTCGGCATCCTTCGTAGGATACAATTTTCCTTATAATTTTGTTTACTTATTTTCCGACTTTCCATTAAATCGGGGGCGAACGTCCCGCCAGCGCCGTCGTGTTTATATTTCATTTCATTTGCTCTCACCCTCTCGGACGAAAAGACTTATTTAAATATTTCATTTTTTACGGTTTATTTTCGTACGAATCAAACACTCCCCGTTCTCACTCTTACTCATTTCCTCGAAGAATTAATTAAAACGAGAGAGTCTTTTATCTCAATTTTCACTTTTATCTCCGAGTCCACGCCCTCGTAAAATTTTTATTGTTTTATTAAATTTCGTAAATCGCAAAAATCGGAGGCGTAAAAATTAATTTCCACCAAGGGGAGGGATCGTGCCTTATTGAGAAGGCCTTAGCGTGAATGCCCGGGCTTCGCGTCCCCACGAAAGGGGCGCCTCAATGGAGCTTTTTAATTACGTCTGAAGACTGACCGAAACGCTGAAGCCCTAATATGTTCCGGGCTTCCAGTCCCTTTCATATGGAACGCGAGTTTCCATGCCAACACAACGACGAGGTTCGCCAAGTCTATAATTGTTACTGCTTTATATCTCCCATTTTTTTTTCTTTATATCTATCTCTCTATAATATTCCGAAATCACAAAAGCTACTTCTGTACACGCGGCCGAGCCTCAAAGCCGGGTCGACCCCCGACAACCCCGAAATATCCCAGAAGGAAGGAGGGCGACACTCCAAGCCGTCACTAACAGGTCGGCAGCGACGGGACAAAAGCTCTCGCCGCCGCGGAAGAATTGAATTTCGGGAGTTTGATTCGGGGAAAAATCCTTTTTCGAGAAACCTTCTTCCACCACTACCTTTTGTACCATCAACGTTACTAGTTGGGGATTAGCTTAGGGTCTACTATCTCGAGCACTTTGGATGATTACACCATTGGGAAATGCCGTGTATACTGATCAAAATCACCCGATTAACCCATTGATTTTATCAGTGTTGTATATCGATGTTAATTGGTTTACAGTGAAATCTCTCTTGGGCGGACACCAACGAGATCCACCAAAGTGTCCGTTCAAGAGGGGTGTTTGCTTAAGGGAAATGCGAAATACAGTGAAATTTCCCTTCGCGGATACCCCTCTAGAACGGACACCCCCTTGGACGGACAGTTTTCTTGGAAGTATCCGTCTCTCATACAATTACTTTGCATTTTTTGGGTCCCGACACTTTGGTGGGTCCCATTAGTGTCCGCCCAAGGGAGATTTCACTGTAATTATATGAGAGTCAGACGGTTCCAAGAAAACTATCAGTCTAAGGAGGGTGTCCGTTCAAGAAGGGTGTCCGCGAAGGGGAATTTCACTATATATGATTTTAATTGGTTTATATAATGTAAATATAGATTGTTTTGATAAATTATAAAACATTTTAATAAATTATAAAACATTTAAAAATATTTAAAAAAATATTTGTCCTTGAAATTAGTTGAAAGTATTTATAAAATTTTGGTGGAGGCGCCGATTTTTTTTTAATATTCCAAGTTTGAAAAATAGTTTTTCATTTCGATTAGAATATAAATTTTCAATTTCTTCATGGTATTTATTTTTGACGAGATTGAAAATAAATATTTACTTTTTTGAAGTAATTAGAGGTGTTTATAAAATTTTGGTGGAGGCGCTGGTTTTTAAAAAATCTTCCAAGTTTGAAAAATAGTTTTTCATTTCAATTAAAATATAAATTTTCAATTTCTTCGTGGTATTTATTTTTGAAAAGACTAAAGAAAAATATTTACTATTTTAAAGTAGTTAGAAGTGTTTATAAAATTTTGGTGGAGGCGCCGGTTTTTTTAAAATCTTCCAAGTTTCAAAAATAGTTTTTCATTTCGATTAAAATATAAATTTTCAATTTCTTCATGGTATTTATTTTTGAAAAGACTAAAGAAAAATATTTACTATTTGGAAGTAGTTAGAAGTGTTTATAAAATTTTGGTGGAGGCGCCGTTTTTTTTTTTTATTTTTCAAGTTTAAAAAATAGTTTTTTATTTTGATTAAACTATAAATGTTCAATTTCTTCATGATATTTATTTTTGATAAGATTAAAAAAAAATATTTACTATTTCGAAGTAGTTGAAAGTATTAATAAAATTTTGGTGGAGGCGCCGGTTTTTATAAAATCTTCCAAGTTTAAAAAATAGTTTTTCATTTTGATTATAATATAAATTTTTAATTTCTTCATGGTATTTATTTTTAACAAGATTTAAAAAAAAAATATTTACTATTTCGAAGTAGTTAGAAGTGTTTATAAAATTTTGGTGGAGGCGCCGGTTTTTTTTAAATCTTCCAAATTTGAAAAATAGTTTTTCATTTCGATTAGAATATAAATTTTTAATTTCTTCATGGTATTTATTTTTAACAAGATTTAAAAAAAATATTTACTATTTTAAAGTAGTTAAAAGTGTTTATAAAATTTTGGTGGAGGCGCCGGGTTTTTTTTAATCCTCCAAGTTTAAAAAATACTTTTTCATTTTGATTAGAATATAAATTTTCAATTTCTTCATGGTATTTATTTTTGAAAAGACTAAAGAAAAATATTTACTATTTTAAAGTAGTTAGAAGTGTTTATAAAATTTTGGTGGAGGCGCCGGTTTTTTAAAAAAATCTTCCAAGTTTGAAAAATAGTTTTTTATTTTGATTAAAATATAAATTTTCATTTTTTTTATGATATTTATTTTTAATTGTTAAAAATATTGTGTATTAAAAAAAAAATCATAAAATTTTTGGTGGAGGCGCCGGTTTTTTTTTCTTTCTCTTAAAAGCTTTAAAGTTTAAAACATGGTTTTTTAATTCAATTAGAATATAAATCTTTAAGTTTTTTCATTTTACTTATTTTCAAGATTTAAAAATTTTTTTTAAAGATTTTAAAAAATCTAACTTCTATAAAAAATTATATCCTGAAAAACGTGTCTGTTTTGGAGCATTTTTTGTGATGCTTCAAGTTTCTAGAAATCCTTCCTAAAATAAAATAAAAACTGAAAACTTTTGAAAAACTTGTTTGATACACAGCAGGAAACTATCTATTCTAGAATGTGAGTCTGGTATTTGCATTTTGGTTGAAGGAATGTTATCGATAGTTGTTAGTAAACGATAGATGTACCTCTAGTTGTTTTGATACAAAGAAAGTGTAGTATGTGGCTCGGAGGTTTTTCCATAGGACTTAGGCCGAATGGTTTTTAGGTGGGAGTCGCTCCGCCTCGCAGGACGCCAACAGGTCAATATCGAAGTAGGTCACGGAACTACCAAACAGAGCGCTCAGCAAAGAACCACCCGCTAACGGTCATTGGCTATTACACGTCCAATCCTGGAAATTATAATAACGGCAGGATCGGTCCGGGACGGCAGAAGCCCGCGGGGCGATCTCGCGATCGGCCGCGTCCGCCAAGATATGAATTTAATTAAACTAATTCGACTCGCGCCACGGAGCGACTGCGGCGCCTCGGTAAGAACGTTCCGGTGGAAACCTAATTAAATCCCCGCCTCCTCCAAGGTAAACAGCCGGCTCTAACTTAATTAAAAATCCTTTGCCTAACGCTGTTATGCGATGCCATCACCTGCATCGGAAGCCTTTCCAACACTACTAGTTCAATTTCCTATTTTCCATCTGCCCACCCCTGATGCAATCACCGAGGCTTTTATAACTTGAAAGCAAGAGGCCGTTTTGCCCTTGGTGTCATCGCGGCCAACCCGAATGGAATTGTCTACAGCCATCGAGTACGATGGTTGCTTTTAGTAAAAGCAACCGTACGCGTAAAAAAATTTCCCAAACGAATTATGATTAACCCTATTAAATACTATACGAAAATATCTCTAGAAGGAGCGAGCGTCTACTTTGTAAACGCCGTCAAGTAATTGAGTGTCACGACTCCGGTTATAAATGAGAGCGGTCGGCGGCGGGGGTCTTGTCACCAAGAAGGGAAGGTACGGGTCGTAGCCCCGCACCGTCTGAAACCCCCTGATTAATGATTCGAGACCTTGTAGAACAAGCCAGAACTTACTCTGCTAAACACCCAATGAAAACTGTTTGAATAAGGATAAATTTTAAAATATATGTAATATCATTTTTAACAATTTATCTATCTTCACGACACTATAGGATATTATATATTCTTATGGAAGCATTTAGACGTTAGTACACTACACCTATAATAGGAAGAATGGTATGTCTGAATATCACGTTGACGTTCTGTAGCTTCACTCTAAGAAAAAAAAATTACATATTGACAGGCTTGAAGGCTTTGGGTTTCACATCACATCTCCTAAACCTAAAATGAACTTTTAACCACTTTGGTACGGACATCGACTATAGTCAACGAAGACTGATGACTTCACACAGCCGAGCGTCGACTATAGTCGACCGCTATGCTAGCGTACGGACGATGAAAGCCGGTTGTTGGCGACGTTTCGCGGCCGATAGGCGCCGTACCGAAGTGGTTAAGAAAATGAAATAATTCTAAGCTTAGTAAATGCTATTGTACAAGCTTCATTCTATTATTAACCCTTTCGCTACGGACACCGACTATAGTCGGCAGCCGCGCGAAGTGCTGTGTGTACGGATGCCGGTTATAGTCGGTGTCCGCGAGACCTGCTGTGTGTACGAGTGCCGACTCTCGCGCTACTCTCGTGGAACGGACTGCCGTAGCGAAAGGGTTAATAAGACTTTGTTAGGTTGGAAACTTTTCATGTAAATCTAATAAAAAAATCGTTCGGTTTCCAATTATCACCCTGTATATGAAAAATGAAATTTTATTATTTTATTTTTTTTTATTGCTTTGAATTAAGAACATAAACGTTTTATTCGAGTTGTTGATTAGTGAAAAGATTTACATGTTAGGGACGAGTTGGTTTTTAATCATTAATAATCTCGATGCGGAACGGTCCTTGCAGTTTTATTTCGTTTTTTAGGGTGCGCGAGTGCCGAGCTAATGCGTTTCACTATCAAAGGACGCAATTTCTCTAAAGCCGCCGGCCGCGCGGATTAATTTTTGTACTGAAAATAAATAGAATGCCACTTTAATGAACGGGGCCCATTCGGCGCTATTAGCCGCCCATCCGGGCTTTGTGAGGACCCCCTTTTGGAAATTCGAATTAAATAAAATATATATACGTGTGGGTATATATGCCTTTTCAGTCGTCATTTTGGGATGAAATCCCATTTTTTTTGGTATTATGTTAACAAAAAAAAAAAATTCTCTCATTTCAAAAAAAATTAAATTTTTTGCAATTATTTTTTTTTGACAACAAATCCCGTTTGGTTTTGTTTTCGGCGGATCGTAGAAAGAACGAAGGATCATTTTCCGACGATTCGAATTTCCAATTTCGCCGACGATACCCAATTAATTATTTGCTCGGGACGAGAGCGAATCGGCGCAGCGCCCCGATAAACGTAACGGGAAACCGTTTAATTATCGCGCGAACGCGAGCGTTAAATATTACAAAAGCGAGTCGCGGAGCCGCTCCCTCGAGAAGGAAGGAAGGGGCGTCGTTAGACGTTCAGCTTTCCGAGGAATTTGCATGCGAAACAATTTAGGGAAAACAATGCGCTATAAATCAATAAAGCGCACTTAATGCGCGAAGGGGGCCCCGGCAACAAAGTAGCGGCCCCGCTTCGGCCGACTAATAGGATTTCACCTTCCGCGCCCCCGACGGCAATTAACGCCGAAAGTTCGAGAATTTTCCAGCGGGAGCTGTCGATGTGTCAGCGGAGTAATTGGCTACCGGAATCCGGTAGGATTCCGGCCGGATGAAAGAGAAGGAATAAGGAACGTTTGATATTACCTCAATTTTGAATAATGAAAAATAAAAATCAAGTATTAGTCTAACAAGGAGATCTCACGAGTATGGAATCGCCGATTTTAAGAAAAGTGGTATCAATAAAATATTAGGGCGCACTATTCAACGATTTGCGAATAAATCCACCTTTACGATCGCAAAGTTCGAGCGACTTGCATGTCAACGTTAAGCCACTCCCTTTAAGATCCGCCCGTAGCCCAAAGGCAATCTAATCAATTATTGCATTACTGCAATCAAAATATTGCATTAAAAATAGAAATTAAGGAAAAAAAAAATAGTTACTTTGTTCTGGATTCGAACGTTTACATCTGAAAGCCGACCGATTGCCCTTTGGCTACGGGCGGATTTTAAGACGAGTGGCCTAACGTTGTCATGTAAGTCGCTTAAACTTTTTTGTCGATCGTAAAGGTGGATTTATTGTACTTGTAAATCCTCATAAAATTTCAAATCTTAACAATTAATTTTTTAGATAGGAATTTTTAAAGATTTTTAATCGACTTGTCTACAAAACTTGTCTACAAGACTTGTCTACAAAAAAAAAAAATTATAAAAAATTGTGACTGATGGCGTAAAAGACTTTAAGTTTAAAGGGTGTAAGTTAATTACATGGAAATTTCCAGAGTTTATTAGATGCAAGTATGTGAGTGAGAATTTCCAATTCGAGTTAAGTAGCGCTCGTTCCCCCGGGACGAATTCCTCGCGAACGGGGGAACGGAAAACGTCCCGTACCCCGACCGACGTGGAGGCGTCGCGACGCCGACCAATACGCCAAAGCGCGGAGGAATTCATTATTCTTGAAAGAAGCGATTTCGCAATGATGGGATTTACTCTCTTTGATCTCGTCGCCCCGCCCTTCGTTCTATATCGACAGGAGAAACATCATCCGGATTTTGTGTTTTACGTCAAGAGCACGTTTTCTTATTAATGTCCTCTTCTCGGAACAAAAAAATAATAAAAAATATTAATAAATAAAAAAAGCAACTTTCATCTCTTCATCCCGAGACAGGTTCGTTTTTCCAAAGGGGGGTAGTTTTAAAACTTGATTAAAAAATTGTAATATGAACTAAGCTTATTTTCTTTATTTTTCCGTTAAAGTAAGTTAATGATGTACTAAAACAACGGGCGCAGTTAATAAACTATCATTTCGGCCGGAATCCGGGTTCAAAATTACTTTTTCCGAGATCAAAGGGTCGCCAAGCCGGAATCAAATTGGAATCCGTGTAACGTACAAATTAATGGGGCCAGGTATTTGTTTGAAGTTTTAGCCCGAACACTCGAACTTTGCAACGCACGCTTCCGCCGGAAAATCGATTCGAACATTAATTACTGTTTACCAGCGCGCACGCCTCCGCTCCTAAACGCTATTCGCCGGCGATTCAATCCAACAGCCAAGTCCAAGAAGAATCCAAGAAACTCAAGGTTGAAAAAGGCGGCTTAACGTTTCGGTTTCCAATTAAGCCAAATCTCCGCAATCCGACGGATTATTCTCGCATGCGATGGGAGCAACCGCCCCCGTTTCCTTCGGAAGGCGGAGATTGAAACTAAACGGGTGCGTGAGGCCCGCATACATCTTTAATAATAGCGCGGGACCGCTTCAATCGCGTTCTATGTCAACAACGCCCTCAGCGGATGGCGTGGCATTCGCCGGGGTCGGTAAATTGCTTTCCCCGGCCCGCTTGATGACGTGTCACCTAAACAAATGCTATCGCCCACTTCACGTCCTCCACGTATACTTGGTAATAGCTACGGATTAGTCTCCCCGTATACCGGTTATTTCTCAACAACCTTCAAGACTACTTACCTTCAAGAAAATTACAAAAAAAAGATTTTACAATATTTATATAAAACACCCTCTAGATAAATGTTGAAAATATGTTGAAAATTGAATTGTAAATTGAATTGTAAATTTTCAATATAAAAAAAAATTTTTTTTAATTGTAAAAATGAAAAGTTCATAAAATGTCTTTAAAGTTTTCTCAAACTTAGTGTTTGTCTTTGATGAAAGTATCGAAAAGGTAAATTAGACGTAATGGGGCAAAAATTTAAAGAGTGGAACGCACTCAAGAAAATTGGGGGAAAACGGGGAGATCGGGGGGGTGTTGTAGCCGGGGTGGGGTGGTAGTGTCGCGGTGTTTACGACATGCAAACAGCGGGGGCGCGTCAATCGCGTCGGTATCGGCCCCAGGTAAGGCTAAACCAATCAGAAAACCATGTGCGCGGGCGGCGAGGCCGGAAAAAAGACGGAACAAAGGGCGCATTTCAATCTGACGGGGCGAATTGCCCGCGTGTATCGAAAACTTGACAAAACGGAGTGCATTTTTCTGATTGAATATCGATTGGGGGGCCCCGCGAAGTGCCGGCGAGGCCACTTCCGCCCCACCTGAGAAACGACGGCGATTTCTTTGCGACCATTTCATTCGCCCCTACTCCTCAAAGAAAGACATGAATTTTCTATTCAATGACACAAAAAAATTAAAAAAATTTCAATTAATTTTATTTATTGAAAATATATTTTCCTAAAGCATACATAGTACATTGAGGTCATGAGGTATTTTGGGTTTCATGCGAAATACAAATAAATAACATTGGGATAGTTTCCAATCGGATTGAAACATCGGTATTATTATGAATCAACTAATTAGTAAAATCAAAGGGATGTTTTTTTACCACCACAAAACCAAGCCCCTCCAATTATCTGAATTAAACGGCCGTCATCGGGGTATCAAAATGGAAACGGGGAATCATTTTATAATGGGTCGCTATTTTGCGCATCCGAATCCGAAAATTCGGCGAATTCGTTTACGTTTGTATACCGGGTAAAGCAGATTTTTATTTATTCGCTCGGTTAGTTTAATTCGAGCGAATGGCCGAATTTGAATAGGGTGAATTTTTTTGGTTGTTCGTACCTCGGCCTAAGCTGCTTACACCGGGGACGACAATAGCGGTATTTATGCTATTATTATGCCGTGTACCTGCGCGGGTTGCAATCGGATTTGTTCGACGTAAACACGTCGGTCGTCGATGAATGGCAACAGGGCGGCATTGTTATTTCGCGCGGGATATTTTTTAATAAGGGGGTCGAAAAGGGGCGACCAACGCGATCGATCGTGAAACCGACCGACCGTTCCGTTCGCCCCCTACCGCTCCTTAACCGCCCTTCGATGTCCGTCAGAAGGGCGGATTCCTATCGAATCGAGAGAACAATCCGTTCCGATTACTCCGCGAAACTGTCAGTAGCAGATGTCGGCACCGGCCGAGGCCATTTCAAGCCAAAACACGACGTCTATCGTTCTGCCCAACACCCACTCTTACACCTTCACCTGATACCCTTTCACGCAAAACCATCAAAACCATAATAACACCCTTTTAATTTTCCTATCCTAATTTAAACTAGACTAGAAATAAATTTCCCCTCTCTCCGGTTATATTGAATTGGTTTCGTGTTTAACTTACCTCTCGACCTAATAGGGTTCTTAAGATAAATCCGCCAAACTACTGTTTGTTTGCTTACCTAATGCGGGCGAAGTAGACGCGTTCTGATTGACTTAATTAAACCCAATGGTGCATTAAGGGCAATTACGATCCGGCAAGCCGAATTACTCGCTTAATGTGATTAGTACTTTGCCGGGAAGACGCCGGAGAAGGTTCAACTCCGGCTGACCCGCGAATTGTTGCGGAACAATTCAATTCCGCGAGCGCACTCGTCCGACGGCCACGCCTTTTTCGGCGTCGCGACGCCGCTTTCTCCGCTTCCTCTACAACCCATTAATGCGAGTCGTCGCAATCATTTGCATGCATTAATATGTATGACCGCTTCGTTCCTAAAAATATGTTGTAAAACTACAGTTACAACATCTTTCTTTTTTTAATGAATTACAAATTTTACTATGTGTTTCACAGTTGAACTCTATATAGGAGAAAATTTACCAACTTTGACCAAATTTTTAAATAATCGTCGCGATTTTTTCGATTTTGTCAGGATTATGTTTGTTAGTATTAGTTAATTTAAATGTTAACTAATTTAGTTTTATTTATAGTATTTTTCAAAAAAAAATTATTGTTTTTGGTTGAATTGATCAACATTTTGGTAACTTTGGTGGAAGCTTTACGAATTTAGTAAGTTTTTGGTGGAATTTAAAAATAAATTGAAAAATTTTTGGTGGAATTTTTACAAATTTTGTAAGTTTTTTGGTGGAATTTTTAAAAAATTCATTATTCTTGGTAAAATGATTAAAAATTTTAGTAACTTTGGTGGAATTTATTACTAGTTTAGTTTTATTTTTAGTATTTTTCAATAAAAATTATTGTTTTTGGTTAAATTGATCAACATTTTGGTAACCTTGGTGGAAGCTTTACGAAATTAGTAAATTTTTGGTGATATTAAAAAAAAATTGAAAAATTTTTGGTGGAATTTTTACAAATTTTGTAAGTTTTTTGGTGGAATTTTTAAAAAATTCATTATTCTTGGTAGAATTATTAAAAATTTTAGTAACTTTGGTAGAATTTATTACTAGTTTAGTTTTATTTTTAGTATTTTTCAAAAAAAAAATTATTGTTTTTGGTTGAATTGATCAACATTTTGGTAACTTTGGTGGAAGCTTTACGAAATTAGTAAATTTTGGATGGAATTTAAAAAAAAATTATAAAATTTTTGGTGGAATTTTCACAAATTTTGTAAGTTTTTTGGTGGAATTTTTAAAAAATTCATTATTTTTGATAGAATTATTAAAAATGTTATCAACTTTGGTGGAATTTTTGTGAACTTACTAAGTTTTGAATTTTTAAGGTTTTAGTTCATTTTTAATGAAATTGTTTCTAATTTGATTGATTTTTGGTGGAATTTTAAAAGAATTTGGACATTTTGATGGAATTTTTAAAAAATTTGATAAGTTTTTGGTAGAATTGTTAAAAATGTTGACAATTTCGGTGTAATTTTTAGGATTTTTATAAGTTTTAGATGGAATAAAAAAAATTCAGTAAGTTTTGGGTGTAGTTGTTAAATATTTTAATAGCTTTGGTGGAATTTTTGCGAATTTTATTCATTTCTGGTGGAATTTTAAAAAAATTCAGTGTTTTTGGTAAAATTCTTATGAATTTAGTAAGTTTTTGGTGGAATTTTTAAAAAATTCAGTATGTTTTTGGTGGAATTATCAAAAATTTTGATAACAATGGTGGAATTTTTGCTAATTTTATTCATTTGTGGTGGAATAAAAAAAAATCAGTGTTTTTGGTAAAATTCTTATGAATTTAGTAAGTTTTTGGTGGAATTTTTGCAAATTGTATTAATTTTTGGTGGAATTTTTAAAAAATTCAGTATGTTTTTGGTGGAATTATCAAAAATTTTGATAACATTGGTGGAATTTTTGCGAATTTTATTAATTTCTGGTGGAATAAAAAAATCAGTGTTTTTGGTAAAATTCTTATGAATTTAGTAAGATTTTGGTGGAATTTTTGCAAATTGTATTAATTTTTGGTGGAATTTTTTAAAAATTCAGTATCTCTTTGGTGGCATTATCAAAAATTTTGATAACATTAAATTTTTGCAAATTTTATTCATTTTTGATGGAATTTTAAAAAAATTCAGTGTTTTTTATGGAATATTTACGAATTTAGTAAGTCTTTAGTGAAATTTTTTCAATTTTATTAATGTTTGGTGGAATTTTTATAAAATTCAGTATGTTTTTGATGGAATTGTTAAAAAAGTTGATAACTTTGGTGGAATTTTTATTAACTTTAATCATTTTTGGTGGAATTGTTAAAAATATTGGTAATGTTAGTAGAATTTTTATGAATTTGGTAAGTTTTTGGTGGTATTTTTTAAAAATCGGTAAGTTTTTGGTGGAATTATTCAACATTTTTGTAGCTTTGGTGGAAAATTGAAAAAATTTAGTACGTTTTTGGTGGAATTGTTAAAAATGTTGGTAACTTTGGTGGAATTTTTAAGAATATAGTAAGTTTTTTTAATTTTTACCAATTTTATTGATTTTGGGTGTAATTTTTATAAATATTAATCATTTTTGGTGGAATTGTTAAAAATATTGGTAATTTTAGTAGAATTGTCTCGAAATTTAATAATTTTCGATGAAATTATATTCAATTTAACTAACTTTTGTGGAATTTTTATTATTACTTTTTTATTTTTGTGAAATTTTTAAGAATCTAATCAATTCTTGACGAAATTAATCTTAATTTTAGTATATTTTTTTAAAATTCAGTTTTTGGTGGAATTGTTAAAAATTTTGATAGCTTTGGTGGAATTTTTACAAATTTTGTTTTTGGTGGAATTATTAAAAATTTTAGTATCTTTTGTGGAATTTTTACAAGTTTACTTAAATTTTTGGTGATATTTTCAAGAATTTAATTAGTTCTTACAAGGAGACCTTACATATGTATAAAATATTAGCGCGCACTATTCAGCGGTCCGCAAGAAAATTACATACGAGGTTCGAATTCTGAATAATACATTTTTAATTTCCATTTTTATTTTTAATGCAACATTTCACTTTATTTTTATAATATTTTGATATTACAAAATATAATCAATTAGGGACACACTTTCGTTATCCTACTTTTTAATTTCTTCACTTCTATGTTTAGGAAACTTACATAAACTTCTTAATACTGGGTTCCCCATCTTACCTCATCTCCCCGTCTTATCAAATCCTCCCCTAAATAAAGGAGGTAAGACGGGATGTTTACGTGGGTATCTTTATTATAAAACGTAATACCATTTTAAATGGCAAAGAAGAAATTGTAAAGAATAATTCTAATAAAAGTAACGTAAGTTTCCTAAACATAGAAGTAGAGAAATTAAAAAGTAGGATAACGAAAGAGTATCCTTAATTAATTATATTTTATAATATCAAAATATTATACAAATAAAGTGAAATGTTGTACTAAAAATAAAAATGGAAATAAAAAAAGTATTATTCAGGATTCGAACCTCGTATATGGAAGCCTATACATGTTCAGTACGACAATGGGCGGGGCTTAAAGGGCGTGACTTTATCAATGACATACGCTATTCGCAAACTTTAACACCAATTTTCTTACGAACCGCTGAATACTGCGCCCTAATATTTTATACATTTGTACTATGTACCAATATCTATCGATTGGTACCACTTTCGTTAAAATCGGTGAAGGGCAAGTCGTAAGGTCTCCTTGTTAGTGAAATTTATTCGAATTTCTGCTCTGCATAAATTAAATATTTGATAATTATTAATAAACCCATCGTTTTGACATTTCATGTGGCATTAGCGTGGTTAGAATAATAAATAACATTTATGAAAATTGAGCCAACTGTTTTATCCAGGCTATGTTACCTCTGTAGAGAAATTCGTTGACAATAAATTTAGTTCAACCCGCGTCACTAGAAGCGCTGATATCGGAAAATAACAATTTCTTTAGCGGCCAAAATGAAACGCACTGACAATAAGATGTCCAACATAATATCTGCCATCTACATATGTCAAATACGCGAGTGAACGAAGTATTGTAATTGTATTGAAATTCTTGAAAAAAAATGTTAACATCGTATTTAGTGTTGCAATTTGTGTTCATTAGTATCCAATGACTGGAATATTGTCACGTATGTCCAGAAATACGTCTAAAGATGAAAGACTTTGATGGGAACTGCGCGAATCTTTGATTTTATAAGCATCGCGAGATGTGGGAACTGTAGATTTGCTGAAGATGGGAGGTTTCTTTTTATGTGCTTATTCAAAATATTATTTTGTTGTTAAAAATTGTTTTGTTATTAACCACCGCCAGAATAAGATCGACGAGAATAAAGTTGTGTTAGCAGTTGTATTGTAGAGTATCCTTGAGTTGTTCTCTAAACCCTTTTGTATTTTTTAAGCTGTGCATGATGAAATTGAACAAAAACAAACAGGCTACAAGCAAAATTTGTTTTTGTTTAATTTTACCATGCATGGTTTTGTAATAAGTAGGAGTAATATTTTATTTTAAAGATTTTAAAAATTTCCGCGCTTGCTCATTAGCGCCAAATGCGGTGCGGGTTGAACTAAAAACATTGTCAAAATTAAAAGTGGAGAGTTGCCTATCTATATTTAGTATATTATATTTAATCTATGGTTTTATCGGCCCAAATCGAAAATGACGGAAAACGGGGACTTCGTTTAGGACTTAAATCGGCCATTTTCCAAAAGAGCCCCGATTCACATATAACGTTGCGTTATAAAGCCGTTCAGAAGGTTAGCCGGAAACAGAGTTGCAGAGCCGGTGGCTTTTTGGACAAAATGTGCGTTCGAAAATTAACGAAAATGACAGGCGGACGATCGAGAATTTTTTAATTTCAATTAGGGCTACCGCAACGTCGTTCGATTTTCAGGGCCGTCTTTCCGAAATCGGTCACGAACCCCCCAAAATAAAATCATTGAATCGTCCGGAAAGCGATTTCCAAAAAAACTATTAAAAAAATTGCTAGGCGATTTTTTCGATTTTATCAGGATTATGTTTTTGGTATTAGTTAATTTAAATTTTAATTATGTTAAATAAAAAAAAGGCCATAATTTTTCTTACAACAAAATATTAAGTTCTAGAAATGATAGTGAATCGGAAGCAACAAATGATGTGATCTGTTGATTGCCAAAAAATCGGAAAGCGACGATTTAGGGGTAGGTGGAAGCTTCGCAAATCGCCAGGAGAGAGGGGCGGAAAAGGCTTTATCGCACGTTCCTCGCCTTTGCGAAAATCCGGTCGACCGGCGTGCGTGCACGAACGCGAACGTTTCCCTGCATATTCCGGGGCGATTTTGCCGCCCGAACGGGGTCGCCGCGCAAATGGGGCGGAAGCGAAATGGAACGGGAACGGGACCGTGTGTACCGACACCGCCCCCGCCTTTTTGCTCGATTCGCCACCGTTTGCGTCGCGTTTTCGCGGAAAACGAAAGATTTTTCTAATGCCCCTAATAAAAAACGCACATCTCGGCGTTTTTTTGCCCGACAAAGTCCTCTTTGACGAAACCCCGGCTTTTCGTGATCTGCTTCAGACGTCGACGGAAATATTATTCGCACAAGCGAATCCTGTATCCGCTTACGGAGAAATAAGCGATAGGAAATATTTCCTTTGCCAGGATTGCCAGGACGTCAACATAAACCGATTTATTTATTTTATACATTTGAAAACCTACCATCGTGACGTCTAAACGTCTCAAATTGGTTCGTTTTGATTTTTTTTTTCAATTATCCATCAAGGTTAATATAATTGCTTAAATGAAAGAGAAATCCGAATAAATTCCGTAACCATTAGTAGACGTAAAAGACCGCGTTTGCGCTCATTAAAACAGGATAACAGGGTGAAGTAACGTTTCGAGTTTCCCACTAACAATAAGGGGAATTTGTCAAGGTTGGTACCGTTATAGAAGCACGTGTGTTGCCACGTAATGACCGCAAACGGTGGGAAATCGATAGGGTGGCGATTCTTGCGAACCGGATAAAATCTACCTGTCAACGTACGTAAAGTGTTTATTAAAAGTGATTGATGCGGACCGACGTGGGGCGGCTTGAAAAATACTTGTTGCTCCTCGCGGCGAGCGAATCCGTACTTTGAGGTTGGATCCTTAATCCGGTTATTGAGGCATCGGATCGGTCTCGAGATCAAAATCTCCGGGAGTTCGCGAACCGTCTTTGAACGTGGGGCCGCGAATCATTACCGCTTGATTAAGCGGCTTTCGAGTTGCAGTAGTTAGGGAGTGAATCCGCCGAAGGATTTGGCATAGAGAGCGCGAGTTTCATCTCGTTAGCGAAGACCAACTAATAATCCTAAAAAGTCCTAATAATCCGTAAAAAAAGATACGGATGAACAATTTAACTTTAAACTTAATGAATTAAGAGAGAGGAAAAAAACGATTTTCAAATTTAATTTTCCCAAAAAAAGTAAATAAAGAGCCAGACGGTTGGCGCGTCGAGCCGATAAACGAATCGACTGGAAAGTAACCTGATTATAAAAATAACGTTACGGAATCTGGTTGGATTTGTGGATTTTTTTTTCGGTCGTTTTGTTTTTTAAAACTCCGGCTAGCTACTAAAAAGGAAGTCGGTTGGGAGTCGCCCGGTTTCCATAAGGGTTAGGAGCTAAAGGAACTTGGCCAGTTGCGGAATTCCTTCCAGGCAAATTCCTTTTAATATTAAACTTTGATAAACCGCAGACTCGGATTCTATCGATATTAAAATTTTCGATAAAAATTCCCCCCCTTCGAAACTTTACTATCTAAACCAATCTTTGTATAAATATAAAATTACATTTTGTCAGGCAATTTTTATTATTCAAATTTTTATTCTATTTTCATAACGTTAATTATTACAAGAATGAATAAGAATGTTTGTCAGAAATTTTTAGGATTCGGTACAACAACTTTCTTCTAGAATGTTAATCCGAATTGAACCGAGAATTATATGAATTAAACCGCATGAAAATCAAACGACTAATGGTTAAGTTATACAAGCTTAAAGTAAAAATTTCAAAATTTTCGACTAATTTTTTTTAAGTAAAGGTTCAGAAAAAAATTTGTCAGAAATTTTTCGGATTTGGTACAACGATCTTCTTCTAGAATGTTAATCCGAATTGAACCGAGAATCGTATAAATTAAACCGCATGAAAATCAAACGACTGATGGTCAAGTTTTAGAAGCTCAAAGTAAAAATTTCAAAATTTTCGACTAATTTTTTTAAGTAAAGGTTCAAAAAAAAATTTGTCAGGAATTTTTCGGATCCGGTACGACAACTTTTTTCTAGAATGTTAATCCGAATTGAACCGAGTTCATTCTCAGTCGAGAGAGCATCGATTTGACATCGAGTTCAAAATAACTAATCAAAAAGAAGATGAAAACATCATTGAAGAAATTCTCAAGATGGACACCGACACCCACGAGAGACTTCTCAGGGTCACTCACACGGCGCTCCAATCGAGGAAGACTTCAAAAGCAAACGACTTAAGTGAAGACGATGAAATAGTCCCCAGAAAAATGGCACTTAAAAGGAAGATAGACGAGGCGGAGAACCTGATCCGAATCAAAAATAGATACGCTCCACTTCAAGATAGCGACGACGAAGAGGAAGCCGATGGGAAAGAAGAAGAAGAAGAAGATCTAGCGGATCAGGAAATGGAAACGGAGGAAAACAGTAGCGGAATCAACGACACCAAGGGAAAATTGGAGACAAACCGAACAAAGAAGAACGAACTACCTACTACGCCCAACAACGGGAAAGTCAAGGCAAGAAAACCGAAAATTGCTCCATTAGTCCTAACCGACAAAAGCAAATGGAATCACGTCAGCGAAATTATGAACAACCGAAAAATTAACTACGTCAAAGCAAAATTAATTGCCCAAGGCATCAACATCGAACCGACAACCGAGGACGACTACAGAACCCTCAAGCGACTGTTGGAAGAGCAACGGATCCAGTTCTACACGTATGACTTAAAGTCTGAAAAAAAGCTGAAGGTGGTCATAAGAGGTGTGATGAACGAGATCACACTGGACGAACTCGAAGACGATCTCAAAGAACAGGGATACCCAATCACCAAAAAGGTGAGAATGAACGGGAAAGGACGGAAACCGGCCCCGCTGGTGCTGGTGGAAATAGGCAAGGAATACAGGTCCATCTACAACTTAAAGCACGTCTGCTGTCTGGCAGTGACCGTCAAATCGTTGCGTACCAAGTTAGAAATTATTCAGTGCCATCGATGCCAAAAGTTCGGGCACGCCCAAAAGAACTGCAACGGAGACTTCCGGTGCATGAATTGCGGGGGCAATCACGTCACGCGGGAATGCCCAAAACCCAAAACAACGGCACCCAACTGCGCTAACTGCGCAGAGGAGCACCTGTCGACGTCCATAAAATGCGCAAAAAACCCGAACAATCCTGGCAATAAAAAGAAGAAGGCAGATAGCGTTGTCCCTGAAGGCAATGTTTGGAAACAAAGGGAGGAAAATCGAAAGAAGACATCTACGCCAACAGAAAGAAAGGAAGAAGCAGAATAAAGAGATGATCAAACCGTGGAAACCTCACCAGGTGAAAAAAAGCAGAAAATTCCACAGAAGAATTGAAAGCTACCTTTGGAGAAATGTTTACGGATTTCGCCTTCTCCAACCCGAGTCAAACCCAACTAAGGAACTTCATAGAAAAGACAATGAAAATAATTTCAATTTTCAACAAGATCAATGGAAGCAAACTTTAAACCAAGAACAACTGACCAGCGAGAAACCGTCTCAACAAAAAACAAAAACTGGTAGATCTACAAAATAAAGTAAAAAAATAAGAAGAAGGGCCAAATGAGACGAACATGTAAAAGACCACAAGGTCGAACCTGATTAAATCCAAAGACCCACTGAACCGAGAATCGTATAAATTAAACCGCATGAAAATCAAACGACTAATGGATAAGTTATACAAGCTTAAAGTAAAAATTTCAAAATTTTCGACTAATTTTTTTTTAAGTAAAGGTTCAGAAAAAAATTTGTCAGAAATTTTTCGGATTCGGTACAACGATCTTCTTCTAGAATGTTAATCCGAATTGAACCGAGAATCGTATAAATTAAACCGCATGAAAATCAAACGACTGATTGCCAAGTTATAGAAGCTCAAAGTAAAAATTTCAAAATTTTCGACTAATTTTTCGAAGTAAAGGTTAAGAAAAAAATTTGTCAGAAATTTTTCGGATCCGGTACGACAACTTTCTTCTAGAGTGTTAATCCGAATTGAACCGAGAATCGTATAAATTAAACTACTTGAAAATCAAACGACTGATGGTTAAGTTATACAAGCTTAAAGTAAAAATTTTAAAATTTTCGACTAATTTTTTTTAAGTAAAGGTTAAGAAAAAAAATTGTCAGAAATTTTTCGGATTCGGTACAACGATCTTCTTCTAGAATGTTAATCCGAATTGAACCGAGAATCGTATAAATTAAACCGCATGAAAATCAAACGACTGATGGTTAAGTTATACAAGCTTAAAGTAAAAATTTCAAAATTTTCGACTAATTTTTTTAAGTAAAGGTTCAGAAAAAAATTTGTCAGAAATTTTTCGGATTCGGTACGACAACTTTTTGCTAGAGTGTTAATCTGAATTGAACAGAGAATCGTATAAATTAAACCGCATGAAAATCAAACGACTAATGGTTAAGTTATACAAGCTTAAAGTAAAAATTTCAAAATTTTCAACTAATTTTTTTTAAGAAAAGGTTCAGAAAAAAATTTGTCAGAAATTTTTCGGATCCGGTACGACAACTTTCTTCTAGAATGTTAATCCGAACTGAACCGAGAATCGTATAAATTAAACCACTTGAAAATCAAACGACTGATGGCCAAGTTATAGAAGCTCAAAGTAAAAATTTCAAAATTTTCAACTAATTTTTTTAAGTAACCGACTACTACACCCAACAACGAGAAAGTCAAGGCAAGAAAACCAAAAATTGCTCCATTAGTTCTAACCGACAAAAGCAAGTGGAACCACGTTAGCGAAATTATGAACAACCGAAAAATTAACTACGTCAAAGCAAAATTAATTGCCCAAGGCATCAACATCGAACCGACAACCGAGGACGACTACAGAACCCTCAAACGACTGTTGGAAGAGCAACGGATCCAGTTCTACACGTATGACTTAAAGTCTGAAAAAAAGCTGAAGGTGGTCATAAGAGGTGTGATGAACGAGGTCACACTGGACGAACTTGAAGACGATCTCAAAGAACAGGGATATCCAATCACCAAAAAGGTGAGAATGAACGGGAAAGGAGGGAAACCGGCCCCGCTGGTACTGGTGGAAATCAGCAAGGAATACAGATCCATCTACAACTTAAAGCACGTCTGCGGTCTGGCAGTGACTGTCGAATCGCTGCGTACCAAGTTAGATATTATTCAGTGCCACCGATGCCAAAAGTTTGGGCACGCCCAAAAGAACTGCAACGGAGACTTCCGGTGCATGAAATGCGGGGGCAATCACGTTACGCGGGAATGCCCAAAACCCAAAACAACGGCACCCAACTGCGCTAACTGCGGGGAGGAGCACCTGTCGACGTCCATAAAATGCGCAAAAAACCCGAACAATCCTAGCAATAAAAAGAAGAAGGCAGATAACGTTGTCCCTGAAGGCAATGTTTGGAAACAAAGGGAGGAAAATCGAAAGAAGACAGCTACGCCAACAGAAAGAAAGGAAGAAGCAGAATAAAGAGATGATCAAACCGTCGAAACCTCACCAGGTGAAAAAAAAGCAGAAAATTCCACAGAAGAATTGAAAGCTACCTTTGGAGAAATGTTTACGGACTTCGCCTTCTCCAACCCGAGTCAAACCCAACTAAGGAACTTCATAGAAAAGACAATGAAAATAATATCAATTTTCAACAAGATCAATGGAAGCAAACTTTAAACCAAGAACAACTGACCAGCGAGAAACCGTCTCAACAAAAAACAAAAACTGGTAGATAACAGGCTATCCCGGCACATCTACAAAATAAAGTAAAAAAATAAGAAGAAGGACCAAATGAGACTAATGGCTAAGTTATAGAAGCTCAAAGTAAAAATTTTAAAATTTTCAACTAATTTTTCGAAGTAAAGGTTCAGAAAAAAATTTGTCAGAAGTTTTTCGGATTCGGTACAACGATCTTCTTCTGGAATGTTAATCCGAATTGAACCGAGAATCATATAAATTAAACCGCATGAAAATCAAACGAGTAATGGTTAAGTTATACAAGCTTAAAGTAAAAATTTCAAAATTTTCGACTAATTTTTTTTAAAGTAAAGGTTCAGAAAAAAATTTGTCAGAAATTTTTCGGATTCGGTACAACGATCTTCTTCTAGAATGTTAATCCGAATTGAACCGAGAATCGTATAAATTAAACCGCATGAAAATCAAACGACTAATGGTTAAGTTATACACGCTTAAAGTAAAAATTTCAAAATTTTCGACTAATTTTTTTTAAGTAAAGGTTCAGAAAAGAATTTGTCAGAAATTTTTCGGATCCGGTACGACAACTTTGGATTCATCGTGGAGCTGAGTGTAGTGCAAGTCGACCTTTAACATTACACAATGAAAAAGTATTTGAACAATGTTCGTGAACGTTTCGCGAAAAGGGTTTTGTTTAATAAAACGACGAGAGATACAAGAAGAGAAAGGTCCATTTCCCCGGGAACATCATTCAGCTTTTTGCGATCGTCCGTACAAAAACCCGTCAAGTTCGCCCCCCACTTATGTATAATTACCTCGAGCCGAACAATTTCCTGGGGTCGACCGCAAAAAAGCTACTCGCCGACCGCCGCTGCGGTTGGTTTTAGGAGGGAAACCTCCTCCTTCCAAAACCGTGTCCTTAATGTAGCGATTTCGATACAGAGGCGAGGCCGTTTTCTTTCCGTCGCGTTTCTACACGGTGCGACCGGCAACAGATGAGTGCGTTCGCCCCCTGAATTCAAATGTAACGCGGCGTTCGTGACCGGAATCCGTTGGCGACGCCCGCCGCGGCCTTAATTCAGTGAAAGTTCCTTTCGGTCGATCTGAAACAATTTCGCGCACATCCAATAACTCGTTCGTTTCCCCCCGAAAAACCCTTTTGTGCGCCAAGAGAACTTGGAACAAATACCGTTCGCTTGAAAAGCTTATTGTCCGAGGAAAAGCGTCGCGACGCTCCCGACAAACTTGGTCTATTAACGATTACAATGACGGATGCCGTCGGATTCCGGCAACTCTGCGGTATTGATTCGTCAACTCGAAAAATTAATGGCGATGCACCGAAAGCTTGCTTTTGTGAGGTCGAAACGACCATTAATTATCGTAATGGACACACGAGGCGTTAAAGCTTTTCCTCTCTTCTTTTTTATTTCACTAAAATAGAGGACCAGATAGAAATCGGAATAAATTTAAACTGTTTACCCAATAAAATGTCGATTTGCGGCCATCTATTTAGCGTAGTTTCCGGAAAATTTACGAGAGTTTTCCGCGTCCCCCGTTCTAAATCATTCGCGCTCGATTAACCCATATTCGCGGCGCGAAAAACAGCTTAGCCGTTTCTAGGTGTAACACACGGGCCGCGGAGATAACTCCGAGTTGGGGGGCCCATCGGCGAGTTAGTCGTCGGAACGTTCCCCTTCTTATCGGGACAACGCGGGGGCGCAAAGTTTTATCGGCGAAAGTTAAATGAACTGACTCCGGGAGCACGTCTGGGTCGGAGTTAAAACTCGGCTTTGAAGATAGTAGTGTAATACGACTCCCCGGAAAAATCGAAATTTTGAGTGGAACCTACGGATTCCGACGTGTTATATTTTAAAACGGCGAGAACTGATTCACGGGCCGCGCGCGGTTCGCACTTGAAATATGACCGTAATTTGCGAGGTGGATAGGGAATAAGGTCTATTCATTCCGAGATAATTTATAAACCGGTCCGAGAACTATCCGAAGAAATTTATAATCTCAAGTAAGGAAAGGAAACAAAATCAAACACCGTTTCGAGTTTTCTACCCTTAACTACGCTTAATTTCTCATAGGGATTGAACAACTTTTCTTTTAGGGAATTGACCACTCCGAAGTCTTAGCGAAAACAAACAACAATCATATAAAAAAATAATAATCTTAGTACATATTTGTTATACAACTCGGATTTTTCGTTTTCTTCGGATTTTTCATTTTTCATTTTCCGTGAATATCAATTTGCGAATCGAGGGGCGTTATTTAAGTCGGTAATCAAGAGGATCGGTCGCAAAAGTGCGCCGATAGAGGCGTCACCTGACCGAAATTAACGAGCGTGATATACGGTTACTGGTTTTTTCGGCGTCCGCGCCGGCGCCTGTATCAAATTTTCCAATCAGACTCATATTTACGGCCTCTCGTTTAATGAAAATCGATCCAAGTGTCTAGTACTTTATCGAAAACACCATCCGAATTTTCCCTTACTTAGTTATAATTAATCTAATATTTTTTGTTACCTATACTCCCCCAGACAACATAATTACACTAAGTGAGTTGGTGTTTTTTTCAATTTTAATTAAATTTTTCGAGGAAAGAAAACATTTTACATTATATTACATCTACCTATGTTAAAAAAAATTTAATTGAAATGTTTATTTCAAATTCCAGTTAATTTTCGAACGTATTAACCGAACCAATACAACTACAAAGACCGAGTGGAATCGTTGATATCTGTTTGATGTCGATCCGTGCGATTAGTGCTAAATGCTGGGCTTTAGGCCAACGCCTCTAATTAATAATGCGTGGAATTGTCATTTGGTCGAGCATTCCGAACAAACTTTTCGATTTTTCTTTTTCGATCCGAGTTAATTAGTAACATTACCGAGAAACAATGATTGTGTTGGGTGGTTTTCAGATATTTCGTTATTAGCTATTAGTGTTGGTGGTAATGCATCGAGTGCGGCCGGAAAATTGTACCTGGAACGCATGTGATATACGCTATTAAATTACACGTTTTAATTCCGATCCTAATATGATTAACCGCGAAAGCTATAGCTATGATATTAACGGGAATTTTGCGGGGTTTCCGATCGATATTAATTATCTAACCTCTATAATTAATATCTATTATTTAAAAAAATAATAATAAAATTGGAAAAATTTCACTAAAAACATACTAAATTCGTAAAAATCCTATAAAAAAAACTGAATTTTTTAAAAATTCTATCAAAAATGAATAAAATTCGCAAAAATTCCACCAATGTTATCAAAATTTTTGATAATTCCACCAAAAACATACTGAATTTTTTAAAAATTCCACCAAAAATTAATACAATTTGCAAAAATTCCACCAAAAACTTACTAAATTCATAAGAATTTTACCAAAAACACTGATTTTTTTTATTCCACCAGAAATGAATAAAATTTGAAAAAATTCCACCAAAGCTATTAAAATATTTAACAACTACACCCAAAACTTACTGAATTTTTTTTATTCCACCAAAAACTTACAAAAATCCTAAAAATTACACCGAAATTGTCAACATTTCTAACAATTCTATCAAAAACTTACCAAATTTTTTAAAAATTCCATCAAAATATCCAAATTGTTTAAAAATTTTACCAAAAATGAATTAAATTAGAAACAATTTCACTAAAAATTAACTAAAACCTTGAAAATTCCATCAAAAACTTACTAAATTCATACGAATTTTACCAAAAACACATAAGAATTTTACCAAAAACACTGAATTTTTTTAAAATTCCACCAGAAATGAATAAAATTCGCAAAAATTCCACCAAAACTATTAAAATATTTAACAACTACACCCAAAACTTACTGAATTTTTTTTATTCCACCAAAAATTTAGAAAAATCTTAAAAATTACATCGAAATTGTCAACATTTTTAACGATTCTACCAAAAACTTACAACATTTTTTAAAAGTTCCATCAAAATATCCAAATTGTTTAAAAATTTTACCAAAAATGAATTAAATTAGAAACAATTTCACTAAAAATTAACTAAAACCTTGAAAATTCCATCAAAAACTTACTAAATTCATACGAATTTTACCAAAAACACTGATTTTTTTTTATTCCACCAGAAATGAATAAAATTCGCAAAAATTCCACTAATGCTATCAAAATCTTTGATAATTCCACCGAAAACATACTGAATTTTTAATAAATTCCGTCAAAAACTTACTAAATTCATAAGAATTTTACCAAAAAAACTGAATTTTTTAAAAATTCTATCAAAAATGAATAAAATTCGCAAAAATTCCACCAATGTTATCAAAATTTTTGATAATCCCACCAAAAAAATAATGAATTTTTTAAAAATTCCACCAAAAATTAATACAATTTGCAAAAAGTCCACCAAAAATTTACTAAATTCATAAGAATTTTACCAAAAACACTGAATTTTTTTAAAATTCCACCAAAAATGAATAAAATTCGCAAAAATTCCACCAATGTTATCAAAATCTTTGATAATTCCACCAAAAACATACTGAATTTTTTAAAAATTCCACCAAAAACTTACTAAATTCATAAGAATTTTACCAAAAAAACTGAATTCTTTAAAAATTCTATCAAAAATGAATAAAATTCGCAAAAATTCCACCAATGTTATCAAAATCTTTGATAATTCCACCAAAAACATAATGAATTTTTTAAAAATTCCACCAAAAATTAATACAATTTGCAAAAATTCCACCAAAAACTTACTAAATTCATAAGAATTTTACTAAAAACACTGATCTTTTTTTATTCCACCAGAAATGAATAAAATTCGCAAAAATTCCACCAATGTTATCAAAATTTTTGATAATTCCACCAAAAACATAATGAATTTTTTAAAAATTCCACCAAGAATTAATACAATTTGCAAAAATTCCACCAAAAACTTACTAAAATCATAAGAATTTTACCAAAAACACTGATTTTTTTTATTCCACTAGAAATGAATAAAATTCGCAAAAATTCCACCAAAGCTATTAAAATCTTTGATAATTCCACCAAAAACATACTGAATTTTTTAGAAATTCCACCAAAAACTTACTAAATTCATAAGAATTTTACCAAAAACACTGAATTTTTTTAAAATTCCACCAGAAATGAATCAAATTCGCAAAAGTTCCACCAAAGCTATTAAAATATTTAAGAACTACACCCAAAACTTACTGATTTTTTTTTATTCCACCAAAAATTTAGAAAAATATTAAAAATTACATCGAAATTGTCAACATTTTTAACGATTCTACCAAAAACTTACAACATTTTTTAAAAATTCCATCAAAATATCCAAATTGTTTAAAAATTTTACCAAAAATGAATTAAATTAGAAACAATTTCACTAAAAATTAACTAAAACCTTGAAAATTCCATCAAAAACTTACTAAATTCATACGAATTTTACCAAAAACACTGATTTTTTTTTTATTCCACTAGAAATGAATAAAATTCGCAAAAATTCCACTAATGCTATCAAAATCTTTGATAATTCCACCGAAAACATACTGAATTTTTAATAAATTCCGTCAAAAACTTACTAAATTCATAAGAATTTTACCAAAAAAACTGAATTTTTTAAAAATTCTATCAAAAATGAATAAAATTCGCAAAAATTCCACCAATGTTATCAAAATTTTTGATAATCCCACCAAAAAAATAATGAATTTTTTAAAAATTCCACCAAAAATTAATACAATTTGCAAAAAGTCCACCAAAAATTTACTAAATTCATAAGAATTTTACCAAAAACACTGAATTTTTTTAAAATTCCACCAAAAATAAATAAAATTCGCAAAAATTCCACCAATGTTATCAAAATCTTTGATAATTCCACCAAAAACATACTGAATTTTTTAAAAATTCCACCAAAAACTTACTAAATTCATAAGAATTTTACCAAAAACACTGAATTTTTTTAAAATTCCACCAAAAATGAATAAAATTCGCAAAAATTCCACCAAAGCTATTAAAATATTTGACAACTACACCCAAAACTTACTGAATTTTTTTTATTCTACCAAAAACTTAGAAAAATCCTAAAAATTACACCGAAATAGTCAACATTTCTAACAATTCTATCAAAAACTTACAAAATTTTTTAAAAATTCCATCAAAATGTCCAAATTCTTTTAAAATTCCACCAAAAATCAATCAAATTAGAAACAATTTCATTAAAAATTAACTAAATTCATAAGAATTTTACCAAAAACACTGGATTTTTTTAAAATTCCACCAGAAATGAATAAAATTCGTAAAAATTCCACCAAAGCTATTAAAATATTTAACAACTACACCCACAACTTACTGAATTTTTTTTATTCCACCAAGAACTTATAAAAATCCTAAAAATTACACCGAAATTGTCAACATTTTTAACAATTCTATCAAAAATTTATCAAAATTTTTAAAAATTCCACCAAATGCTATCAAAATTTTTGATAATTCCACCAAAAACATAATGAATTTTTTAAAAATTCCACCAAAAATTAATACAATTTGCAAAAATTCCATCAAAAACTTACTAAATTCATAAGAAATTGACCAAAAACACTGATTTTTTTTTATTCCACCAGAAATGAATAAAATTCGCAAAAATTCCACTAATGCTATCAAAATTTTTGATAATTCCACCAAAAACATACTGAATTTTTTAAAAATTCCACCAAAAACTTACTAAATTCATAAGAATTTTACCAAAAACATTAAATTTTTTAAAATTCCACCAGAAATGAATAAAATTCGCAAAAATTCCACCAATATTATCAAAATTTTTGATAATTCCACCAAAAACATAATGAATTTTTTAAAAATTCCACCAAGAATTAATACAATTTGCAAAAATTCCACCAAAAACTTACTAAATTCATAAGAAATTGACCAAAAACACTGATTTTTTTTTTATTCCACCAGAAATGAATAAAATTCGCAAAAATTCCACTAATGCTATCAAAATCTTTGATAATTCCACCGAAAACATAATGAATTTTTTAAAAATTTCACCAAAAATTAATACAATTTGCAAAAATTCCACCAATATTATCAAAATCTTTGATAATTCCGCCAAGAACATACTGAATTTTTTAAAAATTATACCAAAAAGCTTACTAAATTCATAAGAATTTTACCAAAAACACTGAATTTTTTTAAAATTCCGCCAAAAATGAATAAAATTCGCAAAAGTTCCACCAAAACTATTTTTAAAACATTTTTAACAATTCTACCAAAAACTTACCAAATTTTTTAAAAATTCCACCAAAATGTCCAAATTGTTTTAAAATTCCACCAAAAATCAATCAAATTAGAAACAATTTCATTAAAAATTAACTAAAACCTTGAAAATTCAAAACTTAGTAAATTCATAAAAATTTCACTAAAAGTACTAAAATTTTTAATAATTTTAAAAATAATGAATTTTTTAAAAATTCCACCAAAAAACTTACAAAATTTGTCAAAATTCCACCAAAAATTTTCCAATTTTTTTTTAAATTCCACAAAAAAGTAAATTCGTAAAACTTCCACCAAAGTTACCAAAATTTGATCAATTCAACCAAAAACAATAATTTTTTTTTAGAAAAATATTAAAAATAAAACTAAACTAGTAATAAATTCCACCAAAGTTACTAAAATTTTTAATAATTCTACCAAAAATAATGAATTTTTTTAAAATCCCACCAAAAAACTTAAAAAATTTGTAAAAATTTCACCAAAAATTTACCAATTTTTTTTTAAATTCCACCAAAAAGTAAATTCGTAAAGCTTCTAGCAAAGTTACCAAAATGTTGATCAATTCAACCAAAAACAATAATTTTTTTTTACAAAAATACTGAAAATAAAACTAAACTAGTCTATTATTAAAAAAGAATAATAATAATAAAATAAGTAAAAAGAAAGAACAAGGAGGAATTAATTATAAAACCTCAAGCGACGTAAAACCCGCAAGCATAATTTATGTATACCGTTTTGTTATGAGGGATTTGCCGGGGAAACGTATAGGTTTTAGGGGCGGGATTAGAGACCCTTTTCCCATTTCTGAACGTCAAACAGGATCGACGGTAATCCAGACAACCCCTTAAAGGGGCGACGGCGCAATTTTACGCTGTACGAACGTATCGGTCCGCGACAAGGACAGTTTTAATTTAGGCGATACCTTATTGCCATCCTTCGGGGGTCGGTTTCTTTCGGAGGTTAGTTTGGATTCGGTACAGGTATAACGCGTTCGCGCGATAACGAGGTCTCCAATAAAAAAACGCCGTACCGTAAAATTTCATTGGTCGTCATAAAAGTATCGGGGTCCTAAAGATAAGGGTTGCCGCTAAGGGCGGCGACATGAATCCTAATAAACAATGCCTCTTAAGCGACCGTTTACGTGTCCTTTCGGGAAGAAAACGTCAACGGTTTCAATAACGCGCCCACGTCCCGGCTCCGGGATCGCTTAATTGTGCCATTAATTAAACCTCACGGTTCTTTTCGCGGAGGGCGCAAATTGGATTCCGACCGGGAATTGAAATTAATTGCGGAGGCGATGTCTCGGAATTGTAAATCGGAACGAGTCGCGGATTTGTCCGGGGAAAAAAGCTCCCACGGTGGAGCGTTGCCAAGTAGAAGACGGCTGGATGCATTTAGACGAATGTCTTCCAGATAAAGCGCCGCGCGTCCACCTGAGAGCAACCGGGAAAAGTTTGCGCGTTTGTCACGATCGAACTCTTTATGGCTTTGTTTACTCCGGGCTGTATGCAAGTTTGCGCAAGTTCACCTGTCTGGAACTACCACCCTCTTTCCTCGTCCCGGTTCGGGAACGGAAAGAAAACAAAACGTAAATAAATAAACGCGACCGCGGTCGGAATATGAGCGAACCCGTCGACTTCATTAGCAAACAGACAGACCCGGTGCGGTCAAAAGTTTCGTGCGCATCAGCGAGTGCCCAGAGGGCAGCACGCTACGTCCGGTTCTGCGACCCACGCCGCCGACGTCTGTTTACAATTGAAGGAATGGATACTACGGCACAGCATCCCACCACTAAGTAAAATTATAATGCACCTTTACTTTTTTTCATCCCGGTTTTTTATTTTTATTTCCTACTTTTCAAATATGGAAAATTGTAAACCGCACGGCGTAAATGTTAAAACAATATTATCGCTACGAGATGACTTGTGCGAATTCAATCTACGTTTCGAATGCACCGCTTTATTGACTTGCCGTTTAATTGTTTCTGTTTAATGGGAACGGGTTATTTACATTATTACCGTTTCATCGATTAATTCTGTAACTAGTACTCTATAACATTGTAAATGTTTCAAATTATATTTTATTACAATGAAATATAATTTAAAGAAGATTATAAAATGATTAAATTTGATTGTATTTTAGTTAGTTTTACATTTTCCGGTTAATCCCCCCGGAGGAAAACTGATTACCCCCAAGCAGACGTGACATCATTGTCACAACACAACACCACGAGGTACTCGGTTGTAACGTAGCTCGTGGGTTAATGAGATCCGGGCCGAATAAGAAGACGAGGACACGGTTCCCGGAGAAGTATAACAATGTCCGCGGGGGCGGCGATAATCGCCGTATACGTGTCGAGATCAAGTCCTCATCGGCGTGGAATTTAACACCTGCGACGCCGGCCGGGCGTCCATCCGGGCTGGGGAGCGGGCGTCGGTCGCGTCGGTATTCGGGCGATAAAACGCTTTGCGTCCGTACTATTGTCCTCGACGCGCCCACCGGTTTCATACGTCACCCGCTGTGTGCGGATATAATATCGTTAATTTTCTGTCCGGCATAAGCCGCGCGATTGTCCCGGCGAATACGTGCGTAAACACGTACGGAATCCGTCGATCTCCGCCGTTGACGGTTTCACCTGAGCGTTTGTCAGAGGACAATGGACGGATTTCCAAGCAGTAAAAACTTATCCTTATGATAGCATAAGGATTGAAACTAATGGTGTTAGTTTTGATTAGAAATATTTTAAAAAAATAATGAATTAATAATTTAAATGAATAATGAATTTAAAATTGAAAGTTTCTTTTATAAATTGCAATCTAATTAGTAGTTTTTTATTGTAGGAATATAATTTAAAAAAAATTGCGGCGATAAAATCGCTACAAGAAAATCGCGAAAAAATCGTAAAAAAATCGCAAAAAAATCGCGAAAAAATCGCAAAAAAATCGCAAAAAAAAACAAAAATTTTTTGGAAAAATCTTCCTTTAAAATCATCCGAAACAACTTTATTTCATCGATTTATATCGATATAAGACTTAAAACTTAAAAAATAGATTTGATTCCAACAATTTTTCTATCAACATGTAAAACAACTAAGCTTGCAAGGTCAAAAAAAGCAAAAAAAGCGGTTCATTTAACATTTAGAAACGTCAAAAATCTTCCGAAAAAATCTTCCTTTAAAATCGTCCGAAAGAACTTTATTTCATCGATTCATATCGATATAAGACTTAAAACTTAAAAAATAGACTTGATTCCAACAATTTTTCTATCAACATGTAAAACAACTAAGCTTGCAAGGTCAAAAAAAAGCAAAAAATAGCGGTTCATTTGACATTTAGAAACGTCAAAAATCTTCCGAAAAAATCTTCCGAAAAATCTTCCTTTAGAATCGTCCGAAAGAACTTTATTTCATCGATTTATATCGATATAAGACTTAAAACTTAAAAAATAGATTAGATTTCAACAATTTTTATATCAACATGTAAAACAACTAAGCTTGCAAGGTCAAAAAAGGCAAAAAAAGTAGCGATTAATTTGACATTTAGAAACGTTAAAAATCTTCCGAAAAAAATCTTTCTTTAAAATCGTCCGAAAGAACTTTATTTCATCGATTTATATCGATATAAGACTTAAAACTTAAAAAATAGCCTTGATTCCAACAATTTTTGTATCAACATGTAAAATAACTAAGCTTACAAGGTCAAAAAAAGCAAAAAAAGTAGCGATTCATTTGACATTTAGAAACGTCAAATATCTTCCGAAAAAATCTTCCTTTAAAATCGTCCGAAAGAGCTTTATTTCATCGATTTATATCGATATAAGACTTAAAATTTAAAAAATAGATTAGATTTCAACAATTTTTCTATCAACATGTACAACAACTAAAGTTGCAAGGTCAAAAAAAGCAAGAAAATAGCGGTTCATTTGACATTTAGAAACGTCAAAAATCTTACGAAAAAATCTTCCTTTAAAATCGTCCGAAACAACTTTATTTCATCGATTTATATCGATATAAGACTTAAAATTTAAAAAATAGACTTGATTTTAACGATTTTGATATCAACATGTAGAGTAACAAAGATTGCAAGGTCAAAAAAAGCAAAAAAAAATAGCGGTTCGTTTGACATTTAGAAACGTTAAAAATCTTCCGAAAAAATCTTCCTTTAAAATCGTCCGAAAGAGTTTTATTTCATCGATTTATATCGATATAAGACTTAAAATTAAAAAATAAACTTAATTCCAACAATTTTTGTATCAACATGTAAAGTAACTAAGCTTGCAAAGTCAAAAAAAGCAAAAAAAAAAGCGGTTCATTTGACATTTAGAAACGTCAAAAATCTTCCGAAAAAATCTTCCGAAAAATCTTCCTTTAAAATCGCCCGAAAGAACTTTATTTCATCGATTTATATCGATATAAGACTTAAAACTTAAAAAATAGATTAGATTTCAACAATTTTTATATCAACATGTAAAACAACTAAGCTTGCAAGGTCAAAAAAGGCAAAAAAAGTAGCGGTTCGTTTGACATTTAGAAGCGTCAAAAATCTTTCGAAAAAATCTTCCTTTAAAATCGTCCGAAAGAACTTTATTTCATCGATTTATATCGATATAAGACTTAAAATTAAAAAAATAGACTTAATTTTAACGATTTTTATATCAACATGTAAAGTAACTAAGCTTGCAAGGTCAAAAAAAGCAAAAAAAAGTAGCGGTTCATTTGACATTTAGAAACGTCAAAAAACTTTCGAAAAAAATCTTCCTTTAAAATCGCCCGAAAGAACTTTATTTCATCAATTTATATCTATATAAGACTTAAAACTTAAAAAATAAACTTGATTCCAACAATTTTTCTATCAACATGTAAAGTAACTAAGCTTGCAAGGTCAAAAAAAGCAAAAAAAAGTAGCGGTTCATTTGACATTTAGAAACGTCAAAAAACTTTCGAAAAACATCTTCCTTTAAAATCGTCCGAAAGAGTTTTATTTCATCGATTTATATCGATATAAGACTTAAAATTAAAAAAATAGACTTGATTTTAACGATTTTTATATCAACATGTAGAGTAACAAAGATTGCAAGGTCAAAAAAAGCAAAAAAAATAGTGGTTCGTTTGACATTTAGAAAAGTCAAAAATCTTCCGAAAAAATCTTCCTTTAAAATCGTCCGAAAGAACTTTATTTCATCGATTTATGTTAATATAAGACTTAAAATTTAAAAAATAGATTTGATTCCAACAATTTTTCTATCAACATGTAAAACAACTAAGCTTGCAAGGTCAAAAAAAGCGAGAAAAGAAGCGATTAGTTTGACATTTAGAAACGTCAAAAAACTTTCGAAAAAATCTTCCTTTAAAATCGTCCGAAAAAATCTTCCTTTAAAATCGTCCGAAAGAGCTTTATTTCATCGATTTATGTCGATATAAGACTTAAAATTAAAAAAATAGATTAGATTTCAACGATTTTCGTGTCAACATGTAGAGTAACAAAGATTGCAAGGTAGAGAAAAGCGAAAATAATAGCGGATCGTTTGACATTTACATTTAAAAACATGAAATTTGTCTATTTAGATTATAAAAATAGTTATTTTGGAAATTATCGAACATCCACTATAAGGGGGGAAGTTAATTCTTCCGGAAAGCTTGTTTCTATTTAGTAACTAGTACGACAAACCGTAACGAATCTCTCGCTAATTAGACGTTGACAAGGAAACGAAGCATTGTCGAGGGGGAGCCCGGCACTTCGACGCCCTTTCGCGGCGGCAATTAGAAGCCGTCGACGGCGACGTCGTCGACGAAGAGAACGAGTACCTGGAAACTTTTTCTTTCGTCCATTTTTTCGCTCACCTGGGCGGAAGGCAGCCAAGGTCGCAGTCGCCGTCGCCGGGGACCTCTTCGGTTACCACGACACCGACGCCGGTGGCGGCGTGAACGCGAGGACGCGCGGGAGGCGTCGTAGCCATGGCGACCACGCGAAACTCCTCGCCGCGCAGACCGTGCCGCCCATCAAGTCGTGACGTCACCAACACGCCCCCCGCCTTCCCACCTGCCTGGGAGGCAGGATACAGCCTGTTGCTAGTCCTGTAACCGGCCAGGACTAAACCACGCGTGTACCATCCTGTTGTGAGTACCTACCTAGACGAACGAACGCACGACACGGTGCAACTGATTTCAAAACATGTTCTTCTCTGGTTAGCTGCAAGCGATTCCCTGCTGCAAAGAAGAAGACGGCGTCTCCTCGTTCATGGTACACCGCGGCGCAGGTATCGTACCAACAAAGTCTTTTGTTGTTCACGTGTTAGGATGCGCGAGTCGCGCTTCGGGCGACTTCGTTTTAATTTTTAAACTAATTGACTCGGATGAATATTCATGGATTGTTCGCATGATCCCACATACATATGTATAACTGATGACGGAACGCGCATTTAATTGCAACCAACCGAGTATACGTACTTTTAATATAAATTCATGATTTTTATTCATATACCACATATATTTTTTATTTACAATATTTATAATCAATTGAGTTTTTTTTTTTTTTTTTTTAATTAATTTTATATAGAAAAATTTTTTCACCGTTTTCATTTTAGTATTAAATTTTAACCCTTCAGTGGGCGCGCCTATCGCACTTACACGAATGGGCGCGCTGCGGCTTTTACACCGCAATAGGATTTTTAATGGTTTCATAGTGAACTTAGAAATATTTTGAGAAAAAAATGCGGTTAACTGCTGCATACGCGCCCACTGGAGGGTTAAAAATAATTTTTTTAGTCTATTATTTTTTAACATCTTGTAAGTATATACAAGAAATGGAATATCTACCGTAGTATATTGTAACTTTATCGATACCTACTCATCGATAAATCCAAGTACGGCCCATTACAGTAATAATTGCTCGAGCGAGTACAATAACTCGATAACTCGCTTCGACCCCGTTCAAACGCAAATTTTCGACAAGTTGCTCAGCCCGCAGCGGACGTAAGGACTTGCTGATCTTCAGCGCGCTAAATAGAGCGTGGTGCAAGTTCTGGTCCGACATTACATAGTTGACTGGAATTTCGCCCATAAATTTCATCTCCACGCCCGTTCTCCGCGCCATATTTCAGCACGGTCTCACAAAAAACCCTTATTATACGGTCGCCGTGCCGTTTTGAACCCTTATTATTAAATAAGGGTTCATCGTGCCATCGCATCTTACTTAACCGAAACAAAAACCGGATTATTTTTAATCGAATTCGTGACGTTCCGTTTAATTAATTCGCAATCTGCATAGCGATGGTCGGTGCGTGCGCGTTTTCGATGGAAATAAATAACACGCGATAATTTAAATGCGATTTTATCGGGGGGGAAGAGGCGAGCGACGGGTACCTTTTAATAACGTGATAATGTTGTGCCGCAGGACCGCTTTAAATATTGCCCATTTCGGTGTGGACATAATTATGGATACGGTTGTTTCTTTATTAAATTTTATTGATTTTTCGTTGTAATTAATAGTGAATATTTTAGGGGAATTTTTTTACTTTATAAATCTAATAATTCCTAATTTTTAAAAAAATTTAAAAAATATAAAATAAAATCTTAAATTAAATTTTTAAAATATCTTAAAAGTTTTCATCTCAAAAAAAAAAAAATAAAATAAAATAAATAATTTATGTGAATTTTTCAATCTTACGAGTTTAAGATGAAAATAAATAAATTTTCCGGAGCTAACAGTTTCCAACAAATTAAATCCGAAGCGGAGACTTTGAAGTGTAAAAAAGTCCCGTGCAAGACTGCAGCCCTCGCTGACAGCTGTAGGCAAAGCGGGAAAAATGCCCTTTTGAGACCGCGAGCTACGCAGGTGTTCCTGCAGGACGGGGATTGCCGGGCGAAGCCGGAGGCGTAATTAAAACATCCTCGCAGGCGGAACAGCGGCGCTCCGTGTCCGACAAATTTATTGTCTGTACACCGTTGTCGGAAATTTGCTTTGGGGTTAGAGGGATCGCTGCTGTTCCTAAATCTCTCAGCGAGGCGCTCGCCTCGGCTATGATTTATCGGCACTGCTAATTGAACTTATTCAACGCTAATAAATAACGAGAGTCTGTGCAAACTTTCCCCCGCGGGGTGGAAATGCGAAATAACCGCGTCTAAATGGTGAAGGTACCCTCAACCTTTTTAAAGTTAAAACCAAAAAATCATTAATTTAATTAATTCGGAAAATCATTAATTACACGTTAATCCGAAGCAACAAGGTTGTGTTTCCGATCAATTTTCGGTCAATTGACGATCTTCAATTTGCAAAGCTTCAATTCGCGAAGCTTCATTTCGCACCCCTTCTTCGGTTAGCTGCAATTAAGTCGGACGCCTCCTCAATGCAAACGGGCCCCCTTTGACGGGCCACTCGCAATTACTGCATAAAAGAGGTAGAGGGCGTCCCGGGGAAAAAAGGCAACAAGGAGGCAGTAAGAGGGATTAATGAGAGCTTTGTTGCCCTCGCGGCGGCCTCTCAGATGATTTAACACTTCGGCGCCGCGGCGCTTCTTTCAAGTACCGCCGGCGCTTGCCATTTTTCCACGCATTGTTTCGCGAGCGACCCTTTGTTTGTCTTCGTCGCGGGCGCAAAAAGCGCGGCCCGGGATTAATTGCATTTTTCCGACGCGACGAGTGCGAACGCGCGGTTTTTCCAACCCCCTCACTTTACATTAATTAAAACCCTCCGGCTCCGACGTACTAGGTAATTAATTATAACTTCTTTTCCCGTCGTACCAACTTATTATTCCAATACAAAAAGATACGTTTTCTACTCAGTATTAAGATCTTGATTACCAAACGGGGAAAGCTTGAAAGTTAAATCGGATCCCCTCCGAGTTTTACTCCAAATTAACCCGGGTAATAAAACCAGCGATTTTAGCATTACAATAAAGATTATCTAGCGACTTTACAACTCGCCTAAACAAGTTAATCGTCCCATTTATAACGATTACGGAGGCGCCGTGAATGGAGCCCCGAATAAATACGCCCTCTGTTGGCGTCGCGTCTATGTTAGCGTCGCGTCTATCGCCGCGACGCTCCTAAGGGTTAATTTCGAACCAACTAGTATTTCCCCGATGGTGCCGCGGCGATCGACAGATACATTTGACCTTTATACATGTGCACGCCGCGCGGCTGTGACGGTAGCCATGGATACGCGTGGCCCCCTCAAAGGGGTGAATCGGGGATTCACACACAAACACGCCGCCCCAGATGCTCGCTGGTAGATGTAAAATTCGCTCTTGGGGAGAGTAACGCGAGAGTAATGAAATGAAATTTTATATTTCTCCTTTGTAGCGCGGCTTTGTGTTGCCGGTGCCCCCCGGCGGAGGGCCAAACGGGGACGGCAAAACGCCCGCGAACCGTCTCGTGATTATTCGGAATTTTCATATTCGCATTCCCCCCCGTTTGTTTTATTGTTAAGAGCGTCGGGTTCAAGTTTACGGGGCTTCCGGACTCCGGGCAAACAAATAAGCAGCTTCTTTCCCAAAAATTCCCCCCACAACCACACAAAAATTCAAATTCAAAATATTTATTTGATTAGTTAATTTTATACTTTTATCTAAAAGTATAAAAAAATAGAAACAAGGATTGTTGCGCGAAGTAACAAAGAAAAATAATTGGCTAATTAACGTTTGCCTCTCTTTAATTAGCGTCCTTTTTTGCATCGCCCGGCTTGTTGCCAGTGTCAACTTGCCCGTTAGCGCGAATTTAATTGCGAAAATATCGAATATAAACAAACGGCGCGGCTCGATTTACGGTAATTTAACTAATTAACGGGCGCCGGCATAAAATCCAATCGTCCCGTTAAGTTTACAACGCCGAACTCTTGCAATTAGTATCGCGCCGCCTTATTGTCTATTTATCGCTCTCCGAGCCTATACGGCTCGCGATTTAATTTAATTGGAACCCTAACTGCCATTTTACTAACAAAATGGAACGAATGGGCGATAAATCGTTTTATTTCCATGTTTAAATCCAACCCTATTAAATGAGAGTACCGAAAATTGAAGTGGAGGATTAGTTAAAAGCTATAAAAATTTTATTCTTAATAGTAAAATAAATAGTAATTGTATTCTTTTTGTTACAGGTGAGTAAACAACATTTTCTAAAAATAGTAAGTAAAGTTTATTAAAGGGATAAAACTGTCAATTGCATTGTTACTTCTTTAAAAAAATTTTTCGATTTGCGTCAACGGTTCGTCTATTAATACATTTTGCGTTTTCGCGTCACGCGGCATTACACGTGCAGGGAAACCTCGTTGAATAGCCGCGTGATTACGTCACGCCGGCGACGCCAGGCGTCGTCGTCGTCGCCGTCGCCGGAACAAACGTACTTAATGAACACGCCGAAATGCGATTAGAACCGGTTTCTAGGGACAAGTTTTGGAATGTTGCCCGAAACTAACAATAAGTGGTTTTGAAAAATTCTTTTCAAAATATGTCTCCCTTATTAAATTAATTCAAAAATTGTGACCTCTTAATTTTTTAAAGAATAATAAAAAAGAGTAAACGTTTTATCAAAAAATTTTAGTCACCTTTATGAATTTTTTTAATTTTTTGGGTAATAATTAGAACAAAATTGACTTTTTTATTACAAAATAGAATATTTTACCTTTCAATTAATACAAATTTCATTTCTTAATTTGCAAAAATAAAGTCATGATTTTTTAAAATTAATCAAAATTTTTAAAGTTAGGAAAATTTTAGTCAACTTTATAAATTTTTTTAATTTTTTGGGTAATATTTAGGAAAAAATTGACATTTTTATTACAAAATAGAATATTTTACCTTTCAATTAATACAAATTTCATTTCTTAATTTGCAAAAATAAAGTCATGATTTTTAAAAGTTAATCAAAATTTTTAAGGTTAGGAAAAATTTTAGTCAACTTTATGATTTTTTTAAATTTTTTGGGTAATAATTAGAACAAAATTGACTTTTTTATTACAAAATAGAATATTTTAGTTTTCAATTTACAAAAATTTCATTTCTTAATTTGCAAAAATAAAGTCATGATTTTTTAAAATTAATCAAAATTTTTAAAGTTATGAAAAATTTTAGTCAACTTTATGAATTTTTTTAATTTTTTGGGTAATAATTAGGAAAAAATAAACTTTTTTATTACAAAATAGAATATTTTAGTTTTCAATTAATACAAATTTCATTTCTTAATTTGCAAAAATAAAGTCATGATTTTTTAAAATTAATCAAAATTTTTAAAGTTATGAAAAATTTTAGTCAACTTTATGAATTTTTTTAATTTTTTGGGTAATAATTAGGAAAAAATAAACTTTTTTATTACAAAATAGAATATTTTAGTTTTCAATTAATAAAAATTTCATTTCTTAATTTGCAAAAATAAAGTCATGATTTTTTAAAATTAATCAAAATTTTTAAGGTTAGGAAAATTTTAGTCAACTTTATGAATTTTTTTAATTTTTTGGGTAATAATTAGAACAAAATTGACTTTTTTATTACAAAATAGAATATTTTACCTTTCAATTCATACAAATTTCATTTCTTAATTTGCAAAAATAAAGTCTCCGCGATTTTTTAAATTTGGTCAAAATTTTCATCACCAAATTTGACGATGTTAGCAAATTTTAGATAAGATTTTACAATCTTAATCTAATTAAAGTTATTTTTCAATGAAATTTGACAATTTTTGTCGAAATCTGGTGAAGTTTCAGACAAAATTCAATCATTTTAGGCAATTTTATACAAAATTTCGCGAAATTTTAGAAGAAATTTGACAATTTTAAGAAATTTTAGATGAAATTTCATAATTTGGATCTAAATAAAGTTATTTTTCAATTAAATTCAACAATTTTAGACAAAATTTAGTGACATTTTAAACGAAATTGAACGAATTTTGAAAATTTTTGTCGAAATTTTACAATTTCAAGCTAAATTAAGCTATCTTTTAATGAAATTCGAAAAAGTTTAGGTGAAATTAAACGAAATTCAACAATTTTAGATAATTTTACACCAAATTTCGTGAAATTTTGGAAAAAAAATCGGATTTTAGAAAATTTTAGATGAAATTACACAATTTTAAGGTAAATAAAGTTTTTTTTCAATGAAATTCGACAATTTTAAACGAAATTTTGTGAAATTTCAAACGAAATTCGACAATTTTAAGAAATTTGAGATAAAATTTGACATTTTTTGTTTAAATTAATTTATTTTTCAATGAAATTCGACAATTTTAAACGAAATTTCGTGAAATTTCAAATGAACTTCGACAATTTTAAATAATTTCCGATAAAATGTCACAACTTTTGTCTAAATTAAGTTATTTTTCAATGAAATTGGACAATTTTAGACGACATTTCGTGAATTTTTAAACGAATTTTGAAAATTTTAGTCGAAATTTCACAATTTCAAGCTAAATTAAGCTATTTTTTAATGGAGTTCGAAAAAATTTTGATGAAATCAAACGAAATTCAACAATTTTGCACCAAATTTCGTGAAAATTTGGAAAAAAATTTATGATTTTAAAAAATTATAAGTGAAATATTACAATTTTAGACTAAATTAAGTCATTTTTTAACAATTTTAATATAAATTAAGTTACGTTAACTTTAATTCTTAAATAATTTTCTATTTTTTTCATCTTTTTTTAGGTTATAAAAAATTTTAGTCAACTTTATGAATTTTTTTGATTTTTTTGATAACCTTTAGAATAAAACGGTCTTTTTTTAATTAAAATTAGAATGTTTTGAGTTTCATTTAGAAAAAGAATCAAATCAAAATGGTTAAAAATGAATTTTTGATGAATTTTTTAAAAAATGAATTTTCTAACCTAAAAATTTTTTCTCAAATTTAAAAATTTTTTAAATCTTTTTGACAACATTTGGAATAAAACGGTCTTTTTTAATTAAAATTAGAATGTTTTAAGTTTCATTTAGAAAAAGAATGAAATCAAAATGGTTAAAAATGAATTTTTGATGAATTTTTAAAAAATAAATTTTCTAACCTAAAAAATTTTTTCCCAACTTTGAAATTTTTTTTAATTTTTTTGACAACATTTGGAATAAAACGGTCTTTTTTATTTAAAATTAGAACGATTTAAGTTTCATTCAGAAAAAAAATCAAATCAAAATGGTTAAAAATGAATTTTTGATGAATTTTTCAAAAAATAAATTTTCTAACCTAAAAAATTTTTTACCAACTTTGAAAATTTTTTTAATTTTTTTGACAACATTTGGAATAAAACGGTCTTTTTTAATTAAAATTAGAATGTTTTAAGTTTCATTTAGAAAAAGAATCAAATCAAAATGGTTAAAAATGAATTTTTGATGAATTTTTAAAAAATGAATTTTCTAACCTAAAAAATTTTTTACAAACTTTGAAAATTTTTTTAATTTTTTTGACAACATTTGGAATAAAACGGTCTTTTTTAATTAAAATTAGAATGTTTTAAGTTTCATTTAGAAAAAGAATGAAATCAAAATGGTTAAAAATGAATTTTTGATGAATTTTTAAAAAATAAATTTCCTAACCTAAAAAATTTTTTACCAACTTTGAAAATTTTTTTAATTTTTTTGACAACATTTGGAATAAAACGGTATTTTTTAATTAAAATCAGAATGTTTTAAGTTTCATTTAGAAAAAAAAATCAACTCAAAATGGTTAAAAATGAATTTTTGATGAATTTTTTAAAAAATATATTTTCCAACTAAAATAATTTTTTACCAACTTTGAAAATTTTTTTAATTTTTTTGACAACATTTGAAATAAAACGTCTTTTTTAATTAAAATTAGAATGTTTTAAGTTTCATTTAGAAAAAAAATCAAATCAAAATGGTTAAAAATGAATTTTTGATGAATTTTTTAAAAAATAAATTTTCTAACTTAAAAAATTTTTTACCAACTTTGAAAATTTTTTTAATTTTTCTGACAACATTTGGAATAAAACGGTCTTTTTTAATTAAAATTAGAATGTTTTAAGTTTCATTTAGAAAAAGAATCAAATCAAAATGGTTAAAAATGAATTTTTGATGAATTTTTCAAAAGATAAATTTTCTAACTTAAAAAATTTTTTACCAACTTTGAAAATTTTTTTAATTTTTTTGACAATATTTAGAATAAAACGGTCTTTTTTAGTTAAAATTAGAATGTTTTAAGTTTCATTTAGAAAAAGAATCAAATCAAAATGGTTAAAAATGACTTTTTGATGAATTTTTTAGAAAATAAATTTTCTAATCTAAAAAAATTTTTTACCAACTTTGAAAATTTTTTTAATTTTTTTGACAACATTTGGAATAAGACGGTCTTTTTTAATTAAAATTAGAATGTTTTAAGTTTCATTTAGAAAAAAAATCAAATCAAAATGGTTAAAAATGAATTTTTGATAATTTTTTTAAAAAATAAATTTTCTAACCTAAAAAATTTTTTACCAACTTTGAAAATTTTTTTAATTTTTTTGACAACACTTGGAATAAAACGGTCTTTTTTAATTAAAATTAGAATGTTTTAAGTTTCATTTAGAAAAAAAATCAAATCAAAATGGTTAAAAATGAATTTTTGATGAATTTTTTAAAAAATAAATTTTCTTAAAAATTAATTTTTGATGAATTTTTAAGAAGAATTTTCTAGTGAGTACTTATAAAGAGATATAAAAATGAGTAAAGGGGAATTAAAAGGGCGTTAAAGCGAAGCAATTGGGTCAAAGTAATTATCCAAACGTTGGCCTTTACGGCAGCATTCCAGGTGGACGCTATCGACCACAGATCGGAAGACGGCGGCGCCGACCATCTTCAGAAACTATGCGGACGCGCGGGAGCGTTGGAAGTCGGTTACTACCTGAGGTGGCACCGAGTTAAATAAACTTTCCGGGAGATAGCGAGGGCGAAGGGGTCGGGAGAGATAACCCGGACAAATAGCGCAAGTTCGCGACCGAGCCACTCGGCAATTAGTTTTTATATTTATCTGTTTACCGGATCGGAAGATTTTCGGAAATAAAATCGATTAATAGCGGATCGGCGCGGGGGTATGTAAATCCGGATCGGTTTCGTCATCGCGGAAAGGCTGTGCGGCGGCGATTCAATCGTTTTGAATTTCAAATCGAGCAGACGACGGATCTTTTATTTGCATCCGGCAGTCTCATCTACTTTGTATTTGGGTGTACTTCATCGAGTTAGCCGATGGCTGCCTGCGGGCTCGGCTCGGGACTTTTATACGCGAATGCAAATTCCGGCCGCTCCCGGATCCTCCGCCCGTTCTCTGGCCGTCAGCTATTTGCGTTCGCGAGAGAATCCCGGCCGGGTACACAAACGGTTGCCCAATAAACGATCCGAAGGGGATATTCGATCAGAACTCGGGGTTTCGCCGAATCATTTCTTCTGCTTCGTCGATAAAGGGCCAATCAAAGCGACTCCTCTCGACGTTTCCCGTTGTACTTGTATCTCTAAACAACCGCGCCCGCTCCAAAAAGAAGTACTAATCCGATCCCCGGAAAGGGTCGAAATTTAAGAGGATTACTCGTTCGGAAATCCCGGGTAATGTAAACAAAATCCACGCCCGTATTAGCAAATTACTCTGGCGGGCGGAGAAAGCCGTTTTAAAATATAAATTCAGCGATCGTCGCGACCGCATAAAGAACGTTACGTATGTAGCGCGAAGAAGGGGGTTGGAAGGCGCGGAGAAGAAGGAGGTCGACGGGCCATAAGTTTATTAAATTCAGGAGACACTCCATTGCGACAATGGGGCTCAGGACCTCCGGGCCGCAATCCTAATTCAGCATTTGCGGGGCGCTCGCCCCCCACGCGAATAAACCTCTCCCTTTCATGAATTAATCATCGGGAGATGTTGCGGCTAAGCCGTGCGCGGAGTGGCCTTGTCGACACAAAAACCCTGCCCGATTCGGGACGCCCGAGGTGCAATATGGGGAATTCGCGACTGCCGCCATGGGAAACACCTTTCCGAACCGAAAAACACCTCCTTTGTGACCAACCTTACAACACTTTGTTACCTTATTTCTAACAATAAGTATTATTACACAACAACAAAAAAAATAGAAATTTCTCTTCATGTTGGGGAAAGATTTTTTTTTCATTTAGGTTTCATTCTTGTTTATAAGAGAAAAATTCAAAACTGAAAACAAAAAAAAATTCAATGGTTTTATTTTGGGGGGTCCGTGACCGATTTCGGAAAAACCGCCCTAAAAATCGAACGACGTTGCGGTAGCCCTAATTGAAATTAAAATTCTCGATTGTCCGCCTGTCATTTTCGTTAATTTTCGAACGTACTTTTTGTCCAAAAAGCCACCGGCTCCGCGACTTTGCTTCCGGCTAACCTCCTAAACGGCTTCATAACGCAACGTTATATACCAATCGGGGCTCCTTTGAAAAACGGCCGATTTAATCCCTAAACGAAATCCCCGTTTTCCGTCATTTTCGATTTGGGCCGATAAAACACTTGGTTTAATTTTCATAAACGTTATTTATTATTCCAACCACGCTAATGCCACATGAAATGTCAAAACGATCGGTTTATTAATAATTATCAAATATTTAATTTATGCAGAGCAAAAATTCGAATAAGTTTCACTAAAAACTAATTAAATTCTTGAAAATATCATCAAAAATTAAATTTGTAAAAATTCCCCCAAAGCTACTAAAATTTTTAATAATTCCACCAAAAACAAAATTTGTAAAAATTCCACCAAAAACAAAATTTGTAAAAATTCCACAAAGCAATTTTTAACAATTCCACCAAAAACTGAATTTTTAAAAAATATACTAAAATTAAAATTTCGTCAAGAATAGATTCTTAAAAATTTTACAAAAATAAAAAAGTAATAATAAAAATTCCACAAAAGTTAGTTAAATTGAATATAATTTCACCGAAAATTATTAAATTTCCAGACAATTCTACTAAAAACTTGGTGAATTTTTTAAAAATTCCACCCAAAATCAAAAAAATTGGTAAAAATTAAAAAAAACTTACTACATTCGTAAAAATTCCACCAAAATTTCATTTTTAACAATTCCACCAAAAGCGTACTAAATTTTTTCAATTTTCCACCAAAGCTACAAAAATGTTTGATTCCACCAAAAACTGATTTTTAAAAAATACCACCAAAAACTTACCAAATTCATAAAAATTCTACTAAAATTACAAATATTTTTGACAATTCCACCAAAAATGATTAAAGTTAATAAAAATTCCACCAAAGTTATCAACTTTTTTAACAATTCCATCAAAAACATATTGAATTTTATAAAAATTCCACCAAAAATTAATAAAATTGGAAAAATTTCACTAGAAACTTACTAAATTCGTAAAAATTCCATAAAAAACACTGAATTTGTTAAAAATTCCATTAAAAATGAATAAAATTTGCAAAAATTCCACCAATGTTATCAAAATTTTTGATAATTCCACCAAAAATATACTGAATTTTTTAAAAATTCCACCAAAAATTAATACAATTTGCAAAAATTCCACCAAAAACTTAGGAAATTCATGAGAATTTTACCAAAAAAACTGATTTTTTTTTATTCCACCAGAAATGAATAAAATTCGCAAAAATTCCACCAATGTTATCAAAATTTTTGATAATTCCACCAAAAACATACTGAATTTTTTAAAAATTCCACCAAGAACTTACTAAATTCATAAGAATTTTACCAAAGACACTGAATTTTTTTACAATTCCACCAGAAATGAATAAAATTCGCAAAATACCACCAATGTTATCAAAATTTTTGATAATTCCACCAAAAAAAATACTGAATTTTTTTAAAATTCCACCAAGAACTTACTAAATTCATAAGAATTTTACCAAACACACTGAATTTTTTTAAAATTCCACCAGAAATGAATAAAATTCACAAAAATTCCACCAATGTTTTCAAAATTTTTGATAATTCCACCAAAAACATACTGAATTTTTTAAAAATTCCACCAAAAACTTACTAAATTCATAAGAATTTTACCAAAGACACAGAATTTTTTTTATTTCACCAGAAATGAATAAAATTCGCAAAAATTCCACCAATGTTATCAAAATTTTTGATAATTCCACCAAAATCATACTGAATTTTTTAAAAATTCCACCAAGAACTTACTAAATTCATAAGAATTTTACCAAAAACACTGAATTTTTTTAAAATTTCACCAGAAATAAATAAAATTCGCAAAAATTTCACTAATGTTATCAAAATTTTTGATAATTCCACCAAAAATATACTGAATTTTTTAAAAATTCCACCAAAAACTTACTAAATTCATAAGAATTTTACCAAAAACACTGAATTTTTTTTAATTCCACCAGAAATGAATAAAATTCGCATAAATTTCACTAAAGCTATTAAAATATTTAACAACTACACTCAAAACTTACTGAATTTTTTTTATTCCATCAAAAACTTAGAAAACTACTAAAAATTACACCGAAATTGTCAACATTTTTAACAATTCTGCCAAAAACTTACCAAATTTTTTAAAAATTCCACCAAAATGTCCAAATTCTTTTAAAATTCCACCAAAAATCAATCAAATTACAAACAATTTCATTAAAAATTAACTAAAACCTTGAAAGTTCCATCAAAAACTTAGTAAATTCATAAAAATTCCATCAAAGTTACTAAAAATTTTTAATAATTCTACCAAAAATAATGAATTTTTTAAAAATTCCACCAAAAAACTTACAAAATTTGTAAAAATTCCACTAAAAATTAATACAATTTGCAAAAATTCCACCAAAAACTTACTAAATTCATAAGAATTTTACCAAAAACACTGAATTTTTTTTAATTCCACCAGAAATGAATAAAATTCGCATAAATTTCACTAAAGCTATTAAAATATTTAACAACTACACTCAAAACTTACTGAATTTTTTTTATTCCATCAAAAACTTAGAAAACTCCTAAAGATTACACCGAAATTGTCAACATTTTTAACAATTCTGCCAAAAACTTACCAAATTTTTTAAAAATTCCACCAAAATGTCCAAATTCTTTTAAAATTCCACCAAAAATCAATCAAATTAGAAACAATTTCATTAAAAATTAACTAAAACCTTGAAAATTCCATCAAAAACTTAGTAAATTCATAAAAATTCCATCAAAGTTACTAAAAATTTTTAATAATTCTACCAAAAATAATGAATTTTTTAAAAATTCCACCAAAAAACTTACAAAATTTGTAAAAATTCCACTAAAAATTAATACAATTTGCAAAAATTCCACCAAAAGCTTACTAAATTCATAAGAATTTTACCAAAAACACTGAGTTTTTTTAAAATTCCACCAGAAATGAATAAAATTCGCAAAAATTCCACCAATGTTATCAAAATTTTTGATAATTCCACCAAAAACATACTGAATTTTTTTTAAATTCCACCAAAAACTTACTAAATTCATAAGAATTTTACCAAAAACACTGATTTTTTTTAAATTTCACCAGAAATGAATAAAATTTGCAAAAATTTCACCAATGTTATCAAAATTTTTGATAATTCCACCAAAATCATACTGAATTTTTTAAAAATTCCACCAAAAACTTACTAAATTCATAAGAATTTTACCCAAAGAGAATGAATTTTTTTAAAATTCCACCAGAAATGAATAAAATTCGCAAAAATTCCACCAATGTTATCAAAATTTATGACAATTCCACCAAAAGCATACTGAATTTTTTAAAAATTCCACCAAAAACTTACTAAATTCATAAGAATTTTACCAAAGTCACTAAATTTTTTTGAAATTCCACCATAAATGAATAAAATTCGCATAAATTCCACCAAAGCTATTAAAATACTTAACAACTACACTCAAAACTTATTGAATTTTTTTTATTCCACCAAAAATTGTCAACATTTTTAACAATTCTACCAAAAACTTACAAAATTTTTTAAATATTCCACCAAAATGTCCAAATTCTTTTAAAATTCCACCAAAAATCAATCAAATTAGAAACAATATCATTCAAAATTAACTAAAACCTTGAAAATTCAAAACTTAGTAAATTCATAAAAATTCCACCAAAGTTACTAAAATTTTTAAATATTTTAAAAATAATGAATTTTTTAAAAATTCCACCAAAAAAACAAAAAAATTTGTAAAAATTCCACCAAAAATTTACAATTTTTTTTTTTAATTCCACCAAAAACTTACTAAATTCGTAAAGCTTCCACCAAAGTTACCAAAATGTTGATCAATTCAACCAAAAACAATAAATTTTTTTTAGAAAAATACTAAAAATAAAACTAAACTATTTAAAAAAATCAATTTTTATTTTAGTTTTTTTCAAAAAATCACTTGATAATTGAGTGTATAAAATGAACTGAATCGTACGGGTTTAAACGCAGCAGTGTAACAAGTGCCCCTCGAAGCGAATAATACGCACGTGTTGTCATGTTCGCGCACAACGTTATACCGCTTGGTGTTAATATGCACTTCACAGTTAATTGCGCGTCGGTTACGGGCCGTAACGAGAAAAGAGCGCCCGATTGCGGCCACTTGCGGCGGAATATTTTCAATTTCGGTTCGGTTCCGTTTGCGCGAAGGAGGAAAATTCGATTGGGGCGAAGGGAGGAGAAGGGATTTAATTGCAGTATACGCGAGTGAGACGCGGTCGTAAATACGGTGCACACGAGCCGTATTAGCGGTAACTGCTCAGCGAGGAGCCGTAATCTGATGAGGTGGAGGAGAAGGAAGTTTCACCTTTGGCGTACGCGAAACTCGAAGTGAGGTAAAGCGGACGCGTCGCTCGGGCGTCGCCCCCTCGAAAACCTTGACAAACTGGCGGCGGCGGGAACGACGAAAATTGATATTGTAATCTTAGACTGAGGTTTGGTAACATATCGGCGGTGTCGCGTTCAACTCCACGTTATTATCCCAGTTGTGCCGAGATTAATGTTCGAAGGGGGTTTGCGCCTCGTCTCGTCGATTTTCCGGCGTCGTCCTCTTCCAGAACGACACGCGTCGATTCGATGACGTTTCGAATCAAAAATCGGACGTTTCGTGAAGGAAAACCATTTGCATCTAAATTGAATAAAAGATCCGTTTCTACCTCACATAGAAGAAATTGTCTTTCCATTATTAAACAGAGGATAACCGGAAACGATCGCTCGAGCGAGGCGCTAAGCCTATCCGGATGGAGCTTTTATTAATATATAAATACAGATTTAGCGCGCCCTTTTCCCGCGAAAGTGGCCGTTTCCCCGCGGACGGCCCGTTTCCGACCTAATTATGTTGTTTGCGCCAGCTTGCGCGGCAGTAACCTTATTTTAATTACGCTCCGTGCCTCCGGCGACTATCAGTTTACTCTTGATGCTAAGACCTAAGACGTGAAAGCATCCGCGAGGGCGTTTTCCTAGAACTGCCGGATTAACCAAGCAGAAGCTTTACTCAAAGTGGGACATAACCCGGTTATAATAATTTATTTTTCATTTTCTCATCAAAAAGGAATCGCCTCGAAGTTTATATTGTTTACTAGTATGTTTGTAAAAATTAACCTATTTTATTGAAGGTGGAACCAAAAGTTGAAAGGATAGGGTTTTGAGGTTGTTGGAGCTTTTAGGTTATAACTCCCTTAATATCGAAAATTGAAAAAAATATTTAGCATAAAAAATGTTTGCAATTAAAAAAGACGTAACTTTTATTTGAAAAATTTTTTTCTATTTCATTTAGTTTTTGAGTAAGATGGCACAAATAGTTGAAAAAATGAGATTTTGGGAGTTGTTGGAGCTGTTAGGTTATAACTCCCTTAATATCGAAAATTGAAAAAAATATTTAGCATGAAAAATATTTGTAATTAAAAAAGTCGTAACTTTTATTTGGAAAAATATTTTCTTTTTCATTTAGTTTTTGAGTAAGATGGCACAAAAAGTCGAAAAAATGAGATTTTGGGAATTGTTGGAGCTGTTAGGTTATAGCTCCCTTAATATCGAAAATTGAAAAAAATATTTAGCATAAAAAATGTTTGCAATTAAAAAAGACGTAACTCTTATTTGAAAAAATATTTTCTGTTTCATTTAGTTTTTGAGTAAGATGGCACAATATGTTGAAAAAATGAGATTTTGGGAGTTGTTGGAGCTGTTAGGTTATAGCTCCCTTAATATCGAAAATTGAAAAAAATATTTAGCATAAAAAACGTTTGCAATTAAAAAAGACGTAACTTTTATTTGAAAAAATATTTTCTGTTTCATTTAGTTTTTGAGTAAGATGGCACAATATGTTGAAAAAATGAGATTTTGGGAGTTGTTGGAGCTGTTAGGTTATAGCTCCCTTAATATCGAAAATTGAAAAAAATATTTAGCATAAAAAACGTTTGCAATTAAAAAAGACGTAACTTTTATTTGAAAAAATATTTTCTGTTTCATTTAGTTTTTGAGTAAGATGGCACAATATGTTGAAAAAATGAGATTTTGGGAGTTGTTGGAGCTTTTAGGTTATAGCTCCCTTAATATCGAAAATTGAAAAAAATATTTAGCATAAAAAATGTTTGCAATTAAAAAAGACGTAACTTTTATTTGAAAAATTTTTTTCTATTTCATTTAGTTTTTGAGTAAGATGGCACAAATAGTTGAAAAAATGAGATTTTGGGAGTTGTTGGAGCTGTTAGGTTATAACTCCCTTAATATCGAAAATTGAAAAAAATATTTAGCATGAAAAATATTTGTAATTAAAAAAGTCGTAACTTTTATTTGGAAAAATATTTTCTTTTTCATTTAGTTTTTGAGTAAGATGGCACAAAAAGTCGAAAAAATGAGATTTTGGGAGTTGTTGGAGCTGTTAGGTTATAGCTCCCTTAATATCGAAAATTGAAAAAAAATATTTAGCATAAAAAATGTTTGCAATTAAAAAAGATGTAACTTTTATTTGAAAAAATATTTTCTGTTTCATTTAGTTTTTGAGTAAGATGGCACAATATGTTGAAAAAATGAGATTTTGGGAGTTGTTGGAGCTGTTAGGTTATAGCTCCCTTAATATCGAAAATTGAAAAAAATATTTAGCATAAAAAACGTTTGCAATTAAAAAAGACGTAACTTTTATTTGAAAAAATATTTTCTTTTTCATTTAGTTTTTGAGTAAGATGCCACAAAAAGTTGAAAAAATGAGATTTTGGGAGTTGTTGGAGCTTTTAGGTTATAACTCCCTTAATATCGAACATTGAAAAAAATATTCAGCATAAAAAATGTTTGCAATTAAAAAAGACGTAACTTTTATTTGAAAAAATATTTTCTGTTTCATTTAGTTTTTGAGTAAGATGGCACAATATGTTGAAAAAATGAGATTTTGGGAGTTGTTGGAGCTGTTAGGTTATAACTCCCTTAATATCGAAAATTGAAAAAAATATTTAGCATAAAAAATATTTGCAATTAAAAAAGACGTAGCTTTTATTTGAAAAAATATTTTCTGTTTCATTTAGTTTTTGAGTAAGATGGCACAAAAAGTTGAAAAAATGAGATTTTGGGAATTGTTGGAGCTGTTAGGTTATAGCTCCCTTAATATCGAAAATTGAAAAAAATATTTAGCATAAAAAATATTTGCAATTAAAAAAGACGTAACTTTTATTTGAAAAAATATTTTCTGTTTCATTTAGTTTTTGAGTAAGATGGCACAATATGTTGAAAAAATGAGATTTTGGGAGTTGTTGGAGCTGTTAGGTTATAGCTCCCTTAATATCGAAAATTGAAAAAAATATTTAGCATAAAAAACGTTTGCAATTAAAAAAGACGTAACTTTTATTTGAAAAAATATTTTCTGTTTCATTTAGTTTTTGAGTAAGATGGCACAAAAAGTTGAAAAAATGAGATTTTGGGAATTGTTGGAGCTGTTAGGTTATAGCTCCCTTAATATCGAAAATTGAAAAAAATATTTAGCATAAAAAATATTTGCAATTAAAAAAGACGTAACTTTTATTTGAAAAAATATTTTCTGTTTCATTTAGTTTTTGAGTAAGATGGCACAATATGTTGAAAAAATGAGATTTTGGGAGTTGTTGGAGCTGTTAGGTTATAACTCCCTTAATATCGAAAATTGAAAAAAATATTTAGCATAAAAAATATTTGCAATTAAAAAAGACGTAGCTTTTATTTGAAAAAATATTTTCTGTTTCATTTAGTTTTTGAGTAAGATGGCACAAAAAGTTGAAAAAATGAGATTTTGGGAATTGTTGGAGCTGTTAGGTTATAGCTCCCTTAATATCGAAAATTGAAAAAAATATTTAGCATAAAAAATATTTGCAATTAAAAAAGACGTAACTTTTATTTGAAAAAATATTTTCTGTTTCATTTAGTTTTTGAGTAAGATGGCACAATATGTTGAAAAAATGAGATTTTGGGAGTTGTTGGAGCTGTTAGGTTATAGCTCCCTTAATATCGAAAATTGAAAAAAATATTTAGCATAAAAAACGTTTGCAATTAAAAAAGACGTAACTTTTATTTGAAAAAATATTTTCTGTTTCATTTAGTTTTTGAGTAAGATGGCACAAAAAGTTGAAAAAATGAGATTTTGGGAATTGTTGGAGCTGTTAGGTTATAGCTCCCTTAATATCGAAAATTGAAAAAAATATTTAGCATAAAAAATATTTGCAATTAAAAAAGACGTAACTTTTATTTGAAAAAATATTTTCTGTTTCATTTAGTTTTTGAGTAAGATGGCACAATATGTTGAAAAAATGAGATTTTGGGAGTTGTTGGAGCTGTTAGGTTATAGCTCCCTTAATATCGAAAATTGAAAAAAATATTTAGCATAAAAAACGTTTGCAATTAAAAAAGACGTAACTTTTATTTGAAAAAATATTTTCTGTTTCATTTAGTTTTTGAGTAAGATGGCACAATATGTTGAAAAAATGAGATTTTGGGAGTTGTTGGAGCTTTTAGGTTATAACTCCCTTAATATCGAAAATTGAAAAAAATATTTAGCATAAAAAATGTTTGCAATTAAAAAAGACGTAACTTTTATTTGAAAAAATATTTTCTGTTTCATTTAGTTTTTGAGTAAGATGGCACAAAAAGTTGAAAAAATGAGATTTTGGGAGTTGTTGGAGCTTTTAGGTTATAACTCCCTTAATATCGAGAATTGAACAAAATGTTTATAATAAAAAATATTCGCAGTTAAAAAAGGCATAATTTTTATTTGAAACATTTGTTCCTATTTTGTTTAGTTTTCGAGTAAGATAGAACCAAAAGTTGACAAAATAGGGTTGGTTTATTAAAATTTGTCGATTAAAAAAATCATATTTAAGAAACTAATTGTTGTTAATAGTTAAAATTTTATCACGATTTAAATTAAAACTTAATCTTTAGTTTTATCAAAGGTAAATTTTCTACGACTGTTAATTTTCCCGTCAGAAGAAAAAAACTTAGTCTTTAATTGACGTTTTTAAACATTAAAGATTAGGCAACGTTCTCAAACTGAAGTTTTCTTTGGTTACATTAAAATTTGATATTTGGTACTTACAACTTTATTATATATAATAATAGGAATAAACGGTTTTTTTCTTAAAAAAAAAGGATTTATAAAGAACGTGGGAGTTGGTTTTTATTAGGTAAAATAAAAAACTATTTCTACGAACGAATACACTATATTTCGTTTCCTTGAAAAACGTCATAGAAAATATAAATCCCTCGCAATTCAAACTTCTCCTTCAATATTCGGAGAGTCACGTACCGTCTGTGCGACCTTCATAGCCACTGGTCGAGCGGATTTCCTTCCATTCGCGCAGAGACGCTTTGATCTCTTTGGCCCGGAGCGGTCCATTCGAGCAGTTGATAGCCTGTTCGGGAATAAACACGACCGTCCCGATACCGTGTAATAATCCGGCGCCTCCGCCTCCGCAGCCTCGGGCCCTCGCCCTTGGCCGGTTAATCCCTCCTCGAGCGCCAATATCGGGCTCCGCCGCCGCAGCAGCCGTTCGACTGTTTCGCCCTCATTTGTTTTGATTACGGAGAAAACATGCAAAAACCGGGCGGAACTCAATTACAGTTTCATCTGCAGTGCATCGCCGGCTCGGCGGCGGCTCAGTCCTGGGGGAAATCACGCTCATAGTCATATAATTAACAGGTGAAGTTTCGGCGGCCGCGGCCGTAAATCCGACGAGTATCGGGATTCTCCGTTTGGCTCTTTAGATATGGTGCGAGACGAGGAGTTTTCCCTTTGTGAGTGAGAGTTGCGCAATCAGTGCGTTTTCCGGGACGGAGCGACTACGACAAACAGCAATTTATACCGACATGGAAAACGCGAATTCAAAATTAACCGGACATGAAACGAAATATGCGCTTTGAATGGCATCACTAATTACACGGGCCGAGCTTTGTGCCGGGGTTCGGAATGGCGTCGGCGTTGTGTGCGTGCGGTCGGACACGTCCGAACCGGACCGTTCGCTCGCTCGGCCCGGTCCCCTCGTATCCCGGACGGACGACGGACACTTGCCAGCGCATCCGTCGATTAGATTAGCGACGTCGGGCAATATTTAATACCACGCAATCGCTGTTTCGGAAAATGACCCGCCGCCGCCGCGCGATGGAGAGAGACGGAGGAGAAGAGAGACCGTCCGAAATCGACAAAAAGAGGCGACCGACCGAAACGCGCGGCGTAGGCCTCTTTCTGAACCCCAAATATACCCCATCCCACTCGCCCGCGCTGTCACTGGCGTTTCCACTGTCAGATCTGTACAGTAATTAACTGCCCACTCTGTCCGCGAATCGCTGCCCGTTGTAAACAACCGCTTGAATTATCTCTATTTGCATTTATTTGCGTCCAAGCTATATTACTATTTTACCGAGAACTACAAAAAAATTAATGACTCTACTACTAGTAAATACAGGTTTAGTTCATTTTATTACGTTCATCAGACAATCTCAAAGTGAGAACTTTAACCAAATTTTTGGACTGAATGTCTGGACTGAAATTTCCTCAACCTGAATTCGTTTCCTTATACGAAATAATTATTATTAAAGCTATAATCAAACTAATATTACTTTTAAAGTTACTGACGTTTAAAATTTAAAATATCAACTTGATGTTTTAAAATACTAAATTGACGTTTTAAAATATCAACTTGACGTTTAAACATCAATCTGAAGTTTAAAAATGTCAACCTGACATCTTTTGAAGTTTTATAAATAATGTTAGAATAAGATTTTTATTAAAAATCGATAGGAAATTAAATTTCCTTTAATTTGAGTACAAAGACGGCCTATCTAACTTTAAAAAATCAGAAGTTATCGAAATTTTTAACTTTTTAAACAACCGGAAGTCTACCATCTTTAAAATTTTATCATAGATCGTTAGAAAATTAAATTTCCTTTAATTTGAGTACAAAGACGGCCTATCTAACTTTAAAAAATCGGAAGTTATCGAAATTTTTAACTTTTTAAACAACCGGAAGTCTACTATCTTTAAAATTTTATCATAGATCGTTAGAAAATTAAATTTCCTTTAATTCGAGTACAAACACGACATATCTACCATCGAAAATAAAGAAGTTATCGACATTTTTAACTTTTTAAACAACCGGAAGTCTAAAATCCTTAAAATTTTATCATAGATCGTTAGAAAATTAAATTTCCTTTAATTTGAGTACAAAGACGGCCTATCTAACTTTAAAAAATCGGAAGTTATCGAAATTTTTAACTTTTTAAACAACCGGAAGTCTAAAATCTTTAAAATTTTATCATAGATCGTTAGAAAATTAGATTTCCTTTAATTCGAGTACAAACACGACATATCTACCATCGAAAATAAAGAAGGTATCGAAATTTTTAACTTTTTAAACAACCGAAAGTCTAAAATCTTTAAAATTTTATCATAAATCGTTAGAAAATTAAATTTCCTTTAATTCGAGTACAAACACGACATATCTACCATCGAAAATAAAGAAGTTATCGAAATTTTTAACTTTTTAAACAACCGGAAATCTAAAATCCTTAAAATTTTATCATAGATCGTTAGAAAATTAAATTTCCTTTAATTTGAGTACAAAGACGGCCTATCTAACTTTAAAAAATCGGAAGTTATCGAAATTTTTAACTTTTTAAACAACCGGAAGTCGGCCATCTTGAATTCTTTTAAATTATATTAACTTTTTTGTTTTACGAAATATGTGTTTCGTATCAAATCAAATGATTTTTAATAAATTTTAAGAATTTTCAATAAAATTTTTTTCAAAAATAATGTCAAATTTTACCAGAAAAGTCAGAACTTTAAAAAAAAAAAAAAATATTAACATTTTTTAAGGAAAAATATTAAAAACAATTCAAATCAAAAACTAAAATTGTCTAAAGACAATAAAAATACTAATAATTAAAATAAAAGTTAAAAATTTCAATAGAAGAAATGTCAAATTTGATTTTAAAGCGAAATTTTTATTAAAAATCAACAGGAAATTAAATTTCCTTTCATTTGAGTACAAACACGATACATCTAAGGTTAAAAATAAGAAAGTTATCGAAATTTTTAATTTTAATCAAAACCGGATGTCAGCCATCTTGAATTTCTTTAAGCTAACCTCGGCCATCTTGAATTTCTTTAAGCTAACCTAACTTTATCGATTTTAATCCGAATATAGTGGTGTTTGGTATCAAATTAAAGGATTTTTAATAAACTTTTAAAATTTTTAATAAACTTTAAGAATTTTTTAATAAACTAAGAATTTTCAATAAAATTTTTTTCAAAAATAATGTCAAATTTTACCAGAAAAGTCAGAACTTTTAAAAAAAAAAAAAGAAATGTTAACATTTTTTAAGGAAAAATGTTAAAAACAATTCAAATCAGAAACTAAAATTGTCTAAAGACAATAAAAATACTAATAATTAAAATAAAAGTTAAAAATTTCAATAGAAAAAATGTCAAAATTAATTTTAAAGCGAAATTTTTATTAAAAATCAATAGGAAATTAAATTTCCTTTCATTTGAGTACAAACACGATACATCTAGGATTAAAAATAAGAAAGTTATCGAAATTTTTAATTTTAATCAAAACCGGATGTCGGCCATCTTGAATTTCTTTAAGCTAACCTCGGCCATCTTGAATTTCTTTAAGCTCACCTAACTTAATTGATTTTAATCCGAATATAGTGGTGTTTGGTATCAAATTAAAGGATTTTTAATAAACTTTAAAAAATTTTTAATAAACTTTAAGAATTTTTTAATAAACTAAGAATTTTCAATAAAATTTTTTTCAAAAATAATGTCAAATTTTACCAAAAAAGTCAGAACTTTTCAAAAAAAAAAAATGTTAACATTTTTCAAGGAAAAATATTAAAAACAATTCAAATCAAAAAGAAAAATTGTCTAAAGACAATAAAAATACTAATAATTAAAATAAAAGTTAAAAATTTCATTAGAAAAAATGTCAAATTTGATTTTAAAGCGAAATTTTTATTAAAAATCAATAGGAAATTAAATTTCCTTTCATTTGAGTACAAACACGATACATCTAGGATTAAAAATAAGAAAGTTATCGAAATTTTTAATTTTAACCAAAACCGGATGTCGGCCATCTTGAATTTCTTTAAACTAACCTCGGCCATTTTGAATTTCTATAAGCTAATCTAAGTTTATTGATTTTAATCCGAATATAGTGGTGTTTGGTATCAAATTAAAGGATTTTTAATAAACTTTAAAAATTTTTAATAAAAACTTTATTTTTTTTTACAGCGCCATCTTGAAAAGTTAAAAATTGACGTAACTTTTTTATTTTTAATCGTAGACAGGTCGTGTTTGTACTCAAATTAAAGGATTTTTAATAAACTTTAAAAATTTTTAACAAAAACTTTATTTTTTTTATAGCGCCATCTTGAAAAGTTAAAAATTGACGTAACTTTTTTATTTTTAATCGTAGACAGGTCGTGTTTGTACTCAAATTAAGGGATTTTTAATAAACTTTAAAAATTTTTAATAAAAACTTTATTTTTTTTACAGCGCCATCTTGAAAAGTTAAAAATTGACGTAACTTTTTTATTTTTAATCGTAGATAGGTCGTGTTTGTACTCAAATTAAAGGATTTTTAATAAATTTTATTAAATTTATTAAATATTTAAGAATTTCAAAAAAATGTTTTGAGTGGAGGTTGTTGAAATATTAAAATTCAATTGAAAATTTACTCGTAGTTTACTAAATTGATTAGAATTCTTATTAGTTTATTAATGTTGGGTTAGAAACTGTTTGGAAACAAGAAAAATCTCTAAATAATTCTAATAAAGCAAAATGCCAACATATTTTAGTTTCCTATTGTCCTCGAAACTCTTATAATATAAACCATAGACGACGTTTTGAAATTTTAATTTTTTATCCGATGACCGATTCATCACCCGCGTTGACGGATTGTTTGGTTATGGCCGGGCAGCTCGACCAATACACCGCGATACCGACGATCGATATTATTAAAAATTCAGCCGTGTTATCGCCGGGCCGGGCCAGCCACCGTAAGCTTTCCAGGGTGACATTGTCGAGACTACGGTTTTCATTTTGGTGTCGTCGGGAGTGTGATCGATGCGCGAAGTAGTCTCCAGATAGAGAGTTGAGCGGCCGTTTAAAGCGAAAAATTAGAAACGACAAAGCGTAGACGTTCGGGCTTATCGTAATGAGGGCTCGAGCGCGAAGGTGCACGTCTGAACATGATTGATAAGCGCGCGATCGCTGGCCCGGAGCCAGGGAAAATATGAAATTCCACACCGGCGCGTTCTCTCATGCCCTTTCCATCAAAACTAGTTGATTGATGTCCGCGCCGCCGGCGACTATTAGGGCCACTTAAAATAATCGAACCGTACATAACTTTAATTGGAAAGACCTCGCGCTCACGGTGATAAGGAAACTTTTCCGCGTAAACAGCCCTCCCTCGCGCGATCTTTGATTAATGGTAAGTACGGGGGGGAAAGGACGCGGCAGATGGAGCCGTCAGAAAACTAATTCGAATAAACGACGATTTCATTTGACAAACATAAAAACACTTTCAAGCAGACCGGCTTATCCCCCTCTGCTTTTCATTAATGCACGTAATGGCCCCCGACTCCGTTGGGGCCCTTCGGGGTCGCGTACGCCAATGGATTCGAATCCCGACGGAATTGCAAATCAACCGCACCTAGAAAACCGGTGGAAATTAGGTCACCGGCTTCCCCTCCGTTTTTTTTCCTCCGCAACGTTCCGCGCAGTAAAAGCGCGTATTTACATTTAAACTCTTCTATTTGCATTTAAATCGTTTTTTAGTCTCTCGCGAAGAAAGCGCCTAGTTTACAAACTATGAATATTTGAGCGGCGTATCGAAATTCGGGACCACTCCCGTCGCGTCAGACATCGTTAGCCAGAGCACTCGAGCAATTACGTCCGAATCGGGGCCGTTACGATCGCGCACCCCGTAAATTGCGACCGTATTAAATTATGAAGTGGGGTGCTTACGCACTTTAACGCTAATTGTTTCGTTGGTTTCGGTCGTGAAATATTGAATCAACAGTTATCGCTTGTGATTTACGTTTACGTCAGGTGTTTTACACTTTCCAGAAATATTAGGGTGGGTTTAGGATATCAAAATGATAGGCTGTAATCGCAAGCGTAGTAGTAACTGTAGTATTTAAAAAAGTTCAACTATTTTGAATAAATGGTAGCGTTTAGGCAACGTCTAGGAATTACGGCAAATTTAACCCTTTCCTTACGGCAGTCCGATCCGCTGGAGTGACGCCACTGAACGTACCCGTACATACATATAGTTGCACGGCCGCCGCCTATAGTCGGCACCCGTACACACAGATCGTCGCGCGGCTGCCGCCTATAGGCGGCACCCGTGATGAAAGGGTTAATCGTTATTACAGCTAAGGTTACGGTTAACTTTGACATCCTAAACAAGGCTTTACTGGGTATAATAAACTTATTTAGGTAAATTGACAAAAGAAAAGATATGTTGAGAATAATTTAAACGTTACGATAGGATAGCATGTTAAACGATAATCGATGATTCGATTTCCTCGCAAAGTTCTATACCCGGGATAAGACTTAATGAAGTCGCCCGTCTGGTTATTTTATCGTTAAGTCGAAAAAACGGGGATCGCTTTCGGGCGGGACAAGTAAAAAAATAGCGGGGATATTTTCGCCGGGATAACAGAACGAATAAAATATGTAAGTGATCGCGACCGGGACGGGTACTAATAGTCAATTCCGTTTTATTGGCAAAGCGAAGCTCGAAGGTCGCAAACAAATTGGATTCGAGGACTAGAAGACGACTGCCTTCATTGCGTTCGTTTTTGTGTTTCGGATAACTAAGGTGGATAATAATTAATTAAAGTTCGCGAAAGGAGTTTACGCATGGCAAAAGAGCAGCCGATTAAAACTCGCTCACTTGGTTAATCTCCGGCGTTCCGTAGTTCGGTTATTCTCCAATTAAACTCGGCGCCCGGGAACGTAGTCGTAGTAGTTTTCTCCTCGGGTATTTCCTGTCGCGTTGAAAGGGGCGAGCATTCAGCAGCGACTTGAGCGGGCGAAGTCGGCTTCACGCGTCTCCAAATTCCTTTTGAATTCGTCGCGATTGTGCGCGAGCGTGGAGTTCTCGACGACAAATAACAAACACGCCTCTTTGTGCCGCGAATTCGCCGCTCGAATCTTTAATGAGTGTTCGTAGCGAAGCGAACGGCAAATCGTCTCGGAAACAATACTTATAAAAGCTGCGCCCTCCGAAAAAAAAAATCTCCTGTCAGAAGTGATAATCTGAGAAATGAGGGTCTCTAAAATAATCTCGTTAAAGAAAAGGAAAAAAAAAACTGAGAAAAAATAAAAACATCCCACGCAACGCGTATTAAAAATGTATCCGAGTGTACACTAACGCGGTAAGCTGCCGGTAGAAAGTTTTCGCATCAAATATTGAGGTCTCGGACAAAGAAGCCGGAAGGATCCCCCATTTCCTTTGTTCGCGAAGTTCGCGTCGGGATGACCTTTCGAAAACTTCCCGACTAAAATGATAACAAAGGCCAGGTTGATGACGCGCCTCCACGTGGCCGCTTTCCCTACCGGGAAGCCCCTATTTGGGACCCGACCGTAAACCGGGATATCACGTGCCCTAGGTTTTATTTTTCTCATTAAATATATTTTAGTACTGACAATCGGGGTCGCAATAAAGGTTTTTTTATGGCAGAGAATGTTCATCGCGGCGTGTGTGTGTGTGTGTAGCACAAAGGCAAATAAAAGTTCTACAGGGATCATCATGTTAACGTTTTTTCCCCAATTTTGTCTCGTCTTCGTCGAGTTCGTAAAGTTTTTCAACTACTATATCTACAAAAGTTATTAAGTAGATATAAAACCCATTGAAAATAAAGTAGGTGGGAGATAAACAAACAGATAATCAAAATGTATTGATAAGTAAACAATGAGGTAGGCAAAAAATGTAATCTAACTTTCTATCATTTGGAAGGACGAAAATATCTCCCATTTAACTTTGAATTAACCAATTTATTCAATGGTACAATAAGACTAATGGTTGAAATAGTAGATGTCTCAATCACTGATTGATCTATCATATTCTATTCATCAATCCTTTCATTCAATTTGATCTTGATTGAAGCAAATGTATTTGCTTACATATTTAATATAGAATTCTAAAAATGAAAACGTTAAAAGGAATTGTAAAAACATGTATTTGACAGGGTTATAAAAAAAATCCAAAATATCAATTTTAGCAAAGTCATTACTGATTAATACACCTCTGAAAGGGTGGATTGTTCGGTAAAAACCGCTTCGCCCGAAGCGATACAGTCTCGAGGTAAACGTATCGAATCTCGTTCGATTATTTATAGCCGCGAGAGGCGGAAAACAAAGCAAACATTGCGAGGGCCCCCGTTAAAGATAAATTCCAGTCGATATTTCCGCAATACTGCGGTAATAATATTAAGGCGAGATCCTTGGGGGCCCGGGGGCGAACGTTGGGAAGAGGGTGGTCGGACGCAATCGAAAATCCTTTTCATGTTTGTGCAAGTCGATACGGTCTGGCGCTGGCCACGTCGATGACGGCCCCCGGCGCCGGTGACAAGCAATAAGGGGCCGAATAATGCCGGCGGCGGCGGTCGCGCGGATCTATATGTTGCTCGGGGGGCGCCCCTTTTTATCAAAGGTAACAAGAAAGATGGAATTTATTTCCTTTCTGCTCCCAGCGGACGAGATGTCATTAAGGCAAATCAAAGGAGACTCGAGTAATTGCGGTCGGACGTTTTATTGCCGCGTCTCCGGGAAGCTTAAAAGGTCTCTATGAATAATACAGCTCGCGCTATTCGTAGCGAAAACACAATTACCATCGGCCCGCTGAAATCACAAACGCGTATTGGGCCAATTAGTATTGCCAAACGTTTAATTAGCTGACTGTTGCTTCAAAGGTTAATGGAAACATTTCTATAGTAAAATCATGATGTATTTTAGTCGAGTATTTCCAAAAATATTTCTAAAAATATTTCCAAAAATATTTAAAAAAACATTTCCAAAAACAGATTTACTAATGGTAGTATCGACTGGATACGGTCTCGTTGGCAGAACGAGACGATAAAACGCCCTTAAGGGTCGGGACGCTCGGCAGGTAACAATACTAGTAGACAAACCCCACAATTTTCTTAAAACGCCCCTCGTTTCGTCTTCCGCGCGGGAGAAAAATTGTTTTCCGATATCGGAATCTCATTCCGGTTAGCTCCGATGCTTCCCAGCCCTGTTCGGCCCCTAAGAGCATTGTACCACTTAAACCCTTCCAGCGAGGGGTATTTACCGACAAGGGAATAATCAATAACTGCCCGAAAGAGGGGTTATTATCGCGGACCGTTAACAAGTCGTCCGGTATTCGCCCTTCGCCGGTTATATTGCTGAAACTTGAATCTCATCATCTGCGTCACCGACAACCGGACAAGTTAATTACCGCTATCTGCCGGGAGCACCGCGCGAACGTTTTCGCACTACACCGACCGACGATTTTACTTGTTTTTGACCGGCCGGACTCTGTACGTTGACGATAAGGCAATCTCCATTATCTCTCCGACCGGACATGCAATTAATCAACGCAAAATTCGCGGTTAATCAACCGATTTCATCGACGGGACGTTGATTGAACGCGTTTAATTTATATATAGAGCCAACCAACAAGTTTAGTTTAAATTCTGTTTTAACTAATGTTTTTTCTTATGGTTAGTCCTTTCAAATCGACTACCAAAGTAACTCTCTTAATGAAGATTAATTTCGCCCCCTTGTAAAAACACGGCCCGAACTTGTAAATTGACACTGTCTCGTAATTGATTGCGACGCGGCGGTAATTTATGCCCGGATAATTAGCGAAGACTCGGACCCGGATGGCACCTGCGCCTGACAGTTGACGACAGGGGCGACCGCAGCGTCGTCGACGGCGTCCGCAGCATCGTCGACGACGACGCCGGTCCTCCCCCGCACCTACAACTTGGTACTTTCATTACCGGCCGCGTAAATCTTGGTTTAGTGCCGCTACAAGGGAAAATAATTCCATTACAAAGGAGCCCCGAGTTTAACTCACGGACAGAGCGAGCCTAACGGCTCGAGCCGGCCCTGTAATTTAATTTGCTCCTACGTCGGCGCGTTACTCTTTCTCGTACGTGCCACGGCCACGTCGGTTTAGATGAAATGTAGAGGTCATGGCTCGAGAAAAGTTTTTTTTAGAGATCTGTTTTTAAAAGTTAAACAACAAATTTTGGTGGAGGAGCCGGTTTTAGTTGGATAAATTTAAAAATATGAGAATTGAAATTTCTATTAAGTTGTACGTTTATGTTAAAATGAATGTTTGATGAAATGTAAAAGTGATATTTTGTCTTTTTAATGATTTGTTATTAAAAGTTAAACAACAAATTTTGGTGGAGGAGCCAGTTTTAGTTGGATAAATTTAAAAATATGAGTACTGAAATTTCTATTAAGTTGTACGTTTATGTTAAGATGAATGTTTGATGAAATGTAGAGGTCATGCCTCGAGAAAAGTTTGGTTTTTTTAGAGATCTCTTTTTAAAAGTTAAACAACAAATTTTTGGTGGAGGAGCCGGTTTTAGTTGGATAAATTTAAAAACATGAGAATTGAAATTTCTATTAAGTTGTACGTTTATGTTAAGATGAATGTTTGATGAAATGTAGAGGTCATGGCTCGAGAAAAGTTTGGTTTTTTTAGAGATCTGTTTTAAAAAGTAAAACAAAAATTTTGGTGGAGGAGCCGGTTTTAGTTGGATAATTTTAAAAACATGAGAACTGAAATTTCTGTTAAGTTGTACGTTTATGTTAAGATGAATGTTTGATGAAATGTAGAGGTCATGGCTCGAGAAAAGTTTGGTTTTTTTAGAGATGTGTTTTAAAAAGTAAAACAAAAATTTTGGTGGAGGAGCCGGTTTTAGTTGGATAAATTTAAAAATAAGAACTGAAATTTCTCTTAAAGTGTACATATACAGGGTGTATCCGAAATGCGTGTACAACGTAAGACCACAGATTCTTTGGCTCAAAATAGGCCGATTTAAGTTAACTTATCTATATGCAAAGTTGCTTCGTTCCGTCGCCAGAGGGCTTTAAAAATTATATTTTCCGTGCGTTTTTTTAAAATTATTCAAAAAATCTTCATTAGATTTTATTCAGTTTTTGACCACGTCTTTATATCAGCCGATTACAGCTTTCTGTGGAACAAATTCGATTTTTCAAACGTACAGGGCGTTTACAAGCACTCTCACCACAAGTTATCCATCCAAATCTTTTTAACCACCCTCTATAATTTTCTATCAATTCTTTTTCTGAATAGCTACATTAATTTAGACATTATTTTCTCTCTTATAAAATTTCAGTTGAGCAAACGGTTTAGCCACAAAAAACATTTTCTAAGTCCCTGCAAGTTCAAATCTGTAAGTTAAGGTAACATTAACCCAGTTCAAAGTAGTAATTTCTTCACAGGATATGCAGCTCTTTAAAGAAAATCACATTTTAGAGGATTGGAAGTAGTTTTTGCTCAAAATGTTGCAAGGATTTGTGACCATCATCAACGCAAAAATAATACAGTGTGCAAAATTTTTACTGTTTGCTCTTTTTGCTGCATTTTTGCTTTTATGACACCCACTAAACAAAATCAGAAGGTGCTAGGTTTGCTGATCTTGCTGACCAGTTTACAGGAGCATGATTTCCTCTTTATTTCCTTCGATTCTACAGTATAATCTGCATAATACGGATTAAAAGGGCTAAACCCTGATAACGTTCACAAATGCTGGCGAAAATTTGAAAATTTTAAGCAATGAACTACTTCCCAACCTGTAACATGTGTTTTTCTTGAAAGATCTTCATATCCCGTGAAGAAATTGGTACTTTGAATTTTGTTAATGTTACCTCAATTTACCGTTTTGGGGTTGTAGGCATTTAGAAAATCTTCTTTTGTGCCGAAACCGTTTGCCCAACTGAAATTTTGTAAGAGAGAAAATAGTTTCTAAATGAATGTAGCTATTCAGAAAAAGAATTGATAGAAAATTATACAGGCTGGTTAAAAAGATTTGGATGAATAACTTGCGGTAACAGTGTCTCTAAACACTCTGTATGTTGCGAAATTCAAATTTGTTCCACAGAAAGCTGTGCCCAGCTGATATAAAGACGTGGTCTAAAAATGAATAAAATCTAATGAAGATTTTTCGAGAAATTTAAGAAAAACTCAAGGAAAATATTATTTTTAAAGTTCTCTACCGGCAAAACGAAACAACTTTGGATATAGATAAGTTAACTTAAATCGACTTGTTTCAAGCCAAGGAATCTATGGTCTTACGTTGTACACGCATTTCGGAGACACCCTGTATGTACTATAAAGTAAAAAATGAGTACTAGATAAAATGTAGAGATGATATTTTATCTTTTTAATGATCTGTTATTAAAAGTTAATCAACTATTTTTGGTGGAGGAGCCGGTTTTTTTAATTTAAAAAATTAATTTTAAGATTTATAAGATATGTTATATGCGTTTAAGAGATTTGTTGAGAAGGAGGTGAATCTTGGGTTTATACGGGAGTAACGCATCCCGTATTTACGATATAATTCCGCGAAGTAGAGGACTCCATCAGGCAAACTCCAAACTGCAATTACAACCAATTCCTTCGAGAGTAATTTAATCCGGAGTATCTCAAAGGGCGGTTAGCGCTCAGCAACAAGGTGTTTCAATGTAACCGAGCCGCGCCCCGGTCCGTCGTCGTCGAATTGTTGGGAACTCCTCGGAAGAGCCCCCGGCGGCAGCCCACGGCAGCCGACGACGACTCAAAAATCCGTCTTCTTGGCGGGGTCGCGCCCCCGGACACGAAAACGGTAGTTCCGAAGTAATTACAACGCGGCCCCGAGAGCCTATTATCTAATATTGATAACCGAACTCGGAACTTCTAATAATTACGGGTAGTTTTAAGGGATTTGGGCGCGGCGGAATTTATCGGTTAATTTCAAACGGACCGATATAGTTTTGCGGCCCCAAGATCGATAAACGGCGGCACGGTAATCCGGGGGGCTTCGGGGGCCGTACGTGTTTCGCTTCATCGCCCAAGTTCAAAACATAACTCATCGGGAGAGATCGCCCGAAACTTCTTCAACAACTTTTATATACAGGGCCCGTATTAACTCCAAGCGAACGTATAAGGGAATCCAGTCAATACTATTGAGACAATTACTGTGGGCGCCTCGCTGCCAAAGTCAGCCGAAGCCGATTCCATTACATCGGTCGGGTTACGCCGTACGTCTGCGCTAGACGCGCCCCTTTGTGATAAACAGTACTTTGAGGCGAAGTTTAACTACTTTCAAATGCCGCGTATATCAAAACCGGTGACTGCGCGACGCGGGGGTTGGTCGCTCTTTCCCCCGGGAATGGGATATCTCGTTACTGTCAGAACTTTAAATTAGCGCCACTAAATATCTTAAAAATATATTTTGTATACGCATATCGACATCGTTTAAATATGTTAAGTGAATTTGAAGCGTGTTAACCACGGTTTCGGGAAATCGCAGTCGTAAAAAATGCAAAACGTGCTTCGGCGAAACGCGCGCGACCATACGTTCCAATTATTCCCTAATTTGCTTTATTAAATATTTTAAAACGGCTGGTCCCGACGCACAATGCCGGCAAAATTGAATGCCAATCCGGGGAGTTTTGTTCATTTTAATTTAGCGAGCGTAGAGAGCATATTCCCGCGCGGCGGACAATTAAATAATACTTCCACGAACAAATATTAAAATTGCACCGGGATTATGTACGGGGGAAAAAATTAACAATCCGAATTACAAACCAATTGTGCGTAGTATTGTCGAATTATTTCCCTTCAATTGTTGATGAACGAAAATACTTAAATTACTTTCAGGAATTTTTATTGGATTTTCAGTATTTCAAAAATTGACAAAAATTGAAAAAAATTTTCAAAAATCGACAAAAATTGAAAAAAATTTTCAAAAAAAAATATATACATGTAATAAAAAAAAGATATTTAACGAGAGGGTCAATTTTATTCAAACGTAAACTCGGAGAATCTCTACTTCAATTAATTTTAAATGAACCGAAATCAAAGAAGCCGTCGGCGAACGCGAATACAAGACCGTTTAAAAGTAAATTTAATATTTAACGGCCGGGGCGGGTTCGGGGGTCGTCGTGGGGGGGGCGGCTCGCCCCTGGAAATTCAATTTCCATTCACCCGAGGACGCGCGCCCGCTCGCCCGTTTCATTACTTATTCTTTCAGTGTCAAAGTGCAGCCGCAGCCGGAAATCCATTTAAAACGCGGGCAAAAAGTCGCGCAGGCACGTACCGAACATCTGGCGACGGCGGCTCCTCCGTCTAAACACCGGGCTCCGTCGTCCCCCGCGGCGCCGAAATCATAGTTCGATACTTTGAATTTAATTTAAATCTAATTCCGCACCCGGGTCTTGCGGAGCTAATTAGTTACTTCCGAAGAGCGCCGGTGTATCAAAGGCCGCCCGGCAACCGTGCGGTTTCAATTAAAATTTAGTTACGCCGGGGCTCCCCCCCAACACGTACACGCAGCTCTACGTAGGTGACGCGTTCAATCACGAACACTCGCGATGGTTACGCCAAATTGTTATTCGCTCACGTTAATATTTACTCATTTACGATAACTAATGAATGTAGGTAACTAACTTTAGTTGCTTTATACACACATACACTCTATAGGTGAAACTATCACAGTTGAAAATTATTCAAATGGGTTTTATTTCTAATAACGATTAATGTTGTAGTAGAAACAAAAGTATCTACAGCCGGTCCATTTCATCTTGGCCTTCCGAGGTCATCTGCGCAGTGACAATAGGTGGGAGGTTCTTAGAGAGTAACTTTAGTTACTAACTTTAGTTGCTCTATACACACATACACTCTATACGTGAAACTATCACAGTTGAAAATTATCCAAATGACTTCTATTTCTAATGACAATTTATGTTGTAGATAGAAACAGAAGTATTTACATTGCATAGTTTCTATTTTTTTTTTTTTTTTTTGATAAATGAAGTTTAAAAATTACTCATCAATTTTTTTTTGTCGATTTTTCAAAATTCACATCTAACTTTTAACTATTTAAACTATAAATAAAGCTGTAAAACTAACATTATTTTGCATTCATATTGCACTACACAAATGAATGCAATTCGAAAATTTTAGATGAAATTAGAAAAAATTTAATAATTTTAGACGATTTTATTAAAAAGTTGGGTGAAATTTTAAACGAAATTTGAAAGTTTTTAGAAAATTTTTAACCAAATTTCCTAATTTTATGCCAAATTTTAAGTTATTTTTTTTATGAAATTCGAAAATTTTAGATGAAATTAGACAAAATTTAATAATTTTAGACGATTTTATTAAAAAGTTGGGTGAAATTTTAAACGAAATTTGAAGGTTTTTAGAAAATTTTTTACCAAATTTCCTAATTTTATGCCAAATTTTAAGTTATTTTTTTTATGAAATTCGAAAATTTTAAATGAAATTAGACAAAATTTAATAATTTTAGACGATTTTATTAAAAAGTTGGGTGAAATATTAAACGAAATTTGAAGGTTTCTAGAAAATTTTTGACCAAATTTCCTAATTTTATGCCAAATTTTAAGCTATTTTTTAAATGAAATTCGAAAATTTTAGATGAAATTAGACAAAATTTAATAATTTTAGACGATTTTATTAAAAAGTTGGGTGAAATTTTAAACGAAATTTGAAGATTTCTAGAAAATTTTTTACCAAATTTCCTAATTTTATGCCAAATTTTAACATATTTTTTTAATAAAATTCGAAAATTTTAGATAAAATTAGAGAAAATTTAATAATTTTAGACGATTTTATTGAAAGTTGGGTGAAATTTTAAACGAAATTTGAAAATTTCTAAAAAGTTTTTGACCAAATTTCCTAATTTTATGCCAAATTAAGTTATTTTTTTAATGAAATTCGAAAATTTTAGATAAAATTAGACATAATTTAATAATTTTAGGCGATTTTATTAAAAAGTTGGGTGAAATTTTAAACGAAATTTGAATATTTTTAGAAAGTTTTTGACCAAATTTCCTAATTTTATGCCAAATTTTAAGTTATTTTTTAAATGAAATTAGAAAATTTTAGATGAAATTAGAAAAAATTTAATAATTTCAGACGATTTTATTGAAAGTTGGGTAAAATTTTAAACGAAATTTGAAGGTTTTTAGAAAATTCTTGACCAAATTTCCTAATTTCATGCCAAATTAAGTTATTTTTTTTTATGAAATTCGAAAATTTTAAATGAAATAAGACATAATTTAATAATTTTAGACGATTTTATGGAAAGTTGGGTGAAATTCTAAACGAAATTTGAAGATTTTTAGAAAATTCTTGACCAAATTTCCTAATTTTATGCCAAATTAAGTTATTTTTTTAATGAAATTCGAAAATTTTCGATGAAATTAGACAAAATTTAATAATTTTAGACGATTTTATTACAAAGTTGGGTGAAATTTTAAACGAAATTTGAAGATTTCTAGAAAATTTTTGACCAAATTTCCTAACTTTATGCCATATTAAGTTATTTTTTTTATGAAATTCGAAAATTTTAGATGAAATTAGACAAAATTTAATAATTTTAAACGATTTTATTGAAAGTCGAGTAAAATTCTAAACGAAATTTGAAGATTTTTAGAAAATTTATGACCAAATTTCCTAATTTTATGCCAAATTTTAAGTTATTTTTTAAATGAAATTAGAAAATTTTAGATGAAATTAGAAAAAATTTAATAATTTCAGACGATTTTATTGAAAGTTGGGTGAAATTTTAAACGAAATTTGAAGGTTTTTAGAAAATTTTTTACCAAATTTCCTAATTTTATGCCAAATTAAGTTATTTTTTTTTATGAAATTCGAAAATTTTAAATGAAATTAGACATAATTTAATAATTTTAGACGATTTTATTGAAAGTTGGGTGAAATTTTAAACGAAATTTGAAGATTTTTAGAAAATTTTTTACCAAATTTCCTAATTTTATGCCAAATTAAGTTATTTCTTTTATGAAACTCGAAAATTTTAGATGAAATTAGACAAAATTTAATAATTTTAGACGATTTTATTGAAAGTTGGGTGAAATTTTAAACGAAATTTGAAGATTTTTAGAAAATTTTTTACCAAATTTCCTAATTTTATGCCAAATTAAGTTATTTTTTTATGAAATTCGAAAATTTTAGATGAAATAAGACGAAATAGAATCATTTTAGACGATTTTATACGAAATTTTAAACGACGATTTTAGAAAATTTAAGATGAAATTTTATAATTTTAAGTTAAATTAAGTAATTTAATAAAATTTAATAAAACTCGTTTAAATAAAATCTAAAAATTTCATAAAATTTTTAAAAAGTTTGCCTTAATTTCATAAAATTCGTCCAAATTCATTAAAAATTCTCCTCAATTTCACAAAATTCGTCATATTTTGTCAAAATTCGATAAAATTCTCTAAAATTCGTTAGAAATTCCTCAAAATTCGTTCAAAATTGAGAAGATTTGTTAAAAATTCGTGAGTATCCGCTCGAATTCGTTCAAAATATGATAAAAATTGTAAAAGATTCGTTGTAATTTAAATAAATTCGTTAAAAATATATCAAAGTTTGTTCAAATTTATCAAAATTCTCTAAAATTCATTATAAATTCCTCAAAATTCGTTCAAAATTGAGAAGATTTGTTAAAAATTCGTTAGTATTCGCTCGAATTCGTTCAAAATATGATAAAAATTGTAAAAGATTCGTCGGAATTTAAATAAATTCGTTAAAAATTTGTCAAAATTTGCTCAAATTTGTCAAAATTTTCTAAAATTCATTATAATTCGTTAAAAATTTGTCAACATTTGTTCAAATTTGTCAAAATTCTCTAAAATTCATTATAAATTCCTCAAAATTCGTTCAAAATTGAGAAGATTTGTTAAAAATTCGTGAGTATCCGCTCGAATTCGTTCAAAATATGATAAAAATTGTAAATTCATTATAATTCGTTAAAAATTTGTCAAAATGTGCTCAAATTTGTCAAAATTCTCTAAAATTCATTATAGATTCATCAAAATTCGTTCAAAATTGAGAAGATTTGTTAAAAATTCGTGAGTATCCGCTCAAATTCGTTCAAAATATGATAAAAATTGTAAAAGATTCGTCTGAATTTAAATAAATTCGTTAAAAATTTGTCAAAATTTAGTCAAATTTGTCAAAATTTTCTAAAATTCATTATAATTCGTTAAAAAAAATTTGTCAAAATTCTCTAAAATTCATTATAATTCGTTAAAAATTTGTCAAAATTCTCTAAAATTCATTATAAATTCATCAAAATTCGTTCAAAATTGAGAAGATTTGTTAAAAATTCGTGAGTATTCGCTGAAATTCGTTCAAAATATGATAAAAATTGTGAAAGATTCGTCGGAATTTAAATAAATTCGTTAAAAATTTGTCAAAATTTGCTCAAATTTGTCAAAATTCTCTAAAATTCATTATAATTCGTTAAAAATTTGTCAAAATTTGTCAAAATTTGCCAAAATTCTCTAAAATTCATTATAAATTCCTCAAAATTCGTTGAAAATTCGTGAGTATCCGCTCAAATTCGTTCAAAATATGATAAAAATTGTAAAAGATTAGTCGGAATTTAAATAAATTCGTTAAAAATTTGTCAAAATTTGTTCAAATTTGTCAAAATTCTCTAAAATTCATTATAATTCGTTAAAAATTTGTCAAAATTTGCTCAAATTTGTCAAAATTCTCTAAGATTCGTTATAAATTCTTTAAAATTCGTTCAAAATTGAGAAGATTTGTTAAAAATTCGTGAGTATCCGCTCAAATTCGTTCAAAATATGATAAAAATTGTAAAAGATTCGTCGGAATTTAAATAAATTCGTTAAAAATTTGTCCAAATTTGTTCAAATTTGTCAAAATTCTCTAAAATTCATTATAAATTCATCAAAATTCGTTGAAAATTGTGAAGATTTGTTAAAAATTCGTGAATATTCGATCAAATTCGTTAAAAATTTGTCAAAATTTGTTCAAATTTGTCAAAATTCTCTAAAATTCATTATAATTCGTTAAAAATTTGTCAAAATTTGCTCAAATTTGTCAAAATTCTCTAAAACTCATTATAAATTCATCAAAATTCGTTGAAAATTGAGATTTGTTAAACATTCGTGAATATTCGATCAAATTCGTGAATATTCGATCAAATTCGTTCAAAATCAACAAAATATGTTGAAAATTCGTCTCGATTTAAATACATTTATCCAGATTCGTTAAAAATTCCTTTTAATTTCATTCATTTCGACCAAATTCGTAAAAAAAAAATTTATAATTACATGCAATTTATTAAAAATTCGTTTTGATAATAAACCTATAATTAAAGATGAGTTTAAAAAATATCTTTGAAATGTATCTTAAGATAATTTACAATTAATTGCAAGAAATTGTAATATCTCTGGTTGGTTTAATAATTAACAGGAAATGAAATAGCTCGGTACTATAAACACAATTCGGACGGAAGAAGAACAGGTTGGATGGACGGATGAGTAGGAAACCGTGTGGTTATCCTGGTAAACCTCAAGCGTAGGCCAATCACGTTTCTGCAGTCATTTCCGGTTTGAAGGCGGCCGGCGCCATATTGCCGTTTGCTAAATAGACTATATTATTGGGAAGCCGAGCGGGCGTACCAGGAAGCGCGCTCCTGCGTCCTCGCTTGTTCGAACCTGTAATTACGATGAGATATCCGGAAAGTTTTTGGATATCCGTTCGTTTCAATTTGTACGACCAGATGTGTCGTGCGGACGATTGAGATTGATACGCGGTTTATCGCGCTCGCAATTTGTATACGCGAGCGCGACTAATACGAGTGACGGCGAGCAATTTTTCAAAGGTTATTGTGGCCATTTCGCGGGGACGTTTTGTTTCGGGTGGCGGAAGGTTAATGGCGCGGCCATTACCTTAAACGCGCCCGGACGATTTTTCCACGTTAGGGCTAGCGGCGGCGCGATGAAGAGAAATGGGCGCGATTCCGTCGTATATCGGGTTCAGGTGAAAGAAGATCGCCGTCAACTTGGGAACCGAGTTCGAGAATATATTCGGAAAGTCGATACGGGAACGGAAAGCCCGCCTTAACTAGTTCATGAAGTTTTTATCTCCGGCGGCCGTTCGGCGGCGCCGTCAATCAATTCCGCCTATATACTTTTTCCTACGTTTTCGTCGGCGTATTATTTATTCATCTACCCGCCCCCCGGTCCGCTCTTAATCCCTCAAGTGTCGATTTCAATTTATTATTCCATTAGGACGGGCATCCAAACAAGGCGGGAAGTTTCGTTTCGTCCCGTAACAAGCTCTAACCGAACCGGAACGTCAACAAGCAACGCGCGCGAGCCCGTTCATTACTGCCGGACAAACACGAACGAAACGTAATATAATATTTGCCATGTCTGCGGTGTGTCTACTCCCTTCAACCGGTTGATTTCGCGACTGAACTCGCACCGACTAAACTACATATTTATTTACTATTGCGAATAAAAACCCCTCGAATAAAAACGCCTCTTGAATTTTCAAAGTTAAAAAATCAAAAAGAAGAATTGACAAAGATTGATTCGATTCGATATAAGAAATTTAGTAGGAGGAGATCTACCGGAAGACCGTCATCCGGATCCATTCGCGTAGGTACGAGGACAGACAGACAATCGTCGCGGACGCCTCTAACTCAATTCGAAGACCGAAGCGACGATGTAAATCAATTGGAAACGCCGCCGCCGAACAGTCGAGAGCGATTCGCGTACGGCGAGCGAAGCTGCGAAGCTTTTAATGATCATTTTATTACGGACGCGATTCGGGGAACCGCTTTTTGTCGGGTTGATGGCGCGTAAAGTGACGTCCGCTTCGATCCGACGAAATTACCGAATCTCGCGTCATTTTGTCATTTTTCGATTAGGCTTTCGTCCCAGTAACGACAACGTCTAGGTGCCAATTGAAGCCAATTTGAATTTACATAATTCACATCCGAATTTTTTTTTTTTTCTTTTCGTTTCGTAAAAAGAAAAAAAGACGCTAAAATATGTTCTTAAATCCAACGAACGCATGTTGGTTGCTTCGAAGCACCACGGTAAACCATAAGCGCGGCACGGAAAATAAAGCAATTAGGGCAAAGTCCTAAGCGCTTAAGCCTCTCGCAGTGAAAGCGGCCAGAAAATACCGGCACACAATGCGCCCCTCGAAGCGGAACTGATGCCCGAAAGGTGCCCGCGTTCCCAGAGAGTGTCCCGCGGTTAATTTTTTCGCCGCGGCTCGCCACGTAAGCTCCTTACGCCGCAATAAACTTCTGCTCGCCAACCGGAGAATTACGGCCGAAGTTCGGCGGCAACGGCGACGATTCGCCCGAAAGAATACTCGTAATGAACGTCGTCCCTAGCGGTGGTTCGCGATTCTTCGACTTCTTTCAAGTCCCCAAGAAAATCAAATATTAAGCTTAACATTAAATTTCATTTTTCAAAAATGAATTTTTTTTTTATTTACGAAAAGAAATTTTTATTTACGAAAAGAAATTTTTATTTACGAAAAGAAATTTTTATTTACAAAAAGAAATTTTTATTTACGAAAAGAAATTTTTATTTACGAAAAGAAATTTTCAAAAAATTTCATTTCTCAAAAAAAAAAAAATTTAATTAAAAAATATGTACCATAACTACATGAAATAAAGGTAATTACACCTAAAATTTGAATTTATATTTCGTCTACAAACAGTATATTTAAGTGGAAGTGGAAATATTTCCTTTGTGGCAGTGAAGCGGAATGTCATATTTCACGAAAAGCGGGTACAACAATTACGTTAGAGCGATTTAATAACAAACTCGTAGAATCTCGAGATTACGTTTTGAAAATACAAATATCGCATAATATTATATACCCCGTCGTCGACGTTCGGTGACGTTCTTCACCGTAACGTAAACGTCCGCTAATCTGGAAACTCTAGCCGGGAAAGTTTACGTTCGCGGTCATTACTTTAGTGGGCGAAGTTATTAAAAAATTCCGCGGGACTTGGGAGGTTTTTATGGGTCTAGTTTGGGGCGATTGCGGTAAATGCGTAATTATATGCGTCCGAAATTTCGCGACTTTATTAGGTCTGGCCGGTTTACGACCGGTCCGGTGTGCGCCGTCGCCGTCGCGCCAGGAAGTCGTAAAGTCCCCCGAACTTGATTATTTTTAAATATTCGGAGATCGGGGACGCGCCGCGATCGATTTTTCCGGGATTATAACCCCGGCGGGAAGTGGAGAGATTTAATTTTCCGCCTAATAAACATTTTAGCGCCCCCGGGCGCTCCTCGAGACCCCCTTCAAAACTCTCGAGAAGGTATAATAAATAGCGCCGCGTTACGGCGGAGCGCGTTTTTAAAAACGACCGTACTGATAAGAACACCGCTTTCCTCTTCCCTCCTCTCCATCTTCGCCCTCGCCGACATTGTTTCTTACTTCTCCCGCAAATAACCGACCTGTCGCCCCATATTACAAGCTTTTTCCTTCGAATTACGTTCCCAGGGATTTTCGAATTTACCTCCTATTCTAAGCAACACGGATGGAACGGCGCGGCGTGTTTTCTTTTGGGCGCGGTCGATTTAAAACCTACCGCCACGAACCGACTGTTAACTGAACAAACAGGTTCGGACGCGCCGAAACCCAAACACGTCCGTAATGACAAATTAATTTGTCGGACCGAGTACTTAGCGCGACGTTGTAACAACAAATAGATTTAATGTTAGCGAGCGAGCGAGCGTCCCGAGTGTCTCACCTAAAAGCTCTATCCGTGTCCACCTTGTCAAAATTTAACGAGCTTTAATCGATTGGGTCGTCGTATCTACTTTATTGTTTCCATTCAATTTTCCGCATTTATACTCAACATTACTATTATGAAATAAGTAAAAATAAAATTAAAATAAGTAAAAATAAAATCTCTTTATTCAACTAATCAATACAAATACTATTAATTAAGATTCCCCTCGAGCAACAGGGAATACGCAAGACATTGTTCGCGTCGATCCGGCTAAGTTCATCGGTGCGGGACGACGATACAGCTCCCGTATCCCTCTGTTTTCTTTCATTGATCATTTGTCTCCGGCCGTCCGGGTCACTGAGTTTTCAATCAAAGCCCCTCCGCCCCCGAGCCGCCCCCTCGTCGACGTTTCATCTCGAACAGTGGGAAACGATGAAACGCTACTTAGTTTTAATTATACCGAGTGGGCTGACGTTTATTGGGTGTCCTCCTCCCCGCCGCGCCGTTATCTGCGTGAACCGCCGCCGGAGCAAATTTCCCAAGCGGCCGGCAGCCGGTCAGCTCCCCGCAGAGCCCGACGAAGCACTCGATCCGAAGCCCCCGGCAATAAAAACATATAAGTCCGCGGTGTTTGCCTTTTAGAGAAATACGACTCCGGAGGCGCTCGGATTCGATATACGGCCGAAATCAAGTGTTTTAACCGGGGTTACGCGCGGAAAGAAGTCGCTAAACGCGACCGGGAATGTACCCCCCAATTAGCATAGCAGTTCACGGGCAAACACCGCCCTCCCCGAGGGGTTCCTAATGGACGCGCCGCCAAAGCTTGATTGAACTTAATTAGCCGTTCTGGCAGTGTTTGCGATGGCCGAGGAGGGCCTATCTGACCGTGAAAGAGGATTGGCGCCCTGCTGACTCGATGGAACGGATGTTTACCGCCTGACCACCCGCTGCAATCTTTCCGCCGGATATTTGGATAATTAATATCGGTCGAAGGCGCAAATAAACCCGTATTTGCCCCCGGATCGGATGATAACGCGAAAACCTAAAACCTAAAAAAACCTCATTCGACATCATTTTACGAAATAATAGTTTCCCTTGCAAAGGCGCGGTTACACGGCGCGTGGTTCGCCGAACCTCTCTGGACGAACCACGAACCACAAGCCGTCTGACATAGCCGGTTCGCATTGTTCCGTGGTTCGTGGTGCGCGGTTCGCTGATTCCCATCGAGTGTCGGTAAACTTTTAAAGATCAAAAGAGAGCTCGGGCAAGGTTCGTGATGGTTTGTGTTGGCTCGTGTTGGCTCGACGTTACAGACGAACTTCGTTGCAGATTTTGTAGGTTAAACAACGTAGGTACATCACTCAATTCTTTCGGGTTAATATGGCGTGGTTCACAGAAAGGACATTTGAATTTATTGAAGACCTGGAACAAACCCCGAAAATATGGAACTCCAAAGACATGGGCCATCATGACCGCAATATTGTGCATACGACATGGGCTAGATTAGAAAACAAATACGCCGTTTCTATAAAAGAATTAAAAAAAGACGGAATTTGCTACTTATAGAAAGTATGCAAAGAAAGTGGCAGAGTCAAAAAAAAGTGGAAGCCAATATATAGAATCGGTTGGCAAATTTTTGCGGTCGATTTATACACCATCCACCATCTCTTTTTATGACGCTTCTGCAGTATTAATCCTGTGTTAATAAGACACAATGACGCAGTCACAATAATTTTCTGCCTCTCATCCATGATTCCAATTCAGGACCGACAGACTTTCGGCAAACCACGGACGAACCATTAGGACGAACCAAATCACGTTAAAAGTCTGACGAACCGCGCACCGTGTTGTCACTATTGGTTCGTTAAAACGCAAGCCATCCCGAACTGGCTTGTAGTTTCGTGGTTCGGCGAACCACGCGCCGTGTAACCGCGCCTTAACGGTTTCGTTTTCTTGGTTCGCTTTCTGGTAATATTTCGTTTTATTTGAAGGTCGTTGGTATAGGGGTGTCATCTATTATCGATTATTCGAGTTTCGACGTTTGGTTTCGATCTAACTTCAGAGCAGGTTTGGCGTTCTCGTCCTCTTTTGCATCGTGAACTTGATAGAGCGAAGACGCGCTTTGAGCTCCGAGTTGAGAAACGTGGTCTTTATTAAAAGAATCCTTATCGTAGAAGTTTCGTTTCTAAAATTGGTTGGATAAGATTCTTTATCGTCGTTAGACGGATTTGTAGACCCGTTTATTTATCGATTGTACCGATTTTCGGAGATATTTCCGGATTTATTTTCTCGGAGCGTCAAACTTCTTTAGGCCGTTTAAGATCGCCTTTTTTGTGTCCCTTGAGTCTAGAATTTGTCATTTGAACTAGACCGGGATTGGATCTACGTCGAAACCAATTTTCCACCTGATCCTCCTTGCGTCTTGACCTTGGAGCGACCTTAACCTTGCTGGCTCGAACTTTTGGTCTCAGCACGATAGATTTGGACACCTATACACTTTTCGCGGAAAGATGTCTCATGCGTCATTACTTGTCACCGTTTTCTCGACATATGTCAAATATTTTTTTCTTTATTTAATCATATATGTCAGATAGAGCCGAAAACCGAAAATAGTAGTCTAGGATAATATAATTAATTAATGACGCATGAGACATCTTTCCGCGAAAAGAGTATACCACGACCTCGAACATCTTCTCCAGGCCAGAAACTAATACAGATAAGCAAACCAAACCTTTATTTTTATTCTCCCCGGAAAGATTAAGACCTATATCTTAATTTAATTAATTTATCGAAATTTGAATTGTTGTCGTGTTTTATTTTTTTTATTGTGAACCATATTTAAAATTTTGTTTTGTTCCTGTCGATCGCATTTCTTTTAATAATTTGAATTCATAGAACACATTTTTTTTGTAACTTGATCGCAAGATTTTCTTTTTAATTTTATTTCGGAACCGGTTTAATATTTTTATTTTTAGTTTTCTAACTTCGACAGTAGCTACTCTCGGGTTATACGCGTGCGCGGTTGTTAATTTAGTTTTTTTTTAATTTTGGTGTGTATTACGGGCACCTTGTTCAATTTAGGGTTGTTGCTATTGGGATTTCCTTTATATTTTTCTTTTACTATTATTATTATTTTATGCAGACGGGAACCTTTCTTTATAAGTATTTGGCAACATATAATAAAACAGACTATTTACTTTATTTGTGTGTTTGACTGTTTTTTTGCTGATTTCGTACTTAATTGGTGTGTGGCGAGAGAACGTTTGGTAGGTAGGAAATTGAATTAAGGGCAGTTCCGCCACTAAGATGCAACCGTAGACACGTGTTTCGAACTTATTAGTTCTCATCAGTATGGTATAGCCAAGGAGCAAGATGGAAGCTCAATGGAGAAGACACAAAACAAAAACACAAAAAAGGGAACACAGTCAGAGGACTAGTCACCAATTTAGTGCTTCGGCTGCAAGATCCTCAATTTGAGGACAACAAACAGCTTCGCAACCGGAGGCAACAACATCACTCCCCGTGAAAACCCAAGCCCAGGAATATAAGGAATAAAAATAACAATAACGGCGGTAGGAGTAATAGGATAGGAAATTGAATTAAGGGCAGTTCCGCCACTAAGATGCAACCGTAGACACGTGTTTCGAACTTATTAGTTCTCATCAGTATGGTATAGCCAAGGAGCAAGATGGAAGCTCAATGGAGAAGACACAAAAAAAAAACACAAAAAAGGGAACACAGTCAGAGGACTAGTCACCAATTTAGTGCTTCGGCTGCAAGATCCTCAATTTGAGGACAACAAATAGTTTGGTAGGTACTTTGGTAAGTCCGTGGCACCCTTATTTTCTAAAATCGAACCTCACCGTCTCCACTATTTTAAAGCTAGCTGGAGCCCAAAACCTACTAAACCTCGCGGTGTTATTTTTGTGTTGGTTGATTTCGGCGTTAAAACCTAATAACGTTTACATAAGTCGGAAAAATACTAAAACCACTCAACGCCGAGCCGGATAGATGTGCATCTGAATACTAACCGGAAAACAAATTTTAAAAAGTACATTTCCGAGTGCGCGCCGCGTTTATTGCTCGAGCATATATTTTCCCGGGGGAAAATGAGCGGGACGGCGACGTCTAGTCCAGTATAAAGCCGTATATTTCCCGGGGAACTTATTCGGCAATAGTTGGTTAGTTTCGCGGTGACGTTTTACGCTTCATTAGTAAGTGGACGCTGCGGGTCCGGTGTTTAATTTACGACCTGGAAAGGTCGCGGGGCTCCCGTTTCGCACACCGTAAACAATAAATTAGCCCCCGCCAGGCCGCAATCCGTCGTGATACGCGAGCTTTTGATAGATAACGCAATATCGGCGGTCCGGCGGTAAACATTCTACGGCGGCGGCGGCGGCGGCGGCGGCGGTGGGGCGATTCCCGCCCCGGGCGTCCGCCGCATCCCTCTCTACTTTCCAATTTGCGTCCATCAATCGGGGACCAATCTCGGCGAGTGGATTACGGGGAAATGAAATTTACATAGGCGCGTGTCGGGGCCAGGAGTACCGGGGGTGGACTGCGCCCACCGACATCGAAGCCCGACGCCGCTGCTGCCGCCACTGCCGCCGGCAACACGTCGTCGAACGAATTTCGCACATGTGACAAATAGCGGGAAGTCGACAGGCCCTGCGCGGCTTACACGTGTCGATATTTCCTCCCCTAACGGCCATTCCAACGTTATCCGATCAAAAGACCACTAGAATTACACGTTATTATCACTTTATCTTGCTATTCGTTCATTTTCAAATTTTCAATATTACATACAATTTTAATCAAGTTTAATTTCTACTCTAAATAAATTAATACAAATAAATTAATATAAATTAATAAATCTACGATATCTAATACAGAAATGAAAAGTACGCCGAATGGTTTCTAAACGTATCGGGGTGATAGTTGATGTCAAGGGTTAATTTTGTATCAGCGAAGGGCGACGTCCGTGATTAATACATCAGCACATGTCCCGCAGATGCAGTGATATATGATTGGCCATCGACGTGTTGAATTCGGGGCGATCATGTCACGTAGAGCGCGCGGATCCTAATCTCGGCCCTGGCAATTGCCCCATTTCCCCGACAGCAATTACGGTCGCATTCATGGGGGGGCTTTGACACGGAGCCCGAGGCCTCCTCCCGATCCGAAAGTTTCGGAATTCGGCGTCGACGTCGCCGTCGCGAGGAGTGGCCCTTCATTAATTTCGAATTATTCATATATTCCGTCGGTTTATGAATTATTTATCCCGAGTTGATTATTCCCCGTTCCGAACAGTTAATAATTTTCAATCATAATACGGTACTTGGTCCGGGCGAGCCGGGTACGGCGCTCCGGGGGCCGTCGGGGGTATAATTAAAGAAAAATTATGGTAATGCCGCGCGCTCTCTTTTACGCGGAAAATGGAATCTTCATTATTATTGTGTTTTCCGGCTAGTTAGCTCGTACGTTCCCCGAGGCACCGCCTCGCTCGCAATCAATGAACTTCGCGCCGCCACCAGCGCGAACTTCCTTCCAACTATCGCCACAATGCTTTTGTAGCTAATAATTGCGCCCGGCTCGTTCCTCCTCTTCGGAAACTGCGAAATTCACTCCCCGAAAGACGACCGAGCGGTTCTAATGGCTTCGCTTATTTATCGCAACGGATGCGCCCTTTTTGCCACGCAGACCACAAACAAATTTTCCGCCTTTTCGGGTATTACCAAAAAAGTACGCAAACGCACAAACAGTCCTTTGAAGTATTTTTTATCCTCAAAAATAGCCTGATGTCGACGCTACCGCAAAACATCCATTTTTTTTCTGTAATTCTGGATTTTTCGAATGTTGGCAAACACGCCCTTTTATGCTCCGATCGATTTTTTTGTTTACTAATTAACCGGCGTATGACAATAATCAGCTTCGTTCATATAGACTCTTTCATCAATACTTCCGATTTGTTTCGATTAATATTCCTCATTTTTTATTTTATTCCTGTTCGAGATTAACTCTATATTAACTATATCGCGTAAAAGAAGAAAAGTGGCCGGAGCAAGAAGTAATATCTATTGAAATTACCCCCATCGCGACCGGCGAAGTGAAATACGGAAAAAATTCCCATTTCCTTTAATAGAGTGTATCACAAAGAGATATTTTTTAACGGTCCAACGACGGCGACTCGCTCCCTTGCATATTTCATCTTCGATTCCGGTTCACGCCAGAACGGGCAGAACTTTGAAGTTGGTTATAATTTACTCCGAAGGATGTCGCCGGTCTTGACGTCAGCGGGGGCGCCACCGACGTCTTCGCCGCCTCCTACGATCCCTTGTTACCGTCGGTTAATTTCACTAATAACATATCACGACGAAGTTATTAAATTCCTTTCGAAATTTTTCTATTATCTCTTTCTTTTTGTTAAAGGAGAGAAACGTCAAAATTATTTCATAATTCCCCGCATTAGAAGGAGTGTCCCGGCTCCATAACTCAAACAAACTGTCAACCTTCTAGTTTGCCGACCAATTACGCGACCGCCCTTATTTATCGAACTGTAGAGGGCTCGTGCTCCGCCACCGCCGCTCGCAACTTTCACGATGAATTGGATATTAACGAGCCAGAGAGGTTTTCGTGAAATTTTCATTCCGTTTGTCGGCTCCCAACGTTTAAATCTTTGATGACTCGATATACACCCGGGGTATATATGGAAAAAGCGGTAAATGGAGTAATACCCAAAGGAAAGGAGAAAAAGCTTTTATATTTTATTATTTATATTCGATAATGGAATTTTTTGTATTACAAGAGTACAATTGTAATCTTTGAAGATAATCACGGTTGTTATATATAATAATATTGTAACTACCAAAAGTCAAATTTTTAAAATCGCATCCCAAAAATTATAGTTGTCTTTGTAATTTTTTTTTAATTTTTTTGGGAAAAGTTGGAACATATTTGATCGATTTAAGACAAAATAATTTTAAGCTTCATTTCACGTAAATAAAAATTATTTTCTAATTTTTATAAATAAGTTACGATTTTTTAAATATCGGCTAGAAGTGAATTTGTGCATTAATTTTTCAGTGTAGAGGTTCGGAAAAATATTCGTTAGAAATTTTCTAGATCTCTCGGGGTGATGCTTTTCTAGAATCTTATTCAAAATTGAATAGAGAATTATTTGAAAGAAACCGTATGAAAATCAGATGATTAATAACTGAATTATAGAAGCTCAAAGTCAAAATTTCTAAAATCTTAAATCGAAAAAATCTAAGCGCAATTTTTCAGCGAATTAATTTGGTACAGAGATAAGTACCTTCCAAACGATTATAAACGTTAAAAATAATCAGAATTTACAATAAAATGAAAAAATTTTTTTTCAAAATTTTCGTTTAATTTTTCGATGTAGAGGTTCGGAAAAATATTCGTCAGGAATTTTCCGGGTATGATACGATAATGTCCTTCTAGAATAATAATAAGAATTAAACGGAGAATCGTTGAAAATTTACTGCATGAAAATCGAACGATCGACGGTCACGTTACACGAGCTCAAAGTCAAAATTTCAAAAATGGCCAAAATAACGAAAAAATCGAAAGGGGTTTATATGGAATTTTTCTCAAAAATTGAAAGTATTCCGATTTTGTTGAAACTCAGGTTTTTATATAATTTGACCATTAGGAAAATAATGGTGAAATTAATTTCCTCGTAAGTTCTTTAGTTTTTCTAAAAACTCGGTGAAAATTTGCGAATTTTCAATACTTCGATTTCATGACTAAATAATGGGATTTTTCGGCGAAAGGACGATTTTATGATATAGATAAGTGATTTTCTAAACGATTCTAAATCAAAATAACCGGAATTTATGATAAAACGAAAAAAAAAAATTTATAAAATTTTCGTCTAATTTTCAATATAGAGGTTCGGAAAATCGTTTGTCAATAATTTTCTGGAAAGAGTGCGACAACGCCTTTTTAGAATCTTATTCAAAATTAAATGGAGAATCGTTTAAAACAGACCGCAAGAAAATCGAACGATCAACAGTTGAGTTACGCGAGCTTAAAATCAAAATTTCTAAAATAGGTAAAAATCGAAAAAATCGAAAGGGGTTTATATGGAATTTTTCTCAAAAATTGAAAGTATTCCGATTTTGTTGAAACCCAGGTTTTTATATAATTTGACCATTAGGAAAATAATGGTGAAATTAATTTCCTCGTAAGTTCTTTAGTTTTTCTAAAAAAATCGATGAAAATTTGCGAATTTTCAATGCTTCGATTTCATAACTAAATAATGGGATTTTTCGGCGAAAGAACGATTTTATGATATAGATAAGTGATTTTTTAAACGATTTTAAATAAAAATAACTGGAATTTGTGATAAAACGAAAAAAAAAAATTTTTTATAAAATTTTCGTCTAATTTTCAATGTAGAGGTTCGGAAAATCGTTTGTCAATAATTTTCTGGAAAGAGTACGACAACGCCTTTTTAAAATCTTATTCTAAATTAAATGGAGAATTGTTTAAAACAGACCGCAAGAAAATCGAACGATCAATAGGTGAGTTACGCGAGCTCAAAGTCAAAATTTCTAAAATAGGTAAAAATTTTAATTATTAAGGTAATTTTTTTGGAATTTTTCTCAAAAATCGAAAATTCTAGATTTTGCTGAAACTTATGTTGTTATATAATTCAACAATGGGGAAAGCGATAGTGATATTCGTTTTTCTCTAAATCTTTTGGTTTTTTAGAAAAATTGGCTAGAATTGAATTTAATTTGCAACGCGCATTAATTTTACGATGCAGAGGTTCGGAGAATCATTCATTAAAATTTTTCTGGAAACCTTTTCAGAATTAGATTTAAAATTGAATGAGAAATTATTAGAAGCCATCCGTCTGAAAATCAATCAACTGTTGAGATACGTGATCTCAAAGTTAAAATTTTTAAAACGACTAAAAATTACAAAAAAAATGAAAAGAATTGGATTTCGCTGAAAGTGGGAAAATGAGGTGAACGATGATGAAATTTATTTCGGTGTCTTTTGGTCTTTTTACCTTTTTGCCTTTAAAGTAGATTCGAGCAAAAAACTCCCGATTATTAACTAGAAAAAAAGTTGTTTAGTATTATTATATTACAAAAATAAAATCGTAATCTTTATTTGAAGATAATCACGGTAAGATTGGCACCACCCCTAGGGATCGTTTATTTTCGTCGCGACCGCAACCAAATTTCGCACAGTTTAATTGCGGGGCCGGCAACAAGGGCGGCGGCGCAACAAACTTGATAATTAAACGCCGCCGCCCGCCCGGCCATCGCCCGCTCGCAGTTTTAGTTTTGTTTCCGGCCAATTATGGCGCCCGCTTCCGGCGCGATCGCCGTTTTAATTAAATCATTTCCCGAACGGGACGTCTGAAGTAATCCCGACGCCGCCGCCGCTGCCGCCACCAGCCGTCGACTCTGAATCGTACAGCGCGGAAGTGGAAACACGCTTCGCGGCCGCTTCCGGTCCATTCAATCGATCTTACAGAGGTTCTAAAATCTCAAAAACAGTGCGGAAATTCGTCATTCCGAACCTTTTACAAATCTAAAAAAAGAACTTTATTGCGTTTTTATTTAAGTAATAAATAATAGAAAGTATGGATTCGTCCGAACAAAAAAACGCGCACTCTCCAGAAGGGTTTAGACTAACGACTAACGATGACCGACCGATTCGAACTAACTTGTCTTTTTCGCCCAAGCGCTTATATAGCGTTGGGCGGCTTCTAGAAGGTTCTGGCGCCCTTTCGACGGCTATCGGCGGACGAGTCTGAAATGTCTCTTCTCGGAAATGTTTCGTCGTTACAACTTGAAAGAATTTTTTTTTTTTCTAGTTGAAAGTTAATTTTGGGATTAAAACCGAAGATGTTATCAAAACGAAGAGTATAAAACACGACGTTAGTCGGGGTTTAGTATCCCCCAAAGGCGATTGGTTCCTCTTTACAACTTTTTTCGAGCGTTTACCGTCTTTTTACGGGGCAATTCGACCACTTTGTATCGACGTCGGTCGGAAGGCGGGTTCGTTTACGGGCTCTCAAAGTAATTAGAGTCGTCAAAACGTCACTACGGTGAGTTATTCGGCGCTCGTCGTAGATAAGATTGCGCCGGGCAAACGGGCGAGTTAATTTGAATAAACACGCCTGCGCCCGTTTACCTAAATGCAAACAGGCATTAGCATACAGATTAAGATGTTGAGACGGTGGACGGCGCGCGATAATGGATATCGCGTTATGATAGCGGATCGATCCGAGGGTTTGTTTCGTCGGGATTCGGGCGGAAAATTGCGGCCGAAACTTAATATAGCGAGCCGTTCGCGGGCGGATCTTATTACGGGTTTTAGGAGGGCTATAGCGAAGGGTAAGTAAGGTTATGTCATTATCCTTTAGGGGCGCTCCTCTATATAATCGAGTGAGGCCGCGCAGAAATTGATTTCCGAGACGTTCTTGATTTTAAACTTTGGATCCGCGGGCCCTTTTGGCGAATTTCGTCCCGGTTCGCTTAACCAACAATGGACCTCCGAGTGCTTTCGAATTCGCTCGACTAAACAAATCCGGGCCTCGACGACGACGACTACGACTCTTCCGCGTAATCCACTAAAAACCTGAATTCCTTCCGTCTGTTCGTCCCTTTGTGCTCCGCGATATTCCGACTCTCTTCCGCCGGCCAACCCTCAAACTCAATATTTGCCGTTCCGCTTGCCCGTGACGCGTTGTCCTCCGGCCATCGTCATGACGATGTAATTGGTTTGCGCTGGACTCAGTTGTAAATTACCGGTCGAACTCGCCCTTCGGCCATCGATTTCCGTCCGCTAATTGGCACAGTTCGAAATAGAATTGTCACTCCTTCTAACCACCACACCTAGCTATTTCACTTTTTCTTTAACCTTCGCCAATTACTCGACAAAGAAAAAAAGATCATTTTTTAAAACTATCGCAAAAAAAAGTAATCGCAAAAAAATAATCGCAAAAAAATAATCGCAAAAAAATAATCGCAAAAAAAAATCGCAAAAAAAATAATCGCAAAAAAAATAATCGCAAAGAACGAACGAATCGGGGTGTGATGTAGCGACGAAATCATCTCCATTTAGAAAAGAGCGACGATTAAGCGGGTCAAAAGGAGTGCGTCACAAAAGCCGGTCGGGAGCTCTTGTAAAAAAAGCCTCGCCGTCGGTAGCGACAACAAGCCCGGTCCTTCGCAACCGGTAATGACGAAAGCTTCGTGCCTAAGGGCAATTTTTCACGCGCGGGCCGCAGGGCTGAACGCGATATGGGCCTTTGTCTCGCAGTCAACAGGTGATAGGGCAGGCTAAAGCCAAAGCTCCGGGGAGCGCTTTAGCAGCGGGCCTCGCTAATGCATAAGTGATGACACTGTAAAATACTCATGAGCTCGGTCCCGACGTCGACGGCCCTTTCCAGTTGAACCCTACCTCTCTTAAATCACTAAATGAACAATAAACCTACATAATTTTCAAACGTTTAAAACGTTTCTACGCGACAAATTAATGTCCTTCCATTTTCACTTCTTACTAAATAATTAATCTACCGTCTCATCTATTGATAAATAGATGAGACGGAGAATAAGAGACCAAGAATAATAAAAACTAGAATGTTTTAAGTTTCATTTAGAGAAAAAATCAAATCAAAATATTTAAAAATCGATTTTTCATGAATTTTTAAAGTTGATTTTCTTAAATTCGGTTAAAAAATGTCAAAAAATTTTTACCAACTTTGAAAATTATTTTAAATTTTTTGACAACATTTAGAATAAAATGATTTTTCTTAATTAAAATTAGAATGTTTTAAGTTTCATTTAGAAAAAAAATCAAATCAAAATATTAAAAAATCGATTTTTCATGAATTTTTAAAGTTGATTTTCTTAAATTCGGTTAAAAAATGTCAAAAAATTTTTACCAACTTTGAAAATTTTTTTAAATTTTTTGACAACATTTAGAATAAAACGGTCTTTTTTAATTAAAATTAGAATGTTTTAAGTTTCATTTAGAAAAAAAATCAAATCAAAATATTTAAAAATCGATTTTTCATGAATTTTTAAAGTTGATTTTCTTAAATTACGTTAAAAAATGTCAAAAAATTTTTACCAACTTTGAAAATTTTTTTTAATTTTTTGACAACATTTAGAATAAAATCGTCTTTTTTAATTAAAATTAGAATGTTTTAAGTTTCATTTAGAAAAAAAATCAAATCAAAATATTTAAAAATCGATTTTTCATGAATTTTTAAAGTTGATCGATTTTCTTAAATTAGGTTAAAAAATATCAAAAAATTTTTACCAACTTTGAAAATTTTTTTAAATTTTTTGACAACATTTGGAATAAAATGGTCTTTTTTAATTAAAATTAGAATGTTTTAAGTTTCATTTAGAAAAAAAATCAAATCAAAATATTTAAAAATCGATTTTTCATGAATTTTTAAAGTTGATTTTCTTAAATTACGTTAAAAAATGTCAAAAAATTTTTACCAACTTTGAAAATTTTTTTAAATTTTTTGACAACATTTAGAATAAAATGGTCTTTTTTAATGAAAATTAGAATGTTTTAAGTTTCATTTAGAAAAAAAATCAAATCAAAATATTTAAAAATCGATTTTTCATGAATTTTTAAAGTTGATTTTCTTAAATTACGTTAAAAAATGTCAAAAATTTTTTACCAACTTTGAAAATTTTTTTAAATTTTTTGACAACATTTAGAATAAAATGGTCTTTTTTAATGAAAATTAGAATGTTTTAAGTTTCATTTAGAGAAAAAATCAAATCAAAATATTTAAAAATCGATTTTTCATGAATTTTTAAAGTTGATTTTCTTAAATTACGTTAAAAAAATGTCAAAAAATTTTTACCAACTTTGAAAATTTTTTTAAATTTTTTGACAACATTTAGAATAAAATAGTCTTTTTTAATGAAAATTAGAATGTTTTAAGTTTCATTTAGAGAAAAAATCAAATCAAAATATTTAAAAATCGATTTTTCATGAATTTTTAAAGTTGATTTTCTTAAATTACGTTAAAAAATGTCAAAAATTTTTTACCAACTTTGAAAATTTTTTTAAATTTTTTGATAAAATTTAGAATAAAACGGTCTTTTTTAATTAAAATTAAAATGTTTTAAGTTTCATTTAGAAAAAAAATCAAATCAAAATATTTAAAAATCGATTTTTAATGAATTTTTAAAGTTTTAAGATTTTCTTAAATTAGATTAAAAAATGTCAAAGAATTTTTACCAACTTTGAAATTTTTTTTAAATTCTTTGATAAAATTTAGAATAAAACGGTCTGTTTTAATTAAAATTAGAATATTTTAAGTTTCATTTAGAAAAAAAATCAACTCAAAATATTTAAAAATCGATTTTTCATGAATTTTTAAAGTTGATTTTCTTAAATTACGTTAAAAAAATGTCAAAAAATTTTTACCAACTTTGAAAATTTTTTTAAATTTTTTTGATAAAATTTAGAATAAAACGGTATTTTTTAATGAAAATTAGAATGTTTTAAGTTTCATTTAGAAAAAAAATCAAATCAAAATATTTAAAAATCGATTTTTCATGAATTTTTAAAGTTGATTTTCTTAAATTACGTTAAAAAATGTCAAAAAAATTTTTACCAACTTTGAAAATTTTTTTAAATTTTTTGACAACATTTAGAATAAAACGGTCTTTTTTAATTAAAATTAGAATGTTTTAAGTTTCATTTAGAAAGAAAATCAAATCAAAATTAAAAAGAATAAAGTCTCTACGATTTTTTAAAATTGGTCAAAATTTTCATCATCATTAAATTTAAAGATTTTAGCAATAGCATCTAAAATTTAAAGATTTTAGATGAAATTTTACAATTTTAATCTAAATAATTTATAAAAAATCTTGCTTCAAATTTAAAATTTAATTCATTGGTGTTAGTCTTTATTACTCAAATAGAAATTTTTATGAAATTACAAGACCGACGGTTTAACATCCCCCAAAGAGTCTTAAATAAGAATCTAGGTAGATATCTACTAAGAATAATAATTTATTAAAGTGTCTGGTAAAATGAGCGCATCTATCAAGTCCGGTTTAGACGATTTATAATACGCGAAGAGGCGGCGCGGCGTCTTAAGGAAATAACTTTCCCCGTTCCGCAATTGGCATACCTGGAAGTTCGTCGAGAAGTGCCCTATTTTAACTTCGACTCCAATTAGGTGTTGGGCGAATGTTTTATAGCGACTATAAAGTAATTCCGCCCCTCGCACGCCTCCCCGCCGACGGCGGAGTAATTTATCTCGCTTGATTAGTTTTTCTTGGATTAATTGCCCCAATTGTTTTTCGGGGAGCGCCGAAATTGCTTCCGAAAATTCCTGCAACGTCGGAGCGCGTCTTGAAAAAAGTTCAATTAAGAAGGTGGAATAATTTCAAAATAATCTAAAAAATTTTAAGTAATGATAAAATATAGAGTCAAGATTCGTCTTGATTTTATCTATAAAGTCGTTTAGATGGATTTCATAGAATGGATTTGAGATGTCAACGTTGTGATTCTCATCATTGTGATTGACATCATTGTGATTGTCATCGTGATAAATGATTTGGCTTCGGCAACATAATGAAACGGGTGAAAAGTGCGCCGTCATCGAAGGGCGGTTTTTGGCGGAGGCGCCGGGGTCCGATTGTGTTGAAACCTTATTGGCCGGCTTATAAATCAGCCTCGGGGAAATAGTTTTTCATGGAGGCGCAACAGGCATTATAAGTAACCGGAGGCGGCGGAGGCTACGCAACTGGTGGTCGCCGACGTGGCCCAAAAGGGAAAATATTACACATGCAACAAGCGTAATTGGCAGTTGTCCAGTTTCGATCATTGTCTTTTACAAATTTCATAAAAGTTTTGGTAAAAACCTAATTTCGTATCTAAAAAAGGTAATTGTAAAGCTTTAAACTCATAAATTTTCCCGACCACTTGTTTGCTCGGTTTCCCTTTGTCACCGAGTCGTTTCCCTTATTTGCGATTTCTTTTCCAAGTTATCTTTTCACCCGTAGAGGGAATTTAATTAATGAACCTCGGAAAGAAATAAGCTGAAAATCCCACAAAAGATACCAAAGACATTAATTCACCACGTTACGTCCGTATCTTTTATTCATTTAATCCCGCATCGAGGTTGAGAAAGATTATAGCTCGGACGCCTTAAAAATACCTCGTCATTTTTAATGTTATAATTTCCAATATACAACGAAATAGTTTTATCGCATTCGATTCCGACGAACGAACGAACTCGCGTACTACCGATTTTTTAATTAAAAATGTCTGTTTATTGTTTCGAAAATCACCGTGGGATAGGCGCCAGTAGGCATACAACTACCGCCCCGATTTAAAGCAAACAGGACGTCGTGCCGCGCCGGAATTTATTGTGTTTCGGTTAGAATTTATGCGACGCACCGTTGCGGACGTGACGTTTCCAACTATCCTCCCCTCACGCCCTTCCTAATAAAAATTAATGACCCTCAAAACCCCAACAACGTGTTCGGATAAACCTGCCACTAACTCAAATCCCTAATTCAAAAAAATTATTTTTTAAAACGAGAAAATAAGTCTCGAGTCTTGACCCGAGTAAATATTTAACGTTAAGGTCTTGTATAAGCGGCCTAACTGCACCGTTTAGAAGGATAAAAAGGCGTATCGGCGTCGAACGGTGCCCCGTAAATAACTTATGAATTTATGGGCGAATTATGGGCGCGAGGGGGCGGCGTGACGTATCGCGGCGAAGCGCCTTATCGCGTTCCTGGCGGATGAAATTTTTATTATTTTCGATGGCGCCCCGCTCGACACTTAACGATCCGAGTAAAGTGCACGTGAACGTCGCCCGACCCCCCTCAAATATTAAAAACCACCTCCCGTCAAGAACCGAATTTACACCAAACTTCCACACCAAACGTACTCGCAGTTATTCAAACGAGACATATTAAAATGCTTCTTCCTCTTGACATTTTATAATATTCATAGCTAAATTTGAATACTCGACAAATATTTGTAATGTAACGAATGCTATAAGACGATCCTAAAGTACACTATGGAAAGAAAAAAATTTCCCGTAACTTTACCGAGTAGGCCCGACTAAAATACAATAGAAGGGAAGACCGGAGTATCAACCGGTCTTCACTAACGCAAAGATCTTCAGGCAAAAACGTTATTGGGAACAGGCTACACCTCACTACTTTAAGTTTTTCGGTCAGAATAATAACTTGGTAGCAGTGAAAGCAATGTGATGCCACATCCAATGTGTATCAAATTTGATTAAAACTATAACCAATATTTGTGGTTGGAGAGTTAACATTAAATTGCTGTAAGACCCGAAAAAAGGCCAAAAGTCTGACCGAAAAAGTTAAAGTAGCGAGGTGCTGCCTGTTCACGATAATGTTTTTGCCTGAAGATCTTTGCGTTAGTGAAAACCCGTGCGTTAGTTGATACTCCGGTCTTCCCTTCTACTGTATTCTAGTCGGGCGTACTCTCATCCTTCTCTCCATGGTGTGACTTAGGATCGGCTTATAGTACATCATATAAAATTGTTCTAAATGATGTAAAATCGTAACTCTGGTGTTCCCTTCTACTGTATTTTAGTCGGGCGTACTCTCATCCTTCTCTCCATGGTGTGACTTAGGATCGGCTTATGGTACATCATATAAAATTGTTCTAAATGATGTAAAATCGTAACTCCGGTCTTCCCTTCTACTGTATTCTAGTCGGGCGTACTCTCATCCTTCTCTCCATGGTGTGACTTAGGATCGGCTTATAGTACATCATATAAAATTGTTCTAAATGATGTAAAATCGTAACTCCGGTCTTCCCTTCTACTGTATTCTAGTCGGGCGTACTCTCATCCTTCTCTCCATGATGTGACTTAGGATCGGCTTATAGTACATCATATAAAATTGTTCTAAATGATGTAAAATCCTAACTCCGGTCTTCCCTTCTACTGTATTCTAGTCGGGCGTACTTTCATCCTTCTCTCCATGATGTGACTTAGGATCGGCTTATAGTACATCATATAAAATTGTTCTAAATTATGTAAAATCCTAACTCCGGTCTTCCCTTCTACTGTATTCTAGTCGGGCGTACTCTCATCCTTCTCTCCATGATGTGACTTAGGATCGGCTTATAGTACATCATATAGAATTGTTCTGAATGATGTAAAATCGTAACTCCGGTCTTCCCTTCTACTGTATTCTAGTCGGGCGTACTCTCATCCTTCTCTCCATGATGTGACTTAGGATCGGCTTATAGTACATCATATAAAATTGTTCTAAATGATGTAAAATCCTAACTCCGGTCTTCCCTTCTACTGTATTCTAGTCGGGCGTACTCTCATCCTTCTCTCCATGATGTGACTTAGGACCGGCTTATAGTACATCATATAAAATTGTTCTAAATGATGTAAAATCGTAACTTTTAAAAATCGTCTAATTTTTCGAAACTTTAGAATCCTTCCAAATTGTAATCTCTCTATTCCTTTAATACATTTCCAAGGGTATAAATTCACGTTTGAATCTGTGGGTGTATCAGTACCATAGAATGAAAAGCCACGGAAAAAGGAGTATGTACTCAAATCGTTCGTTCCTCTCGAAATCCAATTCGATACACAAATTACTTCCTTGAAAAATAACACGCGGGGGCTCTTTCCCCCGCGGGAAGGCGGATATCGCGGGCAAAGCGAATCGCTCGTCGACCGTCGGCCTCGTCGGTAGCGGTATTAAAAGTAAACAGGGGGAAAGAGAGCGAAAACCGAAAAATTCGACCGACAGACGCTTTGATCACTCGTTTGAATACGTCGGGAACGCATTAAGAAAGCGGGCAGCGCCGTCAGACGCGAATTTTCTACCACAATAAATACAAAGCCTCATAATTCCGCCTCGAGGGATTCGCCGCCATTGACTCCCTTGGTTATTCGCGAACGTACCTCATTAAAAAAAAAATTATTTAGTTTTTCTACAAATTGCGACTCAAAAAAAAAAAAAATTAAAAGTTTGACTTTGACGTTTATAGTAGATTTTTATCGCAATGAAATAAATAATCCCCGCACTCGTTGGCGATAAATCCGAGCGATTTTACGGGTGTGGGGCACGTGCCAAACGAAATCCCGGTTCATAAAAGTTGCACGCTGCCGGTCGCCGTGCATTACGAACCGGGATATTTTTATGTCAGGTGACGCCCCGCATTATATCCGAGGGGACGCGAAAGGGGGGCTCCGGGTACACATGTCGCCGTTGCATATATGCTCGTGACAGCTGTCGGGGGGCCGCGGCGCCACCAACAACCGCCATTATCGGGATAGACCGCCTTATTTCGGGTCTCGATTATTATTCAATTTTCCTCGCGTCACTCCGAAAAGGACAATTTCGGATCAATTTATCACCGCCATCAGTTCGCGACCATTCGATAAAATAAACCGAGTAAATAAATAAAGCATTCATTTAAATATAGATTGAGTATTTACTGTGTCGACTGTCGGTAATGAAATTTCCCGAAATTCGTCGATTCGAGTTTTTTTTTGTGTGTTGGGATGTGTCAGGTTTAGTTTATTTTTGTTTGGATACTTTAATACAATTTTCATGATGTATTTGATAAGGTCAAGGTAAAATAAAAATTACATTTTAATATAAATGGTTATATGTCACGCTTAAATAATCAGTGGTTGGTTTGTTTTCCAAAAACCACCCCTAATTGAGTCACTACGAATCAGCTTCCACTATCCCAGATGGTTATCGCAAATAAAAAAAAATCACAAAATTTACGAACCACTTACTTGCAAATCGCTGATTGGTATGACTTTCATTAAAATCAGTAAAGACTTAGAAGGAGACCTCACGACTTTGGATTCGCGATTTCAGCTAGCGAATCAAGGCCAGGTGGTATACGTCAGTGGTTAACCACTTCCTCCGAATCTGCCCCTGGTTCTTTTTTAATTAATTTAAAAACTGAAATAACCCCAAAATGGCATATTTCAACTTTGACTCCATCTAACTCAAAAACTAAGCGAGTTAGAAAAAAATGTTTCAAATAAAAGTTATTCCGTTCTTAACCGCAAACAACATTTATTTGAAATATTTTTTGCTATTCACAACATTAATGGAGGTATAACCTAAAAATTGGAATAACCCCAAAATGGTATTTTTCATCTTGACTTCATCTGACTCAAAAACTAAGCGAGTTAGGAAGAAATATTTTATATAAAAGTTATTTCATTCTTAACTGTTAACAACTTTTATTTGAAACATTTCTTCTTATTCTCGATATTAACGGAGGTATAATCCAAAAATTGAAACAACTTCAAAATAGCATATTTCAACTTTGACTCCATCTAAGTTAAAAAATTAGCGAGCTAAGAAAAAATGTTTCAAATAAAAGTTATTTTGTTTTTAATTGTTAACAACTTTGTTTAAAACATTTTTTCCTATTCTCGATATTAACGGAGGTATAATCTAAAAATTGAAACAACTTCAAAATAGCATATTTCAACTTTGACTCCATCTAAGTTAAAAACTAAGCGATTTAAGAAAAAATGTTTCAAATAAAAGTTATTCTGTTTTTAATTGTTAACAACTTTTATTTGAAACATTTTCTCCTATTTTTGATATTTTCGATAAATTAGCCGAATTTTTGCGTCGATTTATAATGATTCAGAAACAACTTAGAAATCTTTCTGAAGAAGGTTGCAAAATGGTATTCGAAATCAAATGCTTTTTTAAAAATCTATTTCTTCCTATTTTCGATATTAACGGAGTCATAATCTAAAAATTGAAACAACTTCAAAATACCATATTTCAACTTTGATTCCATCTAAGTTAAAAACTAAGCGAGTTAAGAAAAAATGTTTCAAATAAAAGTTATTCTGTTTTTAATTGTTAACAACTTTTATTTGAAACATTTTTTGTTATTCTCGATATTAACGGAGGTATAATCCAAAAATTGAAACAACTTCGAAATAGCATATTTCAACTTTGACTCCATCTAAGTTAAAAACTAAACGAGTTAAGAAAAAATGTTTCAAATAAAAGTTATTCTGTTTTTAATTGTTAACAACTTTTATTTGAAACATTTTTTCTTATTCTCAATATTAACGGAGGTATAATCTAAAAATTGAAACAACTTCAAAATAGCATATTTCAACTTTGACTCCATCTAAGTTAAAAACTAAGCGAGTTAAGAAAAAATGTTTCAAATAAAAGTTATTCTGTTTTTAATTGTTAACAACTTTTATTTGAAATATTTTTTCTTATTCTCGATATTAACGGAGGTATAATCCAAAAATTGAAACAACTTCAAAATAGCATATTTCAACTTTGACTCCATCTAAGTTAAAAACTAAGCGAGTTAAGAAAAAATGTTTCAAATAAAAGTTATTCTGCTTTTAATTGTTAACAACTTTTATTTGAAACATTTTTTCTTATTCTCGATATTAACGGAGGTATAATCCAAAAATTGAAACAACTTCGAAATAGCATATTTCTACTTTGACTCCATCTAAGTTAAAAACTAAGCGAGTAAGGAAAAAATGTTTCAAATAAAAGTTATTTCACTCTTAACTGTTAACAACTTTTATTTGAAATATTTTTTCTTATTCTCGATATTAACGGAGGTATAATCCAAAAATTGAAACAACTTCAAAATAGCATATTTCAACTTTGACTCCATCTAAGTAAAAAACTAAGCGAGTTAAGAAAAAATGTTTCAAATAAAAGTTATTCCGCTTTTAATTGTTAACAACTTTTATTTGAAACATTTTTTATTGTTCTCGATATTAACGGAGGTATAATCCAAAAATTGAAACAACTTCAAAATAACATATTTCAACTTTGACTCCATCTAAGTTAAAAACTAAGCGAGTTAAGAAAAAATGTTTCAAATAAAAGTTATTCTGTTTTTAATTGCTAACAACTTTTATTTGAAACATTTTTTCTTATTCTCGATATTAATGGAGGTATAATCCAAAAATTGAAACAACTTCAAAATAGCATATTTCAACTTTGACTCCATCTAAGTTAAAAACTAAGCGAGTTAAGAAAAAATGTTTCAAATAAAAGTTATTCTGTTTTTAATTGTTAACAACTTTTATTTGAAACATTTTTTCTTGTTCTCGATATTAACGGAAGTATAATCCAAAAATTGAAACAACATCAAAATAGCATATTTCAACTTTGACTCCATCTAAGTTAAAAACTAAGCGAGTTAAGAAAAAATGTTTCAAATAAAAGTTATTCTGTTTTAATTGTTAACAACTTTTATTTGAAACATTTTTTCTTATTCTCGATATTAACGGAGGTATAATCCAAAAATTGAAACAACTTCAGAATAGCATATTTCAACTTTGATTCCATCTAAGTTAAAAACTAAACGAGTTAAGAAAAAATGTTTCAAATAAAAGTTATTCTGTTTTTAATTGTTAACAACTTTTATTTGAAACATTTTTTCTTATTCTCGATATTAACGGAAGTATAATCCAAAAATTGAAACAACATCAAAATAGCATATTTCAACTTTGATTCCATCTAAGTTAAAAACTAAACGAGTTAAGAAAAAATGTTTCAAATAAAAGTTATTCTGTTTTTAATTGTTAACAACTTTTATTTGAAACATTTTTTCTTATTCTCGATATTAACGGAGGTATAATCCAAAAATTGAAACAACTTCAAAATAGCATGTTTCAATTTTGATTCCATCTAAGTTAAAAACTAAGCGAGTTAGGAAAAAATGTTTCAAATAAAAGTTATACTGTTTTTAATTGTTAACAACTTTTATTTGAAATATTTTTTCTTATTCTCGATATTAACGGAGGTATAATCCAAAAATTGAAACAACTTCAAAATACCATATTTCAACTTTGACTCCATCTAAGTTAAAAACTAAGCGAGTTAAGAAAAAATGTTTCAAATAAAAGTTATTCCGTTTTTAATTGTTAACAACTTTTATTTGAAATATTTTTTCTTATTCTCGATATTAACGGAGGTATAATCCAAAAATTGAAACAACTTCAAAATACCATATTTCAACTTTGACTCCATCTAAGTTAAAAACTAAGCGAGTTAAGAAAAAATGTTTCAAATAAAAGTTATTCCGTTTTTAATTGTTAACAACTTTTATTTGAAACATTTTTTTCTATTTTTGATATTTTCGATAAATTAGCCGAATTTTTACGTCGATTTATAACGATTCAGAAACAACTTAGAAATCTTTCTGAAGGTTGCAAAATGGTATTCGAAATTAAATGCTTTTTTAAAAAATACTAAACTCAAATGTTCCTAAATGGAAGCCGATTCGTTGTGAGTCAGCAAGAGGCAGGATCGGGAGGTGGGCAACCATTGACGTATAAGTGGAGTGGCCTTGAATCGCGATTTACATTAAATCAACGATTAAAATCAACGATTCCAAAGTTAGACCTTGTTAGTATCCGTCATAATATAATCCTCATAGTTTTTATTTTTTACCGTTCGCGCAATTTCACCTAAAAGCCAGTTTGCGCGTTTCAGTTCGAATTTATTCAACCTGTAAAATGGTTTTATGATAATTTCGGTCCGGATTCGGTTCCGTTTATATGGGGCGGGTATTTACGAGTTTCGCCGGAGTGAGCGCACCTGCCGCCAGCAGAGGAAGTGCTTTGATTGGGACAACACTATCGTCGGGCTGAAACTTTTATTGGACTTTCGTAAAACATGATATCCGAGAAATCGCTTCGCGTTAAAACCGTTCGGTGACGGGGCGGTAATAAACTACCTACGCGGCCGACGACAATAAATACAAAAATAGAACAATGTAGCGGAGAATCGGGGGAGTAACCGGCGGAAACGAGAGTATATGGTGGTTACGCGAGCTTTCCTCGACCAATGGATTAGAAAATATTGCCCTCCGGGAGCCGGAGTTATTGAATTATACAATGTGTGCTTAAGAACGGATACTTAGGAATTACGATGTAACGCGGTGACCTCCCCGCCTTATTGCCTTCCTGTTGTTCTTCGTTCGGGTAATTTAGAGGCGGAAGTAAACGCGGAAGCGGATGTACGGAGCGGGATGCGAACTGATGCGAATGCATTACAAGATGTATCGCGCCCGTTGCTCTCTTCCCGGACCGGGACTCGCTTTGATGTGCAAATATTTGAGGATAATTTGCGAAAGAAATTGCCGCCGCGTTGCGACGCCGCTCCCCGAAATCAAATATTAATGGCTATCGTCCTTGTAAGTGGAACGTGCATTACATATACGTCGGAAGTATAAAAAAAAAATAAAAAATCTTTTCCGTTGGAAATTGGAAATGAAACTGGAAATTGCATTTAAAAAAAAAAAATACCTCTTCTTAAAAATTTCAAACCCGTTCGCATTTTTTGATTAGGGCAACTGTCATCCGAAGTTTTCTCGAGAGGCAGTACATTTTTCTAGTCGGCACGTTTTGCCCCTCTCAAGATGGATGACCTCAGTTAACCCCCGCGACCGGATTACTTTCTACGGGTGCGGGAAGAGTTGAAATTGTTCGATGCCATGATGGATGGCGCCTGGGAATTACTAAAACTTTACGGCGAGGGAAATCTTCCCTCCGATACACACCGGCAACGGATCAAACAAAAGGTGGCATAGTTTAGTCCCCGAAGAAGATCGCAAAGCCAAAGGAAGTTCCCTTAATAAAATTGCTTTTTTCCAAAGAGATTCTAATCCCGTTTCGGCCGACTGCCTCCCTTTCAAGAATCCCCATCTACGTAATTACGCGATTTTTGCGATAGAATCTCCCTCCTTATAAACACTTCATCAAAAGTAAACCGCCCCACATAACAACACCCCTTTTTTCCTCCCTTTTTTCCTCCCTTTTTTCCTCCCTTTTTTCCTCCCTTTTTTCCTCCCTTCTTTCCTCTCTTCTTTCCTCCTTTCTTTCCTAACTCTTCTTTCCTCCCTTCTTATTCCACCTCCTTCTGTCTCTTCGACGCAACTAATGAAATTGCGACGTAAGCGATCATCCGGAACCGTGAGACTGTTGTCTGCGATTCTTCCGATCTCACACCCTCATCCCCCTTCCCTCAAAACGACCCGATTTGCCGACTCATCTTTCCTCTTCCTTCCTTCCCACTTACCGAGATCGACAAACAATTCCCGGATTTCCCTACGGATTGGTCTTACGTCGACTGATCACCAATCGCTTTGCTCTTTTTTATTCTTTCTTTTAGGGACAAATCCAGATCTTATTTGATGAATTACCTTTTTCAAACACACTTTATTTTTACCGATTAAAGTAACAAGATTTTTAAAGTTACTTTTTAATAATTCATCCGATCGAAACGTTTATTTTCGATTTTTATTGAATTTATTTTTGATTTTTATTGAATTTATTTTTGATTTTTATTGAATTTATTTTCAATTTTTATTGAATTTATTTTCAATTTTTATTGAATTTATTTCCAATTTTATTTAATTTTTTTTTTTCAAGATGAAAATAATTTGTTGTTAAAAAAACATATTTTTTTATTGGGAAATTTAGTGAAGGTCATGACACTTTATATGATGGCACAAACACCATATATGATGGCATAAACACCATATATGATGGCATAAACACCATATATGATGGCATAAACACCACATATGATGGCATCGTGAACGTTCGCGTACACGTCGAGCATAAACAAAGACGAACGGTTCCGCTCCGGAGGAAAACGCAGCAGACGACGAGCATTTCCGTTTGGCAAACAAACACGTGTTTGCTCAGCCCCTCGAATAAGTTCGAAAGACGTCTAAAATGGGCGAATCTACATTCGGAACGTCACGCGTGTTTGTTATCGCCCGCTCAATTCCCTCGCGTGGCCCGCGGGCACGTATCCAGTTATTGTCTCTCGTTCTTTATTCTTAAAAGCCTGAATACTCCCTCTTTTCCTTAATAATAGTTGTTTTCTTCTTAATTAAACACTATATACGAAAAGTTTTGTTACTTTTATTTTATTTTAACTACGCTATTTGATTATTAGCTTATTAACTTACAAATTGTTGATAATCGTAAATCGCTAAAGAAATCTAACCTAACTTTCAAAAACTCATATATTCTAAATCTTGTTAATTTTTAAAAATTCATATTTAAAAAACTAATTGTTAGTAAAATTTGGAATTTTGCCAGGATTTAGATTGAATCTTAATCTTTATTTTTCCCAAAGAAGATTTTCCTACTGTTTTTAGTTTTTTCTCCAAAGGAGAAATTCTAACCTAACATTCAAAAATTCATATCTAAAAAACTAATTGTTCTTAAAATTTGAAATTTTATTAGGATTTAGATTGAAACTTTATCTTTATATTTACCAAAAATGAACTTTCTATGATTTTTAATTTTTTCGTCAGAGACGAAAATCTAACCTAACTTTCAAAAATTCATATCTAAAAAACTAATTGTTCTTAAAATTTGAAATTTGATTAGGATTTAGATTGAAACTTTATCTTTATATTTACCAAAAATGAACTTTCTATGACTTTTAATTTTTTCGTCAGAGACGAAAATCTAACCTAACTTTCAAAAATTCATACCTTCTAAATCTTGTTAATTTTTAAAAATTCATATTTAAAAAACTAATTGTTAGTAAAATTTGGAATTTTGCCAGGATTTAGATTGAATCTTAATCTTTATTTTTCCCAAAGATGATTTTTCTACTATTTTTAGTTTTTTCTCCAAAGGAGAAATTCTAACCTAACTTTCAAAAATTCATATCAAAAAAACTAATCGTTCTTAAAATTTGAAATTTTATTAGGATTTAGATTGAAACGTTATCTTTATATTTACCAAAAATGAACTTTCTATGACTTTTAATTTTTTCGTCAGAGACGAAAATCTAACCTAACTTTCAAAAATTCATACCTTCTAAATCTTGTTCATTTTTAAAAATTCATATTTAAAAAACTAATTGTTAGTAAAATCTAGAATTTTGCCAGGATTTAGATTGAATCTTAATCTTTATTTTCCCCAAAGAAGATTTTCCTACTGTTTTTAGTTTTTTCTCCAAAGGAGAAATTCTAACCTAATTTTCAAAAATTCATATCAAAAAAACTAATCGTTCTTAAAATTTGAAATTTTATTAGGATTTAGATTGAAACTTTATCTTTATATTTACCAAAAATGAACTTTCTACGACTTTTAATTTTTTCGTCAGAGACGAAAATCTAACCTAACTTTCAAAAATTCATACCTTCTAAATCTTGTTCATTTTTAAAAATTCATATTTAAAAAACTAATTGTTATTGAAACTTGGAATTTTATCAGGATTTAGATTGAATCTTAATCTTTATTTTTCCCAAAGATGATTTTTCTACTATTCTTAGTTTTTTCTCCAGAGCAGAAATTCTAACCTAACTTTCAAAAATTCATATCTAAAAAACTAATTGTTTTTAATACTTGAAATTTTATTATGATTTAGATTCAATTTTAATCTTTATTTTTGCCACAAATGAACTTTCAACGACTTTTAGTTTTTTCTATAGAACCGAAATTATAACCTTACTTTATTAACATGTCTATTAAAATTTTTTTAATTTTTAAAAATTCATATCTAAAAAACTAATTGTTGTTGAGACTTAAAATTTTAAGAACATTTAAACCAACAACTAATCTTTATTTTTACCAAAGATGAATTTTCTAATAACTTTTAGTTTTTTCCACAAGCGAAAAATTCTAACCTAACTTAATTTACATGTCGATTAAATCTTGTCAATTTTTTAAAAATTCGTATTAAAAAAACTAATTGTTGTTGAGACTTTAAAATTTATGAGGATTTAGATTGAGATTTAATCTTTTTTTTTACCAAAGATGATTTTTCTACGATTTTTAGTTTTTCTCTCAGAAGAGAAAATGTAACACAATGTCGATTAATACTTGTCAATTTTAAAAATTCATATCTAAAAAACTAATTATTGTTGAGACTTGAAATTTGATCAAGATTTAGACTAATACTTAACCTTTATTTTTACCAAAAAGAAATTCTCTACGACTTTTAGTTTTTCTCTCAGAAGAGAAACTCTAACCTAACTTTTTTACATGTTTGTCAAAAATTTGTTAATTTTTAAAAATTCATATCTTAAAAACTAATTTTTATTGAGACTTAAAATTTGATCAAGATTTAGATTAATAGTTAATCTTTATTTTTACCAAAAAGAAATTTTCTACGACTTTTAGTTTTTCCCTCAGAAGAGAAACTCTAACCTAACTTTTTTACATGTTTGTCAAAAATTTGTTAATTTTTAAAAATTCATATCTTAAAAACTAATTATTATTGAGACTTAAAATTTGATCAAGATTTAGATTAATAGTTAATCTTTATTTTTACCAAAAAGAAATTTTCTACGACTTTTAGTTTTTCCCTTAGAAGAGAAACTCTAACCTAACTTTTTTACATGTTTGTCAAAAATTTGTTAATTTTTAAAAATTCATATCTTAAAAACTAATTATTATTGAGACTTAAAATTTGATCAAGATTTAGATTAATAGTTAATCTTTATTTTTACCAAAAAGAAATTTTCTACGACTTTTAGTTTTTCTTTCAGAAGAGAAACTTTAACCTAACTTTTTTACATGTTTGTCAAAAATTTGTTAATTTTTAAAAATTCATATCTTAAAAACTAATTATTATTGAGACTTAAAATTTGATAAAGATTTAGATTAATAGTTAATCTTTATTTTTACCAAAAAGAAATTTTCTACGACTTTTAGTTTTTCCCTCAGAAGAGAAACTCTAACCTAACTTTTTTACATACTTGTGAAAAATTTGTCAATTTTTAAAAATTCATATCTTAAAAACTAATTATTATTGAGACTTAAAATTTGATCAAGATTTAGATTAATAGTTAATCTTTATTTTTACCAAAAAGAAATTTTCTACGACTTTTAGTTTTTCCCTCAGAAGAGAAACTCTAACCTAACTTTTTTACATGTTTGTTAAAAAATTTGTCAATTTTTAAAAATTCATATCTTAAAAACTAATTATTATTGAGACTTAAAATTTGATCAAGATTTAGATTAATAGTTAATCTTTATTTTTACCAAAAAGAAATTTTCTACGACTTTTAGTTTTTCCCTCAGAAGAGAAAATGTAACACAATGTCAATTAAAACTTGTCAATTTTTAAAAATTCATATTTAAAAAACTAATTATTGTTGAGACTTGAAATTTTATCAGGATTTAGATTGAATATTAATCTTTATTTCTACCAAAGGGATTTTTGCTACGACTTTTAGTTTTTCCCTCAGAAGAGAAAATGTAAGTATACGTCCTTAATTTAAAAGTTACAATTTTATTATATATAATTTTAACTACCCTAAAGTTAAAAAATTTTACTAAACTAAACTAAGAATCAATTTATATTAATATTATTAAAAGACGTCCATTATTTGTAATCTGAAATTATACATGAAGGTAAAACCTTTTCACGAGGGTGAAATGCAATCGAGTTAAGTAGCAACCTGGTCCCGCAACTTTATATGAAACGTAAATATTTAAAGTAAAGTTTTAATTAAAAGCTTCGGGAACGCGTCGTCGTCGTCGTCGTCGTAGTCGTCGTTCTCGTCCTGTTCCCGATGGATCCCGACCGGGTCCTTAATGAAAGCTCAGAATTGGATTTCGTCCTTCCGCCTTTGCGCGGTCGATCCTCGGCCGTCGAAACAAAAGCGATATCTTGTCCTTTGAAGAAGGACTCTTTTTATTTCCCCGTTTCAACCGACCTTCCTCCCTAGTAAGATATACGAGGGAGGAAGGTATAAAGGAAGGACGATCTTAAGGGGGATCATCGATATCGAAACGTAGAAGGGTTGCACAATTAGTTTCGTTCCGTTTAAGTCATGCCGAAACGATGCTAGCGGCGACCTCACGTTTGTGAGTCGTAAAATACTCCCCTTATCGTAAAAATTTTATAAACACGGTTTGCCCCATCGAACCCTAACTGAGATAGACGGCGGAAGATGGTCCGGCGGTCGAATTAAACGAGAACGTGCTTCCAGACCACATGTATATGTTCCACGTTTTCGTTCTTATCCTTGTCATGAACTAATTTGGATATTCCAAGTCGTAAAAATAATTTTCTATTTGTATAAAAAAAATATTATGTATATAAAAAAAATATTATGTATATAAAAAAAAGTTTTACTTTATCAAAGTCTTTAAAGAGACCTCGACGCTCAATCAATATACAAACTTTTAAATTTTCTAAAAATAATTTTTATTTCTTCGTTTTAACAATTCGGACCCCCTACCTCCTTAAAACCTCCTTACGTGTTTACTCTAACCGCTAGACCCTAACGGCTAGGGTCTTTGTATATACATAGTAATTGTATAAACATTTCAAGACGTAAACATCCTCGTCTACGTTTAAATTTAAAAACACCTCACCGAGGAAAGAATAATTTGTCGAAAACGGCCGGTTCGGTCCGTCCTCGGGATTCATTGAAGACCATTTCGTGTAGCAAACCGGATGGCGCCCTTTCCCCAAAGGGCGGCTTATCTCCCCGCTGCAGTCGACGGGATCGGACGCGAGAGCGCGAAAAATAATGGTCCTAATAATGTTATCAACTGAGTCGACTGAACACGAAAAATCCTTGAAATATAACTATGTGTCATTTCTCTACTGTAACGTCTGACCTCCTTAAATCGAGATTTTTTTAACTTTTATAAAACAAAAAAAAACTCAAAAACTAAAAAAGGCACAAAAAACTTTTTCAAATAAAAACGATTCACATTTAAATAAGCTATAATTCTTACATAAAAAGTTTTTTCTTATCCAATTTACTTTAGGAGTTATTTTTAAAGAACGTTCACCTTCCCCATTTTTATTAAAATTTGACTTTAATCATTAATAACTCAAAAACTAAAAAAGGTACAAAAAACTTTTTCGAATAAAAACGATTCACATTTAAATAAGCTATAATTCTTACATAAAAAGTTTTTTTTTATCTAATTTACTTTGGGAGTTATTTTTAAAAAACTTTCACCTCCGCCATTTTTATTAAAATTTGACTTTAATCATTAATAACTCAAAAACTAAAAAAGGTACAAAAAATTTTTTCGAATAAAAACGATTCACATTTAAATAAGCTATAATTCTTACATAAAAAGTTTTTTTTATCTAATTTACTTTGAGAGTTATTTTAAAAAAACGTTCACCTCCGCCATTTTTATTAAAATTTGACTTTAATCATTAATAACTCAAAAACTAAAAAAGGTACAAAAAACTTTTTCAAATAAAAACGATTCACATTTAAATAAGCTATAATTCTTACGTAAAAAGTTTTTTTTTTATCTAATTTACTTTGGGAGTTATTTTTAAAAAATGTTCACCTCCGCCATTTTTATTAAAATTTGACTTTAATCATTAATAACTCAAAAACTAAAAAAGGTACAAAAATTTTTTTCAAATAAAAACGATTCACATTTAAATAAGCTATAATTTTTACGTAAAAAGTTTTTTTTATCTAATTTACTTTGGGAGTTATTTTTAAAAAATGTTCACCTCCGCCATTTTTATTAAAATTTGACTTTAATCATTAATAACTCAAAAACTAAAAAAGGTACAAAAAACTTTTTCATATAAAAACGATTCACATTTAAATAAGCTATAATTCTGACATAAAAAGTTTTTTTTTATCTAATTTGCTTTGGGAGTTATTTTTAAAAAACTTTCACCTCCGCCATTTTTATTAAAATTTGACTTTAATCATTAATAATTTAAAAACTAAAAAAGGTACAAAAAATTTTTTCAAATAAAAACGATTCACATTTAAATAAGCTATAATCCTTACATGAAAAGTTTTTTTTTATCTAATTTACTTTGGGAGTTATTTTTAAAAAACGTTCACCTCCGCCATTTTTATTAAAATTTCACTTTAATCATTAATAATTTAAAAACTAAAAAAGGTACAAAAAATTTTTTCATGTAAAAACGATTCACATTTAAATAAGCTATAATTTTTATATAAAAAGTTTTTTTTTATCTAATTTACTTTGGGAGTTATTTTAAAATAATTTTACCTCCGCCATTTTTATTAAAATTTGACTTTTAATCGTTAATAACTCAAAAACTAAAAAAGGTACAAAAAATTTTTTCAAATAAAAACGATTCACATTTAAATAAGCTATAATCCTTACATAAAAAGTTTTTTTTTATCTAATTTACTTTGGGAGTTATTTTTAAAAAATGTTCACATCCGCCATTTTTATTAAAATTTGACTTTAATCATTAATAACTCAAAAACTAAAAAAGGTACAAAAAAGTTTTTCAAATAAAAACGATTCATATTTAAATAAGCTATAATTTTTACATAAAAAGTTTTTTTTTATCTAATTTACTTTGGGAGTTATTTTTAAAAAATGTTCACCTCCGCCATTTTTATTAAAATTTGACTTTAATCATTAATAACTCAAAAACTAAAAAAGGTACAAAAAATTTTTTCAAATAAAAACGATTCACATTTAAATAAGCTATAATCCTTACATAAAGAGTTTTTTTTATCTAATTTACTTTGGGAGTTATTTTTAAAAAATGTTCATCTTCGCCATTTTTATTAAAATTTGACTTTAATCATTAATAATTTAAAAACTAAAAAAGGTACAAAAAATTTTTTCAAATAAAAACGATTCACATTTAAATAAGCTATAATTCTTAAATAAAAAGTTTTTTTTTATCTAATTTACTTTGGGAGTTATTTTTAAAAAATCACCTCCACCATTTTTATTAAAATTTGACTTTAATCATTAATAACTCAAAAACTAAAAAAGGTATAAAAAATTTTTTCAAATAAAAACGATTCACATTTAAATAAGCTATAATCTTTACATAAAAAGTTTTTTTTATCTAATTTACTTTGGGAGTTATTTTTAAAAAAATGTTCACTTCCGCCGCTTTTATTAAAATTTGACTTTAATCATTAATAACTTAAAAACTAAAAAAGGTACAAAAAACTTTTTTATATAAAAACGATTCACATTTAAATAAGCTATAATTCTTACATAAAAAGTTTTTTTAATCTAATTTACCTTGGGTGTTATTTTTAAAAAATGTTCACTTCCGCCATTTTTATTAAAATTTGACTTTAATCATTAATAACTCAAAAACTAAAAAAAAAAACAAAAAACTTTTTCAAATAAAAACGATTCACATTTAAATAAGCTATAATTCTTATATAAAAAGTTTTTTTTTATCTAATTTACCTTGGGAGTTATTTTTAAAAAACGTTCACCTCCGCCATTTTTATTAACATTTGACTTTAATCATTAATAATTTAAAAACTAAAAAAGGTACAAAAAACTTTTTCAAATAAAAATGATACACATTTAAATAAGCTATAATTTTTACATAAAAAGTTTTTTTTTATCTAATTTACTTTGGGAGTTATTTTTAAAAAATGTTCACCTCCGCCATTTTTATTAAAATTTGACTTTAATCATTAATAACTCAAAAACTAAAAAAGGTACAAAAAATTTTTTCGAATAAAAACGATTCACATTTAAATAAGCTATAATTCTTACATAAAAAGTTTTTTTTTATCTAATTTACTTTGGGAGTTATTTTAAAAAAATTTTACCTCCGCCATTTTTATTAAAATTTGACTTTTAATCGTTAATAACTTAAAAACTAAAAAAGGTACAAAAAACTTTTTCAAATAAAAATTATAGCTTATTTAAGTGGGAATAAGTTTTATTTGAAAAATTTTTTCTATCTTTTTTAGTTCTTAAATTATAAATTTTTAAAGTTTAACTTTAAAAAAATTGTAGAGGCGCCAAAATTTTATTAGGGGAAAAATCCTTTATTTTTTATAATAACGTATAATGAAAAAGTGTAATATGTAATAATATACCTTCATAATGGAAGGTATAAAAACTTCATTATTACTATTTCCATCCCTCATTAAATGACTACTAGTTCGTTAATTAACGTCAAGGGTTATAATTTATATTAGGGTCGTATAACATAGTATTATTTCGGGAATATTCTATTTTGTGATCTAAGGAAGAGATTACTTTTTGAGCGAAATTTACTTTTTGATAGAAATTTACTTTGAGATCGAATGAAATCTTAGAAACAGTTAAAATTTAAAATGATTTGAAAGAAATCCATGTGTAGAATTTTTGTTGGGGGATATAACCTGTTACGTTTTTCGTCCTCTGTGTTCGGTCCTCGCCGGGGGATGCCCGACGATCGATCGAAAACGTAATGAGCATAAGAAGTGCGTGGTATACTCGCTTTCCATTGGCGGACGTGTTAGACCGCTTCAGGCGCTGGTGGGGTGCGGAGGCACGCTGAAACAGGCTGAAACTCGTTGCGCGTTCAGTCTCGCTCGGCTGTCGGGGTTGACGAGCCGGCTGAAACGTGGTCATCCTCTCGGTCACCGCGAATTTCCCCGCGACGAAGAATCTCCTCGAGAAGCAATCGTCCCCTCGATCCCGTTCGATTCCTCCAGATCCTGTCCATATGGTGCAGGTAATCGAAGGAGTGAAGCCCTGTCGCTTCGAGTTCTGCTCTGTTGTAAGTAGAGAAGCTCGCGGAAGTAGAAGAAAGGGTCGGTAGACTCGGTAGATCGAGGGAAGTAGTTGGGAATCTGCGGGAATGCGGCGAGCGCCCAGAAATGCTAATGGGTTGGGATAGTTTGCAAGTGCTGGGGCGTTGTAGTGATTTCTGTTTATCCTAGCGTTAAATTCACCGTTTTCCACCATTTTACTCCGGGAACTTGTTGAACTTCCCTCAAAACCGAGAGCTTTGTTTCTACTACACTTAACTCGCGTACACTTATACAAAGCTTTTTTCCAAACTTGGTTTATTCTCTTTACATTTAACAAAAAACTTTTTATCTAATTTACATACCTTTAATTTTTTAAACACATCTTTAATCTTTTGTTAATAATTTCATCTCTTAATAATATATCGACTTCATCCCCTAATAATATATCCATTTTGTCTTGATTACGTTTCGAAATAGAAACGGATCATTCTCAGTGCGTTGAGAAACTCTGCAACAGAGTATTGTTAAGGGAGACCGCGACGCCATTATCGCATTGTTGGCTGCGATGATGGGCATTCATCATTCGGCCGTATCTCCCGTGGGGCGACCGTTGGTGTAAATTATACGTATTGTTCCTTGTCATTGGCCTAATTACATTAATCACCCTGGAAGTGTGACAGAATTAACTCGGTTTATCGAAGATATCTGATGCCATTAATTACGTACGCGAACGACGGTCGTGGATATGATTAAACGCCGTTCTCCCTTCGGATATGAAAATCATCATCTCTTAGAAGATGAAAATTATCATCTCTTAAGAGACCAAAAATCATTACTCCTTTTTAAAGGTGAAAATCATCTCCTCAAATATGAATACCCCAAAACTATTAAAAACTAACGATCGGAGGTTTTAACGGGATGAGATAGAGCTCTATATAAGCGAAATCGCCGGCTGGCAATTTTCTGATATCATCGGCGAAATGGGAATAAACTATATTTACCTGTCCGTGGCTGGGTTATATTCGATGGCGGATTTAATGCGATCTAAAGCTAGTATAAACGATGCGAGTAGTTTATGTACCATTACGCATTATTGGACGATAAAGGGGCGATCATTAGAAAACATTTAACGCTGTTACCGGTTTATTATACTGTTTAATATTTGTAGAATATTAGATGGGTGTATAATTTGTTTTATATCTTTAGAAATAATAAAGTTATTAATTTTGGTTTAATATTTACAAGAAAAAGGTTTTAAAATGTTTAGTTTTTTTATTGGGATTTATCTCTTCATTCAATAAAATTCATCATTTTTAAGAAAATTGTCAAATATAATCTTTAAGTTAATTTCAAACCTTTCCGGAATATTTATTTTAGATTAAAATTTTTAAATGTTAATTTTTCATGTCATTTAAAGAAAATTCTACTTTTATAAGATAGTCCAATTTTTAAAACGTTTAAGAATTTCAATAAATGACATTAAATTATATTTTCGCTTCTGAGAGAAAAACCAAAAATCGTAGAGAATTTACTTTTGGTAAAAATAAAGATAAAGTTTCAATCTAAATCCTGATAAAATTTCGAGCCTCAACGATAATTACTTTTTGAGATATGTATTTTTAAAAAATTGATTAATTTTAATTTTAGGTTAGGTTAGAATTTCCCGTCTTAGAAAAAAACCAAAAATCGTAGAGAATTTATTTTTAGTAAAAATAAAGACCAAGTTTCAATCTAAATCGTGATAAAATTTCAAGTCTCAAAAACAGTTAGATTTTTAGATATGAATTTTTGAATGTTAGGTTAGAATTTCGGTTCTGTAGAAAAAACTAAAAATCGTAGAAAAATTCTTTTTGGTAAAAATAAAGATTAATACTCAATCTAAATCCTGACAAAATTTCAAATTTCAATAACAATCAGTTTTTTAAATAAGAATTTTTAAAAATTAAAAAACTTTTAATTGGCATGTTAATAATGTTAGGTTAGAATTTCGATTCTGTATAAAAAACTAAAAGTCGTAGAAGGTTCATTTTTGGTAAAAACAAAGATTAAATCTCAATCTAAAACATAATAAAATTTCAAGTCTCAAGAATAATTAGTTTTTTAGATGTGAATTTTTGAAAGTTAGGTTAGAATTTCGGTTCTGTAGAAAAAACTAAAAATCGTAGAAAAAATCTTTTTGGTAAAAATAAAGATTAATATTCAATCTAAATCCTGACAAAATTTCAAATTTCAGTAACAATTATTTTTTTATATATGAATTCTTAAAAATTAACAAGATTTAGAACATATGAATTTTTAGAAGTTAGGTTGGAATTTCTGCTCTGTAGAAAAAACTAATAGTCGTAGAAAAAAACCTTTTGGTAGAAATAAAGATTGATATTGAATCTAAATCCTGATAAAATTTCAAATTTCAATAACAATTAGTTTTTTATATATGAATTTTTAATAATTAACAAATTTTTAATAGACATGTTAATTAAGTTAGGTTAGAATTCTCTTTCTGTGGGAAAAACTAAAAATCTTAGAAAATTCATTTTTGGTAAAAATAAAGATTAGATTTGAATCTAAATCGCTATAAAATTTCAAATTTCAATATCGATCAGTTTTTTTGATATGAATTTTTAAAAATTAAAAAATTTTTAATTTGCATGTTAATAAAGTTAAGTTAGAATTTTGATTCTGTATAAAAAACTAAAAGTCGTAGAAGGTTCATTTTTGGTAAAAATAAAGATTAAATCTCAATCTAAGACATAATAAAATTTCAAGTCTCAAGAGTAATTAATATTTTAGATGTGAATTTTTGAAAGTTAGGTAAGAATTTCGGTTCTGTAGAAAAAACTAAAAATCGTAGAAAAAATCCTCTTGGTAGAAACAAAGATTGATATTCAATCTAAATCATGATAAAATTTCAAGTTTTAGTAACAATTTGTTTTTAAGGTATGAATTTTTAAAAATTAACAAATTTTTAGTTTTCATGTTAATAAGATTAGGTTAGAGTTTCGATTCTGTATAAAAAACTAAAAGTCGCAGAAGGTTCATTTTTGGTAAAAATAAAGATTAAATCTCAATCTAAAACATAATAAAATTTCAAGTCTCAAGAGTAATTAGTATTTTAGATGTGAATTTTTGTAAGTTAGGTTGGAATTTCTGCTCTGTAGAAAAAACTAAAAATCGTAGAAAAAATCCTTTTGGTAAAAATAAAGATTAATATTCAATCTAAATCCGGACAAAATTTCAAATTTCAATAACAATCAGTTTTTTAGATATGAATTTTTAAAAATTAAAAAAAATTTAATTGGCATGTTAATAAAGTTAGGTTAGAATTTCGATTCTGTAGAAAAAACTAAAAATCATAGAAAAAATCCTTTTGGTAGGAATAAAGATTAATATTCAATCTAAATTCTGGCAAAATTTCAAATTTCAATAAGAATTATGGCGAATTCGATTGGGAAAACTAGTGTGCACTGGTGCGCACTCGTTGAGTGCAAAATGTGACATATGTCACACTAGCTTAGTGCAAAAAAAGGCAAATTCAACAGAACGCGATGAAATCAAACATAATCATAACATCACTTGTTAGTGTGTTTAAGGCTTGATGATGTTTAAAATGTTTTATAAACTACAATAACAAAATGTAATAGAACACAACGAAACAACCAATAGAACACGCTGCTATGCACTGGTGCGCACCAGTGCAACTGAGTGCAACCAATCGAATACGCCATTAGTTTTTTATATATGAATTCTTAAAAATTATCAAGATTTAGAACATATGAATTTTTTGAAGTTAAGTTGGAATTTCTGCTCTGTAGAAAAAACTAAAAGTCGTAGAAAAAATCTTGTTGGTAGAAATAAAGATTGATATTCAATCTAAATCCTGATAAAATTTCAAGTTTTAATAACAATTAGTTTCTTAGATATGAATTTGTAAAAATTAACAAATTTTTAATAGACATGTTAATTAAGTTAGGTTAGAATTTTCTTTCTGCGGGAAAAACTAAAAATCTTAGAAAATTCATTTTTGGTAAAAATAAAGATTAGATTTGAATACAAATCGTTATAAAATTTTAAGTTTCAATAACAATTAGTTTTTTAGATATGAATTTTTAAAAAACAACAAAATTTAGAGTACATGAATTTTTGAAAGTTAGGTTAGATTTTCGTCTCTGACGAAAAAATTAAGTCATAGAAAAATTCTTTTTGGTAAAAATAAAGATTAAATTTCAATCTAAATCCTGATAAAATTTCAAGTCTCAATGATAATTACTTTTTGAGATACGATTTTTTTAAAAGAGAAGTTTTAATGTCGTGTTAATTAAGTTGGGTTAGAATTCCTTTTCTATAGATATATTTTTTTTTATAGAAATGACTAAAAATATTTTTAAGATGGAATAATTATTTGAATGAATTTTAATTAAAACTAGACATTTTAATTTACATTAATTTCAAAAATCTTTCCTTAATTCTTATAAATAAACTCTTGGGGATTTTTTAAAAATTGTCAAAATTTTATCTTAGGTGAGAAATCTTAGGTGAAAAATCTTAATCTTTAGAAATTTTTTTTAATTTTTTTGACACAACTTAGATAAAATCCGTCTATTTTAATTAAAACTAGACATTTTAATTTATATTCAGTTCAAAATTTTTTTATTAATTACTATAAATAAAGTCGAAACGATTTTTTAAATATGAAATTAGGTTAAAATCAGGCAAAAAATGTTACCAATTTCAAAAACTAAACAAGATAGAAAAAAAATTTTCAAATAAAATTTATTCCTTATTTAATTGTAAACATTTTTTGTTATAAACATTTTTTTCAATTTTTTATATTAAAAGAGCTATGGTCTAATAATTAGTTATAACCTCAAAACGTCATTTTTCAACTTTGATTCCGTCTAATTCAAAAACTAAACAAAATAGAAAAAACATTTTTAAATAAAATTTATTCCCTATTTAATTGTAAACATTTTTTGTTTGAAAAAATTTTTTCAATTTTTGATATTAAAGGAGCTATGGTCTAAAAATCAGTTATAACTTCAAAATGTCCTTTTTTCAACTTTGATTCCGTCTAATTCAAAAACTAAACAAGATCGAAAAAAATGTTTCAAATAAAATTTATTTATTATTTAATTGTAAACATTTTTTGTTATAAACATTTTTCTCAATTTTTTATATTAAAAGAGCTATGGTCTAAAAATTAGTTATAACCTCAAAACGTCATTTTTTCAACTTTGGTTCCGCCTAATTCAAAAACTAAACAAGATAGAAAAAAATGTTTCAAATAAAATTTATTTACTATTTAATTGTAAACATTTTTTGTTATAAACATTTTTTTCAATTTTTGATATTAAAGGAGCTATGATATAAAAATTAGTTATAACCTCAAAACGTCATTTTTTCAACTTGGGTTCCGCTTAATTCAAAAACTAAATAAGATAGAAAAAAATGTTTCAAATAAAATTTATTCCTTATTTAATTGTAAACATTTTTTGTTATAAACATTTTTTTCAATTTTTTATATTAAAAGAGCCATGGTCTAAAAATTAGTTATAACCTCAAAACGTCATTTTTTCAACTTTGGTTCCGCCTAATTCAAAAACTAAACAAGATAGAAAAAAATGTTTCAAATAAAATTTATTTGTTATTTAATTGTAAACATTTTTTATATTAAAAAGATTTTTCAATTTTTGATATTAAAGGAGCTATGATATAAAAATTAGTTATAACCTCAAAACGTCATTTTTTCAACTTGGGTTCCGCTTAATTCAAAAACTAAATAAGATAGAAAAAAATGTTTCAAATAAAATTTATTCCTTATTTAATTGTAAATATTTTTTGTTATAAACATTTTTTTCAATTTTTTATATTAAAAGAGCTATGGTCTAAAAATTAGTTATAACCTCAAAACGTCATTTTTTCAACTTCGATTCCGTCTATTCTATAGTATAAAAACGAGTACAAATTACAGTTTCCTGTGCAAACACATCATTACCGATACCGTCGGACGATAAAGCGTACGAAACGTTGCGGTCGATCGTGCAATTACAAAAGCGAAACGCGTCCTAACAAGTGTCCTCAGCGCCGATTGTCCGGCTCCAATTATTATTTAATTACGCTTTCGTGGCGGGGGCGCTACCGGCGCAGGAAATTAAAGGTCCGCTTCCATTAGCGTCGCGACGCCGCCCGCCGCCGCCGCCGCGTCGTGTTGTCGTCGTATCTCCATAGATACAGACCGCCAGCGTCGCATTGTCCCGTCGAGCCACATTACGAGCTTCTACGTGTAAACCCATCGAAAATTCACCTGGAACGGCCGACAAAGGGACGCGTCGATTACTTACTTTTACGGCTTCCATTAAAAGCACTCGTACGCCAGCCAACCCGGCTTTTGTTTCGTTCGTCTCTTTTATTTTATTTTTTTTTGTTCGACTTTGATAGATCGTAATGGCATCTGTCGGAATTTCTAGTCGTCGCATAAGTTTAAGGGTCGACCCAGATGCGTCTAAATGCACTTTCGGAGAACTATCAACGTAACGACGACGTTAAAACCGTCACTAATCGAGACGTAATTTTTATTAATAACACTCGCTAGTTCCAACCATCCAACCAACCAACCAACCGGTAAAATCAAATATTTGCTCGAACGACGCCCCGGTTCTCGAGGTACCCATTTAATACATTAATGGTCGCTCGTACGGAAACGTTAGAACTTGACGACACTTATTAATTTACCTCGCGATTGTATGACAACTTTTATATGACAACGATTCCCCCATAAGACGGTTTTTAAGTTAATTGATTGCGTTTTTTCATACAATTTAATTTAAAACCTATCTATTAATTAATCTTGATAAATAACTAAAAATTCCACCAAAGCTATTAAAATTTTTAATAATTCCACCAAAAACTTATAAAATTTGTAAAAATTCCACCAAAGCTATCAAAATTTTTAACAATTCCACCAAAAACTTATAAAATTTGTAAAAATTCCACCAAAGCTATCAAAATTTTTAACAATTCCACCAAAAACTTATAAAATTTGTAAAAATTCCACCAAAGTTGCCAATATTTTTAACAATTTCACCAAAAATGATTAAAGTTAATAAAAATTCCACCAAAGTTATCAACTTTTTTTAACAATTCCACCAAAAATTAATAAAATTGGAAAAATTTCACTAAAAACTTACTAAATTCGTAAAAATTCCATAAAAAAATACTGATTTTTTTAAAAATTCCATCAAAAATGAATAAAATTCGTAAAAATTCCACCAATGTTATCAAAATTTTTGATAATTCCACCAAAAATGTACTGAATTTTTTAAAAATTCCACCAAAAATTAATACAACTTGCAAAAATTCCACCAAAAACCTACTAAATTCATAAGAATTTTACCAAAAACACTTTTTTTTCTATTCCCCCAGAAATGAATAAAATTCTCAAAAATTCTACCAATATTATCAAAATCTTTGATAATTCCACCAAAAACATACTGAATTTTTTAAAAATTCCACCAAAAACTTACTAAATTCATAAGAATTTTACTAAAAACACTGAATTTTTTTAGAATTCCACCAAAAATGAATAAAATTCGCAAATATTCCACCAATGTTATCAAAATTTTTGATAATTCCACCAAAAACATACTAAATTTTTTAAAAATTCCCCCAAAAACTTACTAAATTCATAAGAATTTTACCAAAAACACTGAATTTTTTTAAAATTCCACCAGAAATGAATAAAATTCGCAAAAATTCTACCAATGTTATCAAAATTTTTGATAATTCGACCAAAAACATACTGAATTTTTTAAAAATTCCACCAAAAAACTTACTAAATTTATAAGAATTTTACCAAAAACACTGTTTTTTTTATTCCACCAGAAATGAATAAAATTCGCAAAAATTCCACCAATGTTATCAAAATTTTTGATAATTCCACCAAAAACATACTGAATTTTTTAAAAATTCCACCAAAAACTTACTAAATTCATAAGAATTTTACCAAAAACACTAAATTGTTTTAAAATTCCACCAGAAATGAATAAAATTCGCAAAAATTCCACCAATGTTATCAAAATTTTTAATAATTCCACCAAAAACATATTGAATTTTTTAAAAATTCCCCCAAAAACTTACTAAATTCATAAGAATTTTACCAAAAACACTGAATTTTTTTTAAATTCCACCAGAAATTAATAAAATTCGCAAAAATTCCACCAATGTTATCAAAATTTTTGATAATTCCACCAAAAACATACTGAATTTTTTAAAAATTCCACCAAAAACTTACTAAATTCATAAGAATTTTACCAAAAACACTAAATTTTTTTTAAATTCCACCAGAAATGAATAAAATTCGCAAAAATTCCACCAAAGCTGTTAAAATATTTAACAACTACACCTAAAGCTTACTGAATTTTTTTTATTCCACCAAAAACTTAGAAAAATCCTAAAAATTACACCGAAATTGTCAACATTTTTAACAATTCTACCAAAAACTTACCAAATTTTTTTAAAATTCCACCAAAATGTCCAAATTCTTTTAAAATTCCACCAAAAATCAATCAAATTAGAAATAATTTCATTGAAAATTAACTAAAACCTTGATAATTCAAAACTTAGTAGATTCATAAAAGTTCCACTAAAGTTACTAAAATTTTTAATAATTTTAAAAATAATGAATTTTTTAAAAATTCCACCAAAAAACTTACAAAATTTGTAAAAATTCCACCAAAAATTTACCAATTTTTTTTTTTAATTCCACCAAAAACTTATTAAATTCGTAAAGCTTCCACCAAGGTTATCAAAGTGTTGATCAATTCAACCAAAAACAGTAAATTTTTTTTAGAAAAATACTAAAAATAAAACTAAACTAGTTTTTGAAAAAAAATCGTTATTTAAAAAATGATCTTTATTAAAAGGGAAAATACCTTTTGTATAAATCCTCATAAATTGAACAATTTCAAACTATTAAATCTCTAATTATCAAAGTTGAAAGCAATTAATGGAGCGCTTGTGACATTTATCGATGTTGCGTGGACGCAAAACGGGTCAAACGCAATTTCCATCCGCCAGAGCCGGTTCGGGGCGACTTCGCGGACGGAAAATTAAAGCAATTTGCTGTTCAGATTTAATTGGACCGCGGCTAAACGCGCCGCGACGGTCAATAATAGAAACTCTATTAGTAGTCGACCGGTTTGAACGTAAAAGCTCTGGTAACGATCGTTTCGTGCTTTTTTGTTGCAGATGAACCGCCCTATCCAAGTGAAGCCAGCGGACAGTGAGAATCGCGGAGGTAAGTGGAACGTTTCTGCGCTCGTTCCGGTTTTCCACCGTGTTTTTCTTTGGGAAACTCCACCGTATATGTAAGCGGGGCCAAGCGATTCCGAGCGACCCGCGAACGCAAAGTTTCTGCTTTTTTAGAGGCTCTCTCGCGTTTCCATCCCGAACCGAGAAATTACTAAATTTCAACGGAACGTTATCTCTATAAATTGTACGTACGTGCACGTATCGCGTTCGAAAGTTGGATGTTTGTGGATGATGACCGAGCGAATGCGGTAGCCAAAAACGAACGAGTATATGAAATTTACAAGGATATCATACGATTTTCTAATTATTAATTTTTATAAATTTAGTATTGATCGATAAATATCAGTATATAATAATGCATTCAGCGATTTTTAAGTTAATCACTTCGGTATGGGCGTCGACTATAGTCGACGGAAACAGATGACCCCACACAGCCGAGTGTCGACTATAGTCGACGACTGTACCAGCGTACGGACGATGAAAGCCGGTTGTTTATAACGTTTCGTGGCCGATAGGTGCTGTACCGAAGTGGTTAATCGCGATTAAAAGCTTTCAAAGCCGCCCCTTGTTGAGTCACCAAGAATTGGCTTCTATGTACTGACCAATATCTGTTGATTAATACTTTCATAAAAATTGGTGATTAGAAGACCGTATAGACTCCTTGTTAGAAAATTAAAGACAATAGAAGAAAAATCAATAATCAAATTTTAATGTTTACACACTGTTAGTAAAGATGATATAATGTATTAAATTTAGTAGTGTTATTATTATTGAATTTAATAGCCTTATTGTTATTGAATTTAGTACTCCTTTACGTTTACGTGTGTTAGTCTTCAGTACAATGGCACTCAGAAAACAATTAATTCTCAAGGAAGACGACGACGACGTGCGTGGAACTAAGCCGTATATAATCAACTTAGGTAGTTGTTCGCGCTGTCAGGGCGTCGCGACGCCGACGCCGACTCCAACGCCGGCGTATAGGTGTTTTGTGCGGCGCGCCGTGGCGCTAATTAATAATTCCCCATAACCTTGACAATTGACAATGGACAAATAAACCCGGGGAAGTTAACCGAACGCGCTAGACTTGGCAGATAAGGCGTCGCGACGCTCATCAATCGAGCTTTCCCGAGGTAACGCGGGGAGAACTTTGCCCTACAAAAGGACTCTTCCCGGTAATTTACCCGAAGAAAACGTAAAGTAAAGGAAAGTAAAGCGGCCCGGGATATCTGATCTCCGTCCCAACCGGCTTTAATAATGACACGGCAAAAGGGCTAAATTTAGATTATTACTCACCGGCAAATGAGGTACTTGGAAAGTTGTTACGTGTTTATTAGTACATTTCGACCCTTTAATTCAGAGTGCTTTTTACATCATCTACATCAGCAATAAGAAAATAAATTGAGATATATTAACTTTTAGGGTAATAGTTTGGTGTAATAATTCTTAACAAATTTATTTTATAAGAACTAGCTAAAAATTCATTGTTAAAGATGAGATTGAAAGAAGTAAAGGTTAGGTTGGTTCGATTTTGAAATAGGCAAACCCCAAAGATACTAGCCTAACAGAATATCTCAATCCTATAAAATGTGTATACGCCGAAATTCAGTTGCCAGTTTGATGTCACTTGTGGTTTTCGAGTGTAAGACAGAAAGTCGAGTGTAAGAAACGCTAAGCCTGGCAGTGACATTGAAAAGGTGGCGGACGATTATCGCAGATTGGGCCATCCTATTAGTCCAGTGTTCTTGGGCTAATCTTAGATTTTTTAAACTGACTTCAGGGGTGTGCAAATCTCGTCAAGAGATGTTTCACGAGTGGAAAACTTCAAATAAATGGTCGATTTTTTTTTTCATTCTATTGTCTTTAATATTTGATGAATGGTAAAATATAAAAATTTCCTGGAAATTATGATGAAAGATATTCGTAAAGACGGATTATAAAGAATCGACAGCGTGTAAGGCTGTGTTCTGATGTCCAGGCTAGAAGCGGGAAGCGGAGCTAATCAGCCGGCCTGGACTCTGTCTTATTGCAGAGCGATGGCCAGCAGAGTCCCGCAGGAGGTGCTGCGTGTAGCGCGACTGTAGAGGGCACCGCCTGCGCCTGGTCACGTAAGACCGCCCTATCCTTGTTGTGCCGAAATGTGACCGTACAGTGTCGTGCGTATTAGACGTGTTTGTAGTGCGTTGTTCCGTGCAGGACGATGGTCAGCTCGCTCGTTCGATGTATGTCTAGACGTTGTGTGTAATCTCTATATATTATATTTTATTTCTTTCTCTCCGCCGGAGCCCCCCTCCGAGGGCGATCCTCCGACCACCAGGCGAAACACCGACAGCTTAGGGCACCCCACCGAAAATTCTTTCTCAATGTATATTTTAAATCCATCGAAGGAAATTTTCAATTTTTTTCTTCAATGGAAATTTAGCAGAAGCATGATGGTCATTTCTTGTGGCAGATTTCCAATGATGGTCTTCGAAATAAAATAAAAATTATTTAAAATTACATAAATAAAAATAGTCCAAAATTATTAAATCGATCAAAATTAAATTTTATTTCCATGTCCATCAATTTTAGAATCCTCAAACACGACTTGTAACATAACTCTTATCAAATAAGAAAAGAGATTGCAAAACGTGTATGAGTGAGAACAAATAGTCTTTAGTTAAATGTGGCTTCTGTCGAACTCTGCTACTGGTAGCGTGTGCTCACTCGTGTTAACATGTTAGTAGATGTGCGCACTTCGCCTGGTCCTCCGAGGTGAGTCCGTTACAATCCCACGCTTGTCCCGGAGAGACCCTAATCCCCCATAATGCCCCCGCCGATCGGACTGCCCCCGAGGGAACGGGGAGGCCCATTGAAGTAAATAAAAAAAGGGTTACGGGAAACGACGTTCTCTTCTCTTATCTCCACCTCTCCGTCTCCATTTCCCAGCCGATCGTTTTCTTTTACTTTGTTTTCAAAACCAACAACAGAAACGTTTTGTTCGATTATTTTATTTTATTTCATTTCAAATTTACAACTTTTATTTTTACTTCTATTTTTTATTCCTATTTTTATTCTTATTTTTTATTAAAATTTTTTATTATAATTATTTATTAAAATTATTTTTTTAAATTATTTTTTAAAATTATTTATTATTATTATATTATTGAGTGGATTGTGCACCAAAATCAGCGTTTATAGAGTTGTTGTCTTAAATGTTACTGGCCGAACGGTGCTTTTAGTAAAAGTAAGAATCTAATTAATACGTTTTCGTTCCATCTACAGATAGAAAACTGTTCGTTGGTATGCTGAGCAAGCAACAAACCGAGGAAGATGTCAGACAACTTTTCGCTCCATTCGGAACTATAGAGGAGTGTACCATTCTTCGTGGACCCGATGGTGCTAGTAAAGGTAAAAGTACAAAAAAAAACTAAAAATAGATTTTAAAACAATTTAGTGGATCGAACGAAGTAGGTAAATTCCCCTTTTTAAATTAGTGTTTGGAGCCGGTTTTAAAAATCAATTTGCCCGTCCAACTTTAATACGAAATTCGCCTAACGAATATATAATTGCGGTCCGGGTCTCGGAGTATAAGGGGATTCGGTAACTTTTTAAGCGCCGGATTTAATTTCGAAACTATTAAACGGCGCCAGCACTCATCCGCGATTTTTCATCGGACGAATCTTTAGTCGCGCGCGCGCCATGAATATTTAAGGCGCCGCAAACGGGCTTATTATGTATGCGAGGTCCGGGAAATATAGAAAAAAAACCGGGGCCGAGGGGCGCGCGGAAAAAATCTAATTAAACTTTCATTAAACTTTCGTTTTGTGCCCGCGACGCCGTCCGGTCTTATTAAATTCTTTGAGGTGCGCTTCATATTCCGCGCCCGCTTATTTTATTGTCTTTGATTATGTGCCCGGATCTGTTTTAAATTAAGACCGTCCTCTCTTTTCTCCTTCGCTCTTTGGATAAGTCCAAAAGGGTTCTCCCGACGACGGTATAACGATAATTACTCAAAGGAACGAACGATATCGTTGTGCCTTTCTCGACAGATCTCGGTTTAATATCATAGCGAGGGTTAAAATAATTTTACGGCATTTAACTATTATTAAAAAAAATTTTTTAAATAAAAAAATTATAGTTTATTTAAAAACAAACATTTTTTATTCGAAAAATTTTTTTGTATCTTTATTAATTTTTTAATCATTAATTTTTAAAGTTAAATTTTTCAAAGAAAAATGGTGGAGGCGCCAGTAATTACAATCATTTTTTCAAAATAACTTTAAAACTAAATTAGATAAAAAATTATTTTCTAATAAAAATTATTATTTATTTAAAGACAAACAATCTTTATTTGAAAAAATTTTTTGTAATTTTTTTTAATTCTTCATTATTAATTTTTTAATTTTTGAAAATTTGTCCTTTTTAAAAAAATTCATATCTTATAAACTAATTGTTATTGAGACTTAAAATTTTATGAAGATTTACATTAATACTTAATCTTTATTTTTACCAAAAGGAAACTTTTTACGACTTTTAGTTTTTGCCTCAGAAGAGAAACTCTAACCTAACTTTTTTACATGTTTGTCAAAAATTTGTTAATTTTTAAAAATTCATATCTTAAAAACTAATTATTATTGAGATTTAAAATTTGATCAAGATTTCGATTAATATTTAATCTTTATTTTTACCAGAAATAAATTACCTACGACTTTTAGTTTTTCTCTCAGAAGAGAAATTCTAACTTAACTTTATTAACATGTCTATTAAAAACTTTTTAACTTTTAAAAATTTTTATCTCAAAAACTAATTGTTATTGAAATTTGAAATTTTGTCAGGATTTAGATTGAATATTAATCTTTATTTTTACCAAAAGGATTTTCTCTACGATTTTTAGTTTTTTCTGTAGAGGCGAAATTCTAACCTAACTTTCAAAAATTCATATCTAAAAAACTAATTGTTCTTGAAACTTAAAATTTTATTACGATTTAGATTCAAATATAATCTTCATTTTTACCAAAAATGAATTTTCTAAGATTTTTAGTTTTTTCCACAGAAAAAAAATTCTAACCTAACTTTATTAACATATCTATAAAAAAATTTGTTAATTTTTAAAAATTCATATCTAAAAAACTAATTGTTTTTAAAACTTGAAATTTTATAACTATTTAGATTCGAATCTAGTCTTTATTTTTACCAAAAATGAAATTTCTAAGATTTTTAGTTTTTTCCACAGAAAAAAAATTCTAACCTACCTTTATTAACATATCTATAAAAAAATTTGTTAATTTTTAAAAATTCATATCTAAAAAACTAATTGTTATTGAAACTTGAAATTTGATCAGAATTTAGATTGAATCTTAATCTTTATTTTTCCCAAAGAAGATTTTCCTACGATTTTTAGTTTTTTCTCCAAAGCAGAAATTCTAACCTAACTTTCAAAAATTCATATCTAAAAAACTAACTGTTTTTAAAATTTGAAATTTTATTAGGATTTAGATTGAAACTTTATCTTTATATTTACCAAAAATGAACTTTCTATGACTTTTAATTTTTTCGCCAGAGACGAAAATCTAACCTAACTTTCAAAAATGTATACCTTCTAAATCTTGTTAATTTTTAAAAATTCATATCTAAAAAACTAATTGTTAGTAAAATCTGAAATTTTGCCAGGATTTAGATTGAATCTTAATTTTTATTTTTCCCAAAGAAGATTTTCCTACGATTTTTAGTTTTTTCTACAGAGAAGAAATTCTAACCTAACATTCAAAAATTTATATCTAAAAAACTAACTGTTTTTAATACTTGAAATTTTATAACGATTTAGATTCAAATTTAGTCTTTATTTTTGCCAAAAATGAACCTTCTACGACTTTTAGTTTTTTCTATAGAACCGAAATTGTGACCTAATTTTATTAACATGTCTATTAAAATTTTTTTAATTTTTAAAAATTCATATCTCAAAAACTAATTATTATTGAGACTTAAAATTTGATCACGATTTAGATTGATACTTAACCTTTATTTTTACCAAAAATGAATTTTCTAAGATTTTTAGTTTTTTCCACAGAAAAAAAATTCTAACCTACCTTTATTAACATATCTATAAAAAAATTTGTTAATTTTTAAAAATTCATATCTAAAAAACTAATTGTTATTGAAACTTGAAATTTGATCAGGATTTAGATTGAATCTTAATCTTTATTTTTCCCAAAGAAGATTTTCCTACGATTTTTAGTTTTTTCTCCAAAGCAGAAACTTTAACCTAACTTTCAAAAATTCATATCTAAAAAACTAATTGTTTTTAAAATTTGAAATTTTATTAGGATTTAGATTGAAACTTTATTTTTATATTTACCAAAAATGAACTTTCTACGACTTTTAATTTTTTCGCCAGAGACAAAAATCTAACCTAACTTTCAAAAATTCATACCTTCTAAATCTTTTAAATTTTTAAAAATTCATATCTAAAAAACTAATTGTTAGTAAAATCTGAAACTTTGCCAGGATTTAGATTAAATCTTAATCTTTATTTTCCCCAAAGAAGATTTTCCTACGATTTTTAGTTTTTTTCTCCAAAGCAGAAACTTTAACCTAACTTTCAAAAATTCATATCTAAAAAACTAATCGTTTTTAAAATTTGAAATTTGATTAGGATTTAGATTGAAACTTTATCTTTATATTTACCAAAAATGAACTTTCTATGACTTTTAATTTTTTTGTCAGAAACGAAAATCTAACCTAACTTTCAAAAATACATACCTTCTAAATCTTGTTAATTTTTAAAAATTCATATCTAAGAAACTAATTGTTAATAAAATCTGAATTTTTACCAGGATTTAGATTGAATCTTAATCTTTATTTTTCCCAAAGATGATTTTTCTACTATTTTTAGTTTTTTCTCCAGAGCAGAAATACTAACCTAACTTTCAAAAATTCATATCTAAAAAACTAATTATTTTTAATACTTGAAATTTTATTATAATTTAGATTCAAATCTAATCTTTATTTTTGCCAAAAATGAACTTTCTACGATTTTTAGTTTTTTCTATAGAACCGATTTTGTAACCTAACTTTATTAACATGTCTATTAAAATTTTTTTAATTTTTAAAAATTCATATCTCAAAAACTAATTATTATTGAGACTTAAAATTTGATCAAGATTTAGATTAATACTTAACCTTTATTTTTACCAAAAAGAAATTTTCTACGACTTTTAGTTTTTCTCTCAGAAGAGAAACTCTAACCTAATTTTCTTACATGTCTGTCAAAAATTTGTTAATTTTTAAAAATTCATATCTTAAAAACTAATTATTATTGAGGCTTAAAATTTTATGAAGATTTACATTAATACTTAATCTTTATTTTTACCAAAAAGAAATTTTCTACGACTTTTAGTTTTTCCCTCAGAAGAGAAACTCTAACCTAACTTTTTTACATGTTTGTCAAAAATTTGTTATTTTTTAAAAATTCATATCTTAAAAACTAATTATTATTGAGGCTTAAAATTTGATCAAGATTTAGATTAATATTGATTAGATTCATATTTTTACCAGAAATAAATTTCCTACGACTTTTAGTTTTTCCCTCAGAAGAGAAATTCTAACCTAACTTTATTAACATGTCTATTAAAAACTTTTTAACTTTTAAAAATTTTTATCTCAAAAACTAATTGTTATTGAAATTTGAAATTTTGTCAGGATTTAGATTGAATATTAATCTTTATTTTTACCAAAAGGATTTTTTCTACGATTTTTAGTTTTTTCTGTAGAGGCGAAATTCTAACCTAACTTTCAAAAATTCATATCTAAAAAACTAATTGTTTTTAAAACTTAAAATTTTATTACGATTTAGATTCAAATATAGTCTTCATTTTTACCAAAAATGAATTTTCTAAGATTTTTTAGTTTTTTCCACAGAAAATAAATTCTAACCTAACTTTATTAAGCTATCTATAAAAAAATTTGTTAATTTTTTAAAATTCATATCTAAAAAACTAATTGTTTTTAAAACTTGAAATTTTATTACGGTTTAGATTCAAATCTAATCTTTATTTTTACCTAAAATGAAATTTCCAAGATTTTTAGTTTTTTCCACAGAAAATAAATTCTAACCTAACTTTATTAACATATCTATAAAAAAGTTTGTTAATTTTTTAAAATTCATATCTAAAAAACTAATTGTTATTGAAACTTGAAATTTGATCAGGATTTAGATTGAATCTTAATCTTTATTTTTCCCAAAGAAGATTTTCCTACGATTTTTAGTTTTTTCTCCAAAGCAGAAATTCTAACCTAACTTTCAAAAATTCATATCTAAAAACTAATTGTTTTTAAAATTTGAAATTTTATTAGGATTTAGATTGAAACTTTATTTTTATATTTACCAAAAATGAACTTTCTATGACTTTTAATTTTTTCGTCAGAGACGAAAATCTAACCTAACTTTCAAAAATTCGTACCTTCTTAATCTTGTTAATTTTTAAAAATTCATATTTAAAAAACTAATTGTTAGTAAAATTTGGAATTTTGCCAGGATTTAGATTGAATCTTAATCTTTATTTTTCCCAAAGATGATTTTTCTACTATTCTTAGTTTTTTCTCCAGAGCAGAAATTCTAACCTAACTTTCAAAAATTCATATCTAAAAAACTAATTGTTCTTAAAATTTGAAATTTTATTAGGATTTAGATTGAAACTTTATCTTTATATTTACCAAAAATGAACTTTCTATGACTTTTAATTTTTTCGCCAGAGACGAAAATCTAACCTAACTTTCAAAAATTTACACTTTCTAAATCTTGTTAATTTTTAAAAATTCATATCTAAAAAACTAATTGTTATTAAAACCTGAAATTTTACCAGGATTTAGATTGAATCTTAATCTTTATTTTTCCCAAAAAAGATTTTCCTACGATTTTTAGTTTTTTCTCCAAAGCAGAAATTTTAACCTAATTTTCAAAAATTCATATCTAAAAAACTAATTATTTTTAATACTTGAAATTTTATTATGATTTAGATTCAAATCAAGTCTTTATTTTTGTCAAAAAAGAACCTTGTACAACTTTTAGTTTTTTCTATAGAACCGAAATTCTAACCTAACTTTATTAACATGCCAATTAAAATTTTTTTGATTTTTAAAAATTCATACCTAAAAAACTAATTGTTATTGAAACATGAAATTTTATCAGGATTTAGATTGAATATTAGTCTTTATTTCTACCAAAAATAATTTTCCTACAATTTTTAGTTTTTCCTACAGAACCGAAATTCTAACCTAATTTTCACAAATTCATACCTAAAAAACTAATTGTTTTTAATACTTGAAATTTTATTATGATTTAGATTCAAATATAATCTTTATTTTTCCCAAAAATGAACTTTCTACGACTTTTAGTTTTTTTTATAGAACCGAAATTGTAACCTAACTTTATTAACATGCCAATTAAAATTTTTTTATTTTTTAAAAATTCATATCTTAAAAACTAATTATTATTGAAACTTAAAATTTAATCAAGATTTAGATTAATACTTAATCTTTATTTTTACCAAAAATAAATTTTCTACGACTTTTAGTTTTTCTCTCAGAAGAGAAACTCTAACCTAATTTTTTTACATGTATATCAAAAATTTGTTAATTTTTAAAAATTCATATCTTAAAAACTAATTGTTATTGAGATTTAAAATTTGATCAGGATTTAGATTAATATTTAATTTTTATTTTTACCAAAAATAAATTTCCTTCGACTTTTAGTTTTTCCCTCAGAAGAGAAACTCTAACCTAACTTTTTTACATGTTTGTTAAAAATTTGTTAATTTTTAAAAATTCATATCTCAAAAACTAATTGTTATTGAGACTTAAAATTTAATCAGGATTTAGATTAATACTTAATCTTTATTTTTACTAAAAATAAATTTTTTAGAACTTTTAGTTTTTTCCTTAGAAGAGAAAATTATTACAACATTACGATCCGAGAAAATATTACCTTCTAACTTAATTATTTCGTTATGATTTCATCTTTAAACAACCGGAAACTATGTGTAACCGTCACGCATAAGTTAAAACGTGCAAAGAGGTTAGGCAAATATTTGAGCGTGCAAATACGAGTTGGTCGGAAGCGTAGCGCTAAAGTGAGAGAGAGAGAGGACGATAGGCGTGTAAACGCGTGAACGCCGAGTTAGTTGTGAGCATATTTAGCTGCCGGGGGCGCCCTAATTTGCATTTTGAAATGTGCTAACAACTTCGGGCTCTTCTACACCTCCTCAACGGTCTAATTACGCGGTACGAAACCGGATGCGACCCCTGTTGTCCCTCGGACGGCAAAAAACTTTGGCCGGTTAATTAAAAGTTTATATTAAGACCCGAGGAGAAAAAAAAATCTTGGGAGCTTTTATTAGTTTTGACTTTTGAAAAAAATATCTGAAAAATTTGGAAAAGGTGATTCGCAAACGTGAAAACGTTTGGTTTTTATTACGTACACTTGGTTTTATTATGTGGGGTTAATATAGGTCACAATAGGTCGACATGGGTTAATTTAGTGAGTCCCATTTGTAAAGCGAACCGGTAATGGGAGGCAGTTATTGTTAAAAACACCGAAAATAAAGCCTTACGATCGACGTAAATCTCCGTCGGCGACGTTTGATGGCTGAAACTCGCGAAAACGCGCAATTATACTGTCGATCCGTGTCTATCGGTATTTATGCGGGGAGAGAGTTGCGGGGTCGTAAATTTTTCGCCCCTTCCGACCCTCTACGTGTACCGGATGCAAATTAATTGAGGGTTGGTACTCTAGTTGCGGATGTTTTTCAACTTCAACTTGGGGAATGTAAAAATCTAAAAACTCTCGAACGGAATCGTGGAAATTTATCGGGCGAAGGTTATAAATGTACACAAGGGTGGTTCATTATGTAATACCGATTTTTCATTATGTAATACCGATTTTTCATTATGTAATACCGACTTTGAACGAGATTTTTTTCGTTAAAAGCGAAACACGGGGCGCCATCTGGCTGCGGGATCGTTGTAGCAATTAATTGCCGATTCATGTACCGGCTCCGACCTCGGTTCAAGAATTAATTTGCATAGCCCGGGCCGACCATTAGCATATTTTTAATCAAGGCGGTTACGGCGGATTCTTTAAGGCCAATTCCGAGACGGGATTTGAGCGATAAGTGAAAATTACGATTCCACCTCTCGAGGGTCGGAACCACCTTTTATAGGAGGTATTTCTCGCGAAACGAGAGTCTAACTGCCCGTTCGTTCTGGTTTCAGGTTGCGCTTTCGTGAAGTTCAGCTCGCATCAAGAGGCGCAAGCGGCCATCAACAGTCTTCATGGTAGTCAGACTATGCCGGTAAGTGAGGTCCCTTTGGGCGTTTTTCGGGAGCGCGATTTTGACGCGCGGACAGTTCAATTAATCGCCGGTCGCTACTCCATTAAGCGACAAAGCGCGGCCCGTAATTACAACGACAACTTCCATTGTCTGCGGCCGACGCGGCGACGCCGCTTCGGAACCCGAAAATGGGCAAAAAACGAACGATAAACTTGTCACCGGTATTGTTTACGCGCGACGTGAATAGATGGCGCCGCGACGCGGCCGGTAATTGTCGTTTTCACGCTCAATTAATTTCCCCGGAAAAAATTACTGGGATTCCATTTACATATAACCCACGGTACAAAAACATCACAAAATTTTATCAATATTCTAAAACCCTACTTCTCTATACTTCATTTAATAACTAGGAGGAGTGATTTGAACTTTGCGCGCTAAAATAGTGAACTATTATTGGTCGCTCCGCAGTCAAGTTTACAAAGACGAAAAAATTGGTTTTTGTCGTTTATTGTTTTTAACGTTTGAGGTTAGGTGCTTTACCTAATTTGTCAACTTGTTTCTCGCTTTTTCGTTGTGCTCAAATGGTTGCGATCAAAAAATATTAAGTTCGAAGAAGGTATGGTACGATGTCATCTGTTGGATATAATACGTCAACACAAGGAATGTCTTTTGGATAAATTTTGAACAATGTACGTATAGATAAACGACCATAGAGACATTTGGTATGTTCTAGAATACTACGCCCAAACGCTTGGTGTTTTGTTGGTTGCATAAATGTGACTGGTTTGAAGTTTAAAATTCAAATTTGCCACCAAAATTGTTTAGTGTATTTTTTAGTTACTTTTTCCTATGTAAATGGGGTTTTGAGATTCACTCCTACTAGTTATTAAATGAAGTATAGTTTCAAATACAACAAAATTTAAACAAATTGGCAAATACTTCATCGAGATTAAAGATGCAGAGATCAAAATTCCTCACCTTTAATGCAATTCTTGAAATTTGCTCCATAAAAAAACTACTTTGGGTTGAATCCAAAATTGTAAATCTCTTTTTTTAATAGTTTTTTTTGGAAATCGCTTTCCGGACGATTCAATGGTTTTATTTTGGGGGGTCCGTGACTAATTTCGGAAAAACGTCCCTGAAAATCGAACGACGTTGCGGTAGCCCTAATTGAAATTAAAATTCTCGATCGTCCGCTTATCATTTTCGTTAATTTTCGAACGCACTTTTTGTCTAAAAAGCCACCGGCTCCACGACTCTACTTCCGGCTAACCTTCTGAACGGCTTTATAACGCAACGTTATATGCGAATCGGGGCTCCTTAAAAAAGGCCGATTTAAGCCCTAAACGAAGTTCCCGTTTTCCATCATTTTCGATTTGGGCCGATAAAACACTTGGTTCAATTCTCATAAAAGTTATTTATTATTCCAACCACGCTAATGCCACATGAAATGTCAAAACAATCGGTTTATTAATAATTATCAAATATTTAACTTATGCAGAGCAAAAATTCGAATAAATTACACTAAAAACTAAATTCTTGAAAATATCACCAAAAATTAAATTTGTAAAAATACCCCCAAAGCTACTAAAATTTTTAATAATTCCATCAAAAACAAAATTTGTAAAAATTCCACCAAAGCAATTTTTAACCTTCCAGTGCACGCGCTTTTTTAAACATCGCGAGTACACGCGCCGGACTCACAGTCCGAAACTAAATGGCAACTAGGCAAAAGATGGCGTTCGTAAAAAATTGCAAAATTATAACTTTTTTGAAATTTTTATTGATAATATGAAATATATCAATAAAGATAAATAAGAAATTGATGCACAATACACGTTTAGAAAGATTAACGTATTTACATAAGTTCATTATTAAAGTAACATTTTGTGCAAACGAATTACAATGTGTCAAAGACAACTGTCAATTTTTCAAAAATATTTAGTTGGACGGTTTTTTATACTGTTGCAATATACACAACGACTTCGTTACGGTAGATTTTCATCATTCGATGTTAGTCCAATTTTAACTACACAAATAATTAATTATTACAATACTAACACTTCACTATTAAAATTATTGGCTGTCAAACGTACGTTCATGATCAAATAATTGTACTACTCATCAATAAATGGCGCCACAGTCAAATTACACCATTCAAATTTTTCGGACTCACAGTCCGAGCGCGTGTACTGAAAGGTTAACAATTCCACCAAAAACTGAATTTTTAAAAAATATACTAAAATTAAAATTTCGTCAAGAATTGATTAGATTCTTAAAAATTTTACAAAAATAAAAAAGTAAGAATAAAAATTCCACAAAAGTTAGTTAAATTGAATATAATTTCACCAAAAATTATTAAATTTGGATACAATTCTACTAAAAACTTAAATTTTTTAAAAATTCCACCCAAAATCAATAATATTGGTAAAAATTCCACGAAAAACTTACTATATTCGTAAAAATTCCACCAAAGTTACCAACATTTTTAACAATTCCACCAAAAACGTACTAAATTTTTTCAATTTTCCACCAAAGCTACAAAAATGTTGAATAATTCCACCAAAAACTTAGATTTTTAAAAAATACCACCAAAAACTTACCAAATTCATAAAAATTCTACTAAAATTACCAATATTTTTGACAATTCCACCAAAAATGATTAAAGTTAATAAAAATTCTAAAAGTTATCAACTTTTTTAACAATTTCATCAAAAACATACTGAATTTTATAAAAATTCCACCAAAAATTAATAAATTTGGAAAAATTCTATAAAGAAAACACTGAATTTTTAAAAATTCCACCAAAAATGAATAAAATTCCCAAAAATTCCACTAATGTTATCAAAATTTTTGATGATTCCACCAAAAATATACTGAATTTTTTAAAAATTCCAACAAAAATTAATGCAACTTGCAAGAGTTCCACCAAAAACTTACTAAATTCATAAGAATTTTACCAAAAACACTGATTCTTTTATTCCACCGGAAATTAGTAAAATTAGCAAAAATTCCACTAATGTTATCAAAATGTTTGATAATTCCACCAAAAATATACTGAATTTTTTAAAAGTTCTACCAAAAACTAACTAGATTCATAAGAATTTTACCAAAAACACCGAATTTTTTAAAATTCCAACAGAAATGAATAAAAGTCGCAAGAATTCCACCAATGTTATCAAAATTTTTGCTAATTCCACCAAAAATATACTGAATTTTTAAAAATTCCACCAAAAATTAATACAATTTGCAAAAATTCCACCAAAAACTTACTAAATTCATAAGAATTTTACCAAAAACACTGTTTTTTTTTTAAATTCCACCAGAAATGAATAAAACTCGCAAAAATTCCACCAATATTATCAAAATTTTTGATAATTCCACCAAAAACATACTGAATCTTTTAAATACTCCACCAAAAACTTACTAAATTCATAAGAATTTTACCAAAACCACTGAATTTTTTTAAATTCCACCAGAAATGAATAAAATTCGCAAAAATTCCATCAACGTTATAAAAATTTTTGATAATTCCACCAAAAATATACTAAATTTTTTAAAAATTCCACCAAAAACTTACTAAATTCATAAGAATTTTACCAAAAACACTGATTTTTTTTAAATTCCACCAGAAATAAATAAAATTTGCAAAAATTCCACCAAAGCTATTAAAATATTTAACAACTACACTCAAAACTTACTGATTTTTTTTATTCCACCAAAAACTTACAAAAATCCTAAAAATTACACCAAAATTGTCAACACTTTTAGCAATTCTACCAAAACCTTACAAAATTTTTTAAAAATTCGATCAAAATGTCCAAATTCTTTTGAAATTCCACCAAAAATCAATCAAATTAGAAACAATTTCATTAAAAATTAACTAAAACCTTGAAAATTCAAAACTTAGTAAATTCATAAAAATTCCACCAACGTTACTAAAATTTTTAATAATTTTACTAAAGATAATGAATTTTTTAAAAATTCCACCAAAAACTTACTAGATTCATAAGAATTTTACCAAAAACACCGAATTTTTTAAAATTCCAACAGAAATGAATAAAATTCGCAAAAATTCCACCAATGTTATCAAAATTTTTGATAATTCCACCAAAAATATACTGAATTTTTTAAAAGTTCCACCAAAATTAATACAATTTGCAAAAATTCCACCAAAAACTTACTAAATTCATAAGAATTTTACCAAAACCACTGAATTTTTTTAAAATTTCACCAGAAATGAATAAAATTCGCAAAAATTCCACCAATGTTATCAAAATTTTTGATAATTCCATCAAAAATATACTGAATTTTTTAAAAATTCCACCAAAAATTAATACAATTTGCAAAAATTCCACCAAAAACTTACTAAATTCATAAGAATTTTATCAAAAACACCGAATTTTTTAAAAATTCCAACAGAAATGAATAAAATTCGCAAAAATTCCACCAATGTTATCTAAATTTTTGATAATTCCACCAAGAACTTACAAAAATCTTAAAAATTACACCAAAATTGTCAACATTTTTAACAATCCCAGCAAAATATCTAAATTCTTTAAAAATTCCACCAAAAACTTACCAAATTCATAAGAATTTTACCAAAAACACTGAATTTTTTTAAAATTCCACCAAAAATGAATAAAATTCGCAAAAATTCCACCAAAATATTTAACGATTACACCCAAAACTTGCTGAATTTTTTTTATTCCACCAAAAACTTACAAAAATCCTAAAAATTACATCGAAATTGTCAATATTTTTAACAATTCTACCAAAAACTTACCAAATTTTTTAAATATTCCACCAAAAGGTCCAAATTCTTTTAAAATTCTACCAAAAATCAATCAAATTAGAAACAATTTCATTAAAAATTAACTAAAACCTTGAAAATTCAAAACTTAGTAAATTCATAAAAATTCCACCAAAGTTACAAAAATTTTTAATTATTTTAAAAATAATGAATTTTTTAAAAATTCCACCAAAAAACACAAAATTTGTAAAAATTCCACCAAAAATGTACCAATTTTTTTTTAAATTCCACCAAAAACTTACTACATTCGTAAAGCTTCCACCAAAGTTACCAAAATGTTGATCAATTCAACCAAAAACAATAAATTTTTTTTGGAAAAATACTAAAAATAAAACTAAACTAGTTATTAAAAAAGGATTAAAAATCAATCAAATTAGAAACAATTTCATTAAAAATTAACTAAAACCTTGAGAATTCAAAATTTAGTAAATTCATAAAAATTTCACCAAAGTAACTAAAATTTTTAATAATTTTACCAAAAATAATGAATTTCTTTTAAATTCCACCAAAAAACTTACAAAATTTGTAAAAATTCCACCATAAATTTACCAATTTTTTTTTAAATTCCAATAAAAACTTACTAAATTGGCTTCCACCAAAGCTACCAAAATGTTGATCAATTCAACCAAAAACAATAAATTTTTTTTTAGAAAAATACTAAAAATAGAACTAAACTTTTTATTAAAAAAGGATTAAAAATCAATCAAATTAGAAACAATTTCATTAAAAATTAACTAAAACCTTGAAAATTTAAGACTTAATAAATTCATAAAAATTCCAGCAAAGTTACTAAAATTTTTAATAATTTTAAAAATTATGAATTTTTTAAAAATTCCACCAAAAAACTTACAAAATTTGTAATTCAAATAAAAAAAATTTACCAATTTTTTTTTTAATTTCAATAAAAACTTACTAAATTGGCTTCCACCAAAGCTACCAAAATGTTGATCAATTCAACCAAAAACAATATTTTTTTTAGAAAAATACTAAAAATAAAAGTAAACTAGTTATTAAAAAAGGATTAAAAATCAGTCAAATTAGAAACAATTTCAGTAAAAATTACCTAAAACCTTGAAAATTCAAAACTTAGTAAATTCATAAAAATTTCACCAAAGTTACTAAAAATTTTAATAATTTTAAAAATAATGAATTTTTTAAAAATTCCACCAAAAAACTTACAAAATTTGTAATTCAAATAAAAAAAATTTACCAATTTTTTTTTTAAATTCCAATAAAAACTTACTAAATTGGCTTCCACCAAAGTTATCAAAATGTTGATCAATTCAATCAAAAACAATAATTTTTTTTAGAAAAATACTAAAAATAAAACTAAACTAGTTTTTAATAATTCTACCAAAGGTAATGAATTTTTTTAGAATTTCACCAAAAAACTTACAAAATTTGTAAAAATTCCAATAAAAAAAATTTACCAATTTTTTTTAAAATTCCAATAAAAACTTACTAAATTGGCTTCCACCAAAGCTACCAAAATGTTGATCAATTCAATCAAAAACAATAATTTTTTTTTTAGAAAAATACTAAAAATAAAACTAAATTAGTAAAAATTTCAACGGGTCAGACACAAAATCAGAACCGAAATTAAGAGTACTTTAATTACACCAGAATCACTATTATAACTTATGGAAAACATATTTTTTGAACTAATTTTGAATGTAAAATCCGAAAGAGAAGAAGTCTGAAAGCAACTGACCACTTACTCACTTTTAATGCCATTCTTGGAATTCACTTTATAAAATATAATCTCTATTTTGGGTTGAATCCTAAAGAAAGTTGTTTCAAATAATCAGATTTATTATTCAATTATGTTTTTTTTGTTAGTTCAAAGTCATTATTATGTAGTTACAAATTGCATTGTTATTTTTCTAAAGTACTTAAGTAGATAATAATTGGAATACTCATCTTTTGATTTGAACGTGTTTTAAAGTTTGAAAAATATAAAATTATACAAAGAGAAACATATCAAGGTGGATTGGGGTTGCTTGTTATCTGTTGGAGACGATACCCCGTCGTCGTCGGTCCCGGTAGTAGAAAGCACAAATTATTCCGGGGCAGAACGCGGGACAATTACTCAAACTCGTGGGGTAGGATTCCATTTCTGTGTGGAATTGCATCCGGGGACCAGAGGTTACCACCCTTCGCCGTCGGTAGGAAGAGTGCGAAGGAAGCGGGAAGCGGAAATTGTGTAGGGTCGGAACTCTATTCATCTGTCGCCAAATGGAACGTAATTATGTTATCATTCTCCGCTCGGCACTCGAAATAAAATCAAATTTTACGCGAGGTGAGAAGCCGTATTGCTTTTTTCCTACCGCCGGCTCTTGCCCAAAGTGACAGTTTGATAAAGTGCCGGCCGTATTTCACGGCGACGCCAGTGAAAGTTGGGACTTATCTCCAAGTTCGGCGCCCGCCGCCGCGTTTGTTTGCGTATCTTGACAAACTAACTTTAACCACCGTATACACCGCGTAATAAATACAATTATGAAGTTGCCCGTTATAAATAATGCACTTTATCTGCGGCGGAAACTTTTCCCGAAAATTTCCCGGCGCCTATAATTCACCGAATTTCGGTAATAAACTATTAAATTCGCGCACCCCTCGCGAAATTTCTTGCGGGGGGCGCGCACAAAAAAAGACCACCCCCCCATTTAAAGTTTGACACTTCGGGAGAGCTCGCCAAATTGCTTTCATTTATGTAAACAACTTCGGGGCGCACCGTATTACGCCCGTATTATAATGAGGAACCAACTTTTCGCCAAGTTTTCAATGGCTGAATGATTGAGACTTCCCCCTCAAATCTCGTATCCCCATCTAACCCATCGTTTCAGATATACTCCTCGTTATATAAAAAACATTTTATAAAAAGAACAGTCAAGTATTAAAAAAAAATTTTTCGTTTATTTTTTTATTTTTTTTTTTTTTTTAAAGAATAATTTTGATTTCTAATATATAAACATCTAAGGAAAATGAAAATGAAAAAGAAAAATCCTCCTTTCTAATATTTTTTTTTATTATTTTTTCTTTGTAGTAGAATTTTCGTTCTTTGTTGGGTTCTCGTCGTCCCAGGGTACGGTGGCGCGAAATTACTTTAAAATATGTGTCGCGAGGCAACGTCACCGTGAAAACTCGAAAACAGCTCGTCAGGTCCCTTATTATTTTTGCTTCCGTCGTCCGTTGGGAGTCCCGCGGGAGTAAAGTTGGCAGCTCGTCTGTCATCCCGGCTCCTCCGCCGTATTTTTACTAGGGCGATATCGATGGATGGCGTCGTCCGCATAAAATTACCGCCGACTTCGACGACGCCTCTCCTTATTCGAATTATGACTAAGAAATCGTCGAAATCCGGAAAGGTACAATCCGGAAAGGTACAGAACGGCATAACTCAATCTGGAACGTGCTCATTGCGCGATATCCGAGCCGGGACTCCTCGAGCCTTTAATGCATTTAAAAGCGAAATTATGTCAGTTAACAGAAACAAGGGACCCCGTTAACTGGGTCTAAAAGCTCTCCCCTCTGAGCCAGTCAACCCGAACTTTCTAAATGGCTTAAGCGACGCGACCAGTCCGGGGTCGATTATGCAAAATTCGAGACCCGCGCCCCCAAATTCCGAATTACCCCCAAATAAAACACCATGCAATATTAATGAATGGCGGGGGCGGTCGGTCGATCTGCGGCGCTGCCGATGTTATTCTATGTAAATGATCCCCGGTCCGCAGGTTGCAAATGAGAGGCCCCCGCGGCCGTTCCACCGCCGAACTGCGCCCGCGGCCGCTGTGTACTCAGTCATTAAAGGCACTTGAGCGTTTTGTTTGCCTTCGACCCCCGGGCTTTGCTCCTTTCGAAAGAGAGGCTTTCCGTGTCGTCCGCCTCTTGACTGCGACTATTCTCCCCCCACATCAAGAACAAGAAGCTCCCCTACCGCCTTACGTTTTTAGTTTTCTTACCAAATAGATCTTTTTCTAATTTTTATTATTTCATTTACTTATCCTTGAATCGGAGTTTTCCGAAATTTGCCAACCCTTAAAATGTCTCTCAACGAGTTTTGCCCACCTCTGAAGTCAGTTTAAAAAATCGAGGGTTTACATATCCTTGAATCGGGTTTCTACGAAGTTTGCCAAATCCCTGATATATCTATCGACAAGTTTTGCCAACCCTTAAAATGTCTCTCGACGAATTTTATCCACCCCTGAAGTCACTTCGAAAAATTGAGGGTTTATTTATCATTTAATCAGGTTTCTATGAAGTTTGTCAACCTCTGAAGTCAGTTTAAAGTTTGCGAAGTTCGTTTGAAAAATCGAGGGTTTACTTATGCTTGAATAGGAGTTTTCCGAGGTTTATCAACCCTTAAAATGTCTCTCAACGAGTTTTGCCCACCTCTAAAGTCAGTTTAAAAAATCGAGGGTTTACATATCCTTGAATCGGGTTTCTACGAAGATTGCCAAATCCCCGAAATATCTCTCGACAAGTTTTGCCAACCCTTAAAATGTATTTCGACATGGTTTACCCACCCTTAAAGTCCGTTTGAAAAATCGAAGGTTTATTTATCCTTGAATCGAGTTTGTCAATCCCTAAAATGTCTCTCGATAAGGTTTGTTCATTCCTGAATCCTGTTTGAAAAATTGAGAGTTTACTTATCCTTGAATCGGGTTTCTACGAAGTTTGTCAAATCCCTGAAATATCTCTCGACAAGTTTTGCCAATCCTTAAAATGTATTTCGACATGGTTTGCCCACCCTTAAAGTCCGTTTGAAAAATCGAAGGTTTTTTATCCTTGAATCGAGTTTGTCAATCCCTAAAATGTCTCTCGATAAGGTTTGTTCATTCCTGAATCCTGTTTGAAAAATTGAGAGTTTACTTATCCTTGAATCGGGTTTCTACGAAGTTTGCCAAATCCCTGAAATATCTCTCGACAAGTTTTGCCAACCCTTAAAATGTATTTTGACATGGTTTGCCCACCCTTAAAGTCCATTTGAAAAATCGAAGGTTTATTTATCCTTGAATCGAGTTTGTCAATCCCTAAAATGTCTCTCGATAAGGTTTGTTCATTCCTGAATCCTGTTTGAAAAATTGAGAGTTTACTTATCCTTGAATCGGGTTTCTACGAAGTTTGCCAAATCCCTGAAATATCTGTCGACAAGTTTTGCCAACCCTTAAAATGTATTTCGACATGGTTTACCCACCCTTAAAGTCCGTTTGAAAAATCGAAGGTTTATTTATCCTTGAATCGAGTTTGTCAATCCCTAAAATGTCTCTCGATAAGGTTTGTTCATTCCTGAATCCTGTTTGAAAAATTGAGAGTTTACTTATCCTTGAATCGGGTTTCTACGAAGTTTGCCAAATCCCTGAAATATCTCTCGACAAGTTTTGCCAACCCTTAAAATGTATTTTGACATGGTTTGCCCACCCTTAAAGTCCATTTGAAAAATCGAAGGTTTATTTATCCTTGAATCGAGTTTGTCAATCCCTAAAATGTCTCTCGATAAGGTTTGTTCATTCCTGAATCCTGTTTGAAAAATTGAGAGTTTACTTATCCTTGAATCGGGTTTCTACGAAGTTTGCCAAATCCCTGAAATATCTGTCGACAAGTTTTGCCAACCCTTAAAATGTATTTCGACATGGTTTACCCACCCTTAAAGTCCGTTTGAAAAATCGAAGGTTTATTTATCCTTGAATCGAGTTTGTCAATCCCTAAAATGTCTCTCGATAAGGTTTGTTCATTCCTGAATCCTGTTTGAAAAATTGAGAGTTTACTTATCCTTGAATCGGGTTTCTACGAAGTTTGTCAAATCCCTGAAATATCTCTCGACAAGTTTTGCCAACCCTTAAAATGTATTTCGACATGGTTTGCCCACCCTTAAAGTCCGTTTGAAAAATCGAAGGTTTATTTATCCTTGAATCGAGTTTGTCAATCCCTAAAATGTCTCTCGATAAGGTTTGTTCATTCCTGAATCCTGTTTGAAAAATTGAGAGATTACTTATCCTTGAATCGAGTTTGTCAATCCCTAAAATGTTTCTCGATAAGGTTTGTTCATTCCTGAATCCTGTTTGAAAAATTGAGAGTTTACTTATCCTTGAATCGGGTTTCTACGAAGATTGCCAAATCCCCGAAATATCTCTCGACAAGTTTTGCCAACCCTTAAAATGTATTTTGACATGGTTTGCCCACCCTTAAAGTCCATTTGAAAAATCGAAGGTTTATTTATCCTTGAATCGAGTTTGTCAATCCCTAAAATGTCTCTCGATAAGGTTTGTTCATTCCTGAATCCTGTTTGAAAAATTGAGAGTTTACTTATCCTTGAATCGGGTTTCTACGAAGATTGCCAAATCCCCGAAATATCTCTCGACAAGTTTTGCCAACCCTTAAAATGTATTTTGACATGGTTTGCCCACCCTTAAAGTCCATTTGAAAAATCGAAGGTTTATTTATCCTTGAATCGAGTTTGTCAATCCCTAAAATGTCTCTCGATAAGGTTTGTTCATTCCTGAATCCTGTTTGAAAAATTGAGAGTTTACTTATCCTTGAATCGGGTTTCTACGAAGTTTGCCAAATCCCTGAAATATCTCTCGACAAGTTTTGCCAACCCTTAAAATGTATTTTGACATGGTTTGCCCACCCTTAAAGTCCATTTGAAAAATCGAAGGTTTATTTATCCTTGAATCGAGTTTGTCAATCCCTAAAATGTCTCTCGATAAGGTTTGTTCATTCCTAAATCCTGTTTGAAAAATTGAGAGATTACTTATCCTTGAATCGAGTTTGTCAATCCCTAAAATGTTTCTCGATAAGGTTTGTTCATTCCTGAATCCTGTTTGAAAAATTGAGAGTTTACTTATCCTTGAATCGGGTTTCTACGAAGATTGCCAAATCCCCGAAATATCTCTCGACAAGTTTTGCCAACCCTTAAAATGTATTTCGACATGGTTTGCCCACCCTTAAAGTCCGTTTGAAAAATCGAAGGTTTATTTATCCTTGAATCGAGTTTGTCAATCCCTAAAATGTCTCTCGATAAGGTTTGTTCATTCCTGAATCCTGTTTGAAAAATTGAGAGTTTACATATCCTTGAATCGGGTTTCTACGAAGTTTGCCAAATCCCTGAAATATCTCTCGACAAGTTTTGCCAACCCTTAAAATGTATTTCGACATGATTTGCCCACCCTTAAAGTCCGTTTGAAAAATCGAAGGTTTATTTATCCTTGAATCGAGTTTGTCAATCCCTAAAATGTCTCTCGATAAGGTTTGTTCATTCCTGAATCCTGTTTGAAAAATTGAGAGTTTACATATCCTTGAATCGGGTTTCTACGAAGATTGCCAAATCCCCGAAATATCTCTCGACAAGTTTTGCCAACCCTTAAAATGTATTTCGACATGCTTTGCCCACCCTTAAAGTCCGTTTGAAAAATCGAAGGTTTATTTATCCTTGAATCGAGTTTGTCAATCCCTAAAATGTCTCTCGATGAGGTTTGTTCATTCCTGAATCCTGTTTGAAAAATTGAGAGTTTACTTATCCTTGAATCGGGTTTCTACGAAGATTGCAAACCTTTGAAATGTTTCTCGACGAGGTTTTCCCACCCCTGAAGCCTGTTTGAGAAATAAAGGGTTTACTTATCCTTGAATTTGGTTTCTAGAAAGTTTGACAACCCCTGAAATGTCCCTCAACAAGATTTGTCAACCCCTAAAATCTCCCTCGAAGAGGTTTACCCGCCCCTGAAATCCCATTTTTCCTTTTCGGAGATTGTCCACCCCTGATAGTCAAGTATCAAACCACGTCTTTATCAATAAGATTTTAGCTAGTTTTTATTTGAAAGAAAAAAATTTAAATAAAAAAATTTAAATAAAAAAATTAAACAAAAAAAAATAAAAAAAGAAGTGAACAGTAACAACCGATCGATTCGAATTCAGCTTTTTGATCTACCATGGCCACGACGCGTTTCCATTGTTTCCCTTTGGAAAACCGCCGCCTACGCGTTCGTTTTTTGCGTGGATCGAGGGCGGCGCGGCGTCGAAAAACAATCGAACGCCGGCGTCGGCGCGCGATTGTCCGATAAATCTATTAAATCTCTTTTTGCGCCGCGCGTTCCGGAAAACGACGCGCTTTGATCCGGCGAACTAATGAACTGTAATCCTGCAATAATGAGCGCCCGGTCCGGTCCTGCACGCGCCGATGGGCTTCGGTTTTCGACCGCCCGAGGACGCGGCGCGACAGTCGAGGAACCCTCCCCCTCCGACGCGCCCCCTACGCCGTCTGGACGCGGCCCCAATTACGTTCACGAAGGATAATTACTATTTGTAATAGCCCTGTCAACGCAAACGGGCTCCGATGATGCGTACAATTTAGTGGTTCTACGTTGATATGATTCGCCACAAACCACAAACTAACCAACAAACTAAGATCTATATTTTATACTAGTGGAAAATATTCACTACTTTATACGAATCCTTGAAAGGTGTGATTTCAAAAAAGGTATCGTCGTTTTTATTACCGAAATGTACTTTCAACGTTTTGATATTTAATTAGAATAGCCGAGAAATGAACCGTCGAGAAATCCAAAAATTCAAGGCAAAACGGGGGTTCCGGTTGAAGCTTATATCTTGAAGCCCCGATTCGCAATGAAAAATAAGTCGACCGCTTTTCGGGCGAACATAACGTTTCAAAAGGGGCATATTTAGAAAGCCGAGAAATTCATTTAGCCGAGAAATATACCGTCGACGAATAATAGCCGAGAAACGAACCGTCGAAAAAATTTTTTTCTACGTTAGCAGTGTTAAATTTTGTAGAGGTTAAAAAAATCTTCTAAAACTCAAAATTTTTATTATCTAACATCTAGATTTTTATCTATTATTTAAAAATAGACATTTTAATCCGTCTTTGGTATAAAAATCTTTTCTTAGTTTTCAAAAATAAAGTCGTAACTAATTTTTAAACTTTCTTCATTTTTCTTCTAGGTTAGAAATGTCAAATTTTGTAGAGGTTAAAAAAATCTTCTAAAACTCAAAATTTTTATTATCTAACATCTAGATTTTTATCTATTATTTAAAAATAGACATTTTAATCCGTCTTTGGTATAAAAATCTTTTCTTAGTTTTCATAAATAAAGTCGTAACTAATTTTTAAACTTTCTTCATTTTTCTTCTAGATTAGAAATGTCAAATTTTGTAGAGGTTAAAGAAATCTTCTAAAACTCAAAATTTTTATTATCTAACATCTAGATTTTTATGGGTTACTTAAAAATAGACATTTTAATCTGTCTTTGGTATAAAAATCTTTTCTTAGTTTTCATAAGTAAACTCGTTATTATATATAATAAAGTTGTAACTATTAAACATCCAATTTTAATGTAATTAACAGAAAATTCCGCTTTTAAAATCTAGCCTTATTTTTAGAAAGCTTAAAATTTACAATTAAGGACATTACGTCACATTTTCTCTTCTGAGGAAAAAGATTTTTCGCTAACTCGCTTAGTTTTTGAGTTAGAGGAAGTCAAAGTTGTGAGAGGCAAATTTAGGTATGCCGTTTTGAGGTTGTTCCAGTTTTTGGGCTACAACTCTATAAATATCGATTGTACGAAAAAATGTTTATAAGAGAATATATTCGCAGTCAAATACGAAATAACTTTTATTTGAAACATTTTCCGTTAACTCGCTTAGTTTTTGAGTTAGAGGAAGCCAAAGTTGAAGTATGCCGTTTTGGGGGTGTTCTAGTTCTTGGGCTATCACTCCATAAACATCGATTATATGAAAAAAAATTTATAACAAAAGATGTTCGCAGTCCAATAGGGAATAACTTCTATTTAAAATATTTTTTGCTAACTCGCTTAGTTTTAGAGTTAGAGGAAGCTAAAGTTGAGGTATGCCGTTTTGGGGGTGTTCTAGTTCTTGGGCTATCACTCCATAAATATCGATTATATGAAAAAAAAATTATAACAAAAAATGTTCGCAGTCGAATAGGGAATAACTTTTATTTAAAATATTTTTCGCTAACTCGCTTAGTTTTAGTGTTAGAGGAAGCCAAAGTTGAGGTATGCCGTTTTGGGGTTGTTCCAGTTCTTGGGCTATCACTCCATAAATATCGATTATATGAAAAAAAAATTATAACAAAAGATGTTCGTAGTCGAATAGGGAATAACTTTTATTTAAAATATTTTTCGCTAACTCGCTTAGTTTTAGAGTTAGAGGAAGCCAAAGTTGTGGTATGCCGTTTTGAGGTTGTTCCAGCTTTTGGGCTACAACTCCATAAATATCGATTATATGAAAAAAAAATTATAACAAAAGATGTTTGCAGTGGAATAGGGAATAAATTTTATTTAAAATATTTTTCGCTAACTCGTTTAGTTTTTGAGTTAGAGGGAGCCAAAGTTTTGAGAGGCAAATTTAGATATGCCGTTTTGAGGTTGTTCCAGTTTTTGGACTACAACTCCATAAATATCGATTGTACGAAAAAATGTTTATAAGAGAATATATTCGTAGTCAAACTCGGAATAACTTTTATTTGAAACATTCTTCGCTAACTCGCTTAGTTTTAGAGTTAGAGGAAGCCGAAGTTGAGGTATGCCGTTTTGAGGTTGTTCCAGTTTTTAGACCATAGATCTATAAATATCGATTATATGAAAAAAAATTTATAAAAAAAAGATGTTCGAAGTCGAATAGGGAATAACTTTTATTTAAAATATTTTTCGCTAACACGCTTAGTTTTTGAGTTAGAGGGAGCCAAAGTTGTGAGAGGCAAATTTAGGTATGCCGTTTTGAGGTTGTTCCAGTTTTTGGACTATACCTCTATAAATATCGATTGTACGAAAAAATGTTTATAAGAGAATATGTTCGGAGTCAAATAGGGAATAACTTTTATTTAAAATATTTTTCGCTAACTCGCTTAGTTTTAGAGTTAGAGGAAGCCGAAGTTGAGGTATTCCGTTTTGGGGTTGTTCCAGTTTTTAGACTATAGATCTATAAATATCGATTATATGAAAAAAATTTATAAAAAAAGGATGTTCGCAGTCGAATAGGGAATAACTCTTATTCAAAATATTTTTCGCTAACTCGCTTAGTTTTTGAGTTAGAGGGAACCAAAGTTGTGAGAGGCAAATTTAGGTATGCCGTTTTGAGATTATTCCAGTTTTGGGACTACAACTCCATAAATATCGATTGTACGAAAAAATGTTTATAACAAAACATGTTCGCAGTCAAATACGAAATAACTTTTATTTGAAACATTTTTTGCTAACTCGCTTAGTTTTTGAGTTAGAGGAAGCCGAAGTTGAGGTATACTGTTTTGGGGTTGTTCCAGCTTTTGGGCTACAACTCCATAAATATCGATTGTACGAAAAAATGTTTATAACAAAACATGTTCGCAGTCAAATGCGAAATAACTTTTATTTGAAACATTTTTTGTTAACTTGCTTAGTTTTTGAGTTAGAGGAAGCCAAAGTTGAGGTATGCCGTTTTGGAGTTGTTCCAGTTCTTGAGCTATCACTCCATAAATATCGATTGTACGAAAAAATGTTTATAACAAAATATGTTCGCAGTCAAATACGAAATAACTTTTATTTAAAACATTTTTCGCTAACTCGCTTAGTTTTAGACTTAGAGGAAGCTAAAGTTGAGGTATACTGTTTTGATATGGAATTGTTTTAAAGTCTTTTAATTGTCTTTAAAAGATATCGATATCAATTAGTTAACTTTTAAACTTGTATACAATATTTTAACAAAAAAGATTTTTCTTATGATAAGTTCTCTTTTCATTATCTTTGACAGATAAAATTAAAACGTGAAAAATTAATTCAATTGACCCAACGATAAAAGACGTGTCGTCACACGACGCCGACGCTTTTTTAAAATTCCTTTCGACCGCGGTGTTAATCGAAGAGTTCGCCAAGCAACGCTCTTAATATCCACTAATTATTTTCGAGCACGAAACAGGGCCCCCGGGCGCTTCTAATTACAAGCGAAGGACGTACTCTCTTATTTTTGCGCGGAGGCGCCTCTGTCGCTTAAAAGGTATTTATTTGCCCGAGGCCTTTCGTTAGCGACCCGTCCCGGCCCCGGAATTAATTACAAGATCTCTTTACCATCCTTCTTCGGGCGAAATTGGCGGCGTAACCCTTTGTCGGAGGGAAATTTTCGGAAAGAATCGATCGATTCGCGCGAGCGATGATGCCGTTTTGATTGGGTTATTACGACCGTCTGGCGCTCCGCTCGAATCCGACCGAGAGATCAAAGGTGATGTTTTGGCTACGAATCAGGGAGAAGTTAGCTCGCGTGGGTTTAGTTAACAAGTGGAAGGGGTTGGAAAATTAGGGTTTGCAACTTGCATATAACATTTAAATTTTAGTTTTTAAATCTGAATTGAAAATCCCACTTGATATAAAAACCATATTTGCGAGGACTAATATAGTTTGAAACGATTTTCAGTAATGTCCTACGTGATCGAAATTGCAAAAGTAGAGTGTTTAGCTCCGCCCCCAAACTTCCATTTAGATGGTGCGATAGCGCAAGTTTTTGGTTCCTAACTTAAAAGGTGGGGTCGGGCGTTCGGTTGGCGCTCGAAATCCGGAACGGGTGGGCGTTTAATTCCGGCATAATCCGAACGCGTGGCGGCTGAATAAATAAATCGGGCGAACCTTTGACGCGAAATCTGAAGCGTAAACCGGCTAAATCTCCCGTGTTTGCTCGCATTTTGGCGAAAAAATCGGTCGATGCGGGAGCGGTCGAGCGTTTCGCGACCTCATTAGGCGCGGGGAAAAAACTTTTTAATAAGAAAGTTAATTACGAAAGTAAATTATGGATACACGATCCGTCGGACCGTACCTCCGCCCCCTTTCGTCGTTGTTTACCCCGGCGGCGTATTGTTCCCTCGGCTCTCGTTAACACAAGGACCCCCGGGCGGAAAACTTGCCCGCATTGTGCCTGAATTAAAAATAAGTTTTATATCTACTTTGTTCCCTTTAAAAACTTGAGGGCAACCTGTAAGCCCCGTTGTATTGAAAACAAAGGCCGCCGCGTCTGTATTCAAATTATTTCAACGAGAATCTGCTCGGCTTTAATTCCACCCTCGAGGCCCTATTGTACCGGGTATAAATTCTGATGTCCTGCCACAAAAGTACTCTTAATTTCGGTTCTGATTTTGCGTCTGACTCGTTGAAATTTTTACTAGTTTAGTTTTATTGTTAGTATTTCTCTAAAAAAATTTATTGTTTTTGGTTGAATTGATCAACATTTTGGTAACTTTGGTGGAAGCTTTACGAATTTAGTAGGTTTTTGGTGGAATTAAAAAAAAACTGGTAAATTTTTGGTGGAATTTTTACAAATTTTGGTCATTTAAGAGATGATAATCCTCATCCCTTAAGAGATGATAATCTTAATCTCTTAAGAGATAATAATTTTTATCTCTTAAGAGATGATAATTTTTATCTTCGAAGAAGTGATAATTTTCTTCTCTCAAGAAATAATAACTTATTTTCGAAGGGGTAATTATCTTCATCCCTTAAGAGATGACTAGTTTTGTTTCATTTTTAGTATTTTTCTAAAAAAAAAATATTGTTTTTGGTTGAATTGATCAACATTTTGGTAACTTTGCTGGAAGCTTTACGAATTTACTTTTTGGTGGAATTTAAAAAAAAATTGGTAAATTTTTGGTGGAATTTTTACAAATTCAGTATGTTTTTGGTGGAATTATCAAAAATTTTGATAACATTGGTGGAGTTTTTGGTAAAATTCTTATGAATTTAGTAAGTTTTTGGGGGATTTTTTAAAAAATTCTGTATGTCTTTGGTGGAATTATCAAAAATTTTGATAACATTAGTGGAATTTTTGCGAATTTTATTCATTTTTGATGGAATTTTTAAAAAATTCAATGTTTTTTTATGGAATTTTTACGAATTTAGTAAGTTTTTGGTGGAATTAAAAAAAAAAATTGGTAAAGTTTTGGTGGAATTCTTACAAATTTTGTAAGTTTTTTGGTGGAATTTTTAAAAAATTCAGTATGTTTTTGGTGGAATTATCAAAAATGTTGATAACATTGGTGGAGTTTTTGGTAAAATTCTTATGAATTTAGTAAGTTTTTGGTGGAATTTTTAAAAAATTCTGTATGTCTTTGGTGGAATTATCAAAAATTTTGATAACATTGGTGGAATTTTTGCGAATTTTATTCATTTTTGATGGAATTTTTAAAAAATTCAATGTTTTTTTATGGAATTTTTACGAATTTAGTAAGTTTTTGGTGGAATTAAAAAAAAAAAATTGGTAAATTTTTGGTGGAATTTTTACAAATTTTGTAAGTTTTTTGGTGGAATTTTTAAAAAATTCAGTATGTTTTTGGTGGAATTATCAAAAATTTTGATAACATTGGTGGAGTTTTTGGTAAAATTCTTATGAATTTAGTAAGTTTTTGGTGGAATTTTTAAAAAAATCTGTATGTCTTTGGTGGAATTATCAAAAATTTTGATAACATTGGTGGAATTTTTGCGAATTTTATTCATTTTTGATGGAATTTTTAAAAAATTCAATGTTTTTTTATGGAATTTTTACGAATTTAGTAAGTTTTTGGTGGAATTTTTAAAAAATTCAGTATGTTTTTGGCGGAATTATCAAAAATTTTGATAACATTGGTGGAGTTTTTGGTAAAATTCTTATGAATTTAGTAAGTTTTTGGTGGAATTTTTAAAAAATTCTGTATGTCTTTGGTGGAATTATCAAAAATTTTGATAACATTGGTGGAATTTTTGCGAATTTTATTCATTTTTGATGGAATTTTTAAAAAATTCAATGTTTTTTTATGGAATTTTTACGAATTTAGTAAGTTTTTGGTGGAATTTTTAAAAAATTCAGTATGTTTTTGGTGGAATTATCAAAAATTTTGATAACATTGGTGGAGTTTTTGGTAAAATTCTTATGAATTTAGTAAGTTTTTGGTGGAATTTTTAAAAAATTCTGTATGTCTTTGGTGGAATTATCAAAAATTTTGATAACATTGGTGGAATTTTTGCGAATTTTATTCATTTTTGATGGAATTTTTAAAAAATTCAATGTTTTTTTATGGAATTTTTACGAATTTAGTAAGTTTTTGGTGGAATTTTTAAAAAATTCAGTATGTTTTTGGTGGAATTATCAAAAATTTTGATAACATTGGTGGAGTTTTTGGTAAAATTCTTATGAATTTAGTAAGTTTTTGCTGGAATTTTTAAAAAATTCTGTATGTCTTTAGTGGAATTATCAAAAATTTTGATAACATTAGTGGAATTTTTGCGAATTTTATTCATTTTTGATGGAATTTTTAAAAAATTCAATGTTTTTTTATGGAATTTTTACGAATTTAGTAAGTTTTTGGTGGAATTAAAAAAAAAATTGGTAAATTTTTGGTGGAATTTTTACAAATTTTGTAAGTTTTTTGATGGAATTTTTAAAAAAATTCATTATTTTTAAAATAATTAAAAATTTTAGTAACTTTGGTGACATTTTTATGAATTTACTTGAGTTTAGTTAATTTTTAGTTTTGAATTTTCAAGGTTTTAGTTAATTTTTAATGAAATTGTTTCTAATTTGATTGTTTTTTTGGTGGAATTTTAAAAGAATTTGGAAATTTTGGTGGAATTTTTAAAAAATTTGTGATTAGGAAAAAAAATCTTTTTATTTGGAAATAATTTGTCTATTTATCTAAATCACATCTATTATCGAATCGTATTTTGTAGATTACAGTACATTATCATCCAACAAACTTTCAAAACCCTCCAAAGAATGAATTTAAATAAACACCCGGTATTTCAAATGTTGATTAGGTGAAAAAATCATTTTATTTGAAAAAAAATTCTTACGAAAAAGGTTCACCTTACGGTTTTCTTATAAATAATAGATAGAAAAAACTTACCGGACGAATGTTGTCTCCTCGATATCCAAATCTTACTGAAAATAATTGAAATAAAACATTTAAACCGGAAAATGTTTTCTATAATTTGATAAATAATTAGATCAATAAAATTAAAAACAATAGAAGCCATATTTTTGATTTTTTTGTGTGTTTATAATCGAAAAAATTATGAAAAAAATTTTTCCTGCTGTTTTTAATTTAATTTATTTAATACATACCACCTAACATCCGTTAAACAGCAATCCGACGACTCGACACAATCACTAATCACTAAATTATCCAACCAAAACACAAGTCATTGAAACCATTAAAGCACGCGAAATTAATTTTTAGGTTTGTCTTACAATTAGATTTCTAATTGTCCTTAGATTTCGTTTATGTTCTAAATCTTACAAATTGGTTAAGGGTATCAACGAAGTTAAAAGCTATTTCTATTTCATTGATTAGGAACAACATAGAAACGCACCACTATAAAAAACACGAAATATAAAAACGCGAGATAACTGAAGTGAAATCAAAATCTTGAATTGATAGCGTGCTTAAACAAACCATCCTCAAAAAAGAATATTAGGTGTGATTTTCACCACGTTTAAACATATAAAAAAACTAGATCTCGAAATAAACTTAAAAACTACTTTTTTTTAAATTAAAAACACAACCGAATTATTTAAAACGCACGAGATTACTGAAGCGAAGCCAAAATTTTAAATTAAGAACCTCATTGGGCGAACCAACCCTCAACTAGAGTGGGGGATGTGATTTTCGACGCGTCTAAACGTGTTACAAAAACTGGAAAAGGTCGAGTTTTAAATAGAAAATTTACCTGCGTGTAGTATTACGATCCCAACGCGGTTTTAATCTACTCGACGGGGAAAATTGATTTTACCAGCAATAATTTTCTTAAAATTAAATAATTTTAAAAATTTGACAACCAATTTGCTTTCATATGATGTCATCTTACATTTAGAAGAGTTAACCATTCTTAAAATACTAATTATTTTAACAATTATTTCAACAATTATGTAAAAATTATAACTATTCACAATGTTGTTGAATTAGATTTTTATAATTCCTATAAACTATATACAGGTGTCCCGAAATATATTGCCGTCTGCCATACGCTACTAACTTTTTAAAAAGTTTTTGGTAGAATTGTAAAAAATGTTGACAATTTCGGTATAATTTTTAGGATTCTTGTAAGTTTTTTGTGGAATAAAAAAAATTCAGTAAGTTTTGAGTGTAGTTGTTAAATATTTTAATAGCTTTGGTGGAATTTTCGCGAATTTTATTCATTTCTGGTGGAATTTTAAAAAAATTCAGTGTTTTTGGTAAAATTCTTATGAATTTAGTAAGTTTTTGGTGGAATTTTTAAAAAATTCAGTATGTTTTTAGTGGAATTATCAAAAATTTTGATAACATTGGTGGAATTTTTACGAATTTTATTCATTTCTGGTGGAATTTTAAAAAAATTCAGTGTTTTCGGTAAAATTCTTATGAATTTAGTAAGTTTTTGTTGGAATTTTTAAAAAATTCAGTATGTTTTTGGTGGAATTATCAAAAATTTTGATAACATTGATGGAATTTTTGCTAATTTTATTCATTTCTGGTGGTATTAAAAAAAATTCAGTGTTTTTGGTAAAATTCTTATGAATTTAGTAAGTTTTTGGTGGAATCTTTAAAGAATTCAGTATGTTTTTGGTGGAATTATCAAAAATTTTGATAACATTGGTGGAATTTTGCGAATTTTATTCATTTTTGATGAAATTTTTAGAAAATTCAGTTTTTTATAGAATTTTTACGAATTTAGTAAGTTTTTAGTGAAATTTTTCCAAATTTATTAATTTTTGGTGGAATTTTTATAAAATTCAGTATGTTTTTGGTGGAATTATCAAAAATTTTGATAACATTGGTGGAATCTTTGCGAATTTTATTCATTTTTGATGGAATTTGAAAAAAATCAGTGTTTTTGATAAAATTCTTATGAATTTAGTAAGTTTTTGGTAGAATTTTTAAAAAATTCAGTATGCTTTTGGTGGAATTATCAAAAATTTTGATAACATTGGTGGAATTTTTGCGAATTTTATTCATTTCTGGTGAAATTAAAAAAAAAAATCAGTGTTTTTGGTAAAATTCTTATGAATTTAGTAACTTTTTGGTGGAATTTTTGTAAATTGTATTAATTTTTGTTGGAATTTTTAAAGAATTCAATCTGTTTTTGGTGGAATTACCAAAAATTTTGATAACATTGGTGGAGTTTTTTCGAATTGTATTTATTTTTGATGGAATTTTTAAAAAATCAGTGTTTTTGGTAAAAATCTTATGAATTTAGTAAGTTTTTTTACAAATTGTATAAATTTTTGATGGAATTTAAAAAAAATTCAGTATGTGTTTGGAAGAATTATCAAAAATTTTGATAACATTGGTGGAATTTTTGCGAATTTTATTCATTTTTGATGGAATTTTAAAAAAATCAGTGTTTTTGGTAAAATTCTTATGAATTTAGTAACTTTTTGGTGGAATTTTTGTAAATTGTATTAATTTTTGTTGGAATTTTTAAAGAATTCAATCTGTTTTTGGTGGAATTATCAAAAATTTTGATAACATTGGTGGAGTTTTTTTGAAATTGTATTCATTTTTGATGGAATTTTTAAAAAATCAGTGTTTTTGGTAAAAATCTTATGAATTTAGTAAGTTTTTGGTGGAATTTTTACAAATTGTATAAATTTTTGATGGAATTTAAAAAAAATTCAGTATATGTTTGGTAGAATTATCAAAAATTTTGATAACATTGGTGGAATTTTTGCGAATTTTATTCATTTCTGGTGAAATTAAAAAAAAAATCAGTGTTTTTGGTAAAATTCTTATGAATTTAGTAAGTTTCTGGTAAAATTATTAAAAAATTCAGTATGTTTTTGTGGAATTATCAAAAATTTTGATAACATTGGTGGAATTTTTGTGAATTTTATTCATTTCTGGTGGAATAAAAAAAATCAGTGTTTTTGGTAAAATTCTTATGAATTTAGTAAGTTTTTGGTGGAATTTTTGCAAATTGTATTAATATTTGTTGGAATTTAAAAAAAAATCTATATTTTTGGTGGAATTGTCAAAAATTTTGATAACACTGGTGGAATTTTTGCGAATTTTATTCATTTTTGATGGAATTTTTAAAAAAATTCACTTTTTTTATGAAATTTTTACGAGTTTAGTAAGTTTTTAGTGAAATTTTTCCAATTTCATTAATTTTAGTGAAATTTTTCCAAATTTATTAATTTTTGGTGGAATTTTTATAAAATTCAGTATGTTTTTGATGGAATTGTTAAAAAAGTTGATAACTTTAGTGGAATTTTTATTAACTTTAATCATTTTTGGTGGAATTGTTAAAAATATTGGTAATTTTAGTAGAATTTTTATGAATTTGGCAAGTTTTTGGTGTTATTTTCTAAAAATTAGTTTTTGATGGAATTATTCAACATTTTTGTAGCTTTGGTGGAAAATTGAAAAAATTTAGTACGTTTTTGGTGGAATTGTTAAAAATGTTGGTCATTTTGGTGGAATTTTTACGAATATTGTAAGTTTTTTTAATTTTTACCAATTTTATTGATTTTGAATGGAATTTTTAAAAAATTCACTAAGTTTTTAGTAGAATTGTCTCCAAATTTAATCATTTTTGGTGAAATGATATTCAATTTAACTAACTTTTGTGGAATTTTTATTGTTACTTTTTTATTTTTGTGAAATTTTTAAGAATCTAATCAATTCTTGACGAAATTTTAGTTTTAGTATATTTTTAAAAAAATCAGTTTTTGGTGGAATTGTTAAAAATTTTGATTTGATAGCTTTGGTGGAATTTTTACAAATTTTGTTTTTGGTGGAATTATCAAAAATTTTAGTAGCTTTGGGGGAATTTTTACAAATTTAATTTTTGTGATATTTTCAAGAATTTAATCAATTTTTAGTGAAATTTATTCGAATTTTTGCTCTGCATAAATTAAATATTTGATAATTATTAATAAACCGATCGTTTTGATATTTCATGTGGCATTAGCGTGGTTGGAATAATAAATAACGTTTATGAAAATTGAACCAAGTATTTTATCGGCCCAAATCGAAAATGACGAAAAACGGGGATTTCGTTTAGGGCTTAAATCGGCCGTTTTCCAAAGGAGCCCCGATTCGCATATAATGTTGCGTTATAAAGCCGTTCAGAAGGTTAGCCGGAAGCAGAGTCGTGGAGTCGGTGGCTTTTTGGACAAAAAGTGCGTTCGAAAATTAACGAAAATGATGGACGATCGAGATTTCTAATTTCAATTAGGGTTACCGCAACGTCGTTCGATTTTCAGGGTCGTTTTTCCGAAATCGATTACGGACCCCCCAAAATCGTCGGGGGGTGAAGATAATAGTCGGCATAATGACGTAAAACCATTGAATCGTCAGGAAAGTGATTTCCAAAAAAACTATTAAAAAAAGAGCTAGGCGCCTGCGGCGCCCTCTTTTAAAGAGGCGCTGCTTGCTTACTACTTTAATATTGACCTATGCAACGAAAACTATAGTAAGTCATTTTTGATAGAACTGACAATGAGTCAGATATAAGTGTTTAAGGGTACGTACACACCAAGCGGTTTTTGTCGACTCGAAATGTTCACACTAGAAGTGAAGTCGTACGACAGAATAACGTCCGCTAAACAGACCAACGCAGTGTTTCGCAAGCTTTTTGTGTCATGTCCCACCTTTGCCTTTCTAAAATTCTTATGGCCCCCCTATGTAACATACATAATTTTTAATATTAAAAAATTAAATTGTTCACTTGAGAAACTTAAATGATAGGTTTTAGAAAGTTTTATGAAACCACTAGGGAATTGTTAATGAAAGACAGTAAGTAAATTTTCAAAACATATACAAAAGAACTGAAATTCAAATGCCAAATGATTTTAATAAAGATTTTTCTATATTAATTTGTTATTTTAATTTAGTGAGATCCTTGCGCTTGATGCTTACTGCATAAAGGTTTTATACTAGATTCTAATTTGATTAGCTTCAGTTTCAAGTTTCCAAATTATGTTATATCCAGCCGATTTCTTTTTTTACCAAAAATCTTTTGCAGTGCTAAATCCACGTTCAACTAAATATGAAGATGGAAACGGTAGCAATGGTTTTCTTGCACATTTGGTTGAATTTGGGTATTTGATTTTTGTTTCCTCACAAAGCCATGCCATCGTTCTTTTTATATTAAATAAGGTTTTAACTGAATAATCATAATGGAATTCTGCGAGTTCTTTTTGATAATCCATATTTGATATATCAGACAAATCCACTAACATTGACTGCATCATTCATGTTGGAAAATCTTTCATTTAAATCAGCCGATAGAACATTTAGATGATTGACAATAACAAGTAAAATGGTATTAGTTACTTCACATTTTTTGAGCTAATGAAGCTGTTCAAAGTTTTTGTTCTTATGTTTCTGACATAACTCAATATGGGTAATGAAACCAAATATCTTCGCTTTTGCATCGATGAGAGTCTTATTTGTTCCTTGAACAAATGCTTTACCATCCATTGTTAGCAAATACTTTATTTCAGATTTGTCGCTTAAAAAATCACTGACAATGGGTATCAAACAGTTCCATAGATCTTTTCAAGCACTTCCATTAAGATAGCCATCTTACTTCAGTATGAAGTAAAAGTCTCGCATGGTCTTCATTTAGTTCTTCACAAAATAGCTCGAAGACCTCACGTTGGAAAACACTGGACCAACGCCTCATCAATCTAAACACGCTCACATTTAGCATTAGCTGTAAAGCTATTAGCTGCATTAACACACTTTATTACTGAATGTACCTCGTTTAGAAGAGGCGAGATGTTTTTAGTTACCAAACACTCAGTTGATATTTTGGTATCGTCAAGCCAAATTATACCTAATAATTATTTACTGCAATTATTTAAGAATTTAACTTTTTTCGTTAAATTTGGGCTAAACTTTGGAAATTTGGAAGGGGCTAAACTGACGTAGAGTTGATTTTCGAATTGTTCCCCTGTGGGGCGTGAACCTCACGTTGGGAAACACTGAACCAACGCCTCATCAATCTAAACACCGTGTGAACATTTCCATTAAAAACGTGAGAATGATATGTCGAGAGGCTTGGTTTGTCGAATGGGCGCCGTCGGTAAAATCATAGGTCGAGTCGACACCATTCGACCGTCGCGACGTAGTCGACGTCGTGTGAACAGTTTGGACGATTTCAAAGAAGCATTTGTCGATTCGACGGTCGAGTCGACAAAAAGCGCTTAGTGTGAACGTAGGCTAACCCTTTGGCCTATAACCACGAGTCTGACTCGTGGTAAAAAAATTGTGCCATAAGCGAAAACCACGAGTCTGACTCGTGGTAAAAAATTTGTGCCATAAACGAAAACAACGAGTCTGACTCGTGGTAAAGATTTGTGCCATAAGCGAAAACCACGAGTCCGACTCGTGGTAAATCTTTTGTGTCCTATTGTCCTTAGTTTTTTTTTCTCGTCAGTTCGGGTACGCTGCTAAACGGTTGAATGTCACGGCGCGCGATCTATTTTCTTGTATACTATGGCTCGCGCAATTGGCAGATGTTGTGTAGGCCAAGGGGTTAAAGGTTTTGAACCGATTGCATTTTAAGAAATAAAATTTTCTAGGTAAAAATTTCCTACTTGATTGCTATAGATATGTTATAGAGGATTCCGAAAGGATTCACCATAGAAGAAAATTAATTAATTCTGTTTTCTTTTCAAATTTTTCAAAAATCACCATTTTTGACTTACGATAGTTTTCGTTGCATAGGTCGATATTATAATATAATTATCTTCAAGTTTATAATCCTTTTCGAGAATCAAATCCAAATTTCAACATTTTTTTTTTTTTAATTTTTTCACTTGACGTACGACAAAAGTAATTCGCGTGAAAGAGAATTGAATAAACCGACCGTTACTTCGCTCAAGAATAAGTGACCCTGAAGCCGCGCGCGCGCTATTAAACATGCATGAACCGGTTAAACGGGCGCGCGCGCCGGAGCCGGCATAAATTATACAAGCTGTAACACGCCTCCGTTAGAGCGAGCGGCCGCAACTTGCTCAAATTTAAGTGACACTTTTGCTCGTATTCCGGAATAAGAAAACGTTTCTGGGAAAACTTGTTCGGACACGCGCGCACCGCTCGCGACGAGTGCCGCCGAAATTACAACTCTTAAACACACCCCGACCGTAAACACGGTGGAACGTCGCGAACTTGTTTCCCTTCGTCGTCTTCGTTTTCGTCCGTAACGACCTTTATTTCTCACACGGAGGAAGGTAGCAAGAATGAAACGATTAATATGCGAGACAAACGCGGCTCATCGCGCTCCTCTGAAGGCACTATTTGTCCCCCGTAATTGCCGTTACATCTCACCGAGCTTTCGCTCGTTTCAGGGCGCTTCCTCCAGTCTCGTGGTGAAGTTCGCCGATACGGAAAAGGAACGACAGCTCAGACGCATGCAGCAAATGGCAGGCAACATGAGTCTGCTGAACCCGTTCGTCTTCAATCAATTCGGGGCATACGGCGCTTACGCACAGGTAAGAACCCAACCCCCTTCCGAATTTCCCTCCCACCCGATAACAAGAAATTACGTTCAGGAACGCAGTTTAATATTTAATCCCCACATTAATATTAATACGTCAGACCGTATGATAAAGTGTCTAAGGGAGCGGGAATATGGAAGCGGGTTTTAAAAGACCTTTAATAAAAGTAAATTATGCCTGCCAAGGAGGGAATGAGAACGTTATATTTCAGCGGCTATTGCGCCGGTGAGTGATGGGGTCCGAAATTGGAATTTTGGCCTAAGAGTACTCCCGAGACCTGTTGACTATTTGTTAAAAAAAAAAAGATCGGGTACTTTCGTAGAGATTAACTTAAAATATTACGACAGATACAACTTATATAATAATAACTGATAAAAATAATAAAATATGAAAAAAAAAAAATTCTTAAAGAAAATCATTAACGATTTGAACGTTTCAAATCAATACATTGAAACGTATTTTTTACGATTCTAGATCTTAGCAATTGAGGAACACCAACAAAGTGTAAGTCTAGACTAGTCCACTAGAGTGTACACGTCCATCTTAAATGTAAAAAAAAAGCTTTAATCATCCATCTCTATCACCATCGCATTACTCCTCCTCTTCATTTTAACTTTCTTGATTCTTTTTCCAGCAGCAGGCGGCTCTTATGGCGGCCGCGACGGCGCAGGGCACTTACATCAACCCCATGGCCGCTTTGGCCACGCAATTACCTCACGCCACACTCAACGGTATGGCCAACTCCGTAGTTCCACCTACCTCAGGTAAATAATCCCTCTTTTAAACAAAATATACCCTCTTGGGATAGAGAGCGAGTATGTTTTGAAAAAATTACGGTAGAAAAAGTTCCATGTCTGACTGGTATTCCCTTCATTGGAAAGATTTTGATGCAGGGGCGGGCACTGGGCAGCCAGTGAACGGTGCCATCCCAAGTTTGCCTTCGCCGACTATGCCCACGTTCAACATGGCGGCCCAAACGCCCAACGGTCAACCCGGAGGCGGTGAAGCCGTTTATACGAACGGAATTCATCAAACGTATCCAGCCCGTAAGTATTTTCTTTGTCGTAGAATGTAATAATTTGTCTATATAGTAAAAAGTGTACTTATACGTAGAATGTTATAGTTTTTCTTTAATATTTTTGAGTGAATTTAAAAACAAATTTTTAAAAAATCGCACTGAGTTTATTTATCAAAATTTTGAAAAGATTTTTTGAATAGAAATATATTAAAGTATCTATTTTATGCAATACAAACCAAATTTACTCTAACTATTCCTAAAAAATTTAAAAAAATTCCCAAAGTCATCGATGATTTTTTCCCAAATTTAACAAAAATTTGAACAAATTTGAAAAATCTCATTGAGTTTATTTATGAAAATTTTGAAAAAATTTTTTATCTATAAATATATTAAAGTATCTATTTTATATTATATAAATCAAATTTACTGTAACTATTCCCAAAAAATTTAAAAAAATTCCCAAAGTCATCGACGATTTTTTTCCCAAATTTAACAAAAATTTGAACAAATTTGAAAAATCTGAGTTTATTTAATGAAAATTTTGAAAAAATTTTTTGAGTAGAAATATATTAAAGTATCTATTTTATGCAATACAAACCAAATTTACTCTAACTATTCCCAAACAATTTAAAAAAATTCCCAAGGTCATCGATGATTTTTTCCCAAATTCAACAAAAATTTGAACAAATATGAAAAATCTCATTGAGTTTATTTATGAAAATTTTGAAAAGATTTTTTGAATAGAAATAGGTTAAAGTATCTATTTTATGTTTTATAAATCAAATTGATTATAGTTGTTCCCAAAAAATTTTAAAAAATTCCCAAAGTCATCGATGATTTTTTTCCCAAATTCAACAAAAATTAAATTTGAAAAATCTCATTGAGTTTATTTATGAAAATTTTGAAAAGATTTTTTGAATAGAAATAGGTTAAAGTATTTATTTTATGTTTTATAAATCAAATTAATTATAGTTGTTCCCAAAAAATTTAAAAAAATTCCTAAAGTCATCGATGATTTTTTCCCAAATTCAACAAAAATTTGAACAAATTTGAAAAATCTCATTGAGTTTATTTATAAAAATTTTGAAAAGATTTTTTGGATAGAAATAGGTTAAAGTATCTATTTTATGCAATACAAACCAAATTTACTCTAACTGTTCCTAAAAAAATTTAAAAAATTCCCAAAGTCATCGACGATTTTTTCCCAAATTTAACAAAAATTTTAACAAATTTGAAAAATCTCATTGAGTTTATTTATAAAAATTTTGAAAAGATTTTTTATCTAGAAATATATTAAAGTATCTATTTTATGTAATACAAACCAAATTTACTGTAACTGTTCCCAAAAAATTTTAAAAAATTCCCAAAGTCATCGATGTTTTTTTCCCAAATTCAACAAAAATTTGAACATAATAATTTTATAAATGTTTGTAAATTCACTTATAAAAAATACGCAGCGTATCAAGTGTGTAAATCCGTAAATAACAGTAGCTTAAATTTAGATGCCCTGCATCTGTCCATTCCAGCGCAAGGTTTGCCGAACGGAGAAGCCGCCCTTCAGCACGCGGCGGCGTATCCGGGGATGCAACCGTTCCCAGGAGTCGGTAAGTACAGGGTTCGTCGTAAGAAATTGTCCCGTGAGTCAACCCCATAAAAGAATCCGCCTTAAGCTTCCCCGGCGCACACGCGCGTTGACGTTTAACCCGCCTGAGCGCAAAAGCGACCTCCCAACCATCCCCCAAAAACCCGTCGGTGTTTGTTGTTTCACTGTTACTGTGTGTGGTTAGACGGGCGGCGATGTCGACATTCTGTCGGTTTTCTGTGTTTGCTTACTGGGTGTTGTGTGCGTCGGCGAGCCCTTCTCCCCCCGCGGGGCGAAGGGCCGCCGGACAGGGTGTCTTTCGGGAGCCGCCCCTGCAATTCGGCGATCGCTACCTCGCCATCCCAGCCCCCGAACCACCCGTCAGCCGCGGATTGTAAGCGAAACTTACATGTGTGCGTAGGCTTTAAGACTAGCATGGAGATGCATCCCATAGTTGGGGAGTATGGGTGTGATTTGGTTTTAAATCTGTCTCCAGCATATCCGGCGGTATATGGACAGTTTCCGCAAGCCATACCGCAGCCGATGACCGCCGTGGCACCCGCACAAAGAGAAGGTAATTCAAAATTTCCCTTTTTATCCAATTTACTACGATCATATCTTACTATCACTTAATACTTTTTTTACTAAAAATTAAAAAAAAAAATTAAATATAGAGGATGTGATCGAGTAAAACTAATATAATCCATAGGTAGAAGACTAATAGCCAGATTCGAATAAAAGAATCTGTACCCGAATAGTAAACCCGTTGGTTTCGGTGTGCGTTTGTGTCCCCTTTTATCCCAACTGTAAGATATTGATGGACTCCTAAATGTCTAAATGTTGCATCAGTATACACCTACTATATATTCTATGTGTCTTGTATGTTTATATCATATGTTTATATTTCCTTAAATCGGGTTTTAATAGTTTATGGACGTATGTATGTACGTATGTGTGGCTTAGCACTTTTTTTTCTCATTTTTTTTAATAAAATAAAGAATTTTTTTAATAAAATTTTATTAAAAAATTTTAAAAAAATAAAATATTCATAGTATCCGACAGCCCTGAAAATCGAACGACGTTGCGGTAGCCCTAATTGAAATTAAAAATCTCGATCGTCCATCATTTTCGTTAATTTTAGAACACAATTTTTGTCCAAAAAAAGCCATCGGCTCCGCGACTCTGCTTCCGGCTAACCTTCCAAACGGCTTTATAACGCAACATTATATGCGAATCGGGGCTCCTTTGGACCCGAAACGGCCGATTTAAGCCCTAAACGAAATCCCCGTTTTCCGTAATTTTCGATTTGGGCCGATAAAACACTTGGTTAAATTTTCATAAACGTTATTTATTATTCCAACCACGCTAATACCACATGAAATATCAAAACGATCGGTTTATTAATAATTATCAAATATTTAATTTATGCAGAGCAAAAATTCGAATAAATTACACTAAAAACTAAATTCTTGAAAATATCACCAAAAATTAAATTTGTAAAAATTCCACCAAAGCTACTAAAATTTTTAATAATTCCACCAAAAACAAAATTTGTAAAAATTCCACCAAAAACAAAATTTGTAAAAATTCCACCAAAGCAATTTTTAACAATTCCACCAAAAACTGAATTTTTAAAAAATATACTAAAATTAAAATTTCGTCAAGAATTGATTAGATTCTTAAAAATTTCACAAAAATAAAAAAGTAATAGAAGGAATAAAAATTCCACAAAAGTTAGTTAAATTGAATATAATTTTACCAAAAAATTATTAAATTTGGAGACAATTCTACTAAAAACTTAAATTTTTTAAAAATTCCACCCAAAATCAATAAAATTGGTAAAAATAAAAAAAAAACTTACTATATTCGTAAAAATTCCACCAAAATTTCATTTTTAACAATTCCACCAAAAACGTACTAAATTTTTTCAATTTTCTACCAAAGCTACAAAAATGTTGAATAATTCCATCAAAAACTTACTGATTTTTGAAAAAATACCATCAAAAACTTACCAAATTCATAAAAATTCTACTAAAATTACCAATATTTTTAACAATTCTACCAAAAATGATTAAAGTTAATAAAAATTCCACCAAAGTTATAAACTTTTTTAACAATTCCATCAAAAACATACTGAATTTTATAAAAATTCCACCAAAAATTAGTAAAATTGGAAAAATTTCACTAAAAACTTACCAAATTCGTAAAAATTCCATAAAGAAACACACTAAATTTTTAAAAATTCCACCAAAAATGAATAAAATTCGCAAAAATTCCACCAATGTTATCAAAATTTTTGATAATTTTACCAAAAACATACTGAATTTTTTAAAAATTCCACCAAAAATTAATACAATTTGCAAAAATTCCACCAAAAACTCACTAAATTCATAAGAATTTTACCAAAAACACTGAATTTTTTAAAAATTCCATCAAAAATGAATAAAATTCGCAAAAATTCCACCAATGTTATCAAAATTTTTGATAATTCCACCAAAAACATACTGAATTTTTTAAAAATTCCACCAGAAATTAATACAATTTGCAAAAATTCCACCTAAAACTTACTAAATTCATAAGAATTTTACCAAAAACACTGATTTTTTTTATTCCACCAGAAATGAATGAAATTCGCAAAAATTCCACCAATGTTATCAAAATTTTTGATAATTCCACTAAAAACATACTGAATTTTTTAAAAATTCTACCAAAGACTTACTAAATTCATAAGAATTTTACCAAAAACACTGAATTTTTTTATTCCACCAAAAATGAATAAAATTCACAAAAATTCCACCAATGTTATCAAAACTTTTGATAATTCCACCAAAAACATACTGAATTTTTTAAAATTTCCACCCAAAACCAATAAAATTGGTAAAAATTCCACGAAAAACTTGCTATATTCGTAAAAATTCCACCAAAGTTACCAACATTTTTAACAATTCCATTAAAACCGTACTAAATTTTTTCAATTTTCCACCAAAGCTACAAAAATGTTGAATAATTCCACCAAAAACTTACTGATTTTTAAAAAATACCACCAAAAACTTATCAAATTCATAAAAATTCTACTAAAATTACCAATATTTTTAACAATTTCAAAAATGATTAAAGTTAATAAAAATTCCACCAAAATGACAAACTTTTTTAACAATTCCATCAAAAACATACTGAATTTTATAAAAATTCCACCAAAAATTAACAAAATTGAAAACATTTCACTAAAAAGTTACTAAATTCGTAAAAATTCCATAAAAAACACTGAATTTTTAAAAAATTCCACCAAAATGTCCAAATTCTTTTAAAATTCCACCAAAAATCAATCAAATTAGAAACAATTTCATTGAAAATTAACTAAAACCTTAGAAAATTTAGTAAATTCATAAAAATTCCTCCAAAGTTACTAAAATTTTTAATAATTCTACCAAAAATAATTAATTTTTAAAAAATTCTACCAAAAGCTTACTAAATTCATAAGAATTTTACCAAAAACACTGAATTTTTTTAAATTCCACCAGCAATGAATAAAATTCGGAAAAATTCCAGCAATGTTATCAAAATTTTTGATAATTCCACCAAAAACATACTGAATTTTTTAAAAATTCCATCAAAAATGAATAAAATTTGCAAAAATTTAATGTTATCAAAATTTTTAAAAATTTCACCAAAAATTAATACAATTTGCAAAAATTCCACCAAGAACTTACAAAATTCATAAGAATTTTACCAAAAACACTGAATTTTTTTTAAATTCCACCAGAAATGAATAAAATTCGCAAAAATTTCACCAAAACTATTAAAATATTTACCAACTACACCCAAAACTTACTGAATTTTTTTTATTCCACCAAAAACTTTCAAAAATCCTAAAAATTACACCGAAATTGTCAACATTTTTAACAATTCTACCAAAAACTTACCAAATTTTTTAAAAATTCCACCAAAATGTCCAAATTCTTTTAAAATTCCACCAAAGATCAATCAAATTAGAAACAATTTCATTAAAAATTAACTAAAATCTTGAGAAAATTCAAAACTTAATAGATTCATAAAAATTCCACCAAAGTTACTAAAATTTTTAATAATTTTAAAAATAATGAATTTTTTTGAAATTCCACCAAAAAACTTACAAAATTTGTAAAAATTCCACCAGAAATTTTCTAGTTTTTTTTAATTCCACCAAAAACTTACAAAATTCGTAAAAATTCTATAAAAAACACTGAATTATTTAAAAATTCCATCAAAAATGAATAAAATTCGTAAAAATTCTATCAATTTTATCAAAATTTTTGATAATTCCACCAAAAACATACTGAATTTTTTAAAAATTCTACCAAAAACTTACCAAATTCATAAAAATTCTACTAAAATTACCAGTATTTTTAACAATTCCACCAAAAATGATTAAAGTTAATAAAAATTCCACCAACGTTATCAACTTTTTTAACAATTCCATCAAAAACATACTGAATTTTATAAAAATTCCACCAAAAATTAATCAAATTGGAAAAATTTCACCAAAAACTTACTAAATTCGTAAAAATTCCATAAAAAAAAAACACTGAATTTTTTAAAAATTCCATCAAAAATGAATAAAATTCACAAAAATTCCACCAATGTTATTAAAATTTTTGATAATTCCACCAAAAACGTACTGAATTTTTTAAGAATTCCACCAAAAATTAATACAATTTGCAAAAATTCCACCAAAAACTTACTAAATTCATAAGAATTTTACCAAAAACACTGATTTTTTTTATTCCACCAGATATGAATAAAATTCGCAAGAATTCCACCAATGTTATCAAAATTTTTGATAATCCCACCAAAAAGATACTGAATTTTTTAAAAATTCTACCAAAAGCTTACTAAATTCATAAGAATTTTACCAAAAACACTGAATTTTTTTAAAATTCCACCAGATATGAATAAAATTCGCAAAAATTCCACCAAAGCTATTAAAATATTTACCAACTAAACCCAAAATTTACTGAATTTTTTTTATTCCACTAAAGACTTACAAAAATCCTAAAAGTTACACCGAAATTGTCAACATTTTTAACAATTCTACCAAAAACTTACCAAATTTTTTAAAAATTCCATCAAAATGTCCAAATTCTTTTAAAATTCCACCAAAAATCAATCAAATTAGAAACAATTTCATTAAAAATTAACTAAAACCTTGAAAATTCAAAACTTAGTAAATTCATAAAAATTCCACCAAAGTTACTAAAATTTTTAATAATTCTACCAAAAATAGAGAATTTTTTAAAAATTCCACCAAAATGTCCAAATTTTTTTAAGATTCCACCAAAAATCAATTAAATTAGAAACAATTTTATTAAAAATTAACTAAAACCTTGAAAATTCAAAACTTAGTAAATTCATAAAAATTCCACCAAAGTTACTAAATTTTTATTAATTTTAAAAATAATGAATTTTTTTAAAAATAATGATTTTTTTTTAAAATAATGAACTTTTTTAAAAATAATGAATTTTTTTTAAATTCCATCAAAAAACTTACAAAATTTGTAAAAATTCCACCAAAAATTTACCAATTTTTTTTTAAATTCCACCAAAAAGTAAATTCGTAAAGCTTCCACCAAAGTTACCAAAATATTGATCAGTTCATCCAAAAACAATGAATTTTTTTTTAGAAAAATACTAAAAATAAGAACTAGTTTTTTTAATAAAATTTTATTAAAAAATTAAAAAAAATAAAATTTTTAGTTCGATTAGCAACCTAAATTAACCTTGTCATGATTGTTGTTTAGCTGTGGGTAGCTGCATTTTACCGTTATCTGTCTCAGGCTGTTCAATTTCTGGTCCAGAAGGGTGCAATCTGTTTATCTACCATTTGCCGCAAGAGTTTGGAGACGCAGAGCTGATGCAGATGTTTTTGCCGTTTGGAAACGTGATCAGTTCGAAGGTGTTCATCGATCGTGCAACCAATCAAAGCAAGTGCTTCGGTAAGGATGATTCAAGCGTAAAAAGATAGTTTTGAGAAATCTTTATTGTGATTTAGGTTTCGTATCTTTTGATAATCCCGCAAGCGCACAAGCGGCAATCCAAGCGATGAACGGCTTCCAAATCGGGATGAAGCGATTAAAAGTCCAGTTGAAGAGGCCAAAGGACGCCAACAGACCTTATTAACCTTGGCGATACCACGTGGACGGACCGACGCCGTTCATCCAGTGACATAAAGACCGATAAGGAGGGCAAGTCACCGAAAACCGGCGCCGCCGGCTCGGACCTCCGCCCGCCGCCAGATGGCGACCGCTCCGCCGCCGTCGCGACGCCCCTACGCGGAATTCCAAATGGGCTGTGACTAATTAACAAATCAGTGTTTGTTGTACAGGCCGTTTTGTCTTCTCTCGTATATAAAAAAGTTTTTAATAGTAATAACGGTAAAAAATATCAAACTATTTTGAGAGCTACTCATATATTCGTTGTAAGTCGTTGTGTGTCTATAAGTATTAATAACTGTGACGAAAAAAAAAAATTATATACGGGCGTCGGGGCGGCGGCGCGAACCCGGTCCTGGATTAAGCGAAATAACGTTGCCAAATCGTACTACTTAGATAGAGTTAGTTAGGGATTTTTTAAGTTTGATCGGCGGCGTCGAAGCGGGTCCGAGCTACACTACAATTAACTCCCTCCCGAATTAACCTGCTCTCCTTGCTTTTACCAAAGTACGTGTAAAAGTAGTGCCACATTTGTATACATACCAAAGACGATATATAGTTAAAAAAAAAAAATAAAAATAGACGCTTGGCGATTACATTTAAAAATTTGGTACATACACGAATAAATCCACTTAAACAAAAAATAATAATAAATATAACGTTTCTACTAAACCAAAAAAACAGAACGCATTACAATTAAGACATAATCTTTACAAAGTACCAATATAATAAATAAACTATATACATAAAAAAAATATAAACTATATTATATATATACATATTAACCTTGTAATATATTATTATAAAATAAAATCTCAGGATGGCCCAAAAAGTTGCGAAATTGCGAAAAAATAAAAAAGGGTGCGTCCAAAAACAGGAAAAATAAGAATAATAAAAAAAAATTACTAATAATAACATATTTACCGATTTTAGAACAATACGTTCGCGATTTATGAATTTTATTAAAAAAAAAAAAATTAAACGTAAGTTTATATATCAAAAAAATTAAAATTAAAAAAACTAATAAGGATAAAGCAGTGAGTCGCCAAAAAAACTAAAAGAGGTAGTTGTTGACGAGTTTGTAGACACGCTTTGTGGACCAGAGTTAAAATCATGGTCCGGTACAGTCACTATTTTAATGGCTGGGCCACTAGTCAAATTATAAAGCCTGAACAAAGAATACGGCTAAAACTTAGTTAAATACAATTAGACTTAATTTAATTAGCGACTTAAGACGTACTTTTAGCGACATATTTAACTATTTAAATGAAGAAAAAAGAAAATTACAAAGAAATATTTATTATTATATTTTTAAAAAAAGATTTAATACTAATTTTTAATTTTTTTTTGTTACCTAATATATTTTTTATTTATTATTCAAGTCAGCTACAAAGAGATTGTGCAATATTTTTTAGTATTTAATTAATTTATATAATTAATTAATTTATAATTAATTAATTTACATACTTAATTAATTTATATACTTAATTAATTTATACACTTAATTAATTTATACACTTAATTAATTTATATACTTAATTAATTTATATACTTAATTAATTTACATACTTAATTAATTTATATACTTAATTAATTTTTAATCAAAAAATAATTTTATCTAACGACTGATTCCGTAAAGAAGTTAAAGAAATAACACAAAAAGTTAAAATTAAAATTTGCATCGGTGGTTGTACAGATATTCGCTTTCTCGTGTGCCGTACAATTTTATATGAAGGAAAATCGTTTAATTAAATTTAATTAAATTTAATTAAACAAAAAAGTTGAATCATATAAAATTATGCAGAACATAAAAAAAAATAGAAGTTGATGAATTTATCGTATAAGTAAGTTCTAGTCCTTTAAAAAGATGGAAATGAAACGTTAAGAAGAAAAAAAGCGCAACAAAATTTAAAGGAAGTTAAATCAGAATTAAGAGGGAATGAAATTAAAAAAAAAAAAACGGTCAAATTTTTATGGTTTAGTAATTTTTCAATTTGTACATCTAAGGTTTGTAAATTTTTCTTTTTTTTTAATTTTTCTTTTTTAATTTTTCTTTTTTAATTTTTCTTTTTTAATTTTTCTTTTTTAATTTCTCTTTTTTAATTTTTCTTTTTTAATTTTTCCTGTTTTAAAATGTCATCTCGTTTTAATCAAATAAATCAAAATAAAATTTATAAACCTTGGATATATATAAAAGATGGTTGGAAATAAAGTGTACAAAATAAGTTTGAGGATAAATTTGATGAAAAATGTGATTTTTTGATGGTTTAATTAAGTTAGGTTAGAATTTTCTTTCTGTGGGTAAAACTAAAAGTCTTAGAAGATTCATTTTTGGTAAAAATAAAGATTAGATTTGAGTCTAAATCGTAATAAAATTTCAAGTTTTAAAAACAATTAGTTTTTTAGATATGAATTTTTGAAAGTTAGGTTAGAGTTTCTGCTCTGGAGAAAAAACTAAAAACCGTAGAAAAATGATCTTTGGAAAAAATAAAGATTAATATTCAATCTAAATCCTGATAAAATTTCAAGTTTCAATAACAATTAGTTTTTTAGATATGGTTTTTTAAAAATTAACAAATTTTTAATAGACATGTTAATTAAGTTAGGTTAGAATTTTCTTTCTGTGGGAAAAACTAAAAATCGTAGAAGGTTAATTTTTGGTAAAAATAAAGATTAAATCTCAATCTAAAACATAATAAAATTTCAAGTCTCAAGAGTAATTAGTTTTTTAGAAATACATTTTTGAAGGTTAGGTTAGAGTTTCTGCTCTGGAGAAAAAACTAAAAATCGTAGAAAAATTATCTTTGGGAAAAATAAAGAATAATATTCAATCTAAATCCTGATAAAATTTCAGGTTTCAATAACAATTAGTTTTTTAGATATGAATTTTTAAAAATTAACAAATTTTTAATAGATATGTTAATTAAGTTAGGTTAGAATTTCGGTTCTGTATAAAAAACTAAAAGTCGTAGAAGGTTCATTTTTGGTACAGATAAAGATTAAATCTCAATGTAAATCATAACAAAATTTCAAGTTCCAACAACAATTACTTTTTTAAATACGAATTTTTGAAAGTTAGGTTAGAATTTCGGTTCTGTAGAAAAAACTAAAAATCGTAGAAAAATTCTTTTTGGTAAAAATAAAGATTGATATTCGATCTAAATCCTGATAAAATTTCATGTTTCAATAATAATTAGTTTTTTAGGTATGAATTTTTAAAAAACAACAAGATTTAGAACATATGAATTTTTAAAAGTTAGGTTAGATTTTCGTTTCTGACGAAAAAATTAAAAGTCATAGAAAGTTCATTTTTGGTAAATATAAAGATAAAGTTTCAATCTAAATCCTAATAAAATTTCAAATTTCAATAAGAATTAGGCTTTTAGATATGAATTTTTTAAATTTGACAAATTTTAGCCATCATTTAAATTAAGTTAGGTTAGATTTTCTCGTCTATAAGAAAAACGAAAAGTCATAGACAGTTCATTTTTGGTAAAAATAAAGATCAAATTCCAATTTAAATCGTCACCAAATTTCAAGCTTTAATAACAATTAATTTCTTAAATATGAATTTTTAAACATTAACAAATTTTTTAATAGACATGTTAATTAAGTTAGGTTAGAATTTCAGCTCTGTAGAAAAAAACTAAAAGTCGTAGAAAAGTTTTCTTTGGTAAAAATAAAGATTAAATTCCAATTTAAATCATCAACAAATTTCAAATTTTAAAAACAATTAATTTCTTAGATATAAATTTTTAAAAATTAACCAATTTTAACCCAAATTTTTACCAATTTTTTTTCTATTTTGAGACAACTAAAAATCCCACAATCTCAATTTTTACCATAATTAAATACAAATATTTCTTCTATATTTTAACAAAATATCAAACTTAAACTACAAATATTTTGGGAGAAATTCCAAAAAAATTAATTTAAATTTTTCACTCTTCAAACAACTTGTTTATGATATTTGTACACATTATTTCCAAACACTCTCCATATAAATATATTTTTTTCAATTAAATTTAATTAATTAAAAAAATTAATTTAATTTTTAAAAAATTTAATTAATTTAAAAAATTAATTAAATTAATTAAAAAATGAATCCCCTCCTTAAGCCAAAAAAAAAAAATTTAAATAAATAAAATAAAAATATTCGATAGGATACGCGATAACATTTGAGATATAAACCTTTTTTAAAAATGTATAAATGCGGAAGTGATCTAGGATACAGGGTATGTTTTTGCAATTATATTAATATGTAATATTTCTCATAATCGCGAGTGGAAGGAACATCGTGTTTTTAAAAAATGAAAAAAATAATCTAACAGTAGATTAAAAAACGTTTCGCTACATTCTCGCACACACACAAACACATAAACTTAAACGAAACTTAAAAAGAAATTTTAAAACCCGTACTTGTATATAGATTTAAATTTCGGGTCCATTCAAACATCCCAACTTTTTAAAAAACGGAATGGAATCTCAAAGAATAATAAAACGAGAGCAAAAAAAAGGTCCTCACTACCGTTTGTACATTATTCTAGTATAGTTAGGTAAAAAAAAAAATAATAATAATATGAGAAATGAAAAATGAAAAAACTTAGTAAATCAGTAAGAATTTAACAAACGCTTCGTCAAAATAAAAAAAAACTACATTATATTAATAAGAATTATTATAAAAAATAAGAACATACAGTTTTTTGCGTTTTGTCGCAGAGTATATATATATATATATATAAATATAAATATACCATTTTCATCAATATATTTTAGCTACGATATTAGGATATGAGATAAAAATATATTATATAGGATTCTAGAACGAGACGTTATTTGTATTTAATAAAAAAAATTTTTTTCATTCAAAGATAATTTTTTTTTTGATGAAAAAAAAATTTTTAATGAAGAAAAATTTTTTAATTAAGAAAATTTTTTTACTTAAGAAAAAATTTTTAATTAAGCGCACATTTTCTCATTTCTATCATTAAGAAAATCTTTTCTAGTCTTTCTAAACTATATTTTTTAATTTTTTTTTAAAGAAATGCACCGCTAACGATCCAAACTGTTTTCGTAAATAACGGTAAAATCTAATAAATGTTTTTTTTTTTACAAAAACCGAATGAATAATTCTACAAAACTACATATCAAACAGTTTCGGTGATTAGCCGTGTATAGTTCCTTCAGTTTAAAACTGCACCCAACATTATGATGCTGGGACCAACCTAATCCTTTTTACGTTTGTATCTTTCTTTATTTTAAAAAGAAAACGAAATCAGAATGAAAAATAAAAAAAAGAGACAAAAATCCGACCGTAAATTTTCGAGATTTTTGAATTCTATTAGAATTCTATTTGCAAATTAGAATTCTAAAAACTAGGATTCTTTAAAAACTAGGATATTTTAAAAACTAGAATTCTTTAAAGAAACATATTTCCACTTCCATCTTATTTAAAGTAAAACAAAACGAATTTGTCGTTTATCGTAAACATTAAAAAAGGAAAAACAGACAATAAATGTAACATTAGTGATAAGTGATTTTTTAATCTTTTAATTAAGTCGTTTTGTTTTTCATTTCTAGTTTTCAATTCGTACCTTCCTTACTAAAAGTAAGTTAAAATCGCGATTTTTACGGTCGGAATTGTTACGTTTCATCCGCACAACGCAGAGTAACTATATTTCGTAATTTTATGTGTTTCGATTTCGTTTTTGAGTCTAGTCAGCGAAATATTTACATTTGCCGGAAATTTCACGAAAAATTAAAATTAAATTTAAAAATTTGTAAAAATACACAACTATTGTTTGTATAAAATGATTTGGGTTGTTTAGAATTGTGGGATTTATTTTAAATTGGGAGAAAAAAAATTCTAAGAAATTTCAATTTTTTTGTAAAATTGTATCCAAGTCGATTTTTTTCAATTTTTCAAAAAAAATTTTGTTTAATATAAAAAATCATATAAATTCTTAAAATAGACTATTTTAGCTTTAATTCCATTCAAGAATCATTTTCTAATTCTTATAAATAAAATCTCTGGGATTTTTTAAAAATTGTGAAATTTTTTTGTAAAATTGTATCCAAATCGAAATTTTTCAATTTTTCAAAAATTTTTTTCTCTAATATAAAAAATCATACAAATTCTTAAAATAGACTATTTTAGCTTTAATTTAACCCAAGAATCATTTTCTAATTCTTATAAATAAAATCCCTGGAATTTTTTAAAAATTGTGAAATTTTTTTGTAAAATTGTGTCCAAAAAATTTTTCAATTTATCAAAAATTTTTTTATTTAATATAAAAAATCATATAAATTTTTAAAATAGCCTATTTTAACTTTAATTCCATCCAAGAATCATTTTCTAATTCGTATAAATAAAATCCCTGGGATTTTTTAAAAATTGGGAAATTTTTTTGTAAAATTGTATCCAAAAAATTTTTCAATTTCTCAAAAAATTTTTTCTCTAATATAAAAAATCATATAGATTATTAAAATAGACTATTTTAACTTTAATTCAATCCAAGAATTATTTTCTAATTTCTATAAATAAAATCCCTGGGATTTTTTAAAAATTGTGAAATTTTTTTGTAAAATTGTATCCAAATCGATTTTTTTTTAAATTTTTCAAAAATTTTTTTATCTAATATAAAAAACCGTATAAATTCTTAAAATAGGCTGTTTTAACTTTAATTCAATTCAAGAATCATTTTCTAATTTTTATAAATAAAATCCCTGGGATTTTTTAAATTTTGAAAATTTTTCTTGTAAAACTGTCATTTTGTGTGCAAATTGATTTTCTTCAATTTTTCAAAAATTTTTTTATCTAATATAAAAAATCGTATAAATTCTTAAAATAGACTATTTTAACTTTAATTCCATCTAAGAATCATTTTCTAATTCTTATAAATAAAATCCCTGGGATTTTTAAAAATTGTGAAATTTTTTTGTAAAATTGTATCCAAATCGATTTTTTTTAATTTTTCAAAAAATTTTTTTCTCTAATATAAAAAATCATATGAAAGGCAGAGGGAATAAATGAGCTAAGTCAAAATATTAAATAATCTAAAAAATCGTGTTAAAAGTTTCAGACTGTAGAAGTAATTATAATGTTTGATCTAATGGCAAATTTGATTGCAGTTGTATAACGTTGATAATACTCAAAATTACTCAGTAACACCCCCAAAAGCATAAAGCAGCTTAGTCCGAGCGTCAACAGTTTTATATTTTATTAAATATTGAAACAAGAGAACATTCATTTTAAAAGTTTCCTGCCTCAGGTCCACAAAACTAGGCTAGATGCTGTAAATCTTGGAATTTCTCTTTGGAAATCTGTATTAAATCTAAAATTTTTGGTAAATGTAGAGTAATATTTAGCGTAACATACTAAATATTAAATATAATACTAAACTCTATAGCAACACCCCAGAAGCTCAAATTAGATGTTATTTAACTTTATTTTTGAAGACTTGGGGTTGGTAATAACAACATTTTTCCATGCACCGTTATATGAAGTGCGGTAAAATAGTAGATGTGAATGCCCTTTTTCCACCTTTATTTCCTTAATAGGACGAGACAGAATTTTCATTTCTTTTTGTATATTGTATCGAAATAGTTCGTCCACTCTCGAAAATAATCCAAAACGATAAATGGGTTTGGTTTGGATCTGACATTTTCAAAAGTTCTATTCTGGTTTTTTGATTTACCAAGCCGAAATTCTTGTCGCATTCCAAATATGAATCTCCCCGAATTGGAATTGGAAAAGCGTCTAGACTTATTAAAGTTATAAACTTTAATAAAGTCTAGGCGTTTTTCTATGTTAACCAGAGGATGTAGGAAACGAAAAATTGTAAAATTTTTATTCTAACCCGGACACGAATCGCAGAATTTATTAAGGACTTAACTTTCTCGTCGAGGAAGTTGTACACAAAGTGATGAATTAACGAAGCGACATCGTCACTACTTTTTTCCCACAAACTCAGGATAAACATAAAACTTTGAGAATTTCCCAAAATGTGTATGTTGAAGGCATAAATTGATAGTTGTCTCTTATAGTAAAACTTAAAACTTGCTTAGGGCAGGTAAATTTTTTGAAAAGTTAAAACATATCGCTTCAATTTCTTTCGACTTTTTGGATTCTAATTTAGAAGTTTTTTTTTTCCGAATGTAAAACTGTTCTGCTTGGCTGTTCTTCTTTACGTACTTTTTCCTTCAAGGTTTCAAAACACTTTTTATGACATTTACAGTTCAAACCCATTTCGTGTCTTTGTAGCCTAAGTTTTTTGCGAACTTCATGTAGCCGTCCAAACTTCTTCCGTTTTTTGGTACTCTGACCATTCGTTGATTCTTTAGTTTCATCTTGCATTATTTGCACAACACCACACAACACTTTACTGACAAAAACCAACAGAAGCAAACTGCGACTTGTGAATTCCTAGTGTGTTAGGAATTCGAAGCTTCTTTTATATTATTGTTAGCGCAAAAAAGCCAGTTTTCACCAACTTCTCTGAGTTAATAAAAACAGGATAGTTGACGCTGCGACTTAGCCGGTTTATTCCTTGTTTTAAAGACTTACAATTAGCCTGTGTATTCCCTCTTCACCAAATTTAAGTTCTTTGCTTTCTTTTGTCCTAACCGTCTTTTCTCCTTTTTATGAACATTAATGAAAAGATTCGCTTTAATTTTACCAGACTGTGTTGTTAACACGATTACAACAAAAATTGACTTAGCCTGTTTATTTCTTGTACCCTTCATATAAATTTTTAAAATAGACTATTTTAACTTTAATTCCATTCAAGAATCATTTTCTAATTTCTATAAATAAAATCCCTGGGATTTTTTAAAAATTGAAAATATTTTTTAAAATTAAAAAAATTTTTTTCGTAAAATTGTATCCAAATCGATTTTTTTCAATTAAAAAAAATTTTTTTTGTCTAATATAAGAAATCATATAAATTCTTAAAACAGACTATTTTAGCTTTAATTCGATCTAAAAATCACTTTCTAATTTTTATAAATAAAATCCCTGGGATTTTTTAAACTTTGAAAAATTTTCTTGTTAAACTGTCATTTTGCATACAAATCGGTTTCTTTCAATTTTTCAAAAATTTTTTAATCTAATATAAAAAACCATATAAATTCTTAAAATAGACTATTTTAACTTTAATTCCACCCAAGAATCACTTTCTAATTCTTATAAATAAAATCGCTGGGATTTTTTAAAAATTGTGAAATTTTTTTGTAAAATTGTATCCAAATCGAAATTTTTCAATCTTTCAAAAATTTCTTAATCTAACATCAAAAATCATATAAATTCTTAAAATAGACTATTTTAACTTTAATTTAACCCAAAAATCATTTTCTAATTTTTATAAATAAAATCGCTAGGATTTTTAAAAAATTGTGAAATTTGTAAAATTCTATCCAAGTCGAATTTTTTCAATTTCTCAAAAAATTTGTTCTCTAATATAAAAAATCACATAGATTATTAAAATAGACTATTTTAACTTTAATTCCATCCAAGAATCATTTTCTAATACTTGTAAATAAAATCCCTAGGAGTTTTTAAAAATTGTGAAATTTTTTTGTAAATTGTATCCAAAAAATTTTTCAATTTCTCAAAAAAATTTTTCTCTAATATAAAAAATCACATAGATTATTAAAATAAACTATTTTAACTTTAATTCAATCCGAGAATCACTTTCTAATTCTTATAAATAAAATCCCTGGGATTTTTTAAAAATTATAAATTTTTTTTGTAAAATTCTAAATCGATTTTTTTTCAATTTTTTAAAAAAAATTTTTATCTAATATAAAAAATCATATAAATTCTTAAAATTTATTTAAAAAACTTTTACAATTTAAAAAAAACAACCCTAAATTCGAAACAATTCAAATCACCTTAAATACACAATAAAAAACACACACACTTACACTCCTTGTGATGCTAGAAAAATTTGCCAATTTTTAAAACTAAACAATTGTTAGAATATTGATCTCTGCATATTGTAATATATTATTACTATTATTATTATTACTTAATTAAAAAATATAAATATACATATAGTACTTATCAAAAAGAATGAAGAATGATGATAAAAAATACAAGCTATACTTGCCATGTTATTAATCATTTCCTAATTTATTCTAGTCATTAGGGTCTTTTTGAGCTTTCTCCCGAATGCTTCTATACAGTATTATAACGTTTTAAAAATAGATAAACGAAAAAAACGGAGATAAAGGCAGTCCACAGTAAAGTACAAAAAAAATAACAACTGGACGCGGGTAAAAAACCCAAAATTAAAAAAAAGTTAATTGTATTATTAAAATAATCTTTGTATTTATTTAATTTATTTATATTTATTTATATTTATATAAATATTTATATAAATATAATAAAATGTTAAGTTCTTTTTTTTTAATTTAAGACTAAAGATTAAAAAAATTTTTTTTTTAATTGAAATAAATCTTTAGTCTTTATTTATAATAAAAAAAAGAAACTACTACATATTGTAAACATTATAATTAATTACCATTATTATATTATATTATATAAAGAAAAAAATGTAGATTAATTAATTAATTAATACAAAAAAAATCGAAGAAATATTTATAAACATGCTAAACTTGTAACACTATTGTATAAAGTTATTAGAAGAGTGGACGGTGCGAAAAAATTATACAATTAACGAGACATATGATACGAAGAAAAAAAAACAGTTTTGCGAACGGTGGATTTGACTTTGTTATTTGCCGAAACCTTAAAAAAGAAAAACGTTTATTATATAAAGAAAAAAAAAAACATTTTTTACCCGTTTTTGCAAATATATCAGGATATTTGTATTTTAATATAGACTTAAGAGTATATTTTAACAACATTATACAAAGAAAAATAAATTAAAATATGCTGACAAAAATGACATGTAAACGGTTTTAAATTGCAATGCTCAAAATCCTCTTTAAAAAAAAATAAATAAATAAAATTGGAAAAATTTGAAACATTTAAAACATTTAATACATTGAAAATTTAAAATTTAAAAATTTAAATTTAAAAAAGGAAAGGAAAAAATAAAAAAATAAAATGCTGTTTTTAGTTCCGTTCTTGTCATGTCCACGCATACTGGTTCTTCTTAATTATTATTATTGATTAATAAATTAATTAATTATATTATATTATAACAAATTTTTCTAACCGAAGCAGATCCGGACCGACGAGAACGGCTACACTTGTACAAAATACCGAAAGAAAACCGCTTATTTCCAAGTTCTTAAGCCGGTTATTAACTTTTACCACTCATCGCGCGTTGTATAACTAACTATTTTTAGGATGTTCGAAATTGTTCCGGGTTTACTTTGGCTAGCTATCAATTCATATGAAACTTTATAAAAGAATTACAAATTAATAAAGTTATAAATATAATGCATATCTAAAATTGGTTTTATTTTATCAAAAAGTGCAATCCAAAACCCTTTTCTTATGTTAACTCTTTGAGGATTGGTGGGTGGCTCAATGTACCTCTTCGAATTTTGACCTTTGTGCTCGCTGGTACACAAAATAAACCACTTTTTTAATCTTTGCTCCTTTTGCTGTACAAGTGCGACCCTTGATAAACGGCTTACAGACCAGATTCTTGGAATACTTCTCTCCTTTTAAAAATGTTGCAATCGGCAAATCTATGATTAAATTTAAAGGGCGATCGTCTCTGAAGCAATGCATGCCTAAAAAACTGATTAAAAGAGGTTACAAGGTGTGGATGAAAGTGGTTATTGCTTAAAATTTAATACCTATACTGGAAAGACCAGATTAAGATTCCACAGAGGTGGGTCTAGGAAGCCGCGTTGTAAAAAATCTGTGTAAAGCAGTGATTCTCAAACTTTTTAAAGCTACCGCCCCTCTGAGGAACGGTGAATTTTTCAACGCCCCCTTCCTTTCTAAGAATCCTGCAATGTAGGGTAGTTCTTCACTCGGTACTTTTCTCGTACAAGGTAATTTGCATCCCTTTTCTTCAAATTATAACATACAAAAAAAACTTCAATACTCTTTTATGTTTAAATTTGATTTATTCAATAAAAGTATTAAGTACATTAGTAAGAAGGGTGTGATTTCGAGCCAGTTTCTGAACGTTCGGCTTAATATTTTTAGAGAGATTAATGCGCAAATCCCCTCTTTCCTCGATTTGGAGGCGATTTCTCTTTTTTGTAAATAGTACAGTTACAGCACTGAATCCTCGTTCGACAAGGTAGGAAGAAGGGAATACAATTACAAATTTTTTGAAAGCTGGCTTTCAACGTTTCATTGGTTAAAAGTTCGACAAGTTCTTCCTGAATATGAATTGCTGCTGTTTCAATATTCATAAAAGGGTTTTATGAAAAAAAAAAACCATTGAGGGACTTCCAGAGACAAAATATCCTCAAAACGCTTGGAACAGTCCTTGTGTAAGGACTCAAGATGTTGACAGTAAACTTGTGTTTCATTGAAGGGGATTTCACTGCTCTTATGCAGATTTGACAAGATTGGGAACTGGCTGAACTCGTTGCGACCAAAATTCTGCCACCACAAAGTGAGTTTTTTTAGGAAAGCGCAAATAACAGATTTTGTTACCACCACGAAGATGTGTCAGAAGTAAAGAGGAGGAAGAAAGATGGATGACATGAAACGATTCCGTGTTCAAAAATGTTGACAGATTACAATTCCAACATGAACTTTGTCGACAAATTTGACCAAAATACACATGCTTATGAGCTAAATCGAAAAGGTCACAAATGGTGGCACAGGAGTTTTTTTTGCTTAATTGATGCATGCGTTGTGAATGCTTTCATCCTATACAAAAATCTGAATTTGCCTAAAATGTCTATGAAAAACTTAAGGTTATTACTCTTACAATTAGATAGTCTGAAAAGTGTACCTATTAAAAAACGAAAATCATCAGGACTTATAAATAAAAAAACACAAACCAGAAGTACCAAAATTTAGACTTCAAAATGAATTTAGACTTCAAATAGATGTTTGATCTAACTGGCAGTGCTCAGTATGTAAAGTGGCACTTTGTTTAAACAAAAATAAAAATTTCTTTCAACAATACCATTCCGGTGAAAGTGTTTATTGTGGGCTGTATAAATTTCTCCGGAATTCTTGGAATTCGCTGATTCACAACAACTTATTTTTCTTTAAATAAAATATTTATTCTTGTATATCGTGTATTATTTTTCAACAAGTTTACAATTGAGTATTGCGAGGTTGCTTGACGAAACGAACTAATTTGACTGGTGAAGAACGAGGCTAACTAAACGAATTTTAGGAAACGAATGTCACGAAACGAATTGAAAGGTGGTTTTTATAACATGTAATACAACTTGTTTATCGCACGTGCGCCGAACGATCGAAACAAACAAAAAAAGTAAATTCTACAAAAATAAAATAAAATAACTTAACAATTTACTTAACATGGGCAGTGGTACATTGTATAAGCCGCATCTTAATTTTTTGCAAATACACAAATTTTTCGAAAAATTATTTATACTACCTTTAATAATAATCAACTTAGACACATTTACAAAAATTGACCAAATAAAAACGCTTTTAAAATGTTGTGCCTACTTTGGGTTTTTTATTTGAAAAAGTCCGCCCCTGAAAGAGTTAAAAAGAGAATTTTTAATAAATTTGTTTATGTTTTAACCTTCTAGTTTTTTTGTAATCCTTATACTACATCAAGTTTTTGAAAAATTTAGTTTAAAAATTTTGATTTTGTATCAGAATATTAAATGACTATTTTTGGCTTTTCTCTCATCTCGAAAATTATTTCACACTTTCTCGTTTTTTTTATGATCCTGATACTAAAGAGTTTTCGAAGGTTTTAGTTTAAAAAATTTCGACTGTATCAGGAAAATATCAAATAAAGGAAGTATTTCTGCCTTTTTCCTCTTCTCGAAAATTATCAACACCTTCTGTCTTTTCCGTGATTCTGATATCAAACTGAGTTTTCGAAGATTTTAGTTTAAATATTTCGACTTTGTATCGGGATAACATCAAATGAGGGAGATATTTTCACCTTTTCCTTCGCCTTGAAGTGTCCTTGAAGTATCTTTGAAGGTGGAGTACGACACTTTCTCACTTTTTTGTAATCGTGATACTAAGTTTTAAAAGAATCAACCCAACCTTTCGAGAATTTTACTTTAAAAATTTCGATTTGTATCAAGAGAATCTTTATACATTAAAATACCACATTTAAATGAATGTGGTATTTTCGACTTATTCAACAAATTCTTATATTTGAGAATATCTTCACAGTACATTAAGTGGTAAGTAAGTCATCTTCTGGATCAGATGTAAAAACCTCATTTGGCTAGTCTTCACTTTACATATTGTCGTATTTAAATCCTGCTCTACGGAAGCAATTTTTAAGCAAAGTACAATACATCCGCATATCTTTTTCTGCATAGACGTCAAACTACTATTGAACCTCGTATGTATCGAAAAAATGAGAACGTTTAAATATCGGTGTACTCGGGGAAGTCCCTCTATCAAGCTAAGCAGAAAGGTACGACATAGGCTGCGCTTGTACCTTGCAAATATTGAAGTCGGTAAAACACCGGTTAAAGAGAAAATCTTTTATTAAAGGGAGACAGCCAAGTTGGTGCGCGGAGCGATTGTCCGTTTAAGAGAACATCTTTTAGTGTCCGCGTCCGTTCAAAAGAATGTCCGTCCAAGAGAGAGTTAACGCAATGCAAATTATATGAGTCGGAGGGTTCCATGGGAAACTGTCCGTCCAAAGAAGGTGTCCGTTTAAGAGGGGTGCCCGCGAAGGGGAATTTCACTGTATTTCTTTACCCCGAAAACATCCCGCTTATATTTATAAATTTTTGTTGTGTACTCTTTGGACTCACCATTAACAGTGGGTTATAAAACAAGTTATTACAAAAAGAATCGAATTAAAAAATGTTGAATAAGATTTTTGTTTTGCGCGGCGTCCCCAATTGTTCTCAGTGTTCTTATGAAATAAACAAAATTCTTATTAAAATCTTATTTAAAACTTTTTATTTTATTACAAATATTAATTTGTAATTTAAAAAATGGTATCATTTGATGCCTTTTAGATTTGTCGTTGTTGTATTAAGAAGTTTCAATGATCTGTGCTTTAAAACCATTCATAGGAAATATGTAAACAAAAAAAAAACAAGAACCCAGATGTGCGTAAAATGTGGTCGACCGATCCATCGGCAAAAAAAATACCCCGAGTCCCGAAGAAAACTGCACTCTCAGAGCAAACAAACGAAATTGGTGAGCACTGCGTTTACTTACGTCTCTAAATAGGGCCAAAGGCCTTATTTAGAGCAAACGCGGTGCCTACCGATACTTTGAGTTCAACTGCGTTTGCCTGCTTTGAGAGGGCGGTCTTCGTCGTTTCAATCTAATAATAAGTAGAGGATAGAAATTTAAAAAGTTTGTTTTGCTTTGTATAATAAATTAGGAGAAATTTTCATAAAACTTAGGTATTTATCTATATAAATAGGAAACGAGATTTTTAAATCAATGATTGGTTTGATAAAACAACTTATTTGAAATTTCAATATTTATAAAACTATACCCTAAAATTTTATTACAATCTCAAAAGTCAATTTTTCAACTTTAACTTCCAGTTACTCAAGAACCGATTTAGTTAGAAAAAAATTGTTCGAATCAAAATTGTACCTTATTTTATTTTAAATATTATTTGTTATAAACAATTTTCTCGCATTTTTAATATTAAAGGAGTTATAACCTAAAATTTGATTAATTATAATATTGACTTTTTTAATTATAAAAAAATCAAATTTTCAACTTTAACTTCAAATAATTCAAAAACCGATTTAGATAGAAAAAATTTATTCGAATAAAAATTGTAGCTTATTTCTTATTTTTTCTTTAAAATATAAAAAACAGATTGGATCTTCATTCGTTTTTATTAGACGAAGAGTCAAAGTTCCAAAAAATTTTTTACTCAAAATTTTAACTACCTAAAACTAAAAAATTCAAAACTTCCAAAATGATTTTTTTATTAACGTCAAATTTTCAACGTTTATAAAGAATACTTTAATCTTTAAAATATAAAAAACAGATTGGATTTATCTTCATTCGTTTTTATTTGACAGAGAGTCAAAGTTCCAAAAAAAATTTTACTAAAAATTTTTAACTACCTAAAATTAAAAAATTCATAACTTCCAAAATAATGTTTTTATTAAATTCAAATTTTAAGCGTTTATAAAGAATACTTTAAATTTTAAAATATAAAAAAGAGATTGGATTTATCTTCATTCGTTTTTATTTGACAGAGTCAAAGTTTCAAAAAATTTTTTACTGAAAATTTTAACTACCTAAAACTAAAAAATTTATAACTTCCAAAATAATTTTTTTATTAACTTCAAACTTTCAACGTTTATAAAGAATACTTTAATCTTTAAAATATAAAAAAGAGATTGGATTTATCTTCATTCGTTTTTATCAGACGGAGAGTTAAAGTTCCAAAAAATTTTTTACTAAGAATTTTTAACTACCTAAAACTAAAAAATTCATAACTTCCAAAATAATTTTTTTATTAAATTCAAACTTTCAACGTTTATAAAGAATACTTTAAACTTTAAAATATAAAAAAGAGATTGGATTTGTCTTCATTCGTTTTTATTTGACCGACAGTCAAAGTTCCAAAAAAATTTTTACTGAAAATTTTTAACTACCTAAAACTAAAAAATTCATAACTTCCAAAATAATTTTTTTATTAAATTCAAATTTTAAACGTTTATAAAGAATATTTTAAACTTTAAAATATAAAAAACAGATTGGATTTATCTTCATTCGTTTTTATCAGACGGAGAGTTAAAGTTCCAAAAAATTTTTTACTGAAAATTTTTAACTACCTGAAACTAAAAAATTCATAACTTCCAAAATAATTTTTTTATTAAATTCAAATTTTAAGCATTTATAAAGAATATTTTAAACTTTAAAATATAAAAAACAGATTGGATTTATCTTCATTCGTTTTTATCAGACGGAGAGTTAAAGTTCCAAGAAATTTTTTAATGAAAATTTTTAACTACCTAAAACTAAAAAATTCATAACTTCCAAAATAATTTTTTTATTAAATTCAAATTTTAAACGTTTATAAAGAATACTTTAAACTTTAAAATATAAAAAAGAGATTGGATTTATCTTCATTCGTTTTTATTTGACAGAGTCAAATTTCCAAAAAATTTTTTACTAAAAATTTTTAACTACCTAAAACTAAAAAAATGATAACTTCCAAAATAATTTTTTTATTAAATTCAAATTTTAAGCGTTTATAAAGAATACTTTAATCTTTAAAATATAAAAAACATATTGGATTTATCTTCATTCGTTTTTATTTGACAGAGAGTCAAAGTTCCAAAAAATTTTTTACTCAAAATTTTAACTACCTAAAACTAAAAAATTCATTACTTCCAAAATAATTTTTTTATTAAATTCAAATTTTCAACGTTTATAAAGAATACTTTAAACTTTAAAATATAAAAAACAGATTGGATTTATCTTCATTCCTTTTTATTAGACGGAGAGTCAAAGTTCCAAAAAATGTTTTGCTAAAAATTTTTAACTACCTAAAACTAAAAAATTCATAACTTCCAAAATAATATTTTTATTAAATTCAAATTTTAAACGTTTATAAAGAATACTTTAAACTTTAAAATATAAAAAAGAGATTGGATTTATCTTCATTCGTTTTTATTTGACAGAGGGTCAAAGTTCCTAAAAATTTTTAACTACCTAAAACTAAAAAATTCATAACTTCCAAAATAACTTTTTTATTAAATTCAAATTTTAAGCGTTTATAAAGAATATTTTAAACTTTCAAATATAAAAAAGAGATTGGATTTATCTTCATTCGTTTTTATTAGACGGAGAGTCAAAGTTCCAAAAATTTTGTTACTGAAAATTTTAACTACCTAAAAGTTGTTTAAACAAGAATTGTTTCATTCACTTCCTTTATTTAAATAGATTTAATTTCAGACCTTTTTGAATTAATTGCAGTTGGTGAGGACGTAAGGAAAGGCGGTCCTCACCGATATTTTGTGTTCAAATGCGGTTACCTGCTTTGAGAGCGGTTTTCCCTACCCTAAATTATAAAGGTGTTTATTAACTTTGTTTAGACACTTTACAGCGTCCCATCAGAAGCCCTCAATTGCATTTTCACTCCAATTTTTCGTAGATTTCTTACAAACAAAAATGAATTAACAGGAATCTATATGTTACCATAAAAGAAAAGAGAGTCCTCTATTGATAAGTAGATACACTATTCGGTAGCTTAATTTTAGATGTTTTGACGTTTAAAGATCAAAATTCTCTTTCTGTCAATTTTGACATTTCAACGTCACTATACATCCTTGATGTGTCATTTTTAACATTTATAGATGAAAATTCTTTTTCAAAATGTCAATTTTGACGTTTAAATTTCGGTTACAGTCGGCCTACGGACGCGGTGGCTACTTTTCGTCGGTGAATTTCCGATTTTTCGGTTAAGAAGGCATCCACGAATATCACTCGCCGAACGTATCCAAACCCTTCAGTGGGCGCGGAAATGAATGAAATTCGTTTATCGCGGCTTCGACCGCCGAATACCATTCGACGTTCTCTTCGATCGTTGCTCATCGCGGCGGACGCGGCGGCGGGTGTAAGCCGAACCCTTCAGTGGGCGAAATCGAGAATTCCTACCAAGCGGTTTTCGAACGTTTTTTGATCGCCAGATCGGCAAATTTTCGCGTGTACCCTTTCGACGGATTGCCGAATACCACTCGACGTTCTCTTAGATCGTTGCTCATCGCGGCGGAAGCTGCGGCGGGCGTAAGCCGAACCCTTCAGTGGGCGAAGTTGAGAATTCCTACCAAGCGGTTTTCGAACGTTTTTAGATCGCCAGATCGGCAAATTTTCGCGTGTAGCCTTTCGACGGATCGCCGAACGTCGCTCGACGTTCGCTTCGACCCTCGCTTTCCGCGACTCCCCTTGTTTAAGTAATAAAGCCAAAGTATCTGGATATTTGGGAAGGGTTGAAAACATCCCGTCCTCTATTAGCAAGTAGATACATTATTAATTCTACTCAATTTCAGATGCCTTCACAAAACCTACAAAATCCTTTCTAATTACAGTTTCCTTTTACATACTTAAAGATACCTTGAAAATGTCTCAAATAAATCATAAATAAATTAATTAAAAGATGTCGTTAGTTCACTAAAATTTAAAAAATAAAAAACAAGATTAAAAAAACGTTCTTTAAAATTTTTTTAAATTTACTTAAAATTAAATTTAAACTACAAAATAAAAATTAATAAAAATAATTTTTTTAATAGTTAATTTTTATTATTTTTATAATTTGAGTAAAATACATATTTTTCCAACTTTTATTATTAGTCATTATCATTTTATACAAGATAGCTCACCCGTTCTCGGTGAAACTAAAGTATATATTTTATTTTTATACAAGATCTCGCGGTTTATTTTTATTTTTATCTCTATACAAGTATATTATATAAAAAATACAACTGGTTCACGTTTATTTATTTGTTTTTTTTTTTCTCTTATTTATTTTCGTTTTTTTGGAAATCAACTATGTCCTTATCCCGTCAGCATATACATTTATTATTTTTATTTGAGAAGAGATACAATACAGTATAGTAAAAGGGCATCGTTTTTTTATTTTAGGAGGATGGCTGAATATATTACAATTTCTTTGGTTATACTAGCCAAGTGTATTTTTTTTTCTCTTAGATAAAAACTAACGTATAAGTAAAATTACAATAATAAGATATTAAAACAATAAAATTGAAGGAAAAAAAATCTTTTTTTTTTATACAAAAATATGATAAAAATAAAAACGCTTAAAATTAAAGGAATCGAGATATAAAAAATATTTCTTTTGACAAAAAGTTTTTAAAATAATAGACAATTATGTACAGTGTTGATAAAATTTTATACAAAGTTAGAGAGATAGAGACAAACGAGATTCGTACTTATTTACTTAATAATATCTTTTTTTTATATATATTTTAATAATTAAATCGTATATATTTATTTTTTTTTTTAATATTCTTAATCATCAAAAAATCTCACATACCGTTCCAGTTTATTCTCTCATTTTATTCTTATTTAATATCGTAATAATAATAAATGCTAACGAGTTTTTTCTTTTTACGGAACGTTGTTTGCTATATTCATATTTATTTTAATTTTTAATTTTTTTTTTTTTTTTTTGGTAAAACCCCAATTTTTTTCCTTATTAATTAATATATCAAATAGCTATTACAATTATTGTCTCTCAACAAACATTTTTTACAAATACGACTTACTTAGGTACGCAATCTTGGAATGATTTTTTAAAATCCTTTTTTAATAAGCTTAAAAATAAAAAAAAAATATTAAAATAAAATTCGGTAATAACTTATCCACCGTGTTTTTGTTTAACTTTGGCAAAAATACAAATATATATAAATATTATTATATATTTTACAAGTAAATTAACTCTTTTAATTTATTTTTTTACACTATGTATATATATAATATATATAGATTTTATTATAATGTATATATAATTAAATGCTTATATAAAAAAATTCTTTTTTTTAATTAATTAATTAATTATTCGTTAATCATCTTTAAGATAGCTTATTAATCTTGTCGTAACTTGCACCATTGTTCATTGTATTGTTATTCTTTCTCAGTTTTTATTTTCATTTTCATTTTTATTATTATTTTATTTTATATAATAATAACTGTAATTATAATAATATAGTATATAATATTATAGTATTGTCATTGTAACACTTCTTCATTTTAGTATTTTAATTTTTTTTTACTTTCATCTAAATATATTTCTTATTGTACTGTTCATTGAAAGAAAAAATAATAATAATAATAACGAAAGGTTATAAAAAAATGGGCGAATTTTTAATTTTTTTAATAAGTCGATGTTTGCGAAACCAATTTTAATTAACCGCTTTGCGTATGTTCTCAGTTTCTTTTTCATGTCCCAGATTGATTTCTCTTTGGATTACGCGTTAAAAAATTTTTGGTAAAAATTCTCCAATTTTGAAAAAAAAATTTTTTAATTTTTTTGGTGATAATTGGAATAATTTTGATTACTATATTCAAAAATAGAATATTTTATTTTTAATTTAGAAAAGAAACCATATCTCTACATTTAAAAATAAAGTCTGTGCGATTTTTTAAAGTTGGATTTTTAAAAAAGTTAGGTTAAAAATCTGTCAAAAATTTTTATCAACTTTAAAATTTTTTTTCATTTTTTTGGAAAAAATAAGAACAAATCTGTCTTTTTTAAATCAAAATAGAATCTTTTATGTTCAATTTAGAGAAAAAATCATATCTTTATCTTTAAAAATAAAGTTGTGCGATTTTTTAAATTTAATCAATTTTTTTAATTAACTGTCAAAAATCGTTACTAATTTAAAATTTTTTTTTAATTTTTTTGGTAACAATTATAGCAAATCTGACTTATTTAGATTAAAATAGAATATTTTTTGTTCAATTTAGAAAAAAAATCTTATCTTTATCTTTAAAAATAAACTCTGTGCGATTTTTTAAATTTGATCAAATTTTTTAATTAACTGTCAAAAAATTGTTATTACAATTAAAAATTTTTTTTTAATTTCTTGGTAAAAATTACAACAAATCTGATTTATTTAGATTAAAATAAAACATTTTGTGTTCAATTTAGAGAAAAAATCACATCTTTATCTTTAAAAATAAAGTTGTGCGATTTTTTAAATTTAATCAATTTTTTTAATTAACTGTCAAAAATCGTTACTAATTTAAAATTTTTTTTTAATTTTTTTGGTAACAATTATAGCAAATCTGACTTATTTAGATTAAAATAGAATATTTTTTGTTCAATTTAGAAAAAAAATCTTATCTTTATCTTTAAAAATAAACTCTGTGCGATTTTTTAAATTTGATCAAATTTTTTAATTAACTGTCAAAAAATTGTTATTACAATTAAAAATTTTTTTTTAATTTCTTGGTAAAAATTACAACAAATCTGATTTATTTAGATTAAAATAGAACATTTTGTGTTCAATTTAGAGAAAAAATCACATCTTTATCTTTAAAAATAAAGTTGTGCGATTTTTTAAATTTAATCAATTTTTTTAATTAACTGTCAAAAAATCGATACTAACTTTGAAATTTATTTTAATTTTTTTGGTAACAATTAGAACAAATCTGACTTTTTTAGACGAAACTAGAATCTTTTGTGTTCAATTTAGAGTAAAAATCACATCTTTATCTTTAAAAATAAAGTCTGTACGAATTTTTAAAGTTGACTTTTTGAAAAAATTAGGTTAGAAAAATTGTCCAAGTTAAAAATTTTTTTTAATTTTTTTGACAATAATTACAACAAATCTGACTTATTTAGATTAAAATAGAATATTTTGTGTTTAATTTAGAGAAAAAATCATATCTTTATCTTTAAAAATAAACTCTGTGCGATTTTTTAAATTTGACCAAATTTTTTAATGAACTGTCAAAAAATTGTTACTAGACTTAATTTTTTTTTTAATTTTTTGGTAACAATTAGAACAAATCTGACTTTTTTTAGACAAAACTAGAATCGTTTATGTTCAATTTAGAGTAAAAATCACATATTTATCTTTAAAAATAAAGTCTGTGCGAATTTTTAAAGTTGACTTTTTGAAAAAATTAGGTTAGAAAAATTGTCCAAGTTAAAATTTATTTTTAATTTTTTTGACAATAATTACAACAAATCTGACCCATTTCGATTAAAATAGAATATTTTATCTTCAATCTATAGAAAAAATCACATCTTTATCTTTAAAAATAAACTCTGTGCGATTTTTTAAATTTGACCAAATTTTTTAATTAACTGTCAAAAAATTGTTACTAACCTTAAAATTTTTTTTAATTTTTTGGTAACAATTAGAACTAATCTGACTTTTTTAAACAAAACTAGAATATTTTATGTTTAATTTAAAGAAAGAATCGTATCTTTACCTTTAAAAATAAAGTCTGCGCGATTTTTTAAAGTTGGATTTTTAAAAAAGTTAGGTTAAAAAACTGTCAAAAAGTTTTATCAACTTTAAATTTTTTTTTAATTTTTTTGGTAATAATTAGAACAAATCTGATTTATTTAGATTAAAATAGAATATTTTGTGTTCAATTTAGAGAAAAAATTGCATCTTTATCTTTAAAAATAAAGTCTGTGCGATTTTTTAAAGTTGACTTTTTTAAAAAATTAGGTTAAAAAGATTGTCAAAGTTAAATTTTTCTTTTAATTTTTTTTGATAATAATTACAGCAAATCTGATTTATTTTGATTAAAATAGAATATTTTGTGTTCAATTTGAAGAAAAAATCATATCTCTATCTTTAAAAATAAAGTCTGTGCGATTTTTTAAAGTTGGATTTTTAAAAAAGTTAGGTTAAAAAACTGTCAAAAAATTTTATCAATTTTAAAAATTTTTTTAATTTTTTTGGTAAAAATAAGAACAAATCTGTCTTGTTTAAATCAAAATAGAATCTTTTATGTTCAAATTAGAGTAAAAACCATAACTTTATCTTTAAAAATAAAGTATGTGCGATTTTTTAAATTTAATCAATTTTTTTTAATTAACTGTCAAAAATCGTTACTAATTTAAAATTTTTTTTTAATTTTTTTGGTAACAATTATAGCAAATCTGACTTATTTAGATTAAAATAGAATATTTTTTGTTCAATTTAGAAAAAAATCTTATCTTTACGTTTAAAAATAAAGTCTGTGCGATTTTTTAAATTTGATCAAATTTTTTAATTAACTGTCAAAAAATTGTTACTAATCTTAAAATTTCTTTTAATCTTTTTGGTAACAATTAGAACAAATCTGATATTTTTGAGCGAAATTAGAATCTTTTATGTTCAATTTAGAGTAAAAATCTTATCTTTGTCTTTAAAAATAAAGTCTGTACGATTTTTTAAAGTTGACTTTTTACAAAAATTAGGTTAGAAAAAATGTCCAAGTTAAAATTCTTTTTGTAATTTTTTGACTTTAATTACAACAAATCTGACTAATTTAGAGTAAAATAGAATATTTTGTGTTCAATTTAGAACAAAAATCATTTCTTTATCTTTAAAAATAAACTCTGTACGATTTTTTAAATTTGATAAAATTTTTTAATTAACTGTCAAAAAATCATTACTAACCTTAAAATCTTTTTTAACCTTTTTGGTAACAATTAGAACAAATCTGATATTTTTGAGCGAAATTAGAATCTTTTATGTTCAATTTAAAGTAAAAATCATAACTTTATCTTTAAAAATAAAGTCTGTGGAATTTTTTAAATTTGATGAAAATTTTTAATTAGCTGTCAAAAAATTTTTACTAACCTTAAAATCTTTTTTAATCTTTTTGGTAACAATTAGAACAAATCTGACCTTTTTGAGGGAAACTAGAATCTTTTATGTTCAATTTAGAGTAAAAATCGTAACTTTATCTTTAAAAATAAAGTCTGTGCGATTTTTTAAATTTGATCAAATTTTTTAATTAACTGTCAAAAAATTATTACTAACTTTAAAAATTCTTTTTAATTTTTTGGTTACAATTAGAACAAATCTGACATTTTTAAACAAAATTAGAATCTTTTAAGTTCAATTTAGAGTAAAAATCACATCTTCATCTTTAAAAATAAAGTCTGTACGATCTTTCAAAGTTGAATTTTTTAAAAAGTTAGGTTAAAAAAACTGTCCAAGTTAAAAAATTTTTAAATTTTTTTGACAATATTCACAACAAATCTGACTTATTTAGATTAAAATAGAATATTTTGTGTTTAATTTGGAGTAAAAATCACATCTTTATCTTTAAAAATAAACTCTGTGTGATTTTCTAAACTTTATCAGATTTGTAAGTATCAAAAATCATCACAAACTTAATTTTTTTTTTTTAATTTTTTTGATAAAAATTACAGCAAATCTGACTTATTTAGACTAAAATAGAATATTTTTTGTTCAATTTAGAAAAAAAATCATATCCTTATCTTTAAAAATAAAGTCTGTACGATTTTCCAAAGTTGATTTTTTAAAAAAGTTAGGTTAAAAACTGTCAAAAAATTTGATCAACTTTAAATTTTTTTAAAATTTGTTTGGTAATAATTAAAACAAATCTGACTTTTTTAAACCAAAATAGAATCATTTCTCTTCAATTTAAACTAAAAATCACTTCCTAATCTTTAAAAATAAATTCTGTACGATTTTTTTCTAACTTATGAAATTTTTTAAAAATGTAATGTAAATATACTTTATAAAAAATGATTTTACCTCCTTAAATTTTCCAACACGAAATCTAAAAAGCACGAAAGTATAACTTATGATACGCAAAAACAGTTAAAAAAGCCCCTTGAAAAATCACAATTACGTATTTTTATAAAAATCGCTTAATTTTAATAAAAAAATATGGCACTAAAGCTTCTCTACGTTAGAATTCTTATTTTTACATTATCTACAAAAGCACACCTTTTAATCTCAAGATGTATCCTTTCGTTTCTTTATATTTTTGGTTTGATCACAAAAAAATGGCACGTTATTTTGAGAAAAAATCGTAATTAAAAAATCATAATTAAAAAATTACAATTAAAAAATTACAATTAAAAAATTATAATTTAAAAAATAATAATTGCACGAGATTAATTAATTAATGTTACTTTAATTTTTTTTTTAATTTAATTTAATTAAAAATTGCATTCGATATCCCCTAAAAAGCCTGCGAATATCAAAAAAATTAAAAAATAATTACCTCTAAAAGGGGGAAGACTGTCGATTATACTCCTTTTTTTTATCCATACAAAAAGAAGTATCTTTAAAAAAACTGATTAACAAAAAAATAAACACATATAAAAATATAAAACACGAAAAAAGAAAACGATAAATAAAAAAAAATTTCTAGCCCTTATTCAACACGTAAATGCGGCGTGATGTCTGCGAAAACCTCCCTTTCTTCATAGAAACGAAGTTATTCTCTGTACGGTTTGCAGTAAGAGTACCTGTGGTTCATGTGCTGACTGTAAGAGCCGGAATGCGAGAACCTTTTCAAGCATTTTGAACACTGAAACGGTTTTTCCCCGCTGTGGAGCCTCTTGTGCTCCGTCAGGTGATGTTTGTGTTTGAACGCCTTTGGACATTCATCACATTTGTGAGGACGTTGACCTATTTATTAAAAAAGAAAAATCATTTTATCATAAAATAGATACTTTTAGCTTTAATTTAGTGTAAAAATCATTTTTTAATTCCCATAAATAAACTCTAATTTTTTAAAGATTGTTAAAAAAAAGTCAAATTTGGTTAAAATTCTCTTTTTATAATTTTTTTTTAAATTTTTTTGGTGATAATTGGAATAAATTTGGTTTTTAGGATTAAAAATAGAATATTTTATGTTTAATTTAAAAAAAGAATCATATCTTTATTTTTAAAAATAAAGTCTGTACGATTTTTTAAATTTGAATTTTTTAAAAAGTTAGGTTAAAAATTATCAAAAATTTTTTAACAAACTTAAAAATTTTTTAAATTTTTTTGGTGATAATTAGAATAAATTTGGTTTTTAGAATTAAAAAAAGAATATTTTAGGTTCAATTTAGGAAAAAAATCACATATTTATCTTTAAAAATAAACTCTGGGCGATTCTTCAAACTTGATAAAATTTTTTAATTAACTGTCAAAAATCACTATTAATTTTAAGAATTTTTTTAATTTTTTTGACAATAGTTACAATAAATCCGACCTATTTAGTCTAAAATAGAATATTTTATGTTCAATTCAGAGAAAAAATCACATCTTTATCTTTAAAAATTACCTCTGGGCGATTTTTTAAATTTGATCAAATTTTTTACTAAAGTGTCAAAAATCATTACCAACTTATTTTTTTTTTTTTTTTAATTTTTTTGGTAACAATTAGAACAAATCCGACTTATTTAGTTTAAAATAGAATATTTTATGTTTAATTTAGAAAAAGAATCACATCTTTATCTTTAAAAATAAACTCTGTGCGATTTTTTAAATTTGATCAGATTTTTTACTAAAGTGTCAAAAATCATTACCAACTTTAAAAATTTTTTTAAATCTTTTTAATAATAATTATAACAAATCCGACTTATTTAGTCTAAAATAAAATATTTTATGTTCAATTGAGAGAAAGAATCACATCTTTATCTTTGAAAATAAAGTCTGTGCGATTTTTTAAATTTGATCAAATTTTTTAATTAATTGTCAAAAAATCGTTACTAACTTTAAAATTTTTTTAAATTTTCTTGGAAATAATTATAACAAATCCGGCTCATTTAGTCTAAAATAGAATATTTTTAGTTCAATTTAGAGAAAAAATCATATCTTTATCTTTAAAAATAAAGTCTGTACGATTTTTTAAATTTGAATTTTTTAAAAAAGTTAGGTTAAAAACTATCAAGAATTTGTTATCAAACTTAAAATTTTTTTAATTTTTTTGGTAACAATTAGAACAAATCTGTCTTTTTTAAACCAAAATAGAATATTTTATGTTCAATCTAGAGAAAAAATCACATATTTATCTTTAAAAATAAATTCTGGGCGATTTTTTAAATTTGATCAAATTTTTTAATTAACTGTCAAAAAATTATTACTAAACTTAAATTTTTTTTTAATTTTTTGGCAACAATTAGAACAAATCTACCTTATTTAGATTAAAATAGAATATTTTATGTTTAATTTAGAGAAAAAATCACATCTTTATCTTTAAAAATAAACTCTGTGCGATTTTTTAAATTTGATCAAATTTTTTAATTAACTGTCAAAAAATTATTACTAAACTTAAATTTTTTTTTTAATTTTTTGGCAACAATTAGAACAAATCTACCTTATTTAGATTAAAATAGAATATTTTATGTTTAATTTAGAGAAAAAATCACATCTTTATCTTTAAAAATAAACTCTGTGCGGTTTTTTAAATTTGATCAAATTTTTTAATTAACTGTCAAAAAATTATTACTAAACTTATTTTTTTTTTTAATTTTTTTGGTGATAATTGGAATAAATTTGATTTTTAGAATTAAAAATAGAATATTTTATGTTTAATTTAGAGAAGAAATCATATCTTTATCTTTAAAAATAAACTCTGTACGATTTTTTTAATTTGATCAAATTTTTTAATTAACTGTCAAAAAATTATTACTAAACTTATTTTTTTTTAAATTTTTTAGCAACAATTAGAACAAATCTACCTTATTTAGATTAAAATAGAATATTTTATGTTTAATTTAGAGAAGAAATCACATCTTTATCTTTAAAAATAAATTCTGGGCGATTTTTTAAATTTGATCAAATTTTTTAATTAACTGTCAAAAAATTATTACTAAACTTAAAATTTTTTTTTAATTTTTTGGCAACAATTAGAACAAGTCTACCTTATTTAGATTAAAATAGAATACTTTATGTTTAATTTAGAGAAAAAATCACATCTTTATCTTTAAAAATAAATTCTGTGCGATTTTTTAAATTTGATCAAATTTTTTAATTAACTGTTAAAAAATTATTACTAAACTTAAATTTTTTGTTTTAATTTTTTTGGTGATAATTGGAATAAATTTGATTTTTAGAATTAAAAATAGAATATTTTATGTTTAATTTAGAGAAAAAATCACATCTTTATCTTTAAAAATAAACTCTGTGCGATTTTTTAAATTTGATCAAATTTTTTAATTAACTGTCAAAAAATTATTACTAAACTTAAAATTTTTTTTTTAATTTTTTGGCAACAATTAGAACAAATCTACCTTATTTAGATTAAAATAGAATATTTTATGTTTAATTTAGAGAAAAAATCACATCTTTATGTTTAAAAATAAATTCTGGGCGATTTTTTAAATTTGATCAAATTTTTTAATTAACTGTCAAAAAATTATTACTAAACTTAAAATTTTTTTTTAATTTTTTGGCAACAATTAGAACAAATCTACCTTATTTAGATTTAAATAGAATATTTTATGTTTAACTTAGAAAAAGAATTATATCTTTATCTTTAAAAATAAATTCTGGGCGATTTTTTAAATTTCATCAAATTTTTTACTAAAGTGTCAAAAATCATTACCAACTTTAAAAAATTTTTTTAATTTTTTGATAATAATTATAACAAATCTGATTTATTTAGATTAAAATACAATATTTTGTATTCAATTTAGAGAAAGAATCATGTCTCTATCTTTAAAAATAAACCCTGGGCGATTTTTTAAACTTGATGAAATTTTTTATTTTTGTCAAAAATCATCACCAACTTAATTTGTTTTTTTTTTAAATTTTTTGGTAACAATTAAAACAAATCCACCTTATTTAGATTAAAATAGAATATTTTATGTTTAATTTAGAGAAAAAATCAAATCTTTATCTTTAAAATTCAACTTTGTGGGATTTTTTAAAATTTATTAAATTTTTTTTTAAAGGTTGGGTTAAAAATTTTTCCAATTAAAAGTTTTTTTTTTATTTTTTTGATCTTAATTAAATCAAATTTGGTTATTATAAACTATTTTTATTCATATATCCTTAAAATAACTGATAATAACTCACCTGAATGTTCGTATTTGTGCCTAGCTAAAGAACTTTGTTTCGAAAACGATTTATCACATTGATCGCATCCAAACAATCCTTCGACATCTTCCTGTCCGCTCAACATAGGACTATCAACCCCTTTAACAACCTTCTTCTTATTAACCCCTTCTTCAACGCTCTCTTGAGTGGCATCTCCGTCTTCGGACCAAGTTCTTTTGCTCGAATTCGGACTTAAAGTCATTCTAGTTGTAATTAACTGAGTGAAGTTTTGTAAATCTTGGTTTCCGAATTGCATCAATCTATCCATCGGAACTAAAGACATCGGTACGGCTGGAATTGGTAACTTGGGTTGTGCTAAAATTTGAGCTAATCGACTCCCACTGTTGTAATCGCCAGGTGAAGGACTTCTGATCGGTTCTGAAGAACAATTCGACGTTTGGTAAGGGTAACTTCTAAATGGAGTTGGAGATCGGGAAGATTTTTGACTTAAATTTACGATTTCTTCCCCCGAATCGGAATTTTGAACGGAATTAGGTTCCGGTGAACAAGAAGGTGATGACTCTCTAGAAATATGCTCTTTTTTAGTCGATAAATCTAATGGTTGTTCGGAAATGTATTCTTTAGGTAGATAATACGGACTTCTTGGAAGTAAATTAGTCGTAGATGGGTATTTTTGGTAATTGGAAATCGTTTGAGAAGTCGAATAAGGTATTTGAATCAATCTTCCTTCTCGCCGATCCCTCGCTCGAGTATTTTGAAACCAAACTTGCACCACTCGGACCGAAAATCCAATTTGCTCGGCTATTCGAATTAAATCTTCGCGTTTCGGACGAGGATTAATGGTATAATTATCTTTTAAAATTTTTAATTGTTCGTCGGAAATCAACGAACGAACGCGAACTTTCCTACCGTCGTCGGAAAGTTGATCGGTTGTTGCAACTCTTTCCCCGTCGATTTCGTGATTTCTTTCAAATTCCTCATCGGAACCGCTTGGTTGATCACTTTCTGATTTTGTCGTTACCGCTTCTTCTAATTTCGCTGCTAATCCTTCACTTTTAACATCCATTTCGCAATCGTGCTCATCTAAAGAGGATTGAGAAGGGAAATTTTTCTTACAACCGGGGCAGTGGAAATCCCTCAAAGGAGATTGGGATAAACTATTACAATCGCTGGTATCTGAAGAAAATTTTTGAATGTTAGCTTGAAGAAATTCTTTGGTAACTGTAGCTCCGACTGTTTCTAAAATTCTTTTTACGGTTTCAAAATCCCTCCCGTTTGTTTCTTGAATAAATAAATCTTTTTCTTCTTTAAGTTCTTTTTCTTCTTTAACTTCTCTTTCTTCTTTAACTTCTCTTTCTTCTTTAACTTCTATTTCTTCTTCATCAATAGCTAAATCACCACAACTCGTCGATTTAGATTTATCTAATTCCCCTTCGTCGTTATTTTCACTTTTACAATCATTCTCCGGTAGATGATTCGTTTGAGGTGAAGCTTTTTGAAGTTTTTCCAAAAATTCCCCAATCGTTGGAATCGAATATGGGGGAATTGAAATATTACTCATATTTGGAGGTGGCATATAAAAAGGATGGAATAAAGCCGAAGTATCTGGGTATTTAGGAAGGATTGAAAACATCCCGTTTTGATTGGGACTTCCAGCTAAATTATTATTTAAAATCCCGGAGGTTCTTTTCGGTCCTCTACTTTGATGCGATTTATCCGTGATGAGATTATGACTTCCGTTATTACTCGCTCTGGTTCTACCCAGTTTTAAATTCATAACCAAACATTTTTTAGAAGTCATATGACTTGAGTAGGAACCTGAGTGGGAAAAACGTTTTCCGCAATTACCACATTCGAAGGGTTTCTCACCACTGTGAATCCTTATATGTTCCTAAATTAAGAAAAAAAAAAAGGTTAATAATAGAAGTGTTAGATTTTTTAATTAATTTAATTAATTAATTTAATTAATTAATTAGAAAAATTAGAAAAATGAAAAAAATTATAAAAATTAGAAAAATTAAAAAAATTAGAAAAATTAGAAAAATTAGAAAAATCAAAAAAAAAAATAAAAAATGAAATTACCTTTAGATGATGTTTAAATTTAAAAGCTTTGTCACATTCGGTACATTTAAATTTCCTTAAAACGGCGCTTTCGTCATGGCTAATCATATGCCTCTGAAGTCGGTAGACGTTCGCAAACGTTTTGTTGCAAACTTTGCATGACTGAAAAACAAGAAGAGGGTTTTTGCATAAGTCCCACGGGAGTTAGCAGGTGCCGGGCAAAACGGGCGGAGCCAAAGTTTTTGCCGTCTAGGATTAATTAGGGCGATCGGATCGCGGAAGATGGCCGACAAAAAGGGGGCCACATTATAAAGGCCCGGTTCACACGGTCTCGCAACAGCCGAGGCCCGCAACATATGCGCGCGTAAGCGGCATATTTTCGTAACTACGCGATGCTGTCAACGGCGACCATTAATGGCACTTAGCGCCGACTGAAAATAGACTTCTGCGTGCGTGTACGTTCGCTTACATCTGTGAACTTTTTTGCTCTCTCACCCGAACAACAGTTTGTGGTGCGCACACACGTGCAACTATGCGACTTCGAACAATGAGGTTAACCGCGAAAGATGTATCGTTTATTTTCGATTCACGATCATAATAAACTTTCATTTCACACAAATTCACACAAATTCAAAAAAAAAATTTTTTTTTTTTTGAACAAGGAAAATATACAATTTTAATATAATATAATCACCCCCTAATAGATGGCGTTTTATAAACTGTTTTATAAATTATTTTATGAATTGTTTTATGAATTGTTTTATAAATTGTTTTATAAATTGATTTAAAATAAATTGATTTTAAATCTTAAAATTGATTTAAAATCTTAAAATTGATTTAAAATCTTAATATTGATTTAAAATTTTAAAATTGATTTAAAATCTTAAAATTGATTTAAGATCTTAAAATTGATGTAAAATTTTAAAATTGATGTAAAATCTTAAAATTGATTTAAAATCTTAATATTAATTTAAAAATCTTAATAAAGATTAGTCATTTTAAATTTCTTATTACTCATCATTTTAAACTTCTTTGTTACGTAAACACGTCGGTTAACGTCGACCCCGAAAAGTCGCGACCTCCGTTAAGTCGTCTTAATTGAAGAGCGGCCATGCAGAAAGGATCAACTCACCACTTGACCGTTGGGAGAGTGCAACAGTTCGTGCTTCTCCAATTGATCCTTGTTGACGAAGCTCGCCGAACATTGCGAACACGGATGGGGACCTCCTCCTGCGCCTCCGGGGGCCATCAGGCTCGGCGACGTCGAGATCTGCCCGTTCTCCTTCGGCGTAGGACACGTCTCCATGTGGACCTTCAAAGCTTCGAACGTGTGAAAGCCCTTTTGACACTGAGGGCATTTCATGAAGTAATCTGGATGGGAGGGAGATGGTAAATCTTCTGCTTCGCGAGTTATCCCGTTTGAACTTGTTATTGGTACTAGAAAAAAAAATTATTTTTCAAAAAAAAAATATTTTTTTAAAAGAAAAAAAATTTTTTTTTGAAAGGAACCAAAATTAAAAATTTTTTTTTTTTTTTGAAAGGAATCAAAATTTTTAAAGGAAAAAAAATTTTAAAGGAAAAAAAAATTTTTTTTTTTAAGAAAAACAGGTGTTTTTAAAGTATCCGCCCACCTAAAACACCTATAAGTCCTATAAACCAATCCGAAAGTAGTAGAGATAACCGGGGATTTACCTCCCACCTGTCTAATTGTAAGTTTAAAGTTTAAAATTTAAAATTTAAACCAAAATTTACTTTTTTTTTTCAAAAAAGAAATAAATAAATAAACTTACATTGTCCCGTAGTGTTCCATACATTAGCTAAACTCCACAATTTATACGAATAATAACTATCATAACACCCGAACATCATATTACTCCTCGCGACTACTTCCATTTCACGTTTCCCGCGATAATCGCCGTCATCCGAAGTTAGAATCGCGCTACTTCCACCGCCGGCGGCACGTCGTCGGCGACTACTACCTTTCGAGTCACAGGTCGCTGCAATACTGGAGGCGAACGTGCGCGCCCCATTCTCGTCTCTCGGGAGAGGATCGGCGGCGGCGGCGGCGGTCGCGGTCGCCCCCACCATCGCGATCCCGCGACCACTGCGCCGCCCAGACGCGCTCGGCGACGCCCCGAAGCGCTCGGGCCGGCGCCGAGCGCGGCCGCCCGCGTTTCAGACTGAATCACGGACGCCGTGACGTCACGCGAGCCTAACCTCGATCCTCGAGATGGGTTTTTGTTTTCGTCACGTCTCTTCTACCGAGGTGCGCCACCTCGATCCGATTCCGGTACTCAATTCGACTGAAATACGTGATGTTTTAAAAGAAATACCGTAAACGTCGTCATTCTTAAACTTCAACATGTTAAATAAAAATGTTTACATTTTTCCTATAATCTAACAATTAAAAAAACCTTTTTTATTCCTGAAAAATGCTGAGATGACAAAACTACTTTTTAATAAATCTAGTTGTGTTTACATTCAATTAATTACCATGGTTATCGACCATTTTATATTTTTGGTAACCATAACAACCAATTGGTTAGTTAAAATCAAACCTAACTAGATTAATTTGAAAAAGTTACAAAAAAAAGGTCGCTTTAAAAAAGTCGCTACAAACAAATCGCGACAAAAAAAATCGCTACAAAAAAAATCGCGACAAAAAAAATCGCGACAAAAAAAAACGGGACAAAGAAATCGCGACAAAAAAAAATCGCGACAAAAAAAATCGCGACAAAAAAAAATCGCGCGACAAATTTTTTTTTTTAACTAATTTTTTCTCAAAATTCCAAAAAAAAATAAAAATTTCTTAAAATCATATATTTTATTAAATTACCTCTTAAAAAAAATATTAATTATTCCAACAAATCTAAATTCAAAATAATCACCAACTTTTCCAAGATTTAAAATTAAAAATTATAAACAATAATAAAATAATTTACGTTTAAAACTGAGATAATCGGTTTTTATTATTAAAAATATTTTTCCTTTACGTCTTTCTTGAATAATAATAATAATTAATTTACGATTCCTAGAGAATACGTACAAAACGATAACCTTTTAACGAAAAATAACGTTTCTATATCAACGAGGCGAAAGAATTTCGTCGCAAATATTTAAATTTCCCCGTCCGACACCGAACGAATCGGTTTGTGTTCCGATAACCTTATCAAAACGAATAATAGCCAGGTCTGGTCAAGCATAGATAAGAGGATTTGTCGAGATCCACAACAAAGTCGTAGTTGACTCGTATGTAAGTGAGTGTTTGCCTATTAAAGAAGAATTTTGACCTGGGTAAATAAAATTAATGGTAAATATAAAATTAACGGTAAACAAAATGAAGGGTAAATAAAATGAAGGATAAAGAAAATGAAGGATAAAGAAAATGAATGGTACACAAATCGGGTGAAAGTTTAAGAAGTGATTTTTCAAATTGACGACATTCCAGATGGAACTCCTCTCTATTTTCGCACTTTATTGAACCTAAATCATTAGAGTATATAGTCCTGCGAGGTTCTGCGATTAAATTTATTGCACGCGCCGGACAGTTATGGGTGCTTTATTGTTCCTGTTTGTTTTTAAATAGGATACCGAGAAGTGAACGACGCATAAACACGTTAGCGCCCGATTCGGTCGTTTATCTATCGTTTAGAACAAATTCGTAAATACACGTTAAAAACTAATTAAATTTTTCAAATTTCAAATCTCAACAATCACTTTGTTAGACAATTTTTAAAAATTAACACGTTCTAATAGTCATTTTAGTTGGAACTAGTTTAGTTTTATTTTTAGTATTTTTCTAAAAAAAATTTATTGTTTTTGGTTGAATTGATCAACAGTTTGGTAACTTTGGTGAAAGCTTTACGAATTTAGTAAGTTTTTGGTGGAATTTAAAAAAAAATTGGTAAATTTTTGGTGGAATTTTTACAAATTTTATGTTTTTTGGAGGAATTTTTAAAAATTCATTATATTTATTATTTATTTATTATTAAAAATTTTAGTAACTTTGGTGAAAATTTTTATGAATTTACTAAGTTTTGAATTTTCAAGGTATTAGTTAATTTTTAATGAAATTGTTTCTAATTTGATTGATTTTTGGTGGAATTTTAAAAGAATTTGGACATTTTGGTGGAATATTTAAAAAAATTGGTAAGTTTTTGGTAGAATTGTTAAAAATGTTGACAATTTCGGTGTAATTTTTAGGATTTTTGTAAGTTTTTGGTGGAATAAAAAAAATTCAGTAAGTTTTGGGTGTAGTTGTTAAATATTTTAATAGCTTTGGCGGAATTTTTGCGAATTTTATTCATTTCTGGTGAAATTTAAAAAAAATTCAGTGTTTTTGGTAAAATTCTTATGAATTTAGTAAGTTTTTGGTGGAATTTTTACAAATTGTATTAATTTTTGGTGGAATTTTTAAAAAATTCAGTATATTTTTGGTGGAATTATCAAAAATTTTGATAACATTGGTGGAATTTTTGCGAATTTTATTCATTTTTGGTGGAATTTTTAAAAAATTTGGTAAGTTTTTGGTAGAATTGTTAAAAATGTTGACAATTTTGGTGTAATTTTTAGGATTTTTCTAAGTTTTTGGTGGAATAAAAAAAATTCAGTAAGTTTTGGGTGTAGTTGTTAAATATTTGAATAGCTTTGGTGGAATTTTTGCCAATTTTATTCATTTCTGGTGGAATTTTAAAAAAATTCAGTGTTTTTGGTAAAATTCTTATGAATTTAGTAAGTTTTTGATGGAATTTTTATGAATTTAGTAAGTTTTTAGTGAAATTTTTCCAATTTTATTAATTTTTGGTGGAATTTTTATAAAATTCAGTTTGTTTTTGATGGAATTGTTAAAAAAGTTGATAACTTTGGTGGAATTTTTGCGAATTTTATTCATTTCTGCTGAAATTTTAAAAAAATTCAGTGTTTTTGGTAAAATCCTTATGAATTTAGTAAGTTTTTGGTGGAATTTTTAAAAAATTCAGTATGTTTTTGGTGGAATTATCAAAAATTTTGATAACATTGGTGGAATTTTTGCGAATTTTATTCATTTCTGGTGGAATAAAAAAAGCAGTGTTTTTGGTAAAATTCTTATGAATTTAGTAAGTTTTTGGTGGAATTTTTGCAAATTGTATTAATTTTTAGTGGAATTTTTTAAAAATTCAGTATGTTTTTGGTGGAATTATCAAAAATTTTGATAACATTGGTGGAATTTTTGCGAATTTTATTCATTTCTGGTGGAATTTTAAAAAAATTCAGTGTTTTTGGTAAAATCCTTATGAATTTAGTAAGTTTTTGGTGGAATTTTTAAAAAATTTAGTATGTTTTTGGTGGAATTATCAAAAATTTTGATAACATTGGTGGAATTTTTGCGAATTTTATTCATTTCTGGTGGAATTTTTAAAAAATTCAGTGTTTTTGGTAAAATCCTTATGAATTTAGTAAGTTTTTGGTGGAATTTTTAAAAAATTCAGTATGTTTTTGGTGGAATTATCAAAAATTTTGATAACATTGGTGGAATTTTTGCGTTTTATTCATTTTTGATGGAATTTTAAAAAAATTCAGTATTTTTTTATGGAATTTTTACGAATTTAGTAAGTTTTTAGTGAAATTTTTCCAACTTTATTAATTTTTGGTGGAATTTTTATAAAATTCAGTATGTTTTTGATGGAATTGTTAAAAAAGTTGATAACTTTGGTGGAATTTTTATTAACTTTAATCATTTTTGGTGGAATTGTTAAAAATATTGGTAATTTTAGTAGGATTTTTATGAATTTGGTAAGTTTTTGGTGGTATTTTTTAAAAATCAGTAAGTTTTTGGTGGAATTATTCAACATTTTTGTAGCTTTGGTGGAAAATTGAAAAAATTTAGTACGTTTTTGGTGGAATTGTTAAAAATGTTGGTAACTTTGGTGGAATTTTTACGAATATAGTAAGTTTTTTTAATTTTTACCAATTTCATTGATTTTGGATGGAATTTTTAAAAAATTCACTAAGTTTTTAGTAGAATTGTCTCCAAATTTAATAATTTTTGGTGAAATTATATTCAATTTAACTAATTTTTTTGGAATTTTTATTATTACTTTTTTATTTTTGTGAAATTTTTAAGAATCTAATCAATTCTTGACGAAATTTTAATTTTAGTATATTTTTTTAAAATTCAGTTTTTGGTGGAATTGTTAAAAATTGCTTTGGTGGAATTTTTACAAATTTTGTTTTTGGTGGAATTATTAAAAATTTTAGTAGCTTTGGGGTAATTTTTACAAATTTAATTTTTGGTGATATTTTCAAGAATTTAGTTTTTAGTGAAATTTATTGGAATTTTTGCTCTGCGTAAATTAAATATTTGATAATTATTAATAAACCGATCGTTTTGACATTTTATGTGGCATTAGCGTGGTTAGAATAATAAATAATGTTTATGAAAATTGAACCAAGTGTTTTATCGGCCCAAATCGAAAATTACGGAAAATTGGGATTTCGTTTAGGGCTTAAATCGGCCGTTTCGGGTCCAAAGGAGCCCCGATTCGCATATAACGTTGCGTTATAAAGCCGTTCAGAAGGTTAGCCGGAAGTAGAATCGCGGAGCTGGTGGCTTTTTGGACAAAAAGTGCGTTCGAAAATTAACGAAAATGACAAGCGGACGATCGAGAATTTTGACGAGCAGAATGACGTAAAACCATTGAATCGTCCGGAAAACAATTTCCAAAAAAACTATTAAAAAAATAAATTATAATTTCTAATCTAATTATTACTTATAAACAATACATAAAAAAAAAATAATAATCATAAAATAAATAAACTTTAATATTTTATACCATGAGAAAGACGCGATAAAACTCAACGTTATTATCTCGCACCTGGTAACTTAAGAATTGGACAACAAAGCAGATTTGAACGTGTGAGTAATAAACGGTCGGTCAAAGTCGCGATATCAGCTAAACTATTATTGTTATAGGTATAAAGTTGACGTCATCGTCATCACTTATATGACAAACGCGAGTTATTTATCGCGTTTGAAACAAAACACATGACCCGGAGTGTCGGCTTACAACCGCATATGGTTGAGATGTGATTGTTGTGCGAGAGGAAAAAATCGATATCGAAACCGGGGGCTAACTCAGGTGAGGGAGGTGACAAAAAGGCAAACCTAAACGCCAGATGGCTTGAATGGTGTCCCGCAATAATCGGGACACCTCCGGGACACACGCGGAATAGGGTTTCGCAAAGGTTAGGGGGAACCGAGAATTACATATACACAGATACAGAGAGGGTGGTTAAATTATAGGTACAGTTGTTTTAAACATATACATTGAGTCGGTGCGATTTTTGTTGTTTGTTAAGATTCATAAAATCATCTGATATCGATCGTCGTAAACTCCAACCATCCGTAAAGGATGAGGCAAAAAATTTCACCACGTTGAGACGACGTCGAGACGTTTACGGTCTTTTGACCGCGGCGGAGGTGACGGTGATCAAACTTTGAGATGTCCAGAAGGATGAAATCGTTGGTTTTACGATACCTCCCAGGTTTTGCGACTTCTTTTTCTACTTCTTACAAGTGTTGGCCAAATGTTACCAAATCGTGCTTTAGACCTGAGATCCCCCGGTGAGTTTCAAAGAGAAACCGAAATCCTAATTTTTCTAAAAGGGGACCGATTCTCCACACTTATAATAAAGGTTTTCACACCTTTTAAAAATATCACCTTTTAAAAATATCACCTCTCAAAAATAATTATTTTATTATAAATAATCTACTTAGAAAAAAAAATTGATTTAATAATTGATTCAATGGTTTTATTTTGGGGGGGTCCATGACCGATTTCGGAAAAACGTCCCTGAAAATCGAACGACGTTGCGGTAGCCCTAATTGAAATTAATTTTCGAACGCACTTTTTGTCCAAAAAGCCACCGGCTCCGCGACTCTGCTTCCGGCTAACTTTCTAAACGGCTTTATAACGCAACGTTATATACGAATCGCTGCTCTTTTGGAAAACGACCGATTTAAGCCCTAAACGAAATCCCCGTTTTCCGTCATTTTCGATTTGGGCCGATAAAACACTTGGTTCAATTTTCATAAACGTTATTTATTATACCAATCACGCTAACGCCACACGAAATGTCAAAACGATCGGTTTATTAATAATTATTAAATAGGGTAAATGCACTGGGTAGCCGACCGGCACTGGATCTCGACCATTTTGTCATTTAAAGTTAAATAATAAGAAATATATTCGCTATACTTTAAAAGGGTGTGGACATTTGGTTTTGTACTTTTATAGCACTTTTAAAATTGTTCTCAAAATGGAACTAAAAATCTGCGTTATTCCGTGAAAAATCAGTAAATACATGTCTATCGCGATGACAGTATAGTTTCATGTATAGTGTAAAAAAAGTGTTAAGCGAACCCGGCCAGAAAATAGTAAATAATTTTGATTTTAAACACGTTAGGTGATTATATTATGGTTTATATCTATTATTAATTATAGTTGCTTATATATTTTAAGAAAAAATAGGCTCACAGTAAGTTTTTTGCTTAATATTTGATGGTCGAGAATCAGTAAGCTTTTAAAAAACTAATTGTTTTGGTAATATCATCTATTTAAGAATTGTTGTTATTTTTGTGTATACTTCAATTAATTTATATATCTACTTTTTAAGTTTTAGTTTGCGACCATCAAATTAGACCTAAGTATTCTCTTTTTACACTCGTATTATAGGTGGTCGAAAATCAATTAGTTCTCGACCACTGTGACAAGAAAAATGATTAATGTCACTTTCTTTATTAGTAAAAAATAATAAACTATTTTTTTGTAAGTTCCTATTTATGTTTGCTTAGTGAAAATATATGTATACATACATTAAAATTGTTTAAATTTATGTTTTTCTCTAATGGAATCTATTGTTCTAAATATATTTTCTTAGAAATTAGTCCAATTTGTGGTGGTCGAGAACTAACATAAAATGGTCGAGAACTCCGCGGAGTGGTCGAGAAGTAGTGATATTGTACTTTTTTTATTTTTATTGAAATTTTAATAAATATTGTTAAAAGAAAGGAAAAAGCATACTTGCACACTGTTAAGAACTCATTGAGGAATCGTTGAAGGCTAGGTGTAATAAAATTTGAATAATTTTTCTATATGTAAAATACATTCAAAGTTAATTTCTTTGTTAACTGGTCGAGAACCAATGCATTGACCCTATTTAATTTATGCAGAGCAAAAATTCGAATAAATTTCACTAAAAACTAATTAAATTCTTGAAAGCTACTAAAATTTTTAATAATTCCACCAAAAACAAAATTTGTAAAAATTCCACCAAAGCAATTTTTAACAATTCCACCAAAAACTGAATTTTTAAAAGATATACTAAAGTTAAAATTTCGTCAAGAATTGATTAGATTCTTAAAAATTTCATAAAAATAAAAAAGTAATAATAAAAATTCCACAAAAGTTAGTTGAATTGAGTATAATTTCACCAAAAATTATTAAATTTGGAGATAATTCTACTAAAAACTTAATGAATTTTTTAAAAATTCCACCCAAAATTAATAAAATTGGTAAAAATTAAAAAAACTTACTATATTCGTAAAAATTCCACCAAAGTTACTAACATTTTTAACAATTCCACCAAAAAAGTACTAAATTTTTTCAATTTTCCACCAAAGCTACAAAAATGTTGAATAATTCCACCCAAAACTTACTGATTTTTAAAAAATACCACCAAATACTTACCAAATTCATAAAAATTCTACTAAAATTACCAATATTTTTAACAATTCCACCAAAAATGATTAAAGTTAATAAAAATTTCACCAAAGTTACCAACTTTTTTAACAATTCCATCAAAAACATACTGAATTTTATAAAAATTCCACCAAAAATTAATAAAATTGGAAAAATTTCACTAAAAACTTACTAAATTCGTAAAAATTTCATAAAAAAACACAGAATTTTTAAAAATTCCATCAAAAATGAATAAAATTCGCAAAAATTCCACCAGTGTTATCAAAATTTTTGATAATTCCACTAAAAACATAGTGAATTTTTTAAAAATTCCACCAAAAATTAATACAATTTGCAAAATTCCACCAAAAACTTACTAAATTCATAAGAATTTTACCAAAAACACTGTTTTTTTTATTCCACCAGAAATGAATAAAATTCGCAAAAATTCCACCAATGTTATCAAAATTCTTGATAATTCCACCAAAAACATACTGAATTTTTTAAAAATTCCATCAAAAACTTACTAAATTCATAAGAATTTTACCAAAAACACTGAATTTTTTTAAAATTCCACCATAAATGAATAAAATTCGCAAAAATTCGACCAAAGTTATCAACTTTTTTAACAATTCCATCAAAAACATACTGAATCTTATAAAATTTCCACCAAAAATTAATAAAATTGGAAAAATTTAACTAAAAACTTACTAAATTTGTAAAAATTCCATAAAAAATACTGAATTTTTTAAAAATTCCATCGAAAATGAATAAAATTCGCAAAAATTCCACCAGTGTTACCAAAATTTTTGATAATTCCACCAAAAATATACTGAATTTTTTAAAAATTCCACCAAAAATTAATACAATTTGCAAAAATTCCACCAAAAACTTACTAAATTCGTAAAAATTTCATAAAAAAAAACACTGAATTTTAAAAAAATTCCATCAAAAATGAATAAAATTCGCAAAAATTCCACCAGTGTTATCAAAATTTTTGATAATTCCACCAAAAATATACTGAATTTTTTTAAAATTCCACCAAAAATTAATACAATTTGCAAAATTCCACCAAAAACTTACTAAATTCATAAGAATTTTACCAAAAACACTGATTATTTTTTATTCCAAGAGAAATGAATAAAATTCGCAAAAATTCTACCAATGTTATCAAAATCTTTAACAATTCCATCAAAAACATACTGAATTTTATAAAAATTCCACTAAAAATTAATAAAATTGGAAAAATTTCACTAAAAACTTACTAAATTCGTAAAAATTCCATAAAAAATACTGAATTTTTTAAAAATTCCATCAAAAATGAATAAAATTCGCAAAAATTCCACCAGTGTTACCAAAATTTTTGATAATTCCACCAAAAATATACTGAATTTTTTAAAAATTCCACCAAAAATTAATACAATTTGCAAAATTCCACCACAAATTTACTAAATTCATAAGAATTTTACCAAAAACACTGAATTTTTTTTATTCCACCAGAAATGAATAAAATTCGCAAAAATTCTACCAATGTTATCAAAATTTTTAATAATTCCATCAAAAACATACTGAATTTTATAAAAATTCCACCAAAAATTAATAAAATTGGAAAAATTTCACTAAAAACTTACTAAATTCGTAAAAATTCCATAAACAATACTGAATTTTTTAAAAATTCCATCAAAAATGAATAAAATTCGCAAAAATTCCACAAAAGTTATCAACTTTTTTTAACAATTCCATCAAAAACATACTGAATTTTATAAAAATTTCACCAAAAATAAATAGAATTGGAAAAATTTCACTAAAAACTTACTAAATTCGTGAAAATTTCATAAAAAAACCCTGAATTTTTAAAAATTCCATCAAAAATGAATAAAATTCGCAAAAATTCCACCAGTGTTATCAAAATTTTTGATAATTCCACCAAAAACATACTGATTTTTTTAAAAATTCCAACAAAAATTAATACAATTTGCAAAAATTCCACCAAAAACTTACTAAATTCACAAGAATTTTACCAAAAACATTGATATTTTTTTTATTCCACCAGAAATGAATAAAATTCGCAACAATTCCACCAATGTTATCAAAATTCTTGATAATTCCACCAAAAACATACTGAATTCTTTAAGAATTCCACCACAAATTTACTAAATTCATAAGAATTTTACCAAAAACACTGAATTTTTTTAAAATTCCATCAAAAATGAATAAAATTCGCAAAAATTCCACCAAAGTTATCAACTTTTTTTAACAATTCCATCAAAAACATACTGAATTTTATAAAAATTCCACTAAAAATTAATAAAATTGGAAAAATTTCACAAAAAACTTACTAAATTCGTAAAGATTTCATAAAAAAACAATGAATTTTTTAAAAATTCCATTAAAAATGAATAAAATTCGCAAAAATTCCACCAGTGTCATCTAAATTTTTGATAATTCCACCAAAAACATACTGATTTTTTTAAAAATTCCAACAAAATTTAATACAATTTGCAAAAATTCCACCAAAAACTTACTAAATTCATAAGAATTTTACCAAAAACACTGAATTTTTTTTTATTCCACCAGAAATGAATAAAATTCGCAACAATTCCACCAATGTTATCAAAATTTTTGATAATTCCACCAAAAACATACTGAATTTTTTAAAAATTCCCCCAAAAACTTACTAAATTCATAAGAATTTTACCAAAAATACTTAGTTTTTTTAAAATTTCACCAGAAATGAATAAAATTCGCAAAAATTCCACCAAAGCTATTGAAATATTTAACAACTACACCCAAAACTTACTGAATTTTTTTTATTCCACCAAAAACTTACAAAAGTCCTAAAAATTACACCAAAATTGTCAACATTTTTAACAATTTTACCAAAAACTTACCAAATGTTTTAAAAATTCCACCAAAATGTCCAAATTCTTTTAAAATTCCACCAAAGAACTTACAAGATTTGTAAAAATTCCACCAAAATTTTACCAATTTTTTTTTTAATTCCACCAAAAAGTAAATTCGTAAAGCTTCCACCAAAGTTACCAAAATGTTGATCAATTCAACCAAAAACAATACATTTTTTTTTTAGAAAAATATTAAAAATAAAACTAAACTAGTAATATTAAAAATTTGATTTAAAATTTTTATTATAATAAGACACCTGGAAAATCGAGAAAGCAAACGTGTTACGTGTTAGATTCCACTTTATGTGGTAACGTTGACCCTGGATGGTCTGGTGGCGTTTAATTGCTTGTAATTGGTGGAAACGTCACTTAATTGACGCTTCCCGCATCGACGTGTTAGTGTGGAGGTAAAACGTAGGGCGGTCGGTGAAGTAATTTGAAGGTACTCTCTATTGGTAAACGAATGACTCATTCATTTATGTTGTTTTGAGGAAATTTAATGACACCATTTAACCGTTGTAATGTATTTACTTACTTTTAAGTTTAATTTATTTGTTAAAGTTGTAAAAATGCTTTTATGATAGTAAACAAGAAGAGGTATTTAATTTTTTTTTTCTAGTCTTCTAAAATAATCAACTAAAATTTAAACGCTTTTATTGAAAAAATAAATTTTTAAATTAAAAAAAATATATTAAATATGTATTTAGAAAATAGATTTTAAGTAGTAGGTAAAAGTAATCGAGTAAATATATTATCAAAGCTTGAGTTTGAAAACCCGGCATCGAACAACTTTTTTTTTCTACCCTCCCCAGTTCGATTTGTCATCCGAAAGCTCGTCGGCGTTCAAATTCGCACGGTAAACATCACGGGAATTGAGCTTTTATAACCGAGCGCAGACCGCAATCTGTTACGTACGTAACGCCGCCGCGACGCCGTCGCATTCGACGCCCGCATTTTTCGGGGCCCTTTAATCGCGATCGAACGAACCTGTTGCAGCGTGCACCGAAAAGCGCCGAAAGTACACCCAACGAGAAAAGTATCGGTACGAATTTAGGCAATCCTCGTTTTGATTACGAATCAACGTCCGAAAAAAAATCCCAACGCCCCATCGATTCGAACCGTCCGCATGAACCGAGGTAATAAACCTGAAAACGAAGCAACGCCGCGATTTTTTTTTATTAAAAGCTTGCTGAAAGCCCGCTTTGGCGGGCGACATGAATAGGGACGCGAAATACGCGTCCAGATATGTCCGGGGGTTTTCGAAATGATATGGGGGCCTAATTGGCGGGACGCCATCCTTTGACGCCGATCGGGGGGCGGCGCGACGCCTCCGCCGAGGGGCGTCCCCAGGTGATTCCCCGGTTTAATTTACCTGGGTAATGAGTCGAATTGCCATGGCGGTCACCTCGGGAGGAATTACGCTAACCGATGTAACTAACCCCGAAACGTGAGCGAGTACGAACGTGATTGCTCCCTTAGCTTTTCACGTCACCGTCGAGAAGGGTGGCTGAGTTAAGTGCACGTGTAATTTTTATATCGAAAACGTTTTCCCCCGGTCTTGAACAAGCTATCGGGACTTGGTCGTGATTTACAACCCCGCGATGAGGCCGGGGCCGTTCGAGATAAACGCCAGGTTTGGCCCGAGCATGACCTTTTCTTGACTGCGGCAACAAAAAATTGGATAGCTAAAATGGATGGTTAGATGGTTGAATTTTTCCCCTTTTAGACTGTTTTAACTCTTTGAGGGTTGGTGGGTGGTTTAATATACCACTTCGAATTTTGATCTTTGTGCTTGCTGGTATATAAAACGATTTTTTTAAATTTCTACTCCTTTTACTGTACTATAATCCAAACTCAATTTACACCATGGAGAGAAGGATGCCAGGGTGCGCTTTCTCCCCGTAACTTTACCGAGTACGCCCGAGTGGAGATTTGTGACGCCACATCCTAATATGTATAAAATATGATTAAAACTACAACCAATGATTGTAGTTGGTGAATTAACACTTCTCGCTTTTCCTGTAAGACCTGAAAAAGGGTAAAAAGTCTGACCGAAAAAGTTAAAACAGCGGGTCTGTCTACGACGGCGTTCTTGCCGGAAGACCTTTGCGTTTGCGAGAACCGCTTGAAACTCCGGTTCTTCCTTCCCCTATACTCCAGTCGGGCCTACTCGGTAAAGTCGAGAAAGCGCGCTCTTGCATCCTTCTCTCCATGGTGTAAATTGAGTTTGGATTATAGTACAATGGTTGAGAGCGCGTACCACCTCAAAACTTCAAGCTCAGATAATACTTTTTGCTAATCTCTTAGATGATACATTCTGTTGTGTCCACTTTTTTTTTATTTGAAAATGGCCCCTCAAAGAATTAAAATTTAAAGTGGAAATACTTAATTTTTTTTATATTGAGTTAAATCACCTTGAAAGATTCTATTGAAAATAGGCAAATAAGTAAATAGTCCTTTTCCTGTAATATCCTTTTAGGGCCTGCCATAATAAACAGGAAACAGCGCCGACGCAGCGTCGGACGTAGAAGACGAAGGAGAAATAAAACCGCCGAATTAGAGCTGGGAATCGTTCTCCTATAAAAATCAACTTTCGAGACGAGTTCGGCCGCGGGTTATGTAAGTAAATTAAGCGCTGACCTCTGGCTCCCCACCTACAATAAAAACGATCTCGCCCCCGGCGGACGACCGGAAGGAAGATAAACAGTCCGTTTTCTATTCTAATGGATATTGGGGGAGTCTTTCCGTACGATTCGGATCGAATATTTCTAATTTTCGGAGAATCTCTAAATTAAAGGAAAAAGGAAATAACTTGGAGGAGATATCAACCTCAAAAGTGGCATCAAGTAATTAAGGAATTCGCGATAAGTCGCTAAATTTTAAAAGAAAAAAGCTAGTATCGCCAACTCGCTTTAAGACTTTAGGGAGCAATTAATTTGTTCGTGGATTAGCTATGCATCGCGGGCAATACCTCTTCTGCCGTTGCAGCTCCTTCTTTTAATTAAGTTTAATTAAGGTTGCCGAAGGACGGGACCCCCCTTCTGATCTATGATGATCTTATTACTTCGGAGAAAGGGGTCGGCGAGGGGCCATTAAGCGTCTAAAAACTGGAAATTAAATTGTCATTCTTTTTGATGGCCCCGGCGTTTAGTGCGCCGTTAATTGGAGTGGACCCGGAGGGTCAAAGGGGGTCGAAGGGCGGTTTCGTCGTCTTCGGTATGCAACACGTTGGCCGCCCCGGCGAAAATTGGTCATCTACGGCCCCCCGGCCGCCCCCATTTGCATAAGTAATCGACGGGCATGCAAATGGCCCGGGTCGAAGCATTAATTACCTTACGGGGGCTCGTCTACGTGTGGAGAGGTCGTCGGGACGCCCGGTCCGGGCCACGCCTCGCGGAAAAAGGAGCGGCGTCGGGGCGCCGCCGCCACCGCCTTCGCCAGGCGGCCGTCTTTAATTAGTTCTAATTAAATTTCCGCAATTACTGGGGCGGTTTCCCTCCCGCCGCCGCTTCTTCGCCTACTTTCCTTTCGACCCGAATCTCGCGCGAATTTCATCTCTTTCTAGACGTGAAAATTAAAAGGGGTTTGATTTCAACCCCCGTCAAAATTCTTAACTCAAATTTTCATTTTATTTCAATGGTAATAATTTTGTATGTAAGATAGACATTATCTATGGAAAAGGGGTTGGTTTTCATCAAAGGTTGGAACAATTCCAAAACAAACAACTCAATCTCAATTATACAGGCAGAAAGTTTCGGCTTATCGAGGCCGCGGCAAAAGCAAAAAAAGAAAAACTCGATACTGATAAAAAGTCTAAACCGACAAACACTTTCGTCAGCCAATAGCCGGACGTCTTCGGCAATCGTACGAAGAGGAGAGGGTTGAAAAAGTCGATAAGTATAAAACTCCGGGCGCGAGGGCCGGAGATAAGCCCGGAGATTATTTATTCGCAATAAGATTGGCCTAGCGTAGCGGACCGGCTTTAATTGGAAGAAGAAGAAGGAGGAGGAAAAGTTCGGCGTCGTATATAAACATAAATAAAGCTCCCGATACGGGCGAAGAAAGGGCAAATTGCCGGAAAAGTGGATTATTTCGTTCCGTACGTGGGCCGGGTTCATTAATTTCCCCGCCTAGGAGTCCGACGACTTTTCCCCGGAAATTCCCAGTAACACCTTTTTCGTGTTCCTCCGGTGGCTGAGATCGCTGGTATGCAAATCCGGGGGTCGGGGCTCCCTTTTTATGCGACTGCCACTGACGTGGGCCCCGTTTGCGGTCAGACCGCGGTCGTATAGCGCCCCCCGAACCGGTCCAAACCCGTCCCACTTCGCGTTACTCCTTCCTCTCAAGACAATAACTTTATCATTCTAACTAACTCACGACGCTTTTGGGAATTCTCTCTATTTCACCGCTTTACTTTTTTTTTATTTTACAAGAATCGTTTTATTACCCTTTCTTAACCCTTTTCTATTTACTAACTTTACATCTTACCTATTTAAGTTTCTTTAACTCTTTGAATGGTTTTACGTCATTCTGCCGACCATTATCTTCACCTCCCCGACAATTTTGGGGGGTTCGTGACCGATCTCGGAAAAACAGCCCTGAAAATCGAACGACGTTGCGGTAGCCCTAATTGAAATTAAAAATCTCGATCGTCCGCCTGTCATTTTCGTTAATTTTCGAACGCACTTTTTGTCCAAAAAGCCACCGACTCCGCGACTCTGCTTCCGGCTAACCTTCTGAACGGCTTTATAACGCAACACTATATACGAATCGTGGCTCTTTTGGAAAACGGCCGATTTAAGCCCTAAACGAAGTCCCCGTTTTCCGTCATTTTCGATTTGGGCCGATAAAACACTTTGTTCAATTTTCATAAACGTTATTTCGACCTATCCAACGAAAACTGTCGTAAGTCAAAAATGGTGATTTTGAAAAATTTGAAAAGAAAACAGAATTAATTGCTATTCTTCTATGGTGAATCCTTTCGGAATCCTCTATAAGATATCTATAGCAACCAAGTAGGAAATTTCTACCTAGAAAATTTTATTTCTTAAAATGCAATCGGTTCAAAACCTTTAAATACTTATATCTGACTCAGTTCTATCAAAAATGACTTACAATAGTTTTCGTTGCATAGGTTGATTTATTATTCTAACCACGCTAATGCCACATGAAATGTCAAAACGATCGGTTTATTAATAATTATCAAATATTTAATTTATTCAGAGCAAAGATTCGAATAAATTTCACTAAAAACTAATTAAATTTTTGAAAATATCACCAACAATTAAATTTGTAAAAATTCCACCAAAGCTACTAAAATTTTTAATAATTCCACCAAAATCAAAATTTGTAAAAATTCCACCAAAGCTATCAAATCAAAATTTTTTAACAATTCCACCAAAAACTGAATTTCTTAAAAATATACGAAAATTAAGATTAATTTCGTAAAGAATTGATTAGATTCTTAAAAATTTCACAAAAATTAAAAAGTAACAATAAAAATTCCACAAAAGTTAGTTAAATTGAATATAATTTCACCAAAAATTATTAAATTTGGAGACAATTCTACTAAAAACTTGGTGAATTTTTTTTAAATTCCACCCAAAATCAATAAAATTGGTAAAAATTAAAAAAACTTACTATATTCGTAAAAATTCCACCTAAGTTACCAACATTTTTAACAATTCCACCAAAAACGTACTAAATTTTTTCAATTTTCCATCAAAGCTAAAAAAATGTTGAATAATTCCACCAAAAACTTACTGATTTTTAAAAAATACCACCAAAAACTTACCAAATTCATAAAAATTCTACTAAAATTACCAATATTTTTAACAATTCCACCAAAAATGATTAAAATTAATAAAAATTCCACCAAAGTTATCAACTTTTTTAACAACTCCATCAAATACATACTGAATTTTATAAAAATTCCACCAAAAATTAATAAAATTGGAAAAATTTCACTAAAAACTTACTAAATTCGTAAAAATTCCATAAAAAATACTGAATTTTTTTAAAATTCTATCAAAAATGAATAAAATTCGCAAAAATTCCACCAGTGTTGTCAAAATTTTTGATAATTCCACCAAAAATATGCTGAATTTTTTAAAAATTCCACCAAAAATTAATACAATTTGCAAAATTCCACCAAAAACTTATTAATTTCATAAGAATTTTACCAAAAACACTGATTTTTTTTTATTCCACCAGAAATGAATAAAATTCGCAAAAATTCTACCAATGTTATCAAAATTTTTGATAATTCCACCAAAAACATACTGAATTTTTTAAAAATTCCACCAAAAACTTTCTAAATTCATAAAAATTCTACTAAAATTACCAATATTTTTGACAATTCCACCAAAAATGATTAAAATTAATAAAAATTCCACCAAAGTTATCAACTTTTTTAACAACTCCATCAAATACATACTGAATTTTATAAAAATTCCACCAAAAATTAATAAAATTGGAAAAATTTAACTAAAAACTTACTAAATTCGTAAAAATTCCATAAAAAAATACTGAATTTTTTAAAAATTCCATCAAAAATGAATAAAATTCGCAAAAATTTCACCAGTGTTATCCAAATTTTTGATAATTACACCAAAAATATGTTGAATTTTTTAAAAATTCCACCAAAAATTAATACAATTTGCAAAATTCCACCAAAAACTTATTAAATTCATAAGAATTTTACCAAAAACACTGATTTTTTTTATTCCACCAGAAATGAATAAAATTCGCAAAAATTCTACCAATGTTATCAAAATTTTTGATAATTGCACCAAAAACATACTGAATTTTCTAAAAATTCCACCAAAAACTTACTAAATTCATAAAAATTTTACTAAAATTACCAATATTTTTAACAATTCCACCAAAAATGATTAAAATTAATAAAAATTCCACCAATGCTATCAACTTTTTTAACAATTCCATCAAAAACAGACTGAATTTTATAAAAATTCCACCAAAGATTAATAAGATTGGAAAAATTTCACTAAAAACTTACTAAATTCGTAAAAATTCCATAAAAAAAACACTGGATTTTTTAAAAATTCCATCAAAAATGAATAAAATTCGCAAAAATTCCACCAGTGTTATCAAAATTTTTGATAATTCCACCAAAAATATACTGAATTTTTTAAAAATTCCACCAAAAATTAATACAATTTGCAAAAATTCCACCAAAAACTTACTAAATTCATAAGAATTTTACCACAAACACTGATTTTCTTTATACCACCAGAAATTAATAAAATTTGCAAAAATTCCACCAATGTTATCAAAATTTTTGATAATTCCACCAAAAATATACTGAATTTTTTAAAAATTCCACCAAAAATTAATACAATTTGCAAAAATTCCACCAAAAACTTACTAAATTCATAAGAATTTTACCACAAACACTGATTTTCTTTATACCACCAGAAATTAATAAAATTTGCAAAAATTCCACCAATGTTATCAAAATTTTTGATAATTCCACCAAAAACATACTGAATTTTTTAAAAATTCCACCAAAACTTACTAAATTCATAAAAATTCTACTAAAATTACCAATATTTCTAACAATTCCACCAAAAATAATTAAAATTAACAAAAATTCCACCAAAGTTATCAACTTTTTTAACAATTCCATCAAAACAGACTGAATTTTATAAGAATTCCACCAAAAATTAATAAAATTGGAAAAATTTTACTAAATTCGTAAAAATTCCATAAAAAAACACTGAATTTTTTAAAAATTCCATCAAAAATGAATAAAATTCGCAAAAATTCCACCAGTGTTATCAAAATTTTTGATAATTCCACCAAAAATATACTGAATTTTTTAAAAATTCCACCAAAAACTTACTAAATTCATAAAAATTCTACTAAAATTACCAATAGTTTTAACAATTCCACCAAAAATGATTAAAGTTAATAAAAATTTCACCAAAGTTATCAACTTTTTTAACAATTCCATCAAAACAGACTGAATTTTATAAGAATTCTACCAAAAATTAATAAAATTGGAAAAATTTTACTAAAAACTTACTAAATTCGTAAAAATTCCATAAAAAATACTGAATTTTTTAAAAATTCCATCAAAAATGAATAAAATTCGCAAAAATTCCACCAATGTTATCAAAATTTTTGATAATTCCACCAAAAATATACTGAATTTTTTAAAAATTTTACAAAAAATTAATACAATTTGTAAAATTCCACCAAAAACTTACTAAATTCATAAGAATTTTACCAAAAACACTGTTTTTTTTATTCCATCAGAAATGAATAAAATTCGCAAAAATTCCACCAATGTTATCAAAATTCTTGCTAATTCCACCAAAAACATACTGATATTTTTTAAAAATTCCACAAAAAATTAATACAATTTGTAAAATTCCACCACAAACTTACTAAATTCATAAGAATTTTACCAAAAACTGAATTTTTTTAAAATTCCACCAGAAATGAATAAAATTCCCAAAAATTCCACCAAAGCTATTAAAATATTTAACAACTACACCCAAAACTTACTGAATTTTTTTATTCCACCAAAAACTTAAAAAAATCCTAAAAATTACACCGAAATTGTCAACATTTTTAACAATTCTACCAAAAACTTAAAAAATTTTTTAAAAATTCCACCAAAATGTCCAAATTCTTTTAAAATTCCACCAAAAATCAATTAAATTAGAAACAATTTCATTAAAAATTAACTAAAACCTTGAAAATTCAAAACTTAGTAGATTCATAAAAATTTCACCAAAGTTACTAAATTTTTTAATAATTTTAAAAATAATGAATTTTTAAAAATTCCTCCAAGAAACTTACAAAATTTGTAAAAAATTCCACCAAAAACTTATTAATTTCATAAGAATTTTACCAAAAACACTGATTTTTTTTATTCCACCACAAATGAATAAAATTCGCAAAAATTCCAGCAATGTTATCAAAATTTTTGATAATTAAACCAAAAACATACTGAATTTTTTAAAAATTCCGCCAGAAATGAATAAAATTCGTAAAAATTCCATCAAAGCTATTAAAATATTTAACAATTACACCCAAAACTTACTGAATTTTTTTTATTCCACCAAAAACTTAGAAAAATCTTAAAAATTACACCGAAATTGTCAACATTTTTAACAATTCTATTAAAAATTTACCAATTTTTTTTAAATTCCACGAAAAACTTACTAAATTCGTAAAGCTTCCACCAAAGTTACCAAAATGTTGATCAATTCAATCAAAAACAATAATTTTTTTTTAGAAAAATACTAAAAATAAAACTAAATTAGTTGTTTTAATAAATAAGGAAGAATAAATCCTTTGTAAAAACCAAAATTGAAGGGTTATATGAGAATTTGTGGGTTTGTAATACTGAAAGAGTTAAGGTGGTTGTACATCCTTGTAAGTTGCAAAAGCAGAAACTGAATACTACTACTTCATTACGCATTTGCAGACATAAATAACAAAGTAAAGCCGGCGTAAACACGAAAACTATGGTAGAAGATGCGAGGCCGTTAGCTCCTCCCCATTCTTCTCGCGACAAAGGTTATATCTCACCTTGTAGACGTTCGAAACCGACGACGTCTTAATTTACATTTCCTTTGTCGCGCGTCTACACAACGCGAGAAACAATTATAATCCGGCCCCCGTTTTAGGAAAGGCAGAGTTAGCGCGAGAGGTGTTTTCGTTTAAAACCGACCCGCGGCCCATTGTACTTCTTAAATTAGGTTCGAAACGCGACGGGGAGGGTCGAGACAAGGTGCGTCCCGTTAATTAACCGGGAACGCGACGGGATCGTTACTTGCGCTCTTTGTTTTCGGTACATTAACCGAGACTATTAATCTTTTTCTTTTTACTTTCGCCCGGACTATGTGCCATTTTTTGTCGGTCCCTTTTTTTAGGGGTTTTCGTACCTCTTTTTCTCTACTACCTTTATGGTCTCGGACATCTTTATGAACCCAAGTCATATTTTATAACAATTTTATTTTTTTTATATTATATTTCTTAATTCTTGATTGTAAGTAGTAATATAAAAAAGTTTTGTTTATCAAAACAAGTTATACTTCAGCAATTCTCCAAACCAATACAATACAAGGCCAAAACAAAACGAGGGGTTCCTTTTATCTTGTAGGCTTGTATTTCCTCTCTCCCTAGGCTAGTTTTCCGTGATGCGGCAATTTCACGGAATGTCAAGGAAAGATAAAATCTCTCGATATTTCTTTTTATTTCACAAAGTAGGAAAAACACGTCCTCTACGTTTAATTTTTTTTCCTCGGATAATTACTAAAAACTCGTTATTATACTATAACAATTTTAAACTGAAATTTTAGACTAATGATATTTTAAAGACTCAACTTTTTTATTTTATTTTAGGTTTTTATTTTTTGTAATTCTAGCGAGAAACACGAATTGTATAAAATTCACGACGTTTACGTGACCCGAGCGAGTACGGGATTAAACGTAGAAATGCAAACTAGCACATGCAAGTACGGCAAACTTATCCTAAACCTTTTGTGGGGAAGACGCGGCGGGATTGTCGGAGGCGCGCCCCTATTCCCGATGCAAATGCGGCTGATTATACGGCGTCCGAAGAACTTGTCTTTTGTTGGGTTTTCGTTGCGATCTCGTGTACCAATTAAGGTTAATGGGGTGATCCCTAATCCCGCGGGCGAATTAAAACGCGCCACGGAAGACGTATGAACGGCATCGTAAGGGTTAAAAAAGAATTAGTCGTTCGGAAAGTTCGCGGAAAGCTTCCCGCCCCCTCAAAAGACCCTTTTATTTGCAATGGAAGACGTTCCCCGAATTACTGCGATGTACCTAATTTGAATACCGCGCAGTTTTAATTGGATATTCGCCGTTGGATTCAGTTACCATTGTTTGAATACTGTTATGGGAAATGTTATTGCGAACGTCTACGAAATCTTAAGAAACCACATTAGCACGCCGTGTAAGTATGCGAACTCTCGGAAAACTGAAAATCGAAACTTTAATTCGTTACAATAATTTCCCCTTAAGGTAATGTCTCTTCTGGTATAAAGTGGACCCTTGAATAAATCTCTCCTACCCTTAAATTATCCCGAATTCCGCATTAGCATAAAACACGCCTTTATAATAAATTGGAAGCGGTTAAATAAAACGCATAATTACTTTAACCCACTTGCGGGGGTTACCATCTTTCTACTCTGAGCAAAAAGAACTACCTGCGATCGTCCGGGAGTTTTAAGTGAAAGAATTGGCATTCGTCCTTTTGTGTACTTAAGGACTTGAGACGTCGGTCGCCCTGGAAAAACTTGGAGCTCGTTCTTTTTGCCCGCCATCTGCCGTCTGGCTGCATCTTCGGATTGAATCTAAACGAGGAGGAAAGAGCGGTAGTTTCGGGGGGTAAATACATAAATTGAGGAAAGTTGAGATCGGACGTCTTCGCGGCCGGGCCGGTGAGGACGCGTGGCGCGAAAATCGTCCTCAAAAAGTAATTAATGCAACCGGCGGGCCAACTTTTTAATTACGAACCCCTCCGCACCCCGCGCCGGCGGGCGGGCGGGCGGGCGGTCGCTCCCGCTTTGATAAATCGTGTTTTTAAAACTGGCGGTGTATATCATAAAAGTTGGATATCAGCGGGGATTAATTCCCAACGCGGTAGAAATAAAAATCCCGACGAGTATCGAAATATTTACGACGTCCTTCCGCCCCTTTACGGGGTCCTTAGGAGGGACAATTAGTCCGTGACACATAAAAATCCCCGAAGGGTAGTTTTGCCTAAAACAACGCCAATTCTTCCACGCTCGGTCAACTTGAAACAACAGGATGGGATGATAAATTTTTAATTTTTTTTTAAAGATTTATTTTAAAACAAGAGGAAAACATTTCCCGCAAAGCTAAAATGTAAACATTCGCAATTGAAAGCTTTCGATAGAAAAGCTTCGAACGGGGAACCGACAACAATTAAACCTGGCCCGATTCAATTTGCTACGAATTTCCGAGCAAATACGCGTAAGTGTCGGGGACGTCCCCGCGCCACATATAATTCATAATCGACGCGGTATCCACTCACAAAACATAATATTGACATCTATTCCGCGCTTGTTTAAAATTCGCCTACGTTAAGTGAAAGTGGTGGCTCGCATCGGATTCGCTTAATAAAGGGCCCCTCTGTCAACAGGGCGTCGGTTTTTGGGGGTAAATAACGCCGCTTCGGGACCGAATTTCGGGGGGCTGACGAATGGTTAGTGCGGGCGAACCCGCATGTGGCTTGAGGTGGAAAAATTACAATGACTAACGTGCTTTCATGTGGTTGTGAAGGCTATTTGAAAATATTCATTCACTTTTAGCTTTTTTTTTTCAGAGTTGTTATAAAAAGACAATGGGTTTATTCGCAGTAATAACTTTCAATCAGATATACTGGGTGTATCCATATTATTAAGTCTACAAAATAAATACTCATGCATACCAGTAAGTAGAGTAAACTATTCAAATGCCGGCCCTCCTAAAAATACTTCCTAAAGTCGACCTTTCTATGAAAATCCATGTAGAAAAACTGGAAGGTCGACTTTAGGCTCATGGTCGAGATTTAGTGATTTTACTGTATATATGTTATCATGAAAGGTTGGTTCTTACCAGTTGGGATGTTATATAATGAACGCTCTTTGTTCGAAGGAGGCGAATTGTAAGAACTAGTTGTTGTGTAACCCTCCGATTTATTTTTATAATCAAACAAATCTACCTAAAAGTGAATCAGTTGTATTTCGTAGCTTGCGAGAAGTAGTCGAATATAATTGCGACTTTGCAAGAAGCAGTCGAAACCATAAAGCTAACATACATACACAGAGTACACCAAATAATTAAAAACTTCTTGGAGGATGAGTTTGGATACTCTAGACCAGTGTTTCCCAACGTGGGGCGTAGGCCCCACAGAGGGGCAATTTGATTGTTAAGGGGAGCAATTTCGGTTTTTGAAGATGTGTTTAAAAAATTTTGTTAGTCCGTCTCGTAAAAAATTGGCTATTGTTTTCTTCCTGAAAGGCATCAGAAAAGATTGTTATATGAACAATCCCATAAAAAAATATTACTTTAAAACCGTGTGACCTTTTTTTTTAGGCGCATGGATGTGTTTTTAGGTAGATTTTATGTTTCAACTTTATATTGTTTTCATATGTAAATACCCAAATCAACAATTTTTTTCTTGGTGGGACCTCACGGAACCTTAGGGGGGACATACCAATATTAGAAAACCTAACATGGGGCATGGCAGAAAAAAGGTTGGGAAACACTACTCTAGACTGTTCAAAAAGGAAATAAAATTTCAACTTAACATTAAAAATTTGAAATTGAAAGATTTAAAGTGATAAAAATTTCTTCAACTGTACTATTCAATAACTGCATTTATTTCATTTTAGATCGTTTAGATAAATACTTCATAGAACGAAATACACTCAATATAAATATATACGGTTGGATCGGTGTCGTAAATCAAATCTACGAGGTGCAATAAATTGTGCTTATGATGTGTGCAAGGATAGGAAGGAGGACGGAGGGTTTGGTTTGGTTTGAGTCGGGTTTAGTCGGTAGGGGCTAAATCTCTTAAATTGATTGGGTCGGTCGCGGGTGAAGCAAAAATTGTCGCGTTGCCTTTACGGGCGCACGCATCGGAAAGCAGGGCAATAAATCCCGATTAAAAAGCGGTCCGGGGAAGAGAAAGAAAGCGGGGCGAGCGAGACTAATGCCGGTAATTATGCGCCCTTAATGACCGTCCGGAGCGCCACCAATTAAAAATCGCGACTCGTAGACGCCCGCCTCGGAATCGGTAATTTACGTCGTGTTTATGGCGAAGCCGGGCACCGGCGGAAAAAACCGTCCGTGGCACCTACTCGAACGTAATCGGTCCCATAGCGCCATATATCACCGAGCGGAGAGAGCACTTGTTTTATGACGCCATTTTACCACTCTTGAAAGAATACGAAGTGTTCACTTCGGGAAATTATTGCGCGACATAATTCTTTCTCGGTTGCTTCGGAAATTCAATAAAAGCTGCACTCCCCGACCCGACGAAGCTCCACCTTTGGAGCGCAGCGGCATTTTCATTAATGCCCGCGCTGTCGAGGTGATAGAACGGATGCCCGGCGTTATTGCTCGGGCCCCGAACCGGACATTTGCCGGCTTAATTTCGAATGGAGACAGTCGGGCGCATACCTTGAACCCGTCCGACGAATCCGACGAATCCGACGACGGCGACGGCCCGACCGTCCGACCATTGCAAATACGTGACATTCTGAGTTGAGGGCAGGCTTTCTTTTCGGAGCGAAAGTCGCAAAGATCGCCCGCCCAGATAACCGGAATTGCAGACGGCACATTCCCTCATATCTGCCCGCTCATATGCGTGAGGAAGTGTCGATGGCGGGATAAGACGTCCCGGGACGTCCTCGGGGACGCCTTATCTGCCCGACGGAGGCCCGACGACCACTAAAACCGGCGGACAAGATTGGAAGCCGTCGGTTTATGTGCACCTCCGCTAGATAACCGAAAGAGAACTGCCCCCTGGGTAAGACCTGACGAAAACTAGGTGGCCATCCCAAATTCCAACGATTCTTATCAATGTCCAACAACCGACCAAGATGTCTTCTTCTTTCTACTAAGATTTAACTTTAACACTTCAAAAAAAAATCCAAAAAAAAAAAAATAAAAAGCCTTATCCTCCAACTTATGCGGGAAATATCACTTACTAAGAACAATAGTGGCGTAAGCGCAAATTAGCGCTATGGAGATAATCGCGTTCAAAATTTTGGTTGAATTTTAATGCAAAGTAAAAAGCAACAACTTGTAGTTTTAATTTTTTTATTTTTAATTTCGTTTTACTGTTATTATATTTCATGCAGAGACATAGATCTATTGTAAGATTTCAAAAATAACTTTTTTTTTGTGGTTTCGCCACTATTTCCCAATAGTAACTATTGCGAAATAGTGGCGAAATCGAAAATATATATAGAGTGGCGTATGTCGAGCTCTATCAGCAACGGTTTAAGTTATAGTTTCGTCATTTATGCACGTAAAAGTACACTGATTTTTAAACAAGTTGCCCTTTAAAAATCAATAATCAACTTTTTGTAGTTTCGCCACTATGATTCTCAACAAGCGATATAATAAAGTAGTAAACCTGCAGCGCTGTCTTTTTTGTCCTTAGTTTGCACCGAACTAACAAAAATTGACCAATCACTGTGCGGAATTGCCGACAATTTTTGACGTTTCGAAATATCAACTAACCGTTCTTTCCTGGTTTTTTCCGACCTCGACACCATAGGTGCCATTCATATTGACAAACAAAACGTTAAAATACAACTTAATTCATAAATTTGATGCCATTTCTAAGCCTAAATCGGTTAAATATCGCCTTTTCGAACGTCTTTATCCGGGTCAGATTTTGGGACGTTAGCGCGGGTACGATTTCTATTGATCGTTTTTCGAACAATACATTTTTCAACGAAAGCGGATAAAATCCAATTTGCTTATTGAAAAGATTGTTCTAAATCATTAAAATTGAGTAAAACGAATACGTTGTTGTATCACTTTTTCGAAAAAACTGTTTGCAAAATTTTTTCGGCGGTTCGTTTCTCGGCTATTATTCGTCGACGGTGCGTTTCTCGGCTAAACGTCAAAATATGCCCCTTTTGAAACGCTATAAAAGCTAGCCTTCTCGACGACCCTATACCTTACCTTTTTTCTTTTCGAATCGGGACTTTCGCGACCTCGAATCGTCCGATATAGAATTCAAACGGAACCCCCATTTTGCCTTTAATTTCCGAATTTCTCGACTATTCTAATTAAACGTCAAAACGTTAAATGTGTACTTAAAACCTAGAATTTGCGTAAATCCAGACCTAATTACACCTTAAATCGGTAAGTTTACAATCCGTTTACTGAAGTTTGCCCCAAGAATGTATATCGTCGCTGCCAAGCCAAAACGGCATAAACGCCATTAACCTAATTTTTCAGAAAATGCAAAAAATGATTGACATAATGTATCTTAAATGGCTTTTACGCAAACTTTAAACCAATTTTATAGCGAATGTAGTTTGTTTGCGGGTATGCCGCTTTAACTGTTGCATGCAGATTTAAAAATGCTGCTCAACTGTGCAGCTAACTAAAAAATGACCGTTTTGGCGTTTATGCCGTTTTGGCTTGAGAGCGTCGATATTTCGGCAACAAAAAACAACGATACCTTTCTTGAATTCACACCTTTCAAGAATCCATATAAAATAGTAAAAATCCTACACTAGTATGATAATAAATCCCATACAAATTTTGTTAAAAAAATCGTTTTTATTATTTAAAACAAAAACTTTATGAGTAAGTATGGCATCTCATTCAGTGAGTTGTTCCCCTTTGTGAAGTGAATAAGGGTTGGTTGAGTTGTATATGGGGGAAGAAAAACGCGTGTGCCCTCTTGGAGATCAAGTAATCTGAAAAATGGAGTTAGGAGAGCAATCGCAAGGATATGACGAGAGGAACTCAGATTGTAGCACTATAAAATTAGTGTTTGCAACTTTTACGAAGCGAGGGTCGTCCGATAGCCCCTTTTCTTGTTTCCACGTTTTACAACTCTTCTCCCAGAGAAAGTTTATTAAAACGGCCACCGCGAATAGATCGAGCTGGAAAATTTGCGGCCGGCCCCCTTTTTCCGCACAAAAAAAATAATCTGACGCAGACACGTGTTAATTTCCGCGGCTCGGTTGGCGAGGGTGGAACGTTTTGTTCTCGAGGCAGCCTCCGGTGACGTCCGTTCCGACACCTTTCATCAATCCGAAAGTCGACCAGCCTCATTTGTTTCCCCGTTAAAATAAAAAAAAAAAAAGTTTTTCTTCGTTTTTTTGATTCTTTTGTCGTACCTTAATTTGACTCATGTACAAACGTTGTGATAAACGTACAAAGATGATTCACGATGAAACGTACAAAGTCGACCGCGTCTTCCTGTAACATCATCGCGAATTCCAAACAACAAAAGGTGGCTAAAACGTATCGGGTTTGCGGTTGAAATTATTCACGTCGTATTAATTTGTTTATTTATTTCGCGGCGGTTTCGGATCTAATTTGTTTGGAATTCCGGCCAGACGCGGCGCCACGGTTTTTCCGATAATCTACGCGCAACGGCTATCCTATAGGGACGCGAATGGTTTAAATCGGTTAACTCGGGCACACATAGGCGCGCGTTACAGCATTAGAAACGCGTGACGAGAATCGGCCGTTCGAAATACGTGACTCTTATCGCGGGGCCGATTGTTTAAATCAACTTTTTCACGCCTCGAATAAAATTCGATTTGATTCAGGGGAGAGGCGGTCCATCGAGCCGAAGTGCACGTCGCCGCTGGATCTCTACCAGGTTATAATTCAATAGAAAGGCCACTCTATCCTTTGGGGCCAGGTCCGGGAACCTGGAACATGGGAAGCGGTGGGGCACATCCTGGAAAGATATATGTGGTGAGATACCCCCTCGGTGGACAGGGTATCGATTCTACTTAAAAGCTTTCCGAGCTATCTAAACCTTTTGGGTCGACTTAAAAAATATTTCAGTTAAAATTGACGGTTTTTTTATCGGTGGATACTTGTATTAAAGGATGGTGCGAAACGAAATTGCGTCGACGATGCGAGGCTGTATGAAATACGAGCTCGGTTTATTTATCGAAGTGCGAAATAGATTCGCGGATTGTACAACATGGAAACGAGCGTAGCCGGGGGCCGTAATTCGTTCCGTCAAGTATCTGGTAATTTGGAATCCGGGCGGAATTTAAAACGCCGCGGAAATTTGTCAATAGGCCCGAACAACAATTGTAACGGGCACCTCGTAAACTGGCCGAAATTTATACGGTATGTTAATGCCGGCGCTTCGTCGCTGCACCACCGTGTCGGTCGGTTCGCGAACCGAGCCGTCCCGCAGCATCGGCAGCGTATAGGTATATACGTATTTAATAATGTGCTAATGGTGTATGTAGTGATTAAAATTCCGTTTATTGCAGCCGCTACGAGCTCGCTTCCGTTCGCGCCGTCGATGTTTTACGGTTTCCGGGCGGTGGAATTGAAGTGGACGCGGAACAAATGGAATTATTGGCGGGTATCGGCCGATATTTTGTTTGTCCATCCGTTTTTAATCCGGACAAATAAAGGTGCCGCATTTTATTAATTCCCGCCGTGATTTAGTGACGAACGAACGGACCCCGACAATGGCTCTCCCTCGCGCCACTTCGAACGCACCGATGAATTTATTATTTCAACGCGAAATTGTTTATAAATTGATTCCGAAGCGGCAATTGTCGCCGCGCCACGCTTTATTGCCTTTTCGCTTTTCGCCGCCATAAAATGTTTTTGGCGCGCTCGCGATTGCAAAAATTCCGTTAAACGCTCGTTCACTCGATCACTTTCCGCGCTTTGCTCTACTCTACTCTAATTTTATTATCGATAATGGACCTACCATACAATTAATTACATTAAATACCCACCAACACATTACCCAACTATAAAATTATTTTTATTATAAAAACCATCAAATTTGCCATTTTTTCCATCTAATTTAAATTTATTTTTAATTCTACATTTATTTTATTTTTCTTAAAAAAAATTCCTTCTCTTTAATCTTTGATATAAAGGAGAAATCCTTTGAAAATGTACCGATTATTGGCTTCTTGTTAGTGAATAGAGAGTATAGGATCGACTACGGTCTCAGTATGCGAGAGATTCCTCGGTGGTCAGTTCAAACAGGGGCCGAGGCGGGCGAGAGCGGCTCTTAGGCAAATCCCACGAAATCTAACTGCGCAATTTAATTACGAGGGCCGGCCGGGGCCGGTAGGTATTATCGGGAACTATTTGCGGAATCGGCGTCTTCGCAAGGAGTTGCAACTCCTTGGCGTCGCCGCCCGGGCCGCCCTCGCAATTAATTATATCGATCACGTATAAACGGGACTTTGATATCGCGTCGCCTCCAATTTATCTGACCCCGCGGCCATTAATCTAATCAGTTGGACACACGTTCCACGACCGGCGAAGTGGCCGCCGTTCCCGGTCGGTTCCGGGACTTTGATTTCGCGCTCCACCCCCACAACTCGCCCCAACTTAAGGGCGAAGGGTCTACAACTTAACATCCGCGTCGTACAAATCCCCGTTAATACATGAAACGTATAAATGCAAAAGCAGACATTCGACATTTTCTTCAAAAATTAGTTACACACGGATTTGTATTATAAATTTAGCAAGAAATCAATTTTTGTGGCCCCCAAGAGCGTAACAATACATTTAAGCGAGTTATTGCAATAATAAATTCCGCTTTAAATGCAAAAACAGACATTTACGCCAAGTAGTTAGGTGCAAAAGCAGACGCTTGTGTTTGAACCTATCCAGATCTCGCATTATCTCACGTGAAAGCCATGACATTGAAGTAGCTGTTAGTTTTGCTCGCTTCTGCATAATTAGTTTAAACGAGAGCATGGTAAGGAATGTATTACGGAGTTTTGATTACCTTCAATAACATTACCGCTGAGCCAAGTCCTCGTGGCAAAGGGCGAAAGAGAATACCAAACAAGCAAGAGTGGAAGCGTGAAAAAGCCAAGACAAAGAGGCAGAGGTTTAAGCCAGAAGGCTTAAACCTGATAAGAAGCATTTCCTCTTTGTTAGTCAAACATTATAGTGCAGAATGGGAAAACGATTAACGTTTGGAGTTCTTCAAAAACGCCTTTCAAGACAATCCAGCCAACACTTTAGAAAATCAAGTGGATGTGAATGACACACTAGTGTTTACTGATAATGAACCTGATACTAACTTACAATTTTAAATTTGTACCTAAGAAACTAATTTTGTATTTTTTTTTTTTTTCAATAAAATCAGCTTCTTTAAAATCTCTTTTATCGCAATTTCAAATTTTATTAGTGCAGATACTGGTAGTTTTTTTTTTACAGAAACGCCAAATCTAGATCTTTACAGTTCACGAAGCAGAGATTTCCAAGCCTTAGATGCAAAACAAGACATTCTCATTTTTGTAATTAAAATAACTTTTTTACTATAAGCCTGACTTGCGCTTTAAAGCACATAAAGACGCGTCGATGTATTATCTACTTTTGGTTAAAATACCAAGTCGATTGAGTGACTTAAACGACAATGAGAGGTTTTTCGCGCTTTACTCAAAACTATTTGAATGTCAAATGTCGGGTTTTGCATTTATACGCTACACATACAATTTGGAAATCTTCTTTTATCTATTTGGTCAACGTAGATCAGAAAATCAAAACATCATTTTTTTTCTTCCGAATTTAAGGGAGGTGGGGAAAACTGGTAGCTCAATCGAAGCGGTCGCAATTTTCCCTTTGATTAACCGATGGAACGTGTTGGGACATATTAATTAGGGCCGGCGGCCGGCAGAAAGCAATTCCGAAACCATTTAAATCGCGCTCGTAGGAGCTATCGTATATAGAGCGTCCATGTTTGCCTCCGGCCGACTAATCAGCACGTTTTATCCGAGCGCGGACGCGCAGTGCGTGTCATTGCCTATTAAAATCATCGCAGCCGCACTGTATTTCAAGGCTTAATGTCCGCAATTGCACGTCATGCGAGCGTTATAGGTGCTCCATCATTGGCTTTGTAGCTCCGTTTGCCACCATTTACTCGCATTCGGTTTAATCGGACGCGAAGAAAAACGCCAGACGCGGTTCCCAACTGCCGTTGCGGACTTATCGCGCAGCAAAACGAGCCCTTTCGTCGAGGCGCTTGCCTTAAATGAGCCATCCAGGAGTCTTGCGAGGCCCGTTCCTACGTGTAAAAGGTGTCTACTGCGACGTCGTTACGCTTCCGGAACCGTAATAACAACAACGACGTGCGCCGCGTCGGGATTTGAAATATTCTCGCTCCGTCGAGCGCGGCGAACCCGTTTTAATAAAGTTTCCGCGAAGGTATGCATCGGAGAGGCTTATTAAAAAGAATCTCCGTCGGAGATTCCATCGATATTAAAATATCGACTCGACTAGGAGAAGAGAAGGAGGGGTCGGGGGGGCCCCGAGGCTCGTACAAGAAAAGAACGACCTCTTCGAGTGGATAATAAAATTCTAATAACATTTCCCCCTCTTGTCGAAGCCGCCGATCTTTCGTTTCTTAGTCAGGTGGCGATCGATGGAACGGGGTCTCATTAATCAACATTAATCGGTCAGGTCCGGCTCGAAGGTCCGCGGAGGTATTACAGGAATGGATTGATACGTAAACAACACGGACAGGGGTGACAGCAAAGGCACGGGTAGAACGGGCAATCACCTCTAATCGATGCCGTAATCTATCACCCGGACGGTAGGAAGCGGCTTACGTTCGGACAAGGGTTGTACGGATCATAAGACGACGACTCCTCCCTGCGAAAACATTACTTTGACCCTTTTACGCTCAATTTCTAAAATACTTTTTTGAATTATTTTTACACCTTAGATTTTCAAAGCTTTTCAACTTTCACGGTTAAAAAGTTTTCCAACAATCATATCGTTACATATAAAAAGACACCTCAAAAGAAGAAGAAAAAAAAATCTCTCAAAGTAATAAATAATTCAAATCTACTCCTTCGAGTATTCAAATGCGGTCCAATCACATGGTTCAGTAGAAACTCGCGTCTCCCAATCCGGGAGAGATGATTTAATGCGATCCCCGTTACCATAAAAAGACTCGCCCTTTGGGTGTCCCTTCGGAATTTAATTATGAAACGTTAGTTCCTCGTTTATGTGTAAATAACCTGCACTAGAAAACGCTAGGTATTTAGCATTCGACTCCCACCGTTGGTCGTAAACACCGAGATGGTTTATAATAAGTCGCCCGGAAGTCACCCCACTGGCAGTTTGTATGGAAAGTAAGGCGAGGTATTGTGCGGAGAAAGTGTATGGGGAATTTTTAATTTTAGACGGGATGGCTTCTTCCTCTCCGGCCGATTCGAGGAGGTGTAGCTTGATAAGAAACTTCCTGTCCACCTCCGCCGCAATCTCGGCCTACTATTATGTTTCTCTTTCTGTTTCTGTTTCCACTCCATTCAATGTTAATGACCTGTGGCCGTAAAATAAAAAAAAACTTAAAAATCCCGTTCTCCCGGGTGACGTTCGCAAAGCTTTACGATCCGCAATTAATTTCAACCCTTCATATACCGTTACGGCCGCAGTAACGCCCTCAATATTGCTAGTTATCTCGTTAAAACAAGTATCGTATAACTGCGAAGAGAAGTAATCGTAATCACGCACTTGACGATTCATGACGACGCCGAGTCCTCTCTCCTCCGGCTTTAATGGCCGTTTTTGTCGACGTTCGATTGCAGGAAGAGCCTCGCCGTCGATCAAGAGGCGATCCGCGACTGTAAAATTTTATTAAGGGGGGTCGGTTATTATTGCGATTCGAAAGAGGAATAATCGGGTAATTGATACGCCAGAATAAGCAGAGATCTTCGCGAACCAAAGTCGTTACAAACTGTTTCCGGTCGTCGAGATCTAAGGAGAAGACCTATAATCGCACTTATTGTAGGTTCGAACTTGTAACGTCTTACTTTTTGCTATAATTGGAATATCCTCTCGGATATACGCCCTCGTATGTATTCAAATGGCGCCCATTTATCCGCCGGCCGTGAAGGTTTTATATTTCTTCGAGACCTCCACGAAAGGGTGTTAAGTCGACGAATGCTCTCCAGAATTATGCCCGTTCCGACCCGAGTTATGATAATTCCGCGACGCAATGCGTGAGAGGCGTCCCCTTTTTCGTCTTCCTCTCACCCAATTTACTTGGTTCGGGCGAAGGATTAAAGCCGGCGCGGCGTCTAGAATTCGGGTCTTTTAGACGCCACCAAGTCGCCTTTTCAGAATAACTCAATTTTTCAGAAAAAATGTTATAAAGACAAAAAAAGACAAAAAAAGACAAAAAAAAGACAAAACAAAAAACCAAAATATTAATAAATAAATAATCATGGAAATTCCAGGTGGATTACTCGGAAAAACCATACTAAAATTATTTATATTTAGCCACAATTTATCGTAATTAACAATATGCACGCAATATGAAAAGGATATAACTCAGCCGTCGACGTGGACTCGTTATCAAACCATAACATTAGTTAGTCACAATTAGCAGAATCGGATACGTTATCAGCTTCCGCCCGAGTGACAACTCGAACTCAAATCGGTGGGTATTATACCGACAAAGACGTTTTTCGGTTTTATCTCAAAGAGATATAGCTTTGTTTGTTGCTCCGACCAACGAAAAAAATTTTAAATTCGAGGTGTTTAAACTGATTGATACGAATGTCAAATCAAGGTCGTAAAAACAACTTTAAACGTTTTTACGTGTTTTATTACGCGTCAGGTGTAATAAAATAGAAAGAGAATTAAATGGAACACTTCCGGTTTCAATTCGACCAGATAGCGAGGTTTCTATGGCCAATTTGCCTGCGAGGAAAAATGCACTAGCGACGTCGAACGATAACGGAACGTCCCATTTACCTCGACTTTACTAGTTTCGGTGGTTAATAAAAGTGAAAATCTCTTTTCTATAAGAGTCTTTTAAAAAGTTAAATTATCAAAAGATAAAATTTGTGATTTAATTAAAAACCTCTTTGACTTAATTATCCCGAAATGTTTGATCGGTACTCGGAAGTAAAAGAAAAGTAAATTTTGGTAACCCACCGTTGTCGAAAGAGGGGAAGGACGTCCGATTACAGATTTAGGCGACTCTGTTTGCTATACGGCTTAAAACTTGTCTCGACCGTCGTAATGTAGGTGGCCAAATTCGGTAATCCAAATTTGCATTTTAGATTCGCGCTTGTAGAAAATCCTCGGCCCTCGGAGAGGTCGAATCGGGAATTAACAATCACTTATTGTCGAAAGCTTAGCTCTACTGACAACAAACTGAATTATAAGTTAATTTTTTCTTTTTGGATTTTTCCTTTGTTATCTATTGAAATAAGAAAGAAGGGCGGTATACGATTTTTCAAATCTGCGGATTCCGGAGGTGAGGAAACAAATGATGATTGATTCCATAATTCATGAAGCGAAGAGGATCTTCCCCTTTCATATGCTAAGCGTACGTCTCACCGCCGCGGACGCAAACTGCTTATTTATGTAAATGGACACGTACACGCGGTATACAAGAAATTAATGACCCTGTTTTTGATAGTGACTTTAAATTCAGCGCGAGGTTCAATTTAGCATTAAGCCGGCGTCGTTGGCGTCGTTGTCGTCGTCGGCGTCAGCGGCGGGAAGTCCTCCTCATCAGCGTCGGGCCCTGATCCCTTAAAATTTTACTGCGCGCTCTAAAATTTGCAAACTTTTCCGAGCTCCCAGGTTAACCATGTAGGCGCCATAAATATGAGGGTCTTAACTCGATTTACACGGGTAATCAGCTTAAGAAAAGTGGCCGCTTTAAAATGTACTACGCGGATTAGGGAGTTCTCTCCGCGCTTTAGCCATAAAAGGGATCCACTTTACGGCGTACGTCATATTTAAACTCTCGCCACCCGGAAAAAGCCGCTTCGTCGATTCGCCGCCGAAAAGAATCCTCCAATTAAACATACTTAGCATAGTTGATGGCGGTAGCCCTTCGGGGAGCGCGAACTTGCAAGACGCCGGTTTCTAACTCTCGCCTAACACCGAAATGCCTTCGGTGAGCAAGTCCCGGCTATCCTGCCAGCTTTCGAAGTTTATGCGGTTGACCCCCTAAGTTGGTGTTCCATCTAGCTACATGCAAAACTGCTTCGGAGAGTGCCGCAACGCTGCATGTTTAGCCACCCCCCGACGCCCCATCGCCCTTTCGACACATCAGAAAACTTGTAGCCGTTTTCTTTTCAAATAAATACAAAATTAAGTAGGAAACATCAATCCGAAAAATTACTTACAAGGAGACCACAAGATGTTGTATTCACCGATTTTGATGAAAGTAGTATCAATCGATAGGTATTGGTACACAATACAAATTTGTAAAATATTAGGGCGCAATGTTCAGGGATTCGCAGGTAAATTGCAATTTTAGCTCGCGATTTAAGGCCACACCACTTTACGTCATCAGTTAGCCACTCCCTCTACGACCGCCTCTGGGTCTTTTTTTAATTAAATTAAATGAAAAATCAAAGTAAAAACGAAAAAGTGTGTTGAATTATTTGTTTTCAAAACATATAACAATAAAATATTGGAAGAAATAAAGTGAAATATTAAAAATTTTGATTATATTAAAAATAAAAAGCAGTTACGTCATGAGGTTCAGGCCATTTTGTTCCGCAAGTGGAAGCCGGTTTGTGATGAGTCACCAAGAGGAGGGGTCGGGAGGAGTACAACCATTGACATATAAGCGGTGTGGCCTTGAATTGCAACCTAAAATCGCGATTTACTCGCGAATCCCTGAACGTTGCGCCCTAATATTTTACAAATTTGTATTGTGTACCAATACTTATCGATTGATCCTACTTTCATCAAAATCGGTGAATACAACATCTTGTGGTCTCCTTGTTAATACGTTTCCTTTATATTTAGTTGATAAAGTTGTAAGGAAGACCCGGAGGGAGAGAAATTCGTTTGTAAATGTCCTCAAGGAGGGACCATACATTACAATTCCGAGCAATCCGAAGATGTTTGAATTTAATAGCGACATACATCATGGGCGACGAAGTTCACCTAACAAAGTGCGCGTTTGCGGAGCCGGGGGCGGCACGCGGGTTCCGAATGGATGCTGCCCCGACCGCAAACCCCCCCCGGGACGGTCCGAAGAATCTTGAGAGGGCCAAGAATTCCTCGGGCCGTATTACGGTCCGGTCGCGCAGTAAACTTTGCGTTCCTTAATAAAACACGACGGTATTAAGGGACAATTGCGGCCTCCTCCTTAACCCTGCTCCTCCGTCTAAATTCGCGATTTCTTCCTCGCTCTAATGACTTATGAAGTAAGTAACGCGGAATGGATACGCGAAGGACTCGTTTTTGCGACCGAGCGGTACATCCGCAGCTCGTATATTCGCGGGAATATATGCAACGGCTAAATGAAATACATAGGCGATATATTATTTGCCCGGGGAGGTTTTCTCCGGGCGGCATAATGCTTGAGTAAGTTTCGGCGGCGGATTTATAGACTCGGCCAGAAGCTGGAAACTAAATCAAGTCGTTTGCTCGGAACTAAACATGCGCCGGAAATAAGTAACGTGTGCCCCGCAGTGTTTCCCGTTCGAAAATGCGCTCGCTAGATGGAATTGCCCGATACACGTACAAGAGGTTCTAATCCCATTTGTCCCACTTCCTATTTGAAGAACGTATTTATTTAGTCTCCAATAGAGAAAGAGAGAAAGAGAGGGAAAAAATTGTTATTATTTTAGGGTGAAACTAAAATCTGTATGGATCAATTTTTCCATTGGGAATAAGGAGGAGGTAAAAGTCTTCTTTCGAGGCAAAGTCGTTCCTTCGCTTACCATCCTTTCTGTTCCGTTGATTCCGCACCATAACTCTTCATTTGCCGGTCCCGGGCGGCGCGGAGGTCCGGCACAAGAGAAACTAGCGCAAGACGAGATGGTGACAAATGGCGGCAATTCCGGGTCCCGCCCCTACACCTGAAGACCACCCCCAGTGTTTTCGACTTTCCGGCTGCCCGGACGGGCCATTTCTCAGCGAGGACGCGGCCAATTTCGCGGACTCCTGCGCACTTTTACTTTGTCACCGGCAAACATTTTCATTGCGGACTGCTGCCCTTTCGGATCGTTATTGAATTATTCATCCCCGAACGACGTTAGCGACCGGACGCGCGCCGGCCGTCGATATTCGCAACAATAAAAACAATAATGGCGCCCCAAAGGAAGGAAGGACTTTATGCGAGCAGCTTTCCCTCCCCCGCTTCTTCGACCTTTTATATGTAAAAACGAACGAACCTGATACGGTGGGGTGAGCATATAAAACTACATGACTTGAAAGAATCCTCGACGTCCCGGTGACAACCGGACGCGATTCCGGAGAAGGGAGCGAATAAAGACGAATTGAAATAAATGGGGCTTAAAGGGAAAATGATGATGACGCTCCGTAATGACCGGCTCGTCCGTAGAAGGTGAAATTTGACAAATAGAGCCGAGCGGGGCGGAGGAACCACTCCGCTCGCTCGATTGGCTCGCTCATCTACAAGAGTGCCTCAATATACGCGCGCCGAACCTTTTTCATTACGTCGATAAGTGATCGGGAAGTTTCCGACAAGAGAAAACTTGCTCCGGTCCCGAGAAAACGGTCCCCGTTGTTTTTCTCCTCCCAAACCGTAAATAGTACAATTAAAATCGGCCGGAATTAAATCGGCGCGCGAAGCGCGATTTACAACGAGCGGTATTAGGAGCAAATTATTCGAAACTTAATCCAATTACGGCCCGGCCGTATTTACTATAATCTCGGCCGGGACGGGATTTAATTTCTTCCACCCTTCCTTTCCCGACTTTTCCTTCTCTCCGGCGCGAAAAGGAGGAAAAGTGAATTCGTCAAGGCGGCATACGGGCCGGGCAATAACGGACTTCCGCGTTCCCCGGACGTCCGGAGAAATCGGAATTTATAAGCGGAATTAATTAGAGTAAAAACCGCGCGCGCCCGCTGCCGTTTTAATTTACAAAAGCCAAACTTAATTCTTGTTCTGGAACTCTCTTTCTCTCTTCGCCAAGATGAGAAACGTAAAGGAAAATTAAAAAAGGTTTTTCCCTCTTTTCTTTCTTAGTACCACTTGAAAAAAAATCTCCATCTGTTTGTATTTACAGCGGATAAGGTAACCGGCTTACCTGTCGATCGTACCTAACACAAAAAGAAACATCTTGAACAAATTTAATCCAAGTCTCACGTCTGCCAAAACATTTTGTAAACCTTTCGAGGAGTTTACGACCAGACCGACGAAGTGGTCGTGCCTCATCTGGCCCGCAGATGTGTAACCCAGATTCCACCTTAACGGCGATTGTCCGCGGAACAAAAGGTGTCAAAACGCCTGAGGTCGAAGTCACTTGACGGACGGGACCTCCTACGGGAAGTCAACGACCGGGCGGCGACTTCCTGTGGACGCAGGTACCGATGGCCGCCTCCGCTACGGCGAAATTAAGCCCTTCCGGGTCCCTAAGCCAATACACAAGCAACACTCGAGAGTTTCGGTTAAACACTCGGTATTTAACATCTGTTAAAACACACAAGTAATTTCGTGCCGCGCCCTTTTGTACCGGGCCGTATTTATATTGAACGTAGCGAACAAGAAAATTAATAACGGGGAAATCTGTTTGCTCGGCCGCCGGATCCGATCCTTTTGTTTGACGAGATTCATTACGCGAGAACCCGTCGGAACCTTATTCGCCGGTACCTTCCTACGTCTTCGTAATCGTCTTATTGGCCGCGGTTTACTCCCGTTCGACGAGTTTTCCCCGACTACCGGAACATAAGTCGCGCGACTCGCACTAATCACTGTTCGACAAGTTGTAGCCACCTGAGCGGCTCTCGTGGATAATCTCGGAAGCTCTCCGAGTTCTCTTTGCGGTCCCGACGCCGTTCCCGGGATTTCCAACCCGGCACGGAGTTAAGGACTGTTTGTGGAGCAATTATTTCGTTGGACAATTCGAACGGATCGACCGGAACGATATAGTACTTTAGTTTCAAACACACAACTAACGTGGGAAAACCGTAAAAAGTTGATTAATTAAAGAGGCGATCTTTTCCTACTTTTAGAGGGAATCAAAGCGATCCAAAAGATCGCAATCGAATAGTGTAATGGTAACGAAGAGATCTAAAATGGAACTTGTCCACACGTCCTCGTAGATTGTCGCCTTGGGAATTACTTTCATTAAAACGGGATATAAATTAAAGCCGGGGAATCCCCGGGGGGTCGAGCTCGCATGGCCGCACACCTCAGATTATCGCATAAAAATCATCGGGTTACAGCCGGAGCAATCGTCGGTCGTAAATTGGTCTCGGAACGGAGTTCGCACGTTCATATTTTGCCCGGAAAAGTGATGCCGCCCGCGTCGTCTTCGGTTGCAGTTTACGAGTGCCGCTTTCGCGGCCATTTGCCAAGCGACCGCCCATAGAACATAAGGTTATGGTATTTGGATTGTAACCAAATGCGTGATCGTCAATCTTATCGCAAATTTTCTGCGTTATTGTGTAATAGCCGCGATTTACTGGAGCAATAAGCTCCCGGAATAGCCGGAACGGGAATGAGGAAGAATTGTAAAGATTTAAAGTAATTTACGGCGGAAGAGGAGGGATCCGGAGTAACGTTCCAAATTTTCCGCGAACCAATTAGATTGGCATACGCACGCCATTGGAAGATTTCCAAACGGGCGGAGACGCAATTTGCAAAAATTTACAACTACTTACCCATCTCGGTTTGTTCCGCAAAAATCACCGCCGTGTCCGTTCTTTGCATGTACTCGACTATTTCTTTATCGGTTTTAATCACCTCCGGAAGAACTTGTTCCGTTTCTCCGTTGAGGATCTTCCTTAGGCACTCTGAATTTTCGGGAATTTCGTTGTGGTTACTATCTGGACTCATAGCGTCAACTGTAATAAAAAACGATTGTTAGAACCGAAATTAAATTTTATTTAAGACCCGATTGTTTCGCGAAACGTTTCCTTCCTTCGAGATTCGATAAGATTCCTATCAATGGCACATCTGTCTTCCCCGCGGAGAAATTACCTAAATTCGAGGCGATGCCCTGCGGATTGAAGTCCGAGATAAACCTGATTGATGACGCGGTTATCTGCACTCCCCCTCGTCCTGTCGGGACGCATACAGAGACTTCCTTCCACGTCCGGCGGCGTTCGGAGTCGCCATTGATCACCTTCAGATTGATTCCCGCGCGTTTTTATGGAGACAAACATTCATCCTGTCCCGAGATGATATCGACTGCGGATTTAATTACGACCGGCTTAGTGCTTAGAGACTTGCCTCGCATCGACGCCGTTTAATCCAATAAACGCGCCGCGTCATATTAGTACGTGCTAATCTAATAAATCCAAAAGACCCCAACTGCACTCGATGCGTGTGCTAGTTCCTGTCACTTTGTCATCCGAGCTGACACTCAATAAGTTGATTGGACTCGCAAACACCAAAAGTTACATAAAAACTACATATGAAAAAAAATTTAATGATGTTGAAAGGTAGATAGAAATGTTTGGGGTGGTCTTTAAAATTAGAATACAATGAGATAAGGAGTTGATAAACGACGTAAGATTTGTATGAGATGTACATCAACATAACACAAGATCCCGAGCTAATATTACGCTGGCACTGGCCCGGCTAATAAATATCCAAAGGAATTTGTTCTGGCCCGGCCCGGACTGATATAAATCACTACTTATGATCAGCGACATGCGCAATCTTATAACTAAAGTAAAAAGAGAACAAAAAAAATTTTTTTATTTAAAAAAGTCGTCCCCTAAACTTTTTTACAACTCTACAAAGTATAAGTGTGTTTTCGAAGTTAACAAAGTCTTTGTATTTGCGCTATAATTGAACGATGGCCTATGAAATAATTAACTGTTACCAATAAAAATCACAGGAAAAAAATTAAAATCGCGGAATACGATTTGCCTTAATATCAATACCAAATTCTATACCTTTGAGAACAAAAAATACGTCCAAAGCTATATTTCAAAGTTAAAATATGGACAAAGCTCTGAATTAAATATAACCAACCAGTTTGATTCAAATTCTTTAAATCGTGTTTACAAGTTGTTTATATAGTTTAGTAAACTTATTTATCAGTCATAATATTAGTCAATCTGAAACCCTTTTTGTGAACTCGAACGTAGTCCGTGTTAGTATTAAACTTAAAGAATGGAAACGATTTGCATAAAATTAAAAAACAGCAAAGCAATGATTTCAAATTTAAAATATTGATAAGGCTAAGGAATTCAAATTAATCAATCACGTTGAACGTTTAGAAAATTGTTGGACGCCATTGGCGGATTACAAGGCGAATTGCCCATGATAGCAATTTTACCTATTCATAGTATCCATACTTTCAATTGATTCACTACGCTAGTCTTATAACTAAAGTAGAAAGAGGACCAAAAAAAATTTTTTTATTTAAAAAAGTCGTCCCCTAAACTTTTTTACAACTCTAAAATCGAATAAAGCTCATTTCAAAAAGATAAATCGAATCCAAGACAGACCGAAACGAGATTTATTAAAACTTCCTCCGCGAGCACTTCGCTATTGAATTAAAAACAGTATATAATCAAATATTCTAGTTGGTGTTTTTATTATTGGTCGGGGGGTGCGATCGGTTTTCGTTCGGGAAAAACGCCTCTTTCTTTCTTATTAATGTTCTCCCATTTATTCCTTTCGCGTATTTTCCGATGCAAGAGGTACGGGATTTATAGTTTCGGGGTTGTTTGAATATTTTTTACGCCCCTTGCGGGTCCATGACCCTATATGCCGTCCCATAAACGGTTATAGCTTCGACGCGAACGACGTAATGCATCACTTCAACGAGGGACCGGATAATTCAAGGTCAGGCTTGTACAAACACGTTCAAAATTCAAATTTTACCCACCTACTCGAAAGATTGGATAAGGTGAAAACCGATTCCGGAACGCGTGAGGTATTAGGAGGACGTGTCGGCGCATAACAAGTCCGAACTAGCCCCGACGGAGTAGTTTCTCTCACTCGAAATCGATTTTAATATCCTTTAGTGAAGTACATAATCCGGGGACGAAAGAAGATCGCGATCTCGTAGATCACGGCCTTAAGGTGATTTTATGGCGCGGCCATCAATAAGGACGATTGCGTATCCGGTTTCCATGAATATTTTTTGCACGGTAAATAACTTTCTCGGCCTATATCCCGCCGAACCGTCAAATGTGTTTACGAAAAGACTTATCCCTATCCCATTTCCCCGATTTCGATCCCTTCGAGGAAATCTTCGCCGTTTACGTAAATAATGATAAACCGCGGCAATTAATAGCTTAAGCGCGCAAAGAGGTGGAAACGTTCCTAATACATTTTTATGGCGCGGACGAAACCCCCATTCATTGTTCAGATGCTCAGTGACCAGAAGGAGCAGGATGAAATATGTCCTAGGGAGCGGGCAGGAAGGCAGAAAGCCAGGTAATTACTTTGGGGACAATACAATCAATTAATTATATCGGGGACTTGAACAAAACGAGAGAGATGGACGTGCGTTCTTGGTCCAAGGTTTTATTCCCGCGATAATTTCGAAACTGTTCTGATTATCTACGCATGAATTTGACGGGGCGACCCTTAGCGAAGGGGGGCGAGGACCATCCTTGCAGAACAAATCGCCGTATAACTGCGCCGGATAGACAAGAGACGACGCCACGCGTCGGGACGCCCGTCGGGAACGTGGTTTAACAGGACATGTCAGATCTACGTCATCCCGACATCCGAACCACGTACGTTTGATCTACGGCATTTATTGTTAATGGTAATTTTAATGGGATACTACCAATAGGATGACTACAACATTTTAACTACTACAACCTCTTAAAAAACATTTAACCCTTTCGCTACGGACACCGACTATAGTCGGCGGCCGCGCGAAGTGCTGTGTGTACGGATGCCGGTTATAGTCGGTGTCCGCGAGACCTGCTGGGTGTACGAGTGCCGACTCTCGCGCTACTCTCGCGGAACGGACTGCCGTAGCGAAATGGTTAAACATTTCCCAACGAATTCTAAAAGTTGTTATTAATTGATTAACATCAGTTTGTGTGAATCTACCCTTGTATATTACCTCGCGATTGAAACGGAGCCCCGAGGTGAACCGTCATCTGATGAAGGATTCGGATCGTGGTGCCCTCATACGCGAGGATACGGGCGCCGGTTAATAGTACCCGAATTGGAGTTGATTAGTCCGCAGCAGTACCTGCAGCTGTAGTTCCAGATCTCCACCTCCGTTGATTGCCTCAATTGGGTCGCATAGGGGTCGTTTCACGTGTGAACCCTCGCGACGATCCATTGTTCGCCAATTGAAAGGGATGCGGTCTCATACAGGTACGTATCGGTTTTCTTTCCAGGCGAGAAAGAGGTTCTTGTTTCGAATGCGGCGGTCGCTAATCCGATTTCGGAATCTCGCCGGGCGCACGTGCGCTGGAATACCCATTAATTGTCCACCTATTCTACGTGAGAAGGCACCCTGAATGGCGCGCTAACAAATGCACCCCGGCCGCGTGAGTCACCCCCCGAACCCACCCCACGCGAGGAACAACGGGGGAGACTGAGACGAATTAAAATTTATCGTGCGTCGCTAAACTCGGACGGATTGTGTCTATTGAATGGAATCAAAAAGGTGTTAATATAAGTTAAATTTAAAAACATTTTTTATTATTTTTATTTATTTAAACATTTCCCGCAATAATTTCGAAACTGTTCTGATTATCTACGCATGAATTTGACGGGACGACCCTTAGCGAAGGGGGGCGAGGACCATCCTTGCAGGATGGTCCTTTATTATATTTATTTATTTAAACATTTTATTTTGATTTTATTAAGAAAAATAAATAAATAAAATATGTAATAAATTATTCATAAAGCCACCTTGAATGTGATGATGGAGAAACGTAGTAAGATGTTTTATATTGAAGGTTTTCCTTTAGAAAAGTCCCGAGTGGCGAACGCCCTTCAATTATATCCGCATTTTCCCGGACGGACTAATGGACGGGGCTCCGGGAAAGGTATATAAATAATATCCAGACGTATTTTTCTACTGGCCGCCTCCATTGAGGCGAAAGGAGGAAACGCGGACCCGAGGCGTCTCCATTTACCCGGCGTAATGCAGTTCTTTCGGCCGCCGGCCATTCTTCACGCCCTTTGTTCGGCCTGCGAGGTGATAATGACAAGGCACCAGCGTATCCGGCCAAGTTTCGCGCGGAAACCGTTGTTTTGAGGTCGAGCGGACCGTCCAGTCGTTGGCTTAATATAATGGTTACATTGTGGCGAAGTTTCGCGACGGCCGGACGCGCCATTCTTGTCCGCACGCCTCACTGGCTCTGCTTATTCGTCCTCCTCTTCGGAGCCCGACGACGATCCTTCCCCGGCGATCCAGGCCGATAATTTATAATTTGCCGACCTCTTCTCCACTGTGGGAATCGTCTCCCCGCTTTTATCAATGAATCATTGCGATGGGACTCGAGGTCGCGTGGCCGAAGAATTGGGAACGTCCGGTCACGTGCGTCAAAAAGGTACTCGGATTATCCTCGACATCGATCAACGGTAAAGTGGAGATAACGAACACCCTTTCACCTTGATAACGATGACAATCCCCATAAAAAAAAAAGATTTATTTCTCGTTTGAGAGCTTTACAAAGTTTTAATGTAGTAAATTCCGAATAGTTGTCACCTTCCTATCTGAAACGTCCTTATCAAAAGCGGGGAGACGGCCGGGTTAGAAGACATCACGTCCCGTACCACAAATAAGGGCTTCCGCCCATCCCTTACTTAGTTGTTAGGGGCGTCATTAGCGCAAACCCCGCTTGGCGGAGCAGATATCGTTATTTATCTTGAGGACGTCTTGGTACTTTGACCGCAACTGCCCCCCAAGTCAGCTCCGTGTTTGCCCCGTTCGACAACTTCCTGCCGCTTCTCCGGATTCCAGATACTACCCCAAATATGTGGTCTCCCCGGGAAAAACGCGATAATAAAACGGACGCACGCGGCGGGACAAAGCGAACGACCGGGCCGATGTCAATGTCGGAATAATGACGATTATATGGGAAAAGTAATTTTCTCCTTCATTTGCATACTTGATGAAAATCTCATAGCGGCGCCAGCGGCGCCTCGCGCCCCCGCATCCACCCGATAATCGCGCCCACAAAGCGCCATTTGATACGGGATAATCGCCCTTGTTTCGCCGGAAAAAAGAAAATTTCCCCGCGTGACGCTGATAGATGCGCAAGCCACCTATTGGCGGGGCGGTTCAAAAACTCATTTGACCGCGGCGTTGTTTGTACAGCGGGCGGCCCTTTCATTAACATGAGGTTCATATCCTCACCTAAAGCTCCGGAGAAAGCCGACCAGAAAAAACGTCCGGCGACGAGACGACCTTTTCGGCCAAAAGGACGAGGTAATATTCATAATAAATTTCTAAATGTTAATATCGGGGGTTGGGTTAATACGCTAGGGCATACCAGCCCGGCAAATATTAAAGAAGGGTGTGTACTTTCGCCCGACGCAATAAAGAAGCTACGATATTGCGACGTCCACGTATGTGCATGTATATTAAAGCAAACATGGAAAAGATGTAATGAATGTTTATTTCTAAACATTCATTTAAATTGATGTTCAAAGACGAAAAAACGTTCTTTTTCTTTTATAGCAGGTGGGAACCAAAATTGTTCCTGAAATTTCACCCTCGTCAAACGGGAAAGTTTGAAGAGTTTCTCCGTAATCCAAGCGAACAATGAACGTCGTACGTCTCGAGGCGGAGGTTACTTCTGAGTTCAGCGTCTGTCTGGCGATTCGAACGTAATCTAATTCGCGCTTCCGGGAAGCCGATTAGCAAATTCTTCCGCCAGGAGCGTCACCGGACATCAACAAAAAAAGTACCGTATAGCAGAAACCCCGAGTCGTTTCGTGCCTAACAAGTGGCTCTTTCATTCGATTTTCGTCGAAACCGCCCCACTATCCGTCACAAATTGCCTAAAAAAACCCGCCGCCCACAAAGCGGCCGACTAAAGCGCGCCAACCGACGATGATGGGAATATCAAAGGACATTTTTTCCCGCTCTCGGTATTAAAACGTTATTGAAATTTCTAAATATTAGCATTTTTAGGCCATTTACCGCCCGGCAGCCGGCCGACGGGGCCGAGGGCGATCGCGGGGACCCGGGGGCGGCGTCCCGTGGCAATCATGTTGCACGCCGTGTTGCTGATGATACACACAGGGAGCACACAGCGCCGGACCCGGATTACAGGTCTTATTAAGGCAGCGGCGGCGATCGCAATATAAAAGCTTTGTGGCCGCTCATTTCTGTATAATCAGAAATTAATATGAAATTCGCTCATGTATATGCAATTACCGGGCGTCCAAGTCCCCCCCTAAACGTACCCCCTTTTCGTCCAGACTAACCAAAACCACCCTTACGTTAGGTTACTACCTCTACATTCCGTTGTATTCAATTTATTTCTATTTGTTAATATGTTAAAATAAAAATGTTAAAATGAAAATATTAAAATGAAAATGTTAAAATAAGAATTTATAAACATAAATCATATATACGTATAGACAACGTGTGACGATGTGAATCGACCTTGAACGGAATATAGAGAGGACCAAAACCGGGGATCGCTTTCGACATTATTACTCTTCAAATATTGTTCCGTTTCGGGTTCGTTTTTGCCCCCGACCATTGTTTACCGATAAATTATGACGCGAAAATCTAATTATCAATTCGAAGCGGGTGCGTCGGCGGCCGTTTTGTCCGTCCGAGCGACGGATGTATTTGTCCGGGGGATTATTGTTGGCGCGTTCGATGATTTTTCAGCGTCCGCGGGATCGTTCTCGCTGCGATAATCACTTCCGAATTGACAATTATCCGATCGGTTCGGCGTAACCGATTTCGTCCGGTTTAAAACGCAAACTTTTAAGAAAATTTAATTTTGGATTAGCGGGCTAACGTCTAGTATTGGGTTTATTTCGGTCGGTACACGAAGAGGATATCAATTAGGGCGCTTCGGGATACGGAACAAATCGTCCAAGTTGCCGGCGAAGAAGAAGTTGTCTTCCCGGCGTTTGGGCCGGGCGAACGAGGTGATCCGAAACTAATGCCCTCTAATTGACAGGCCCTGTTCGATCACGGCGTTACACGGATATAGGTAATTAACGTCAGAGCCCGTGTCCTGCAGACAGAGACATCGGTCTCCGGCATTAGAGCGGTATCGGGTTGCACACTGCGTCAGTTGGCGCCGCAACATTGCGCCTAATTCGCTTAATTGCAGCTTTGAACCTACGTACTACTAGATCTCGATTCCATCAAATTTACACCCATTTTCTTATCTAATTTATACTTATTAGAAAACGACTTTAAACTCATTAATTTGCCTCAAGTAAATTTCAAATTAAAATAAGAAACAGTAAGATATCATTTTTCAACTAGTTTTTAGTTGTAATTTGAGTATTAAAAGTACCCAAGTTTCTACTTGCAAGTTCTACCTATACGTAGTTTTTGTTTCTCTTGGTGAGACAAGACATTCGGCTCACGTAACCGTCGAAATGGACGCTATTTGTCCGTGTCCTTCCAAAACAAATGTCCATCGCTTCTGCCGGCGCAGGAACGCGAAAAGATTGAGAGCGGGACCGGAAAAAATGCATACCGTCTCCTGCCTTCGTCTCAGACAATTTTCTGTGCCATTTCCCGCGTCAGTTACTCCAGGTCCGCGAGGAAACCCATCCGGATCATAATTAGGGTCCCGATAATAATTAAGGATTCGGCATAAATCACCGGGAACGGTCCCCAAGTTTTAATTCCCTTCCTTTAAAGTATTTTTTTCTGGCATCTCTCGGTCGTGACGCGGACGAAGCTCTCGTAATTAGGACGGCGAGGCGGTGGAAGGAGCGGGAAAAATCGACGGGGATTAGCCGTGAAAGGCCCTTTTAACGATCCCTTATGGGTCATATTTCATTTCCGTTATGGCTTCGTTCACAGAATATACCTCTATTCACGAAAAAATACGCATTCGGTACGGTCCGTTTAGGGCACAAGGTGTTTCTATACCAGACTGTTTACGTAAACTAAACAAATCTGTACAAAGAGACTATTCTTTTACGTTTTAATGATCGTTTCTTTTAAAAAATATTTATACTTTGGATGCATAACGGATACCGTCACCTAACACACACACAACGTACTCTTTTTAAAATCTTATTTGATGTTGGAAAATATCCTTTAATCTAAAATTTATAACGCGTGTGTTTTAGTATTTCAAATCATATTTCTTTAGTATTTCAAATCATATTTCTAACAGCGTGTAGGAGATAGTAAATAGGGTTTACATAAAGCAGGTGGGTTTTAGAAATTCCAATTTATTTCATCCGGTAACCGACAAAATATCGCAAATGAGCCAAAAATTCTAATTGCTGGCATAAAGTCCGCGCGAGAGCTTTTCCACGTCGTTCGAATTCCTTCGCAGAGAAGTAAGTGTTAAATTAATGAAAGCCCGTGTGAGAGGACGTTGACCGCGACATTCACGGATGGATGGAGGTGAGCTCATCCTTCGTTACGCCGTCTGATACGTTTTCCGAGAGCACCCAGAACGGACGCGCGCGAGAACCTTCTCGTTCCAAAAAGTACCTATGACGTAAGTAAAATCTAGGACGAACCGATCGATGTCTAGTAATCTAGCCCAATTTGCTTCGGCAAAAAGTGCCCCAAATAGGTCGACATTACCACCTCGGGGGTCCTTTGTGGCGAAAAGGGCCAATTGCACTCTCCGTTCTCGAGTAATCGCCCGGTTTCTCCATATCTCGCCCACAAACCTGATGCACCGAACCGTTATCGGACGGTTTCCTTTCACTGCATGTTTCCTAACGAGTCTCCACTTGATTATCTCGCTTTTGTGTACGGTTTAAAGTTAGTTGACTTTATCTCTTTCATATGACACCCACATTTACAAAATATTATTCTAACCAGACACATTATATTATGTCTATTTAAATACTAAATTGAGATGAAACATCTTTCAAAAATTGAAATGAAACTTAAAACATAAATACTTGAATTGAAATAGAAAACATTTTCCAATAATTGAACAAATTGAACTTGAATTTTTATTCAGCCTAAAGTGAAGCCTAAAGTTTTTCAGGGTTAGATTATGACAACATGAATTGAAATTTTATCTAAGTTTACTAATCATGATTCTTTCTAATTTAGTGGAAGATGACTTTTTGAAAAAGCTAAGATTAAGTTTTCACCTTTATTATGTTAAAACAAACTTTTAAAGTTTAGGTTTCTTCACGGTAAGAGTTTCGAACTGCTTGGTGTACTTAGCGCATGTGTATTTGTAACTACGCATGCGTAACTTAATTAAATGTTAAACTTAATCTCCTTTCAAGATAACCAGATTGTTATTAGATTTGATACTTTCAAACTTAGAGGAACTGAATTTTCTTTACTTTACCTAATTTTTAGTCATTTCTAAACATGGAAATTACTTTGCCAAAGTTTGATTATCAAATTCTAAAGTTGCCATCTTAAAAATCTTGTTCCTAGGAAATCTATTATTCCTTATAACGTTAATTTTCCCAAATACAGTTTGGCTTTTCTAAGTTTTTGGAGGAATCAAACCTGATTTTCAGTTTAGTTGGATTTAATATAAACTTTACTAGTTTTCTATGTTAAATTAACATATTTTCAATGAGGATACTTTTGTATTCTGTATTTCTTCTTTATTTTGCTTAAGAATAGTGTTATTTTCAGCCAACCGGATTGTGAGAGTCAACTGCTTCCGGGAAAACCTCTCCTCCCTGGATTTCCCACACCTGTCGGGCGTCGTCTTATTGGAGGAGAGAGGTCTGAACGCCCACCTGCCCCAGGTGAGTGGCCAGGTAGAGAACAGCCGATTGGCCGTCGTCGGCCGGTTTTCTTTCATGCGCGGTGGCGGTAGCACCTGATCGCGGCAGGTGCGCATTGGATCCTCCGTCGCGACGGCTCCTCCTGCTATCGACCGTCGCAGGTAACTCGCGTCGCGATTGGCCGCGCCGTCACGTGACTATTTTAATTGAACGCAGCCGTCCCGACGACGTAAAGATTTTCCCTGGGTTCCGGCCCTGCCCTTCAATTTTTTCTTCATTTTCTAACATCCATCTAAAATCAAACTAAAAAAACCTCCTCCTCTCCACGATGTTAAGAATATTCTTCTCAAAAGATTTCAAGAGACAAAGAAAAATTCTTTGTGAGCTTTGAAATATAAAAACCGAAATAGTTTTCTTTGTGCCGAGAGAGCATCTGGAAATAGAAAAATCCCGGTTATGCAACGCCGTACGGGACCTTCGCGCGTCAAGCACTTGATCAAATGTGTCGCTACGGCGCATTACTCACTAGTGGATGCGCTCTTCTCTCTAATTTTAGGCGGGAAGACTCTTTACAATCCATCTCTCGCACTTAGAGCGTGATGTACGGCGATCGAGAAGCGACGCGACGCTGACGTCACCGCGGCTTCCTTCGTTCCGTTGCTTATTAATTCGCGAAGAACGGCCGGGCGCGCGTCTTACTACAGCCAATTTCTGCGGGCATCAATCAGACGCGCCCGCGGCCGCCTCATCAGTATTCGGCGCGGCCGTCGCGGCGCCTAACGACGCCGGCGTTTGGCCCTGACACGACCGCTTAGTTCGGATTAATAACTTCGGATCCGCGGCCGAACCGGACCCGGGCAGTCGGAAAATGACATTTTTTGTTCCCCCCGCAAAAGGGGGGCCGCGCCCGCTTTGCTCCAGACAGCGGCCCACGCCTACTTGCAAATTGAAACGTAATACTTCCGTAATGCCCGCGACGTGACGTCTTCGAAATTAGATTTTGTTTCCGCACCGGCGAAATCGTTTTCAACCTAAACGTTGTCTTATTCTTTCAAGCAACAAAAATTTCTTACTTAAAAATATCTTAGAAATTGGTTACAAAAAATAAATTTCAATCGTATAATATTGAAATTTATAAGAAAACGAGGAAAAAGTGTACAGGCACCCCAAAATTAAAAAACCAGCGCATTCTACATTCAAAAATAAGAATAAAAACTTAAAAAAACATTGGTCAAAAAATGCTTCCTAAGAAAGCTAAAGTCTTGAAGAAGGTAGCAGAAAAATACTTTTTAAAGAATATCCTTAGAATGGGTTGGGTTAAGTCAATAAAAATTGGTATACTAGCATCAAATTTCAAAAGAAATTAGATGTGGTTTCGATTTTGTATGAAACTCATCAGTGGCGTTCGTGTAAAGGGGAGACTTGGTTAGTTGTTTATATATTTTTTTTGCATAGCAACTTTTTACTAGCTTAACTCAAAATTTAGATATTTTAGACCTTTCTATGCAAGGCTGGGGCTTTGTTGGCGACGGTTCAAAGCAGATTAGACCAGATCAAACCAGATCAGATCAGATTAAATCAACCAGACCAGATAAGTGACTACTAGTAAGGCTGCGACTTCGCTGGCGCCGGTTCAGAGCAGATCAGACCAAATCAGACCAGACCAGATCAGATGCACAGTGTCAGTAGTTAGCGTGGAGGTGGTGGCGGGGATGCCGCCTATAGATTTATTGGTGGAAGAAAGAGCAACCATTTACAAAACGGGCAGAGCCAGAAGAGCGGAGGCAAGGAGGAGGCTCCTCCAAAGTTGGCAGGAGAGATGGGAGCTATACGATGGATGGGCGTCCACCTTTATAAAGGACGTAAGACTCTGGATGAACAGAAGATGGGGGGAGGTAGACCACTAGATGTCCCAGTGCATCACCGAGCATGGGATTTTTGGACATTATCTGAAGACGATCAGAAAGCAGGAGACGGCTGCGTGCTGGTTTTGCGAGGCGGAGGAGGACGACGCAAACCACACATTATTCGAATATGTGGGACATGTCGAGGAAAGAATGGAGAGTGAGAGGAGTTGTGGGGAGAAAATGATGAGGGGAAGTATACACATAGTACTGTTGAAAGACGAGGAAGGATGGAGGGGGGTGCCCGAAATGATGAAAAACATAATGGAGAAAAAGCAAAGTGAGGAGAGGAGAAGGAAAAAGAAAGGAAGGAAGCAAGAGGAGTAAGGAAACCCCCTGAAGAATGCCTTGCGGTGATTCCGGGGAAGACGAGGAAGACGACGAAAAGGGTTTTTAGTGGGTCGGTACCCTAAGAAAGGATCCAACCCCACACTACCCGGCCGCCCAATATCCTAGGCCGGATATCTGTTTAACAGATTTTCCCCGACCTCGTTAAAAAAAAGACCAGATTAGATAAGTGGCTATCAGTAAGGCTGCGACTTTGCTGGCGCCAATTCAAAGCAGATTAGACCAGATCAAACCAGATCAGATCAGATCAGATCAGATCAGACCAAATCAGACCAAATCAGACCAGACCAGACCAGATAAATGGCTACCAGTAATGCTGCGTCTTTGCTGGCGCCGGTTCAGAGCAGATTAGACCAGATCAGACCAAACCATACCAGACCAGATCAGATACGTGACTACCAGTAAGGCTGCGACTTTGCTACCGCTAGTTCAGAGCAGATCAGACTAGACCAAACGAGATCAAATCAGATCAAACCAAATCAGACAAGACTAAACCAGATAAGTGACTACCAGTAAGGCTGCGACTTTGCTGGTGCTGGTTCAGAGCAGATTAGACCAGATCAAACCAAATCATACCAGACCAGACCAGAAAAGTGACTACCAGTAAGGCTGCGACTTTGCTACCGCCAGTTCAGAGCAGATCAGACCAGATCAAACGAGATCAGATCAGATCAGACCAAATCAGACCACACCAGACCAAGTAAGTGGCTACAGTTGTCCCTTCAGATCCTGACAGCCACGTACTATTACCCGAAATGGAGCTGCACCATGAAGACAAAGATGGAAATCTAAACCTTCTCTCCGTAACATTGCAGAGTACTCTTGCATCTTTGTCTTCACGGTGCAGCTCCATTTCGGGTTATGGTACGTGTGCTTTTTGATGGTCGGTAGGGAACAAACGTGTCTGATATTCTGTCAAGCAACGACCGTATTTATTTTTCAAATAATGGACAAATCAATGTTAACCGACCTCATCAGAGAAAATCTACAGAAATAACTTCTAAGGATAATCGTAAGTTCTTCAAATCTGATCTGATCTAACTTGAATCAACACCAATAAAGCCTTACCTAAGAATGGTGGTCTTATTAGACTTTCATAACTGTATTTTTTCGAAAACCAACAAATCATCTTTCAAGAGTGACTAATTTTCGAACTAAATAGGATTTTTTTTGCTAAAAGTGTGCTAAGCACTGTATATCATTTTGAAATTTTTTTTTCAAAATAAAATCCCTTTTTTCAATTTACAAAGTTAATGTTCCATTTGTGAAGAAATCATTTGTAAAACGACGTCCGCGTCGGTATAGATGGCGTCGAGACGATGGCGGACATTTTCCAGTCGAGAGCGTTAATTGAAAGAGGAGCCGTAAGGGATGTCGGGGGGGTTGTCGGAGGTAAGGGGGTGGCATAGCCGCCGTAGCCGCCGCAGCCGCCTTGCGGCTACCTATGGAACTAATTTTTCGCGCAATCAAGTGCAGCGCCGACTCTAATCCCCGTTTAATGACGGCTCCTGAGCGACGTACGGAAATTTAGTACCCGTTTTTCCCGTTCCACTCGGAGGGATTCGAATTTTCTCGGAAACCGCGCCGGCCACCAAGATATATTTCCCGACGTTCCGGTCGTAATGACACTCTGTAATTGCCACTAATTACCGAAAGAGATCCGACCACCTCGGAATCTCAACCAACCCCCGTCTTAAATTTTTCCCTACGAAAGGGGTTGAGTAAGCCAGATGGTGGAAATCGCCCGGATTTTTACTCGAGTTTCGAGGCGAGAACCTTAAGATAAATATTGAGCGGCCGATATTATTGTTTAATTACTACAATGAAAATAAGTTGCCTAATTAAATCGAGAGAGCAAAAGTTTCGCGGCGGAAGCGTAATTAAGGAAGAGTATTTATTTATCTCGACGGGAAGAAAAGGAGAAGTTCTCGCGGGCCATTTTCTAAAAGGAACGTGAGAAATTCGGCTCGGCCGAAATCTGTTACGCCGTGAACGTTTCGTTTCCCGGTAAAGGGCATTGTGCACCGCACCCATATTAATGCCGAGAGGAGGCACAATGCAAACAGATGCGGGCCAACTCTGCGAGCCCCGAGAGAAGCCGCCGCCGTGTGTGCGCTTTGTATTGTTTTAATAGAATCAACGTAACAATGCGGGGAGAACGGTTCGAAGGAAGCGCCTCTTAATGTCTACCGAGCTTCTCTCTACTACTTCGGTCCTTCCATGGCAGATGTTTTGACGAGCTATTTACAGGGCAAGAAAATCAATAATATCTCTCGACCAACAAACTTCTAACTTTCCAGATACTTCTATCATTATCTTACCTTAAAAATTTGCTACGATTTATTACAGAAAAAAAAATCTAACCTTAGAGAATTTTGGAAAGTAAAGATACCCATCTATTTATCCATCTATTAATGTGGATGAAACGAAAGTTGACATGGATGGCATATATATATGGAAGTATCGACGTATAATTACAGGATGACGAAAAACCTCCCGAGAAAACCGAAACCACTCCGACTAACAAGGATTTAATTGACTTTGACCTGTTTACGTCCCGCGCCAGCTCACCAGCGAAGATAACCTCCTCGGGTTTGTTAGTGGTCCATTAACAAAGGGACGGCTTTGTACCGGCCAGTCGGCAATTAAAGAATCGCTTATCTGTCAGCCGTCGTAATTAAGCGACATCTGCTAGTCTCCTCTCCGCTTTCGAGTAGAACCAGCGCCGAGCACACGGTTTTCTTTTGAGGTCAACGTTGTTCTATGGCGTCGAATTTATTTCATCACTCACGTGGTAACACTAAAACTAAAGGGTAACACTAAATCTAAAGGGTAACACTAAATCTAAAGGCTAACATTAAAACCAAAAGGAAATACTAAAACCAAAGGGAAATATAAAACCTAAGATGACTCCTTATAGACTTAAGTTTTTTTTTCTAGATTTTTTTAATGGGTAATAATTCTTAAAAAATAAAATATCATGTTAGATATTTGTTATTTATAAACCGAATTTTTAAGTTTATAATTAAGAAAAAATTGATATTCGAGGTGAAACCCGTCGCTAATTTTTTACAACGAGAATTTTAATTAAACTTAGTTATATTAGTTTCGTGAACGGGATTTTTCAGTCGGCGGAAAACTAATTAAAGCATTCCCTGGAGGGGTTAGCGATGGCCAATCTAAATTATTTATGAAGACCCGTCTTTTTAAAGGTTTCTTATTTTCATACGGATGACCCAAGTTAAAACCAAACGTGGCAAAAAACAAACAAAAATAACGAATCGGGAATTAAATGGTTTTGTCTCCGTTAACGCGAATGGCATTATCGACGATCCTCCTCCCCTGTTTTCTTACGTGAACGGCTTCCTTAATCCAATACTTGAATCATTTATCTTCATTTAGTACTTCTCTCATTAACTCGTTTTTAAATGAAGGGGAGGAAGACATTTTCGATTTTACAAACTCAAAGGGTGTTGGGTGTTGTTTATTTTCTAGTTTTGATCATCAAAAATTTTAGATTTTGTTGAAACTCACGTTTTCGATGCAGAAGTTTGGAAAAACGTTTGCTAAAAATTATCCACGTCGATCACGATAACACTTTTTTAGAATCTTATTCAAAATTCAATGGAGAATCATTTAAAATAAACCGTATGATAATCAAACGACCGGCTGTCGAGTTATTCAAGCTCAAAGTCAAAATTTCTAAAATAGCTGAAAACCGATAAAATCGAAAGTTTATATGGAATTTTTCTCAAAAATTGAAAGTATTTCGATTTTGTTGAAACTCACGTTTTTATATAATTCGACCATTAGGAAAACAATGGTGAAATTAATTTCCTCGTAAGTTCTTTAGTTTTTCTAAAAAATCGTTGAAAATTTGGGGATTTTCAATGTTTCGATTTCATAAATAAATAATGGGATTTTTTGGCGAAAGAAAGATTTTATTATATAAATAAGTGATTTTCTAAACGATTTTAAACAATCTAAATTTATGATAAAACGAAAAAAAATTTTTTCAAAATTTTCATCAAATTTTTCGATGTAGAGGTTCGAAAAATCGTTTGTCAATAATTTTCTGGAAAAAGTAGAACAACGCTCTTCTAGAATCTTATTCAGAATTAAATGTAGAATCGTTTAAAACAGACCGCAAGAAAATCAAACAATAAACGGCTGAGTTATGCGAGCTCAAAGTTAAAATTTCTAAAATTGCCAAAAATCCGAAAAAATCGAAAGGGGGAGGTATGGATATTTTTTTTCAAAAATCGAAAATTTTCGATTTTGTTGAAACTCACGATTTTATATAATTCAACAACGGGAAAAACGATGGTGAAATCCGTTTTTCCATAAATCTTTTGGTTTTCCAGAAAAATCGGCTAGAAGTGAATTTTTGATTTGCATTAATTTTTTGATGCAGAGGTTTAGAGAAACGTTCCCTAAAAATTTTCCGGGTAAGTCACTATAAAACCTTTCTAGAATCTCATTCAAAATTGAATGGGGAATCCTCTCCACAGATTTTGGGCACCTGTTTGTGCTTTATCGGATTTGATTCCGGATTATTGGGTTTCTATCAGCCAACACTCAGAGCCGATTAACATCATAAGGCTCCTTTTTCTTTTTGGTTTTTTTTTTGAATTTGAAGTTATTGCGTCGAAATTTTTGAGTCAACCCCCTCCCCTGGCGGCCCTCTTTCATTTAACATCCGAACCCCCCTTCTCCGCAGAATGAATCGGAGCCCGATCCTATCAACGTTAGTTTTGGCATTTGAAACGAACTTAATTATTATTTCTTTATAACTTGAATTTTGCGCTACATTACCCCATTTCTACTATTCTACTATTTCTACTAAGAACCTCCTCCTCGAACCTGCGTTCCAGGAATCGGCAAATATTTTGAGAGTCCTCCTCGCACCTGTGCTCTAGGAGGAGTTTCCGAAAGCGACAAAAATGTTGAGGTAAATGTTTTGCATCCTCGTCCCACCTGCGAAGGATTTATTTTAAGGCAATTTTATTACAGCTAAGATTATTTTAAACGATGAGAAGGTTTTTGAAGAGAAATTTCGTGATGTTTATCCTCTCACGTTTTGCGATAAAATGTCAGATAATTTGCATTAGTCGAATATTTATTTGTATACGTTGTGAATTGGTCGACGAATCTCATTCAAAATTGAATGGGGAATCATTAGAAACAAACCGTAGGAAAATTAGACGACGGACGGTTGAGATATGCAAGCTCAAAGTCAAAGTTACTAAAATGGTCGAAAATTAAAAAAATCGAAACGCGATTTTTAAGCGATTTCTCAACGTAGAAAGGATTTAGTATGTAGATAAGTGCTTTCCAAATGATTATAAATGTTCAAATAATTGGAATTTAGTATAAAATAGAAAAAAAAAATTTTCAAAATTTTCGTCTAATTTTTCGGTGTAGAGGTTCGGAAAATTTTCCATCAGAAATTTTTCGCGTCTGTTCCGATAACGCCCTTCTAGAATCTTACTCAGAATTAAATGGAAAATCGTTGAAAATTTACTGCATGAAAATCGAACGATTGACGACCAAGTTACACGAACTCAAAGTCAAAATTTCTAAAATAACCAAAAATCCGAAAAAATCGGAAGGATTTTATGGATTTTTTTTACAAAAATCGAAAATTTTAGATTTTGTTGAAACTCACGTTCTTATATAATTCGACCATTAAGAAAACAATGGTGAAATTTGTTTTTCCGTAAATCTTTTGGTTTTTCATAAAAATAAGAAGTTGTTCAAAGTATTCCCCCAATTTAAATATTTTAAATTTTGGAAAATTATGGTAAGTTTAGATTGAAAACTAGATGGTTTTTAAAAATTAAAAAAATATTGGTAGAAAAATACAGAAAATAATAGGTGCATGATGGATGTAATGATAGCACCATTATGCAAATTCAAGTTGTAACCGCGAGGGCGCCTAATTTTTCAGCCGAGTCTCCTTTTTCAGCTCACAAGGGTAAAATCAAATGCAAATTGACTCGGTGAATATTTTTTCGGTGTGTTTATTATTCGAGTTTCTTTTTGCTTCTTTTTTTGAGGGTACAATTCAACCAAATTCAACCGTATATTTAACTTACCACATTCTTACGGGAATAAATATTGAAAATAAAAAGAAAATACCTATGTAACTAAATTGGAAAAGAAAGGGTGTATCAAAACCGAGTGAAAAAGAAATAATAAAACGGGAAACAATAAAAAAGCGGGAATGAAATGTTTTTCTCGGTAACAAAGAGGCACCGGCGGCGCCTCCGTTTGGAATATAAAAGGAGTACGAAACAATATCCTGGCGAAGAATGGTCCTGGGCCGGGATTAAGCCAAATTAAAACAATATAAAACACTCGTCACTGCGATTCGTCTGCGCTTTCTCCGGCCGTGAATCACGGCGAAAGCTCTAAAAGCGCTCAGATTAAAAAAGGCGGGTACGAAGGAGAGCGAAAAAATACACGCGGGGGTAGACAATGGATAGGTCCCTTTTAATGCGATTATTAAGTGCTAAAATTTAATAAGCACCTTGCCGGAGATGAAAGTGCGAAAATTAAGGGGAAAAGGGAGAAAAATATCCCCCTATTTGTACCTTTTTTTAAGGATGTAATAATAAAGAATGTAATAATAAAGGTGTAAACTTTAGAAAAATACCCCTTGAACTTAAAAAAAAGGGGAAAAATTTTCGCGCAATCTCAACGTTACTGTAGTCATGTATATTTATACTTTAGGGGGTGAGTTCTCGGATTTTCCGGGGAATAAGAACGGGGGGCGGACGACGTCGCGCGGCCCCGTCCGAATCGTTAAGGCCGTTCCATTATTTCCATCTGTAGCGCTTTACTTGACTTCTGCGACTTTACTTTTCCATTACGAGCTCGTAGACCGCCGGCGAAGCCGTTTTTCCTCGAACGCTTCGCGTCGGTGCTTCTCTCGAGGTTTCGAGAGGAGTTTTAATTTTAAGATGAACGTCTTGTCAGCCCCGAAATACCCTAAACTCCGATTGTAGTTAGACCAGAAAATTATTTAAGTGGTATTTATTAACTTTTTTTTTCTTGGAGTTTGATTTTTTAAGCCTGGAACACACTTAACTCTTTGAGGGGCGGACTTTTTCAAATAAAAACCCAAAGTGGGCACAATATGTCTTATTGTTAGCAAAAAGCATAATCTTAATTTGAAGTGGTGAGGTGGTGCGTGCACTCAACCACTGGACAGTAAAAGGAGCAGAGATTAAAAAAATGATTTATTTTGTGTACTAGCGAGCATAAAAGTCAAAATTAGAAGAGGTACATTAAGCCACCCACCAACCCTCAAAAAGTTAAGCAGCGAGTCGAAAATTAGGACGGTTCAGATACTCGACACGTCGAGCAGCGTTGCGACACAACACGTCAGCTAAGTATGATCGGAACATAGAAGTTTATATGGAAAATTGGCTATTTGATTTCCGTTGCGTTGAGTTGCGTTGCATTGCGACACGTTGCTTAAGTTTGTTCTTGGCTTTAATGTGTTCTGGCTTAAATCATACAAAGTTAGTTCAGATTTGAAAATTTTATGAAAACAGAATTTTTTCCCATAAAAAAGAAAACGTAATAAATCGATTAAAAATTGAAAAATTGACCAAATTTAGTATCAACTTTTAAGAAATGAAATTGATCATCTTCAGGTTAGTTACAGCTGTAAAAAAATAAAATTTTGTTACACAATCTTTGAGTCTTCCCACCTCTTCCGCCCCCGAATCCCCAAAAGTGTTTTAATCGAAGCACTCCGTGTCATCACCCCTTCCCCACCTCGGCGTCGTCAACGACGTGTCAGAATGAGTGATTATTGAAAGGAGCGGCCGTGACGAGCAACCGTTTCGGAACAAAAGCGCGCCGCCTCCGCCGACGACTCTCTTCCATTGTTTTTGCCCGGGGGCGGCTGACAACCCTTCAGGCGATGCTCCCCCACTTCGGTGGCGGAGCATCGCCTTTGTTTTTCTTCGGGCGCCGCCGCTTATTTTTAATGCACGCCGAATCCGCGAAGGCCCCAATTATCCAGAACCGAGCCGAGCCTCTCCTCCTACTTTTGCATTTGTCCGGGCTAATTGTCGCGATTGTTTCGGAATTCCTTTCCAGCTCTGAGATCACACTTTTATTAATAGGTCGCTTCTTCTGGGAAGAAGGCAAAAGCGCGCGCGACCGTCGCATCGCCGCTAATTGCCGTTAATATCGTTAATTCGTGCGGGTTAACTCTCCGTGGGGCCAGTCGGGGTCAAATGAAAGGAGTAGCGCGTTCGCGTTGAGCGTTTATGGCAAATAAATTAATGAAACAGACCCGCATACCACACTCTGTTTCACCGCCTCTTTCCCTCTCTCTCTCTTTTTCGCCTTGATGAGTGGAGCATACGATGAGAAACCTCGACGACGACGACGACTACGACGACGACCATATGTCACTTTACGTGACCTTAAACCACCTTATATTGGAATTTATATAAGAATTCATATAAGAATTTTAATATAGTAAAATTTAATACTTATTAAAAATAAATAAAAAATAAACTGACATTTTAATTTTATTACTAACCTTAGTAATAAATAATACTTTAAGTTTCCGTTTCAAGCGGTTTTAAATTATGCGTCCTCAGTTCACGAAAAGGTATAATATTTACAGTGTACATGATTAATGGCCGAAACACTAACAACCGGACGATTCTCGTTTACAATTTCAGACAATAATTCACTGATTTCTTCGACTTCCGGGCTCGAAACAACTTTCCGACCTTTACTCAAAAAAGAATACTACTTCAACCGTATCATTTGGAAAGCTATATAGCTGGGGCGAAAACCGGGGTCGGTATTTTCGTATTCGGCGAGACACCTAAAGCATCGGGGCGTGTGACATTTTAATTCCGTCGAAACCAGACACCGTGTGCTGGTTGCTGCTTACACGTGTTAATGTACGTCACCGCGAGCGCGTTCAGAAAAACTCGCGCGCCTCTCCGGCGTCCGCGGGGCGAGGTCAATATTAAAAGGTTTATGTTACACACTATTAAATGAAACGTTAATTGGAACATGTGTCGGCCACCAGAGACAGCGCTCGATGGTGTGAACTCGGTCGTTCTGATAAAACTAAAGAGGGAACGTTGAGGTTGTTGACTCCTAAACATTAGAAATTCAACCACTTTAACATAATCACCTGAAAAAAGGTTTTTGAAACATTCTAACCTAGATAAAGATGGTTCACATTCTAAACAAAAACATTCTAAACATTAAAACTCGGCTTTTTAAGCATATTCAGGATTAAATAACATAGCCTATAAATATTTGTGCACGCTTTGATTCAAAAAATGAGTGTAGATGGGATGAAAGGATGATGGTTCACTGTTGTTGAGGTTTGAAATGGGAAAATAATTCCATAAGATGGATTGAGTCACTGTAACGTTCATTTCAGGGTCGGATCCATAAGAAAATTTGGATTTGGGGGGTTATGAAAAAAGAAAATTCGGATTAGATTGGGTAGAAAATTCGGGGGGGGGGGGGGGGGGGGGGTTCAATCCCCAAAACCCCACCCTGGATCCACCACTGGTTCATTTAAAACAAGGATTTGAAAACCTTAACATCTTTTAGAGACTACGACCAAATTTCAAATTAATGTAATTTCAAATATGTTCTAAACTCGTGCTTTTTGCATCTGTAGATTAGAATATCTTGAAAACCTTATGAAGGATAGGTGATGAAGCAATTCTAAGGCCAAATTTGAATTCAACGCGCCAACACTTTTACAAAAGTATTATTTCCTTTATGAATCTCACCTTTCATAAAATTTTGTAGATCTGTATTATTGAATCTTCAAATTTTATCACGATTTAAATTCACAATTAATCTTTATTTTTGTCAAAAATCAATTTGCTATGACTTTTAGTTTTTCCCTCAGAAGAGAAATTCTAACCTAACTTAATTTACAAATCGATTAAAAAAGTCAATTTAAAAAAAATCATATCTAAAAAACTAATTACTTTTGAAACTTAAAATTTTATGAGAATTTAGATTAACATTTAATCTTTATTTTTACCAAAAAAAAATGTTTCTATGATTTTTAGTTTTTTCGTCAGAATCGAAATTCTAACCTAACTTTCAAAAATTCATATATTTTAAATCTTGTTGTTTTTTTAAAAATTCATATCTAAAAAACTAATTGTTATTGAAACCTGGAATTTTATCAGGATTTAGATTGAATATTAATCTTTATTTTTACCAAAGATGATTTTTCTACGATTTTTAGTTTTTTCTCCAGAGCAAAAATTCTAGCCTAACTTTCAAAAATTCATATATAAAAAACTAATTACTCTTGAGACTTGAAATTTTATTGCGTTTTAGATTGAGATTTAATCTTTATTTTTACCAAAAATGAACCTTCTACGACTTTTAGTTTTTTATACAGAATCGAAATTCTAACCTAACTTTATTAACATGCCAATTAAAAATTTTTTAATTTTTAAAAATTTATCTCTAAAAAACTGATTGTTATTGAAATTTGAAAATTTGCCAGAATTTAGATTAAATATTAATCTTTATTTCTACCAAAAGGATTTTTTCTAAGATTTTTAGTTTTTTCTACAGAACTGAAATTCTAACCTAACTTTCAAAAATTCATATCTAAAAAACTTATTGTTTTTAAAACTTAAAATTTGATTATGTTTTAGATTGAGATTTAATCTTTATTTTTACCAAAAATGAACCTTTTGGGATTTTTAGTTTTTTCTAGAGAACCGAAATTCTAACCTAACTTAATTAACATGTCTGTTAAAAATTTGTTAATTTTTAAGAATTCATATCTAAAAAACTAATTGCTATTGAAACTTGAAATTTTATCAGGATTTAGATTGAAATTTAATCTTTATTTTTACCAAAAAGAATTTTTCTAAGATTTTTAGTTTTTTCTACAGAACCGAAATTCTAACCTAACTTTCAAAAATTCATATCTAAAAAACTTATTGTTCTTAAAACTTGAAATTTTATCAGGATTTAGATTGAATATTAGTCTTTATTTCTACCAAAAATGAACCTTCTACGATTTTTAGTTTTTTCTAGAGAACCGAAATTCTAACCTAACTTAATTAACATGTCTGTTAAAAATTTGTTAATTTTTAAGAATTCATATCTAAAAAACTAGTTGCTATTAAAACTTGAAATTTTATTAGGATTTAGATTGAAATTTAATCTTTATTTTTACCAAAAAGAATTTTTCTAAGATTTTTAGTTTTTTCTACAGAACCGAGACTCTAACCTAACTTTCAAAAATTCATATCTAAAAAACTAATTGTTTTTAAAACTTGAAATTTTATTACGATTTAGACTCAAATCTAATCTTTATTTTTACCAAAAATGAAATTTTTAAGATTTTTAGTTTTTCCCACAGAAAGAAGAAATCTAATCTAATGTCTATTTTAAATTTTCAAAAAAATATTTTCTAATAGTTTTTATACCCAAAATTTTTTATAAATTTTAGAACAAATATGCTTTCTAAAATATTATTATTAAAGCATTGAAGGAAACAGGATCTATTCCCCGTGTACATCAACAAATCTTCCAATACCGACGAAAATATTTTATCAAAAATTACAACCTTCCTCACCTATAAGCAATTTATGCCTTCCTTTTTGCGTACAAGCCGATAAGCTCCCATAAAGGAAGTAGATAAGGAAGTACGGCGCGTAATTTTATGCATAGCGATTCGATCCCTGGCGTTTATTTATACCTTCGAGGAGGAGAGGAAGGGAAGAGGAACTCCTTGTTATTTTTCTTACGGATCGACCTCTCCCAAACCAAATTCGCGGCCGCAAAATAGTTCTTGTTTGAACAGGTTTCGGTTTCTAGCCCGTCTGATGTGTCCGGCGTCGGCGGCCGGCCAATATGCAAATGTCCAGGCCCCTCATGTACCTGCATCGGTCAGCTACGTCAACAATCCATTACTCGCCTCCGTGGCCATAAATGGACGCTGCAGCTCACGTGTAAGTACACACCGAGATGCCGGACGGCTTCCAGATAACGAATTCATAATGGAACCCATTCGAGAACCTCTCATCTTTGTTCAAAGTTGATGGAACGAGATGGAAGATGTGACAAAATAAAACAAGATGAACAAAAATAAGACAAGATGGAACAAAAATAAGATGAGATGGAAAAAACAAGATGGAACAAAATAAAGCGAGATGGAGGAAAAGAAAATTATTTTATTTTTTTGTAATTCAAAACCAAACATAATTTTAACATAAAGTAGGTTCTTTCGTCTAGACCTTTTTTAAACTACCTGTAAAAGTATCAAATTTCTCCTTTTTTTAAAATTTTTTTTCCTCCCAAAAAAAATCTTCCACGCAGACTCAATTTTTCAGGATTCGATTGGTTGTATATTTCACCTGAGTCTATCCTCCAGGTAAAAGCTCCTCCCTTTATTCAACAGGTGGGTGAAGCTCCAATGAAAACTATAGGTAGCAGGTGAGTTTTAAAAGCTATCCTCCCCCGCTTAAAATTTTTTTTCTACCTGGTTATCTTCCGAGAACTACGGTATAAGCAGGTAGAGGAATTCCTTAAAAAGGACTCCTCCATATTTCAAGTCGAAGACAGATTCGCTTGTAGGTTGATTGGTCGGTCCCGTTTTCGGACAATGGGCGTTGAGGAAAATAGTCGAGGGCACTCTCCTGCAGCGACTATAAATATTGTCCTTCGAAAGTTTGGAAGTCCCCGGACGTATGGAAATGAACGCAAACAGGGTGAATAAAGGTCCGAGAGATAATGTTATTGCCGGGCCGCCGGCTCTGGACGACACACTTCGGACAAGTGTTTTCTATTCAAATAACTCGCCTTTTTCGACGGTATATCATCTTTATATCCACGTAAATTTCAATTACGGTCTGTATCGAATGTCGTTTTAAAGTTTTCCTTTGTAAATCTATTTTTTATAGTGTCATAAATAAAATAATATTAAGATTTAAAAAAATGTTTCATTGTACTACCTTCAACTTATTTAAAATCTAAATTAAGTTAAAGATAGGACTTGAAAACGTTTATTTTCTCCGTCCAAAGTCTCAAAGTCTTCAAAAGAGGTTAGTTATGTTTACAAATCTTTGATGTCTCTCTACGAGGCTTGTCAACTCCTGAAATGTCTCTCGACGAGGTTTGTCAACTCCTAAAATGTCTCTTGGCGAGGTTTGGCAACCCCTAAAATGTCTCTCGATGAGATTTGTCCACTCTTCAAGTCCGTTTCACTAATTGAGGGTTTACTTATCTTTGATTTGGGTTTCTAGAAAGTTTGCTAACCCCTGAAATGTCTCTCGACAAAATTTGTCAACCTCTAAAATGTCTCTGGACGAGGTTTGTCCACTCCTAAAGCCTATTTGAAAATTCGAGTACTTACTTATCCTTGAATCGAGTTTCTTCAAGGTTTGTCAATCGCTAAAATATTTTTTGTTGAAGTTTGTCCACCCTTGAAGTCCGTTTGACTAATTGAGGGTTTACCTATCTTTGAATCGGGTTTCCAGAAAGTTTGTTAACCCCTGAAATGTCTCTCGATGAGGTTTGTCAATCTCTAAAATATTCTTTGTTGAGGTTTGTCCACCCTTGAAGTCCGTTTGACTAATTGGGGGTTTACTTATCTTTGAATCGGGTTTCTAGAAAGTTTGCTAACCCCTGAAATATCTCTCGACAAAGTTTGTCAACCTCTAAAATATCTCTCAACGAGGTTTGTCCACCCCTGAAGCCCATTTGAAAATTTGAGTGTTTACTTATCCTTGAATCGAGTTTCTTCAAGGTTTGTCAATCGCTAAAATATTTTTTGTTGAGGTTTGTCCACCTTTGAAGTCCGTTTGACTAATTGAAGGTTTACTTATCTTGGAATCGGGTTTCTAGAAAGTTTGCTAACCCCTGAAATATCTCTCGACAAAGTTTGTCAACCTCTAAAATATCTCTCAACGAGGTTTGTCCACCCCTGAAGCCCATTTGAAAATTTGAGTGTTTACTTATCCTTGAATCGAGTTTCTTCAAGGTTTGTCAATCGCTAAAATATTTTTTGTTGAGGTTTGTCCACCTTTGAAGTCCGTTTGACTAATTGAAGGTTTACTTATCTTGGAATCGGGTTTCTAGAAAGTTTGCTAACCCCTGAAATATCTCTCGACAAAGTTTGTCAACCTCTAAAATATCTCTCAACGAGGTTTGTCCATCCCTGAAGCCCATTTGAAAATTCGAGTGTTTACTTACCCTTGAATCGAGTTTCTTCAAGGTTTGTCAATCGTTAAAATATTTTTTGTTGAGGTTTGTCCACCCTTGAAGTCCGTTTGACTAATTGAGGGTTTACCTTTGACTTTGAAGGTTTCTATCTTCAAATCGGGGTTTTACAAAGTCTGCTCACTTCTGAAATCCCATATTTCTTTTTTGGAGTTTGACCATCCTTGATAGTCGAGTTTAAAACCGCGTCCTTATCAGTAAAATTTTAGCTAGTATTAATTAAATTTCTATTTAATAAGCGATTATTTCATTAGATAAAATAAAATTTATAAATTTAAAAAGGAGCAAAAACGCGTTTCCGCGATGAAAAGTGGGTTTTATTTAGATGATCGGACGACGAACGAAGCTATTTCAACCCTCAAATGCGTTACTATTAATAAAAAAATTTAAAAATTCACAACAACCTACTTCAAGTGGTAGTCGTGCGTTTTCTTTTTCATTTAAAAAGACCTAAAATGCATCTTGGCGGACCAACGCAAGCACTATTGGGGGTTAAACAGTGGAAACATTGAGAATATTATAAATTAATTGCAGTTTTTAATAATACCAAACGAATTTTGTTATGCTGGCAAAAACATGATGAAAATGCGGTTTGTGCAGGCTGAGAATGCTAAAAAAGGGCCTAACCGCTCTAAACTACGAAGTAAGCGTTAACGTTTTCAAAAACTTTTGTGTTTGCTTATGTAATTTAAATGTTTTAGATACGTGTATTAGTAAAATGCATCAAATGGCGTATCATTATAATATAATTACACAGGCCTACAACATTTTGTGAAAAGCGAGACCCATAGATTAAATAATACTTCTCTAAAAGGTTTTGGCGCACTGAATTCAAATGTGATTTCAGACCTGCTTCATCACTTCAGATTCTCAAGATATTTCTAATACGTAAACGTAAAAAATACGAGTTTTGAACATATTTGGAATTAAATAACGTAGCAAATAAATTATTATCTACAACACTCCATATGGCATCCGAATGCACCACTTTTCCCAATAAAAATGCATTTTGAACTTCTTCAATATCTTAATTCCTTCATGAAAAAATCTTTTTATAATCGCCCGATCTTAGTCGTCTGTATACTAAGCAATGATTTGGTCGTAATCTCAAAAAAATCGTCTTCTCTTTATTTCAAATGAATGTTGTAGTGACCCAACCCAACTTATCTCAATACTCTATCGACGATTACTCCTGCTTTTATAGGATAATGATTGGGCAAAAAATGATATTATGGAAATGATATTCTTTCAAGAGGAAATGAAGATATTTGAAAAATTCAAAATACATTTAAAATGGGAACAGTGGTGCTTTCAGATGCCGTATGGAATTTTGTGAATAAAAATTTATTCGCTGTTATTTAATCCAAAAACTGTTTGAAATTTGTGTTTTTTGTATCTTTAGGTTAGAATATTTTAAAAATCTGATGTGATGGAGCAGTTCTGAGGCCAAATTCCAGTTCAGTAGCCCAAAACTATTAGGAACTATTGTCTGATCTATGGATCTAAAAAATGTTGGCCAGTGTTATTAAAGTAAAGGAACCATTTCATTAAATTACCGAAGAAGAAAAATGAATAATTATATTAATATTAAAGCGTTTTTGATAGACACAAATTGATGTTTGTTTTTCTTAATTCTCTTCATAATTCTTTCTTTTATTTAATCAAGCGTTTTAACCGTGAATTGGTTTGTTTTAGGGGAATTTATTTAATGATTTAATCAAACGTTTGAATTTGAATTGAACCGAATTCGCGTGCGTAGCTTTTAGTAAACGGATCGCGTCGGTGCGTACGTTATTGCCGTGGTTGCATCGCGGAATGCTTGGCGTTGATCGCGGGCCACCCGTTATGTATCCCAAACGATTTCTCTCAACTGTTCTCCACAATTCTCAGATTCACACCCTTCAAGGATCCGTATAAAGTGGCGAATACTCCACACTAGTATTAATTAAATTTCTATTTAATAAGCGATCATTTCATTAGATAAAATAAAATTTATAAATAGAAATGTTGACCTTGGTTTATTAGCTTATTGTGTTGCCTAAGTTTAAATTATATCTCCCAATAAGATTAAAAAAAAATATTTCAAAACCATTTTGTTAAGGATTCTTCCCCCATTTCGTTTATTTAAAAAAACAAAAATGTTTCCACGCGTAACGAACAAACGTATTTTAAACCTGTCGAGGGGTGAAATTGCATTTTTGGGTTTCGCCGGACAGGAAATAGAATCCTTAGAACCGTTCAGAAACCCTCCCACATTGACCAAAAGCACTAATTACCATTAGGTTCACCTCTGTCGGTTCTATTTTTAACATCATACGTCTTCAACTCGAACCGCAGAAGCAATGATTGATGGACGTCGACAGGTACCCAAATAAATTCCGCGAGAAGAGCGGACTCTATTAGTTTTCCGCGCGGTTGTCGTTCGGGGAAAAGTTTATTTTCCCTTTAGGCCGAAAATACTCGGCTTGTGTGCTTTCGCGCGACCGCGAGATGTCACTACTTCGGCGATTTATCGCGTAATTAATGCGGCCGTGTTTAGTTGTTAACCCGGCGGGGATAATTTGATTTATCGCCCGGCGATGTTTATCCATAATCGCGCGAGATGGGCAAACACTTCGTATCTCACGGGCCCGGAACTTAACCGTGATTTAACCCGTTTGGCGCGGCCAAGACGCGATCTCCGGGGTCAGGTCGTAACTTAACCAATTAGAGAAACGTATTGCACCTTAAGGAATAACCCACCCTCCTTCCTACTCTTCTTCCCAACAACCAACCGTGGATCTTACAGGTTAAAGAATTTCCCCTAACCAACCTTAATCCTAAGTAATATTCATTGAACCTTAGAGAGATGATCAAATAATTTCATCTAACTTAACTAAAATTAAAAAAAAAATTTTTGACCATCTTAAAAAAAATTGTAACTTTATTTTTAAAAATTAAGAAACAATTTTTACTCTAAATTAAACCTAAAAGATACTATTTTGAATTAAAAAAGTCAAATTTTTCCTAATTATTACCAAAAAAATTAAAAAAATTCTCAAACTTAGCAAAAATTTTTGATAGTTAACCTAACTTTTCAAAAAATTTAATTTTAAAAAATCATAAGGACTTTATTTTTAGGAATTTTGAAATGATTTTTACTCTTAATTGAACATAAAACATTCTACTTTAAATAAAAAAAAGCAAATTTGTTTTAATTATTACAAAAAAAATTAAAAAAATTTTCAAAGACATCGAAAAATTTTGACCGAACTTAACCTTAAAAATTTTTAGGCAACTTTAAAAAATCGTCCAGACTTTATTTGTGGAAATTAAAGAAAACTAATTTAAATGAGAATAGATTAAAATGTCTACTTTTCATTAAAAAAAGTCTGATTTGTTTCAACATTTATTAAAAAATTTAAAAAAAATCACAAAAACAAATTACAAAAAAAATACAAAAACATCGAAAAATTTTTACAGAAACTTTCAAAATTTTCGGTCAAGTTTAAAAAATCGTCCAGAATTTATTTATGAAAATTAAAGAAAACTAATTTAAATGAGAATAGATTAAAATATCTACTTTTCATTAAAAAAAGTTAGATTTGTTCCAACATTTATTAAAAAATTAAAAAAAAAATACAAAAACATCGAAAAATTTTTACAGAAACTTTCAAAATTTTCGGTCAAGTTTAAAAAATCGTCCAGAATTTATTTATGAAAATTAAAGAAAACTAATTTAAATGAGAATAGATTAAAATATCTACTTTTCATTAAAAAAGTCTGATTTCTTCCAACATTTATTAAAAAATTTTAAAAAATTGACAAAGACATCGAAAAATTTTGACCGAACCTATCCTTCAAAATTTTCTGTCAATTTTAAAAAATCATAGAGACTTAATTTTTAGGAATTATTTAATGTTTTTTACTTTAAATTAAACATAAAATATTCTATTTTGATTTTAAAAAGACAGATTTATTCTAATTGTTACCAAAAAAATTAAAAAAAATTTTAAAGTTGACTAAAATTTTCGATGGATTTTTAACCTAACTTTTTAAAAAAATCCAATGAACTTTATAAAATCGTAGAGACTTAATTTTTAGGAATTACTTAATGATTTTTATTTTAAATTAAACATAAAATATTCTATTTTGATTCTAAAAAGACAGATTTGTTCTAATTGTTATCAAAAAAATTAAAAAAAAAATTTAAACTTGACTAAAATTTTTGATAGTTAACCTAACTTTTTAACAAAATTCGATCAATTTTAAAAAATTGTAGAAACTTTATTTTTAGGAATTATCTAATGATTTTTATTTTAAATTAAACATAAAATATTCTATTTTGATTCTAAAAAGACAGATTTGTTCTAATTGTTATCAAAAAAATTAAAAAAAAATTTAAACTTGACTAAAATTTTTGATAGTTAACCTAACTTTTTAACAAAATTCGATCAATTTTAAAAAATTGTAGAAACTTTATTTTTAGGAATTATCTAATGATTTTTATTTTAAATTAAACATAAAATATTCTATTTTGATTCTAAAAAGACAGATTTGTTCTAATTGTTATCAAAAAAATTAAAAAAGAATTTAAACTTGACTAAAATTTTTGATAGTTAACCTAACTTTTTAACAAAATTCGATCAGTTTTAAAAAATTGTAGAAACTTTATTTTTAGGAATTATCTAATGATTTTTATTTTAGATTAAACATAAAATATTCTATTTTGATTCTAAAAAGGCAGATTTGTTTTAATTGTTACCAAAAAAACTAAAAATTTTTTTTTAATTTACAAAAATTTTTGATAGTTAACCTAACCTTTAAAAAAAATCCGACCAAATTTAAAAAAATCGTATAGACTTTAATTTTAAGAATTATGAAATGATTTTTACTCTAAATTAAACATAAAATATTCTATTTTGATTCTAAAAAGTCAGTTTTGTTCCAATTATTACCAAAAAAATTAAAAAAAAAAATTTTAAACTTGACTAAAATTTTTGACAATTAACCTAACTTTTTAACAAAATCCGATGAATTTTAAAAAATCGTAGAGACTTTATTTTTAGAAATTTTTAAATGATTTTTATTTTAAATTAAACCTAAACTATTCTATTTCGATTATAAAAAGACAAATTTATTCTAATTATTACCAAAAAAATTAAAAAAATTTTTAAACTTGACTCAAATTTTTTACAGTTTTTAAACTAATTTTTTAAAAAATTCGACCAAATTAAAAAAATCATAAAACGACCTTATTTTTAGGAATTTGGAAATGATTTTATTAATCAAAATTGAACTTAAAAAATATTTTGATTCTAAACAGACAATTTTTTTCTAATTACCAAAAAAAATTAAAATTAAAAAAATTCTTAAAGTTGATTAAAATTTTTGTCAATTTTTAACCAAGTCTTTTAAAATAGTCTTTTCCTCTTTCTAATTGGATTTTAAGTAATATTTATATAAACCTGATTACGATAATAAAAATAAAACTTAATTCAATTCAAATTAAACGAAATCAACATCCTTTAAAATTAGAAGATTGATTTCTATTGGTTTTCAGAGAGATATTTAGTGGGTGTGAAATAAAGTTCCATAGTCCAAAAGATAACCCAATGACTTCGGTTTCATTTGGAATCTCTAGCCTTATTTTAAGTGTTTTAAGTCACGCGTATTTGTATTCCAATGTATTGGTGAAAAAAACCGAGGTTAAAGTCTACCAAACAACTCGTTACGTATAAGGCGAGCCTCCAAACTTATCACAAGAACTTTGACACAGACATTTGAGTCAAAACAACATTTTTGCTAATGAACGGGATAAATATTTATCCGCCTCCGATTTATCAAGATTTTTTTATTGATGTTTTAATAATAATTTTAACATCAGTAAATTTAATCTAATTTAATTTGGACTTATATGGAATTATATATCAAAAAAGATATTCTGAATCAACCTTAACACACCGTAATCTATCTCTCTTCATGTTAAGTCTCTCCTGGTTAGTCAAGTTACACCCTTAATGGATGAGTTGTTTTTCTGAAGTGGTCCCAAATTAATTACGTCGAGAAAAAAAAATCTAGGTCGTTAATTTTACGTTTTCGTTTTTTGTCGGTCTGTCGCAGCACCACCTTTGAAGATGATAAAAAAATATTTATAAGAATTTTACTCCGTTGGTTATAACCTTGTCTGCCCTTAATGTTTCCCTATTAGAAAGTTATTGCAAAAATAATAATCACCTAAAACCTAAAGTTTTAGCCACATGTGGGATCAACCTTGACATCTGACTTTACTCTAGTAGAAAAATATACAGACTGCGAGATGTCGAAGGTTAATTACCGAGGGGTTTTTAAAACAAACACGAATCCCGGGTAATAAAAACGGGGAACCTTATACGGGGATTTTGCTGAAAAGGCTACCACTTATCCGTTTTTAAAGGTGAAAGGAAACATAAAAGAGAAGCATAAAAGTCTATTTCTACAACAGGATATAACCTCGGGAACTTGCGAGGACCAGCGTTACACCTGTCGTTCGAACGGGCAAATAAACAGGAGTAAAAAGTTTATTTTCCAGTCGAAATGGGGTACAATGGGCGAGCAGCCGGGGGCCATCCAGCGACGTGCGCCGCTATTTATTTGTTAACCAAAACGAGCAGGTCTACATTTAGAGTTTTACTGAGGTCTATTTCGAACCGGCCAAATAAACACCGCTTCCGGACATCACCTTTGTCTAGCGTCCGCATTTTCGACGGCGGAAATTACCCAACGTCAACTTGCCGCTTAAACTCGCATTATAATTCCCAATCGTAAATGTATTAACTCGGCAATCCCGAATTCCGAATCGAAATATCCCCCGCAAACGTTCCCAGAACCTATTTTACTCCAGAAATACCGACGGACGCCAATCGTAAAAGTATCACTACTCCACTTTGTAACTTATATCTCCTATCGTAGATCAAAATCTCACGAGAAATAGTGGGGGTGTAAACAATGACGTCACGTGGAAAAGTGGCGGAGCCTCTGCAGGAAACCTTAATGGTTCAAAGATAAATTTTAACCTGTTCGCGCCCAGATAACTTGTTTGCTATTGTTGTCAACGCTGGGATATTTTTAGTTTGGCAATGTTTTCATTTATGTACCATCACTTTATTATGAAGAAATATTTTTAGACAGTTTTTAAAATAATCCAAGAATCTTTTCAATCTTGAATTTTGAATCTTGAATCTTGAATCTTCTTCCAAGAATTTTAATCTAATCCAAGAAAAATTTTCAAAGTCTTAATACAAGTCTATATTGTTTCAATTTATTTAAAAATCAGTATTTCATTCATAGTCTTTCCATCATAGTTTTTCCATCATAGTCTCTTTATCATAGTCTTTCTACCAAAGATTACCAAAGTTATTTTTAAAACTGTATGGTGATAAAAACTAGATTCTTATTGAAACTTTGAAATTTAAAAGTTTCAAAGACAATTAAAGATGGATAAAGCTCGAATTGATTCTTTATTAATCTTGATGACTTCTTAATTCAAAGAGAGTATAAAAAGTTGCAACCTAATTCAAGAAAAATTATCAAAACCTTAATACAAGTCTATGTTATTGCCTAAATTTCTCTAAAAATCAGTTCGTCATCTTTCTACAAAAGATTACCAAAGAAAATCATTTCTAAAAACTCTCCTTATGATGGTCAAAACTAGATTCTTATTGAGGGTTTGAAATCTAAGGGTTTCAAAAACGATTAAAGATGGACAAAGCTCAAATCAACTCTTAAAAGTTCTAACTTAAGAAAAATTATCAAAATCCTAATACAAATTAATGTCTAAATTTAATTAAAAATCAGTTCATCATCTTTCTAGAAAAGATTATCAAAGAAAATCATTTCTAAAAACTCTCCTCATGATGGTCAAAACTAGATTCTTATTGAGGCTTTGAAATCTAAGAGATACAAAGACGATTAAAGATGTCCAAAGCTCGAATCAACTCTCGAAAGTTTTAACAGAAGAAAAATTATCAAAACCCTAATAGAAATTAATGTCTAAATTTCTCTAAAAATCAGTTCATCATCTTTCTAGAAAAGATTACCAAAGAAAATCATTTCTAAAACTCTCCTCATGATGGTAAAAACTAGATTTTTAATTAGGCTTTGAAATCTAAGAGTTTCAAAGACGATTAAAGATGTCCAAAGCTCGAATCAACTCTCGAAAGTTTTAACAGAAGAAAAATTATCAAAACCCTAATAGAAATTAATGTCTAAATTTCTCTAAAAATCAGTTCATCATCTTTCTAGAAAAGATTACCAAAGAAAATCATTTCTAAAACTCTCCTCATGATGGTAAAAACTAGATTCTTATTGAGACTTTGAAATCTAAAGGTTTCAAAGACGATTAAAGATGGACAAAGCTCGAATTGACTCTTTATTGATTTTGATGACTTCTTAATTCAGAAAGAGTATTAAAAAGTTCCAACCTAATTCAAGAAAATTCAATTCAAAATTATCAAAACCTTAATACAAGTCTATGTTGCTGTTTAAATTTCTCAACAAATCAGTCATCTTTCAATCATCCTTCTACAAAAGAATGTCAAAGAGAATCACTTTCAAAACTCTTTTTATGATGAGAACTAGAACTTCTTGTGGTCAGAATTAGATTCTTATTGCGGCTTTGAAATCTAAGAGTTTCAAAGACGATTAAAGATGGACAAAGCTTAAATCAAGTGTTAAAAGTTCTAACTCAAGAAAAATTATCAAAACCTTAATACAAATTAATGTCTAAATTTAACTGAAAATAAGTTCATCATTTCTCTCTCAAACATTACCAAAGAGAATCTAATTTCTAAATAAACCAAAATTTCTAAACAGTGTTGCCGTTTCGGTACAATTGTACTGAATTCAATACGATTTTATGAATAAAGTACGTGAAAGCAGCAGAAGTACAAAATTTTTAATCGGTACAATTGTACTGAAATCAGTACATTTTTAAGGAATGCAGTACCATTTTTAGAATAAATTTCAAAAATGAAAAATTAATTGAAATTACCAAAGTTTTAGATGTAACAAAAATATTTAGTGATGATAAGCTGTCCATTCAAAAGTTGGGACAGATATTTTCAAATATTGTTAAATCGACCGAAGTTGAAGATCTAATTTTAGAATGGCGACTTATTGGAGGGTTTAAAATAGAAAGAACATTTTGTAACATTGAAGATATTTTAAATTTTTTAAGAAAACAACGTAATAGATTAGGAGACGAGCCACTTCCAACTGTAGTAAAGTTGTTTGAGGCATTGCTATCGTTACCTCATGGAAGTGCCAGCGCAGAGAGAGTGTTTTCATCATTATGCATCATAAAGAACAAATACCGAAATAATTTAAATGTTTCCACCGTGGAAAGTCTATTGCTTGCAAAGCAATTGATCAAAATGATCACTAAAAAAAAAGGTCGTCCAAGTTTTTTGTTAAATTTTTTTCATATTCAGTACGCATTTTCGGTACACTTTTTTTCTTCGCTGCAGCAACACTGTTTCTAAAATTCTCCCACATATAAAATCAAGAATAAACTTCTGATTATTCTATATCTCGTCGAAACTTTTGTGAATCGAGCTTAACCCAGTCGAACCAAGGGAAATAATCTTGACACTCGATAGCAACATGTGTCGTCGCGCGAACGCGGAGCGATATGGGGAAAATAGAGGCAGACAGAGGGACGATACACGAAACGAGGTTTCGACCTGTCTCCCCGACTTACCCCGTGTGTGTGTTTCTTGGGGCGTACGTGGCGGGGCAACCCTTTGGGGCCGCAGAGGTCATCTTGGAATCTGTCAGTGAAAATGGCTTCGGAGGAGAAACTACATACATATTACTACAGACTAGAAGTACAGTTTCGTATAAAGAGAATAAATCCTGGGCGATTTTTTTAATCATCTTTTGAGTTTGTCTTCAAAAGATTAACAATAGGTTCAAAATGTAGCCATTTAGAAAATATTTTTTCTAATTTTTTAGTATAATCTTCAAAAAATTTTTTAAGTTTAATGAAAAATAGACCTTTTGCGCTATTATTAGTTAAACAAATCTTTTCTTAATTCTTAGAAATAAGTTCGAGACGATTTTTTAAATTTCATTTTTTGTTTTTAAGGTTAGATGGAAAAGACTTGGATTTCCAAGTGATAAAGTCGTAACGTTGATGGGACATCGGTGGGATTTGTTCGTCGTCGAATTAGTAACAACGGCGCGGCGGCATCGTCCAAATCGGCCGTTTTATCCCGGAAATACAGTTAGCAATGTATCTCCCTAATTGCCAGTCCTAGTTTATGCAGTTCGGAGAATTGGATTGCGGCGAAATACGCTACGTGCGGTTACGTGCGCGCCAAGTCGGCAGCGGAGAGGAGCGGGCGACACACACACACAAATTCTATTTAACCGGGGACCCATCGGCGATATTTTATTAAATCGAAACGCGTTTAACGGAATTAGACGAGTGCGCGCGGCCCCCGCCTCGCCCGAAAGGGGTTGTACCTCTCGATGGCCGACGCAACCTCCCATATATCTTCGTTACGACGAGAGTAATTTAATATGGAACAGTCGGGAACGGTTGTTCTCGTCTTGGGGGGCTGATTTAATAAATAAATCCCGGAGTAATGGCCCGTTGTGGATACTACGATAATCGACTATAAATTTAATACTCGTTCAACAAAATCCCAATTTTTAAACTTGTACTTTTAAAATGTTACCATATCACAAATTTTAAAATGTACCAAAAAAACTTTAAAAATTATAAAATTTATTCGAAATATGAAAAAATTTCATCTTATTTTAAAAAAATACAAACGTGGAAAATTCTCTGGGTATGAAGGTATATATATTTTCTGATAATGGTTTTCCGTTGCGGTCATTATTATTAAAAGCATTAATTTCGGAGAATCCGTTTTGGGAAACGGGAGTTTTTTCGATTTCTATTAATTGCTTAATATCTTTCGGGAGCGGGAACTCGTTTCGGGGGCGGAGGCGGCGGGAACACGTGTTTAAGCCCGGATTTTGCTTAACAAATGTTAATTGCCCCTGCGGTTTGTTCGCAATGCGCGAACCGGCTGAATTATTACGTCCGCTAAGCCCCTTAACTTGGAGGTGTTTTTCACTCGCCCGGCGCGAGCGTTTATTTCCTTTACCCTTCCTCCTCCTCCACCTCCTCTTTCTATTTAATCGTCTGCGGAAAAACTCCGGAAACGTAATCGCCATCAGATGGTTCCCTCAATTGACAAAACGGCCAATTGCGGCCGTTACTGGGATATTAGTGCGTGCGTGGAAAGCGACCGAGTGCAGGTGTCGCTGCCGTCTGGTGACCTTTGAACTCCATCCTCCGTCGCCGTTACCCCCACCGCGGCTTTCAGCGTTCGAGGTTCGAGCTGAAAGCCAACATGTGTTCCGAACAGAAAAGGTCGTCCGCAGCTTGAAATGAGACGGACAAATTGATAGATGCACTTGATACGATGCAACGTTCCAACGTTTTTATGCCCTTACGATCATCCGCTATCGCTATCCCCGGTTGACATTCCCGCTTGTTGGTTGGTTTCTGTTTCGTTTCATTTTATCTCCCGGTCGCTTTTAATGCTCTACAAGTAGGAGTTGAATACCGCAATTGAAACATACACTAAAGATTATGACGTTTTGAATTCTCCAAGATTGGTTTTGATTTTGGTCAATGAACTTTCTTAAACCATACCGTCATTTAGAAGTATTTTTATTGAAAATTAACCACAAAATTATCCATTTTTCTACCTTCAACAATGGTTTGACGACGCACAGTAGTCGGAATTGCGAAAAAGCTTGACAAAAATCGAAATTTCAAAGTCGTTTTTTCAAAATTTTCGCGTTAATACAATAAAATGTCGTAAAGAAGGAGCTAGTGCATCGTTTTATGAAAGAACAAAGCACTCGTCCACGTGTATGGACCGCGGTAGTGATCGGAAGTTTACTGAATCTCATTAGCATCTAACACCAATTACTAACCTCTTAAAAACCAGTGGATTGAAAATATGGTCAAATTTTGTATTAGTCAAATCGTTATCTGCAATATGGAAGGCGTTCCTGAAGATAAGTATAATATATTTATGTATCCATAACCTAATTTTTCAAAAATTGCATGTTTTTAGCACATAAACAAAAACCCCTTGCGATTTTCATCGAATTCAAATTACTGGAATAATAAATCATCGAAATAGTTATGATCCCAAGAGATCCTAATTCTTGGAAATCACACACAGGAGTGTCAAGATTATATATCAGAAGAGAAAACTAGCCGGTTTCGAGCTTTGAGTCATTAAATTGTTATTAATTTTTGATATAGTTTTTGATTGGTTTGAATTAGATTCATTTGAAATTAACCCAATTTCATTTTTCGTCGTATCATCTTTAATACTTTGTATTTCGGCGATCGTATCGTCATCTTTAATTATCCGAATTATCCGGAAAACCAAATTCGAATAAACGAACCCGAATGTATAGAACCGTGAAATATTAAGCTATAGTTTATATTTGGAACGTCTTCTATTTTTTAATTTCGCTTAGTTTTAAATCAACTTTTTTTAACAAAATTTTCGGTTTGTTCGGATAATTTTCAGTTAGGTTTAAATTGCTTTTTGGTGGAAGTGGAATAAAATCGCTAGTGGTTTTAATTGATGATTTATTTCTTGATTTTATATCAACTGAACGACTTAAAACTTTTTCGGGAATTAAAAAAAAAAATCGGAAATTTTTGAAAAATTATCTGAAATTTTTTGAATATTTTTTGGAATTTTATGAATATTTTCTGGAATTTTTGAATATTTTCGGATTTTTTTGGGATATTTTTGGAAAATTTTGAAGTATTTTCTGGGATTTTTGTAACATTTTTGGATATTTTTTATGATTTTCGGGAATTTTTGTGAAATTTTCGTTAATTTTTGTAAAATTTTCGGATTTTTTTCGGTTTTTTTTAACAATCTTCGAAAAATTCAAAATTTTCTGTAAAATTTTCAGGAACTTTTGTTACATCTTCGGGATTTTTAGGAAAAATTTCGGATTTTTTAGAAAAAAATTTGGATTAAAAAAAAATTTCGGATTTTTTAGTAAAACTTTCTGATTTTTTAGTAAAATTTTCGGATAATTTTGTTACATTTTCAGGATCTTCTGTAAGATTATCGCAAATTCTTATATTTTCAGAAACTTTTGTAATATTTCCAGAATTTTTTGGAAAAATTTCGATTTTTTGGAAAATTTTCGGATATTTTTGAAAAAATTTCGGATTTTTTAGCAAAACTTTCTGATTTTTTAGTAAAATTTTCGGATAATTTTGTTACATTTTCAGGATCTTCTGTAAGATTATCGCAAATTTTTAGATTTTTAGAAATTTTTGTAATATTTCCAGAATTTTTTGGAAAAATTTCAGATTTTTTAGAAAAAATTTCGGATTTTTTAGAAAAAATTTCGGATTTTTTAGAAAAAATTTCGGATTTTTTAGCAAAACTTTCAGATTTTTTAGCAAAACTTTCTGATTTTTTAGTAAAATTTTCGGATAATTTTGTTACATTTTCAGGATCTTCTGTAAGATTATCGCAAATTTTTAGATTTTTAGAAATTTTTGTAATATTTCCAGAATTTTTTTGGAAAAATTTCAGATTTTTTAGAAAAAATTTCGGATTTTTTAGAAAAAATTTCGGATTTTTTAGAAAAAATTTCGGATTTTTTAGCAAAACTTTCTGATTTTTTAGCAAAACTTTCTGATTTTTTAGTAAAGTTTTCGTATAATTTTGTTACATTTTCAGGATCTTCTGTGAGATTATCGCAAATTTTTATATTTTCAGAAATTTTTGTAATATTTCCAAAATTTTTTGAAAAAATTTCAAATTTTTTTGAAAAAATTTCGGATTTTTTAGAAAAAATTTCGGATTTTTTAGAAAAAATTTCGGATTTTTTAGAAAAAATTTCGGATTTTTTAGAAAAAATTTCTAATTTTTTAGTAAAATTTTCGGATAATTTTGTTAAATTTTTGTAATATTTCCAGAATTTTTTGGAGAAATTTCAGATTTTTTAGAAAAAATTTCGGATATTTTCGAAAAATTTTCGGATAATTTTATTACATTCTCAGAATTTTTTTAATTTTCACTCTTCACAACCTTTTTGGGCTTTTGTCCAGCTTTTTCGGAATTCCGACCACTGTGCGACGTGCGTAATACTAGCGTTCCGGTTAATCAAGCATTTAGACGTACAATAACCCGAAATGGTACTGCACCATGAAGAGAAAGATGATAGAGTGCTTGCCAATGTTACGGCGAGGAGACTTACTTTTTCACCCTTCTCTTCATGGTGCAGCACCATTTCGGGTTATGGTACCTGGTACGTTTATCCACGGCGAATGGTTGAATGAAATTAATAAAAAAAAGATTCTTATTGGTTAGTTTCATGAAATCATGGGTTTTATATATGCACAGAGAGGTTCAATTTAGCGTAACTAACGTAGTCTCGGTGGCGGCGTCGTCGATAAATCATTTCGAGATCGCGCCGCGACGCGCATAACTCACGAAACTCGTTCGTTTGCGTTTCGGGCATCTCGCATGTATCGTTCGGGGGTTCGGGGGTCGCGCAAGAAGCTGTTTCTGAATAACAGTAAAGTTCCATCGCAATACAGCCCCTCCGGTGATTAGCGGTGATATATAGGTGCGACTTAGAGTGCCAGGACGGGCGAAAAAAGTTCATTTGTCGGAGGTCAACTGGAAAACAGAAGTCGGCTCGTTTACGGACGGGGCGCCGGCTTTGGACGCCGGCCACGACGCCGCCCTCTCGCCTCCACCGCCGCCACCGTCGCCGCCGCCACCGGGAAAATGAAAAGTCGGCCGTAAAAAGACAGTCTCTCTCTCGCCCTTCCTCCGAACCTTCCGGGCGCAAAACACCGAGCCGGCAATTAGTATCGTGTTCTTTACAATTAGTGGGTCCACTTTTTTCCGGTTGGAAGGCGGGACGGGGCCCAACCCGGTCGAAGTGCCTTCCTTCTCTTCCTTTTTATTTACTACCGGAATTAACTTTTACTTTGATGGTTGAGTGAATCCACTTCTTTAAGATCACCACCAAGTCACAAATAAAAGAAATAAATAAATCCCCCCAAAAGAAATAAATGCCCTCAAAAAAATAAACACTCATCATCATTATCATCATCAATATACTCATTTTTCGACCGAATAGAGGTACCCAAACTTGACTGACTTGACTTTTAGCATCCATAATAGGTATACATACAGTTGGATGAAAACACTTGTTCCAAATCAACTCACAAATAAAAAATTAAATAAATACCAAAAAAAAATATTCCAAAAAAAAAATCTGTACTCCAATTATTCAAACTTTTAGGTATTTAAATAGATTAAATAAGAATTAACTGTTAGACCGCATTGCGACTTCGAAACTGGAAATTTCTGTAGTTTTAAGCGCAGGATCGGAGGTTGGAACCGGAGATATTTAATTCCCGAGCCTTTTCCGGGCAACCGGGGGTTTATTTCGGCTAATTACGACGAAATCCGCTATGTGTGGCTAAACTTTGAACTCCGGAGATTTAAGCGCCGTCGGTTTATAGCTCGTGGAAAAATGAGAGGGCAATCGCGATTACTGTCTTCTGTGTCGGTCTTCTGCGAAACCGAGAGGCGGAATGGTTCCTGGAAGCAGCTCCTTCTTTAGTTTTAGTGCCCCTTTGGCTGTGGCCCGCTGCTCAAAGACCGTCTTGATCTCCCGGTGCTTCGCGCGCGAGCAAGGAATTCCGATTCACTTCATAAAGACTCTCGGAATTAAAATACCCAAACGAGAGGAATGGAATTTTCGTTTCATCCAAAGCATTCCCAAAGATTCTTTAGTAAATAGTAATTATAACAAATCTAATCATTTTAAACTTTATAAAAATTATGTAACATTATAAACCTACTTAAAAGATAAATTTAAACCACATACATAACAATCTATATATTTGGCATCAAAAACAGATAATTTCTCTTTTTGAACTTTGTACCGGGACTTGAGAAAAAACCGAGACTTGAGTGATATTATTCATTCAAAATTTTTCAGACGGAATCCGGTAGTCTGCCGATTGGAGAGATCAAAACAGGGATAAGCTTGTTTGTTGTGACTTTCGAGAGTCTCCTCCTCCGTCAAAGAATCAAAGTCCGGATTACGCAAATGAAATAAAAACCCCCAGAAGGAGGCAAGCCTAAACAGTCAAGACTTGAAACGCGGTCGTATTTCTTACAATTAATCAACAATTATGTACTACGCTTTGGTCATTTTCGGCGTCATTTTGCTATGGATCCTCAATAACCATATTAAATGGAGGCAGGAGATTCTTCAACATGTTGAAAAAATCAAAGGGCCGAAAGCTTATCCCTTCATTGGGACTTTGTATCTATTTTTTGGGGCAAAAAGATGTGGTAAGATTTTTTTTTTCTTTTTTTTTGAAAAAGGAGAATTTTGATGATGAATAATTTTTTTTCGAAAAAAATTTTTCCCCAAAAAAAAATTTATTTCTTTCAAAAAATTTTTTTTTCAAAAAATTTTTTCCCAAAAAAAATTTTTTTTTCTTTCAAAAATTTTTTTCCCAAAAAAATTTTTTTTTTCTTTCAAGATTTTTTTCCCCAAAAACTTTGCTTAGTAATTTTTCTTTTCTTTCAAGAAATTTTTAAAGTTTTATCCTCACTAACCGATCAATACAAACCATTTTATCGAACTTGGGCTAAATCTACTCCAGAAGTTAACATTATGAAACCTGAACACATTGAAATCGTTCTTAGAAGTTCTGTTTTGATCACCAAAGGGAAGATTTACGATTTTATTCGTCCTTGGCTTGGTGAAGGATTGTTAACTAGCACTGGTAAGATTTTTTGAATCCTCTATTTCTAAGAAAACATTTCAACAAATTTAAGTTTAATTATACAAGATTTTGAAAAACTAAAAATCGTAGAAAATTCATCTTTGGTAAAAATAAAGATTAAGTTTTAATCTAAATTCTCATCAAATTTTTAGTCTCATTAATAATTAGTTCTTGAGATATGAATTTTTAAAACTGATTGATTTTTAACCAAAAAAATTTTTATACAACTTTGAAATTTTTTTAAATTTTTTTGACAAATCTTGGAATAAAACGGTCTTTTTTAGTTAAAATTAGAATGATTTAAGTTTCATTTAAAAAAAAATCAAATCAAAATCTTTAAAAATGAATTTTTGATGAATTTTTAAAAAAATGGTTATTTTCTAACCCAAAAAAATTTTTACCAACTTTGAAAATTTTTTTAAATTTTTTGACAACACTTGGAATAAAACGGTCTTTTTTAATTAAAATTAGAATGTTTTAAGTTTCATTCAGAAAAAAAATCAAATCAAAATCTTTAAAAATGAATTTTTGATGAATTTTTTAAAAAATGGTTAATTTTCTAACCTAAAAAAATTTTTACCAACTTTGAAAATTTTTTTAATTTTTTTGACAACACTTGGAATAAAACGGTCTTTCTTAATTAAAATTAGAATGTTTTAAGTTTCATTTAGAAAAAAAATCAAATCAAAATCTTTAGAAATAAATTTTTGATGAATTTTTTTAAAAATGTTTAAATTTTCTAACTTAAAAAAATTTTTACCAACTTTGAAAATTTTTTTAATTTTTTTGACAACACTTGGAATAAAACGGTCTTTTTGGTTAAAATTAGAATGATTTAAGTTTCATTTAGAAAAAAAATCAAATCAAAATCTTTAAAAATGAATTTTTGATGAATTTTTTAAAAAATGGTTGATTTTCTAACCTAAAAAATTTTTTACCAACTTTGAAAATTTTTTTAATTTTTTTGACAACACTTGGAATAAAACGGTCTTTTTTAATTAAAATTGGAATGATTTAAGTTTCATTTAGAAAAAAAAATCAAATCAAAATCTTTAGAAATGAATTTTTGATGAATTTTTTAAAAATGGTTAATTTTCTAACCTAAAACAATTTTTACCAACTTTGAAAATTTTTTTAATTTTTTTGACAACACTTGGAACAAAACGGTCTTTTTTATTTAAAACTAGAATGTTTTAAGTTTCATTTAGAAAAAAAATCAAATCAAAATCTTTAAAAATGAATTTTTGATAAATTTTTTAAAAATCGTTAATTTTCTAACCTAAAAAATTTCTTACCAACTTTGAAAATTTTTTTAATTTTTTTGACAACACTTGGAATAAAACGACCTTTTTTAATTAAAATTAGAATGTTTTAAGTTTCATTTAGAAAAAAAGTCAAATTAAAATCTTAAAAAATGAATTTTTGATGAATTTTTTAAAAAATTGTTAATTTTCTAACCTAAAAAACTTTTTACCAACTTTGAAAATTTTTTTAATTTTTTTGACAAATCTTGGAATAAAACGGCCTTTTTTAATTAAAATTAGAATCTTTTAAGTTTGATTTAGAAAAAAAATCAAATCAAAATCTTTAAAAATGAATTTTTGATGAATTTTTTTAAAAATGGTTAAATTTTCTAACCTAAAAAATTTTTTACCAACTTTGAAAATTTTTTTAATTTTTTTTTGACAACACTTGGAATAAAACGGTCTTTTTTGGTTAAAATTAGAATGATTTAAGTTTCATTTAAAAAAAAATCAAATCAAAATCTTTAAAAATGAATTTTTGATGAATTTTTTAAAAAATGGTTGATTTTCTAACCTAAAAAAATTTTTACCAACTTTGAAAATTTTTTTAATTTTTTTGGCAACACTTGGAATAAAACGGTCTTTTTTAGTTAAAACTAGAATGTTTTAAGTTTCATTTAGAAAAAAAATCAAATCAAAATCTTTAAAAATGAATTTTTGATGAATTTTTTAAAAAATGGTTAAATTTTCTAACCTAAAAAAATTTTTACCAACTTTGAAAATTTTTTTAATTTTCTTGACAACACTTGGAATAAAACGGTCTTTTTTAATTAAAATTAGAATGTTTTAAGTTTCATTTAGAAAAAAAATCAAATCAAAATCTTTAAAAATGAATTTTTGATGATTTTTTAAAAAAATGGTTAATTTTCTAACCTAAAAAATTTTTACCAACTTTGAAAATGTTTTTAAATTTTTTGACAACACTTGGAATAAAGCGGTCTTTTTCAATTAAAATAAGAATGATTTAAGTTTCATTTAGAAAAAAAAATCAAATCAAAATCTTTCAAAATGAATTTTTAATGAATTTTTAAAAATTGTAGAATGATAAAATGTTAAACAAGTTGCCTAGTTTAAACATATTTGAGAAAATATTTCAATAAATCTCAACAAGTTGAGTTATCTTTATTAAAACCAAGGTCATAAACTCCTCTCAAATTCTATTTTAGACAAATTAAACATTAATAACTTAACTAAATCACACCAAATATTTTCAATCATTTTTTTTAATTAAATAAAATGTTGTTTAAATTCATTTTTAACTTAAACATAAAGGTATTCATTTTATTAAACATTTTATTAAAAAAATAAAGAAAACTAAAACCATTAAGAGTATCAAGTACAAAGTACAATTGATACACTTATATATCTCCTTGAAACGAGCCAATAGCTTCAGTTTTAAACTCGGTTCTTAAACGAAATCATCCAATATGTTCTATTACGTAATTTTAATTTTCGTGCCATTTTTAATACTATTCATAAAGCGTCGAATTAAATACCATAAAGAAATCGTTCAATACGTTGAAAAATTTAACGGTCCGAAAGCTTATCCTTTTATTGGGACTTTCCACGTGTTTTTTGGTGTAAAAAGGAACGATTTGTTTAAAGTAATGAAAAAAATTAGTGATGATTACGGTCCTCTTTATCGAACCTGGGCTAGAAGCTCACCGGAAGTGAATATAATGAAACCTGAACATTTGGAAATCGTTTTGAGAAGTTCCACTTTGATAACTAAAGGAGCTATGTATTTTTTTATGATTCCTTGGTTGGGAGATAGTTTATTGATAAGTACTGGTAAGTTAAAAAAAAATAAAGTTGGTAAAAAATTTTTGACACTTTTCTAACTTAAGAAAATTAACTTTAAAAATTCATGAAAAATTCATTTTTAAAGATTTTGATTTGATTCTTTTTCTAAATGAAACTTAAAACATTCTAATTTTAACTAAAAAAGACCGTTTTATTCCAAGTGTTGTCGAAAAATTTCAAAAAAATTTTCAAAGTTGGTAAAAAAAATTTAGGTTAGAAAATTAACAATTTCTTAAAAAATTCATGAAAAATTCATTTTTAAAGATTTTGATTTGATTTTGTTTCTAAATGAAACTGAAAACATTCTAATTTTAATTAAAACAGACCGTTTTATTCCAAGTGTTGCCAAAAATTTAAAGAAAAATTTCAAAGTTGGTAAAAAATTTTTTAGGTTAGAAAATTAACCATTTTTTTAAAATTTCATCAAAAATTCACTTTTAAAGACTTTGATTAGGTTTTTTTTCTAAATGAAAGTTAAAACATTCTAATTTTAATTAAAAAGGACCGTTTTATTCCAAGTGTTGTTAAAAAAATTTAAAAAATTTTCAAAGTTGGTGAAAATTTTTTTAGGTTAGAAAATTTTACCATTTCTAAAAAAAATCATCAAAAATTCATTTTTAAAGATTTTGATTTGATTTTTTTTTCTAAATGAAACTTAAAACATTCTAATTTTAATTAAAAAAGACCGTTTTATTCCAAGTGTTGTCAAAAAATTTAAAAAAATTTTCAAAGTTGGTAAAAATCTTTTAGGTTAGAAAATTAACCATTTTTTAAAAAATTCATCAAAAATTCATTTTTAAAGATTTTGATTTGATTTTTTTTCTCAATGAAACTTAAGTCATTATAATTTTAATTAAAAAGGACCGCTTTATTCCAAGTGTTGTCAAAAAATTTAAAAAAATTTTCAAAGTTGGTGAAAAATTTTTTCGGTTAGAAAATTAACTATTTTTTTTTAAATTCATTAAAAATTCATTTTTAAAGATTTTGATTTGATTTTTTTTTCTAAATGAAACTCAAAACATTCTAATTCTAACTAAAAAAGACCGTTTTATTCCAAGTGTTGTCAAAAAATTAAAAAAAAATTTTCAAAGTTGGTAAAAGTTGTTAGGTTAGAAAATTAACCATTTTTTTAAAAATTCATGAAAAATTCATTTTTAAAGATTTTGATTTGATTTTTTTCTAAATGAAAGTTAAAACATTCTAATTTTAATTAAAAAAGACCGTTTTATTCCGGGTGTTGTCAAAAAATTTAAAAAAATCTTCAAACTTGGTAAAAATTTTTTAGGTTAGAAAATTAACTATTTTTTAAAAAATTTATTAAAATTTCATTTTTTAAGATTTTGATTTGATTTTTTTTCTAAATGAAACTTAAAACATTCTAATTCTAACTAAAAAAGACCGTTTTATTCCAAGTGTTATCAAAAAAATTAAAAAAATGTTCAAAGTTGGTAAAAATTTTTTGGGTTAGAAAATTAACCATTTTTTTTTAAATTCATCAAAAATTTATTTTTAAACAATTTGATTTGATTTTTTTCTAAATGAAACTTAAAACATTCTAATTTTAATTAAAACAGACCGTTTTATTCCAATTGTTGCCAAAAAAATTAAAAAAATTTTCAAAGTTGGTAAAAATTTTTTGGGTTAGAAAATTAACCATTTTTTTAAACATTCATGAAAAATTCATTTTTAAAGATTTTGATTTGATTTTTTTTCTAAATGAAACTTAAAACAATCTAGTTTTAATTTAAAAAAATCATTTTATTCCAAGTGTTGTCAAAAAAATTAAAAAAATTTTCAAAGTTGGTAAAAATTTTTTAGGTTAGAAAATTAACCATTTTTTAAAAAATTCATCAAAAATTCATTTTTAAAGATTTTGATTTGATTTTTTTTCTAGATGAAATTTAAATCATTCTAATTTTAATTAAAAAAGACCGTTTTATTCCAAGTGTTGTCAAAAAAATTAAAAAAATTTTCAAAGTTGGTAAAAATTTTTTAGGTGAGAAAATTAACCATTTTTTTAAAAATTCATCAAAAATTCATTTTTAAAGATTTTGATTTGATTTTTTTTCTAAATGAAAGTTAAAACATTCCAATTTTAATCAAAAAAGGCCGTTTTATTACAAGTGTTGTCAAAAAATTTAAAAAAATTTTCAAAGTTGGTAAAAATTTTTTTAGGTTAGAAAATTAACCATTCTTAAAAAAATTCATCAAAAATTCATTTTTAACCATTTTGATTTGATTTTTTTTCTAAATGAAACTTAAATCATTCTAATTTTAATTAGAAAAGACCGTTTTATTCCAAGTGTTGTCAAAAAAATTAAAAAAAAATCTTAATTTGGAAAAAAATTTTTTTTGTTAAAAAGTTTAAAAATTTCAACTTTATTAAAAGTATATAATAATTATAAACAAATTTATTTTTATATATTAGGTTCAAAATGGTTTCAACGTCGAAAAATGATAACCCCAGCCTTTCACTTTAAAATCCTCGAACATTACATGGAAGTTTTCGTAGAAAAAAGCAAACAACTCGTAAACATCCTTGAGGATCAATCGAACGGAAAAGTTTTCGATATCTACCCTTATATAACTCATTGTGCTCTCGATATCATTTGTGAAACAGCGATGGGAGTTTCTGTAAATGCTATGTCCGATGTTACAGAAAATAATTATGTTGTTTCATTATACAGGTAAATAAAAAATTAAAAAAACCATTTTCATTTAAATTTTTTTTAATAAAAATAAATTTACAGAGCAAGTGAATTAATAATAAGACGAAGATTCACCCCTTGGTATCACTCAGACTTATACTATTTATTCCCAGAAGGAAGAGAATTCCAAAAACATTTAAACGTCCTTCATGGATTTACCAGCAAAGTAATTTCTGATAGAAAAAAAATTTTAAAAGAAAATCCAACTAATAAACCAACACCTATCGATGATACATTAATAACAACAAAAAAACGATTATCTTTCCTCGATTTACTCCTATCAGCTAATGAAACCATCCCAGATAGAGACATTAGAGAAGAAGTAGATACTTTTATGTTCGAAGGACACGATACAACAACAGCTGGAATTTGCTGGAGTTTATTTTTATTAGGAAACCACCAAGATATCCAAGAAAAAGTCTACGAAGAACTCAAAGCTGTTCTCGGGGATAAAAAATGTCCCGAAACTATCAGCGAACTGAACGATTTAAAATACCTAGAGTGTTGTATCAAAGAAGCTTTAAGAATTTACCCAAGCGTTCCATTTATTTCAAGAAAAGTCACTGAAGATATTATAATAGATGGTTATAAAATCCCAAAAGGAGTTTATTGTAACTTACACATTCATAAAGTTCATAGAGATCCGGAAATTTATCCTGAACCGATGAAATTCGATCCTGATAGATTTTTACCTGAGAATTCAGCTAAAAGACATCCGTATGCTTATGTTCCTTTTAGTGCTGGACCAAGAAATTGTATAGGTATGAATTTTTTTTAAATTAATTAATTAAATTTTTTTTTATTTATTGAATTTTTTAAATATCTAAAATATATCTCTAAATTTGAAATTTTCAGGGCAAAAATTCGCCATGTACGAAGAAAAAACGATGTTATCAGCTATTTTATTGTCTTATAAAATCATCACGATTGATTCTCAAAGTAATGTTAATGAATTAGCTGAGTTAATTATGAGACCTGAACAAGGAGTTAGGATTCGATTGGAAAAAAGGATTAAATAAAGAAAATTTGAAGAAAGAAAACTTGAAACAAGAAAACTTGAAAAAAATTTAAAAAAAGAAGATTTATATAAAGAAAAAATATTAAGAAAATCACTTGGGTTTTGCGAAGTGAAATATGTAATGATTTATTGTTATTTACTTTAATATACTTTAAGGTTAGTGATAATTAGTAATAATTAATAATAATTTTTATTTTATACATCTTGGTTAAAATATTTTTTAAATATAAGGATTTTCATTTAATTGGGATTTTTTTTAATTTATTGTATTTTTTAATTTAATTTATTTCCTATTTTTTGATCTTTAATTTATCGTAAAGATCTAAAAAACTAGAAATTTAGACTTTTCTCTTTGTTTCTACTGTTTGTGAGTTTACTCTTAGCCAACCTTCTAATTCTGTTTATGGCCATCGAAAACGATATGCCAATTGTGGATTCTGGTTAAACCGGCACTGAATCACTTCTCGCTTTAATTAACTCACCTGCTGTCTCATTGCTAATCGTGTCATCATTTAAATTACCTGGTATTTAGTTCAGGGTAATTCTATTATGAGAAGCAAGTTTGTTTAACGATCTTCTACAACTATCAACCAGCCGAGTTCGTTTGTATAGCAACCATCGACTAAAAAGCTGTTTGGATATATGAGTATTGAATAGTCCATTATACTTTTTTCTAAAAGAGTCTTAGCACTCATACCAATGGTGAATACTCTCGTTTAAAAGACATTGTAGTATTTGCTAAGACTCTATGAGAGCACAACTCGGGATCTTTAATAAAAAATCTCTTCTCGCTTTAGTCAGTTCATCTACTATTTCATTTCCAATCACAATATCTTAGCACCCATGTAAATGGCGAATACTTCTGCTAAAAAGACATTGCAGTATCCGCCAAGACTATATGAAAGCTCAACTCACAATCTTTAACAAAAAATCTTGTTTTGGATTCCATCAGACGTCTGAAATCCATCTATATAAAGAAGACAGATCTGTCTTCAAACTCTTTTTCCATTAGGTTCCAACATCAGCTTAAATTTTTCTTTCAAGAAGTTGAATTTCGAATTGAAAACATCTGGTGAATGCTTCCACTTAAAAGACATTGTTGTATCTACGAAGACTATATGAAAGCTCAACCCACAGCCTTTAACAGAAAATCCTGTTTTGGATTCCATCGGACATCTTAGATCCATCTATACAAAGACAGATATCTACCTTTTTCAATTAGATTCCATCATCAGCTTAAATTTTCTTTTCAAGAAGTTAAATTTTGAATTGAAGACATGTAGTGAATACATCCGCTTGAAAAATTACTTGATAGCAGTATCCACTAAGACTATATGAAAGCTCAACCCATAGCCTTTAACAGAAAATCCTGTCTTTGATTCCATCGGATGTCTCAGATCCATCTACATAAAGACAGATATCTACTTTTTCCAATTAGGTACCATCCTCAGCTTAAATTTTCCTTTCAAGAAGTTGAATTTCGAATTGAAACCATCTGGTGAATGCTTTCATTTAAAAGACATTGATTGCTATATCTACGAAGACTATATGAAAGCTTAACCCACAGTCTTTAACAGAAAATCCTGTTTTGGATTCCATCAGATATCTTAGATCCATCTATATAGACAGATATCTACCTTTTTCAATTAGATTCCATCATCAGCTTAAATTTTCTTTTCAAGAAGATGAATTTTGAATTGAAGACATCTGGTGAATACTTCCGCTTGAAAAATTACTTGATAGCATTATCCACCAAGACTATATGAAAGCTCAACCCACAGTCTTTAACAGAAAATCCTGTTTTGGATTCCATCGGACATCTTACATCCATCTACATAAAGACAGATATCTACTTTTTCTAATTAGGTTCCATCATCAGCTTAAATTTTCTTTTCAAGAAGTTAAATTTTGAATTGAAGACATGTAGTGAATACTTCAGCTTGAAAAATTACTTGATAGCAGTATCCACCAAGACTATATGGAAGCTCAACCCACAGCCTTTAACAGAAAATCCTGTTTTGGATTCCATCGGACATTTTAGATCCATCCATATAGACAGATATCTATCTTTTCTAATTAGGTTTCATCATCACCTTTAAATTTTCCTTTCATAATTTGAATTTCGAATTGAAAACGTCTGATGAATACTTCCGCTTGAAAGTCATAGCAGTATATGAAACCACCCATACTACCAAGACTATATGAAAGCTCAACCCATAGTCTTAGACAGAAAATCCTGTCTTGGATTCCATCGGACATCTTAGATTCATCTATATAAAGACAGATATCTACCTTTTCTAATTAGGTTTCATCATCAGCTTAAATTTTCCTTTCAAGTAGTTGAAATTCAAATGAATAACATCTAAATGGTCTTCAAGGGGTTGCGTCATCAGATCAGAGAGTATTGAGAGAACTATGTTGCCAAGTATCTAAATCATTACTAAGGTACTCTTAGTGTGAGGCAACCTGGTTTTTTACAGGTCTCAACTTTATCAAATTTAGGGTTTGTCACTACTCCTCCATGTTGTGCTTGCGAGCAAGACTATGAGACTGTTAAGCACATCCTATGCGATTGCCCGAATCTCAAGGACATTAAATTGAGGGACTTGGACGACGACTAACAAACCAGGGATGAAATCAGGAACGCACCTCTGAGCTTCAACCTAACTTTTGGTAAATTCCCAGGTTGGTTGATGTAGATATAGTGAATGACAGGGAGGTTATACAAAAAGTGCAATGGAGCCTAAGTGTGGTGTGCCATTTAGCATACCCTCCTACATACATATAACCATAGTAGTTTTAACAAAGTCCGTTATACAAGACAAGACAAACATTGATCTTTCACATAAATTCTATCTTGCACTCAGATACCATTTTGCACTCAGATTCGAATTTGTCGTCGAAGTCATACCTGAGTTTTTCAAAGTGTTATTTTAAGGAACACATAAATCATTTCGTACATTAGTTTAGGTTGTAGAAGGAGTTTCCACTCCTTTGATTTCATCAAACGTTTTCAATCCATCTATAAAAAGAAAAACATCTACCTGTTTCAACAAGACTTTATCATAAACATAAATTTTCCTTCCAAAACGTTGAACTTTTTATTGAGAGTTTCCAAGAGGTCTCCAAGGGTTGGATTCATCAAGTTCGAAGGCATTGAGAGAATCATATTACTTCTAACAAACTCTTCTGATATTATACAAAATAGAAGACGAATCCTAGTGTAATAAGAGTTGCTTTGGGTGGTTCCAGTAACATCAGCTTTCACAATACTCTAAAAACAACAGAAAGAATCCCAATCTAAAGAAGAAGAATCGCATTTTCTACAACTTTGCGAGCTCTTAAAAGCCGATAATTAAAAATCCGTTCTGTTAAGCCCTTTGGATGCACCCCTAAATAGGGCTTTATGATATGCTCACGTAAGGTAAATGCATCGTCATTTACCTTACCTTACCTTCTTTATCATTAATTTTCTGCCACAATAAACTGTTTTTGAATACCCCTCCATCCGAGTTTTGTATTTAGATTCTATCTTGCACTCAGATTGTATCTTCGACTCAGATTTTATTTTGTACTCAGATTCCATCTTATACTCAGATTCGAATTTGTTGTCGAAGTCACTCAAAGTATAATTTGAGAGACGAACAAACCATTTCGTACATTAGTTTAGATATGCTTTTATGAGTTTATGTTAATGAGTTCCTTTTAGTCACAATTCAAAATGTTTAGCTCTCATAACAGTTAGATACTACAACCGATGAAACTAAACCTTGATTCGTACTTCTAAAATTAAAAAAATCAGATTTTTTTCATTTTGACTTTGATAAGACTTCTTCTAAGGCACTTAATTTCTCTTAAATTACACAAAATTTTAATCAATTTATAAAAATTAATAGTCTAGATGTCTAGAATTAATAATCAAATTTTATCAAAACTCACCCCTTCTAAACATTACAATTCCAATATTAAGCAGTATAAAACATCTTTAGAATATAATTCTTCCTCATTGAGAAACAATAACCCCATTTATCTTATCTAATAAAAGAGGTTACAAACTACGACCTTCAGAAGATCTATAAAACAACAAACCTCTTTTTGCTGTATCATTTTAGTTACAACATCTTCAACATCAAACCTATAAGCTAAACTTATAACTAATTAAGTAAACCCATATATTATTAAAAGCAAATCTATATAATAAATATTTTGAGAATCGAAGAAAATGTACTACATCTTCCTTTGCGTGGGGATAATTTTCCTATGGATGCTTCAAAATTATCTAAAATGGAGAAAAGAAATCGTCCATCATATCGAAAAAATCCAAGGACCAAAACGTTACCCTCTAATTGGAACGATGCACGAATTTTTTGGTGTTAAACGAGAAGATATTTTCAAGCACATTAAAAAAGTTACTAATCAATATCAACCATTTTTTAGAACTTGGAGCGGAGAATACACTCCTGAAATACATTTAATGAAACCTGAACATTTAGAGGTGGTTTTAAGAAGTTCAAAGTTACTCACAAAGGGGAAGATTTACGATTTTGTGTTTCCATGGTTGGGAGATGGTTTATTAATTAGTAAAGGTAATTTGTTTTAATTAAAATTTCTTTTTAGATTTTATTTTTTCAAAAAAAAATTTTAATTAAAAAAATTTTAATTAAAAAAGTTTTTGAATTAAAAAAAAAATTTCAATAAAAAAAAAATTAATGATTTTTTTTAGCTGAAAAATGGTTCCAACGTAGAAAATTAATAACCCCAGCTTTTCACTTTAAAATCTTAGAACACTACATGGAAATATTCTCTAAAAAAAGCCACCAATTAATCCAAGTCTTAGAAAAAGAATCAACCGGAAAAACCTTTGATATCTACCCTTATATAACCCATTGCGCCCTCGATATAATTTGTGAAACAGCTATGGGAGTTTCTATAAATGCTTTAAACGATACAAATCATAAATACATAGACTCAATTTACAGAAGTAGTGAATTAATTATAAATAGAACTTTCACGCCTTGGTATCATTCAAATTTTTACTTTTACCTTCCTGAAGGAAGAAAATTTAAACAACATCTTAAAATACTTCACGGATTTACAAGTAAAGTTATTTCTGATAGGAAAAAAATTTTACAAGAAAATCCCAAAACTCAATTAAATACAAATACATTCGATGATATTTTAATAAGTTCAAATAAATCTAAAAAATTATCTTTCCTCGATTTACTTCTATCAGCAAACGAAACAATCCCAGATAAAGATATTAGAGAAGAAGTAGATACTTTTATGTTCGAAGGACACGATACAACAACAGCTGGAATTTGTTGGAGTTTATTTTTATTAGGAAACCACCAAGATATCCAAGAAAAAGTCTACGAAGAACTTAACACTGTACTCGGGGATAAAAAAAGTCCCGAAACTATCAGCGAATTGAACGATTTAAAATACCTAGAGTGTTGTATCAAAGAAGCTTTAAGAATTTACCCAAGTGTACCATTAATTTCAAGAAAATTAACTGAGGATATTGTAATAGATGGTTATAAAATTCCAAAAGGAGTTTATTGTGCTTTACACATTCATAAAGTGCATAGAGATCCGGAAATTTACCCCGAACCGATGAAATTCGATCCTGATAGATTTTTACCTGAAAATTGTATAAATAGACATCCTTATGCTTATATTCCTTTTAGTGCTGGACCAAGAAATTGCATTGGTAAATATTTTCTTTTATGTTTTTATTAGTAATAATTATTTTTTTTATTATTCAGGTCAAAAATTTGCAATTTACGAAGAAAAAACCATCCTAGCAGCAATTCTAAAATCATACAAAGTTACCTCAATAGATTCCCAAAATAGCATAAACGAACTTGCTGAGTTAATATTAAGACCAGAACAAGGAGTAAAAATTAAGTTAGAAAAACGATAAGATTAATTACCAAAAACTTGTAGCTAATTTTTTTTGAAATAAAACTTAAAACCCAAAAATTATGCGTTTAAAAGTGACTATAAACAGATAAATTCGTGCAAATCATTCTTGCCAGTACGCAATTTCGCTTAACCGAGCGAAATTATCTTTAATCTCGTCTCGTTAGAGATAACTCACGTGGCCTTTTAAACGAACCACACGAAACGAGCCGGTTTAGTCGACCGTTTCGAACCAAATGTGAAGCGGGAAAAATGTTTCAATACGTCGGTGCTTTAGTTGCGATTTTATTTATATGGGGTTTGTTAAAATATTTAAAATGGCATAATAATTATTATTATTATTTGGAAAAAATCGGTGGACCGAAAGCTTATCCTTTTGTGGGGAATTTGTATCTTTTTTTCGGTGCTAAACGTTCTGGTATGTTTATTATTTAAAAAGACTAATTTTTATAACATTTTCGACTTTATTAATAAAAATTACAAAATGATTTTTATATCAAAATGATATTAAAAGATTCTATTTTGAATTAAAAAAGTTAAATTTTTCCTAATTTTTATCAAAAAAATTAAAAAAAAAAATTTTAAAGTCGATAAAAATTTTTTTACATTTTTAACCTAACTTTATAAAAAAATCCGACCAATTTTAAAAAATCGCACAGACTTTATTTTTAAATATAAAGAAATGATTTTTACTTTAAATTGAACTTAAAAGATTTTATTTTGAATTAAAAAAGTTAAATTTCCCCTAATTACTATCTAAAAAATTAAAAAAATTCTCAAACTTAGCAAAAATTTTTGATAGTTAACCTAACTTTTGAAAAAATTTTATTTTAAAAAATCATAACGACTTTATTTTTAGGAATTTTGAAATGATTTTTACTCTTAATTGAACTTAAAACATTCTACTTTAAATTAAAAGAGTCTGATTTGTTCCAACATTTACTAAAAAATTTAAAAAAAATCACAAAAATATCAAAAAATTTTTACAGAAACTTTCAAAATTTTCGGTCAACTTTAAAAAATCGTCCAGACTTTATTTATGGAAATTAAAGAAAACTAATTTAAATGAGAATAGATTAAAATATCTACTTTTCATGAAAAAAGTCTGATTTGTTTCAACATTTACAAAGAAATTTAAAAAAAAATCACAAAAATATATCAAAAAATTTTTACAGAAACTTTTAAAATTTTCGGTCAATTTTAAAAAATCATCCAAACTTTATTTATGAAAATTAAAAAAAACTAATTTAAATGAGAATAGATTAAATTGTTTACTTTTCATTAAGACAGTCTGATTTGTTCCAACATTTACTAAAAAATTTTAAAAAAATCACAAAAATATCAAAAAAATATCAAAAAAATTTTACAGAACCTTTCAAAATTTTCGGTCAACTTTAAAAAATCGTCCAGACTTTATTTATGAAAATTAAAGAAAACTAATTTAAATGAGAATAGATTAAAATATCTACTTTTCATGAAAAAAAGTCTGATTTGTTCCAACATTTACTAAAAATTTTTTAAAAAAATCACAAAAATATCAAAAAAATTTTACAGAAACTTTTAAAATTTTCGGTCAATTTTAAAAAATCGTCCAGACTTTATTTATGAAAATTAAAGAAAACTAATTTAAATGAGAATAGATTAAATTGTTTACTTTTCATTAAAAAAGTCTGATTTGTTCCAACATTTACTAACAATTTTTTAAAAAAATCACAAAAATATCAAAAAATTTTTACAGAAACTTTCAAAATTTTCGGTCAACTTTAAAAAATCGTCCAGACTTTATTTATGGAAATTAAAGAAAACTAATTTAAATGAGAATAGATTAAAATGTTTACTTTTCATTAAAAAAGTTAGATTTGTTCCAACATTTACTAAAAAATTTAAAAAAAATCACAAAAATATCAAAAAATTTTTACAGAAACTTTCAAAATTTTCGGTCAACTTTAAAAAATCGTCCAGACTTTATTTATGGAAATTAAAGAAAACTAATTTAAATGAGAATAGATTAAAATGTTTACTTTTCATTAAAAAAGTCTGATTTGTTCCAACATTTACTAAAAAATTAAAAAAAAAAAATCACAAAAATATCAAAAAATTTTTACAGAAACTTTCAAAATTTTCGGTCAATTTTAAAAAATCGTCCAGACTTTATTTATGGAAATTAAAGAAATCTAATTTAAATGGGAATAGATTAAAATGTCTACTTTTCATTAAAAAAGTCGGATTTGTTCCAACATTTATTAAAAAATTTTAAAAAAATCACAAAAATATCAAAAAATTTTTACAGAAACTTTCAAAATTTTCGGTCAACTTTAAAAAATCGTCCAGACTTTATTTATGAAAATTAAAGAAAACTAATTTAAATGAGAATAGATTAAAATATCTACTTTTCATTAAAAAAGTCAGATTTGTACCAAAATTTACTAAAAAATTAAAAAAAATTCTCAGACATCGAAGAATTTCGACCGAACTTAACCTTCAAAATTTTCTGTCATATTTAAAAAATCGTAGAGACTTAATTTTTAGGAATTATCTAATGATTTTTATTTTAAATTAAACATAAAATATTCTATTTTGATTCTAAAAAGACAGATTTGTTCTAATTGTTACCAAAAAAATTAAAAAAATTCTTAAAGTTGACTAAAATTTTCGATGGATTTTTAACCTAACTTTTAAAAAAAATCCAATCAACTTTATAACATCGTAGAGACTTAATTTTTAGGAATTATCTAATGATTTTTACTTTAAATTAAACATAAAATATTGTATTTTGATTCTAAAAAGACAGATTTGTTCTAATTATTACCAAAAAAATTAAAAAAATTCTTAAAATTTACAAAAATTTTTGACAGTTAACCTAACCTTTAAAAAAAATCCGACCAATTGTAAAAAATCGTATAGACTTTATTTTTAAGGATTATGAAATGATTTTTACTCTAAATTAAACTTAAAAGACTATATTTTGATTCTAAAAAAGCAAATTTGTTCTAGTTATTTATAAAAAAATTTAAAAAATTTTTAAAGTTGACTAAAATTTTCGATGGATTTTTAACCCAACTTTTTAAAAAAATCCGACCAACTTTAAAAAATCACACAGACTTTATTTTTCAAGATAAAGACGTGATTTTTACTTTAAATTGAATTTAAAAGATTCTATTTTAATTCTAAAAAGACAGATTTGTTCCAATTATTACCAAAAAAATTAAAAAAAAAAAATTTAAACTTGACTAAAATTTTTAACAGTTAATCTAACTTTTTAAAAAAATCCGATAAACTTTAAAAAATCGTAGAGACTTTATTTTTAGGAATTATTTAATGATTTTTACTTCAAATTAAGCATAAAATATTCTATTTTGATTCTAAAAAGACAGATTTGTTCTAATTACCAAAAAAAATAAAAAAATTCTCAAAAATTTACAAAAATTTTTGATAGTTAACCTAACTTTTTTAAAAAATCCGACCAAATTTAAAAAATCGTATAGACTTTATTTTTAAGAATTATGAAATGATTTTTACTCTAAATTAAACTTAAAAGACTATATTTTGATTCTAAAAAGGTAAATTTGTTCTAATTTTTATCAAAAAAAATTAAAAAAATTTTTAAAGTCGATAAAAAATCTTTGACATTTTTAACCTAACTTTTTTAAAAAATTCAACCAACTTTAAAAAATCATACAGACTTTATTTTTAAAGATAAAGAAATGATTTTTGCTTTAAATTGAATTTAAAACATTCTATTTCGCTTCTAAAAAGGCAATTTTTTTCTAAATATTACCAAAAAAATTAAAAAATTTTTTAAAATTGATAAAAATTTTTAATAATTTTTTTAACCTAAGTTTTAAAAAAATTCGACCTCTTTTGTAGATATTTTTAGAATCTTTAAAGAAGTCGATGCGAAATATGGACCATTTTTTAGAACTTACAACGCTTTTCAACCTGAAATTAACATCCAAAAACCGGAACATCTTGAGGTAATTTTTTATACATTTTACAAACTATCAAAAAATTATAAAAAAAATTCAAGAATTACAAAAAAATCCAGAAATTACAAAAAAAATCCAAAAATAACAAAAAAAAAATCCAAAAATAACAAAAAAAAATCCAAAAATTACAAAAAAAATCCAAAAATTACAAAAAAATCCAAAAATTACAAAAAAATCATCAATTAGAAAAAAATCATGTTATATTTCAGCTAATAATGACAAGTTCAGTTCATATTAAAAAAGCCAAAGCTTACACCGTCTTAAAACAATGGTTAGGAGACGGTTTATTAATTAGCGATGGAAAAAAGTGGCACCAAAGAAGAAAAATGATCACACCAACCTTCCATTTTAAAATCTTGGAAAATGTTATGAACGTTTTTACAGAAAGAAGTAAATCACTCGTAAATTATTTAGAAGAAAAAGCAAATGGGAAAAGTTTCGACATTTATCCTTATATAACTCATTGTACTTTAGATATTATTTGTGGTAAGAATCAAAATTCCTAAAAAATTATTCCCAATTAATTAATTTATAAATTACAAAACAGAAACTGCAATGGGAGTTGAAATAAACGCCATGGCTGATAGAAATAGTGAATATACACGAGCAATTTATAAGTAAGTAACTTTATTATTTATTAATTAAAAAAATATTAAAACAATTATTAAAAAATTATTAAAGAAATATTTAAAAATTATTAAAAAATATTAAAAAAATTATTAAAAAATTAAAAATAATTTTTTATTTTAAGCACAAGTGAATTAATCCTAAAAAAACAACTAAGCATCCTTCAACAAACACCTCTCTACCCATTTTTAAAAGATGGAAAAACTTTCTATAAAAATTTATCAACTTTACACAACTTTACAGATAAAGTTATATCAGACAGAAGAAAACACTTAAAAGAAAATCCAATAAAAATCGACGAAGATAATATTATCGGTAAAAAGAAACGTCTGTCATTTTTAGACCTTCTATTAGAAACCTCATTAAATGATGCTGATATCAGAGCAGAAGTGGACACTTTTATGTTTGAGGGGCACGATACAACAACAGCTGGAATTTGTTGGAGTTTGTTTTTGTTTGGATTGCATGGAGATATCCAGGAAAAAGCTTATCAGGAGATAAGGGGTGTTTTGGGTGATAAAAAAGCACCTGAAAGTATATCAGATTTGAATGAGTTGAAGTATCTCGAGTGTTGTATTAAAGAAGCTTTGAGGTTGTATCCAAGTGTACCGATGATTGGGAGATGTTTAACTGAAGATATAACATTAGGTTTGTTTTATTTAATTTTTTTTAATTTTTGTGGAAATAAAAAAAAATTTTAATTTTCAAAGTTAGCAAAAAAATTTTGATACTTTTCTAACTTAAGAAATTTAACTTCAAAAATTCATGAAAAAATCATTTTTAAACATTTTGATTTAATTTTTTTTTCTAAATGAAACTTAAAACATTCTTATTTTAATTAAAAAAGACCGTTTTATTCCAAGTGTTGTCAAAAAAATTTTAAAAATTTTCAAAGTTGGTAAAATTTTTTTTAAGTTAGAAAATTAATCATTTTTTAAAAAATTCATCAAAAATTTATTTTTAAAGATTTTGATTTGATTTTTTTTCTAAATGAAACTTAAAACATTCTTATTTTAATTAAAAAAGACCGTTTTATTCCAAGTGTTGTCAAAAAAATTTTTAAAATTTTCAAAGTTGGTAAAATTTTTTTTAAGTTAGAAAATTAATCATTTTTTAAAAAATTCATCAAAAATTTATTTTTAAAGATTTTGATTTGATTTTTTTTCTAAATGAAACTTAAAACATTCTTATTTTAATTAAAAAAGACCGTTTTATTCCAAGTGTTGTCAAAAAAATTTTTAAAATTTTCAAAGTTGGTAAAAAATTTTTTAAGTTAGAAAATTAACCATTCTTAAAAAAATTCATCAAAAATTTATTTTTAACGATTTTGATTTGATTTTTTTCTAAATGAAACTTAAATCATTCTAATTTTAATTAAAAAAGACCGTTTTATTCCAAGTGTTGTCAAAAAAATTTTTAAAATTTTCAAAGTTGGTAAAAATTTTTTTAAGTTAGAAAATTAACCATTCTTAAAAACATTCATCAAAAATTTATTTTTAAAGATTTTGATTTGATTTTTTTTCTAAATGAAACTTAAATCATTCTAATTTTAATTAAAAAAGACCGTTTTATTCCAAGTGTTGTCAAAAAAATTTAAAAAATTTTCAAAGTTGGTAAAAATTTTTTTAAGTTAGAAAATTAACCATTCTTTAAAAAAATTCATCAAAAATTTATTTTTAAAGATTTTGATTTGATTTTTTTTCTAAATGAAACTTAAATTATTCTAATTTTAATTTAAAAAAGACCGTTTTTTTCCAAGTGTTGTCAAAAAAATTTAAAAAATTTTCGAAGTTGGTAAAAATTTTTTTAGGTTAGAAAATTAAGTATTCTTTAAAAAATTCATCAAAAATTTATTTTTAAAGATTTTGATTTGATTTTTTTTCTAAATGAAACTTAAATCATTCTAATTTTAATTAAAAAAGACCGTTTTATTCCAAGTGTTGTCAAAAAAATTAAAAAAATTTTCAAAGTTGGTAAAAATTTTTTTAGGTTAGAAAATTAACCATTCTTAAAAAAATTCATCAAAAATTTATTTTTAAAGATTTTGATTTGATTTTTTTTCTAAATGAAACTTAAATCATTCTAATTTTAATTAAAAAAGGCCGTTTTATTCCAAGTGTTGTCAAAAAAAAATTTGAAAATTTTCAAAGTTGGTAAAAATTTTTTTAGGTTAGAAAATTAACCATTCTTAAAAAAATTCATCAAAAATTTATTTTTAAAGATTTTGATTTGATTTTTTTTCTAAATGAAACTTAAATCATTCTAATTTTAATTAAAAAAGACCGTTTTATTCCAAGTGTTGTCAAAAAAAATTTAAAAATTTTCAAAGTTGGTAAAAATTTTTTTAGGTTAGAAAATTAACTATTCTTAAAAAAATTCATGAAAAAATCATTTTTAAACATTTTGATTTGATTTTTTTTCTAAATGAAACTTAAATCATTCTTATTTTAATTAAAAAAGACCGTTTTATTCCAAGTGTTGTCAAAAAAATTAGAAAAATTTTCAAAGTTGGTAAAAATTTTTTAGGTTAGAAAATTAACCATTTTTTTTTAAATTCATTTTTAAAGATTTTGATTTGATTTTTTTTTTAAATGAGACCCAAATCATTCTGATTTTAACTAAAAAAGACCGTTTTATTCCAAGTGTTGTCAAAAAAATTAAAAAAATTTTCAAAGTTGGTAAAAATTTTTGATACTTTTCCAACTTAAAAAAATTAATTTTAGAAATTCATCAAAAATTCATTTTTAAAGATTTTGATTTGATTTTTTTTCTAGATGAAATTTAAATCATTCTAATTTTAATTAAAAAAAGACCGTTTTATTCCAAGTGTTGTCAAAAAATTTAAAAAAATTTTCAAAGTTCAAGAAAAATTTTTTTTGGTAAAAAATATTTTTAAAAATTCACATCTCAAAAACTAATTATTAATGAGACTAGAAATTTGATGAGGATTTAGATTAAAACTTAGTCTTTATTTCTACAAAAAATGATTTTCCTACGATTCCTAATTTTTCCCTCAGAAGAAAAAATGTAAATGTCGATCAAAGTTTGATTTTAATTTATTAACAAATTTTATTTTTTAGACGGATATAAAATTCCAAAAGGAACCGATGTAAACATAAACATTTTCCAAGCTCATCGAAACGAGAAAATCTACCCAGATCCTGAAAAATACGATCCGGATAGATTCCTACCTGAAAACTCCAAAAATAGGCATCCTTACGCTTACGTACCATTTAGCGCAGGACCTAGAAATTGCATCGGACAAAAATTCGCAATGTACGAAGAAAAAACATTAATAGCATCGATTTTAAGAAACTTTAAAATCATTCCTGTTGACACCGAAGAATCAATTAATATCGTAGCTGAATTAATTTTACGACCACAAACTGCTCTTAATATCGCTTTAGAAAAACGAATTGATTAAATATAAAAAATTGTATTTATAATACAAATTGTAAATAAAAAAAGTAAAATAGAATAGAATAAAAATTTTAAAAAAAAATTAAAAATTTTAAAAAATTAAAAAAAATTTAAAAAAATTAAAAATTTTAAAAAATTAAGAAAAATTAAAAAATAAATAAACCTTAATTAACAAACAAGCACTTCCCTTATCTAAAATTCTACACGAAAATTCTTGAAAATATCACCAAAAATTTAAGTAAATTTGTAAAAATTCCACCAAAGCTACTAAAATTTTTAATAATTCTACCAAAAACTAAATTTGTAAAAATTCCACCAAAGCTATCAAAATTTTTAACAATTCCACCAAAAACTGAATTTTTAAAAAATATACTAAAATTAAGATTAATTTCGTCAAGAATTGATTAGATTCTTAAAAATTTCACAAAAATAAAAAAAGTAATAATAAAAATTCCACAAAAGTTAGTTAAATTGAATATAATTTCACCAAAAATCATTAAATTTGGAGACAATTCTACTAAAAACTTAATGAATTTTTTAAAAACTCCACCCAAAATCAATAAAATTGGTAAAAATTAAAAAAACTTACTATATTCGTAAAAATTCCACCGAAGTTACCAACATTTGTAACAATTCCACCAAAAACGTACTAAATTTTTTCAATTTTCCACCAAAGCTACAAAAGCGTTGAATAATTCCACCAAAAACTTACTGATTTTTAAAAAATACCACCAAAAACTTACCAAATTCATAAAAATTCTATTAAAATTATCGATATTTTTAACAATTCCACCAAAAATGATTAAAGTTAATAAAAATTCCACCAAAGTTATCAACTTTTTTAACAATTCCATCAAAAACATACTGAATTTTATAAAAATTCCACCAAAAATTAATAAAATTGGAAAAATTTCACTAAAAACTTATTAAATTCGTAAAAATTCTATAAAAAAACACTGAATTTTTAAAAAATCCATCAAAAATGAATAAAATTCGCAAAAATTCCACCAATGTTATCAAAATCTTTGATAATTCCACCAAAAATATACTGAATTTTTTTTAAATTCCACCAAAAATTAATACAATTTGCAAAAATTCCACCAAAAACTTAATAAATTCATAAGAATTTTACCAAAAACACTGAATTTTTTTAAATTCCACCAGAAATGAATAAAATTCGCAAAAATTCCACCAATGTTATCAAAATTTTTGATAATTCCACCAAAAACATACTGAATTTTTGAAAAATTCCACAAAAATGTACTAAATTCATAAGAATTTTACCAAAAACACTGAATTTATTTCAATTCCATCAGAAATGAATAAAATTCGCAAAAATTCCACCAATGTTATCAACATTTTTGATAATTTCACCAAAAAGATAGTGAATTTTTTAAAAATTCCACTAAAAATTAATACAATTTGCAAAAATCCACCAAAAAACTTACTAAATTCATAAGAATTTTACCAAAAACACTGAATTTATTTCAATTCCATCAGAAATGAATAAAATTCGCAAAAATTCCACCAATGTTATCAAAATTTTTGAAGATTCCACCAAAAACATACTGAATTCTTTAAAAATTCCACCAAAAACTTACTAAATTCATAAGAATTTTACCAGAAACACTGATTTTTTCTATTCCACCAGAAATGAATAAAATTCACAAAAATTCCACCAATGTTATCAAAATTTTTGATAATTCCACCAAAAACATACTGAATTTTTTAAGAATTCCACCAAAAACTTACTAAATCCATAAAAATTTTACCAAAAACGCCGAATTTATTTAAATTCCACCAGAAATGAATAAAATTCGCAAAAATTCCACCAATGCTATCAAAATTTTTGATAATTCCACCAAAACACACTGAATTTTTTAAAAATTCCACCAAAAACTTACTAAATTCATAAGAATTTTACAAAAAACACTGATTTTTTTTTTATTCCACCAGAAATGAATAAAATTCGCAAAAATTCCACCAATGTTATCAAAATTTTTGATAATTCCACCAAAAACATACTGAATTTTTTAAAAACTCCACCAAAAAACCACTAAATTCATTAGAATGTTACCAAAAACGCTGAATTTTTTTAAATTCCATCAGAAATGAATAAAATTCGCAAAAAATCCACCAATGTTATCAAAATCTTTGATAATTCCACCAAAAACATAATGAATTTTTTTAAAATTCCACCAAAAACTTACTAAATTCATAAGAATTTTACCAAAAACATTGATTTTTTTTATTCCACCAGAAATGAATAAAATTCGCAAAAAATCCACCAATGTTATCAAAATTTTTGATAATTCCACCAAAAACTTACTAAATTCATAAGAATTTTACCAAAAACACTGAATTTATTTAAATTCCACCAGAAATGAATAAAATTCGCAAAAATTCCACTAATGTTATCAAAATTTTTGATAATTCCACCAAAAACATACTGAATTTTTTAAAAATTCCACCAAAAACTTACTAAATTCATAAGAATTTTACCAAAAACACTGAATTTTTTTTAAATTCCACCAGAAATGAATAAAATTCGCAAAAATTCCACCAATGTTTTCAAAATTTTTGATGATTCCACCAAAAACATACTGAATTTTTTAAAAATTCCACCAAAAACTTACTAAATTCATAAGAATTTTACCAAAAACACTGATTTTTTTTTATTCCACCAGAAATGAATAAAATTCGCCAAAATTCCACCAATGTTATCAAAATTTTTGATAATTCCAGCAAAAACATACTGAATTTTTTAAAAATTCCACCAAAAATTAATACGATTTGCAAAAATTCCACCAAAAACTTACTAAATTCATAAGAATTTTACCAAAAACACTGATTTTTTAAATTCCTCCAGAAATGAATAAAATTCGCAAAAATTCCACCAACGTTATCAAAATTTTTGATAATTCCACCAAAAACATACCGAATTTTTTAAAAATTCCACCAAAAACTTACTAAATTCATAAGAATTTTACCAAAAACACTGAATTTTTTTAAAATTTCACCAGAAATGAATAAAATTCGCAAAAATTCCACCAAAGCTATTAAAATATTTAACAACTACACCCAAAACTTACTGAATTTTTTTTATTCCACGAAAAACTTAGAAAAATCCTAAAAATTACATCGAAATTGTCAACATTTTTAACAATTCTATCAAAAACTTAGAAAATTTTTTAAAAATTCCACCAAAATGTCCAAATTCTTTTAAAATTCCACCAAAAATCAATCAAATTAGAAACAATTTCATTAAAAATTAATTAAAACCTTGAAAATTTCATCAAAAACTTAGTAAATTCATAAAAATTCCACCAAAGTTACTAAAATTTTTAATAATTCTACCAAAAACAATGAATTTTTTAAAAATTCCACCAAAAAACTTACAAAATTTGTAAAAATTCCACTAAAAATTTACCAATTTTTTACCAAAGTTACCAAAATGTTGATCAATTCAACCAAAAACAATAAATTTTTTTTTAGAAAAATACTAAAACTAAAACTAAACTAGTTTGTATTTAAAAAAATAAAAAAATTAAATAAACCTTAATTAACAAACAAACACTTCCCTTATCTAAAATTCTACACGATTTTGATTTATAGTAAGATTGGAAATGCAAAATAAGGATACGTTTAATAATAATTTAAGTTTATCGGCCACTTTACTTGACCTCTTGTTAGTCTAATAAATATGGCAAATAGACGCTCAACGCTTATAGACATTCGATACTTACAGACACTCAAAGTTCGGTTAGAATGCTAGCAACAATAATATTCTTCGTTGCGTTTTTTACGCTTTGGTGGACGTTTCGATACGTTTTAAAACCCCGATTGAAAATTGCGAATGCAATCGATAAATTACCCGGTGCGTACGCTTATCCTCTTATTGGGAATTGTTATTTGGGTTTTGGAGTAAAATATGAGGGTAAGTATTTCAATCAAGTAGTGATTACTAAGCATCAATAATTTATCAATATTTTATTAGATATATTTCAAATCGGAATTGATTACTTTGAAAAATACGGTCCTTTATGTAGAGCTTGGATTGGAATGTTACCACTTGTAATTATTTTAAAACCTGAACATGTTGAAGTAAGATTTTTTTCTTTTAATAATTTTTTTTTTCTTTTAATATATTTTTTTTCCTTTAACAAATTTTTTTTCCTTTAAAACAGATCATTTTAAAAAGTTCAACAAACATAACAAAAAGTAGTGTTTACAACACTCTCCTTCCTTGGTTAGGAGATGGAATTTTAATAAGCACAGGAAATAAATGGTATCATCGAAGAAAACTCCTCACCCCGGCTTTTCACTTTCAAATACTTCAAGATTACACTCAAATCTTTATTGAAAAAAGTAAAACCTTAATCGACATTCTCGAAAATTTTTCCAACGGGGAAGTTTTTGATATTTACCCAATTATGGAAAATTGTATGTTAGATATCGTCTCAGAAACAGCTATGAATGTAAAAATAAATGTTATGAAATCAAAAAAATCTACTTATGCCGATGCTGTATCTAAATTATGTAAACACGCTATGAATGTACAAATAAAACCTTGGTTAAGATTATTTACCTTACCGATATTTCCTTATGGAAGGGAAATAAAGAAAAATATATTTATTGCACAAGATTTAACAAAAAGTGTTATTAAAGAAAGAAAGAAGACTTTATTTTCTAATATTCGACAAATTGAGGAACATTTTGGTAAAAAAAGACGATTGAGTTTATTAGATATTTTATTACAAGGTCCTGATGATGATATTGGACTATCAGATGGTGAAATTCGAGAAGAAGTTGATACTTTTATGTTTGCTGTGAGTTAATTTTAAATAATTCTTTTAATTTTAAAATATTTTTTTAATTTTAAAATATTTTTTTAATTTTAAAATAATTTTTTTAATTTTAAAATATTTTTTTTAATTTATCTTGTATTTAAAAAGGGTCATCATACAACATCAACCTCCATATGTTGGACACTCTTCCTTTTAGGTAATCACCCAGATATTCAAGAAAATGTATACGAAGAAATCAAATCAGTCTTACAAAATAAAAAAGTACCTTCAAACATCGACGAATTAAACGAATTAAAATATTTAGAATGTGTCATCAAGGAATCTTTAAGATTATATCCTAGCGTTCCAGCTGTTTTACGAAAATTGTCTGAAGATATTTATTTAGGTAAGTGTTTGATGATTTTTAAAAAAGTTTCAAAGTTAGTAAACATTTTTGACACTTTTTAACCTAAGAAGAAAAACGATCAAATTTAAAAATTCACCAAACATTCATTTTTAAAGATTTTGGTTTGATTGTCTTTCTAAATGAAACTTAAAACTTTCTAATTTTAATTAAAAAAGACCGTTTTATTCCAAGTGTTGTCAAAAAAATTAGAAAAATTTTCAAAGTTGGTAAAAATTTTTTAGGTTAGAAAATTAACAACCATTCTTAAAAAAATTCATCAAAAATTTATTTTTAAAGATTTTGATTTGATTTTTTTTCTAAATGAAACTTAAAACATTCTAGTTTTAATTAAAAAAGACCGTTTTATTCCAAGTGTTGTCAAAAAAATTTAAAAAATTTTCAAAGGTGGTAAAAAATTTTTTAGGTTAGAAAATTAACAATTTTTTTAAAAATTCATCAAAAATTCATTTTTAAAGATTTTGATTTGATTTTTTTTCTAAATGAAACTTAAAACATTCTAATTTTAATTAAAACAGGACGTTTTATTCCAAGTGTTGTCAAAAAAATTAAAAAAATGTTCAAAGTTGATAAAAATTTTTTTAAGTTAGAAAATTGACAATTTTTTAAAAAATTCATCAAAAATTCATTTTTAAAGATTTTTATTTGATTTTTTTTCTAAATTAAACTTAAAACATTCTAGTTTTAACTAAAAAAGATCGTTTTATTCCAAGTGTTGTCAAAAAAATTAAAAAAATTTCAAAGTTGGTAAAAATTTTTAACACTTTTTGAACTTAAGGTTAACTTTAAAAATTCATTAAAAATTCATTTTTAAAGATTTTAATTTGATTTTTTTTCTAAATGAAACTTAAAACATTCTAGTTTTAATTAAAAAAGACCGTTTTATTCCAAGTGTTGTCAAAAAAATTAAAAAAATTTTCAAAGTTAGTAAAAATTTTTTTAGGTTAGAAGATTAACCATTCTTAAAAAAATTCATCAAAAATTCATTTTTAAAGATTTTTATTAGATTTTTTTTCTAAATTAAACTTAAAACATTCTAGTTTTAATTAAAAAAGACTGTTTTATTCCAAGTGTTGTCAAAAAATTAAAAAAATTTTCAAAGTTGGTAAAACATTTTTTTAGGTTAGAAAATTAACAATTTTTTAAAAAAATTCATTAAACATTCATTTTTAAAGATTTTGATTTGATTTTTTTTTCTAAATGAAACTTAAAACATTCTAGTTTTAACTAAAAAAGACCGTTTTATTCCAAATGTTGTCAAAAAAATTAAAAAAATTTTCAAAGTTGGTAAAAATTTTTTAGGTTAGAAAATTAACCATTCTTAAAAAAATTCATCAAAAATTCATTTTTAAAGATTTTGATTTGATTTTTTTTCTAAATGAAACTTAAAACATTCTAGTTTTAATTAAAAAAGACCGTTTTATTCCAAGTGTTGTCAAAAAAATTAGAAAAATTTTCAAACTTGGTAAAAATTTTTTTTAGGTTAGAAAATTAACCATTCTTAAAAAAATTCATCAAAAATTCATTTTTAAAGATTTTAATTTGATTTTTTTTCTTAATGAAATTTAAAACATTCTAGTTTTAAGTAAAAAAGACCGTTTTATTATGTGTTGTCAAAAAAATTAAAAAAATTTTCAAAGTTGGTAAAAATTTTTAAATTTCTTAACCTAGTTTTAAAAATCGATGAATTTTAAAAAATCATAAAAAATTGAATTTTAAAGATTTTGATTTGATTTTTTTTCTAAATGAAACTGAAAACTTTCTAATTTTAATTAAAAAAGACCGTTTTATTCCAAGTATTGTCAAAAAAATTAAAAAATTTTTCAAAGTTGGTAAAAATTTTTTAGGTTAGAAAATCAACAATTTTTAAAAAAAATCATCAAAAATTCATTTTTAAAGATTTTGATTTGATTTTTTTCTAAATGAAACCTAAATCATTCTAATTTTAATTAAAAAAGACCGTTTTATTCCAAGTGTTGTCAAAAAAATTAAAAAAATTTTCAAATTTGGTAAAAATTTTTTTACGTTAGAAAATTAACCATTCTTAAAAAATTCATCAAAAATTCATTTTTGAAGATTTTGATTTGATTTTTTTTTTCTAAATGAAACTTAAATCATTCTAGTTTTAACTAAAAAAGACCGTTTTATTCTAAATGATACCTAAAAAATTAAAAAAATTTTCAAAGTTGGTAAAAATTTTTTTAGGTTAGAGAATTAACAATTTTTTAAAAAATTCATTAAAAATTCATTTTTAAAGATTTTGATTTGATTTTTTTTCTAAATGAAATTCAAATCATTTTAATTTTAACTAAAAAAGACCGTTTTATTCCAAGTGTTGTCAAAAAAATTAAGAAAATTTTCAAAGTTGGTAAAAATTTTTAAATTTCTTAACCTAGTTTTAAAAATCGATGAATTTTAAAAAATCATAAAAAATTGAATTTTAAAGATTTTGATTTGATTTTTTTTCTAAATGAAATTTAAAACATTCTAGTTTTAAGTAAAAAAGACCGTTTTATTCCAAGTGTTGTCAAAAAAATTAAAAAAATTTTCAAAGTTGGTAAAATTTTTTTTAGGTTAGAGAATTAACCATTCTTAAAAAAATTCATCAAAAATTCATTTTTAAAGATTTTGATTTAATTTTTTTTCTAAATGAAACTTAAAACATTCTAGTTTTAACTAAAAAAGACCGTTTTATTCTAAGTGATACCTAAAAAATTAAAAAAATTTTCAAAGATGGTAAAAAAATTTTTTAGGTCAGAAATTAAAAATTTTTTTTTTTCTTACAAAAAATATATGTTTAATTCAATTTATTTTTAGATGGATTTAAAATCCCAAAAGATTGTGAAATATACATCCCAATATATTGCCTCCATCGAAACCCTGAATGTTGGGACGATCCAAACGTATTCGACCCAATGAGATTTTACCCAGCAAATAGCATAGAAAGACATCCTTACACTTACATCCCTTTCAGCGCGGGAAAAAGAAACTGCATCGGGCAACGATTTGCTATGTACGCGGAAAAAGCTGTATTAGCTTCTATCTTAAAAAACTATAAAGTCAAATCAACGACTGATGTTAAAAATGTAAAACTTGTGTTTGAACTCGTTTTAAAATCAAGTAATGGTATAAAAATTACTTTAGAACGACGAGATTAATTAATTGTCAAAAGATCTCTAAAATTTTATAACCACATACTTATCGAATTTTATATAATATTAAAAATTTAATTTTAAAAAGACAAGTAATAATCTAATCTAGTAATAAAGTTTGTCTCTCTTAACTATGTCGTGGTATTTTACCCCTCTTTTCGTTTAGAGTTTAGACTCCCGTCGTTAGTATTCATTGGTAAAGGAGGGAAGCGTTTTATTATTAATCGTAAAATGGGAAAAGTTGAAGGGAGCGCTTTCAGGGCTTTTCGGTAACTTTCGGCGCTAATTTTCCCCGGAACGGGTTAACGACACGTGCATATGCACCCCCCGAAGCGGGACCGAAGCCCCCGGACAGCGCCAACTTCGCTGACCCGACAAAATTACCGAAAATTCAATTATATTTTAATAACTCGGCACGCTTATGATAAATTGCCGCATTTAACTAATTGGCAGTTATCTGGTTACGACCTGTATATGTTAAATGACAAAACTTTAATAAAAAAATTTTTTTTTATTTTATTTTTTTTTTTTCAAGTTTACATTAAAATTTAAAATAACTTAAAAAATTATATACTTTTTTTAAATTTTTGTTTGAAAATTAAGACCACATCGCTTAAATGTAAATTGTTAAATGTGAATGGTTATTTTCCCAAAAACCATCCCTCGTTGAGTAACTAAAAAACTGTAAACGGTAGTCTTAAACGATATTTTACACTGCACTGGTCACTTTTCATACCTTAAATATGTCTCTAAATACTCTAAAAAAATGATTTTCTTGTCGAGATTCTAGACTATACCACTTATATGTCAATGATTAGTCTCCTCCCGAACCCGCTTCTTGTTGACTCACCACGAATCGGCTTCCACATGCAAAACAAGATAAACCAAAGGCGGTTTTTGAAGGAGTGATCAATCAGGTAAAGCGGTATGAGCTTAAATCGTAAAATTTATAAACGATTTATTTACAAATCGCTAAAAAATACATCACATTTTTAGTATATACTAATATCTATGGATTAGTACCACTTTCGTTAAAATTTAAAATAACTTAAAAAATTCTAACTTTTTTCTTTAATTTTTTGTTTGAAAATTAAGACCAAATCGCTTAAATGTTGAGTAATTAAAAAAATTGTAAACTGTAACTGTAAAACGGTATTTTACACTGTACTGACCACTTTTCATACCTTAAATATGTCTCTAAGTACTTTAAAAAGTGATTTTTTCGTCGCTTATGGACTGAATTTATGTGGAAAAAATTTGTTTGGATATATATATATACAAAGTCTGCTTTAACATGTAACTCTAAGAGTCACAACTACTCTCTTTCTTGGATGAAATCGCGATTTCAGCTCAAAATTCAAGTCTACACTACTTATATGTTAATGATTAGTCTCCTCCCGAACCCACCTTTTGTTGATTCATTACGAATCGACTTCCAAATGTGAAACAAGATAAACCAGAGGCGGTTTTTGAATGAGTGATCAATCAGGTAAAGCGGTGTGAGCTTAAATCGTAAAATTTAGAAACGATTTATTCACAAATCGCTAAAAAATAATAAGATTTAAAGAATAAAATAATGATTGAAGAAAGTGTTATTGAATGGCGTTCGGTATATAAGTGTAGTACACATCTCCGGTATAGATGGACGAGTAAACTCGGGGGCGAAGCGGCGATGCGAAACAATTACATTTTATACAATCTGCACTCGAATGGGCCGTGCATTTGTCATACGCCGATGGCAAGAGCAGCGGCAGCGGCATCAGCGAGCTCCGCGCCGCTCTATGGCCGATTTGACATCGCAGCAAGCGACGCACGCCTGTCACCGACCTGGCAGCCCGCGCCCCCTACCGGAATGACATTAAACAAGCAAATAATCACGTTACACTCTCGGCTGATTTATACGACGCTTCATTTGGAGCGGCCTCCTCAACTGTAAATCACCGCGGCAATTCCGATGGCCGCAGTCTACGTTATTTACACCGGATTTGATATTTCCTATTTGCGATTTAACGCGACGTTTAATTCCTCCCCCGCTAACCTCCCCCGATCTTTCTATTCCGATCCCGAATTTTTTTTTTCTTTTCGTTTTTTTTAGGTTGGTTTTAAGAATGAATTCGGGACGATAATAAATGAGAGAAAAGGCACGGGGACTTTACCTAGGCTTTTTTCTACAAGAAAACTCCATTAAAGAGGGCACGTATCGGTAATGAAAGCGGTCCATTTCCTGAACGGTGGGATTCCGATAGAAAAGCCTTTCCCCCACCTTTGGGGTCCTTCGCCACCTTAGCGGGGAAATAATTGCGAAAAAATCTGTCCGTCGACCCACTTAAGTCCCTTTTTCCACTCGACAAACAAAAGGGATTCTTTTTTTAATTTTCTTTTCTTGTTTCGGAAGCAAAGCTTTACCAATTAATTTTAAAAAGGAAATTAAATGTACTCACCAATTCAACCAAAATAAAGTAGATATTCAACCAATATAAGTAGATCCTTACCTGGAACAAGAAAAAGACATATATTTTCTTTCTCATCAATCACATTATCATAACAATAAGTCCCCGAAGGGTAGACAACACATGTTGAAAAATCCAAACGGTCAATATCAAGAGGTACACGTGTCCGAGGAAATAATAACGTTTATATTGAAGGGACCGAAGCACTTTTCAGGTCTACGTCCGAAGGGACCGAAAGGCCGAAGGTCCTAAGCAATATACCCTACGTATACATCCATATTATTGGTCATCTCCGAGATATTTTTGTTTCGTCACTCTTTATACTCTTTCAAGATGTTTTTTCAAATTAAAAACCGTACCGAAAAAATAATCCCTCACCGGTAATGGTCCGCGTGGCATATTTATGACCACTTTATCCCGATAGATTTTCGAGTTCCGAATCATCTCCGAGACAACTAATTTTAAGTTTGATAAATGATGATTTTTCCCCCCCAACTATTTTTAGTTTTTTTGTTACGCGAGAACAAGCTGAGAACTCGCGAACAAAAAAAAGTAAAAATACTCCCAGAGTACAAAACTCCCTAGAGTAGGAGTACAAAATCCCAGCACGAGATTTCGGATCCAATAATTCCGATTAAACAAGATCGGTACAAGTTCGGCACGTCGGCCAGAAGCTTTGATTAAATTCTGATCTCGACCCGGAATTTCACCCCCAGCCCCTCCAACCGAAGGTGCTTCGTCGTCGTCGTCGTCCTCCCACGTACACGAAAAGGAAAATAAAAGTAATCTGCCTACACGGTTGTCACCGTAAAGTCTCTTTTGTGAACGCGACGCCCAATAAGGGCTTCGTTCGACGATCACGTGATATATGTGACTCGGCATCCGGTAAAATTAGTTTTCCGGACAAGAAGACAAAGGTCGCGCCGCGAAGGCAGATGCAAATCCGATGCTTGCAGAGATATACGAGGTTTAATCGAATTCTTTTACCACTATTTCACCCTCATACCTCTCTCCTTCCACCAAATGGTAATAGTATTAAGCTTTAAATTAATATTGCAACCTAAATTTTTGCCTTACAATTAGTGACTTGAAACTTGAAAAATTATAATTTTTTTTTTTTTTTTAATTTTTGAAAATTAAGACCGCATTAAATGTAAATGATTGGGTTATTTTCCCAAAAACCACCCCTCGTTGAGTAACTAAAAAACCGATAACTGTAAAACGGTAACTGTAAAACGGTATTTTACACTTCACTGTCCACTTTTTATACCTTAAATATGTCTCTAAAGCCAGGTTTTCATTAGTAGAATTTGTAGTAGAGTAACTGGCGTACTTTTAAGCGGAGCTAACTCTACTCTACTTAGTTTGGTAGAGTACCCGTTTTCACTTAAATAGAAAATAGTATGCAGTGAAAAACCTGAAATGTCGAGATTGAGCCCTGGTCATCATCGTCTAGCCTTAAGAAAAGCTGTACGAAAAGCATTATTATGTGCAGCTGATTTTTTGCTTGGAGAGGTAACTGTAGCTATGGAGGAAGAACAAAATAAAATCAAGAAAAAATGGTGCAGAGATTGGATAAGAAACAGGCATAGGCACGGGGCTTCTTCGGTTTTCTTAAGGGAACTTGCTTTGGATGATGTAGAAGAGTACAGATTGTGTCTGCGAATGACTCCAGAACATTTTGAGACACTGCTAGAGATGGTAGCTCCATAGATTAAGAAATATGACACAATGTTGCGAGATGCTTCCATAGGCATTCATATTCACCGTACAATTCTACTAATTTAATAGTTTCTACCTCAGACCACTTCATTTTTATACAAATATGCTAAATACTTCAACAACACCGGGTTTTTCTGATCTCGACAGGGTACTCGACTACCTCAACACTGTTTTCATTAGCGTAGTGGCGGTAGAATAGAGTGGAAAGCAGTAGTGGGGGATGGCAAGTGGTAGAGTAACTTTACCACCGTGCTATCCCACTCTACTCTACCAAAACCAAGTACTCTACTCTACCAGTTACGTTTTCATTAGGTGAGTTCACAGGATAGTTAGTACTCGCCCAGAATACTCTACTACTAATTCTACTAATGAAAACCTGGTAAGTACTCTAAAAAAATGATTTTCTCGTCGCTTATGTAGTTTGGAACTGTTAAGCCTTAAATTAACAATGCAACCTAAATTTTTGCCTTACAATTAGTGACTTGAAACTTGAAAAATTATTTTTTTTTTTAATTTTTTGTTTGAAAATTAAGACCACTTAAATGTAAATGGTTGGGTTATTTTCCCAAAAACCACCCCTCGTTGAGTAACTAAAAAACCGTAAACGGTAAAACGATAATTGTAAAACGGTATTTTACACTTCACTGCCCACTTTTCACACCTTAAATATGTCTCTAAGTACTGTAAAAAAATGATTTTCTCGTCGCTTATGTCGTTAGGAACTGTTAAGCCTTAAATTAACAATGCAACCTAAATTTTTGCCTTACAATTAGTGACTTGAAACTTGAAAAATTATATTTTTTTTTTTAATTTTTGAAAATTAAGACCGGAAATTCACTGGAAATAGAAGCATGCCACCTCATCCGTGGGCGGCGCTTGGAGGGGGAGCGGGAGTGGCTAACAAGTTATTGGGCCTCCAAACGCAATTTATTAATAACTTTAATAAGGATTTATTCCCGAATCGTTGAATAGTGCGCCCTAATATTTTATAGATTTGTATTGTGTATGAATACTTATCGATTGATACCACTTTGATCAAAATCGGTGAATACAACATCTTGTGGTCTCCTTGTAAGTACTCTAAAAAAATGATTTTCTCGTCGCTTATATAATTTGGAACTGTTAAGCCTTAAATTAACAATGCAACCTAAATTTTTGCCTTACAATTAGTGACTTTGTCTGACTCCAAGTTAGACTAAATTGATAAAATACTTTTTTAGAGTAAGCTTGAAAACTTTATCGCAGAATGAAGTTTAGAACATAGTGGTCGGACATAAATGGAAAGATCCAAGTAAATATCGACCTGCGTATGATAAAATTTCAATTTCGTGTGGGCACGTTGGTAATACGGTTGGAAGGCGGGTGGCGGTCGCAAGTTCGGGGAGGTTGGTACAATATCCGGACGCGGCGTCATCTGCACGGGACTCGGGAACGTCGAAGGTGCCGTCCGGATATTGGTCAGTTTTATTGCGCTGGCGGGCAGCGTACGTGAGCCGGGGGGGCGAAGGGGTCCGGGATGGTGGCGGCGCCCCGATGAAGAAATAACCTTTTTATGTTGTTTTTACTGGCGACGCCGCGGAATCGCTCGTAAAAGTGGACAGGAATTATACTTTGAATTAATATCCGAGCGTTAAATTAATATTGTTTCATTGGGCAAACACGGCCCCGTTACGGCATGTATTGGGATGGAGGGATTTTATGTACGGATTTAACGGCCCCGATGACGGATATAATAGTCTAAGTCCGATGTCTTCCTTAAGTGGATTAAAATTAAATTACAGGACGGTAGTATCAAAAAGTTGCGACAAATCGACCGTCGCGTCCTCAATAATCGCTCCTCAAGTGTACTAAATCCACGAATCCGGGACCTTTCTTGCCGTCCGGGCTGTAAATAAGGTCGGACGTTGTTATACGGACCCGGGCAAATTGTTATTCATGAATTACAACCTCTGCACCCATTCCGCCGAGCGACCGTAGACGTCACGGCCCTGTTTTTACTGCCCTCGTGTAAAAGTTGGAGAAAACAGTTTTACTTTGCTTGCTGTGTTTATATGCCGCCCTGGGAAATGTGTTTTTAAGGGGCGGGACGTAGAGAAACGAAATTTCCCAAAACTACAACTTCAACGAATTAACTTTTATCCATTTTAACCGTTTACAATTTTCGAATACATTTTAACCTTTTGAGCGAAAAACTGAATAAAGCATAACTTAAACTAAAAGATTGTATGATAGGTTCATAGCGCTTAAAGTATTAAATTCGAATTTCCGAAAGAAAAAGTCACGTCGAGAATTTGTTCCCCCATCGTTAGCTATCGGATATCAAAGTACTTCTTCTCTCTTTCAAAAAGCCTCATTTCGCCTTTACGCGTCGAAAATAGAGAGACCTAAACCGGGGGTGTAGCCGTTTGTGTAAAGCGGATCATAAAACGGCATTATACGATTCCGAAATCGTCGTTACGTCAAAGTCGCGGCGACGTCGCGTGACTGCCGAACATCAAAAGACCCGTCACGTCACTTGTTAAAACCTGCTCTCGTCAATTTGCGCCTTTCCGCGCGACGACGCCTTCGTGGAACTCGCATACTTTAGGTATGTAGGTGTTTTTCAGATGATATCATCATTAGGTTTCGTTCACCTTTGTCAATTGAATTAAACGCGCCAATTAACGTGGTGACATGAAAATTGACCTAAATGGGTTTAAATTACCGGCATCCGTCTGGAGACAGGTAAAACGGTCACCTACGCAACCATTTACGTTTGATCAAAAAAATAAAAGAAAGGAGACTCATCCATCCGAACTCTGCGGCTTTGGACGACGGAATGCGCAGTAAACATGCTCCGCTCCTCGACTCCCGATAAGGAAAATCGGTCGACAGCTAGCGACATCTATTGGCTCGCGTAGTTGCAGAAACGACCGCCGCGGGGCGCCAGCTATCGGAAAAATCAAATATTTATTTCCCGGATATCCGTTAAACCGGAATTTCTACCAAGCATATTCTTTTGTAAATGCTTATAAATAGAGACGTAAATGAAGCCGTATTGCGGTCGAAATGTCAAAACGACTCGAGTTTCGGGAAACAATGTCGGCTCCGCTCGAGCTTTAACGTGTTTGTTTTCGAAATTTTCATGTACTTGCGAGAAAACGACGCTAGCGCGTGTTTTCCTTCGCGTGCGAGTGTTTTGGTTTCTAATTTGTAATCGAGGATGTTTACAACGAGAAATTTTCGACTGACTGTTTTTAAAAATGAAATCATTTCCTTAATCAATTAGTAAATATTAAGTTAAAATACAAAGAAATTTTGTAAATAAAAAAAATACACGTAAATAAAAAAATACACGTAAATAAAAAAAAAATAATCTCAATTTTCTTTTTTAATAAATAAAAGTTTTTAAGTTGATGTGCAAGTATGTGGATTGAAGGAGTCGACGTAAACACAGTGGGGAAGCGAAAGAACGACATCCCCGTAAAGCCAACCCTGTCCAAACTGCGCCCATAAACATGACAAGCAATTAAGATGTAGATTTGAGCGTCGCGCCCGTATTTACATGACGTAGGTGCGCGACGGTTTCGTGTATATTTGCCGAGCGACTTTGAATCGAGTTGCGGGAAAAGGCAGAGCGCCGGAAAAGCTACACTTTATGTTAATTTATTCCCCTTCCTTTCAAAGTTTTACCTTCTGAATAAGTTTTTCCTCCTATTTCATGGCAACCAAAAAATATTTGAAACTCAAAAAGATAGTTAATTGTAAGATATTTCTATTTAGATTTTGTGTAGTAATTTATAGGTAAATTGGTTGGATTAATTAGGTATCGTCTCGGCCAATTAGCCATTCCTTTCCACTCTCTCGTTCCTGATTAAAACCGCCCCCTTTCCGAGAAGTTCGTCGCGACGGGGGACCGCGAGCGTTGTAAAGGTAATTTAGATTTGTGTTTTAATTAAGTAATAACGTTGTTCGGTGCCACTTGTTGTCCCGGCGTCGCTTCATTAGTCGTCGCCGAGATGGCGGCCTCGTCGTTGCATATGCATAAACTCGCTTCTTCCTCCTATAAGGTGCCGGTACGCGCGGTTTAATTTCTCGCCCGGCGCTATATTAGATTTTCTCCCTGCGCGTTTTTGGAACGAATCCATCCCTTTTTCTCGCCGACGCCCGAAACTTTCAGTAATTAACACCCCCGGCGTCTCCGTCGGCGACCGAACCGGCTTATTAGTTCTAGGTATAATGAAAATTTTATTAAGAACAAACTTGTTTACTTCGGTACCGAAGAAGCTTCCTTCCGAGGAGCTTCCCTGAGTGGGAGGAAGGAAGTGAATTTCCCTGAAGACGTTTACTTAAGTACCTATCGGTAAACAACGGAAGTTTGGTGGTAATTGGAAATTTTTTTGCTTAAATGAAGTTAAAAATTTAAATATGATTTATTAACTGTTAAATAATTTCTACATTTTATATACAGTGGAACTTCTATATAACGAATTTTTTTTGAAGTCGCAAGAAATTCCTTTATAAAAACATTTCTATAAAACGAAAAAGACTTCTATATAACGAACAAAAATGCTCTAAAAAATCCACAAAATTTAGTTCTTTATTATTATTAACGGAGGTAAAGTTACTTCAGCCCTATTTGGCAACTATGCGAGTAGGGGAATTATCAAAAAATGAGGAAGATGTTCCAGAGGATCCCCGATAGATTTCTGTTGTGAAATATTGTCGTGGTTTTCACTTGCGCTGCTTATCGAATAGTTGAGTTACAACTGTTATTGGGTAAACTGTTATTTCATCTGTCGCCATGTCTAAACGGAAAGATCTAAGTGTCGCAGACAAAATTAAAATTTTAATGGATGTCGACCGTGGTATGCAGAAAAAACTAGTAGCGGAGAAGTACAAGGTTCCTCCAAGCACGATCTCAACAATAGTAAAAAATCGGGAAACAGAAAGAAAAATTAAAACAATGTAAGTTTAATACTATAGACAAAGCGATGCTAAAATGGATGACAATGGTGTGAAACCAAAGTTTGCCGGTGTCAGAACCACTTCTTAAAGAAAAGGTAATTGAATACGCAAAAAATCTTAGACCTTGAAAATTTTCAAGCTAGTACAGGATGGTTGAACAAATTTAAAAATCACACGGAATAACAGAAAAGATTATATCGGGAGAAAGTGCTAGTGTCTCAGAAACGACTTGCGCCCAATGGAATCAGAAAGTAGGATCGTTTTTGGAAAGTTATCAGCCTGATGACGTGCTTAATATGGAAGAATGTGGACTTTTTTACAAGTGTCTTCCCAATATTAACGTTCAAAGACGATAAATGTTTTGGCGGTAAAAACAGCAAAGAACGAATTACTGTAGTAGTATGTCCAACATGACAGAAAGTGAAAAAATGAAACTTTTAGTAATAGGAAAAAGCAAACAACCGAGATGCTTCAAAGGAATAAAATCATTAGAGGTCGATTACGATTACAACAAGAAATTCTGGATGACCAATGAAATTGTCGAAAAATGGTTTCAAAATTTTGATAAGAAAATGATGCAACAAAACAGGAAAGTTTTTGTTTTCGTAGACAATTACCCTGTCCATCCTCCTCACATAGCCCGAAAATTAACAAACATTAAACTTGTATTTTTTCCACCGAATACAACCTATCGATGAGGTTATTAATCTGCGTGTTTGCATAACGATATTGGCGAAAGTTTGGTAAAATGATATCGCAGAAAATATACTATAAAAAATTGTTTCAGCAAAGCTGGTTTTGCTGAAAAATCCACTGAAGAAGTAAGTAGTTTCCGTATAACGAAATTTCTATATGACGAATTTTTTCTTTGAAGCCTTTGCGTTCGTTACATGGAAGTTCTACTGTATATTAGAAAAAGAAGAAAGTCATGATAGATTTCATATGTACTTTCGGATGAATAAAGAACAGTTTAAGTATCTACATCGTTTAATTGAACATAAAATTAAAATAGTTGATACAAAATTCTGTACGGCGATTAGAAAAATCTCCTCATCGTTTAAAATCCTCTTGGCTGTAATAAAATTCTCTTAAAATAGATTCTTCGCAGGTGGGAGGAGGATGCAAATCATTTACTTCAACATTTGGTTTCGGAATCTCCTCCTCGAGCACAGGTGTGAGGAGGGGTCTCAAAATATTTGCCGATTCCTGTACTGCAGGTAGAACAGTAGAAATGGGGTAATGTAGCGCAAAACTCAAGTTATAAAGAAATAATTAAGTTCGTTTCAAATGCCAAAACTAACGTTGATAGGATCGGGCTCCGATTCACTCTGCGGAGAAGGGGGTTCGGATGTTAAATGAAAGAGGGCCACCAGGGGGGGGGGGTTGACTCAAAAATTTCGACGTAATAACTTCAAATCCAAAAAAAACCCAAAAAGAAAAAGGAGCCTTATGATGATAATCGGCTCTGAGTGTTGGCTGATGGAATCCCAATAATCCGGAATCAAATCCGATAAAGCACAAACAGGTGCCCAAAATCTGTGGAGAGAGAAGCTGATCCACCAAATTGCAATTAGAAGTTCTCCCAAACAACACCAAAAAGAATGCTTCTACAGCCGGCCCAAACCATCTTGGCCTTCCGAGGTCACCTGCGCAGTAACAAAAGGTGGGGAGTTCTTAGAGACTACTGTAATTTAAAATAATTTAATTTACATTTTATATAATACTATTTAGAGGTAACCAAAGAAATGCTTTAGACAAATATTTAGACAGACAAATAAACCGGTTGAGAGATAAATAGTCTTAAATTTAGTATCTTTAAAGACAACTTAAGAGTTATTGTTACAAATAGATGAAAAGATGGACACAACTTTGAAACAACTTGTCCAACTAAAAGATACTCAACTTGGAAGGTATTTTAGACAAATAGCCACACAAACAGACAAGTAATTTATCTTTAGAATTATTGGAATAACCAGACTGAAAGTTGGTTAAGATTTGAACAACTATAGAATTAGAAGTAGTATGTATATAAAGGTATGAGATAATATGAAAGGTAGAAGACACTCTTGAATAATAACTCTACGTAGTCATATATCGTATTAGGTTCCCCAAAATCTCGCCCCCTTTCGGTTGGAGTACATTGACAATTAAACTCCCGACTTTATAATCATTACACTTATCTCGGTGGAACAAGGTAGGGCCTGGCGGATCTGAAGGGTTCAAATGGGCTGTCTGCGGTGAAACTTCGAACCGAACCGAGTCTACCGTCTACTTGATGTGTATAATCTGGAGGCGGGCGCGAGATATTCGTATTCTTCGCCGCGTTTCTCGCCCGCCCGCCAGATTTATGCAATTGTTTACGTTACAAGTTAATTTGGAATTTAAATCCGCAATTTATCAGATGCCAGACAGTTGTAAGGGGGGCCGGGGGCGACGTCTTAGACGTTACGAATTTTGCCTCCACCGCCGCACCGTAGTCGCGGTATTGTTCCAAGGTGGGGGCGGATTTGCGCTTTCGCTACTTCCGAGGCCTCTTCTCCACCTATACGAGAAGACAATGGGAGACGCGTGTCAACCGGGAAAACACGGGCATTGGGGAGGGTAATCCGAGAAATAACCCCGTGGTAGTTCAGCTTCCCATCATATTCAAATCCGCCGGGAGTCGGGATCTAATCCACGATACGTAATTGATACAAAGGAAATCCTCATATCTTTATCGTTACGTTGATAAATTAAAATTCTCTTGTTATAGGGCGAAATGTCTTTGCCGCAAGTGAAGAAAAAAAATCACGGCTTTTACGTCAAAAACGGTTCGGACGAGGTGTCGGCCTGTCGTGAAAATAAATTGAATTTCAAATAAGTCGCCCGATAAAATTCAGACCTGGTCGGGCGTTGATCGAAGACGAGAAGTAAATTGCGTTTAGCGTCCGCCGGCTGATAAATCGAAGGGTTGAGACAGTCTTCTAACGAAAGAACAACCCGAACGGAATAATTAGCAACGTCTCGCGCGGATTCGATTCCCAGATAACACCTTCTCCCCGTTAATACGAGATAATCCTCGCCGAGACTCTCGCGGAAAGGAGTAATTAAAAGTTGGACGCGCGCCGATTAATTCATTATCCCGATCAACGATTAGAATCTCAATTTGTAAAATACACAAGAGTTATAATTAGCAATTAGGAGGGCCTCTTCCGGCCGTCGGGCGCGGCGCGCATTTTAAACGCGAAATCCGATTAAAAGTGGTCCCCCTTACTTCGCGAGAGACTTCTTAAGAGACTTCTCCGTCCGGAGGAAGTGTTTCTTTACCCGCTCGCTTGATTTATCGAAAAGAGGCTCCCGAGAGAAAATTCAATTCGGAGCGGCGATTTACCTTTTTGATTAGTGGGAGAAAGGCGGTGTACGAAAAGCGGGCAATCTGCCTCGCGACTCACATTTATGAGAGTATAAAATTAATGCAAATCTCCCAAGATACACCTTGTTTGCTCGAAGGTACCGAAAGGCACCGTCTTCCACCGTCTTCTCTTTTCCCCCTTTTCCTCGAATAAGTTGTATAAGAAGCTCGCGCGCGAGGGGAACCATAAGCTTATTTACTCCTCCAAATCAAACAGACGACGAATAAATTTAATTCTTAACCCGTACCCACTTTATACCCACCTTTATGTTACAAGAAGAACTTGAAAATTAAAAACATGATTCCCCGATGATTTAAGGGTTTTCCAAGCCGGGAAATCCCTGTCACCGATGACAAACAACTTGGATGTTTTCCATCGCACTCGGCCGGGGCCCAATTAAAATTTTGATTCGTCTTAATTCGCTTATACGGCCACCTCATTTAGTTCGTGTCCGACCGGTGACAGGTATTAATACCGTGGCGAAAATACCTTTGCTTAGGTACCGAGGCTTAACCGACCGCGGCGGCTCTAATAAGCTTAATTTGTTTGACGCAGTTAGGTTGTTATACATGTCGTTATATTTACTATTCATTACACGTAATACATTGTACACTGCGCGGACAAAACTTGACATTAAAATTTTCTGTGTAATTCCGGAACGAAGTTTTCGGACGAACGTCTTTGTGCGTAAATTTAGCCCGGAGGGTGTTTCAGATCCCATCGAAACCTAGACGACGACGACGACGCCTGGATACAAATTAAACTAATCAAGTATCCATAACAGGACGATGGTCGGCGCCCATATCGCGTTCCCTCTAATTAAGTATAAGGCACGGACCGTAATTTATTGAATAATAACGTGAAATCGCCGGCGTAAATCTCAATTATCGGCTAGTAAAAACTATAGCCAGGAGAGTCCGGTTGCCCCCTTCGAGAGAATTTAATTGGACCCTTTGAGTACCCTCTTAAAGCCAATTTGCGGCTCGTCTAGGAAAAACAATTTTCTAATTGCGGTTTGGAATAAAGGTGCAACAAAGAGAAACTTTGCACAATGGCGTAATTGTTCCTGGTTGGAACTAAAAGTCGCCAGACAATACCTGGTTGGAAGCGACCACTCATTTGTCAAGACGCCGAAGGGAGAGAATGGCGCCGCGACGCGTTCGCAGGAATAAATTTCGAATTTAATAAAAAGGGGGAAAAGGTACGGGATGCCATCGACGGGCGTGCCACACCTGAGGCGCAATTTGGGGCCCTCGGGGACACATAAAAAGAAAGATTGATGGAGGAAAATCGGGCGGACGGCGTCGCGGGGCTGTCGTTTAAAAATACTCGATCCCGATTTAGTTCTCACCTGGGCGTGTCTCGCCATCTCCAGACACCTTCAAGTGTGTAGCACCAAGAACAAAGGCTACTAACGCTATTTTTAGACGTTCAATAAACTTGAGGACAAAGCTTTACTATATTCTTAAATAACTCTCAAAAATACCGAAATTTTTTTTCTTTTGTTAATCATTTTCCAGTGAAAAACAAATTACAATTTCCATCCATTTGTAATGCGCATAAAGAGAAGTAAACCTCAGGTGATTCCTCTAGGACGTCTGGAATACTCGTAAAACCTTGATGACGTCTGGGACCTAGAGGATTGACGTCCGCCCTTCGGGGCACCCTTAAACGGATTAGTTAATTTCCCGCTTACTTCCCGCATTTTAAATACTGCGACGCGAATTTCCGCGCGGTTTCGAGTTCGCCCTGCGGCACCTGAGCACACGCCGGGGGGCGTAATGGCCACTAAAACGGAATGGAACGGGCCCCCCGCCGGCTCGTGGACCGCATCTGGCGAGGCAATAGGTGGAGATTGTCGGCTGCATTGTGTTCCCACCTCAAGTCGGTCCGGCCGTTAGCCATCTGTCAGTCAACGTGTAGCTCCCCATCCAATTTGGATTCACTATCGTGCATGTTCGGAGGGCCAATCGATACGGCAGCGCCCTATCGGTTTATGGCCTTGTTTAATTGTTGCCCGGCTTCCTGTGCTACTAATGGATGAAGCCGGGCGTGCTCCGCGCCGAATGGATTTCAATTACTTCGATGCGCGATTTATTGGCGATATTATCTATCTATCTGCGGTGTACAACAGAAGAGGAAAATTTTCTCATTCACATCTCCTACTTTCATATCAAACCGAGATGCTTCCATCTGGTACAATCGACTGCTTCAAGCAGAAAGTGCATGATAGGCTACGGATTTTAATGTCATTCTGTTATTCAATTGAGAAGTTTCAAGACATACAAATCTGGAAATTTTATTTGAGGGTATAGGAAAATAATGCGTGCAACAGAGAAGCATATATGAAGTAGATTAGATAAACAGAGAGCGATATAACTGTCAGACTGTCAAACTGTCAGTTCGACAGTTCGTGGGAAGAAGGTGGTTGGTTGGGCGAGTGGGGTCGGATCGGAAAAGGCGTGGTTAAACAGTTATATCGCTCTTTGTTTATCTAATCTACTTTCTATATGCTTCTCTGTTGCACGCATTATTTTCCTAGACCCTGAAATAAAATTTCCAAATCTGTATACAGACTGTCTTGAAGATAACATTTCCAATTGGAGCAACTTAACTAATTCAAAATAACATTTTAATTTAGAAAATCACAATCACTTTTTAGATTCAAGAAAAATTTTATAACCTGAAAGAGAACAACACTTCATCGAATAGCCAGACTGTGACTGTCTGGAAAACAGTTTAACCAAATCGCCAGGTTGTAGAAAGGGAGTTGGGGAATCCGCCCTCGGTCTTCTCGGGGGACTATAATCCGCCGGGGAGCCTCTTCCGTGACCAAACAATCCGGCCAACGGGACCATCCGTTCACCTATTCGAATAAGTGGACCGGATGCCCACGAAAGCCAGTGGCGCGGAAAGCGGCAACTGGCCGAACGTGATAGCGGGAATTACGGTTTGGAAGAGGATTGGTCCCGACACACCTACGGAAAGATAAGAAAGCTCGCGGGAGGGGAAAAATTAACTTTTATCAATTTTCCCTTTTGGAGTCATAAGGTCGGTGACGGACTAACGACGTCTATCGGCGAGTCGTAGAAGCCGGCGAAGTTAATCGGCCCGGTGGAAATGGGAAAGTTATGTCGGGCCAGGTTAAACGGATTACTGGCGACCTCGACGGACTGCCCGGGCCACATTACCGTTTCCGCCCTCGGATTGGGGATTATTCGACGGGGCCAGGAGTTGCCCTTAGTCCCCGAGGTGATACGGCCGCCTGTTTATGCTTCAAATCGACGAGATTAAACTCGTATTAACTCCAATAAAACATTGTCGCGATAAGGAATTGCCATCTTACTAACCGACGAGTACAATAACAATCTTTTTTCTTTTTCTTTTTCATTTGGAAATTAAATGCCGCCGGAGACAATTGGGGGAATGAAAGTAATTACTAAAGTTGTCTTTCCCACTTTCTTATTTACCCTCATCTGCTTGGTAATTATTTAATTTGCATAGTAAGTGATAGGTGCGGTACTCGGTTAATACACCTACTAACTTATTCTTTCTCGTTAAGACCCCTCCTCAACGAGCTGGGCAATTGAGTTAGCGGTTTCATTATGTTAAGTAAGGACGGAATTTTTAAGGGTAAGTACGTCGTGCTCGGAGCTAAGTGGATCGTTTTGCCCCGCTTTTTTTCCCGAGGGGACCTCGCGTCGGCTATTTTTAATTCAATTAAGAGCTCCGTACCTCGCGAAATTAACCCCTTTGTCCTTCCTAATTTAAATCTGATGATCCCGAGGGAACCGGAGGGTCCGGTCGAACATCAGGTACCTACAAGTTCTAATAAGCGCGGCGGCAACCCCAAACTCGGCAGTCGAGTCGACATCGGGCGACCTGACGCCTTGCGGCGTCACCGGGAAGTGTGGAAATTACCTCATTTATTAGGTAAGGGTGCGGGGCCTCTGTTGCTGACACCTCTCCTTTACACCTGCTGCCGCGTATTATTGAGTTTCCCTCGGAAAGAGATTATTCAGGGGTGTAATGGAAAAATCTCGACCTCCGCGAAGGAAGAACGTGACGACGGAAAACCGTGCCTCCTCCCGCCGCCCATTACTCATCTCATCGTCTTCCCCGGATCGTTCCGGACCGGCGACCGGCGGTCACTTTGATAGGTGGCCACGTGGCGTAACATCCCGTCCGAACTTGCAAAGTTCTGGCCGCCCCGGCAAACCCCTTAGGTGCCCACCGGACGAAATTATACCTCAACTGACAAATGGGTCACTTTACCTCAAACTCTCCCGAACTCAAACTTCATTAATAACCTGCTCGAAACCTACTACTACTACCGACCGGCCCGAAGGGATGTTTACTTTTGTCCTTTTTCACTAAAAAACTAAAAATATTGTCAAAACTAATATAATTTTAACAAATGTATAAAGATTACTTCTTAATACACCTAATATATTTACCGGGAGATTTAAAATTACCTTTGGAAACTTACCAATAAATTTTATTCTAGATTTTATTCGGAAAACAAAATAAAATTATTAATTGTAACGTTGTATAGACGAGTATAAAAGATCTTTAAAAAAACCATCATTAACCGTAAACAATCGGAAAACTTTTTTGCCACCCCCTCGAGTTAGAAGATGGAAAATGGAAATGATTAATTATCCCAACCAACCCTTTCCATACCTAATTCGAATTTATAGAAATGTTTGCTTAGACTGAATGAAAGAAACTTTTGATGCGTTGCCAAAAAATACTCTCTCTATTAATAGGGTTCAATTATTCTCCTCTAAACGCCTGTCAGTCCCACCTATCGTTGTTTACAAGCCTCTATCCATTCACTAAAGAAAAAAAAATATCCCGATTGTTATTCCTGCGGCCATCCGTGAAAACTTTTGGCAGCGGCGCAACGACGAAAAGGAAAAAACGGGACGGACGGGAACGTGTCAGGTCTGCGTCCTATTTCTGGACACAGGTGCTGCGCAGGGTCCAATTTTACGCGGAAAAAAATCTAAACAAACCGTGCGAGACGTACGACGGCGGCGCGAGCTACGGCCCGGCCGACATCCTGCCGCGTTATAAGAAAACGCTCTCGACGATATTTACCAGAAACGTTCGGGAAACAAGTGGCGAGGGCGATTTGTAAACGATCGACGCCTGTAAAACGACAGGCGGTACACTCGACGGCACCTTTACACTTAAACTTACACGCGAGATATTACTAGATGATGTACGATGACAGTTTTGGAACTGGGCCAGCGCCACCGAGAACCATCGGAGGCCACTATTTTTAGCTACCGGCCGAATAGATTGAGCACCTTAAACAGTACCGACAATAAACGGAGATCTCCTCCCTTTAGCTTACAAATCTAATCTTCGCCGAATTGGGTATTTGTCGAGAAGTTCGTTCCCCCAACCTCCCCAAGGACTCCATCTACGAACTCATCGACTCCTAATCTGAATTTGATAGTCGATAACTCTTCTTTAGAGATTTACTACGTTTCACTTCTCAACCTATTCACTTCTTAACTTATTTACTTCTTAACTTATTTACTTCTTAACTTATTTACTTCTTAACTTATTTACTTCTTAAATTATTTACGTCTTAAATTAGTCACTTTTAAATTTTTTCACTTTAAAGAAATTTTAAAGTCTTACATCTCGATTTTTTAATTCCTCAATATTTATTTATTTTTCTATTAATATAAATAAAAATTTTGCAAGATTACAAATACTGCCAAGTAATAAAGGTAAACGTAATAAGGAAGAGAAGTTGTATGACCGTTAATAAAAGCCTACACCTCACACGTCGCGGCTTCCGGTCCTGAAATACACCAGTCTGTAAATATAGGTGAAACCGACGTTGCCGAGACCGTTCTATAAAACCAAACGAGCGAAATTTCTTCGCAAAGTTTCGCTTTCAAGGTGATCCTCCTCGACTTTATAAATTCTCTTCGTGCGGTTCATTTATCTCTCCGATTTATTTTTACACACACGTTGAAATATTACGTTACTCAAGATAAATGCTAGGAATTTGTTATATTGAACGTTTCGGTGTCGGAACATCTTTGTTTTAATAGAAAATCTTTATTTTATTAAAATATGGATTTAAAATAAAATTTATTTTTAATAAAATAAAATAAATTTTAATATTATTTAACGTATAAATTTCAACTTCCCCCCGAAAGTTTCGAAAACACACGTGGTTAAATCATAACTCAAAGTTTATCACAAGAACGTGACGCCAAACCGTATACAGGTTTTTTGCGATCGTACCTGAGTCCTGTGTTCTGGGTAGCTCGAGGCAAGAGAATTTTTTCATTCCAAAGCTTCGCCCGAAGCGTGACGCGAATTTCTACACATTTGTATGCCTTCCGTTGACTATGCGTTTCCCAAGCTTAATTAAACGCGCGGTTATTCCCGAAATCGACCGGAATCCGCGGACCACGTTTCCCATACATTTATGTATGTTATGTACACAGCCGGGATTTGGAGTGGACGGGAATAAAAGAGATGCCGCCGAGAGCCCGCATTCGGGGATTTGCATCCGTCCGGCCGGAGGCAATATTCCCTCCTTTCTGGGACGAACCCTTATAAAGCTACCTTCGCGTCATTGTTTCCAATAGGTAAACGACTAAACAATCGCTTCTATAGCCCCGGGTTATTCTAAAATCGCAGATGGTCCCCCCATATCGCGGATGATTGACCGCCCATAAGGGGTTTTCGTGAAAGGGATCGAGATGAAGGTAACGTGGCCATTCGTTTTGGCTTATTGGACGTTGTAAAGGTTCGCGTCAATGCGTTAATTTGAGCGTAAACCTCGGTAATTGGCCGGGCGGTACACGTCGGCCTCAAGCACCTGATCGGGCACCTAATTGCCTCTACGCCTTCGCCGCGGCCATTTATTTATTCGGTCCGAGGCGTGGGCACAGACAGGACCTTTGATCTTCGCCAGATTAAACCCACACTGCAAATAAATTGATCTACGGAACGCTAAACATAATTTAACTATAATAGCTTTTACCATTTACCTCTTACTCAATTCTAATTAATACTACCTCTGTCCCATAATAAGTGACCGATATGGTGAAAATTTTGGTCCCAAAATAGGTGTTCGTTTTAAAATAAAAAAACGTTTGGCAGGTTGTTGAGTTACAAATAACGAAATTCCTAGTTTTCCATTAAACCATTGATTACGGTAGTTATCCCATCTTGGACGGGCAACAGCGGCTAAAAACATGACCTTTGTAATAAACCCCCTACTTTTACATGTTTCATCAGGCTCCTTCTCATCATTAGCGAAGTAGTATTTATTAGAGGTCTTTTTTAAATAAAACCATTTCTTGTCAACATGAATGTAGTTTTTTATATCATTAAAAATAGGTTCACCAGCAGCGATACTTTCAGAATCAAGCAGTGCCAAACAGTAGTCCAAGCGTTGGATTTTGTTACGGCTTGTAAGAAATAGCTTTACTGCGCTTGAATGAGATTTGATCAGTCCAGATTTAATGCTTCTATGAATTGTGCTTTTTGAAATTCCAATGGCATATGCAAATGATCGGAGATTTCTACGGTGATGAATTGGTATCTCCATCCTGCCGACTCTTCCAGAATTTCGAGAATTAATTTCGCGTTTACCGCTCCTTCACGTAAAGTTTATTGTCCTCGATGTCAAATTCTATAGTCTTCTCCGATGCAAAATATCGAGCAGTATTATTTATCGATCCATGTTTAAGTTTACCATTTACACTTCTAGCAAATATTGGTACACACATTAACGCGCTTCCTGCTTTAGATTAGGCCTTTCTCGTTGAGGCACATCTTCAAAAATTCCTCGACGGTCCATTATGTGATCACTCCGGTACTTTTAAAAATAAAAAGATGGCGTATGTTTATAAATCACTACTCAAAAGTTAAGTATATTTTGATGATGGAACTGATGGAAAACTCTTGATGGAATACAAGATTGTAACTGACATTTCGAAATAACGTTAAGTTTCGAGAAATACCAAAATCGAACACTTATTATGGGACAGAGGGAGTATGACATTTCATCATTTTCACTTCATATTCCGAAAATAGAAGATAACCAAAGGATATAAGAATAAGGAAGAAAACTACCAAATGAAATTTACTAGTTCGCTTGAAATTGGAGTGTCAACGATCTAACTAATAGAAACATTCGCCAAAGTGCGGAAATTAAACACCGAAGCGGTTGAAACGCAAACGCTATTGCGTGAAGACTAGGTTCGGCGTAGAGACGACACATTTACGCGAACGAGGACGGAGGTATGGCGCCGTTAAAACAAATATTGTTAAATCGCGCGGCGTAAACGTGTTTTCGGTTGGAACGCGGGCGCTCGATGAAGAACGACCGGGAGGGAATGCGAAATTATCTCTTTTAAAGTAGCGCTCGTAATAAGCTTATTATTGTTATTGCGTGGGAAATGGGGTGTCCCACCTGGTCTAAACGGGCCGCCACGTGGCGGCCTCACAATGGGACGGTGATTATTTTCGGGGGATAACAGAGAGGGCGGCTGACGTGTGCCCTTTCAGCAATCTGCGACCAGTGAAGTGGTTTGATTCGGCGAATTCAAAGGACGCCGTTTTAATTATTTCCTGGCGGGTGGTGGTGCCCTTCGCGATAGGCCCTTTTAATTGAAATTTCTCCAAGAAGATTAACCACGTCGTCTAACTTATGGATAACGACCCGAAAGAAGATCTTGACCAGAAAAAACCCTTATCTTATCGCGTCGTCAAAACAATTGGGCGGTAAATCAAGGCGGATGTTGGAAACGGACCGGTGGAGGTATCTGGCGGCGTATGGCCGAAACAGCGCGCCAGATAACTGGTGGCGGGAACGGAACTGGTAGCATGCGCCTTCCGCCGGAAGTCGACGGAACGGACGAACTTTATGGCCGAAAGTGCCGGACGATTTCGAGTACGCCGCCACCGAAATAGTTCGGGAATTATCAATTAAAATCGGAACGCCCGCGCGCTGACCCCGATCCGCGTCGGCCGTGTTTACACGGCGACTTCAGCGACGCCTGCCGGTATAAATATCGGCCGTACACACGCGCGGGCACATAAATCTGCCCGCTTTTTCAATGGTCGCCCGGTAATTCCCAACAACAATACGAATCGCGGACAAATCCGCCGACGTCCACGCCACGCCACGCCAATGCACCACACCACCGTGAACACACACATCGTCCGCCAGGGGTGCCACTACAATACGCAAATACTCTATAGCTATACCGTTTGCGATCACACCCTGAATACAATTCCTACCTACACACCAAAAAGCTCGAGTTATACCGCATTCCAAATATTCACACATTTTTTAATGTCATATCGCATAGATGATAAAATTTTTCAACTCTTTCCAAAACATCAACAATTATCTTGGCAACAGCTTAACGAAAGTTGTTCTTGAGATGAGTCAGAATCCTGATTCAGGATTTCTTATTCATAATAAACACTTCATAGGAATTTTTTTGAGTAATAAAATTTTTTTAAATCTCATAAATTGACTTAACTCATCATAACTACAATAATAACCAATTTATAAGAATGAAATTTTAGCTCTTCATAAAAAAAAATCATTACAAAATCCAACATTAACACAATATAGCAATTTTTTAATTCTTTTTAATTTGACAAACTTTTATTTTTTTTTTTTTAATTTATTAATATAACAATAAAATTAAATATAATTCTATAATACATGACTGTGAATCAAGCTTGAAAGTCCAGTTTCAGTCGTTTTAGTACGGTTTCAATGAGGGTGTTGGAGGGACGACGGGGAAAGGGATAATGAATGTGCCCGGCCGTTTCGCAATTACATAGTTTAATTCGAATGTAATTTATAATTCCGCATTGTCATGCACGTGATGTGCACAGTTTGCTAAATGGATGAATGTTTTGCAGCGCGTAGGTAAATTTGGAGGTACAAGGGGCGCGCGGGCGAGTCGGGGGGGGTGGACAAAAAGCCAGCCGGACCGTGAACCCCGGCTCACGTACGCCACTGCCGACTGCCCCGTCCAATTATCGACTGAATTGTATATACGGAAAATTTTAATGTTTAAATTATCAATTTTCTTATTATTTTTTTAAATAATAAAAAATAAAAAAGCAATTAAAGTGTCTAAACGTTTTAGTTTTTTTTCTTTCTTTTTTTTTGGTTTATTTGTAAAAACTGTCCGGCAATGAAATTGACGCGTAAGTGAATTTGAAACGGCGCGACGTACCGTTAACGAATACGGCCGTAGGTGTCAGGGCTGCATGTTTTGCGGCTGTTTGGGACGTAGGTGACGTGACAGAGGGCCAACATGGCAAATTGCAGCCGTGATTGTAATTGCTGATCCGCCGTTCCCCTTTTTTTGCCGGCCCCCGGGCGCCGGAATCGTGTTTTTGCGCGGTTTTTTCCCCAAACGAGCGTCGGTGGCAAAGGTAACAAGCGATCGCAATTAAAAGTCCGGGAATTCGGCCGCGATTTATCGCCCGCGTTAAGTTAAGAGATTCGCGCGTAGCCCGATTTTAATCGTTCGCATGTGCGTTTCGCGGACTTGAAAAAAATTTGGAAATTACTGCGTCCCGATTCTAATTTTACGCTTGGTCGTTTTTGATAGGTTTTGGATTTGGCCCAAGACGCCATCGGCCATGTGCTAATTTGTTTAGAAACTTAAGATTCTCTTCGGTATTTATAATGGTTGATAGTCTGACCTGAATTTAAAACGAACTCGTACGATGATAACCTTGCGCTATCTCGAGCTCACTGGAACACCTTTTGTTGCGTTTTCTTCCTATCAGAACGACGATTACCTCTCTCCTCTTCAACTTACGTCAGAAAAATGTCACAGGTCACCTCATTAGTTTGATAAAGACGAGTCTCGTATAGAAAACAACGATTATTAATAACCTAGTTCTTCGAAAAAAAAAATCTATCTATCTTCAAACCTTGTTTGAAGAAATATAAAAAATCATACGGATCATTAATTTGATGTCAAGTCGTCAAACAGCCCGAACCGAGGGCAAATATTTTTGTATGTTTAAGAAATTACTTCCACGTTCCGATCTCCTAAATATAAAATTAATTTCAGTCACGTCACCCTGTCACCGTCGGCGGTTCAGCAAACACCTTGATGCATTATAGGCGACAGCGGAATTGACACCTCTTCCGGTTAACGTAAGATAAATGCTTTCTCGAGACCGGGAAAAAAACATTTAAAACGTCCCGTTTAATGGTTGCGAATAGTTGAACGCGACCATTCGTTAACCGGTCGTTAGACGGTAATTTCGTCTCGGACGACTAATATCTTATACCTTTGGTTGGAAAAGTTGGGAGAAACGAGAAGAAGAGGAAGTAAAAAAGAGGAAGACGGGGAAAAGAAGAAGAGAAAAAAACCCAAAGGGCTTGTCTGCCTGTAAGGTGCTAATGTTTTCACTTTGCCTTTTACAAGAGCCGACGTACAGGAAATTAAATTTTCCGGGCCCGTCTCCCGCGAGAAAATAAGGAGGTGTTGAGGTGTTCTTTCTGCAGTTGACGGCATCGCCCCCTTTTGACTGACGCCAGTAATGGAACGGCAGATGGTGTGAATGAGCAATTCGCCTTTAATTTACGCAGGTGGAATAACTTCAAGAAGGGGGATTATTTTTATTTAAATAGCAAATATTTCTAAATACGACCTAAACGATGATCCCATATGGTCAATGAATACGTTTGAGTTGAGGGTTGGTTATAATCGATTCGTGGCAGGCAAAGAGATTGAATTCACCTACGAATAAAGGACCCACCTTAATCAGCGAATGACTGCCTGTCCTTGCAATAAGGGCCTAATCTGCGTGCAGATTGCCGCTGACTGCGCCTTTTTCTACCTACCCCAACCTGATGGGATTACGGGGGACCCCCCTCACACACATGATGCCCCCTCATCCGAGCTTCGACGAATTTTTACCGTCTGATTAAACGCGATCCAAATTGCGAACGAACCGCCAAGTGCACAATCTAAGCCGGCCGAAAATTAAACTAAATTATTCATCAAAGGCGGGTTTCGGACGAATTTTTCCGGCCGCGCGGCGATCTTAAAGCAATTAAGTGGGTTGCCCCATCAGACATGAAAGGGAGCTTGCTTTCAATTACCTCGCTCGAGCTTTTGATAAATAATACAGGACGAAGGAATCTCGACCGGGTAAAGGTCAAATTATTAACCGCCCAAGTTAAAGGAGACGCCCGGATTAAAATCCCGGATTTTTCCCCTCTCTACCGCCGCGCCGCCACCACCGTCCCGTTTTTGTAATATTAGCTCGGGCAAATATTTGTCGAACAGATCAAACATTTTATACCCTCGAACGATCTGGGTGTAGATTACTTACTACTTCATAATTTTCACCTTATTTTTTAAATAGCCTTGTAAATCCCAAGACTAAAACTCAATTTTTCATCCTCGATTGTACTTGCAAATGTAATTTACATAAATTAGACACGTCTCGACGTTCAAAAACGTATCTTTCGTAGTTGGTAGTTACCTAAATGCAAATGCGCAAATATAATAACGACGAAGCGGCCCTCTCGGACAATATATCACGGCGTTTAAACTCTTTTGCGAGAGGGTGCGCACGTCGGTGCCGGAGGGTGCGTAATGCACCTCTCATACACCTCCGCCCTCGATTGCAGAGTGAGTCACCTAAGGCCGTAGGGAGAGGGTGCTACCTCCTCGTCACCGGATCCCGCAGCATCTGCGCCCGTTTGCAGATCAAAGTAATCAAGATGCACTTGTTTAGATTGTATATAGTGTGGGAGTTGGGGAATCCCCCGCGTGTGTACCTTTACATCTGTTTGATACTCTTCCACTTAGGTATATAACCCTCTCAACTAGTCTTACTTGGTTAAAATTTATTTTAAAAAAGGTTTTTTAAATTTCAAGACCTCCATCTTGTGCAGGCTTCAATGGCAACTGGCGTTAGCTACCTGAACGTCGAGAACAATGGGGTTTTCAAGTCCCTAGGTGGGCGGGACGCCCGCCACGGGAGCGTCCTTTCTCCTCCACCATCGTCGTCAACGTCGTCATCACAAAGATTCTCCGGGACCCTAATTATGTCTCATCAGGCCGCGCTTATATCGCGCGGAGAGGGAAATTATATGGCGTAGAGGTGGGCTGTGATTACCTTTCAACGAGATAACCGGCGTCTTCAATTAGCCGTCTTAATTGCGTTACCTACAGAATGCCCCATGATTGGTCTCGTGGGGTGTCTAAAGATGAATGGAAGATGAGAGATATAGAAGACGGGGAGGAAATAACAATAGTCATCATGTTGAAATCAAATTTTACATTAATTTTTATAAATGGTCAATTTTCACAGCAATACAGTACCTATAAAATTTACGATAGTCGTAAATACAATAATGAGTAATAATCGGTTAACGGGTAATTGTCTTGAGCACGTCAAGTAAGCACTTAAAATGGGAGGGTATGGTTTTAACGTTTCCCAACGGAGCGGTTCGCATCCCGAATTCGAAACTGTAATTTTACGGTTGGAAATTATGTCTTTGCACATTTAACCTTCTTACAGAGAAACGAATTACTCAAGGTTTCGTACGAATTGATTTCATCGCAAAGGACTACTATCACGTTTTCCCCCTTTGTACAAAGTCACCTAAAAAGAATTACTACTCTTAGTAGATAGAACCCTTCCGAGCTTTTGCATTTCCTTCTTTCGTCGGTTCTGACCCAAATCGGTCCGTTTGATCTAAATATAAGGTTTTACTGTCCAAATGTGACAGTATGGCGCGGTCCTGCGGTCGTCGCGGTACGGCGACAGTCGTAAAATATTTATTACGATTAGAAAAATCGTCGTAAATCCTAATTTTCCCGCGAACCGTCCAGAAACGCCAGCCAGCAGCTTTGATCGCTACTTCGGAGCAGGTGTGGAGATTTAACCAAGAACCAACTCGGCCCTCGTCGTAAAAAGGCTAAAAATACGCGCCACTGCTAAAATTTTATTTACGGCTCGGCAATTATAATCTAACCGAAAAGAAACAAATCGCCTCCCGCCTAATTGTACTTTAGTACTTCCGAGACAATGAGATACCAACCGTAAATCAAACGCGTTTCTTTGTTAAAGCTTACGACATCAAAGAATACCGCCAGACGGTTTATCCTTTGATATTTAACATAATTTATACGATTAAAACCTAGTTGGGATCTATAAACAGGATGTCTAAGGAAAAAAAAAATTGAAAAAAAAAGTATATACCTTAAATAAGTTAATGAGATTAGACTTGTACTTATTTTAGACAAAAAATTTGTTCATATTAACTCAGGGTAGTTCAACTCAGCGGGAAAAAGTGAAATCAAAAAAAAGTACCTATGCCAACACACTGCTGGCGCTGATGTGCTAATTTTGAAAGGTTACAGAAATGTATAGAAGATGTTTCCATAACAGTTTGATTTGTTCAAATAAATCTACGTCATTTCCTGCTTACCGTTACTATTTACTTGTTTATTAAAAAAAATTTAACACAAATGCCAAAAAATGTAGTATAAAATCTAATATTTTTCTAATTGATCCTGTAATGGGTAAGGTAACTAACTTAAAAATTTTGAATCTCGGCATTACAACGTTTGTTAAAGTTGATGAAGTTTAAAGAAATTAACTATGAACCAATTCAGTCTTGCTCAGCTGAAACCCCCCAATCTTCTCAAATGCAGTACTCCGCTAAGCTTTGTCATTCTGCATTATGTAAGTATTTATTGGTTACTTTTGTTAACAAAAAATTTATAAAGATTACGTTTTGACTATGTTGCTCAGTTCAGAAACCATCAATTGGCGACTTATTCTAAGATTCCGTTGACTATGGACAAGTAAAAACAACAAATTTTGCCAAATATGCACTCTTTCAAGAACAAAGGACTGCCAAAAAGTTTGTAAATTATAAAACTTTTCAAAGAAATAATTGAGAAGGCAACAACCAAGAGGCTATTAATTACCTGATTGGGCAAAGACATCTACCGAAAATATACCAAGTATCCGCCCTATCTTATTAAAGGAATAAGGAATAACTTTACCAAAAATTATTATCTATACTTGTATTAATTACGTAGATGAAAATTAAAAAATATTTTAACGTATTTTAAAACCGTTTTTTTTGACATTTCTATTTTTCGTACAATAATAAGTGTGGTATAGTCACTTATTGTTCTATAGGTGAAATAAAGTATAAATTTAAAAAAAAGGATTTTATTTCGAATTTCGCGGGTTCAGAAGTGGTTTTGGGTATTTCGGCAGGGGGCGCTTTCTAAAAAATCATATTAGCGCCATCAGTGTGTCGGCATATGAACGCGCAAGCCGATTTCACTGATCTAGTGAGAGTTGACCTTCTATGTATATTATTTTTTCTATGTATTAACTTTTTTTTATCAATATCAATTAATTAATGTCATATCCAGTAAGTTTCCGTGTGGTTTCGTTCTGCCAAAAAGATATAACTCCCTCCATTGTATATATCTTATTACACGTCTATTGTGGAAGGTCGGAGGAAGTTAGCCAATCGTTACCGGAGCGCGGGTTGCGGTCTCGAAATGAGATTTTTCCCTTTTGTCCGCGATAAGACGTTAATAATAAAAGGTACGCCGGAGGCCGGTTCGGTCCTGCTGAGAAAGCGGCAGGTCACAGCTCGTCTCTTCGTGTCAAGTGTTATTGCAGTTCGGGGCGATGTCAGGCACATCGGTCGGCCGCTTCTCCATATCATATCCCCAAATTGCTGAGTCCCGTTCGATTTTAGTATAGCGATCAGGATTTTATTAGACGGGAACGCGATTTGTCGCTACCGCCGCCGCCGTCGCCGCCGACGACGACTCGTTTCCCAACCTTTAAAAGCCGTCATAATTCAGCGTCAACGTCCGGATCTGTTTGTTGTGACAGGACGGTAGCGTTAATTTGTGGAGTGCGGCCCGTTTTTCTCCGAAATAAAACAGGTATATGTGGGCCGCGTCACCTAATTTTTCTCTCCCAACGTTTTTCTTTTTCCCAAGTCTAATTTATTTGAAAACTCGCCACCTGCGGTTATTTATTTTACAAAATTAGAACCCATCTATTCAAAATTATCACGAAATTATTCTCGCTCGTCGAGTATTAATTTGAGTCGTGGTGAAAAGTCAAACTACAAGGACGACGGACGACAGGTAAAACAGTGTAGGAGGCGGACTCGATAAATCACCGGGGTCGCTCTACAAACACCGCGAAATTGCCAAGAAAATTACCTGCGAGAGTCGCCCGGGTGTAAATTCATTACCGGGACCCGCTAATAAACGGCATTTATCAAGTTGGAGGCGGCGCGAGACGACGTTAGCTCTCGGTAACTCCGAGGGACGTTTACAAGACAAGCTCAAACCGGTTAAAAACGGGTATATACGTCTAAACGCTCCCGAGGTACTTTAACCGTTATTATATCATTCCTACGGCGCTATTACCTTTTATTACCGCGGGTCGCGTAAATTTACTCTCCTTTACGATTACCACACCTCGTCCCGGATTATTACTTAATCCACTCTAACTGTATTTAACTTGAGATTATTTTCATTAAAGATCTTATCGACATTTATGTATTTAAAAACTTTTTTAAATATTAATTTTATTTATTTTTTTTTTTAGTAAATTTCCCACCTGAAACGTATAGAAAGTAATTTAATTGAGGTAGAGTTCTAATACAACGAGAGTTTCTAAAAGCGTGCTTTTTGGAAGGCGGACTGAAAGCGATTCGAGACGTGAATTACCTGGAAATTAACCGTGAACGTCGGGCGGATCCTGCAACACAAGCACTCATTACCGGCGTTCCGAACGCTGACTCACCCCTTCGGCGCCGGCAGCAAATATCGAGACAGTCCCGGTCCCAGAAAACCGTCGAACTTTAAATTAATTTAAATCTACCTCCTCTCGGAAAAGGGGTAGAGCACGTGAGAGCCTCCGAAAAAGGCCGGTTAAATTGAATTTCGGCCAGGATCATTCCGGAATTAGTAAAACTTGCCGAATAAAATCGCGTCGCGGAAATAACGCGGTAACAACGAGACGGGAAAGGTCAATTTGGAACCTTTGTGTTTTAGGGGCGAAAAGCTCGTAGCGTCGACGGCGCGAATTAACACCGCGTCGACGAGGTAAATGGTTTTTTGTGTACGTGTAGGTGAACACGTGGTCCCCGGCCATTAATATCAGTGATGGCCGCTTGATCGGCGATGGGCGTCCCGAGCCGTGCGGTTAATGCGCTGCCAAGTGGTCCCGAGGGCTCCCCTTCGTGGGAACGGTTACCGGCGATCCCCCGGGACACCCTCCGACCCCGCTTTCCGCCAGTCAGTTTATTTGTTTTAAAATCCGCGCGCAACGGTTCGTTTCACTTTCGGATATCGGTTTCGCGCGATCAGATTTTCCCCAAACTCCCTACGTTTCCACCAAAATACCCTCACGGCGTTTTCTCTTAAGGGGTTAGACCACTTTAGACCGTGGAAAATTAACGTAATTTCCCCATATTTTTCCGAGAAAACAATAAGAGCTGTGGAAAAATTGTTTACATATCTTTGTTGTACATACATTTAGGAATAAGAAATATACAGGGTGTTTAAAAAATACGTTCGAATATTTGGCCCACTTATAGATCTCATCAGTACAAACAAAAAAGTCAAAATAAACATAAGTCCAAAAATCAGCCGTTTCCTAATTACAGCCTGTTTTTCAAATTAAAATAATTTACACTCAAATATCAGTATAAATACATTTTAATTATTACAAATTAATGATTCTTAAAGAAGATGTTCGAAATGTCCTCCTTCCATTTGTATACACATTTCACATCTCCGTAAAAGTGAACGCCGCACTCTCTCAAAGAGTCCCGGATTTATACGAACAGTCTGGCAGGCATGTTCAATTCGTTCTCGCAACTCATCTAAATTATTCACAGGACTTGAATAAACTAATGTCTTTAAATACCCCCAAATGCAAAAATCGAGTAGAGTGAGGTCGGGAGATCTAGGGGGCCATGCAATTGGACCTCCTCGCCCTATCCACCTGCCGTTGTAATTTTCGTTTAGATAATTTCTGACCAAGACTCCGTAATGCGCAGGAGCTCCATCGTGCATCAACCACATACTAATTCTGTGGTTGAGGGGCACATCTTCTAACAGCAGTGGTAATGTATTCCGCAAAAAGTCAAGGTACAATTGACTAGTCAAACGGTTAGGCAGGAAACAAGGTCCTATTAGATGGTCTCCTAACACACCAAGCCAAACGTTGATTGCAAATCGGTGTTGATGATTCGATTCAACAACGGCATGCGGATATTCGTCGGCCCAAACATGGCTATTATGAAAATTAAAAATGCCATTTCTCGTGAAACCAGCTTCGTCTGTAAATAAAATTTTCGTACCAAAATTTGGGTTCTCCGCGACTTTTGTCAACATGCTTCGACAAAACACCAGTCGTGCGGCATAATCAGGCACAGCTAGAGCCTGTACCCTTTGAATATGGTATGGGTGCAATTGCTGCTCCCGTAAAATTCTCCAAATTAGGGAAAAATTAATATTTGTTTCAGTAGAGAGTCTTCTAGTACTAGTACCAGGATTTTCTTCAATTCGTCTTAAAATGTTAAGTTCTGCGTCGGGAGTACAAACTGATATCTAGGCCGACCACCATCACCGTTCCTTGATTGAAACGATCCAACTTCGGATAAACGTTGATGTAAATTTGTAAAAAGTTTGTCACACGGAAGTACCCGGTTTGGGAATGCTTCGGCATAAAGGCGACGTGCCTCACAAGCATTTCCATCGGCTTTGCCATACATAAAATGCATGTCTGCCATTTCTGCGTTGGTATAAGGCATATTCGAAAATTTCAACAATGGGTTACAGCAACAACTACTTCAATAAACACTGACAATAACGGACACACAATAATTACAACAAATGTGGCAACTACACTAACAGAAACGAACAAAATTTGTTTTGTTATTTCCATGGATGACTTCATAAATACGCGAATCACTCCTACTGACAAGGAGAGTGCAAGGTCTTGGGGTCGTGGATTTAGTTCAAATTTCGTAGAATGGTAGATTTAATTTCCCTGTTGATGAAAATATATGGTTATAGGGGCCACTATTCAATAATTTTTAAAATATTTGCAATTAAAGATGCAATTAATTCGTTAGGACAAGTCCGGATAATGTCAAAATTAACCGAATTTATACCGATTAAGTCAGGCTTTTTGAAGAAAGGTTATAATGCCAAGTCATATTCCTGTATTAATTTTGAAGTCTTGACAGATCAAATGACAATTATGACAAAATGCTTCGGTGTCGCAAAATTTTATATCCACCCATGGTATCTTTATATGTAAAAATAGACACCCTCAGAACTCGAACCCGGCGCCTAACGACGAGAAACACCGATCTATTGCTGCTACGCTACACCCATTATGTTTAATCGTTTGCTACAGACCTGAATTTAAGTAGTGAATTGCATCTTCAATTGCAAATATCTAAAGAGCTGTTGAGTAGTGGCCCCTACAACCATATATTTTCTTCAACAGGGAAACTAAATCTACCATCCTACAAAATTTGAACTAAATCTATGACCCCAAGACCATGCACTCTCCTTGTGAGTGTAAATTATTTTAATTTGAAAAACAGGCTGTAATTAGGAAACGGCTGATTTTTGGACTTATGTTTATTTTGACCTTTTTGTTTGTACTGATGAGATCTATAAGTGGGCCAAATATTCGAACGTATTTTTTAAACACCCTGTATTTTGCTAAATAATTAACATAAAAAATGAACACGATGTAACTTGTAAGCGCTAAGGGGTCCGCGGCCGGAACGATTTTATCTACAATTTTCAATCTAAAGCAAAAACGAAAAGGTATTTAGTTTTTACAACTCAAAAGCTAGAGAAAGACGTAGGGATTTCTTTTTAATTACTTTTTTGCAGAAATGGTGGGCATATTACAAAAGCTTTGCGTTTTAGCCTAAAAAAATATCTACTAAATTGTTTATAGTTAAAGAACTACGTTTGATATCAAAAAAATCCTACGTCTTTCTCTAGATAAGGCTACTTGGAAGGTGCAGTTAAAATTTCAAGTAAATCAGTAAAGAATTGTATGAGTTATGTTTCCGGCCGTTTCAAGAAAAGTGATTTAGAGAAAAACGCATTTAAAGTTTGTTTTACCTGTACTGAGCACACGTTATCGGACAACATTCAGAATCAAAATACAGGCATTTAAAAACTGTTCCCACTTATAACTGACATTGCATCTTATTTTTAAGACCATAAGTCACTTTTTAGCGCAAAAAACAAAAATTTGATTTTTTGAAAATTCTAGAGTGGTTTAATCCCTAAATTAATACGGTCAAATTAGACGGATCGTGTAGGTGAAAGGAGGCGAACGAGACGAGTAAATGCGCCGTGGGCGTTAATTTGAAAAAAGCTGATCGCCAAAGCAAATACAGGTCGACGAAGTTTTCTCTCTCCTGATGGATTTGATTGCCGGCCGGTGCCAATTTATTTTTAACGTAGACTTAAACGTTCTCCGGACGACGACCTTTACGTATACTTTGAAAATATTTCATTTTAAGAAACACACATCAAAAGTCATTACATCAAGACAAATTCAAAACTAGATATTTTATAAGTTATAAATTTGTAACAATAAAGTAAATTTAAAGTAACTAATTTTAAAGAGAGAAAAAAATTGAGTATATTTTAGTTGAGAAATCTCTCAGAGTGTTTGCCAAGGCGATGTCGAGCACAACTCTCCGATAACGGCTGCGGAGTATCTTCCCGGTAAGAAACGGTCCACTCCTCCAGATTTACACGGACGCTTTTTACTTTATCGCTTCTAAAATTGATTCGATCACGTGTTTACGCGCACCGGCCTGTTATAGGCTCTATAAACTGTTTACGGAACTGCAACGGCCGGCTTCGTTTTATTTGAAAACGTCGTGTAGAAGGCCTAACATCGCCCGATTATTCAATAACGTAATTAATTTCGCATAAGTACGGATTTGGACGGTGTTTACGCAGTCCTCGACGACTCGGGAGCAGTATACAAAGTGGGATTACCGACAGCTCACCTGAATATTCATACGCCGTCGCGGGAAATCGGGCGGGATTAAGCGGGATTCCGATTTCCGATGGATCCCGGTCCGCGGCCGGGGTGAAAAATGATTTTTAGTTTTCCCTCGTAAAAGGAAAGAGGAACGGGAGGATAATAAAACGGCGGGGGCTCTAGTGGTTGCCAGTCATTTGCCTTTAACAACTGCGAAACTAATGGATCCCGCTACGCCGGGATCCGCCATTGTGGTCGAGGATCGGCCCCCTCATAATTCTATCTTCCTGTCCCCCCTCTCCCGGCCTTTTCGTTCACCTTACACACCATTATTCTTTCCATCCGAAAAAGGTGGAATCGATAAGTACGGGCGAGGTGGATATTGTCGAATAAATTCGCGCGTAAACACCTTGCGGATAAGGAAGGGTCGTCGTCGTAGTTCACAGATGACGGCACGCTACCGATATTTACGAGCGGGAAGGAGGCGCACCTGCGGGAGCCGAGGGGCCCCCGCTTAGGTAGATAAAAACCCGTAACTCATCCGGAAATCGCTCTCGTCGCCATACCTTTGGGCAGTAAAGCCGCCATCTCACGGAGGTGAGATTCCGCCCTCCGCGTCAATGGCGCCGTTAACTTTTACGAGGTTTGCGAATGCCAGAGGAATGCGGCTAATTCTGATCGATATTAAAATAGACGGAATTTCCTCTTTTCCTCCGCCGCGACGAACGTATTGCGTTTAAAGAATTTATAGATAACCTGCTTACCTCCGCCGACGGCGTAATCAGTTTACCACCGGAAAATGAATAAAGGGAAAGGAGAGGTCGCGACATACAATATTAAACAGGGGGCTGCGGGCGGCTAATATTATTTTCCTCACGGACTATGCAAGGTGAACGACGTCGTCGTATATATACGGAAGCCCCCCGATATAACATCATTGTCTATATTGCCTCCTCTCGCTCGGCGATGGACCGGGAATTTATTTGCGACGACGTGACACGAGCTTTTTCCACCAGGGGTCACCGCAGCAACTAGGTGACGGCAATCAAGAAACGGTAGAAGGGCCTTAGGCCCTCCTATGTTTATGTTATCCTTGCGTGAAAGGAATTGGTCCCTTCCTTCGTATATATATTATGTCTTTCGAGGACCATCCTACAAAAGCTCCGTCATAAGTTCTTTTTCCATAACCTTTTTCTTCCACAATATCTTCTATATACACAATATTTTAACTAACAATAAATCAAATCTAATTTAACATCCAGCTTAAAGTTTTCCATTTATTATAATTTTACTTGTTGATACGATTCAATATTAACTGCCAAAGTGGTCCACTTAAGAACTCCCACATCGGATAAGACGTCCACATCGACTCCTTCAAACTCCAACTGCAGTATTTTAGCCCCTCGATCCCCAAATGAATTTAAACTCCGCCACGGCGGGACAAAAAGAAGTAAACAACTCCCACCTTAACGAGGGGGGCAAAACGACGACAACATGTTTATCCCGCCCCCGGAGCCAGGTGAAGGGGGTAGAGAGTCGATAATGACGAATCGATATTTTCATTTGCATTTTCAATTTTAGCGGCGTTTCCGCGCCGGTGCGCCGAAAGAATAATCCCGAAATGAAACAATTCGAGGGGGCGCGGGAAAAATAAAATAAAGGTGCGCCCGAGAACCCCGCCGACGGGCGAAATACAAATCAAATGGAGAAGGAATCCGACCGGGGGACAAAGAATCTCTCCCGGGAAAGTTGAAGAACTTTTCTTTCATCAGCCGTAATGGTTTCAATTCTTTCGGGGGTCGCCCGAGGCATGACCGAGAAGTTTTACAGGTGCCGATGCCGGGGCGATTTTCGGGGAATTAAAAGCCGCCACCTTTGAAGAGACCTTTTACTATTTCTTTCCTTTTACGATTAGATCGTCTAAAGAGAGATTGATTACTTTAATCTTAAATAATCGATTTTACTAGAAGGTGTAGGTAGAGGTATAATTGTCCTACACGATTACGGTACATAACCGATTTCTAGTCGAGTAAGAGTAGACAAAGCCACTTTGGGCTCCCCCATAGGTATCAAGGGACCCCTTCAAACGGGAGTTGTCAGCGCGGGTCGCTTAGGCGTGAAGGGGGGTGGGATTTCGAAGGGGGGACGGATACGGCTCCCCCAAACACACCGGTGGAATCGATAGGGCCATTCAGTGCAGGTGTCATTATCAACAGCTATAACAACAGAGTTATGCGGATTAAACCGGGGCCGTTTAAAGCGGATTAGGTTTTAATTTAGTAAATGTGGCGGCTTCATTATGTAGTTAATGCCTACGTCCCCTCCATAACGATCGACCAAGTAAGTAGCAAATTCCCGTTTTCTCTATTTTCCAGGTGGACGATGGATTTGCGACCGACGGAAAGACAGATGGCGCCCTCCGCGCCGAGTGCTTAATTAATATTGCGCTCTTGTCCAACACGGGCAATAAATAAGTTTCTCGCAACTGCGTGGGAGGTTATGATTTAGAGGCGCGTTATCGCGACCCCGAAGGGCTTCTTCTTTTTTTTTTTCGACGGTGATTTCTTGTAAACAACTTCCGTTTTGTCGACGATATTTAACAAAGTACGGCGACTTCACGGCCCGTTAACCAAAGTCAATATCTCTCGTCGCTCGGAGGCAATAAGGAGGGCGATAGTAGCGCCACGCGTGCTGCAATTTATTACCTTAACGACGCGAGTAGGTAGAAGAGAACTCGACGTGCCGTGAGGATATTCGCAGTTTATTTCCTACGTTTTAGTCTGATCTACGAGTCAGAAAGGGGTTTCTTTCAAAAAAAAAAAGGTCATGGGGGAAGTAAAAGTCATAAAAACTCATAAATTGAAAATAAATACAATTAAGTTAAGAAATTCTTGAACACACACCTTCGGGAAAAAAATTCGAAATCCCCGGGGAAGTGAAAATTGAGCGTAATAAAGCGCCGGGGCATAACTCACGGGCGTCGCGGCGGTGAGCGTCGCAACTGAACACCTTCAGTGTCAATTAGGCGTGAGTTATGCGGGCGACTCGGCCGCGATAAAAGTGTAATTATTTCCAGTTTGGCTAATTTATGCGCGCGACGCGCGTCACGTAAATCTCGCGCGAGGGAAAAACCCCGAGATGTCCTTATCTTGGCGCCGCGACGCCGACTCCCCTGTAATTGCGCCGTTATCTGCCCTCGCACCTTGTTCTACCTGAGCGAGCTAACCTCAAAACTTCCTACCGAATTAAGTCTCGAGACATTCGCAACCGGCCGACCGTAAACCCGATAAGAAGGAAGAAGAAGACAAGGTTAGAGAAATCCAGGTTGAATTCACACCTCTAACCTTTGAATTATAATACCTTCGTTTACAAAAAAATTCTCTAAAATTAATAATTAAATTTTTAAAAAGATTTTTTATTTTGTTATAAGTGATTATTTAAAAAATTTAATTTAATATGAACAGGATGCGTTTTGGAGTCTTGTGTACTGTGATTATCGACGAGACGATGAAAGAACGGTTTGTTTAACGGCACATGTGCACGTAACGGCGCCCCTCGGTGAAGGTAAAGTTACCGGGTTGTAAATCAGCTTCAGCTGCCGCGCTCGAGCACAATTGTGCCCGTATAAATACCGTTCAGTAGCCGACAGAACAAAAAGGGGGCGACGTCCTGCGCTCATGTATGAACCCGGTCCATTTCGGGACCGAAATTCGTCCTGCGGGTCGCGCGGGACTCCGCAGGACCCCGCAGGAGGGCGGTAATGCACGGTTATTGTTGCCTCGAGGGTGGCTTTTCCGACACTCGGGATACCTGCTGAAAGATTTCAAAATTTCACTCTAGAAAGACCAACATAGAATCTAGAAAGGTTTTACTTTATCTCCCTCCTTTCAAAATGATTTTATTAAGTTTAAACTTCAATATCTACAAAATTATAAAGACCCTTAAAATTAATTTATCACGTGAGTCTTTACACTTACACACAATAAAAGTATTAATTTCAAGAGCGAAACTCGCGAGTACAAAGACTTAGGAAACAACCTTCAATTATTCGGGGAGAAAGCGTTCCGAAAGGAGCGGGTTCTGGGAACAACACGAACAACCGTGAAACGAAGATAAATTACGTTCTGAAAAGATGAGTTTTTGGAGTTCATCGACGCGAAGTCGGCATGAATTTGCGAATACATCAAAGTCTAAAAAGCGGAGCTCCCACTTTTCATTATGCCGCGTCGCTGTGGATTTCCGAGCCCCCTGGAAGAAGAAAGCGAACGTCGTTTCGCCCTTCACGGAAATGAAACAAACAACGGAAACGCTTCGCCGACCATTGTTTTGCTTTTACCGTCAAAAACTACCAGAATTTTTTCTACCCATCTAAGTGTTTCTACCTTTTAATACAAGTTTTCTTTTTATTTTTATTTAAAGGTAGTTGTTGATAAAATATCGTGATTATCTTTCGGTACGAATCCAAAAGTTATTATTAACGTCGATTCATCGGTGAGGTCGGGTCGAAACGAGGTATTCTTAATTTCCCCAATTCTCCCGAGAGGGGAGATAGCATCCAGTAGGAAGAAAAGGGACAATCAGCGTTTCGCCGTCGTGGCTGTCAACTCTAATGCCCCAAATTAATACGTACCGCAAAGGTAAGCCCGGTCGGTTCTCTCCTTCCTCGCGACTCAAGAGGATGGCAAATAATTGCAATTTGTCGGCATCAGCCGAACTTAATGCCGACGTAATGAGATCGTTACTTCCGACGTGAAATTTATCCTGTTTCAAAATTAATTAAAAAAAAAAATGTACGGAGACAAAACAAAAAGCATAGTCCGGCCTTGCAGCTGTCACCTCGAATTGTCGCGGATTCATTCCGCGGCGTTGCCGCGATTGTCCCCGAGCTAAAACGGTGGCGGCGACGTTGCAGAGGGTCGCGTAGGTAAATCTCCCTTCCTCTTTGGTCCGGAGGCGTCCATGTGTGCAGAACGTCAACCGCGTGTGCCCCATTGTCGGTCCTCGGTACCCTTCCTCCATTCTCCTATTATTCTACGGCAGTTATTTTTTCGCACGTGTCGCTATAAAATCAGATTACCTTGGTCCGGGAACAATGGGGCACGCTTCGGAGATTTGTGGGGTGTGCAACCCTAGAACCGGACCTGGTTTCCAACAACCGCCAAACGGGAGATAAATATGCATATTTCTAGATTTAAATTTGATTTCTTCCTAAATTTAAAATAAAAATCGCACTTGAAGTAACGCGAAAATTCAACACACGTCAAGAATATGTATCCTTATTTGCCACACGTTTAAGAAGTAAAGTGCGGATCTTCTTGGCAAAAGAGCTACGGTACTCGCCGTCCCGCTGTTTAGCTAAAGACTTTATAGTAGATTCTCCGTATAAATCCGCCGAGACTTCTTGGCTCGAATCCTAGCTTTACATCGCTACGTGATAAACTGTCTGACCCGGCATCTCTTCCAGGCGGTTTGATTTACACCGGAAAGACCGGGATCAATCCGGGGACAAGGTGATGATGCTTCGGTCCCCCGGCTCCTACATTTTTGATGCCGTTGTTACGGGGGCACCTGCTCGAATCCAATGAATTTTGAAGTCGCTCGCCTCGTAAATATCGGCCGCATATATCGGGAATTAATTATTTATGGTATACGATCCCAAAGATGTAGATCACGTATAGACGTGTTAAAAATTTATTTTGAGGCAGAAGGTTATTGTGTTTCTATGAATACAGATTGAGATAGAATATCGATTCACCTGGAATAAGAGCGGACGGACGTCCTGCGAGGTTTTTTTGCTGAGGCGACGGAATTTCAAACGGCCCCCACCTGGGGAGAAAAGGTTAGGGCGATCTACGAGCCAGATAACGTCAGTCCACCTCCAGATTTATATGGCGACCCCTTTTCCGGGAGCGGGGACCCGTTATAAAATTTAATGCACTTTATTATTGGACGCCCGGCGACCTTAGGGAGGCTTTTGACCGCTCCCCGGGATTGAATCGGAGACGTCGCTTTTAATGCCGAAGGGACCGACTTTATTTTCTTACTTTCTCCGGCAACAATCGGCGTCTGCGTGATCGTCACAACGCGACCGCGCGATCCATCAAAGTCGCAATAAATCAATCACAAAGGATTCGTCGATTCACCGCGCTTTCATAAATTCCTTTCCCTTCGTTCGTCTCTTACTCACCTTTAACGATCCGTCGGACCTCAGAGCGTAAAAGGTGCGACGCCGCTATCTCGGTGACAAATACCGTTCGTAATTAACTGCCCCGTGGCTGTGGGATTCGCGCAAAACCCTGACAAGTGAATTAATCGCCCCCGCGTCGGGATTATGTGTAATTTTAACGCGATCATCGCGTAATCTGCTTTTCGACGATTATTACGTCGTGTGGTTTAATGTGATCTACGGGGGTTTTAGGGAACTTTTTTTTTATTTGAAAAATTGATTTTAAAATAATACACATTCGTATTTTTCCATTATAAGGAATGACGAATAATCGACGAGCAAAGTTCCCAATCGTGGGGACCGTTGTTATCGTCGTCGAAACAAATCAAACGCCGCCACGTCCGAGGTTATCAGTTAATTATTTCCGCGGACTTATCAATCGCGCACGTTGGAAAGTGAGCCGTCGCAGGACGAATAAATGCTCCGGGAGGGGGCGACGACGAGGGGGGCGTCGGCGATAAGGTCGCCCGTGGTCACCATCGCGCCGTTGTTTATCGCGAAGCCGGATCCATACGTAATATGTTTATCTGCGATGGATGTTCCGTGTACGTGGCGTCGGTACGCCCGCGCGCCGGCGGCGGCCATGTTGTTGCAACACTCGACGTGATTAATAGTCGTTTCCCCCCTGCCATTAGCAGTCCACCACCTCCAGACGCCGGACGGCCGACGGGACCGACTTTTTCATATCTGCCACGACCGAAGGACGCCCCCTAAAGATGACTCATAACCGGACCAATCTATGACATCCCCCATAGTATATACGCTTCCTACTATTCCTATTATCCCATACATTGAAACAAGTTTATATTCAGTACTCTTTAGAAATATTATTTTTTCTGAAGTGGGGTAGGAGTACTGGTTGTACAACGTCAGGAATCAAAATCATGTTTTCCTTCATGAAGGATAAAGTTCCTTCCAAATGGCAATCAAATATAATCTATAAAATAGATTGTCTTCTTTGTGAAGGATGTTACATTGGTACGACATCTCAATATTTTAACACCCGCATACAACAACACGCGAGAGACTGTAAGTTAAAAATGAGGATGTCACGGGAGGGCAGGAGGGTAGACAATGTCACGGCATTAGCACAACACCACATTAAAGGCGCGGTTACACGGCGCGTAGTTTGCCGAACATCTCTGGGCGAACCACGAACCACAAGCCGTCTGACATAGCCGGTTCGCATTGTTCCGTGGTTCGTGGTGCGCGGTTCGCTGATTCCCATCGAGTGTCGGTAAACTTGGAAAGATCAAAGGAGAGCTCGGGCAAGGTTCGTGATGGTTTATGTTGGCTCGTATTGGCTCGACGTCACAGAAGAACTTCGTTGTAGATTTTGTAGGTTAAACAACGTAGGTACATCATTCAATTCCTTCGGGTTAATATGGCGTGGTCCACAGAAAGGACATTTGAATTTATTGAAGACCTGGAACAGGCCCCGGAAATATGGAACCCCAAAGACATGGGCCATCATGACCGCAATATTGTGCATACGGCATGGGCTAGATTAGAAAACAAACACGTAATAAATGTGCGTTAATAATGCACAATGACGCAGTCACAATAATTTTCTGCCTGTCATCCATGATTCCAATTGAGGACTGGCAGATTTTCGACAAACCACGGACGAACCATTAGGACGAACCAAATCACGTTAAAAGTCTGACGAACCGCGCACCGTGTTGTCACTAGTAGTTTCGTGGTTCGGCGAACCACGCGCCGTGTAACCGCACCTTAACACAGGACATAACTTTGATTTTGATAATGCCAAAGTACTAATTAAGGAACCAGCCTATTTCAAACGTATGTTTTTGGAGATAGTATATATTAGCGGAGCTGATACTTCGGTAAATTTTAGATCAGATTTTCAGGAACTTAGTAAAATATATTGTCACCTTTTGTCATTAAAGAAACTTTCAAGCAGAGCTGCTCTAAGTGAGTCATCATACAGTGCCGTATGGTTTTAAATTATTTGGACTTCTTGTTTTTCATCTTGTCACACTGTTTTTTCACCCCCCTTTTCTGTTTTAAATTGGTGGTTTTTTGGGTTGGTTTGTCTCCGACGCGAATTGGGCGAGTTCTTTTTTGGTACCTTTTTTTGTTTTTTCGTATTTCCATCCTTTTTCCATCTCGCCACCTGGTGTTTCTTGTTCCAAGTTTTGGGCTTGTTTCTGGTTGGTCATTCCTCCGGTAGATTTCTTTTAGATTGTCACATTTTAGCTTCACGTGGTTTTTAATTCCTTCACGATTTATCTTGCTCCAGTTTTATTACATTTCTTGGTAATTTTCCATATTTTCATAGTTTTTTCACGATTCTGGGTTGTGTAATTGCAGATTTTGATGCGTTTTGTCGGTTTTGTCGTCGCGCTTTTAAATTTTCCACCCGCATTGGATACTCTGATGCCCTAACCTCTAATTGTAAGTTTTTTCGGCCACGTTGTTTGTAATTTAACTTATTTGATTGTCTAACGTTTAACTTGTATTAATTTTAACGTACCTCTGATGAAGGTTGTAATTTTAACCGAAAGCTTAGGAATGAATAAAAGAGGTGTTTAATTTCGACATCGTTTTTGGTTGATTTACCAGAATTTATTGATTATTTTTTCTTTTCCTTTTCAAATTTTTTTAATTTATGATTTTTAGTCAAAAATCCAAAACATCTTTGGAAATATTTTGTCATCTCTTCTTTTTACTTTACATTATCATCTTATCTCTTTGAACGTTTTTATAAATTCGCAATTAGGAGATGAATTAATCTAACATCTCATTTCACTTTGTCAGATTTGCTTGATAATTCTTATTATGATTTTGAAACAATAATCATCAAAATATCTTGAAACTTGTCCTCTCTTCAAGTATTATAGAAGCGAATCTGTAGTAGAACTCGATTACGACGGACTTGGATTGTTTCGCTAACTTCGTTTAGTCCACTTAGAGGTCGCGGCGGGCGGGAAATCCCCTCGGTCGTCCCGCGATGGCCGTAATAACGCATCAGTCAACTCGAGACGGTCCTGCGGGTCCTGCGGAGGTGACACACCTCGCCGACCGTTGCCATGACGATAGTCAAGTAGGCGCCATCACACGTACGGTCCCGTTGTTGCGTGACGCCGGTCGCTCCTGCGGCGTCCAGCGTCGCGACGCCACCGGGACGGACCCTAAATTGGATCTCGTCATCGTCCCACCACCTTAAGATACAGAACAAGTCGATAAAGAAATAAGTTGGTGGTAACCCAGGTTTTGTAGTAATGAAAAATTTACATTGAATTTAAATGGATTTATCATGGACTTCGATTTTTCTTTAATGTAATGACCCAACTGTTAGAACTGTGTTCTTGTCTATAAAGTTTCGATGGATTTCCGATCGTATTCTCTCCGTTTCGGACGTAGTATTCTATTAGGTGCGCGCCACACGAAAGGTAACTAGATTACGGGACCTTGTCTGGTCGTCCCTCTGTCTCGGGCGTAAGTAATTATCTTTCAAATTTGGCGAGGGACTAAGGGATTTGCTGACCCGAGCGCGGACGGACGGACGGATGACTAATCGGCGCCGAAACCGTTTTTGCCCGGTTCCCGATCGAATCGAACCGAGAGGCCCTCCACAATTCACGCGAGAAGTCAATAGAAACGTCACATATGTTCCGCGGCGAAAACAAAAAATAAAAAAATAGGAAAAAAAAATCGTCGGACGCCGCAAAAGCCGAATACTTCGGACGCCAATAAATCGGCTCGCGCCCCGGTTTAGGGGCCAATCAGACAATTGATTGTCGAACCGGAGGGCGGATGTAAATCAAAACGACCGACCGCGACCGCCCGGTCCTTTCAAAACACCCATAAATCGCCAAACAACTATTTTAAATATCGAACTGCCCGAATACGTCCCGCATTTTTCGACACCGGACTTCCAACATCAAAAACGATCTACATAAATTTTCCAGACTTTCACTGAATATCTTTTTCTTATTATTTTTATCTTTCATTCCAACCCCAAATTCAAAAAGAAAAATCAGATCACAATTCAAACTTATTATCCATCATATGACGTATATAGTTGATCCTAAGCCTCACCATAGAAAAAAAGGTGCAAGAGCGAGGTTAAATTATAAGCCAACCGCCTTTCTGTAATCTAATAGGCCCAAGAGTTGATCTCCTTTTACAGGCCAAAACACCGTCAAAATCAAAGACTATAATGCAAAGTCGATTTTGTGGTTTAAGAGTTAATCCTTTTTGCCTCTCTTGTAAGATTTAAGGGCCAAAAGTCCAAGCGAAACAGTTAAAACAGTGAGGTGTGATGAGCCTCGATTCGACGATATTTTGACTTGCAAAATGTTTACTTTAAAGATTGGTATTGCGTTGCCCCACGTTGGGCGCCACTTATTGCGTTTTTATTAAAGTAATAAAGTATAATAGAAAGTATGGATTCGTCCGAACAAAAAACGCGCACTCTCCAGAAGGGTTTAGACTAAAGACTAACGATGACCGACCGATTCGAACTGACTTGTCTTTTTCGCCCAAGCGCTTATATAGCATTGGGCGGCTTCTAGAAGGTTCTGGCGCCCTTTCAACGGCTATCGGCGTACGAGTCTGAACGCGCTCGGACTCTCTTCTCGGAAATGTGTTTTGTCGTTACATTGGTTAATACTATGATCTTCTTTTTCATTTTAACTCAGGCCTTTTCAGTAAAGATACGGAGAGGAATCCCCCTCTTTATCCATCTTATTCTCAATTCATAAACCTCACCCTGTATACTAAGCCTCACCATAGAAAGAAGGATGCAAGAGCGAGGTTAAGTTACAAGCCAACCTCTTTTCTGTAACCTTACCGACTAGGCCCAAATAGAGTACAGCAAAAGTCAGAACTCAAGTTACCTAGCCCTCCAAAACCAAGCTCTTGCAGGCCAAAACATAGTCAAAATCAAATACTGTAATGCAAAATCGATTTTGTAGTTTGAAAGTTAATCATTTTCGTCCCTGTTGTAAAATTTTAAAAAGGGCCAAAAATCCAAACGAAATAGTTAAAACAGCGAGATGCGATGGATGTCCATTCAACGATATTTTAACTTGCAAAATCTTTACATTGATTGGTTAATACTATAGTCTTCTTTTCCATTTCAACCCGGACCTTCTCAGTAAAATTACGGGGAGGAACCCCGCTCTTTTATCCTTCTTTCTATGATGAGAATTCAACTTTAAGTTGCCAACCCATCTTATTCTCAATTTAACCTCACCCTGTTATTTTTTCCAACTTTGGAAATTTTTTTAATTTTTTTGGTAAAAGTTGGAACAATTCTGACTTTTTTAATTCAAAATAGGATGTTTTATCTTTCATTTAAAACAAAAATCATTCCTTAGTCTTTATAAATAAAGTCTGGGTGATTTTTTAAAATTTGGGTAATTTTTAAAAAAAGTTGTTAGAACCATCAAAATTTTTTTCCAACTTTGGGAATTTTTTGAATTTTTTTGGTAAAACTTAGAATAAATCCAACCTTGTCAGTTCAAAATAGAAACTTTTATGTTCAATTTAAAACAAAAATCATTCCTTAATCTTTATAAATAAAGTCTGGGCGATTTTTTAAAGTTGGTCAATTTTTAGAAAAAAGTTAGGTTAGAAGTGTCAAAAATTTTTTCCAACTTTGGGAATTTTTTTAATTTTTTTGGTTCAACTTAGAACAAATCTGACCTTTTTAAGTCGAAATAAGATATTTTATCTTTCATTTAGAACAAAAATCTCGCTTTAATCTCTATAAATAAAGTCTGGGCGATTTTTTAGAGTTGGTCAATTTTTAGAAAAAAGTTAGGTTAGAAGTGTCAAAAATTTCTTCCAACTTTGGGAATTTTTTTAATTTTTTTGGTGAAACTTAGAATAAATCTAACCTTGTATATAATAAAGTTGTAACTACCAAACGTCAAATTTTTAAAAGTCGCATCCCAAAAATTATACTTGTCTTTCTAATTTTTTTTTAATTTTTTTGGAAAAAGTTGGAACATATTTGATCGATTTAAGACAAAATAATTTTAAGCTTCGTTTCACGTAAATAAAAATTATTTTCTAATTTTTATAAATAAGTTACGATTTTTTAAATATCGGCTAGAAGTGAATTTGTGCATTAATTTTTCAATGTAGAGGTTCGGAAAAATATTCGCCAGAAATTTTCTAGGTCTGGCAGGATGATGCTTTTCTAGAATCTTATTCAAAATTGAATAGAGAATCATTTGAAAGAAACCGTATGAAAATCAGATGATTGATAACTGAGTTATGGAAGCTCAAAGTAAAAATTTCTAAAATCTTAAATCGAAAAAATCAAAACGCAATTTTCCAGTGATTTTCCAGCGAAGGAATGATTTGGTACATAGATAAGTACCTTCCAAACGATTATAAACGTTAAAAATAATCGGAATTTACAATAAAATGAAAATTTTTTTTTTCAAAATTTTCGTTTAATTTTTCGGTGTAGAGGTTCGGAAAAATATTCGCCAGAAATTTTCTAGGTCTGGCAGGATGATGCTTTTCTGGAATCTTATTCAAAATTGAATAGAGAATTATTTGAAAGAAACCGTATGAAAATCAGATGATTGATAACTGAGTTATGGAAGCTCAAAGTCAAAATTTCTAAAATCTTAAATCGAAAAAATCAAAACGCAATTTTCCAGCGAAGGAATGATTTGGTACATAGATACCTTCTAAACGATTATAAACGTTAAAAATAATCGGAATTTACAATAAAATGAAATTTTTTTTTTTTAATTTTCGTTTAATTTTTCGGTGCAGAGGTTCGGAAAAATATTCGTTAGAAATTTTGCGAGTGTGATACGAAAATGTCCTTCTAGAATAATACTAAGAATTAATGGGAGAATTGTTGAAAATTTACTACATGAAAATCGAACGATCGACGGTCACGTTACACGAGCTCAAAGTGAAAATTTCAAAAATGGCCAAAAAACCGAAAAAATCGAAAGGGGTTATATGGAATTTTTCTCAAAAATTGAAAGTATTCCGATTTTGTTAAAACTCAAGTTTTTATATAATTTGACCATTAGGAAAATAATGGTGAAATTAATTTCCTCGTAAGTTCTTTAGTTTTTCTAAAAAATCGCTGAAAATTTGCGAATTTTCAATGCGTCGATTTCATAACTAAATAATGGGATTTTTCGGCGAAAGGACGATTTTATGATATAGATAAGTGATTTTCTAAACGATTTTAAATAAAAATAACCGAAATTTGTGATAAAACGAAAAAAAATTTTTATAAAATTTTCGTCTAATTTTCAATGTAGAGGTTTGGAAAATCGTTTGTCAATAATTTTCTCGAAAGAGTTCGACAACGCCTTTTTAGAATCTTATTCAAAATTAAATGGAGAATCGTTTAAAACAGACCGCAAGAAAATCAAACGATCAACAGCTGAGTTACGCGAGCTCAAAGTCAAAATTTCTAAAATAGGTAAAAATCGAAAAAATCGAAAGGGGTTTGTATGGAATTTTTCTCAAAAATTGAAAGTATTTCGATTTTGTTGAAACTCAGGTTTTTATATAATTTGACCATTAGGAAAATAACGGTGAAATTAATTTCCTCGTAAGTTCTTTAGTTTTTCTAAAAAATCAGTGAAAATTTGCGAATTTTCAATGCTTCGATTTCATAACTAAATAATGGGATTTTTCGGCGAAAGGACGATTTTATGATATAGATAAGTGATTTTCTAAACGATTTTAAATAAAAATAATCGGAATTTGTGATAAAACGAAAGAAAAATTTTTACAACATTTTCGTCTAATTTTCAATGTAGAGGTTCGGAAAATCGTTTGTCAATAATTTTCTGAAAAGAGTACGACAACGCCTTTTTAGAATCTTATTCAAAATTAAATGTAAAATCGTTTAAAACAAACCGCAAGAAAATCGAACGATCAACAGCTGAGTTATGGGAGCTCAAAGTCAAAATTTCTAAAATAGGTAAAAATCGATAAAATCGAAAGGGGTTTATATGGAATGTTTCTCAAAAATTGAAAGTATTCGGATTTTGTTGACACTCTCGTTTTTATATAATTCAAGAACGGGGAAAGCAATGGTGAAATTCGTTTTTCTCTAAATCCTTTGGTTTTTTTAGAAAAATTGGCTAGAATTGAATTTAATTTGCAACGCGCATTAATTTTACACCTTTTAGAATATTTTTTTAGAATTTTTTTAGAATTTTGGTAACACCTTTTTAGAATTAGATTCAAAATTGAATGGGAAATTATTAGAAGCAATCCGTTGGAAAATCAAATCACAAAAAAATGAAAAGACTCGGATTTTCCTGAAAGTGGGAAAATAAGGTGAACGATGATGAAATTCATTTTAGTCTTTTGGTCTTTTTGCCTTTAATTAAAGCAGATTCCAGCAAAAAACTCCTCGTATAAGTCCCTATGTTTAACATCAACATCAAAAACCCAAACCTCAAGTTTAAAGAGTAAACTGTTCATCGTCAAACGTATCATCCCCTCTTTCAATTTCCTCTTCCTATATTAAGACTGACTGTTGAGCAAACGTCGACCGAAAACTAACTTTTCTGGCTGCGCATATAATCCATCATCATTATCGCCATTCGGCTTATTAAATTGAACGCCTCACTCCTTCGTGGGGCTCTTACACCTTGCCGCAGTAGTTCTTAGGTGGTAATTATTTAGCCGCGACGGCGGCGCCCATTTAAGAGTACATTCATCACACAATTAAGGGTTCGCAAAGTTTCCCCCCGGACGACGACGACGACGACTACTTCGGTGAATTAGCGTCGCGACGCTTTCGTTCCACCAAGATAAAGTCCTTTAGGAAACTTACCTGAAATACAGAAATAAATCTCATTAATAAAATAATTTTATTTTAAAGTAAAGATAAAAATTATTATTTTTTAAAACATACAATCGAAAAAAAGAGGGTTTTAATAACACACTCGAACTCGCTTTTGGTTTGGCGACCGCGCTCACCACGTGGAAGGACGCCCATTATTTATAGCCGATTGCATTTTAATTTAACGGTTCAGTCGTCTCCACCCTGTGGGTGATCCGTTTTGAGATATCGGCCACCTTTCACCTGAGCGTAAATTACCTGGTTTACGAGGTTTTGTGATAAATTCACCCCGTCAATTTATTTCGTTAAGTTGGAATAAAAAAAAAAATTTTTTTTAGATGCGATTTAATTTTCGAATGAAGGGAGAATGAAAACGAGGTCGATACAGCTCGATCCATTAAAAATTAATTACTCGAACATCTGGACCCACGTAAACACGACGACGGACCTGTTGAAAATCCGCGTGATCGCGTTTACAACTAAGACCTCGTAAAAAAGTTAATTGCGAACCGTTGAACGTTCGAAGGTTTTTGAAATGATCTAATCGATTTACAAATTTACAAATTTTCTCACGTAACAAATTAATAATAACTTAATCTAATAATTTATTTTAGTAAGTACCAAAAAATTTTAAAAATTGTAACTCTTACAAAGACACTTTGTAGTGAAACACTGTGTTATATACAGTTATACACAAAGTAACCCATTTGAATTGGCGTCGCGACGCCTTCGAAGAAAACACGTGTGTAAAACCGTTCAAACGTCGACGCCGTCTGACGTGTTCGAATCGAAAACAACGAATTACTCCGTATTAATGACTTAATTTTTGCAAACCATTTTCTTAGAATACTCAACGACCTAATTTTTCAACTTATTGTTAGTGTGGGAATTGTTAATCGTTGATGATTCAACGGAAATTCGGGAAAATAGTAGGTAGGTGTTTTTTTTTTTCATAATAACTCAAACGTACATCGCGATATTTCGTGTTATCGCGAACAAAGCTTCATCCGTCACGTAAACTTTGCATATCATTATAAACGGTTCGCGATAACTCGCGCCGGGTGATTAAATTTACAATTTACTTTACGCCATATCCGTAATTTAAATTCAATCAGTAACTGCGGCCGCGAAAAAGTTTCGGAACGCGAATTGGGTGTTGTGTTATTACACACGGGATTATATCTATTTGTAATTTCGAGGGTTGTAATGTGTATATGAATTTAACAATTTACTATTTAGTTTACTTTTATTTTTTTATTTTTAGTATTTTTCTAAAAAAAATTTATTGCTTTTGGTTGAATTGATCAACATTTTGGTAACTTTGGTGGAAGCTTTACGAATTTAGTAAATTTTTGGTGGAATCTAAAAAAAATTGGTAAATTTTTGGTGGAATTTTTACAAATTTCGTCTTTTGGTGGAATTTTAAAAAAATTCATTATTTTTAAAATTATTAAAAATTTTAGCAACTTTGGTGGAATTTTTATGAATCTACTAAGTTTTGAATTTTCAAGGTTTTAGTTAATTTTTAATGAAATTGTTTCTAATTTGATTGATTTTTGGTGGAATTTTAAAAGAATTTGGACATTTTGGTGGAATATTTAAAAAATTTGGTAAGTTTTTGGTAGAATTGTTAAAAATGTTGACAATTTCGATGTAATTTTTAGGATTTTTGTAAGGTTTTGGTGGAATAAAAAAAATTCAGTAAGTTTTGGGTGTAGTTGTTAAATATCTTAATAGCTTTGGTGGAATTTTTGCGAATTTTATTCATTTCTGCTAGAATTTTAAAAAAATTCAGTGTTTTTGGTAAAATTCTTATGAATTTAGTAAGTTTTTGGTGGAATTTCTTAAAAATTCAGTATGTTTTTGGTGGAGTTATCAAAAATTTTGATAACATTGGTGGAATTTTTGCGAATTTTATTCATTTTTATTGGAATAAAAAAAAATCAGTGTTTTTGGTAAAATTCTTATGAATTTAGTAAGTTTTTGGGGGAATCTTTAAAAAATTCAGTATGTCTTTGGTGAAGTTATCAAAAATTTTGATAACATTGGTGTAATTTTTGCGAATTTTATTCATTTCTGGTGGAATTTAAAAAAAATTCAGTGTTTTTGGTAAAATTCTTATGAATTTAGTAAGTTTTTGGTGGAATTTTTACAAATTGTATTAATTTTTGGTGGAGTTTTAAAAAAATTCAATATGTTTTTGGTGGAATTATCAAAAAATTTGATGACATTGGTAGAATTTTTGCGAATTTTATTCATTTTTGATGGAATTTTTAAAAATTCAGTGCTTTTTATGGAATTTTTACGAATTTAGTAAGTTTTTAGTGAAATTTTTCCAATTTTATTAATTTTTGATGGAATTTTTAAAAAATTCAGTGTTTTTTTTTATGGAATTTTTACGAATTTAGTAAGTTTTTAGTGAAAATTTTCCAATTTTATTAATTTTTGGTGGAATTTTTAAAAAATTTAGTATATTTTTGGTGGAATTATCAAAAATTTTGATAACATTGGTGGAATTTTTGCGAATTTTATTCATTTCTAGTGAAATAAAAAAAATTCAGTGTTTTTGGTAAAATTCTTATGAATCTAGTAAGTTTTTGGTGGAATTTTTGCAAATTGTATTCATTTTTGGTGGAGTTTTAAAAAAATTCAGTATGTTTTTTGGTGGAACTATTAAAAATTTTGATAACATTGGTGGAATTTTTGCGAATTTTATTCATTTCTGGTGGAACAAAAAAAAAATCAGTGTTTTTGGTAAAATTCTTATGAATTTAATAAGTTCTTGTTGGAATTTTTGCAAATTGTATTAATTTTTGGTGGAGTTTTAAAAAAATTCAGTATGTTTTTGGTGGAATTATCAAAAATTTTGATAACATTAAATTTTTGCGAATTTTATTCATTTTTGATGGAATTTTTTAAAAAATCAGTGTTTTTTTATGGAATTTTTACGAATTTAGTAAGTTTTTAGTGAAATTTTTCCAATTTTATTAATTTTTGGTGGATTTTTTAAAAAATTCAGTATATTTTTGGTGGAATTATCAAACATTTTGATAACATTGGCGGAATTTTTGCAAATTTTATTCATTTCTGGTGAAATAAAAAAAAAATCAGTGTTTTTGGTAAAATTCCTATGAATTTAGTAAGTTTTTGGTGAAATTCTTACAAATTGTATTCATTTTTGGTGGAGTTTTAAAAAAATTCAGTATGTTTTTTGGTGGAATTATCAAAAATTTTGATAACATTGGTGGAATTTTTGCGAATTCTATTCATTTTTGATGGAATTTTTAAAAAATTCAGTGTTTTTTTATGGAAGTTTTACGAATTTAGTAAGTTTTTAGTGAAAATTTTCCAATTTTATTAATTTTTGGTGGAATTTTTAAAAAATTTAGTATATTTTTGGTGGAATTATCAAAAATTTTGATAACATTGGTGAAATTTTTGCGAATTTTATTCATTTCTTGTGGAATAAAAAAATCAGTGTTTTTGGTAAAATTCCTATGAATTTAGTAAGTTTTTGGTGAAATTCTTACAAATTGTATTAATTTTTGATGGAGTTTTAAAAAAATTCAGTATGTTTTTGGTGGAATTATCAAAAATTTTGATAACATTAAATTTTTGCGAATTTTATTCATTTTTGATGGAATGTTTAAAAAATTCAGTGTTTTTTTATGGAATTTTTACGAATTTAGTAAGTTTTTAGTGAAATTTTTCCAATTTTATTAATTTTTGGTGGAATTTTTATAAAATTCAGTATATTTTTGATGGAATTGTTAAAAAAGTTAATAACTTTGGTGGAATTGTTATTAACTTTAATCATTTTTGGTGGAATTGTTAAAAATATTGGTAATTTTAGTAGAATTTTTATGAATTTGGTAAGTTTTTGGTGGTATTTTTTAAAAATCAGTAAGTTTTTGGTGGAATTATTCAACGTTTTTGTAGCTTTGGTGGAAAATTGAAAAAATTTAGTACGTTTTTGGTGGAATTGTTAAAAATGAAATTTTGGTGGAATTTTTACGAATATAGTGTTTTTTTTAATTTTTACCAATTTTATTGATTTTGGGTGGAATTTTTAAAAAATTCACTTAGTTTTTAGTAGAATTGTCTCCAAATTTAATAATTTTTGGTGAAATTATATTCAATTTAACTAACTTTTGTGGAATTTTTATTGTTACCTTTTTATTTTTGTGAAATTTTTAAGAATCTAATTAATTCTTGACGAAATTAATCTTAATTTTAGTATATTTTTTAAAAATTCAGTTTTTGGTGGAGATGTTAAAAATTTTGATAGTTTTGATGGAATTTTTACAAATTTTGTTTTTGGTGGAATTATTAAAAATTTTAGTAGCTTTGGTGGAATTTTTACAAATTTACTTAAATTTTTGGTGATACATGATTGTATTTTCAAAAATTTAATTAGTTTTTAGTGAAATTTATTCGAATTTCTGCTCTGCATAAATTAAATATTTGATGATTATTAATAAACCGATCGTTTTGATATTTCATGTGGCATTAGCATGGTTAGAATAATAAATAACGTTTATGAAAATTGAACCAACTGTTTTATCTGCCCAAATCGAAAATGACGGAAAACGGGGACTTCGTTTGGGGCTTAAATCGGCCGTTTAAAAAGGAGCCCCGATTCGCATATAACGTTGCGTTATAAAGCCGTACAGAAGGTTAGCCGGAAGTAGAGTCGTGGAGCCGGTGGCTTTTTAGGCAAAAATCGCGTTCGAAAATTGGCAAAAATGACAGATGGACAATCGAGAATTTTAATTTCAATTAGGGCTACCGCAACGTCGCACAGTGGGGCAAGACCGGCTTAAACGTGGCAAAAAATCAAAAAATTAAATGTAAAATATACGTTTTATTTTATCTGACTTAGGCTAACCACTATCCATTGCACCGTTTATGACAATAACCTTTCGTCTTTGATATAAATATTTTCTTATAAAAATTATTTAATTGTTGCAACTTTTTCAAGTACACATTTCGAGCATATCCATCACATTTAATTTGGATTAATTATGCTCTGTATACAAGTCGTACTTTTGTAAAACAGTTGATCGTTGGGTTAATACAGGGTATATAATTTAGTGTAGAACCATTATGTTGGGATATCTAGTAATAGTTTAGTAATTAGCATGAAATTTATATCGACATTTCTTTCAAGCAAATGGTTACATAAACAATGGGGTTAATAGTTACGTTCCAAGCACGGTCAAGCTTCAATTCTTGCTTTTATCGATTTGACAGAATATACTATTTCAAAATTAATTGAAATTTTTTGCTACTTTTTTGCGCTTTAATAGTGAAAGCATTTTTAAGATGCTACTCAAGGACACTTTTCATTCTTTTGTGTTTTATGTAATTTACGAATATTCTTGTTTACAAACATGTTGACACGTATTTATTATATAGACTACAGGTATTAATAATTTTTATTTCATTTAGGGCCATTACCACTAAGGCCTGGTCTTACGAAACACAGAATAAATTAATCCTCGAATAACTGCTATAGTTACGTCTTTTTTAAGTAATGTGAGTGGCTGAAATAGAAGTTATTTTGGCAATTATTCCGAGAATAACTTATTCTGCCTTTTATAAGACCGGGCCTAAGTCCTAGATAACTTATCTCTTGTATAATTACCCTGGTTACTTCTATTTCAAGTCATCCTATTGGCTACTTGGCCAGTAACCGCAGTAATTATACCAGAAATAAGTTATCTGGGAATTGGTAGTACTGGTCCTTAGTGCTACCGGTAGTTGTAAAGAGAAAATATTCAATGTAGAAATCCATTTGAACAGTGCTCGATTTAATGCCAACTATGAAACTCTCTTGCCCCACTGTGCGTCGTTCGATTTTCAGGGCCGTTTTTCCGAAATCGGTCACGGACCCCCCAAACGATTTTGGGGGGCACCTCCGATGATTCGGGGAGGTAAAGATAATGATCGGAAGAATGACGTAAAACCATTGAGTTGTTCGGAAAGTGATTTCCAAAAAAACTATTAAAAAAAAAGAGCTAGGCACCTGCGGCGCCCTCTTTTAAAGAGGCGCTGCTTGCTTACTATTTTAATATAATTTGGTATACTATAATACTTTGAATATGTTCTAAAAGTATTCAAGTTTTTTTTTAAGGTGTAAATTTGAAAATTTCTTTTTGGCAATAAAAACAAAACCATCTGTTTTTAGATAGACAGTTTAGGAAGACGATTTGAATCCTAAACCAAGAGGTAGACAATTCGCATTTGCTGAACCCTTTAATTAAGAGAAAAACAGGATGCCGCCGTCAGAACAGAGCAGGTTTAACCAAAACAACACGGTCGAGGAGCGAAATTAACGCCGGAATTATCCGAAGGTGCGCGTCCCGACGTCGTCGTCGGTCGCAGCCCCCCGACGAACGAACAGCCTGGAGGCAATTACCGGGAGTTAAAGAAGTAGCGGGGTTGCTCCGAGTAGGTACAGGTTTCTGGCAATGTAGGTGACAGGAACAGGCGCGCGGTTCTCCCTTTTCCGCGTCCCGCCCTAATTTAATAGATTAATTTAGTAAGTGGTGCGACGAGGTAACAACTAAGTTAATTTTCCGCGACCGAGAAGTCTGGTTTCGCGATTCGCGTATATATACGACTTGTTCCGGTGTTTATAGTCGGTAAGCTAAAACGAGCGGAATAATAAAAGGAAAGGAGGAAAGGTGGGAAGGTATCGAACGCCCTACGTCTTGTAAATCACGGGGGGACGCGTTCGGGGGATCGGGGCCCCCGTTTACACACATGATCGACCGTTTACCGGAGCGACAAGATCAACACATCCGCCGATAGTGTTTTGCAACCTATTTGTATTCCGGCAATAGACCGACGCCGAAGATCGGCGAGCGTAAATCAATTTCGGACGGATTTCGACCTGCTGCACCTCGGCGGAGGCGACATCTGCCGCGGAGCGCCGCGGCGTCGATGTGATTTGTGAGCGCGCTTGATTTACATGCACCCACCGTGCGCCACGCCACTGTCCTCCCTTGTTCAAATGCGATTTCGTTTAATTAAAAGCTCAACTTTGGATTTTGATACCGTTTCTCTCTCTATCTCTCAAAAACAAAAAAAAAAATAAAAAGGAAAAAATTAAGTATGATTATTTCAAAAAACCAACCTAACTCAACCTACTTACAAATCTTTCTAAAGCCTTGTTCGGATTACGCTAGTATTTAGTCCAGTGGAGAGTATTTTAGTAGCTAAAGTATTCGCGACTACCCAAAAATCGTTCGCACTTTGCTCAAGTACAGTTCATAAGTGAGTGATGTTTTGCAAGATGAACAGCCTGCAGCGCAATAAAGTAAATAAGCTGATTAAGGTTATTGTAACAGCTATTTTAGAGGACGTCGAGGAGGAAGTTTGCGTGATAAATAAAAAGAAGCTATGAGTACGAAAATGGATCAATAGAAGGAATGAACTAGGAGCTACGAATTGTCTTCTAAAGGAATTAGCATTAGAAGATCTTAAAGAATACTTCGATAGTTTGAGAATGTCCGAAAGTTGTGTAAAGTTCTTATTAATAAAAATACAGTTCCAGATTCAGTGTAAAGACACCCATTAAAGAAATGCGATTCCGGCAATTATAAAATTAAAAGCAATTCTCTACTTTCTTGCTATTGGATGTAGTTTAAGAACACTCACGCATATATTTAGATATACGCATATATTTTGTTTATTTTTATAATGTGAAGACTTAATATTCCATAAGCACTCGTGTTCAACATATTTTGAAACAAACTTAAAAGTAATTTCTTCGCTCCAGCGAGACGACATTTTTGGTCACTAATGAACTCAACTAAAACAACAGGTTCAGACTTGTTTAGCCGGTGAACCAGTGAGCAGTGACGCGTGGTGGGGGCGCTACTCGCCCGATCAAAATAGAATAAAATGAATCGACTCGACTAATTTACTTACTAATCTACTAGACCAAATTTTTTGCGTTCAGACACGTTTAGTTACTAAATTACTTGCTACTGGACTAAAATACTAGCATAGTCCGAACTAGGCTTAAAGGCCCATTTACACTTTGATTAGTGCGAGTGCAAGTGATTAGTGCAGGTGCTTAGTGATTAGCAGTAAACACGTGTGGACGGCAATTGATGAATGCGAGTGATTAGTAATTAAGTGCGAGTGATTAGTTATCAGTGAATAGAATCGGCTTCTATTTTTTTTGCGAGTAGCTACGTCTCGCACGCTTTGCACTTGCAGCTTGCCTTCTACTAAACACGTTTGGACATGCCACTAAATACGTTTGTACATACTTCTGATATAAATTTATAGATGGTCGACTTTGGTATTCTGAATAGGTGTTGCAACCAGCGTAAACTAATTCCATTTGCCAACAAGTATAAAATAGCGTGCAATTTCACTTGTGCCGGTAAAGCAGGTCTCATAAATGTATCAGATTTCTAAAATAACAGGTGCGACAAGATTTGGTAATGTATTAAATGACGCTTCAGTCATCCTGATAGCCAAGCAGTATTCCGTGGTATCTTCAGAGGCCAATTCCTTAAGGAGTTGATAGCTTGCGCCATGAACGAGTATTCTGCTTATCCACTTTCGTTCCCATAATCTGCTTGGTCGTGTAAGTTCCGATTCCAAGCGTTCTTCGGATTCAGACACCACCGCGTTTAATACTTCTTTCAGTACCTCTTGCAATTGCATGCGGACGTGAGCTTGTTCGACCATACTTGCTGTTTCGACGCCCGACCGTTGAGGTATAAGTCTTCCCAGCAGTTTTGACAGTTACGTCACTGTTTACGTCACCACTATTTGAACTTGGATTTGCCACCAACCGTTCGGTGGTAAATCGCATTAAAAATTATTTTCATAATTAAGCTATTTTAAAATACACTTTTCACAGAATATAATTTATACGACGATAAAGTGACAAAATATGTTCATTAAAACTAAATTTCAAAATAAAATTCGTATTAAACTGAAATAAAAAGTTAACATGATTTAGCGTTTTAATGTTACCGAACCTTAGCCAAACAGCTGTTTACACCGTTGCCGCATATTGTCGCAAGGTTATGTTCTAGTACCTACAACCAAAACATTAAACGCTTGACAACAGCGCGATCACGTGACCAGACGTAAGTAGTGACGTAACTGTCAAAACTGCTGGGAAGACTTATATAAGCGCAGTAGCTAAACAGTACAGTGGACAATACTCGCACTACACACTTGAACTAATCGCTCACAAAAAACACTAATCACTAATCACTTGCACTCGCACTAATCAAAGTGTAAATGGGCCTTAACAAATCGTTCTTTTTACTTCAAAATTTTTTTGTACAAGTTGGTAAATAATATGGTATAGTAATAAACATCTTGGGTTTGTTTTGACGCCACCGGATTCCGAATATCTCTTTCGTCGCCGGTGTACACTCGCGGTTCTAAAAGCGCAGGTGAAGTGAAATATAATAAACAGTGTCGACGAGGCATAAATCCGTCCGCACCTAGCCAGGCACCTTTGGGCTGTTTATTTACGCCTTCGTTCGTTCGGCCGAAAGCCGAGCACGTAGCGAGACTCTCGTGACAGGTGAACCGGTATCCCACGGGTTTTGTTTACTAATAATAAAGAAAAAAACGCTTATTAGGCTATTCGTTTAGCCGCAAGGTTTATATTTAAACTCAAACAACTTTAAGATTTTTTAACAAAATAAAAAAGGAAGATGTTGATGCGATGAAGAGAACCTTAAATTTTCGCACCTCAAGTACTTAAGTAGAATTTAGTAAGAAGTTAGTGTAAGATGACCGCATCTGTGTGTAGTAAAGTCGTCATCGTACCTTTGAGTTGTCGCTGGCGTAATTATAATTCTGCCAGGTAAACATTCGTATAACTCAGGGGCCATTAGCGGCGGAGAGCCGCTAATTCTCTTAACGCGTTTATTTTCACCGAGGAGGTTCGACGTCCGGAGCTTGCGCCAATTGGCTCGGAAATAATTCCATCCAACGGGTTCTGCCAAAACACCTTCGGGATTATGAATGGACCGGGTTTATCGAAATCAACTTAAATTGAAGACAATCGGACCGGAGACGGCGGATGTTAGTGAGAGTGAGACGGAGGTCGAGGGTAACACATGGGTCCAGATGTGCCTAATGAAAATCCGAGGACGAGGGGGTGGTAATAGAGGGTCGGAGGGGATGCGGTCACTGCAAGAAATAGGAGAGCACAGGTGCGGCGGCGACGACTGATGTCGAAATTACGAACCGGTGATGGATAGAGATACAATTCGGGGAAGTAAAAGTTTTTGGGTAAAGGGAAAATGAGGGGGGTTTGTAGCCGCGAAGAATTTCCCACCTGGGGTTTTCATTTTTCTTCTCTCCGTTCGCGACAAACGGGTAATAATAAGTTGGGGGGTCCCTCAGGTGAAACCTGTCCTTCCCCAGGTCGCTACGGCCTCTCATGCATTATGCATTGGATATTTTCCTTATTTACGGTACGGCAGGAAACTCCGGAGCGACCACACAATTTCCTCCAGGTCCTCCGGCTAACGCGATTTTCATAACTCGTAAAACAGGCGCGATTTGCATGCGTAAATTTGCTCGAGCCATTACCAAAATTCCATACGATAATCGTCCAACCAACCCTTTTTCAAAGCACCTTCTAAATAAGACTTTTTATGATTAAGATTTTTTACTCAGCAACAAGTCTTAAAAAAATTAATTCACCATCTCAAATGATTAGTTCTTTCAGAGAAAAACGTTTACTTCGCTTTTAAACCCAGGTCCTCACCTGTACGAAGATGAGATGACGTCAAACGAAAGGCTGATAAAGCGCAGATTCCGCTAGCGTAGGCACTCGACTCGAGCGGTTACCTTGGAACTCAAAGAGTCTCGAGTGCTTAATAAAACATCTTCAAACTAGTTTTATCTTTAAAGAGAAAGAAATTTTTAACATAATTCCCATCTACACTCCGATTTTATTCGGCCATCTTTTATCCGAGAGAATCTAATTGGTGTACAAAGTCGCCTTTCCATTTACACCCTCTCACATCCTCTCCACGTAACAGTAATGAGACGCTGTTTACCCTCTGAACTTCCACTAGGTGCCGGACAGGTCACTCCGAGCTATTAGTAGCCATGGCGACGGCTCTTTAATTAAGATTCCCCCGCTGGACTCAAAGGAGAGTCCGTCCGGCGGCATTTCGCACCCTCTCCGGAACGTCCCTTCACCTCTCCCTAGAAAAACGCGGGCGAGTTGTGTCCCTTTGTCCGGTGGAGAGACAAAACGTCCTTGAAACGGTTGATGTTTAGATGGGAAGTCACCGAAAGGGGATTGTTCGCAATAAATCAGGCGAACGTGTGCCGAAATTAAACCGGCGGCGACGGGAGGAACGCGAGGTGCGCAAAAACGCTAATTGCTTTCCGGGCGAATTGCAGGTGGCACCGCTGACGATATTACTAATCGGGGAATCGCAAAAAGCGCGTCCCGATAAATTATATCATCCCCGTTTACGCACGTAGGATCGCACCCCTTTTACGAGAAAAGCCGTTTCGAAAATTTTTAATGCCGTTGGGATTTTTACGTGATGGGGGTTACTTTATTGGAATTAAAAGTGGACATCCGACAGGATTAATTAAATGCTTTTATTCGACGTGTAAATCTAATTTATATCTATTGCTATATTTAAGAAAAAAAATATTTTAAAAAAAATATTACAAAAAAGACCTATCAAAAATTTTTACAAATCGGAAAATTTATAAAGATAATTAAAATTGTAGAATGAGTGAATTTTTGTTAAAAGGCGAACATTCCTCAAGAGGTGGATATTTGTTAGAACGAATGTTCGTCAAATCAGAAATATTTACTACAAGGCGAACATTCATCAAATAACAAACATTTCCTATAAGTCGAATATTTGCTATAAATCGAACATTCGTCAAATAACAAATATTCGCTAAAAGACATTCATCATAAGAGAAGTTAAGGTTAAATTTTTGATATTTTTCTAACATCTTAAGAGCCTTAGATACACCCCGACTTACCTTACGATTTTCCTGCACAGTTTCAGTTTGCGTAAGTAAGTCGTACTAGTTCTTGTACTATAAGACGAACTCAAGCCACACCATACAGAGAAGGATGCAAGAGCGCGGTTCCTCCCCGTTGCTTTACCAATTAGGTCCGAGTGTTTAAGGGAGGACCGGAGTATCAAGCGGTCCTCCCTTCCACTGTATTCCACTCGGGCTTACTCGGTAAAGTTACGGGGAGGACCCGCGCTCTTGCATCTTTCTCTCTATGGTGTGGCTTGAGATCGTCTTATAGTACGTATAGATGTAATTCTCTTTGTTCATGCGACTGTGTAGGCTTCAATGAAGATAAATTGGAACGTCTGTAGGGGTCTTTAAACGTTACTTCAATGTATAGTGAAATCTTCCTTGTGCGGACAACAACGAGACTCACCAAAAATGTCCATTCAAGAGGGGTGTCCGCTTAAGAGAAATGTGAAGTAATTATATGAGAGTCGGTTCCATGAGAAACTGTCCGTTCAAGAGGGGGTGTCCGTTCAAAAGGGGTATCCGTTCAAGAGGGGTATCCGCGAAGGAGAATTTCACTGTATAGCTCAAAAAATATGAAAAATATTTTTTTAAATCGAGATCAAAGTACAAACCCAAGAACAAATCCGTAAGATACACAGAATTTAACATCCTCAAACGTGCTTATTAATTTACCTAACCTCATAAATTACACGGTAGGTTTCCCGAGGCGGTCGCTGCGGCGGCGGAGGCGTCTATTTCCAGGACGCCACGGACGAGCAGTTAGACGCCAGGCGTCACACCCCGTAACTCTCAAAACGTCTTCTAAATTACAACAACCGTCCGATCGACGACGACGTTATCATTTCCGAAAACTCATAATTGTACGACTTTCGCTGATTTATCCGTTTTCCAGGACCGGCTCGCCCTAATTTATAGGTCGTACGTCGTCATTCGTACCGAGAAACCGGATTGAGTCCTGCCGATGCAAACGCCTTTGGAACCCGTCCAAACCGACTCGTAAATCTACGGTTAACTACGAAAGTATTCGCTAAATACTGCATCGCTGTAGGTTTCGCGAAACTTGAACGACCGCCAAGTTACCTTCGGGATTTCCACCGGCCAAAAGTCGATTGGTGCCGGGTCAAAAACGGTTTTTGTGAATGATGCCCACACGACGCGTTTCAAACGGTTTTTTACTCGTCTCAAAATTTCGATATTTTTGGCTCGGTTGATGTGTAAAAGGAACCCCGGTCGTTTTCCCGTCATTCGGTTTTATGATTGTTTAATTTATGAGCACCTCAAATAATGAAGTCGTGTGGAGGTTTGGTGTTTTAGTGTCCGAACGTTGGATTTCATATATCGAAAATACGGTCGCAGGTGTTGTTCTATTTTTGTTCGCTATGTCACGCGAGGAAAACGTAAATTATTAAGTATGTATATATATGTAGAAATTTTACAAAGGAATTTAACTACAATTTGTAACTGAAATTTTTATTATTTATTTTCTAAGAATTCTCAAGTGTTAGAATTTGTGTTAATGTTAGTTCTAATCAGTTTAGTTTTTATTATTTATTTATTGAATTTATTGTACCTATGACTATTGTATATTTTATGAATGGAGTTCGTCTAATATTGAAAAGCTAAAAACTACTACTAGTAGTAGTTGTAATAACATGCCAACCCCAATTCGTTTTTACAATACACGAATAATGGTCCATAAAATTAAATTATGTACGGGAAATAATCAGCGCATAAAACCTTTTAGTTAAAAGGCGAGCTGAAAATAGGGTCCAGGTACACCACGGCCGTCGGAGGCCAGGTGCCGTGGCAAAAACGGGCGCAGCTCGAGTGCTCCGGCCCTCTTTGTCCCCGGGACGAGAACTACTCTCTCCTCCATCCATCGCTCGCTCTGCCCTCCGCACTTATTTATAGCCGCGTGATTGACGGCAATGATTAACGTTCGGCTCGCGCCGCGGCGCCATAAAATAACAATATTTGAAATACTACCTCTATTTCTGGAGAGTGGGCCACGCGGCGGCGGGGCGGCTTATCCTGAGCAAGACGTATCGTTGTTTAGAATAAGTGGGGACCCACCGCGAATTTCAGGAAGTGCACGAGATTTATCAGGATAACCACCCGGTTGTTTTGACAATCGCCGCAGAAATCACGTTCAATCCGAGTAAATGTAACTACGTTAGCTGGATGTTTTCTGGACCGTCCAGGAGACATCTCACCTCCCTTCCCTTCCCCCCTTTAGGGTCCGGGTTTTGGGAAGACAATGGTGTAATCACCGACCCCTTACCTGAAGCGTTACCCCATTTCCATGGTGACGCTGATGCCAATTTACATACTAAAACCGCGGTCGCCATTAATTGGACCTGGAGATACGTAACGATTAAATCGGACCCTTCGAATCATCCGACAATGATCAACATTTGTATTTTTACTCTCGCAGGTATTGTAAAACGAATCGAAAAACCTACTTCCTCCGAGAACTCAACGAGAGAGTTCGCATCCGGATACATTTTTTATTGTCCGCGTTTGAAAAGTTTATGGTTGCGGTTGAGTGGTCGAAACCGTTTCACTGTCATAAAAATTAAGAAGCTTATAAAATATTTTTTTTAAGGGCCACTTAATTCTAAAGGATTATAAATACATTTTCTTTTAGAAGGAATTTTTCAAAATTCATTTTTCAAAAATCATTTTTCATATTTATTTCATATTTTTTTACTATTATCTGGAATAATTTTAAAAATATGTAAAGGACAAATTTTATACAGAGTATTTCAAAGTGAAATCCAGTGATTCATGGGGGTTTTTAGGAATTTTATGTGTACCTAATGGCGTCTTTACATCCCATTTCAACATTCTACAGTAATCAAAAGCATTGTCGTGTTAAGTCTAATTCGTGTTGCCCTCATAAAAGAGTTAATTTAACTATAATAAATAACTAAATAAAATACATCAGAAAATTTCGTACACCTTGTGTTAACTTGCCTATGATTAACACGTTCACGCCAGCGCGTACCACCGGTGGCCCGCACTAAACTGTTTTATCGGACGGTGCGTACCACCGGTAGTACGCATAATATACAGAGTATTTCAAGGCCAAAGCCAGTGACTCATTAGGGTCTTTAGTAATTTTCATGTTTAACTAATGGCGTCTTGACATCCCCCTCCCAAATTTTCCAGTAACCAAACTCATTGCCGCGTGAACTCTTATTCAAATAAGTTATAATGTATAAATACGCGTGTCGAAAAATTACAGCGATGTATTTATAAGAAGCGCCGCCCTCATAAAAGAGTTAATTTAACCAAAAGAATGTGTCAAAACGTCCAAGAGCAACAAAAATTAAATTACATCAGAAAATTTCATGCCCCTTGTGTGACCCGCCTATGATTAAGTGGAGAAGGAAGATTTGGATTTTCAGTGATGCCAATTTTTGGATACACTGCAGAAATGAGTCACTGGCTTTGGCCTTGGAATACTCTGTAGGATTATATTTTTTGCCGCCAGATGAAGCGCAGTATGAAAATCGGTTCCGGCGTGAACGTGTTAAGTGGAAAATGAATATTTGGATTTTCTGTGGTATTAAATTTTGGACATAATACAGAAATAAATCGTTGTCTTTGGACTTGAACTTGGAATACTCTGTATCTTACAAGAAGACCTCACAACTAGGTCCTCACCGATTTTAATGAAATTGGTGCTATTCTATAAATATTAGCATATAGTACAAACAGTGCTAGATATCTGCAATCGCTTGATATCTGCAGTCTTGTAAAAACGATTCTCCAAGCACACCGAATTAATATTTTGTAGTAAAGTCACGATTTTGTTGCTACACATCTGCGTGGCAAGCTCTCCACCAGCTTCTGACATTTGCTCTGATTGTGAGAGATGGAGTACCACGCTTCCTTAATTCCATCCCAAAGCTCGTCTGATTATTTAATTTTTTTCCCCCAATTTTAATTTTTACGTCGTTCCATAGATTTTCTATAGAGTTTAGATCGGGATTTTGTGCAGGCCAGGAAAGAACATCAATTTTCTCTTTGCAAAACCAATCCTTGACACCTTAGCAGTATGCTTTGGATCGTTGTCTTGCATAAAAATCCAGTTAATAATAGAATCAAATATGAATGGTTCCATAACGTTCTTAAGGATGTCTAAGTACGCAAACCTATCCATTCTTCCATCAATTTTAATCAACGACCCAACTCCATGCCAGGAAAATGCCCCCCAGACCATCAAGTTTCCTCCACCGTGTTTAACGGTTTTTTTCTGTGTATTTCGGGTTAAGAGATTGGCATTTTGGGCGATGAACAAATGTTTTACCATCCGGTCCTTAGCAAAAGTTAACCCATTTGCATCACACAGAAAAATGAAAAATTTGCCCTTATCACCGAACATTTTTTTTATATGCAATTTTATATGCGATGAGCTCATATATGCGCGCTTTGGTGATACTGGCCAGGCAAAATGCGCGCATATATGCGCTTATGATGCCGATGGGTTAACCGAGAAAATTACATGTGTGCTATTTTCTCTGTCCATAGTTGTACCACTTTTCTGGGTTGACCACTCCTTCAAAGGTATGTATGAGGCCTGTTTTACACGATGCGGTTCTGTTCAGTTCGGTTCGTTTTAAACAGCAACCAAAAACGAATGGAACCTTTTCACATACGTGGTTCCGCGATGGTTTATAGTGCATTTTGCATTTTCTGCCATTCACACCTTCAGTCATATTGGTGACTAATGATTATCATGAAGAGAAGTCATGCTCTTGCTTTGAACATTCCCTGAGGGAATGTTCGATGTTTTACGGTTTCTATTAGGAACTGAAATACCTTTTCACACTTGTCGGTAGCGATTGAAAAAGAATCGAAAGCAAACCGAATCGAAGGGAACTGTATATCCGTGAAACAAGTCTAAGCTGGTTCGTAATGTCTCAACGAGAGGCGGTTTTGGGAAAACAAGCCAACCACTATACATATACTAATAACTATCAATAAGTACCACTTTCATTAAAATCGGTGACCATCTCCTTCTTAAATATACTCTATATACAGGGTGTTTATAAATCAAAAAAAGGTAAATTTTCTTAAAAAAAAAATTTTAAGTGATCAAAAAGAACATTTATTCTACTTTCAGCACGTTAGGCTATTGAACCTAGAATAAAACCACACAGACGATAACCCCGTTATCACTCTCGATCCGAAACCAAAAAGGAAAAACGTCTGATTACGGCGCGCCGGCACCGACACCGTTTCCCCTCACCTATAGAGGGCACGGTAGCCGCCGCATCGCATCTCCGCGGAATCCGCACGTAAAATTTCCTGGCTCAATGCCCCCGGGCTTCTCCCGATCGCCCGCAAGGTTATATCAATCAACCCGAGTGAATAAAGTTGTTATGTGCTCGGCCAGACCTAAACTCGTCTGCCTACATACACGATACGACTTCCACACAATAAAAAAAATTCCTCTTTCATCACAAAGTAAAAATTTAAAAAGGACGTGCATCTAAATATATCTGAATTAAAAAAAAATCTTTTCTGGCGCCATAGTCATAATTAGCAATGCCATTTTCAGTGCCAATTGAACCCGACCTCAGGTGTTTAAAACGTTGCCAAGAAAATCCTTTCAGTCAATTCGTCAATCATTTCGTTTCAATTTCATAAATTTTTTATTTCGTTTCAATTTAAATTTTATAAATTTTTAATTTCATTTCAATTTCAATTTTATAATTTTCTAATTTCATTTCAATTTCATAAATTTTCAATTTTATAATTTTCCAATTTCATTGTAAGTTCTAAATAAAACCCATTCCACATTGAATCTATTCTTGGTTATAATTTTGTAATTGCGTAAAAAGACCTGGAACGGTGGGGACAAACACACTCTACACACGGTTTTAATAGGGCCTTGGAAGCGGTAGATAACGCCGCTCAGGTTCATAGGTTATCTCCGACTTGCCTTGGTTCGCTAAGAAAAATGAAAAGGCATTTACGTCACGCTGTGTCTCTCTTAAAAGCGGTAGCTTCGCCTTTTTTCCTTCCTCTCTCGTTATTTATGGCGAGATGAAGGTTTTAGGCCTACGGTTGGAGATAAACTCGCCTAGGCTATTTTATTACCGTCCAAATATTATTGATGCTAGCGCGTTATCGAACGACCAGGTCCAAAGATTTTAAAGAGAGAGACCTTTATTATCGAAAATTTTATAAACTCACTTCCTGTACGATATACAATAATAAATAATTTCCACACCTCTTTAAAATAATAAAATTTATTATTGGGAAATTAGATTTTCAAAAAAAAAATTTTAAATACTTTTAAAAATTAACACCCTGTATACATTTTTTTAAATAAATGCTTATAAGCAATATAAAAAATAAATAAATCAACTTTTTTGAAAAATCTAATTTTATAAAAACACAATTTTCAAAAAAAATAGTCAAAGAAATTAAATTTGAAGAAAATGAATCGTGTAAATTAGGCTTTAAAATACACAGAAGTTAATTTTTGTTATCACATATCAAGATTTAAACAAAAAAAATTGTAAAAAATTTTTTTTTTTTTTATAAGACATAATTATGAACCGTGTAAACTATGTTTGAAAATATACAGGGTCATTTTTTTAAGGTATCGGATTTTTTCTTTTTGTAAAAAAAATCAAATTATTTGATTTATTAAATAATAATCAATTAATATAATCTAAAATTTATTTTAATTAACCCAATTTTTACCAAAAAAATACAAAATACTTATCGAAAATGTCAAAAAATTATCATTTATCAGTTTGCCTACCCTTGAAGTCTGTTTGAAAAATCGAGGATTTAATTATACTTGAATCTGGTTTCTACGACATTTGTCAATCTCTAAAATGTCTCTGGACAAAGTTTGCTAACCTTTAAAATGTCTCTCGACGAGTTTTGCCCACCCCTGAAGTCAGTTCGAAAGCCGAGGGTTTATTTATCCTTTAATCGGGTTTCTACTAAGTTTGTCAACTTCTGAAATGTCTCTCGACGAGGTTTGTCCACCTTTGAAGTTCGTTTGAAACATCGAGAGTTTATTTATCCTTGAATCGGAGTTTTTCGAAGTTTGCCAACCCTTGAAATGTCTTTCGACGAGTTTTGCCCACCCTTAAAGTCTGTTTGAAAAGTCGAAGGTTTACATATCCTTAAATTGGGTTTCTACGAAGTTTGCCAAATCCCTGTAATATCTCTCGACAAGTTTTGCCAACCCTTAAAATGTATTTCGACGAGGTTTGCCCACCCTTAAAATCCGTTTGAAAAATCGAAGGTTTAGGTTTACTTATCCTTGAATCGAATTTGTCAATCTAAAATGTCTCTCGATGAGGTTTGTCCATCCCTGAAGCCCGATTGAAAAATTGAGAGTTTAGTTATCCTTGAATCAGGTTTCTACAAAGTTTGCAAACCTTTGAAATGTCTCTTGACGAAGTTTTCCCACCCCTGAAGCCCGTTTAAGAAATAAAAGGTTTACTCATCCTTGAATTTGGTTTGTAGAAAGTTTGACAACCCCTGAAATGTCCCTCAACAAAGTTTGTCAACCTCTAAAATGTGTCTCGATGAGGCTTGTCCATCCCTGAACCCCGATTGAAAAATTGAGTTTACTTATCCTTGAATCAGGTTTCTACAAAGTTTGCAAACCTTTGGAATGTCTCTTGACGAAGTTTTCCCACCCCTGAAGCCCGTTTGAGAAATAGAACGTTTACTCATCCTTGAATTTGGTTTGTAAAAAGTTTGACAACCCCTGAAATGTCCCTCAACAAAGTTTATCAACCTCTAAAATGTCTCTCGATGAGGTTTGTCCATCTTTGAAGCCCGATTGAAATATTGAGAGTTTAGTTATCCTTGCATCAAGTTTCTACAAAGTTTGCAAACCTTTGAAATGTCTCTTGACGAAGTTTTTCCACCCCTGAAGCCCGTTTGAGAAATAGAAGGTTTACTCGTCCTTGAATTTGGTTTGAAGAAAGTTTGACAACCTCTGAAATATCCCTCAACAAAGTTTGTTAACTTCCAAAACCTCTCTCGAAGACGTTTGCCCACCCCTGAAATCACATTTTTCCTTTTCGGAGTTTGTCCACCCCTGAGAGTCTCCCTCGAGTGTCAAACCACGCCTTTATCAATAAAACTTTAGCTAGTTATGATTAAAATAATGAAATTATAGACTATTTTCGGTAAATTAAAAGTGATAAACATCTCAATATACAAAAAAATGAATTATTTAAATTTTTTTATTTGTATTTTTTTTTGTATTTTATCTAAAGGACGTAACACCCTTATTTTACTTATTTTAAAGGGTTTTTTATAAACTTACATTTTATTTAAAAATTTCCAAGTTAAAAAAAATTAAAACTTGGGAAGATTAAAACAAAAAAGTTGGGTTGATTTTTTTAAAAGTAAGTAAACAAAAATATTTTTTTACGTCCACCAAACCAATAATAAAACTAAAAGTCGTTTAAACGAGGTAACAAATAAAAGAAAAAAATAATAAAAACAGATCAAACATTCCAAAAAAAAATTTTTTTTTTCTTGGAGCATAAATAAATAAATAAATCACGAGAATATAAATGTTTTCTTTTTACGGAGGTCTAAATTGTTTTATTTTTAAGTAATAAGGGTATCATTTGACAGGACTACAACAAAATTTACCCCCACCCTTAAAAGATGGCGTCCGGGGTAAACAAACCAACGTTGAGCGCACGTGTTCGGACCGGCGCACATTTTCCTCGAGGAAAATTTTTTTTCTAGCCTCTTCCGCTCACCTTTTCGTTGCGGTTTAGCCTGTTTCCGTCGACCTCGACCGGCTCCGGACGTCGTCACAGTTGCCATTGCCGCTGATGGACGTCTGTCGGTTCCGCGTCCTCTCCCATCAAGGCCGTCGCACCTCCGTCGCAACGCACCCCTTGCACCTTTTAATTACGCGTCGAAAATCGCGCACCGCACGGCTGCCAACTCGCGCGAAAACACCCCAAACGCGGCTGCACGCGAACTCGCGCCCGTCTCAAGTCCGTCGGCGGCCCGATAAACGCGGTCGGCGTCGGAGTTCCATTGGCCGGAAAGCGGCCACGCGATTGGCGCGCACCTGAAAAGGTTACTCCTACCTGTACGGGGCGTCGCGACGCCTCGACGTGCGGACGCCGGACGACGGCGCCGCGGCGAACGCGCTCGCACGCTTCGTACGGACGGTTTCCGGCATTTTTTTAAGCGTTAAAACGGCCCGAAATCGGGGGTTTGGACGTCGCCGAGCTCGTTGCACTGCCCGATCGTGGTAGGCGGGCGGGAAGCTCTTTTTGAAAGAGGGGGGAAAGGATGTGTCGTTTCCAACGGGGATTTTAGATGGCAGTAGGTCCTAGCAACGACATTTTTTGTTGATTTAGCCAAGTTTTAAACCAAAGTCTTAACAGAAATCGACTATTTTAAAAATTTTAAACTTAAACATTATTAAATCTTTAGAAATAAATCAAATTAAAATACAAATAAATCGAAATAAAGTAAAAAATAGTCACAAAAAGGATATTTTAATTAAAATAAAACTCAAAAATCGATTTATTAAAAAAATTAAAATAAAACATTAAAATAAAAAAATACTCCATTTGTATACCCACCTTAAAAAACCCAAATAAATATCTTAAACTCCATATTTTAACTCCACATCAAAAAAACAAACTTATTTTTATTCAAAATTACATAAGAACTACATACCTATAAAAAAAAGAAAAAAAAAACATTAAAATAATAACAACTTTAAAATACTCCATTTGTATACCCACCTTAAAAAATCCCGGCAACCATCTCAACTCCATGTCCAAAACACAAAACTTATTTTTACTCGAAATTACATTTTAAAACGCTTTTTAGACCGAATCACTACCGAAAATACATCAAACGGACGATTAATAAACGAAATCTTATAAATTAGACGCTCACAAAACATTTTTTCCCGGTTAAAATTATAAAAAAACGCGGACGCGAAATTAAAACTTTTGACATTTCTAAGCCGCATCAACTATTTAGATACCAACCCCAAAAAAAAAAAGATTTTTTTAATTTTATATAAAATAATTTTAATTACTAATTATAAATTTATTTATATTAAACGTTTAAAACATTTAAAACATTTAAAATTAACGTTTAAAAAGGTATTTATAAAAGTTCAAAGTTAAATATTAAAAATTAAAAAAAAAAATTTAGGTTAAAAAATTCAATAATTTAATTGATAAAATTCGTCGAAAATTGAACGAATTAAAATACAATTTTTTCTAAATAAGTTAATTTTATTTTTAAGAAGATAAATATAATAATTAAATGTAAATTTAAAAACGAATTAAGTTTTTAAACTTGTTCATTCTTATTAGCCAAGTTTCAAACCTTGTATAATTTGTCAAAGCAAAGAAATTATAAATTTAGTAAATTTTAATTTGAGTTATTATAACTTATCAAAAAGAAATTAAATATGTCAATTAAATACAAATTTAAATGTAAATTTAAAAACGAATTAAGATTTTATGTTTGTTCATTCTTATTAGCCAAGTTTCAAACCTTATATAATTTGTCAACGAAATTTTAAATTTAATTAATTCTAGTTTAAGTTTTAATAATTTAATAATAAGAAAACAAATATCTAAATTAAAAACAAATTTAAATGTAAATTTAAAAACTAATTTAAATAAAAATAAGTTTTTAAAAAGTTGTTGACTTTTACTAGTCAAGTTTCAAACCTTGTCATAAGAATTTTAAAGCTTAAATTATAATAAAAGTTGAGTTATAATAAAAAGTTTGAATTTTAATAACTTAATAGTAATAAGAAAGCAATTATTTCAATTAAATACAAATTTAAAAACAAACTTAGGATTTATGAAGTTATGAAGATAGCTAAGTTTCAAACCATTTCTTGGACATTTCAATGACAACTAATTTAGGTTATAATAAAAACTTTGAATTTTAATAATTTTATTAAGAAATACAAAAATATAAAACATCATTACATAAAAAATAGTAATAATAATACTGTGAGATTTAGTCAGTTTTAATTAATCATTTTTTAATGATTTTTTAGTCATTTTTTGGTCATTTTTTAGTTATTTTTTGGTCATTTTTTAGTCATTTTTTAGTAATTTTCCTAATCTTTTTTACGATACTCTTCAACGATTTCACTCCCTAAATACTCCAAATCGTCTTCTTGTAAAACCCCAGTTGGAATAAACCCAATTAAATTCTTTGCGTGTTCCTTCAACATCTTAATCCGTTCCTCTTTAATAATTTCTTGCTTCTTCGCTTCCTCTTTCACCCGTTCCTCCTCGATTTTAATCATTTCCTGCATTTTTTCAGCGTGTTGTTGACGTTTTTGCTTCACCATTTCTTCGGCATCTCGTCTTAATTGTAACATTTTCATACGTTTTTTCTGTGCGGACATTTGTTCGAGTTTGTTTTCTTCGGCTAATCTTTCTAAAACCTAAAAATTAGAAAAAATTTAATTAATTAGCCAATTTTAAAGTTGGTAAAGATTATTATTAAATGAATTACTTGTTGAATATAAGCCGCATCTTCTTCGGCTTCTCGTTTTAACTTCTCCTCTTTCTCTTTCAACTGATAATCTAAAACCTCCCTCATTTCCATTCTTTGTTTAATCTCTTTTTCAGTTTGTTTCCGAATTCGATCCTCTTCTTCAGCTAAACAAAGCTCCTCCTTTAACGTTTCAACTAATTCTTGCCTCTCTTTATCTCGTTGTTGTCTTAAATACATTTCGCGAGCGTTTGCTTCCATAATTTTTTCCTTTTCTAAGTTCTTTTGATACTTTTCCATTTCTTTCAAATGTTGTTCCCTCGCTTTAGCTTGAAGATACTCCGTTAACCTTTGATTTTCTTCCTCTAAAGCCACCCGACGTTTCTCCTTCCAAATTTCTTGAGCTTCTTTAAACTTTAACATCTCCTCTCGGGTTTTTTCAATCTTACATAACTTTTCTTTTTGTTCTCTGATATCTTCATCGTGAGCTCTTTGTACGATGTCATCAATTTTCTTCTTTTCCCTTAAAAACTCCTCGTATTGGTACCGTTTAGTCCGTTCTTCTAAAATCATCTGATCTTGAAGTTCTTGTTTATACTTGGCTTTTTGTTTCATCTCTTTTTCTTGTTGTAATTTAAAAAATTCTTCGTTTTTTAATCTCGCAGCTTGTAAACTTTCCATAACTTCCCTTTCTTTTTCTTTTTTCTCCAACCGTTCGGATTCTTTCTCCGCTAATTGAGTTAATAATTGTTTATTAACGTAAGCAGCACGTAATTTCCGTTCCAAATCGCGTAATTCGTGTGAATCTTGTCTTAATTGTTGCCGGAAACACATATTTCGTAATTCTTCTTGTTTTTTCTTTTGGAATTCTTGAGCTAGTTTTTCTCTCTTTGCTACTTCAGCGGTTTTTAAAGCAACGGCTTGTTTTTCATTTTCGATTTTATCAGCACTTTCCATTTGGCTTTTTTGTATTTGCATGTAACGGGTTAAGTTTTGGAATTTGTTTCTTGTGTCGATTTTAGCTCTTTCGAGTTCTATGCAATCTTGGAAACGTCTTAAAGCCATTTCCTCGGCTAGTTTTTTCTTTTTATCTGAACTTAAAGCCTTAATGTAAAGAGAGATGTTATTATTAAAAATGTAATTATTAAAAAGATTAAAAGAAATGTTTTAAGAAGTAGAAACATACCATTTTTTAAGGTTTTGATGTAGTTGTGAGTCTTTATGTTTATATTTATGATGAATTATGTGAGTAATGAGAGAAGAAAAAGATTTGTTGTAGAAAGTTGACACTGTTTTATGAAAGGTAAATAAGAAAAGGAATATGACATTGCTTGGGAAGGTAACTTTATTATTTTAAAGGAAGAAAACTGTAATAAAAGAAGTTATCTTTTATTGCAAGTTATCTTTATTGAATCAACTTTAAAAAATTGTCCAGACTTTATTTTTAGCAATTAATAAAAGATTTTGTAACTAGAGATAGATTAAAATATCTATTTTCAAATTAAATGATTAAATTTGTTCTAATTTTTACCAAAAAATTTAAAAAAATTCCAAAAGACACCAAAAAATTTTTGATTGAAATTAACCTAAAATTTGAGTCAATTAAAAAAAATCGTCTAGACTTTATTTTTAGGAATTAAGAAAAGATTTTGTAACTAGAGATAGATTAAAATGTATATTTTTAAATAAAATGATTAAATTTGTTTTAAATTTTACCAAAAAATTTTAAAAAATTCCCAAAGACACTAAAATTTTTTGATTGAAATTAACCTAAAATTTGAGTCAATTAAAAAAAATCGTCCAGACTTTATTTTTAAAAATTGAAAAAAGATTTTTTAACTAAAGATAGATTAAGGTATCTATTTTCAAATAAAACAACCAAATTTATTCTAATTCTTACCAATAAATTAAAAAAAAATCCCAAAGACAATAAAATTTTTTTATTGAAATTAACCTAAAATTTGAGTCAATTTTAAAAAATCATCTAGACTTTATTTTTAGGAATTGAAAAAAGATTTTTTAACTAAAGATAGATTAAAATATCTATTTTCAAATAAAACAACCAAATTTATTCTAATTTTTACCAAAAAATTTAAAAAAAATCCCAAAAACACCAAAAATTTTTTTAACGAATTTAACCTAAAAATTCAGTCAATTAAAAAAAATCGTCCAGACTTTATTTTTAAAAATTGAGAAAAGATTTTTTAACTAAAGATAGATTAAAATATCTATTTTCAAATAAAACAACCAAATTTATTCTAATTACAACCAAAAAATTAAAAAAAAATCCCAAAAACACCAAAAATTTTTTAGCAAATTTAACCTAAAAGTTGAATCAACTTTAAAAAATGGTCCAGACTTTATTTTTAAAAATTGAAAAAAGATTTTTTAACTAAAGATAGATTAAAATATCTATTTTCAAATAAAATAGCCAAATTTATTTTAATTACAACCAAAAAATTAAAAAAATTCCCAAAAATACCAAATTTTTTTTACCGAATTTAACCTAAAAATTGAATCAATTTTAAAAAATCGTCTAGACTTTATTTTTAAAAATTGAAAAAAGATTTTTTAACTAGAAATAGATTAAAATGTCTATTTTTAAATAAAATGATCAAATTTATTCTAATAACAACCAAAAAATTTAAAAAAAAATCCCAAAAACACCAAAAATTTTTTAGCAAATTTAACCTAAAAGTTGAATCAACTTTAAAAAATGGTCCAGACTTTATTTTTAAAAATTGAAAAAAGATTTTTTAACTAAAGATAGATTAAGGTATCTATTTTCAAATAAAACAACCAAATTTATTCTAATTACAACCAAAAAATTTAAAAAAAATCCCAAAAACACCAAAAATTTTTTTAACGAATTTAACCTAAAAATTCAGTCAATTAAAAAAAATCGTCCAGACTTTATTTTTAAAAATTGAGAAAAGATTTTTTAACTAAAGATAGATTAAAGTGTCTATTTTCATATAAAACAACCAAATTTATTCTAATTACAACCAAAAAATTAAAAAAAAAATCCTAAAGACACTAAAAAATTTTTGGGTAAATTTAACCTCAAAAAAAATCAAACTCAACTTTATTTTAATATCATTTAATAATAATTATTATTTAATAAAATTATAAAATACATTATTATACAAATAAAAATACATAATAATAATAATAATAAACAAATTAAATTAAATGAAATAAATTTAAACGAAAAAAAATCTAATATACATAAAAAAAATTTAATTTACATTAAAAAAAAATCAAAATTACAAAAGAAAAACCTAAAAACTAAGAACCATCAATTAAATCGCATCGAATTAAATATACGGTTCGGACCAGTATTTAATTGTACTTCCGTGTCGTTCAAAAACACTCGTCGACTTCACCCTCGACCTCAACTTCACATCTTTCGGCTTCAACACGCTCTTATGGTTACTCAACAAACGACTCGGCGTCAAAATCGACTTCGTACTAAGTCCAGTACACTCCAAAAAGTGCTCATAAGTCGGCTCACTATCCTGCTTTATCACCGCATTCGACTTATAAACGGAATCCATCAAAGACTTATTCTCACTTAATTCTTCAACGTTTAAATTTAAATTTAAACTAGGAACTTTTATATTATCATTAATTTGAGTTGATACAACTGGGGTTTTATAATCTATGGGGTCATTTTTAGATGGGATGTTGAATTCTTCGATTTCACAATCTTCTAATTTGAATTCTTCAAAATTTTGACTTAAATCGAATGTTTGAAAAGTTTCATTTGAAGTATCATTTGAAATATTTGGAAAATCATTTGAAATGTTTGAAAAATCATTTGAAATATTTGAAAAATCATTTGATATATTTGGAAAATCATTTTGTTTTAAATTATCTAAATTTTGGTTGTTAAAATTAGAAAATTGTATTTCAATTTTTGGTTTTCTTTGTATTTCGGAAATTAACTGTTGATTAAATCCAGTTATTAAGCTAGAAACTGTAGAACCCATTATAATAGGTCTCCGATTGTTGTTAATCTTTAAAATTTGAGTGTTATTTTTAATGTAATTATCTTGGTTAATCATTTCATTTTTTGTCTCGTTTTTAATTTCATTTTTTAACTCATTTTTTGTGTCATATTTTATCCCAATTTTTATATCATTTTTTGTATCATATTTTATCCCAATTTTTGAGTCATTTTTTAACTCATTTTTTGTATCAAATTTTATCCCAATTTTTATATCATTTTTAACATCATTTTTCTCTTTATTTTTTTCCAAATCATTTTCTTCTTTATTCCCTTCTTCTTCGGGAATAATAATTTCCGAAACTTGAGGTAACTTAGGAATAATCTCAACCTCTTTATCTCGCTTCAAACCAATCGATTTATTCAAAGAAAGATTTTCCGTTTTAATCGGAGTTTGTTTGGCTAATTGTATGCTAAATTTCTCAATGTTTTTACTCACTAAATTAGCAATCTCAACGTCTACAGGATCGTACTCAGACTCAATTTGATTTTTCGGTTTATGAATTATAATATCTTTGGAATTCTCTAAAATATTCGATGGGTTTTGTTCCGAAATTACGTTTATTTTTTCTTTAAAGGAGTCTTTTTTAAATTTTAAATTTGTATTTTGTAAATTTGTATTTTGTAAATTTGAATTTTGTAAATTTGCATTTTGTAAAATTGTATTTTGTAAATTTGGATTTTGTAAATTTACATTTTGTAAATTTAGATTTTGAAAATCATCTGATATTTTTAAAGGAAGATTTAACTCAGAAATTGAACAATAATCAGGTTCGGATTCAGTACTATTTTCTGATTTTGTTGAAGATTGTAAATTAATTTTATATTTAGAAACTAAATTAATAGGTTTTGGTGGTAAAGCCGGAGGTGTTCTTAAAATTTTACTTTTTCTTACAATTAAATTACTTTCTAATTTTGAATCTAATTTCGTATCTAATTTTTTATCTAATTTTGTATCCAATTTTGTACCAAATTTTTTTTCCAATTTTGTACATAATTTTTTTTCTAATTTTGTACCTAATTTTGTATCTAACTTCATATCTAACTTTGAATCTAATTTGGAATCTAACTTCAAATCTAACTTTGAATCTAATTTGGAATCTAACCTCAAATCTAATTTTGAATCTAATTTTTTATCTAATTTTGAATCTAATTTTTTATCTAATTTTGAATCTAATTTTAAATCTAATTTTGAATCCAACCTCAAATCTAATTCACTATCTAATTTTACATCCAATTTAGTATCCATATCATAATAATTCCCTTCTTTCGCAACACTCAACCTCTTCGTCGGAAGAATATTAACCTCCTTCTCCTGCGAACCCTTCATTACAATCTGTTCGTAATCATTACTATAAATACTTTGCGGTGTTTCATAAAAATTAGGTTGTTTTTGAATCGGAGTCTCATAATAATCACTTTTATCCTCTTCCTGATCGCTAAACTTAACCTTTTTACTCTTCGAATTGACTCCTTTCCGTTCAACGTTTGGAGTTTTCGGTGGAGAATTTGTATCGTTTATATTATGAAGTAAAATTTGATTCATACATTCTAAAACCGGATTGTTTCTATAAACGTCTCTTTGTTCCTCGATTTCTTGATCGCTTCCACTCGCATACCATTTATCATTCGTTTCTTCTCCTTCGAACGGTGATATATTTTCTGAAATTTTGGTTTGATTTAAAATTGATTTATCAATAACTGTATTATTACAATCGGATTCATTCGAACTGTAATTTGAGTTATTATTAAAAATAATTTCAATTCTTTCGGAAACTAAATTTATTTTTTCATCGATATTTTTTGAATTTAAATCTTCAAGTTTATCCAATTTATCTAATTTATTTAATTTATCTAATTTTTCCATTTCATCTAATTTATCTAATTCATCTAATTTATCCATCTCATCTAATTTATTTAAATTTTCATAATTATCATCTAAAAATTGACCTTCTTTAACTTTTATAACCTCAAAATAATTCCCAAAACTCTTTCTATAACCCATTTTCCTCCCTCGTTTTAAAAAATTAAACTTATTTTTTTGATAAATATGACTTTTTATTTGACAATTATTATCATCATCGTTTTTAAAATCCTTCTCGGAAATTGTAGCATAAGTTTCCGAACTTGAATCCAACGATAGAGAACTTTGATAATCTTGATAATTACAATCGGTCGTTACGTAATCCGAACTAGAATCTAAACTAGAAACGTTTGAAATTTGCGTATTTTGAGACGTTTCCAAACCCAAATTATAAAATTTATTACAATGTTTACAATATAAATTCATCGACATTAAATTACTAATTTCCTTCCGTTGTTTATTAATTAAATAATCTTTTTCTTCCAATTGGTGACTAATATACTTTTGTTCTTGTTTTAAACGTGCTTCGAATATCAACAAAGCTCTTAAAACTTTAGCTAATTGGTCGTTTCTTAAGGTTCTTTCCGATTGATATTGATGTTCCTTATCTTGAAGTCTTTTCGTGTATTCGGAGACTAATTGACGACATCTTTTCGTTTGTAGTTTTAAAGCTCGTTGAACAGTTTCTAATTCTTCACGAATTGAGTCAATTTCAGCCTCCGTTGTGATCATCTACAAAGAAAAAAAGGAAATTAAATTGGGGCATAACCTACAAAAATTTTAAACGTCAAAATATGACAGTAGTTGTCATTATGATTATAAAGTAGGTAAACCAACCTAAAAAAAGTAACTAAATTCAACGCAAAATAATTAATAATAATAATTAATTAATTACAAAAATTGATTAAAATCGTTTTTAAAATTAATTTATAAATATAAATTGTAATTAAATTTAAAAATGAAAAATTAATTAAAATTTTTAAATTTTAAACCTTAAAAAAATAAAATCACCAACTTAAAAAAATCATCAATAATTAATTAAAATATATTTTTTTATTTAAAAATTAAATAAAAATCGTTAAAAAACCTCTATTTTAATATTTATTTAAACATTAAAAGATTTATCGAAAGTAAATTGGGTTTTCCCCACTTGAAAAAATATACACACGTCGTGACCGCATTCTTCAAGCCAAAAGTAAAAATCATCGGGTTTTTTTCTTTGTTGAGTCGTGACAAGCCTACATATCAAAAAGTATTAATAATTTAAATTGGGACGGAAAAGAAATCAATATCTAGGTTTAAAAATAAAAGTAAGGAATGAAAATAACGATTGAAATAGAAAAAGTGAGGTTATGTCTTTTTAGGTACCTATTAGCATAAATGTGACAATTTGTTAATTTAATTAAGGTAAATTAAGGTAATGAAGAAGGTTTTTTTAAAGAAATAGGACGTAAACAAAATATCCTTGTTTTTTAATTATCTTTACTAATAAAATTGATGAAAAACTTTGGTTAAAAATCTTAGTCAGTTTTTGGAATTTTTTCTAATTTTTTGGTAACAATCAGAATAAATCTGACCATTTGGATAAAAAATAGACATTTTAATCTATCTTTATTGAAAAAATCTCTTCTTAATTTTTATAAATAAAGTCTGGGTGATTTTTTAAAGTTGATAAAAAATTTTAAGGTTATGGTCGAAAAATATTTGATTTTCTTTGGGAATTTTTTTAAATTTTTTGATAAGAATTAGAGTAAATCTGATGAATTTAATGAAAAATAGACATTTTAATCTATCTTTATTGAAAAAATCTCTTCTTAGTTTGTATAAATAAAGCCTGGGTGATTGCTTTAAAATTGATAAAACATTTTAAGGTTATGGTCGAAAAATATTTGATTTTCTTTGGGAATTTTTTTAAATTTTTTGATAAGAATTAGAGTAAATCTGATGAATTTAATGAAAAATAGACATTTTAGTCTATCTTTTTTGAAAAAATCTTTTCTTAGTTTTTATAAATAAAGTCTGGGTGATTTTTTAAAGTTGATAAAAAATTTTAAGGTTATGGTCGAAAAATATTTAATTTTCTTTGGGAATTTTTTTAAATTTTTTGATAAGAATTAGAGTAAATGTGATAAATTTAATGAAAAATAGACATTTTAATTTATCTTTATTGAAAAAATCTTTTCTTAGTTTTTATAAATAAAGTCTGGGTGATTTTTTAAAAATTGATAAATTTTCAACTTCGGTAAAAAAATCTTAATCAATTTTTGGAATTTTTTCTAATTTTTTGGTAACATTTAGAATAAATCTAATAATTTGGGTGAAAAATAGACATTTTAATCTATCTTTATTGAAAAAATCTCTTCTTAGTTTTTATAAATAAAGTCTGGGTTATTTTTTAAAGTTGATAAAAAATTTTAAGGTTATGGTCGAAAAATATTGGATATTCTTTGGAAATTTTTTTAAATTTTTTGATAAGAATTAGAGTAAATCTGATGATTTTAATTTAAAATAGATACTTTTAAGTTATCAATATTAAAAAAATTTCGTCTTGATTTTTATAAACAAAGTCTGGGTGATTTTTTAAAAATTGAGGAAAAATTTTCACTTTGGTAAAAAATCTTAGTTAGTTTTTAGATTTTTTTTAAATTTTTTGGTAACATTTAGAGTAAATCTGATGAATTTAATGAAAAATAGACATTTTAATCTATCTTTATTGAAAAAATCTCTTCTTAGTTTTTATAAATAAAGTTTGGGTGATTTTTTAAAGTTGATAAAAAATTTTAAGGTTATGGTCGAAAAAATATTTGATTTTCTTTGGGAATTTTTTTAAATTTTTTGATAAGAATTGGAGTAAATCTGATAAATTTAATGAAAAATAGACATTTTAATCTATCTTTATTGAAAAAATCTCTTCTTAGTTTTTATAAATAAAGTCTGGGTGATTTTTTAAAGTTGATACAAAATTTTAAGGTTATGGTCGATAAAATGTTGGATTTTTTTGGGAATTTTTTAAATTTTTTTGATAAGAATTAGAGTAAATCTGATGATTTTAATTTAAAATAGACATTTTTAAGTTATCATGATTAAAAAATCTCTTCTTAGTTTGTATAAATAAAGCCTGGGTGATTTTTTAAAGTTGATAAAAAATTTTAAGGTTATGGTCGAAAAAATGTTTGATGTTTTTGGGATTTTTTTAAAATTTTTTGATAAGAATTAGAGTAAATATGATGAATTTAATTTAAAATAGACATTTTAATTTATCATTATTTAAAAAATCTTTTCTTAGCTTTGGTAAATAAAGTTTGAGTGATTTTAAAAAAAATTGATTAAACGTTTTTTTTAATTTTTATTTTTCCATCATTACAAATGTAGTACATTTGTAATTTTAACTAGGTAGATACCTAATACTACATTTCTTCCACGGTAACATTAAAAAGTGTTAAGAGAAAACTAAATATTCACTTAACAACAACTCAAAGTGTTAAAACTGAAAACGAAAAGCACTTAACTAGACAACGAATCGTCGTTTTATCTCTCCAGACACGGTTTTTAAACTCTACTTTTATGCAAATGCCGCAAACGGCGACACGGACAGTCGATAAGGCCCCATTTTTACAATAAGATAACGAGCCGTTGCAGGAAGCCGCTTTATCAGTCAGCCACCTCTTGTATTCAACCATAATAGTACGTGACTCTATCGAATGCGGGTGGCAAGGCAGATGTTTTCAACATTCCACCAGCTAATTAACTACTTAAGGACGCGACCTCTTCGTATTCTTTGTCTTCCAACTCCTCCCTCTCTTCATCCTCTTCAACGATAAATCCTCCTTTAATGTTTTCAAACCTACCGTAAAATCAACCAGCTTCATTACGTAACATCTCTCTTTATCCTTTTCGTTTCTTCTTATAAATACTTTTCTTCGTCTCTCTTAAATCTTCATCTTAAAGATTCTTCTTCAATACTTATCTATTTGTTAGAGGTTTAGAAGACTTTGGTGTTTTGTTGGAGAATCTAATTACGAAGGAATGTTTCGTCTGGTAGTTTTTTTGCGAGCGCAGACGTTTTGTGTAGGAAGTTGGAAGTTCGAAGAAAAGTTAAAGTAAACCACAAGGTTACACGTGGGTTACAATCTTAGGTGTCAAGTCTACTATGTCAGGAATGTTGTATTTCAGCGTTAAATGAATGAAATTGTTAATTCACTACTTACAATTAGTTCAAATTCGTTTGAATGAATTGGTTTAATTACTTATTTAGGTTGATTGTTGTTTTAGAAACAGATGTGTTTGTTACGTAAACATTAATTAAAAGGAAGGGAGTGTTAATAAGGAAAATGTTCAAATAGTTTTATAAAAGTTTATCAATTTTTAAAAAATCACCCAGACTTTATTTATGAAAATCAAGGAAAGATTTTTTAAATAATGATAAATTAAAATGTCTATTTTAAATTAAATTCATCAGATTTACTCTAATTCTTATCAAAAAATTTAAAAAAATTCCCAAAAACATCAAAAAATTTTTCGACCATAACCTTAAAATTTTTTGTCAACTTTAAAAAATCACCCAGACTTTATTTATACAAACTAAGAAGAGATTTTTTCAATAAAGATAGATTAAAATGTCTATTTTTCATCTAAATCGTTAGATTTATTCTAAATGTTACCAAAAAAATTAAAAAAATTCCTAAAACTAACTAAGATTTTTTTAAAAAAGTTAAAAATTTTCATCAATTTTTAAAAAATCACCCAGACTTTATTTATGAAAATTAAAACGAATTTTTTTCAATAATCATAAACTAAAGGTGTCTATTTTAAATTAAAATCATCAGATTTACTCTAATTTTTATCAAAAAAATTAAAAAAATTCCTAAAAAAATTAAAAATTTTTTCGACCATAACCTTAAAATTTTTCATCAACTTTAAAAAATCACCCAGACTTTATTTATAAAAACTAAGAGGTGATTTTTTCAATAAAGATAGATTAAAATGTCTATTTTTTATCCAAATCGTTAGATTTATTCTAAATGTTACCAAAAAAATTAAAAAAATTCCAAAAACTGACTGAAGATTTTTACCAAAGTTGAAATTTGTTTATCAATTTTTAAAAAATCATCCAGACTTTATTTATTAAAATCAAGACGAAATTTTTTTAATAATGATAAATGAAAAGTGTCTATTTTAAATTAAAATCATCAGATTTACTCTAATTCTTATCAAAAAATTTAAAAAAATTCCTAAAAAAATAAAAAATTTTTCGACCATAACCTTAAAATTTTTTATCAACTTTAAAAAATCACCCAGACTTTATTTATAAAAACTAAGAAGAGATTTTTTCAATAAAGATAGATTAAAACATCTATTTTTCATCCAAATCATTAGATTTATTCAAAATGTTACCAAAAATATTAAAAAAATTCCAAACACTGATTAAGATTTTTTACTAAAGTTAAAAAAATTTTATCAATTTTTAAAAAGTCGCCCAGACTTTATTTATGAAAATCGAGGTGAATTTTTTTAATAATAATAACTTAAAAGTATCTATTTTAAATTAAAATCATCAGATTTACTCTAATTCTTATCAAAAAATTTAAAAAAATTCCTAAAGAAATCAAAAATTTTTTCGACCATAACCTTAAAATTTTTTGTCAACTTTAAAAAATCACCCAGACTTTATTTATAAAAAGTAAGAAGAGATTTTTTCAATAAAGATAGATTAAAATGTCTATTTTTTATTCAAATCATTAGATTTATTCTAAATGTTACCAAAAAAATTTTAAAAAAATTCAAAAACTGACTAAGATTTTTTACCAAAGTTGAAAATTTTTTATCCATTTTTAAAAAATCACCCAGACTCTATTTATCAAAGCTAAGAAAAGATTTTTTAAATAATAATAAATTAAAATGTCTACTTTAAATTTAAATCATCAGATTTACTCTAATTTTTATCAAAAAAATTAAAAAAATTCTTAAAAGAAAAAAATTTTTTTTCAACCATAACCTTAAAATTTTTTGTCAACTTTAAAAAATCACCCAGACTTTATTTATAAAAACTAAGAAGAGATTTTTTTCAACAAAGATAGATTAAAATGTTTATTTTTCATCCAAATCATTAGATTTATTTTAAATGTTACCAAAAAAATTAAAAAAAATCCAAAAACTGACTATGATTTTTTTTTACTAAAGTTGAAAATTTTTCAATTTTTAAAAAATCACCCAGACTCTATTTATCAAAGCTAAGAAAAGATTTTTTAAATAATCATAAATTAAAATGTCTACTTTAAATTTAAATCATCGGATTTACTCTAATTTTTATCAAAAAAATTAAAAAAATTCTTAAAAAAAATAAAAAATTTTTCGACCATAACCTTAAAATTTTTTGTCAACTTTAAAAAATCACCCAGACTTTATTTATAAAAACTAAGAAGAGATTTTTTCAATAAAGATAGATTAAAATGTCTATTTTTCATCCAAATTGTTAGATTTATTCTAAATATTACCAAAAAAATTAAAAAAATTCCAAAAAGAGACAAAGATTTTTTTACCAAAATTGAAATTTTTGTATCGAACTTTTTCCACAAAATTTTTTCCCATCTATTACTTAGGAATTTAAGCAACCATCTTCCAGATGGTTGCTTAAATAAAAAAAAAACTTTTTTTTCCATTTCATCTTTCTCTCTTTCTTTCTTTCTCGTAACACTTTCTTCTCACCGAAGCTTTTTGCGTACTTTTTGACAACATCCCAGATTTCTTCGCCTTCGATTACAAGACTTTAAAAGCGGTCAATAGGTCGGTCAACTCCCTCCAAACTCCAAATCAACAACGTACACACACAAACCTCAAATTTTATTACTCCGAGTAACTTTATGATGTTTTACAACAATATTATGAACAATAATAAAGTCAGAGTATTACGAAACTCATATTCAAAGACATTTTACATAAATAGAATACAAGTTAGAGAACGGTTTGTTACCAACAAAGGTTCTTTGGTGCTTTACCAGTTTTGATTACGAAATTTTGCTCTTATTGAGCAAAAGGAACAGGATCTAGGCCAAACCTTATTATTACCCAATAGAATTCTTACTATGAAAGAAAGAAGAAAATGAAAATGACCTTCTATTACAAAAAAAAATTTTTTTTTTAATTTTAAAAATTATTTTTTTATCTTTTTTAAATAAATTTGTTTAAATAAACACTTATTTGACGTAGTATAAAATCAGTATTTAGTGTTATCGGGAAAAACCAATATTAATCTTTAAAATTCCATAGAATAACTTGTAAGATTACATAGTTCGAAAATAAACTCGATTTACTCTCTTTAGAGATAATCTCTCTTCTTACCTTTTCGTTTAAAAGTTCGGAATCGTCCCCGGAATTCGTGTAGATGGTTAAAGATGACTTCTTGTGACCGTCTGACGGTGAATTACCGCTCGAAATCGCGTTGAACTTCATCCTCACGTTCACTATCACTTCGATACCGTTCGAGTTTATTTATTTATTTTTTTCTCGATAAGCTAAAACCGCAAAAAAAGGAACGAAACGCAATTCTCGACGGCCAACGGTGAAATAAAACGGTTGGTATGAAATTCCAGTCTTCGTGAGAGTCTCTCTCCTTCGAAGCGAACGGTTTTTGAGATCCCCTCCATTCGCAGCTGACCCAAGAAACTCAGGCAAAAGTTAGGCAAAAGTTATTCCTTCCTTATTTTATATCTTCCTTATGTTATTCCTTCCTTATAAACCAAAAAAATTAAAAAAAAATCTTTAAATAAGCTATGCATCCTTGAAAATATCATATTATGTAATAATTAAGGAGATTAAGTTACATTTTCTCTTCTGAGGGAAAAACTAAAAGTCTTAGAAAATTTATCTTTGGTCAAAATAAAGATTAATTATCAATCTAAATCCTCATAAAATTTCAAGCTTCAAAAATAATTAGTTTTTGAGATATGAATTTTTAAAGTTTATTTTCTTAAGTTAAAAAGTGTCAAAAATATGTCCCAGCTTTGGAAATTTTTTTAATTTTTTGGACAACTTTTGGAATAAAATGTCCTTTTTTAATTAAAACTAAAATGATTTAAGTTTCATTTAGAAAAAAAATCAAATCAAAATCTTAAAAAATGAATTTTTGATGAATTTTTTAAAAAATAGTTAATTTTCTAACCTAAAAAAATTTTTACCAACTTTGAAAATTTTTTAAATTCTTTTGACAACACTTGGAATAAAACGACCTTTTTTAGTAAAAACTAGAATGTTTTAAGTTTCATTTAGAAAAAAAATCAAATCAAAATTTTAAAAAAAGAATTTTTGATGAATTTTTTTAGAAATTGTTAATTTTCTAACATAAAATATTTTTACCAACTTTGAAAATTTTTTTAATTTTTTTGACAACACTTGGAATAAAACGGTCTTTTTTAGTAAAAACTAGAATGTTTTAAGTTTCATTTAGAAAAAAAAAACAAATCAAAATCTTAAAAAATGAATTTTTGATGAATTTTTTTAAAAATTGTTAATTTTCTAACCTAAAAAAATTTTTACCAACTTTGAAAATTTTTTAAATTTTTTTGTCAACACTTGGAATAAAACGGTATTTTTTAATTAAAACTAGAATATTTAAGTTTCATTTAGAAAAAAAATCAAATCAAAATCTTAAAAAATGAATTTTTGATGAATTTTTTTAAAAATAGTTAATTTTCTAACCTAAAAAAATTTTTACCAACTTTGAAAATTTATCTAAATTTTTTGACAACACTTGGAATAAAACGGTCTTTTTTAGTAAAAACTAGAATGTTTTAAGTTTCATTTAGAAAAAAAAAACAAATCAAAATCTTTAAAAATGAATTTTTGATGAATTTTTTAAAAATTGTTAATTTTCTAACTTAAAAAATTTTTTACAAAATTTGAAAATTTTTTAAATTTTTTTGACAACATTTAGAATCAAACATTTTTTTTCAATTAAAACTAGAATGTTTTGAGTTTCATTTAGAAAAAAAATCAAATCAAAATCTTAAAAAATGAATTTTTGATGAATTTTTTTAAAGAATGGTTAATTTTCTAACCTAAAAAAATTTTTATCAACTTTGAAAATTTTTTAAATTTTTTTGACATCTTTTGGAATAAAACGGTCTTTTTTAGTTAAAACTAGAATGATTTAAGTTTCATTTAGAAAAAAAATCAAACCAAAATCTTTAAAAATGAATTTTTGATGAATTTTTTAAAAATTGTTAATTTTCTAACTTCAAAAATTTTTTACCAAGTTTGAAATTTTTTTTTAATTTTTTGACAACACTTGGAATAAAACGGTATTTTTCAGTAAAAACTAGAATGATTTAAGTATCATTAAAAAAAATCAAATCAAAATGTTTAAAAATGAATTTTTGATGAATTTTTAAAGTTGATCGATTTTCTTAAATTAGGTTAAAAAGTGTCAAAAATGTTTATCAACTTTGAAAATTTTTTTAATTTTTTTGTCATCACTTGGAATAAAACGGTCTTTTTTAATTAAAACTAGAATGTTTTGAGTTTCATTTAAAAAAAGAATCAAATCAAAATCTTAAAAAATGAATTTTTGATGAATTTTTTAAAAATTGTTAATTTTCTAATCTAAAAAAATTTTAACCAACTTTGAAAATTTTTTTAATTTTTTTGACAACTTTTGCAATAAAACGACCTTTTTTAATTAAAGCTAGAATGTTTTAAGTTTCATTTAGAAAAAAAATCAAATCAAAATCTTTAAAAATGAATTTTTGATGAATTTTTTAAAAAATAGTTAGTTTTCTAACCTAAAAAAATTTTTACCAACTTTGAAAATTTTTTTAATTTTTTTGACAACACTTGGAATAAAACAGTCTTTTTTAGTTAAAACTAGAATGTTTTAAGTTTCATTTGGAAAAAAAATCAAATCAAAATCTTAAAAAATGAATTTTTGATGAATTTTTAAAGTTGATTCTTAAATTTTTCATCGACATATCAATTAAGGTTAGAATTTTCTTTCTAAGGGAAAAACTAAAAATCGTAGAAGATTCATTTTTGGTACAAATAAAGATTAAGGTTCAATCTAAAACCTCATAAAATTTCAAGCCTTAATAACAATTACTTTTTGAGATATGAATTTTTAAAAATTAACTTTTAACAAACGTAAATTAAGTTTTGTTGGAATCTTTATTCTGTAAAAATTAACTGATATAAAATGATGAAATATAAACAAAACTTATATTTTCCAATGATTTAACCGTATTTAACACGACAATAATAAGAAATTTTCTCAGAAAAATGATTCTACACATTCATATAAACTATTACTAATTTTGTGGTGTCTTCTAGTTTTAAATAAAGCTTTAAATCGTAAATAAAGATTAATTGTAAATAGAGATTAAACTGTTGTTTGGTTTTATCAAAACTTAAAACGAATTTTAACACCGGAAGGTTCGTAAACAAGACCAGGTGTTCAAGAACAGCTGGTCTTTTATCTTTTTGCGTTTAAAAGGGGAACGATTATTTATAGTTTTCGCGCCAAAATTTAAAGAATTCTAACTTATCAACTCACATGAAATTATCACTTATTAATTTTCTATATGAATTTTTATTTTAATTACACAATTAATATAAAATTTTTGTTAAATATAATTAATAATATTATAAAAAATAATTTATAAGTGGAAAAATAATTTTTTAAAAAAGGATTTTATTAAAATTTTAAGATTAAAAAAATATGTAAACATAACCTAAAAATTTTTAAACGTCAAATTTGACAGATCTTTTTATCTTAATTTAAATTATGTAAATAATCTTAAAATCTAAATAAAAATCTTTAAAAATGTCCCGTATAGTTCTCGGAGGTGGTTTAAGCGGTTTATCCGCTGCTTATTACGCCATAAAACACAAAAGTAATCACCCCGTAATTATATTGGAGGCAACCGAAAGATTAGGTGGTTGGTTAAAGACAACTCAATTAATAGACGGTACTATTTTTGAACAAGCAGCTAGAACGATTCGTCCTAGTGGTGTACAAGGCGCAAACACTTTAAAATTAGTTGAAGATTTAGGGTTATCGGAAGAAATCATCCCGGTTTATAAAAAAAGCCCGGCGGCTAAAAACCGGATGATTTTTGTTAACGGCTCTTTATATTCACTTCCTAATTCCTTATCGGGGATTTTTAAACGACAAGAACCTTTTACAAAACCTTTATATTATTTCTTAATGAATGATATTTTCACACCAAAGAGACATTCGATTGAAAACGATGAATCATTGTATAGTTTTACTTCGAGAAGGTTCGGAAGTGAAGTAGCCGATTATTTAATCTCTCCGGTTGTTTGTGGAATATGCGGAGGTGATGCCAAACAAATAAGCGTTAAATTCTTAATGAAATCTTTATTTGAAAACGAACAACGATACGGAAGTGTTATTCAAGGATTAATTATGGACGGTTTAACTAAAAAGAGAGAAAATCTCATCCAAAGTAGGTTATTACAGCGTTCTAAAAACGAACAGTGGAATGTTTATTCTTTTAAAAACGGTATCGAGATGTTACCGAGAGCTTTAAAGCAAAAATTAAATTCTAAAGGTGTCGATGTACGAACAAACACAAAAATAAAAGATATAGAATTAAATAAACACTCGGTAATTTGTCAAACCGAAAGTGGTGATTGCATCGTCGGTAATGAAATATTTAGTTGTATTCCGGCTTTTGAATTAAGTAATTTATTAAAAAGTCATCATCCGGAACTTTCCGAGATCTTATCGAGTATTCAATTCGCTTCGATGTGCGTTGTAAATTTAAAATACGATGGAAAAATACTTCCGAAAGAAGGTTTTGGGTTTTTGGTTTGTCCGAAAGAAGAATCCCCCCTTTTAGGTGTGATTTTTGATAGTTGTTGTTTTCCATACCGAGAAAATACAATTTTAACCGCTATGGTCGGTGGATATAAATACAACAAGTACATTAAAGAAAATACTAGTGAAAAAGATGTCGAAGATATGGTTTTAAAAGAATTAAAACGAATGTTAAATTTAGACGAGAAACCTTCATCGGTGAAGATTCAATTTTTAAAAAATTGTATTCCTCAATACACGGTTGGACACGAAAGGAAAGTAAAAGCCATCGAAGACTATATAAAAGCTTTTAAGTTACCGTTGAAGATTTGTGGAGCTTCTTATTACGGTGTTGGTGTTAACGATGTGATATTTTCTGCTAAAAAGGCTGTCGATGAAATTAAAAATGAATAAAAATTTATATTTTTTTTAGAAATTGTTTTATTTTTAATTTTTTAATTTTATTATTTAATTTTATTAACCTCCTTGGTTTTGTAAAGCTTCTTTACCTAAAAAAAAATTTTTTTTATATTAACATAACCTCAAAATATTTCAAAAAATTAAAAAAAAATCACTTATATAAACATAATTTATTCATTATAAAAATAATTTATATACTAAATTAAAATCTCTAATCTAAAACGTTTAAATTTTTTCTTAAGCATCAATAAAATAAATAAAAATTCTTAAAAATGTTTATATCCGAAGTTAGCATTTTTATCCGAACCTTTTAATCGAACTCTTTATATTATATTTTATTAAATTTTATTTAAATTTTATCAAATTTTAACCATTCTAAAGCTATTTTAGAACAGTTTTAAAAGTTTTCAAGCATTTTTAATCGATAAAATCAATTCAACTTATAAATTAAAATAAATCGGCTAAAATTACCAAAAAAATTTAGATCTCCGAGCTAATCTAAAACATCAAAATCTACTAAATGATTATTTAAAATGATCAAAAATAACTAGAATTAGCTTTATACTACTTAAATACTTACCTTTTAAAAAAATATACAGAGTGTTAAAAAATACCCGTTTAAATTCGATTTAATTTTTTATTTTTCTTAACACCCCGTATATATTATAAAAAAAAACTACTAATTTTTAAAAAATGCATTATTTATTGATAGAAATTTAGTTCTAGAATACATAAAATTTAAAATATCAAGCTAAAGATGCACAATTAATTAAATATTATTAAAAATTAAAAAAGCCATCCAAATCCAGCCTTTTTTTATATAAAGAACATGCAGAACAACACTTCTAAGTGCCTTTACCTGCATATTTGACCTCATCGAAAGCTTTCCTGGCTTTCTTCAGTTCCTCGTTCATTGTTAACAAATCTTTAACTCTAGCGTACTTTCTCGGATCTTTCCGTACTAAAAATACGATGTCTTCTACTTGTACTCTACCTGTTCTACCAATTTCCATGGCTCTAAAAATCGTTAAGATACATTATAAAGTATAAATTAAAACAAATAAATAATTAAATTGATAAAAAATAAATAATTAAAATAGAAAATTACTTGTGAGTCATTTCAGTAATAAACTCGATGACTAAATCTTCTATGATATCAACGCTTTCTGTATAAGGGTTTTGATCATCACCAAAACCGTACATCATACATCTTAATTCTTTGCTAAAGAGTCTTTTTCTACCATCGCTACATAAATTTAATTGATCGGTTCCATCTTCTTCCTCAAACTTAAACAATGATTAACTTTTGAGTTTGAAGGCGATTAAACTTACTTGTTCTTCATCAACTGCTGCCATAATTAGTTGGTTTAGTTAAATAAAAGTCTTATAAAGGTGTAATAGAAGTAATCAGCTGATTGTAAATAGGATTCAAGTTCAAACTCGTTTTATAAGTTGCATACTTTTAGGATTTCAAGTTTAAAATTTGAAAGGATTTGGATGGTTTTTTAAGCATAGCATTTAAATTTTTCAATTTGTTGGGAGTTGTTATATATCGTTGGAAAGTAGATTTTTCAAGCTATTTAATGATGAAAGAATCATCCCGATAGCTTAAATAATAAAGGAGTAATAGCGATTAAAAGTAGTTACATTTATTTTAGGTTATTTTTAGTTAGGTTTTGAAACATAGCATCTAAGTTTTTTATCTTATTGGGGGTTATTATATATCATTGTAAAGTAGATTTTTTAAGCTATTTAATGATGGAAGAATCATCCCGATAACTTAAATAATAAAGAAGCAGTAGCGTTTAAAGTGGTTACATTTATTTTAGTTAGTTTTTAAAACATAGCATCTAATTTTTTCATCTTATTGGGGGTTGTTATATATCATTGTAAAGTAGATTTTTCATGCTATTTAATGATGAAAGAATCATCCCGATAGCTTAAATAATAAAAGAGTAATAGCGATTAAAAGTAGTTACATTTATTTTAAGTTATTTTAGTTAGTTTTTAAAACATAGCATCTAAGTTTTTTATCTTATTGGGGGTTATTATATATCATTGTAAAGTAGATTTTTCAAGCTATTTAATACTAAAAGAATCATCCCGATAGCGTAAATAATAAAATAATAGCAATTGAAATTAACTTATTACTTTTATTTTAGGTTATTTTTATCAGTTTTTTCTAAATAATTTTCAAATTTTTAATGTTATCTCAGATTATAGTAATTTTAATGATAAAATATATGTTTATTAATACACTTTAAACTATTTTATAAATAAAATTAAACTAGTTTTTAAATAAATTAATAATTTTTATCCTTTTTTGAGGTTATGTTAAAATGTAAAATTTTAGTAAAAAATTTTTTTCTTAAAATTTTTATAATAAAATTCAAATATTTATATGTTAATTTAAAGAAAAGATTTTAATCTACCATTATTAAAAAAAATTTCGTCGAATTTTCTTTAATTTCAAGAAATAAACTCATTTTATTCATAAAAAAATTTATTTATCGTAATTTTTACAAATTAAACATTAAACTTAATTCAAAATATGTCAAAAATCTTAATTAATTATTTAGTTATTTGTTGTGGATTAACTATCGGAGGTCTAACAGGTCCCATCGGTCCCATAGGCCCCATCGGCATCATTCCCATCATCGGAGGTCTCATTCCCATCATAGGAGGCATCGGACCGTGTGGTCCCATCATCATAGGTGGCATCGGACCACCGGGAGTCATTCCTAAAACAATTTTAAAACAAAACCGATTAAAATTTTCTTTCCGTTTCCCAAAAAAACCAAATAAAATGAAATAATTTACCCGGTGGCATCATTCCAGGTGCACCAGGTCCATTAGGCCTTTGCCCCATCGTTAATTGAGCCGGAGGTGGAATAGCAACACCTTTTCCAGGCGGAGCAAACGGATTATTAGCGATTTTCCCAGCTTTAAACGCCGCCGTTGTCGCATCGATTAAATGTTGAGCTTGCTCCTCCATCCATTTTTGATAATAAAATTTAACATTATCTTTGTGTTTTCTACCGGTACAGTGTGTTTTTCGTACGCTGGGAGAGTCGTGGGTTAAATAAGTATCACAATAATCGCAATAATATTTTGGCATTTTTAGGTTAGGTTTTAAAAAATTAATTTATCTAAAAATGAAAGATTTTTTAAAGAATATAAAAGTTTTAACGCATTATGCTTATTAAAAATTACCTTAAAAATGATATAATTTGTTGTTATAAGGGGATTATTAGGTGATTTTTAATTAGAAATGTATTTGTTGAGATTTGTTGGTTAAAAATTATTTTGACGTTTGATGTACGTTTGACATTCAAGAATACCAACTTAGTTTCTATAAGAAAATAAAATATCCCTAGAAAATCAATATTTTTATAAATAATTATTGAAAATTTATTAAAAAAGAAGGCCACAGTCGCTACCGTGAGATTTTAAATCAAATATTTAGTTACAGTTGCGAAAGGCAATATAGCGTTGTATATCGTCGGTGTGTCTGGGTTCCCCAGGCAGCTTCGGACCCTCCTCGAAGACTTTAGCCTTTAATACGTTTATATAGAACGAAATACAAACTCTTCTACTTTGAGAACATAGATATAACTTAAATAAATTACCACCAAACCCTAGAGTCATTTAAAAAAGCCTTTCTACCAAAAACAAGATTAAAAACTCATCCCATGTTATTTCTGATTAATATAACGATTCCTTTCGTAATTTAAGCTAGAAAATCGCATATTACGTTCCATTTTACTCCTTATATTTCGCCATAGATATCGATTAATTTATTTAATCATGACTGGAAATTTTTATTGAATATTCTGGAATGTTTTAGAATTAAAAACGTAAAATGTGCGGTTTAAGGTTCAAATTTCGTCATGTTAAATGACGAAAATGATTCATATCTTACGAATATATTAAACTTTAATAAAAATTAACGTTAAGATTAAATCTTTATTAAAAAAAAATAAAAATTAATATTTTTTTGGTTAATTAAAAGGAGATTTTTTAAATTACCCGCCGAAAACTAGCCGGTAACCACGAGGAAATAAATCTCTTTAAATACGTCATTTTTATATCTACAACCTTATATAATAAGTAAATAAAATCATAGTATTTCGATTTAAACATGTGGTTTTGGGTTTTAAACAATCATTTTGTTAAAAATTAATATTTTATTAAAAAGGGTTCGAGGTTATATCGTCTCGACCAATCAGAATGTATCCGCCATTAAAAATCCTGCGATTTGATTGGTCGACGCGATGAAGGTTCTAGAGAAATCCACCGTTCGTTATAAGGTTCGTGTCGGCGGTTAGTGGTCGGCCATTTGAGTAGGAACCTTCGTACAGTGAACATCGCGTCGGGTTACATCTCCGAAAAACCTTCCAGAACATTCAAAAAAAGCACTACTCAATTTTATAAATTTAAGGAAAAATAATATAAGGTAAATTTTAAGTCTTACTTTTTTTATAATTTTTGACGTTTTTATTTTTGACTTTAGTTTTTATTAAAAATTTTTTTTTATTTTAATTTTTTTTGTTATAATTTTTTTTAATCTTTTTTTTTATTTAAATTTTTATATTAGATGGCAAAAGCACCAGCAGTCGGTATCGATTTGGGCACGACGTATTCCTGCGTCGGTGTTTTCCAACACGGAAAGGTCGAGATCATCGCCAACGACCAAGGTAACAGGACTACGCCCTCGTATGTCGCCTTCACGGACACCGAACGCCTTATCGGAGATGCCGCCAAGAACCAGGTGGCTATGAACCCAAATAACACCATCTTCGGTAAGTTTACTTCACTCGGAAATGATTTCCCATCCTAAATAAAGTATTTCCCCCCTAAAAAATCGTTTTATTTCGTCTTAATTAAGTTAATTACTGTATTATTGACTTAAATACGTTAAATATGTGTGTATTGATTTTCTTTTAATGTGTTTGACATTGTATTCTAAGGTTACTTGATTATAATCTATTAATTTATCTTTCTACGGCTTCTAGATTAAGCCGTTTTCTAATTTTTTAAAGAAATTTGAATGTTATGTAATATCAAAGTTACCTTTGACTTAAATTTTTGTTTCTTTATTCATTTTTTTAAGTTGTTTGGTTTTGTTTTCTAAGATTACTGGATTAAAATGAATTAATTTATTATTTTATATCTTTTAAAGTAATTTTTTTACTTAAAAATTACCATTTTTGTGAGGTTTTGAGTAATTTATGATTGAATTGAGTTGAATTTTGTACATTTTTTGGTTATTTAAGAATTTTTGGGTGAATTTTGGTTCGTTTTATATAATTTTATTGGTTTTGGAAGGATTTTAATAATCAATTGAGTTAGATTTAAGATATTTTTGGAAATTTGAAGGTTTGTAATTAAAATAAGTTTAGTTTTTTTGAAGATTTAAGGATTTAATTGACTTAAACTTTAGTAAATTAAAAAAATTTAAAGATTTTTTGTTGAATTTGGGTTTATTTCATAAAATTTTATTGATTTCGGAAAGATTTTTAAAGATTTTAATATTCAATCGAATTAAATTTAGAATATTTTTGAAAGTTTAGTTTCTAGTTGAAATAAATTTAATTTCTTGAAGATTTTTAAAATTTAATTGATTTAAACTTCAAAAAATGTTAAAAATTTAAAGATTTTGGGTAAAGTTTGGGTTTATTTCGTCTAATTTGATTAGTTTTGGAAAGATTTTTGAGGATTCTAACTTTCAATCTAGTTATATTTAAGATATTTTTGAAAGATTGAAGATTTTTAGTAGAAATAAATTTAATTTTGTGAAGATTTTAAAATTTAATTGATTTAAACTTAAGAAAATGTTAAAAATTTAAAGATTTTGAGTCAAAATTGGGTTTATTTCGTCTAATTTTATTAGTTTTGGAAAGATTTTTAAGGATTTTAACATTCAATCAAGTTATATTTAAGATATTTTTGAAAGATTGAAGATTTTTAATTGAAATAAATTTAATTTTTTGAAGATTTTATAGTTTAATTGATTTAAACCTAAGAAAATGTTAAAAATTTAAAGATTTTGGGTAAAATTTGGGTTTATTTCGTCAATTTTTATTAGTTTTGGAAAGATTTTTGAGGATTTTAACATTCAATCAAATTATATTTAAGATATTTTTGAAAGATTGAAGATTTTTAATTGAAATAAATTTAATTTTTTGAAGATGTTCAAATTTAATTGATTTAAACTTAAGAAAATGTTAAAAATTTAAAATTTTTAGGTAAAATTTGGGTTTATTTCGTCTAATTTAATTGTTTTTGGAACGATTTTTGAGGATTCTAAAATTCATTCAAGTTATATTTAAGATATTTTTGAAAGATTGAAGATTTTTAGTTGAAATAAATTTAATTTTTTGAAGATTTTAAAATTTAATTGATTTAAACTTAAGAAAATGTTAAAAATTTAAAGATTATGGGTAAAATTTGGGTTTATTTCGTCTAATTTTATTAGTTTTGGAAGGATTTTTGAGGATTCTAAAATTCAATCAAGTTATATTTAAGATATTTTTGAAAGATTGAAGATTTTTGGTTGAAATAAATTTAATTTTTTGAAGAATTTTTAGTTTAATTGAATTAAACTTCAAAAAATGTTAAAAATTTAAAGATTTTGGTTAAAATTTGGGTTTATTTCGTCAATTTTTATTAGTTTTGGAAAGATTTTTGAGGATTTTAACATTCAATCAAGTTAGATTTAAGATATTTTTGGAAATTTAAAGATTTCTAATTAAAAATAAATAATTTTTTGAAGATTTTAAAATTTAATTAATTTAACCCTAAGAAAATGTTAGAATTTAAAGATATTTGATTAAATTTGGGTTCTTTTTGTCTAATTTTCTTGGTTTTGGAAGGATTTTTGAAGATTTTAACATTAATTTGTTTGAAAATTGAGTAAAATTTAAAATATTTTTGGAAGTTTAAAGATTTCTAGTTGAAATAAGTTTAATTTTTTGAAGATTTTAAAATTTAATTGAATTAAAACTAAGAAAATACTTAAAATTTAAAGTTTTTTGGTTAAATTTATGTTTATTTTGTCTAATTTTATTCATCTTGGAAGGATTTCTTTTTGAATTGAGTTTATTTTTGGTTAATTTTTAATGTTTTCTTAGATTAAACTTAATAAAATTTTGAGAATTTACTTTTTTGGTTAAATTTGGGTTCATTTTGTTTTGAATTTGATAGTTTTTCTCGAAATAATTAAAAATCTAAAGATTTCTAGTTGAATTCTAGTTAAATTTGTCTTAAATTGAATAAATTTGATTAGTTTTGAAGATATTTTTGAGAATTTTAACATAGAATTGAGTTAGATTTAAAATTTTTTTGGTAATTTGAAAATTTCTCAATTAATTGAATTGATTTTGTGAGGATTTTAAAATTTTCTTAAATTGAGTTAAAAAAATTGAGAATATAATAATTTTTGATTAAATTTAGGTTCTTTTTGTTCTGAATTTAATAGTTTTTGTTGAAATTATCAAAAATATAAAGATTTTTGGTTGAATTTGAGTTAAATTTGTCTTAAATATTATAAATTTGGTTAGTTTTGAAGATATTTTTAAAGATTTTAACATTAAATTGAGTTAGATTTAGGATTTTTTTTGGTAATTTGAAAAAAATTCTATAAATTAAGTTTGTTTGTTGTAAATTTTTAAATTTTCTTAAGTTAAATTTACAAAAAGAGCTTGAAAATGTAATTTTTGATTAAATTTAGGTTCATTTTGTTCCAAATTTGATCATTTTTGTCGGAATTATTAAAAATATAAAGATTTCTAGTTTTAATTTGATTTAAATTTGTCTTAAATATTATAATTTAATTAATTTTGAAGATATTTTTGAGGATTTTAACATTAAATTGAGTTCGATTTAAGACTTTTTTGGTAATTTGAAAAATTTTCTATAAATTGGGTTTATTTGTTGTAAATTTTAAAATTTTCTTTAGTTAGATTTATAAAAAAAACTTCAAAATGTAATTTTTGATTAAATTTAGGTTCCTTTTGTTCTAAATTTGATCATTTTTGTCGAAATTATTAAAAATATAAAGATTTCTAGTTTTAATTTGATTTAAATTTGTCTTAAATCGAATAAATTTGATTAATTTTGAAGATATTTTTAAGATTTTAACATTCAATTGACTTCGATTTAAGATATTTTTAATAATTTTAAAATTTCTGATTGAATACGACTTCATTTAATCTAAAATTAATTTAATAACTTGTCTTATTTTGTTGTAACTTTATTCATTAAGAGATTTTTATCATTTTTAACATTTTTCTTGTTAATTTCTTAAAAAATGATCAATCTTTGAATAGAATGTGTTATATAACATTAGTTATAAACCTTGAATTAATCGTTTATACGTCTATCGATTCTCCCAATTTGGGAAAGTAGGTTTATCGCCATCTAAAAAAACCCAATTCTTAACCAGTTCGTTTATAAACGTACACTCTAAGGTCATTTTATGACTCAAGACTCGATTTATCATCAGGTAACCTCTAAAAATCTCTCTCAAAGAAGCTGAGTCATTTTTACTTTGTTGTTATTTATTTTCAATGTTAAAGTTTTGATGAGTCAAGGTTTAAAATCCCATAAAAATTTAAAAATAAAGTTCATTTTTTTTATTAAATTTTTTTATTTATTTTTTAATTATTATTATTTGAAAATGATGAGATTAAAAGTCATGCCAGACTGGAGTTTATGAATAAGTTGTGTTTACCATAAACGACTGAAATTACCTAAAATAAAATTTTTTATCCTTGAAAATTAAAATTTATCAATGAAACTAATTATTTTTTTCTTTCTTTTTTCTTAAAAAAATAGATGCAAAGAGATTGATTGGACGTAGATTTGATGACACAACAGTCCAAGCAGATATGAAACACTGGCCGTTTGAAGTAATAAATGACAGCACTAAACCAAAAATTAAGGTCGAGTACAAAGGCGAAGTAAAAACGTTCTATCCAGAAGAAGTAAGCTCGATGGTTTTAACAAAAATGAAGGAAACCGCCGAAGCGTATTTAGGAAAATCGGTAGTAAATGCCGTAATCACCGTTCCGGCTTATTTCAACGATTCCCAACGTCAAGCGACTAAAGATGCCGGAACCATCGCCGGTTTACAAGTTTTACGTATCATCAACGAACCAACAGCTGCGGCCATCGCCTACGGTTTGGATAAAAAAGGAGTTGGGGAGAGGAACGTTTTAATCTTTGATTTGGGTGGAGGTACCTTTGATGTATCCATCTTGACCATTGAAGATGGTATTTTTGAAGTAAAATCAACTGCCGGTGACACTCATTTAGGAGGGGAAGATTTCGATAATAGGATGGTTAATCATTTCGTACAAGAATTTAAGAGGAAATATAAAAAAGATTTAACATCGAACAAAAGGGCTTTGCGTCGTTTGAGAACTTCTTGCGAAAGGGCGAAGAGAACTTTATCGTCTTCGACTCAAGCCAGCATCGAAATCGATTCACTGTACGAAGGAATCGACTTTTACACGTCGATTACCCGCGCTAGGTTCGAAGAACTTAACGCGGATTTGTTCCGATCCACCATGGAACCGGTCGAGAAGTCTCTTCGCGACGCTAAGATGGATAAAGCCCAAATACACGACATCGTTTTAGTCGGCGGATCTACTCGTATCCCCAAAGTTCAAAAACTCCTTCAAGACTTTTTCAACGGAAAGGAATTAAACAAGTCGATCAATCCGGACGAAGCCGTAGCTTACGGCGCTGCCGTTCAAGCTGCTATCTTACACGGAGACAAGTCGGAAGAGGTACAGGATTTGTTGCTTTTGGACGTTACGCCTTTGTCGTTGGGTATCGAAACCGCCGGAGGAGTAATGACGGCGCTCATTAAACGTAACACCACGATCCCTACGAAACAGACGCAGACGTTCACTACTTATTCTGATAACCAACCCGGAGTGTTGATTCAAGTCTATGAAGGAGAAAGAGCGATGACCAAGGATAATAACCTTTTGGGTAAATTCGAACTTACGGGAATTCCGCCCGCGCCGAGGGGAGTGCCCCAAATCGAAGTTACTTTCGATATCGACGCTAACGGTATTTTGAACGTAACCGCTATCGAAAAATCTACTAATAAAGAAAATAAGATTACAATTACCAACGATAAAGGTCGTTTGAGTAAGGAAGAAATTGAGAGGATGGTTAACGACGCCGAGAAATATCGTAGCGAAGATGAGAAGCAAAGGAACACTATTTCGGCGAAGAACGCGCTTGAATCTTATTGCTTTAACATCAAAGCAACCATGGAGGATGAGAAAATTAAAGATAAAATCACCGAAAGCGATAAAAACACCGTTATGGAGAAGTGTAATGAAGTTATTGCTTGGTTGGATGCTAATCAATTAGCCGACAAGGAAGAATACGAGCACAAGCAGAAAGAACTTGAAGGAGTTTGTAATCCGATCATTACCAAGTTCTATCAGGCTGCTGGTGGGGCTCCCGGAGGTATGCCTGGATTCCCTGGCGGAGCCGGAGCCGCTCCCGGAGGTGCCACACCTGGAGCTGGTGGAAACACCGGACCAACTATCGAAGAAGTTGATTAAAGACGTTTATTTTTCTTTTAGCCATTCCATTTTTTTAATGATGTACCAGTATTATTTGATTTTTTTTTTCAAATCAGGTTTTTTTTTAATAGTAACACCATATTAAAGCCTTTAAAATGAAAATATTTGAAACAAACAAAAAGTTCTTGTGTCTCGATATACACACTGTGTGGTGTAATTGTAGATTTTTCTTGTCGGTTCTTATTTGAAACATATTTTGGAAATATTAATAAAGATTTCAATTACACTAAGTGTTTTGAGAAGGTTTATTTTTCTATTTACCTTTTCTAAGTAAACTTCCTTATTTATACCTTTCCTAAAATAAAAATTTTAATTTTTAAGATTTTATTTTTCTAAATTTTATCAGTTTTGATAATTTACTTTGAAAATTTAATTTTTTTACTGTGAAAAAATAATTTTAAGTTTTTTTTTATTATCAACTTTAAAAAAAGACTTTAATTTTCTTGTAAAATTGCATTCTTACTTAAGTGTTCGAAAAACTAATTGATTCTAAACGTTTATAGATTTTTTAATCAATAAGAATCGAAGGCTTTTTATTTTTAATCTGAAAAATTATTTCAATAAACTTCTTTCATATTATTAAACACATTTTTTTGATTTCTGTTAGAAATTTAGATGAAATGAATGATTCTCAACTTCGAAAAATACTTGAATCATCGCGGATTTGAATTTTGAATACTTGAATCTTGCGGAATTGTCATTTACGGATCATCAACGAACCAAAAGCGGCTTTTACTAATTATGGTTTGGATAAGAAATAAATTGGATAAAAGGATCGGAAAATTTGGATAAAAATGGAAACGAAAATTTCGATTTAGGTAAAGTATCGATTTTTTTAAAGTTTAGTTTTTGTAGAATTGGTAGATTTATGTTGGGTTCGATAATTCTTTTTTTAATGAAACAAAATTATAAGTTCGATTGATTTATTATTTAAAAAATAATTAAAAAAGAAGAGTATTAATAAATCCTTAAAAAATTATAGATAAATAAATTAAAAAATATAGGATTTAAAACTGGGAAAATACACAAAAAATACTGATGATTCCGATTTAAAAAAAATCAATTATCCTTGGCACATCTAATCTAAACATCTTATAAAAATCCTTACATTTTCTTTTTTTAAACTTCTATATACAAAATGATTAATTAATTAATTAAATTAAATCTACCCTATTTTTCTAAAACATTTCTTAAGGTAACAGTCTCGGATTAAACCTCCCCATATGAAGAATAATCCCCGTTGGATTATGTCTAACAAAGAATAAAAACGGTCGATCAAATCTTAATCTCGGATTATCGGGAAGACGAGCTTGTCTCGGTCTTAACGGTAAAGGAAGGGTTAATAAATCTGGATCGTGTAAAGGATCGTCAAAAGATCTTTGATAATCTCTCGGTTCGTCGTTAAAACTCCTTTCCATCGTAAACACAGATTCGGGAAGGTAAAAACCCAATTTCCTCGATCTTCTAGAAGGTCTTCGCGAAGTAGCCGGATAAATTTCAGTATGATGATCTTCTCCGATAATATTTTCCCCGCATGAGGCAAAAGTATTTAATTGTAAAACGTCCGAAAGGTGTAATTCGTGAGCTTGACCGTTTAAACCCCTCAAATCAGCTTTATCAAACCTAAACAAGTCTTTTAAACCCATTCTTTGTAAAGCTACGGTTGAATTAATTATGCTTTTATGCATAAACCTCGGTATTTGAAGTTCTAATCCCGGACGTGGTATTAAACTTCTTAGGAGTCTTCCCCATGAACCTTTTTTAAAAGCCGTTTCGGTTAGTTGTTTTTCTAAACGTAAAAGACCATCTCCCGGTGCTGCTATTCCTTGCTGACCGGGGATTACAAATATTGTACTTATGGTTTGATCTGGACCTCCGATTGCTGCTGCCGTTGCGTCTAATTGTGGGTCGTAACCTGCTAAAAAGCCGGATTTGTAGACTACAGCTGGTATTGGGACTAATTTTCTTTGACGAATTGATGGGAGGACTACAAAGTGAAGTTCGCCGTCTCTTCCTTCAGTAGATGCTTGAGAACAATCAGTCTAGAAAATATAAAAAGAAAATTATAAGGTGGAAAGAATTAAAAATTTTGAGAAGTAGACAATTTAAAATTTTTTGGAAATTTTTTTAAAATTCTTTTAATAGTATTCGAAGAAATTTAACAATTTCAATAAAAAAATATGGACTTTTATTTATTGTTTGTTAACATTTTATTAATTAATTTTTATAAATAAAGTCAATATGATTTTTTTAAAGTCGTAAAAGATTCTATTTAAGTTAAAACTATAAAGTTTATTGGGTTGTTCGGAAAGTAATTTCGTTTTTTCCCAACAGAGGATGTAATTGTATTTTTTTGCATCCAACTTCACACTTAAGCTGTATAATTATTATATACTTTGAGAACTCATATTTATAAGGTGACCATACATCCCGGATTAGCCGGGACAGTCCCGGATTTCCACCTTGCGTCCCAGATTCAGGTTTTTTTATCCCGGATTGTCCCAAATTTTTGAAAAGGTTCTTATTTTCAATATTTATTTTAAATATCTTTAATATAGAATTAATTTACAAAATTTGAACCGAAAAAATTGTGAACATCAAAATACGCGGCACGCTTCAAATCATTTGAAGCATACAGTGAACCCTCGATTCTGCGAATCCCCTTCAAGGAAGCACCGGTTTCCAGCGCCTATGGTACACATCGTGTCTCTGAGCGTTAAGTGAAAGATGAAACGCAGAATCGTGGTGGTTGGACAGTATGGAGAGATGTCCTCAAGAGATATCAAACTATGCATTACGGAAGAGGAAATTGCCGAATGGAAAAATAACCTAACTGCATCAATCCAAACGTAGGATGAAATGGTCTCTCACTTTAATAATCGTGAACTTCCATTTTCAAATTCACGAAAATTAGCAGAGTTCTTTTTCTGTCCGCCTGGCACAACTGTTTCTACGGAAAAAATATATGAATCGTTTATTTCAGAAAGGGACTAAGTAACATTTTTGTAGTTTTGAGAAAAACGACAAAAAAGGAAAATTTCCAATTTAAAGATTATTCATGGCATTTTTTATTATAAATTCTATGTTTAACTATCAGTACATGTTGTCCTGACACAATTTATTGTTTTTTCAATTCCGATGGAGAAAAAAATCAAACTAAAAAAATTGTACTTAGTACCTTTCTGCAATAAACCTCATGTTTATAGATTTAGCTTATTCTGTGCTCTCATATTGACATGACAAATAGTATCCAAGATGTTTCATTAACTAAAAAAAAAGATTATAGATATTTACAAGAATATATTTCACTAAGTTTTTAAGAGAAAGAACGAAAATTGACACTAAGAAAACAATATTTTATTTATTTATTTATTTTTTTATTAATCCGCACTGTTATTTTCTTTTTTGGTTTTAGATGGCCATTTTAATATTTCCTGATAAAATTTCAAATATGGTTCTTCAATGTAAGGAAGCATTTTCTTTAGATGTTCAATCTTGGATTTTAAAATTGGAACTTTATCAGTATAAGCATTGGTTATGGGCATTTTTATCGTAGTTTTACCAGAACTTTTTGGCGTGTGCAGATAAAATGTGTGAGATGTGAAACCATTTATGTACTCTGAAGCCACAACATACCCAGGTGTTTTATGTTCATGAAGAAAATAATGAAAGTGAGATATTGAAAATGGTTGTTTGTTAACTCGAGCCACACCGGGTTTCATACTTTCAAAAGAGTTTGCAGTTTTCTTGTAGTATTTAGGCCACCAGTTCTTAAAATCGATTGTCTTTAGAAGAAATTACGATGATACATAGAGTCCCTTTCTACAACAAACCAAAAATTCTGTCTCCACAATAAAATGTTCTGGGCATATAAAGTATAAGCCCTTCTACTCAAAACAATAGGTCTACAGCCAGAGAGCACGGATATACATTTATCTAAAAATCGTCAAAAATGTTACTTAGTCCCTTTCTGAAATAAACGATTCATATATATTTTTTAATGAATAGCTTTTGAACAAGTGAGAAGCCTCGACTTAAAATAGACACACTAAAAGCGATATTACTTACTAAAGTTAATTATGAAGAAAATTGTGCAGAATTTTGTACAATGCTTCAAAGCGAAAAAGATCCATAGTTCAGAAAAATATAAAAAGTTTTGTACTCAGTAAATTAACTTAACTGTACTCCTCCCCTGCTACAAGTTCCCGTCCTGGATTTAAAATAAAAAAATATGGTCATTTTACTCATATAGCAAGGCTTATGTGTGTAAAATTCCAATTAATTCTACGCAGCAGTTTTTGGTTGGTGCCCTTTTAAATATGCTCTCCATATTTAAGCAGCATTTTCGACATATCTTACTGTTTTACTACAGAAAGGGTAAAAATGCTATTCAAGCCAGAAAGAAATTGACCGATGTGTATGAGGAAGGTGTGTTGATAGTACGCCAGTGTCAGAACTGCTTCGCTAAATTTCGATCCAGCAATTTTGATGTCGAAGATGCACCTCAGGAACACCGGTTGAAGCTGATAAAGATAGCGATGAAGCGATAAATTAGTTGATACGAAATGGTGAATAACAATACGTAAGACCGGAGTGAGATTAAACTTATCAAATTCAACAGTTTATGACCACTATAAAGGCCTGGGATTATCCTCGAAGCTCGATGTCTGGTTTCCCCATATTCTCTACCATCATTAATTGGACAAACTGAATGATGCACTTCAACAGAAAAGGCCAAAATTAATCAACAGAAAAGGTGTAGTGTTTTATCTTCATAATACAAGTTTGATCACCCGCCAAAAAGCTTTTACGGCTTGAATGGGATACAATGCCACACCCACCATATTTTCTAGACCGGGCATCATCGAATTATTATTTGTTCCGGTCACTCCAAAATGTTTTTGACGGTAAAACCTTCACCTCAAATGAGGAGGTCAAAAGCCACCTCGATCAGTTTTTTGCTAACAAAGACCAAAAATTTTATGAGCGTGGAATTATGCTACTACCAGAAAGATGGCAAAAGGTGTTGGATCAGAACGGCCAATATATGATTTAATAAAGTATTTGTTTATTATACGAAAACTATCTTTCATTTACACAAAAAAAAAAAACGAAATTACTTTCCGAACAACCCAATATAAATCACTTACCTCAAAAATACTAGCACTAACTCCAGCTAAAGGTGGTCTTAAAATAACACTACTATCCTTCAAATACTCTTGTATTTTCCCCCCGGAATTCTTTTTAACGATCAAATTAGTCCTCCTCCTCACAACATCCCCGATTTCTTTAAAATTAACTTCTTCAACAAACCCATCGTAAAACTGTTTAGCCCTTTCTTTATAAAAACTCAACAGTTTTCCTTTTCCTCTATCACTATACAACTCCCTAGCAATCACGGAAATAGCAACTCCGGTTCCTTTTCCAGCTTCAATCGACTCAGAAACATTTTTAAAAATCAGATGGGGGTTAAATGTAACCATATCGTCCAATTTAAGAATTTCATTCATTTCCCCCGAAGTCGCTCCTCGAGCTCCCAAGAAAACCATAGCTAAAAGTGAAGTTGCCGCAAACGGTGAAACGAAAACACTTCTTACTGAACTTATTCCATTTGTTACAGCGGACCAAAATCCAAAAGATAATTCATTACAAAGTTCTACAAACTGATAAACGTCTGTATCTAATCTAGAGGTGGTTTCTTCTAAACCGAATCCGTGAAAAGGTTGATTGGGGAGTTTTAACGGAGGTGGAAGCGAAGTTGTTGATTGTTGCTTTATAGATTGAGTTGATGGCGAAGATGGTGGTGAAATTGTTGAGACTAAAGTCCACGAATGGTTTGAATTTTCGTAAATTTGTGAATCAAGTTTTTGATTTGAATTTGTTGATGGAGATGAAGGTGGAGATGAAGATGAAGGTAAAGATGAGGATGAATGTAAAGTTGAAGGTAAAGTTGAAGATGAATGTAAAGTTGTAGATGAAGGTAAAATTGAAGATGAATGTAAAGTTGAAGATGAAGGTAAAGAAGAAGATGAAAATGAGGATAAAATTGGAGATTTTGTTGTTGATTCTTTTACAGTTAATCGCTCTCCATAAGGAATAGTTGAAAATTCAATTCTTTCTGTTAAATAAATTTTAGTATTATTATTTTTACTTTCTTCTTGAATTAATTCATTTTCATTTTGAACATTTTGATCAGATTTATTTGGTTTTAAAGTTTCTTCTTTAATATTTTTATTTTCAGTTTGAGTTTCTAAATTTAAATTAGAAATTGTAGTCGTTTCAAAATTTTCATCCATAAAAATTGTACTTGATTCATTTAATTTATTAAATTCATTTGCTTCAGTTATTATTTCTTCTTGAGTTGTAAAATCGCTATTAGTTGTAGTATCCAAAGAATAAATTTGTGATAAAACCGAACCAACAGCTTCGGAAAATTCAACTTCTTCATTACTTAAAGTAGTACTTTCATTAACTTCACTATTATTTTCAATATTCATCCCTAAAGAAGATCCGATCGTTGCGACTTCTTCTTGAAGATCTTGCATAGGTCTTCCGTTCATATTCATCAACATTTCTTCGATTTTCTCGTTAGCATCGACATTTACAATTGGATCGTCGACGTCGTTTACGGTTTGAAGTAAAAGTTGTTGGATGCTTTCAATTAAAGAAGGTTGAGTTGTGTAATCTTTTAAATTTTCCGTCGTGGTTAAATCCGAAAAATTACTTTCTAAATCTTCGGTGGTTTCTTCAATTACTTTCTCTGAAACGTTCTCCGGTAATTTCTGTGCTAATTTAGAATTAATTTCGTGGATCTTTGTGGTAGTTAACGGGGAGTTTATTAGCGTGGTTTTTAATTCCGGATTCTCGGTTACTTCTTCTTCGCCTTCCCTAGTTTTTAACTCATTTGAACTTTGTACTTCTTGATCTTGATTAATTAAACTTTCCGTACTTTGAACAACTTTTACATCACTTACTTCTGGTTTACGCTTTATTATAATCCAAATTGGAGTTGTACTTTTTAACGAAGCCAAACTATTTATTGTCGTTTCTGGTAATTCTTCTTTTAATAATTCTTTTAAAGCTTGCGTTGTTATTACTTTTTGAGAAGTTACATCTTGTAATGTTGTTAAAGGTGATTGAGTTGTTTTTAAAGAATTTAATAAAGGGTTTATTGATGAAAATGTTGGAGAATTTGGAGAAGTGGAAGATGAAGAAGTTGATGTAAATGAAGACGTTGATGAAGACGGAGAAGTTGAAAATACTGGAGAACTTGTAGAAGTTTTTAAATAATTTCTTTTCGTTGGCTCACTATTAAAAGACGACCAAGTTGATAAACGTTCGTTTGGTTGAGTTGTTGCATCTAATTTTAAAGTGGAACTTTGTACATTGGAATATTTGGTGGAAATTGAAGACGTTGGAACAACTTTAAAACTTGTTGATTCATCCATAATTATTGTACTTTGTTTTGTTAATAAATCAGGAAGGTTAGAAGCGATTTTATTGGTTGTTGGTGAATTTAAAGATAAATTAATCGTTGTCATCGGTAATTTTGTTGTTGATGGAGGAATATTTGTACTTAAACCTTCAAATTGAGAAGAAATTGTTGCTCTTTTAGTTGAAGTCGTGTGACTTGGAATCTCTAAAGTTTTAATTGTTGAACTTTCAGATTTAATTGGCGAGATTTGTGGTGATTTTGATGATGATTCAGTTAATTTTATTGAAGGTTCTGTTGATTTTATTAAAAATTCTGGTGTTTTTGTTGAGGGATTTGTTTTTGATAAAGAATCAGTTATTTTCGTTAAATTACTTAATTTTGATGGAGAATCAATTATTTCTGTTGAAGGTTGAGTTATTTTTATTAAAGGTTCTGTTCTTTTTGTTGAAGATTCAAACTTTGTTGTTGAAGATTCAATTTTGTTTGTTGATTGGGATGATTTTATTGGAGATTCATTTCTTTTTGTTGAAGATTCAATTTTGTTTGTTAATTGGGATGATTTTATTGGAGATTCATTTCTTTTTGTTGAAGATTCAATTCTTTTTGTTGAAGATTCAGTTCTTTTTGTTAAAGATTCAATTTTTGTTGTTGAGGATTCAGTTCTTTTTGATGAAGATTCAGTTAAATCTATCGAAGGTCCAGTTATTTTTATTAAAGGTTTACTTTTTGTTGTTGAAGATTCAGTTCTTTTTGATGAAGATTCAATTAAATCTAATGAAGGTTCAGTTAATTTTGTTGAAGACTCATTTAATTTTATTGAAGGTTCAGTCGTTTTTGTTAAAGATTCACTTCTTATTGTTGAAAATTCACTTTTTATCGTCGAAAATGTATTCAATTTTATGGAAGGTTCAGTAATTTGAGTTACTTTCATCAAACTTTCACCAATTTTTATCAAATCTTCATCTCTTTTCGTCGAATCTTCACCAGTTTTTATTAAATCTTGATATTTTTTCGTCGAATCTTCATCAATTTTAATTAAATCTTCATCTTTCTTCATGGGATCTTCATTATTTTTTATTAAATCTTCTTTTTTCATCGAATCTTCATTATTTTTTATTAAATCTTCTTTTTTCATCGAATCTTCATTATTTTTTATTAAATTTCCTTTTTTCATCGAATCTTCATTAATTTTTACCAAATCTTCTTTTTTCATTGAATCTTCATTAATTTTTATCGAATCTTTATTTACGTTCATCGAATCTTCATTAACTTTCATCGAATCTTCATTATTTTTTATCAAATCGTCATTAATATTCATCGAATCTTGACTCTCCTTCATTAAACCTTCAACCCATTTTGTTAAAACAGTCGAATCTTCATTTTCTTTGGTCGTTAAAGGAATTTTAACAGTTGTCGAACTTCTAGGAGTCGTTGAACGAACATAAACTTGTTGCAAAGGTTTATTGGTTGTTTTCAACATAACTTCAACCATCGGAGTTGTTCTTAATTCAGCTTCAGTTGGTTTTACTTCAATAGTTGTTGGTTTAACTCTAACAGTTGTTGATTTCTCTTCAAAAATTGGTTGAACTTTAATTGTTGTTGGTTTATTTTCAAAACTTGTTGGTTTATTATCAAAAATTGTTGGTTTATTATCAAAACTTGTTGGTTTAGTTTTAAGAATTGTTGGTTTATTCTCAAGAATTGGTTTCTTTTCAAAAATCATTGGTTTATTTTCAAGGATTGTCGGTTTAATTCTAACAGTTGTTGCGGTTTCTTCATAAATTGGTTGAACTTTAATTGTTGTTAGTTTATTTTCAAAAATTGGTTTATTTTCAAAAATTGGTTTATTTTCAAAAATTGTTGGTTTAATTCTAACAGTTGTTGGTTTTTCTTCAAAAATTGGTTGAACTTTAATTGTTGTTGGGTTATCTTCGAAAATTATTGGTTTAACCTTCATAGTTGTTGGATTATCTTCAATAATTGTCGGTTTAACTCTAACAGTTGTTGATTTTTCTTCAAAAATTGGTTTGATTTTAACAGTTGTTGGTTTATTTTCAAAAAGTATTGGTTTATCTTTAATATTTGTTAGTTTATCTCCAAAGATTATAGGTTTATCTTTAATATTCGTTATTTTATCTTTAATATTTATTGTATCTTTAATATTTGTTATTGTATCTTTATTATTTGTTACTGTATCTTTATTATTTGTTATTTTATCCTTAATATTTGTTGTTTTATCTTCAATATTTAATATATCTTGATTAAGTATTGATTCATCTTGAATATTAGTTAATTTATTTTCAACATTTGATAATTTATTTTCTACATTTGATAATTTATCTCCAACATTTGTTAATTTATCTTTAAAACTAATTAATTGATCTTCACCATTATTTGGTTTATTACCAAAGACTTCACTCATTGGTAAAATAGACCCATTTGGTAAATCATCTTCTTTTAAATTAGTCATATTATATTTAGTATCAGAAATAATAGCAATCGTTATAAGATTTGGTAAAGTTGAAGTACTTATTTTTTCAGTTGATGAACTTTTATCATCAACATATTGTTCTGTACTTATTTTGGGATAATCTTTCATTTCCACAGAAGAAACAGAAAGAGGTGTATTTGTACTTGATGGTAAACTTGTTAAAGTTGAAGAAGATAATTTTGTAGAACCGTAAAGCGGGGTAGTTAATTTTTCAAACTCTTTAATTTTCGTACTTAAATCATCTTCCGCAACTTCAGTAATTTCATTTTGCGGTTTATCCGGTGTGATTTCTTCACCCGTATTACCGAAGAAAGCCGGAAGTATCATACTCCAAGTATTTGAAACATCCGGAGTGTCTAAAATGGGTTTTGTATTCGTTTGCTTGTGATTAACCATTTGTTCTTTAAGTACGTTTTGAACGTTTGAAACTATATCGTTAACTTTTTTTTCGGGTAAATACTCAGCTACGTTATAATTAATATCTTCACCGTCACCATTTGCGATGATTCCTTGGATTTCTTCCAAAGTCATTAATCGTTTAACTAATTCTCCGTTATCGTTAAATGTAAAAAATTCGTATCTATCGGGGTTTAATAAATTTATAGGACTTGCAACGGGACTCGCTCCGTGAGGTTTTGGAAGTGGTTTTCCTACTGCGTCGATTATTTGAGTTCCATTTCCGGTGTCCATAATCACAGAAACTGATGTTACTACACTAAATTAAATAATAATAATTAATTCAATCATTTTATTTTTAAATATTTATTTTTTTTTAACTAACCTGGATCCTAATATTTTTCTAGATGAATCCCCATCGATTTCTTCCGGCCGCGGTTCTGGAAACCCAACGGTTCTGGTGAGAAGTAACAAAAGTGGAAGTAGCGGCTTCATTTCTGGAACGAAAATTCTTTCAGGTCGCGAAGACAATACGGTTGGGACATCGTAAATTGCCGTTGTTGACACGGTCAGAGCCGGTTGACACATTCACCTCGATCGTTTAGAGGTTGTTGTGCCAGGCGTGAGGATTTTTACAAGGTAATTAATGAAACGTTCAGGTCTTCGCGAGGTTAGGTAATTTGGAAAAGAATTAACAGTTTCATAAACTCAAATTTTAAGTTTTTATATACCTGTTCTTAATTGATTTAATAATTTTTAGACATAAACTTTATATGATTTTTTTAAATTGGTTAAAAATTTGTGAACTTAGGTTCGGTCATATTTTTTTTTGAATTTTTTTATTATAATAAAAATTACAAGAAATTTGACGATTTAAATGAAAAATAGACACTTTAATTTATCTCTTTTTAAAATTTTCTTTCATAATTTTTATAAATAAATTCAGAGCGATTTTTTAAAGTTGGTCGAAAATTTGTGAACTTATGTTAAGTTAGGAGATAATTTTTTTAATTTTTTTGGTAAACTTTTCAAGAAATTTAACGATTTAAATGAAAAATAGATACTTGAATTTGTCTCTTTTTAAAATTTTCTTTCATAATTTTTATAAATAAATTCAGAGTGATTTTTTAAAGTTGGTCGAAAATTTGTGAACTTATGTTAACTTAGGAGATAATTTTTTTAATTTTTTTGGTAAACTTTTCAAGAAATTTGACGATTTAAATGAAAAATAGATACTTTAATTTATCTCTTTTTAAAATTTTCTTTCATAATTTTTATAAATAAATTCAGAGTGATTTTTTAAAGTTGGTCGAAAATTTGTGAACTTATGGTAAGTTGGGAGATAATTTTTTAAAATTTTTTGGTAAACTTTCCAAGAAATTTGACGATTTAAATGAAAAATAGATACTTGAATTTATCTCTTCTTAAAATTTTCTTTCATAATTTTCATAAATAAATTCAGAGCGATTTTTTAAAGTTGGTCGAAAATTTGTGAACTTATGGTAAGTTCGGAGATAATTTTTTAAAATTTTTTGGTTAACTTTCCAAGAAATTTGACGATTTAAATGAAAAATGGATACTTTAATTTATCTCTTTTTAAAATTTTCTTTCATAATTTTTATAAATAAATTTAGAGCGATTTTTTAAAGTTGGTCGAAAATTTGTGAACTTATGGTAAGTTCGGAGATAATTTTTTAAATTTTTTTGGTAAAGTTTCCAAGAAATTTGACGATTTAAATGAAAAATAGATACTTTAATTTATCTCTTTTTAAAATTTTCTTTCATAATTTTTATAAATAAATTCAGAGCGATTTTTTAAAGTTGGTCGAAAATTTGTGAACTTATGGTAAGTTTGGAGATAATTTTTTAAAATTTTTTGGTAAACTTTCCAAGAAATTTGACGATTTAAATGAAAAATAGATACTTTAATTTATCTCTTTTTAAAATTTTCCTTCATAATTTTTATAAATAAATTCAGAACGATTTTTTAAAATGGTCGAAAATTTGTGAACTTATGGTAAGTTCAGAGATAATTTTTTTTAATTTTTTGGTAAAAAATTACAATAAATTTAACTTTTTAAATAAAAAATAGATACTTTAATCTCCCTTTCTTTAAAATTTTCTTTATTAATTTCTATAACTAAAATCAACACAAAATTTTAAAGTTAATCAAAAATTTATATTCGAAGAAAATTACCCAATCATATAATTTTACAAAATCCTATGTAATTTATCTTATATTTCATTGCAAAATCATGAGATTATAAGAAGAATTAACTCATAACATAGTCCAATTATCTCCTCATATTGTTCACAATCGAGGCCAACGTAATTACTAGAAAAACGTTCTTCTAACGGATTATTCGCGTAGATTATGGAAAATTGAGTTGTAACGGCTACCGAACATCAATTTCCTCGGTAAACCTACATAAATCCTACACAAACTAATCGGCTTTCGAACCTAATTTTTTTCCTTCCCCAATTTTATTGAGAGATCGACTCGATTGTTACCATTATAACCATAGCTATTATTATATTACAATAGGCTTCGCGTCGGGTTAAATAACGATTCAATTGCGTAATAATACGGCATAACGCGCTTTAAATAACCGTTATTCCGAATATAAGAGAATTAAGCTCGGCAAACATAACAGTTAAAGTTGCGAAAATTCACACCTTAAAATTAGATACTGAATTGAGTAATTTCGGATTGAGATCTCGATTTTCTTTGCGAAATTGATGATTGTGTCCGGGGTAAGATTTAATCTTTGGGTTGCCTAAATTTCGCCTAATCATGCTAAATAGACTTAAAGAACCGGAGAACTTTCGCTCGGTCGTCACGAGAAGCTCGCGCGACCTCCGACCCGACGCGAATCGACGATTATTTCGATTGCATCCGGATATTTGTTGGGAAAGGAGAAAGAGGTCGTTTATGAATAGGCGAGAAGACACAACTTACTTTCGCGTTTATGAAATTGCTAATTGTTATTACTGGGTTATGTAATAAAAACGGGTGAGGAAAAAGCTTTCGTTAATTAACTTGTAATCTTTGTGGTTGGAATATCTTGTTTAAAAATCGAGTTAAAAATAATTAATATATAAAATCTTTAGAAAAAATAAAACATCTTTTGATTGAAACTACTAAATTTATTATACTTCCTCTGTCCGAAAATAGTTGCTACATTTTAATTTAATTTTTGTCCGAGAATAGTTGCTACATTTTATTTATTTATTTATTTTAAGGTGAATCAAAAACAGAAGAATTTTATATACAACAGTTTATTGTTTTTAAATGAAAATACAAAATAATTTATGAACTAAAAAAAACCTAAATCCAACACACTTAAGTCGGGGCTATTCGGTGGTTGAGATATCAATTAAATATCCCAACTATCTCTATAGAAAAATTGGATTAATGTTGGATCGTCAGTAATGCGGTTTTGCATTATCTTGCTGAATAAATATTGTATGTTTTTTGAACCAACCATTTCTCCCGTATTGCTGGAATCAATTTATTCAAAATCATTTTTCTCACTTCCTCTTTATTGACACTTTCTACGGCTTTGGTTACTAGTGTTCCCTTAACCCAATTTTTGCTACTTCTTTTGGCTGGTAAAGAGTTTATAAATGGCCATATCCCTATTTTTCCGTCAAACATTTTTTTTTGTGAAAATCCCAATGTGGACGTTCAACTGCCGCCATGAACATTACTTTTAATGAACCTTTTACTTTTACAAGTTCTATGCGGCATTTCTTCTTCTGGAGTGACATAAAAACTTTTTTTTGTTTTGGTTAAATAAAACCATTTTTCGTCAATGTGAATATAGTTTAGTAAATCCTCAAAATACCTCGTCGGCAATACAAATTTTAAACAAAACTCTATTCGGCGCCATTTCTTTTTTTCGGTAAGTAACGGCTTAATAAAACTGGTTACTCTCTTAATTTCTTCTCAATTTTTAAATCTATTATGCAATGTATTTTTTTGGATTTTTACTTGAACAAGCTAACGATCTTCATGTGGTTCTTTTACATAAGGAGATAGAGCCTATATTAGCAATTTGTTGACTATAATCTTTAACTTTTCGACCACAATTATTTTTACGGGAGTTAATATTAATTATTGCGCTTTTACTTAAACAATCTTTTATTTGTTTCCACAATCTCGAAATTTGTTGAACAACCCAAAAAGAACTTACGTGCAGCTGCACTTATCGCGCCTCTTTTCAAATTTTATCCTCCACATTTTGCAACAAATAATGTAAACTTTGGTTTCTTTGCTCATTACTAAATTCTCCGCATTTTTTCCCACCTCTTTGAATTGTTTCCGAAATATTTCGAACCATTTTTGATGCAGAGCGGTTAAAATTCAAAAACATTCAAATTTTACAGGTAACAATTACTTATCACAAAACGTGGGCAATAGCTAAGTGGAGGTTAGGACATGGCACATTTCGATTATTATATGTTCTACCTACTGATATTTAATAAATTAATTTATCTTATATATTTATGATAATTTTTACATTAAACTAAAATGTAGCAACTATTTTCGGACAGAGGAAGTAAAATCTTTAGAAAAAATAAAATATCTTTTGACTGAAACTACTAAATTTATTATAATTGTTATTAAAAGAAATTTTTAAAAGTATAGAAAAAAAGTTACTCAAATTTGTTTATAATTCATCTCAAAATACACAATAAATTGTTATTTTTAACTCTTCTTTATGAATAATTATCTGGAAATTTTAGTTAGTTTTCATCTACTAAAAGAAATTTTATTTTTAATATTCATTTAACCCTTAAAATCATTAAATATTAAGACATTATATTGTTCTTTGTCGAGTCCTATGTCAATAACATTTAAGTAGGAGTACTGGTTGTACAACGTCTAGGAATTAAGTATAATAAATTCTTGGGAAATCAATCAAACAAGATTATACAGGGTGTCCTGGAAAATGTGGGAAATCTCTTGGATTCTGATAGAACATTACAAAATATGATTACAAGTTCCCATAATTTTTTTTCCTAGCGGCCCTCCCTTCGGAGATACGACCTCCTGAAAGAAGCCAATGGAAAACAATTTTTTTAAATAAATTTTAAAGTACTTAATTTAATTTAATGAAAATTTAATATGATAAACAGTAGTAAGGACCTGTTAAAAAAATGATCTTAAAACATAATTAGTCTCTTTAGTTTACCAGGGGCGTACTAGGTTGTACATTTTAATGCTTACATTTTTAACACCCTGTGTGGTAAGGAGTTAAAAAAAATAAATTTAGATACCTTGAATATTTAGCTAAAGAAAAGGTACTCTTATTCAGTGTCGATAAAATGAACCGTTTTCGAGAAAAAAATTGTAAAAGAAACCATCAAGATTAAAAATTTATTAATATTTCGTAGGTACCATAGTAACGTTTGTAAAAACAGCCCTAAATTTTTTGTCTGCAACATCAGTATTAAAAAAGCGCTGTTTTTACAAACGTTACTATGGTAACGTTACTATTAATACGAAATATTAATAAATTTTTAATCTTGATGGTTCCTTTTACAATTTTTTTCTCGAAAACGGTTCATTTTATTGACACTGAATAAGAGTACCTTTTCTTTAGCTAAATATTCAGGGTATCTAAATTTATTTATTTTAGCTCCTTACCATACAGGGTGTTAAAAATGTAAGCATTAAAATGTACAACCTAGTACGCCCCTGGTAAACTAAAGAGACTAATTATCTTCTAAGGTCATTTTTTTAAGAGGTCCTTACTACTGTTTATCATATTAAATTTTCATTAAAATAAATTAAGTACTTTAAAATTTATTTTAAAAAATTGTTTTCCAGTGGCTTCTTTTAGGAGGTCGTATCTCCGAGGGGAGGGCCGCTAGGAAAAAAAATTATGGGAACTTGTAATCATACTTTTTAATGTTCTATCAGAATCCAAGAGATTTCCCACATTTTGCAGGACACCCTGTATAACATATTAAAGTAGTAAGCAAACAGCGCCTCTTTAAAAGAGGGCGCCTAGCTCTTTTTTTAATAGTTTTTTTGGAAATCGCTTTCCGGACGATTCAATGGTTTTACGTCATTCTGCCGACCATTATCTTCACCTCCCCGACGATTTTGGGGGGTCCGTGACCGATTTCGGAAAAACGGTCCTGAAAATCGAACGACGTTGCGATAGCCCTAATTGAAATTAAAATTCTCAATCGTCCGCCTGTCATTTTTGCCAATTTTCGAACGCGATTTTTGCCTAAAAAGCCACCGGCTCCGCGACTCTGCTTCCGGCTAACCTTCTGAACGGCTTTATAACGCAACGTTATATGCGAATCGGGGCTCCTTTGGACCCGAAACGGCCGATTTAAGCCCTAAACGAAGTCCCCGTTTTCCGTCATTTTCGATTTGGGCCGATAAAACAGTTGGTTCAATTTTCATAAACGTTATTTATTATTCCAACCACGCTAATGCCACATGAAATGTCAAAACGATCGGTTTATTAATAATCATCAAATATTTAATTTATGCAGAGCAAAAATTCGAATAAATTTCATTAAAAACTAATTAAATTCTTGAAAATATCACCAAAAATTTTAGTAAATTTGTCAAAATTCCACCAAAGCTACTAAAATTTTTAATAATTCCACCAAAAATTTATAAAATTTGTAAAAATTCCACCAAAGCTATAAAAATTTTTAACAATTCCACCAAAAACTTGCTGAATTTTTAAAAAATATACTAAAATTAAGATTAATTTCGTCAAGAATTGATTAGATTCTTAAAAATTTCACAAAAATAAAAAAGTAACAATAAAAATTCCTCAAAAATTAGTTAAATTGAATATAATTTCACCAAAAATTATTAAATTTGGAGACAATTCTACTAAAAACTAAATTTTTTAAAAATTCCACCCAAAATCAATAAAATTGGTAAAAATTCCACGAAAAACTTACTATATTCGTAAGAATTCCACCAAAATTACCAACATTTTTAACAATTCCACCAAGAACATACTAAATTTTTTCAATTTTCCACCAAAGCTACAAAAATGTTGAATAATTCCACCAAAAACTTACTGATTTTTAAAAAATACCACCAAAAACTTACCAAATTTATAAAAATTCTGCTAAAATTATCAATGTTTTTAACAATTCCACCAAAAATGATTAAAGTTAATAAAAATTCCACCAAAGTTATCAACTTTTTTAACAATTCCATCAAAAACATACTGAATTTTATAAAAATTCCACCAAGAATTAATAAAATTGGAAAAATTTCACTAAAAACTTACTAAATTCGTAAAAATTCCATAAAAATACACTGAATTTTTTAAAAATTCCATCAAAAATGAATAAAATTCGCAAAAATTCCACCAGTGTTATCAAAATTTTTGATAATTCCACCAAAAATATACTGAATTTTTTTAAAATTCCGCCAAAAATTAATACAATTTGCAAAAATTCCACCAAAAACTTACCAAATTCATAAGAATTTTACCAAAAACACTGATTTTTTTTATTCCACCAGAAATGAATAAAATTCGCAAAAATTCCACCAATGTTATCAAAATTTTTGATAATTCCACCAAAAACATACTGAATTTTTTAAAAATTCCACCAAAAACTTACTAAAATCATAAGAATTTTACCAAAAACACTGAATTTTTTTAAAATTCCACCAGAAATGAATAAAATTCGCAAAAATTCCACCAGTGTTATCAAAATTTTTGATAATTCCTCCAAAAATATACTGAATTTTTTAAAAATTCCACCAAAAATTAATACAATTTGCAAAAATTCCACCAAAAACTTACTAAATTCATAAGAATTTTACCAAAAACACTGAATTTTTTTAAAATTCCACCAGAAATGAATGAAATTCGCGAAAATTCCACCAAAGCTATTAAAGTATTTAACAACTACACCCAAAGCTTACTGATTTTTTTTTATTCCACCAAAAACTTACAAAAATCCTAAAAATTACACCGAAATTGTCAACATTTTTAACAATTCTACCAAAAACTTCCCAAATTTTTTAAAAATTCCACCAAAATGTCCAAATTCTTCTAAAATTCCACCAAAAATCAATCAAATTAGAAGCAATTTCATTAAAAATTAACTAAAACCTTGAAAATTCCATCAAAAACTTAGTAGATTCATAAAAATTCCACCAAAGTTACTAAAATTTTTAATAATTCTACTAAAAATAATGAATTTTTTTTAAATTCCACCAAAAAACTTACAAAATTTGTAAAAATTCCACCAAAAATTTACCAATTTTTTTTTAAATTCCACCAAAAACTTACTAAATTCGTAAAGCTTCCACCAAAGTTACCAAAATGTTGATCAATTCAACCAAAAACTATAAATTGTTTTTAGAAAAATACTAAAAATAAAACTAAACTAGTGTCGAAATAAAACACTTCTTTTATTCATTTCCTAAGCTTTCGATTGATAATACAATCTTCATTAGAGGTAAAATCACGCTAAAATGAACAAAATCAAACGCTAGACAAATTATGTAAGCTACAAATCTCAACAAACCGGCCGAAAAACCGTAAAAACACTTACAATTAGAGGTTAAGGCATCAGTATAATTCCAATGCAGATGGAAAACGCAAAAAACAATGACAAAAAACGCATCGAACTTAACATTTAAGAAACACAAATTTAATGTTTGAAGTATTGACAGTCAACTAATATCATGTGGCAAAATAAAAAGAGTTTTAAGTTCGTACTCTTCAAAAATAAACGACCAAAACGAAAATGATCCTCTAGTAGACATAAATACTGTGTTATTACGTGGTAAACACTCAGAAAATCTTTAAAAAAACGCTAAATAACGTCTGAAGGACCAATTTGTCTTCTTATCCGGTTTCCTTTTCATTTTTAGAACCCGACCTTATTACCAGCGACTCTAATTACCTCCGCGCTGGTTTAAGAGCTAACGAATCCCTTGATTATCCTGCGGGACGAGGCTGAAGGCGACGGAGACCGACGGTTGGATGAAAATCCTTCGAGGACGGCAAACCACCTGTAGATTTACCTTCGGAAGGCCAAGCACACCGATGCTGGCCGGTTCTTGCGCAGACAATGTCAATGGCACAACTACCTCCGGTCGGTCTCCGCCTTCGGGCTCGTCCTGCCGGCTCGTCCTTGACCGCTCCCGCGGGCAGGATGCACGGGAAGGTCGCCACCCTCTCCCCGGAGACCCGTGCGAAACTATATTTAGACCACGTGAATGTGCAATTAGCGTCCTTCGGGGTCAATTAAATGCTATTTTAGGAACGAACGCTTCGATGCTAGTAGTTAGTTTAAGTTTCGATCGATATAGTGAGAAGAGGTTTAATGTAAACTTAAACTTGCACTAACCGAGATTCCCATCTTTACATCTAAATTTCACATCTTTAGAAATCCTAATTAAGTTTCGAATTTAAATTAATTAATGAGAGGTAGAAAAAATTTTTAAGATTTTTTTTTCTCATAGAGAATAATAGTTGGTTGTAATAAATCATGTTTAGGAATGTATGAATTCCCGAAATTCGCACAGGCAAGGTTCGAGAATGGACGACTTCCTGGCGGCTTTCTCCGAACGTAACGGCGAAAAACGCCGCAGTTAAGTAATATCCAGAGTGGGAATTTTGCCCCAACAATAGATTAACTCGGCTAATATCCCATACATAGCCCAGATTTAATTACTGGCCTCTCTCCGGCATTGTGTGTGCAACACCGTGCCGCGATTACTCGTTTTCAGACGATCCTAATGGTTCTTCTCGTTCGTATTTATGTAATTCTTAGAATATTTAGAAGGAACCTACATCAGATTCAATCATTTCATCTTCCAACTCTATTCTCATTTTTAGTCTTCTTCTCTTTATTTTCATTTTTAGTATTCTTCTCTTTATTTTCATTTTTAGTATTCTTCTCTTTATTTTCATTTTTAGTCTTCTTCTCTTTATTTTCATTTTTAGTCTTCTTCTCTTTATTTTTATTAACTCATTACTGACCGCTGACGTAATAATACGTAATTTTTTCTTCCCAACCCAGAAGCCGTTTAATTAATACGTTTTTATAAAATCAGTTTGTTCTATTGCTTGTTTAGGCACATCGCAAAGATAATCGAACGTTAAAACGAAAATGTCACTTTTGTATTTTCTGTCGTGAAAATGCTGAAGAAACTTTGTCAGCATTAGAAGGTGGACCGTTCACACTGATTGCAGTATCAACGAAAACGTGATTTAATTAATCGTGGAAAGCCCAACATGAACGAATTGCTCGCTGAGGCTTGTGCTATGGTGAGTTCAGGTTTTGATGTTATTTTAACACAAAAAATGAATCAGCTGCTAAAATCGGAAGAGAAACGGAAGAAAAGACGATGGTGGGTTAGAAAGATTTTTGACAGAAAATAGGAAGCATATAGTTTAGCAGACAGAGAGCTAAAAAGTTATTACATAGAGGATTTTAAAACTTGTAAACATTCGTTTATACAAAAAATTGAAACCGGCAAAGAAAATAAAATTTACCTCTTATTTACTACAAGCTGCTAAAGATTGGACGAAAATCTAGATGTCCATCAAAAATAATCTCTTGTAAAGATGCACCAACTAGGCTTTGAGGAGATATAAAAAAAGCATAGATTGATAAAAATTGTAGTTTGGGAAAAAAAGTTTCCTCAGAAACATTGCAAAATTTGCAAAAATCACGACAAAGGAAAAGAAACCTGATTTGTGTACGGATATTGTCAGATGTCTTTATGTGCAGAAAAATATTTTGAGGAGTACCATATTAAATGAAATTACTAGAAATTCAATTTTCAAATTAGGCACTCGTTTTTGAATAAATTCATTAGTTATTTGAATGACTAAGGCCCGGCTTAACATCGGGTGAAGTAAAGATTTTTAGCTGCCAGTAATGAGTTAAGTTATTTAATCTTTTTGTCTAATTTAATCTTCCAATTTTATTCTCATTTTTAGTCTTCTTCTCTTTATTTATTTTCATTTTTAATCTTCTTCTCTTTATTCTCATTTTTGAGTCTTCTTCTTTTTATTCTCATTTTTAGTCTTCTTCTCTTTATTCTCATTTTTGAGTCTTTTTCTTTTTATTTTCACTAACAGTTTGAGTCCCAAACGGAATTGAAAAAACACTGTTGAAGAATTCCAAACAGCGCGATCGCACTTTCCATATACTTGTGCTGGATTTTTTCGACATAAAATTTGAACAGCGCGATCGCACTGCTTGGGAATCAAAAACGGTTAAGTTGTTTAGTCTTCTCGTCTTATTTAATCTTCTAAAATAAGATTAATAGATTCTCATTTTTAGTATTCTTCTTTTTATTTTCATTTTTAGTCTTCTCTGTCTTCTCATTTTTTAGTCTTTTAGTCTTTATTGTCATTAAGTTGTTTAGTCTTCTCGTCTTATTTAATCTTCCAAAATAAGATTAATAGATTCTCATTTTTAGTATTTTTCTCTTTATTTTCATTTTTAGTTTTCTTCTCTTTCTTCTCATTTTTTAGTCTTTTTCTTTTTATTGTCATTAAGTTTTTCAGTCTTCTCGTCTTATTTAATCTTCCAAAATAAGTTTAATAGATTCTCATTTTTAGTATTCTTCTCTTTATTTTCATTTTTAGACTTCTTCTCTTTCTTCTCATTTTTTTAGTCTTTTTCTCTTTATTGTCATTAAGTTTTTCAGTCTTCTCGTCTTATTTAATCTTCCAAAATAAGTTTAATAGATTCTCATTTTTAGTATTCTTCTCTTTATTTTCATTTTTAGTCTTCTTCTCTTTCTTCTCATTTTTTAGTCTTTTTCTTTTTATTGTCATTAAATTGTTCAGTCTTCTCGCCTTATTTAATCTTCCAAAATAAGTTTAATAGATTCTCATTTTTAGTATTCTTCTCTTTATTTTCATTTTTAGTCTTCTTCTCTTTCTTCTCATTTTTTTAGTCTTTTTCTCTTTATTGTCATTAAGTTTTTCAGTCTTCTCGCCTTATTTAATCTTCCAAAATAATTTTAATAAATTCTCATTTTTAGTATTTTTCTCTATATTTTCATTTTTAGTCTTTTTCTCTTTATTCTCATTTTTTAGTCTTTTTCTCTTTATTTTCATTAAGTCGTTCAGTCTTCTCGCCTTATTTAATCTTCCAAAATAGTTTTAATAGATTCTCATTTTTAGTATTTTTCTCTATATTTTCATTTTTAGTCTTTTTCTCTTTATTCTCATTAAGTTATTTAGTCTTCTTGTTTTATTTGATTCTCCAACTTTTTGCCCTAATTTTTAGATTCTTCTCATTTTCCTTCATTTTATAATAATTTTTTGATTTTATGCTAATTAATCTTCCTTTGTAATTGTTTAAAATGAAAAATGTTGATGACATCCCACAAGGCGGAACATGTTGTTGTCATGTTGAAATATTGCCCTGGTTGGCGATTGTCGTTCTCCAGAAGGAGAAGAAACTTTCATATTTAACATACTTTGTAAGTCTGAAAGGTCCGAACTTCGACGACGTTTCGTTTGAGGACGAAATTTGTTTTGTGTGAGTTCTACCTTTTCAAGTTTCGGCTTAATATTGAACTTTTGTTGGACGAAATTAAAAACGAAACAAAGTTATATATTGGGAAGTTTTAATGAGAAAGAAATAATAGTCTTTAAATAAAAGTTTTTTTTTTGTAGGATTTAAAAAAATATTTGAAACTAATTTTTTTTATCTAAATTTGAAAAATCGTTTTTAAAAAAAGTTTATTTAAGTAATTTTTTAGATATATAACTTTTTGCTAGATTTATTAAATTTTTTATAATTATTATCAAAAAAATCTCAAAAATACCAAAAAATTTTTGATCGAACTCAACTTTTAAAAATTAAAAAATTATTCGGAGCTTATTTATAGAAATATTAAAAGAAAATTTTAAAAGAAGGTGGATTAAAGTTTTTATTTTTCGTTAGATTCGTTAAATTTCGTTTTAATTTAAGTTTTAATGAGAAAGAAATAATAGTCTTTAAATAAAAGTTTTTTTTTGTAGGATTTTAAAAATATTTGAAACTAGTTTTTTTTTATCTAAATTTGAAAAATCACTTTCGAAAAAAGTTTAT